>OV884013.1:94383332-96783332 GCA_930367205.1 Acanthosoma haemorrhoidale | reverse complement strand
CGCCACGACGAAGTGGATGTGATACATAATGGTATTTTAGGATATTTTGGGTAGCTCTCCAAAGAGAGTTGTCCTGAGTGGATAAAGAGGATAGGTAAGAATTAAATGTTTGGGATCGGAAGGTTGCCAACTCTCGCTTTAACAATTTACAGTTTTGATTGTAACAGCGGCGATCGGCAGGGTGTCGGGTTCTTTGCCATAAGGCTTTGGAGCGGCGTTTGATGTGGATAAGGTCGAGTAGGTTTTGAGGTAAAGAAGTTTTGTTCTGGGCATACGGGGAAGGTCGAGGCTTTGAAGCATTCCATGCACATTGTTGGATTAAGGTAGTAAGGGAATGTACGGCATGGTCTAGATCATGAGGTGTTTTTAGGGTAACTTTGAGGTCAATGGAATTAGTTAGAAGTTCACGGAAGTGGTCCCAGTCGACTGGACCTCTGATGAATGAGGGAGGAGGTAGTTTGGGGATGGGGTGTAACGAAAGAGTGAGGAGTAGAGGGCTATGGTCGGACGACAGGTCATCGAGCCGTGTAGTGGACGAATTTATCGATCCTATTCCATGGTGGATGAAGAAATCAAGGATGTCAGGATTTCGATAGGGATCTGCAGGCCAATAGGTAGGAGTCTGAGGAGGGAGAGGGGTGGAGTTTGTGGATAAGAGTGCAGATAACAAAGCTCGCCCTCGGGAGTTGGTGGTTCTAGAGCCCCACTGTTGGTGCTTTGCGTTGAAATCTCCACCCACAAGGTAGTGATGTCCAATTGAGTTAAGAAAGGAGGTAAATTGTGAGTTGGAAATAGACTTGTTAGGTGGACAATACGCTGCAGCTATGGTGAGGGGGAAGGAAAATGTGCGGATTGACACAGCTGTGGCTTGTAGGAAATCATGGGCAATCAATGGGACGATGTGGTGGGAAAGGGAATGGTGGATAAGGACAGCAGTACCAGCATGTGATGTTCCATCAGGGTGGTCTGTTCTGTAAATCTGGTACTGTGGGATTTTGAGGGATCTGTTAGCAGTCAGTCGCGTTTCAGTAATGAGTGCAACGTCAATGTTTTTTTCATTTAGTAATGTTGTCAGTTCGTTTGTGTGATTTCGAACACCATTGGCATTCCAAAGAAGGATAGTTAAGGGTTTTTTATTCATTTGGGAGAGCTTGGAATGAGGTGGGAAACAAGGTTGGTGAGCAGTGAAATAAGAGGAGTGATAAGAGTTCTGAAGTCGGTGAGAAAGGATGTAAGAAGGCTAGTGAGATCTGTGGAGTTGGGAGGGGGAGGAATTTGGTGTATGTGAGGCTGAGGTAAATGCTGTGGTTGAGGGAGGGGAGGAGGCGGTGCCTCGGATAATGTCTTGCGTCCACCTGACACTATGTTGGCGAATGAAGTGGAGTCATTCACTTCTCTGGCTGGAACGCTTCGCGGTTTCACTGCTTGTTCTACCACGAGTGGGCGGCGTTGTTGTTGGAGGCGGTTCTTCAGCACTTTATATGCCTCGCAGCCTTTGTAGTTGGCAGGGTGGTCTTGCTGACACAAGGCACATACAGCGGGGGATTGGCGAGGCTTCTTGCAAAGCTCGCTCTTGTGCTTGTCTCCGCACTTCACACACCTAGGTATGTGGTGACAGTACGAACGACTGTGGCCATATTCCTGGCAGTTGTGGCACTGAACTATGTCACGCCTGGGATGTGATTTTTCCACCTTTACTCTAGTGTAGTAAAGGTAGTTCACATTGTAAATTTGTTCAACTCCTGGCGTTTTTTCGAGGTCAACGAAAAATAGTGGGAGTGGCGTTTTCACCGGAGTGTCCATGTCCTTGTCCTCCCTGAAGACAAGAGGCGTACAATTAAAATGAAAATATGACTTAATTAAAGTTAATTCTATTCCAATCTATTTTTATCCAAAGTAATGTATCTTAATAAATTTACGTGGTTATCAGTGGATGGAATTTCTTTATTAGAAATCAACTTTTCAATATGATATGCTTTATTTAAATGATATGAAAATATTCAATGAAAAAAAAAAAAAATATATGAATTCAAATGATGAAAAAGTACATTAGTATTATTGACCACTCGTTAGAAACTATTCTTACAATACAACGTCTTCATATATAAAAGGTTCGGGCCAAGGTTTCCATAATCAGCATTCCCACACGCAAGTCTTCCGTCCAAGAGAAGTGATCAGGGTTCGCCTGCCGTTCCCTCACAGAAAGCAATGAAATGTTCACAGGGTCCTCCACCGAAAACTATTCGATTTTCCTCATCTATTCTAACCGTCCCTCCTTTGTCCAAATTCTGTCTTACTAAGGCGTGCAGTTTTTCTTCGATCTTTTCCCCAGAAAGGTTTTTCTCAACATTTCTATCACTTAAAAAGGATTTTTCACATCTCCTCAGAGCCCAGCGGATGGCCCGTGACTAACACCTTTACTCGCCCTTCCTTGCTTCCAACTGTTACTCTAAGCAGACAGCTGTTTATTCCCACAAACCCTAGTGCTCGTCGGACACACCTGCATATCGCCGGTTCTAACATAATCAATATCTGTATACTTATATTACTGTCTTTATACTAAATTTACATGGCAGGGTATACATATAACAATATATTCTTCCAACATGTCTACTGTTCTGGTTATAAAGAATCCCCTGTTAGACTTTGATAAATAGAGACAGAGGGTCCTGCTTCATCATTAGTAAAAGTTTTAAAGAGTAAATAACACCTGGAAAGGTCATAATAATGTAAGACATCACACATGAATGGTTTTGTACAACAACCTTTAGCTAACTATTACCGGGACAGCGTTTATATGGTGATTTTGGTACCGAAATTTACTTTGTATAAGACCGTGAAGTCACTTGAGGTACGGTAAAATAAGCATCGGAAAAGATACCGAGTATCTGACACTTTTGATATTATATTTCATTAACTTTAATTGGCTTTATTTTAACCCCTAATTTACGAGTTTTTAAGTGGATTCTAACAAGCATAATATACTAATCAGAAGCATTAATGCTGTCACGGTTGGAGAGGTATGCACAATGCAGGCGGAAGGCGGGCAGCCGAGATAGGTTGCGAATAGGAGAAGAAGAGGGCATTGTGCCATCCACCTTATTTAGCAACGGGATCGGAGCAGCTACCTGCCCTTGGCCCCTCTCCACCGCTGGCCAGTAGCTACCACTAGTATCTACCAGCTTATGTATTATGTATCTGCTAGATGTAGACTAACCTTATCGTGTGCACCTCATAAATACAAATCTTCTCAATAAAGTACATATTCATATTACTTGTATGTATTAGCTAGTCATGTTCCCACTAACATATGTCTTATGCACCTAGCTATCAATCTACTAACTTAAGTCTTTTATATCAGCTACATTTAGCCTACCGACGTCACCGTGACTTCTCTTGTCAAGTTTTTCTTCTTCCAAATTTCAACAGCAGTTCCAACGGCATTCTCTTAGCGAATTGTAGTTAGATATATCTACAACGACAGGGGGTCCCCAAGCTGAAAAGAAAAGCTTTCGATAAAACGTATCGTAAAAAAGTTTTGAATTTTTCAAAATACTTAGTAATCAATTAGAATTAGACAGACATTAATTTGAAAATAATTATTTATTTATATTCTACCCTTTTAACGATATTTATTCTACCAACATTAAACGCACTGCAGTGTACTGCGAAAAAAATATTGTGTGACAGAGCTAACTAAATCACTCCACTATATAGAACGTTAATGATAATACAGCTTTATCGTCTTTTCACAACTGATAGCCTCTTCTTTATTGTACTCGTAATAGCGCGTTCGACAGCTCTAAGCTATCACCTTCAGCTATCTCCAACTTGTTAGGTGGGATATATAACTCATCCAAAACAATAGTATATTTTTTATCTATGATATCTTAGTCATTATTTTTAGGAGGAATCTTGTTTCTTCAAGTTTAACACTGAATTTTTATGCGTGTGACAGGAGCGTTGCAGATCTCCCCCCCCCCACACCACAAAAAAAATACTTTGATTGTCACTTTAAGACGGTTCATGCCACTTTCGGAAGTGAGAAGCTTTTTTAAAGTCATAGTTGTCATTATTTATGGAAAAACGTCACTTGATCCATTCTGTTATTTTCTTTGGTTGTTCGTCAAAAGACAGTTTTTGCATGAAACATCATTCAATGAATAAAAATGCGAATAATTAATTTAGCCAGCTTTCGACCTTCTGGAAACCTCCAGCCCATGACGGATATGTTATTAGGACATCAAGACTATTAATTTAGAAAACTCAGTGTCTAAAGAAAATATTTATTTTTCAATTACCAAGTGATTTTTTAATAACCCTTCATTATTTTTCATGAGATCGCTTTCATTTTCACCATCGTATCGCGTCATCCTACAGACTTAATCAATAACAAAATCTTAGTGTCAATAAAAACAAAAGTGGTTCTGCGTGTCAAATATCATGTCTCCATCTTGAATAGGGGACTCATAAAGACTAGGGCAGACAGACAGACAGAAAGACAAATACAGGCAGACAGCTGTCTTATTATAAATAAATAATAGTCATTTTGACAGATTATATTCACTTATATTATTTAATTAACAATCACAACTCCTCACTACAACTCCAGGTGGTTTTTGGCCTGTGAAAAGATTCCTGTTTTACCCTTTGTCACATTGAGAGATTATTTACTTTCCCTTAATTGATTATTTTTTTGAATATTAAGGTATGAGTATTTATTTTATCAGATCATCAAGGAAGTATTGTGAAATCAAATCAATTATGACTACTGCAGCCATTAAATAACTTGGCAAGAAGATATATCAGAGATAATTATCTGAACTGGACCTCAAGTACTTTTATTAAAGTAAATATATAAATAATTATGTTAAGTATGGCTTGCCAAAGAAAAGAACTGAGGAGGTTGAAAAAATTTTAATAGCCTCATAATTAATGTATTAAGTTTAATATACTTGAAAGTTGGCTGATCAACAAGAGAGATAATGGTTATATTTGGTTTGGGGCCAATAGTTGTTCTATAAAAGTAAACCATATCGATATTCTCTGGTCTTGGTTATCAGCACAGCTAAATTTCTCACGGTGATCAAGTGCCCATATATCAAGCAGCAAGGAGGCTCTGAAGCCAAAAGTGGCACATGTCCAGTCAGCAGAACATATTTAGTACTGACTCAAATTTATTCTTCAAGCTATAACGATTCGAAAAGCGAAACATTATTATTAATCTATGCTGATATAGTTGGTACTATGGTATATTTGAACCGCAAGCTAAGAAAATAATTTTGAACTTGAACATCAAGCGCATCCAATCCTTTAAATCAAAAGTCCTGAGAACAATTTTCAATGCCACTTATTACGTTCGCAACAAAACACTTCATTACTTTCTTAATATACCCTACATTCTTGAACTCACCCTTTCCAAGTCCATGAAATTCCACCACTGCGCCACTCATTCCTATAATCTTCCTCGGAAACCAAACAGCAGTGGCCTCGTGACCTGCTATAAATATGTTACAGTGGGAGTCATAGAAATGGCCAGTTTCTTCAACCTCCTGAGCGTCTGTGGTTCTCGCGCTCTTGGCAATCTCCACTGGCTCGTATTCGGTGACGCGGCTGATGGAGGAGCGTGGGGGACTTCCCTAAACTCTGCTTCCTCTTTTGCATGCGAGGGGGATGACAATTTGGGCTGTTTGTAAGTACGCTATGAATGAGCGAGTGAATGAAGAATTGTAAATATGAGAACATTGAACACAATAACATTATTTCCCAATTAGGCAGATTCTAATTTATCACAATAAAGTGTTTGATTTTATTTTGAAAAAAAATTGAGTGCTATGAAGTAAGAATGATTTAATAACAGTTAAAAACTGTATTCCAATCAAACTTCTTTGTGGGTCTAACAGATGTGAACTGTGATTGTGTTTTCGCCCGTTGCCCCTCAAAGTTTTGGAGAAGGAACAAGCTAAAAAACGTTACGCATAATTAGTATGTTTGATTAACATAATACAATAAAGTAACTTCGTTAGCACGGAATATTAATTGCAATATCCCTAAAGATATTATAGAATTAAAAGAAAAATCATCTGGTATGAAAGTTATTTAATATTTTTGTAGGGCCTTCTAGTTTAGAGGGCAGAAGCCAGGAATTTCTACTGCCCACACTAGACTGAATCTAGTTGGTAAGGAAATTGAGAGATGCGGAGATAATTATAAGATATGATAAAGCAGCAAGGTCCATTGCAGAGACAGAGAAGTGATCCCGACTGAATAAAAAATGTTTATTTTTTTCATAGCCCCTATTTATTTATTTATTAAAAATATAATACATATACAGAAATATAAATTGAGATAAAGTTCTTACAAACTAACAATAATTGGATTTGGTTTAAAAGTACAAAATAATACAAACAAGACAAGGTAATAGGGCTCACCTTCGGATTGCAGAGAGAGGGTCATAAAACTTACTTAAGCCTAACTTACAAACTAGCATAAACCTAGAGTGTCCCCGCTTTGCCTGCCTGCTGCCATTGATGAGGGAATTCAGGTGAGGATATAGTGTTCAACACCGGGGTTTTTTTTTTTTTTTTTTTTTTTTTTAATGCTAAAATTACAATCTGCCTTTTATAAGGCAATAAGTAAGACACCGGGGTTTTAAAGACTAACAAGTAGTTGAAGAATTTAGTATGTCTACGGCGAATGAACTCCTCCCATCACCACAAAGTCTGTATATAATGAGTATACCACATAACTATTCCCAACAAATCTATTCTTATTTATAAATATTGTTTTGATCCAACATACACAAACACGAATGTGCTCCCCTAGAGACATTCGGAGCTGATCCCTTATAACCATAGATTTAAATATGAGGGTTGCAGGGACGGCTCACCAGAGCACATGACTGGGTAAAAGGAAGTGCCTTGGTTGGAATCCCTGCTCTTTTTTTTTTTCAACCAATAATTATGTCTTAATCTTATGACCAAAAACGGTATTTTTTCCAGTAATATTTTTCATTTAAATTTATTTGCAGTAATTGATTAATATTATTTTGAATATATATATATATATATTTAATATACCGTCACTCAAAAATTCATTTGCGACACACACCATCTTATAATTTATGTGTTTTGATAATTTATATCACGATGTGGATCTGCATCTTCTAGAAGAAGAATAATGACTAGGTTTTTTCAAAATGTTTAATAGTCTAAATATTATTAAAAACAATATTAATTTAGATTTATACATTATTTATTAAAATAATTATCAAATGTATTCAAGTGAATAATGCATGTATGCTGTAGGTAGAAGCATCTTGGTTTTTTTCTTTTTATTCGTCACTAATAAAAATACATACACGATGAAAAAGGTAATAAAAAAATGTACGATTTGTAGTTAATACTGACCAATAATCAGCAATAGACTCTTCACTCACAAAACTGTTTGCATGAATTATTTAATAAGACAACCTTCCGTTTAAAGAGATAAACGGGATATAAACATAAAGGGGACTGGTATTAAAATTTTGTTTACTAAAAGTTTGATAAACTTGTCCATGTTGTTGTTCGGATGGATAAATATATTTTAATACAATGCATGAAATTCTTCATTCTCATTCGTTTATTGAAAATTAGCAGACCGTACTTATAGAATTCGCTTCTGAGACCGAAATAGCACACTAATGCACTTGTGTTTAGATTATACCGAAAGGATATGTTTAGGAGAGCAGAAATCGAACACGGATGGGGTTTCCTCAAACAAACTCCTACTAAAGTAAATTTCGACTGGCCAGTACCTCGTTGAGTCATGAGATTCTTACGTCACGAGCTGTCTAAATGATCTCTTTTCTGTAGCTACTATTTCCCAATGATAAAATATATGTTCTTATCCATAAATAAAATATGTAGTTTAATTAATAAACTACTCCAAGCTAATAAGGAAATCTTTCAAAAAATAAGAGTGGTGCGTTAATTTTGTCCATCAGTGTGTAATATATGTTATAGATTAAGTGAAATCTTATCACCAATTGCTACTCAAAATGGCAATAAAATCGTTTTCTATGATTGACTACGTAGCGGCAACCAAACCCTAAATTGTGTGATAGATTTCACTTTATTAGATTTGCCCCCAATAACAGTTAAGTCTTCTGTGTTACTCTCCTTCGCTGATTCTAGTTATAATAGTCTCTTTTACCTTGCTATAACTTCCCTACGATCAATATTAACGAAACTATAACTGCGGGATACACTTAACTTTTGAAATTTTAGAAAAAAATGGCACAAATAATAATAATACATCTTTTCAATGAAATAAAAAGTGGACTAAAATATCGACCCTTCAATTTTATGTAATGAAATTACAAATTGCTTTCGTGCCTTTTTTATATCCATGTTTGGCTGAGTCGACGAAGGCAAAAAGCCAATGTCAGTTTGGCAGAGCCTTTTTCCTGTTTCCAGTGCTAGATATATTTACGGCAAATCATGTAAATTGTCCGATTAAATGGCTAGAAATGGCCCAATTAGTTGACTTCAGGCATGATTGAGTACACCCGGTATTCATTTTATTCCCGTTTCTTGGATAAAGAAAGGCAGCCAACGGAACTTCGTCTTATGCAATGGGCCATTGAAACCACCCTCTCGCATTTCTGCGGTTGTTCTTAACAAATGATACATATAATGCATAATCGATAGGATGTTTAAAATATGATTTCTGACGGCCTGTGATCTCTGAACTTTTACAGCCATAAGCGTAAGACAAACAACAATTGCGAAATTCACTCAGAGGTGAAATGACGGGGTAGAGAATTAGCTTAATTAACAACTGGGCGCTTAGGGGTGTTATAAATAGAACCTTTTAGGTATATGGCTTGTTCAAATATTTCTGAGGATGTGGAGCATACGGTGCTCACTGCAATAGATTCTAAATGCTCACGTAATGAATAACCCACATCTGATACCTGTACTGGCTTCGAAAGATAAACGGGATGTAATCAGTGAGTTTGCTGGAACTTGTATGCCTGGCTCGTAAGTAAGCCATAAGTGTCATTTCGAAGAACCGGGAATGCTGTAGCTTTGTCCTCTTGTCGACAATTCAAAGCCACTTAGAACGGAAGGTGATCGTAGTAGAATCCCACGCTGCTGCGTAGTGGAGACTCTTTTGGGCCTTTTAAAGATTTTTACCTCCTCACATTCAGCCAAGCAGGCATAAGAAATACAATAGATGGTACAAGATTGAAATTATATTAAAAACGTCTTTTGACTCGATAAGAAAGTGTAATTGCTAAATACATGGATACTCGCAAACATATTACATTGACTCACATATGGGGAAATTACTGTTACATCATGATGACTAGATACCGGAGGTTTAACCTTATACCACATGTTAGTTAGTATAAAGCAAAGCCTAGTGGATGATATCGCTTGTACACTCTCATTAAGCACTTAACTGAGTACGGAGTGAAGTTGGTGGGTATATTTTTGAGACTTTCGAGAGAGTTTTCAGAGTGTATGTGTGGGCAACTGTTCACTCAATATTTGCACTCCGAGATAATTGCCCTGGTCTCTAGAAGTCGTGGCCTGTCAGTGTATATCTCTTGTGAATATATACGCCTAAGAGAATGATTGGACCCAAGCAATTTTCCAAGGAATATATATTTAAAGGCAATAAATATATTTCACACGAGCACAATAATCTCCCGCATACCCTGTACACAAGTAATTGTTGGTGTCGTTGATGAGTAAGACTGATGCCAAAGCGTATAAAGAAGTATAATTGTTGAGTTAGTGCCAATCAGGATCCAAGAACAGTTTTGTTCAAGGTCAGCAGAGTGAAGACGGCGAATCGAGACAGTCCACTCCTGGTCTTCGGGCCAAACACATATCCACTCCTCAGTCACCTTCCTGGCAGCTCTTTTCCGTTAGGAGCTGCCTCCAGAAATTAGGGCATTTCAACAACTATACATGGCCATAGATATCTATCCCCAATTTTTAACTTAACAGTATAACTTGATATAACCTAAGCCCCTGAAACTTGGGGATGTGAATTCTATTCTACAAGATGAAATATAAAAATTAGATTGAACGATTTCGAAGAAATTATTTATTAGACATGATAAGATTTACAGGTCTAACTCTAATTGTCACGCTCTAAAACCATCTAAATCATTCCATAAAAACTATAAATATGGAGGAAACAGATTACCGTAAAAACTACATCACAATAAACTTTATTGGAATAGGAAATTGTAAAACACTTTCTTAAGGAGAATTCCGTTGGAAATTTTTATTATAACCTGGAAAATAGATTACAAATCGGATATACGGCGCAACATTTCTTTAAAAATTTTACCTTTAACCAAGCAAGTACTAAAATGAGGAAACTATCGAATAATAAATCTTCCGGCTCTCTTCACTGTCCGCCAGCTCTAAGCTGTCATCTTCAGTTGTAAAAATTAAAAGTCAATTGATAAAAACATCGAATGTGCATACAGAGGAATATACAATAAATCATTAAATGTAACAATAAATAAAACATATTCAAAATATTAAAACTGCTGACCTGCACAAGTCCGAAAGAGTCCATCCATATCACTAAAATTAAAAACTATTAAAAAACATAATAATACATTAATATCTTAGCTACTCACCCAATCGATGGTGTAAAAAAGCTTATAAAATTCGAAATTCTAAACCACTAAAGGCACGCCCCATGATAAGTATTATATATCAGGGCGTTGAGCTCTTTGATGCGATACTGTACTCACTAAGATAAGAAAATATAATTATTTTATTTGTTTAGTGAACCTTCAGTGTTTGTTCATAAAAATTGCTTTATTTCCAGCATCATCGGGGAATAAAATGGAAAAAAAAACCGCCTATATCAAAATGTGACTTTTTTTATAATTATGGCACTACATAAAACTCTCATAATGGTGGATACTAAGTATGTTACAAGCGCAATCGAATACTGAATTTCGGCAAAGTTCCCTCCCGCGGCATCAAATTGTACGAAATAATAACGTACTTGAGTGATTGAGTGATCACAGGTGGAATAAAGTCAATCCTAATAAAGAAATGAGAGCTTGAATGCAATGAGAATGAATGAATGAGAGAGTAGAGAGTGGGTAGTGGCCAAGTCCAAGGGTGGGGGCATCTTAACCAAGGGTAGGTATGAGCTTATTAAAAGGAAGGGCTACATGCTTTCACTCTTAATAATTTAAATAATGCTATCCTTTCGATGGACGGACAAGAGTTTTGAATCGATGTATAGCCGAATGCCTCGGGAAGGGATGGACGCAGTGGGATAAATATAGAATATCCCTGTGGATGGAAACTGGCCCTATCCTTGCAGGGAGCAGCTTTTCGAGCTCTTGTGCGGAGTACAGTGTACTCGTAGAGGCAGGAACGACGCACTTGAAGAAGTCAAGATCTCCATCAACAACCAGGATTATTTTTCTTATTGGCACCAAGTCAGTCCTCCGGAAATCGTTGAGCAACCCTTCTTGTGTCCAGCTCGACTGTATGTCAACAGAACGTTCTCCTATTACTGAGGACGCGGGCATGCATTTAACGGCTCACTGAGGAATATACTGGCAGTTTCCGATGGTCTTGCCTGAGATGCCAGCTCACTACTCTACCACCAAATAAGACTCCAGTTTGAAAAATTCAGATCTCCCACCAAGGCTCATAATAAAATATAATTGGAAGGATGTGGACACCCAGTCTCTTTAGACTGTGTACTGGAAGCTAAAACCCTAAAAGTGATCTATTCAGAAAATTTTGGATTGAACAGCCTGAACGATGAAGCCCCACAGACAATCCAATGTATACAGCAGCGCTATAAAAAACTGGAGGAGCTGAGGCATAGCACTTGGTGGCCAAACAATTCTACAGGGAACAAAACTACCAAAATGATCTTGAACCATTAGCTTGATCTTGACCTGTGGCTATCTGTTGTGTCAGAGTTTGAAGAAAAAAGGTTACACATATAAATTAGCATTTGCCCAGGTTTTGTGGAATTGGCTATAATTTTCACGCCTTCCTCGTATGAGAATGGACCACTATGTACAATTTCATCGCTCTAGCTTGAACAGGGGACTGACTAAAAGACCAACACAGCCAGGAAGAGACTTGAAAAATTAAACGCAGTTATAAAAATTGAAATCTCCGCTCTTGAACCAAACATTACAAAATAATTCGACCATAGGTTGGTAAAATAATCGATAAATCGATACTACTCATTTTATACAACAATATACTTTCTTTGTTAATAGTTAACTGTTATTTGTTAACATAATAGTAATAATATTGCAATATAAATTTATTATGTACAATGTATAAATATATATGCATCATACAATATAAAAGATGTTTATGATTTTTTGTTAAAATTATCTGCATACATACAGAATGGTTGCTTTCCACTGTCTACGAATATAGCTATATATGTACATGGAGTGAACAAAGATGGATTTAAAGAAAGTGATTAAATACTACATATTGTTATTTATTTGTTCGTTACAGTTAGTAAACAATCGCATATACTGCACATTTTTTAGACTGTTTTGTTTTGTATGATGTAATAAGAAATAATAACCTATAGGACCATGCAAATTATATAATAAAAGTAAAATAGATAAATGGGTCACCTGATCCTTGGTTGGAAAGGTGTAATGCATTATCTCCCTCCACATATCTGCACTGCTTAAGGATCTGATTGCCTATCTACGCCCTCAAATATTTTTGGATTCCACACCCCCTCTGAACAGACCGGACGTGACGGAAGAAAGATAACAGGAAATACAACTATTTTTGACTAGTGCAGCCATTTACATTTTTCATTCGTAATACTTGTTTATAAGACATGTTACATTCATGTATGTGTACCACTTACAAACAAATTTAATCCCTACAATAGGAAAGCCCAAGTATCGATTGACGATGAAGTTTCACAGGTCGGACTGTTGAAGTCAGGAGTATCGGGAGACAGTTCCCTTAGCCCTTCCTTTATTCTCTCTACACCTTTAACATTCCTTAACACCATACTAGGGTGGTCTGAAAAGTTTCCAACCTAACAAACCTTTTATTTTAGCTTTTATTTCACTAGCTTTTATTTATTTTATTATCATCTTCTTGTTGAGGTGACCGCCTGTGTATCACTATCACGGATACTTTTTGAGATGACATTGCTCTCATATCCTCTCTCCTAACCAAAACCAAAGCACCCTTCAAGGGCCATGACATTAGCTCCAGTGAGAATCAATGGAGATTTCATTCAATCCATCAAAATTGACACGTAATACTTTTACAGTTCAACGAGACACAAGTCATAATATAGTGAACCACTAAACATCTCCGATAATATATGTTACTAAAGGCTACACCTTGCCCAACTACATAAATGGAGTACACACACTACTGAAACGACAACAATTAAAACGGTGCTTTGGACGACGACATTCGTTTCTCCTCAAAACACTGTGAACCTTTGATCAAGGAAGATGGACCTTTGTGATCAGGCTCAAAAAGCAATACTTTAAGGATACAGACTATGCAATCAATGACACTTCAACATGGCGCAGACTCGCCTCGCTAGAACATACATGCCAACTGACTCCTTTCGTACATGACCGGATATGCCATATATATCATGCATTCCATTGTAAATACTACAGTAAACCACCTTACATACATAAACAGGCTGTTTTCACTTGGATGGTAACTTCTTGATACAACTTAGTAATGTTCAATTGATTATTAAAAGCTTGTAAATCGTTGAAAGCGTCAATAAAATTTTGTCTTAAGATAACAAAGCGAAAAATTCATCAGAAGTAAAATATTCAGATATAACCCTCTACCGTCTAGTCACAATATAATATAATATAGTAACTATATAAGTATAATCACAGCTAATATCAAATATCACTCAACATCTTCAACCTGATATTGTTTTCCCTTTACCCTATTAGTAAGTTTAATGAAACTTAGTATTGGTGTCGGGAATTTCATTTTAAAATTGCTACATGGGTTATATTATAGGTCAAGGAAATGGTACTTAGGTATTAAACGGGATATTTATTCTTAGTAGCTGTAGTACCAATAAAAAAATAATAAATATGACTTCATTTTTTGGTCGATTGCTTTAGCTTATTTATTAAATAAGTCAGGTCGTAGCAGCTACTTATAAAGATGACTAATAATATGGAAACACACAAAAATAAAATTATTCAGTAAACTCATAAAGCAGTTCAAATAAAAATATATTTGCCCTATCTTTTATGGTATTCAGAGATATCAGATGTCAATTAAAAACCTATTCTTAGTATTGATTCACCAAATAGAAATTTAAGTGTGAATTTTCAGGTGGGCATCATCCCAACCTATAACTTTCCTATTGGTTACTCAGTTTTATATATTCGGCATTTATATTATGTATTTGGTTTGACCGGGAGGACGAATTATCAACATTTTCTACCAAGAACATATCAAGTGAAGCTGCCTAAAAATATTTGTTTGTCTTCTAGGCAGGAATCCTACTCACTCCTTTTCGATTTAGGGCAATGCTCAGATTAAACCAATTTGCTTCAATATTTACAAACACAAAAGGACACATGTCTTACCGGCTTTCGCACTTCCCAACTTGTCACTTCGTCTCGAGCTGATGATAAATGAATGTGTTCTTCGGACGGCTCTGCTGTACGGTGCCCCACTATATTCTCACTTGACTGACAATTCAGCTACGCGACACCAATAACTTCAGAATGGGATCATAAAAAAAATGGTAAGACATACCTCTCTCGAGAGTGGGTTAGTTTCATTAACCGGAGACACACCAAGTTTTTTGACTCGTTGCAGCACCTAACAAATCCAGTGTTTAACACTGCGAACCCTCCACCCTTCCCACATCGATGGCAACAGACAGTCGGGGAAATATATGTTAAAATTTTGTTGTTAGATGTAAGTTAGCTATAAGTCTACGATTCATAAAGTGAGCCTCATCACATTTAAACATGTTCAGAAATTATTGTATAATGTGCATATACTTTTGTATCAATCACAAATCGCGATGTAAAATTATTAAAAATTCTATAAAATGTAGCCAAGCTCTAGGACATGTAATAACCTACTGTAAATAGATTCATTTATGTAGGATCTGTACTGATTTCCATAATTTATAATAACAAGGGGATATCAAGGGAAAAAAAGACTTATTTTGCCAGTATGCAAAAGTTAGTCCTAATAATAATAATGCATCTGATCTGAAAGAAAAATGTATTTAATTGTGTTTTATTTAAACGTAATAATTGTGTTTAAATAATATAAATATAATAATAATTAATAATATAATAAAATAATATATAATAAATATATATGTGTGTGTGTTGTTATCACGATATTATAGACAGTTTTGGAATTTTAATATGCCAAAGGAAAATAAAAAGTATTAATCTAAACACTCAAGCTTACTTGGAAGCGTGTACAATTTTCAACAGTATAATTCATTAAATATTGAACCCACCTTTATTAAGAAGCATCTCAAAGTGACTATCAATTACGCCTTGACCTAAACCTGTCAATACTTGCAGGATATGCAGTACTAGTATTACTTAGCGCCGTTATCGTGAATCACTAATTATCACAAAAATAAATGCTAAGGTAATAACTTACCTTTAACATCCAGTTTTGGAAATCAACAACAGAATCAGAGTATTTATTCCATTCTAGCCTTTTTTCAGTTTTTTTTTTTTTTCGTCAATACCTTAGCAACTTCTTCGTGTGTGATGTCCGAGTTGGTTTAATCAATAATGTAATAAGTTTTGATAGGTTAAAAAAAGTTTTTTTAAAGATACTTTTATCGTATAAATTACTTTTGTGAAATCTTTAGAGATCAAAATAGTAAAACAAATAAAACGGAGTATTTCGGTCAAGACAGCCAAGTGTTTTTTTGACAGAGAGAACATAATTATTTAAGGAATCAAAGCGACCCACATTCATTCTACCCCTCGATAATCTTCTTTCAATTTCTAAATTCCTCATTCCGTTTAAAATATCCCACATTTCGGTAAAATATGATGTAACATAATCTGTAACAAACAATTAATCATTCCTATAATAAAAATAAATACCAAGGCCACTGACCCTGCTATATTAATATAATATTTCCTAAATAGTTAAATTAAACACTCATGTGGCTCACTTAACTATTTACAGAAGATATTAATTGAAATTTCTTTACATGCATTGATCACAATATCACCAAATTGAATACATCATTTATTTTTTTCTCATTATATTTAAGAAAATAATAGATAGTTGAATAATTTAAGTATCAAAACTTCTATTATAATGATCATTTGCAGTAATATACTATTTTTATGGGCTTTATCATTTCTAATAGCATAATCTGTATGTGGAGTTATCTTCTAATAATAAGCCTAACGTAAGGAAAGATGTTGTAGTTAAAAGAATACATGTTTTGCGTTTTATGTTATATATTAAATTACATGTTAAAAGTATATATCATTTGCATGTATCGTTTTTATATTCTCCTATTGTGTTTATTAGAAGATTTGCTGAATTTCTAATATATATATATATATATATATATATATATATATATATATATATATATATATATATATATATATATATATATATCTTGTATTAGTCTGTTCCCTGCATTATCCTTAAGCAGAGGTTTTGGATAACTCAAAGAATTTGGTAATTTGAAGTGATCATTGAGCTCCAAGCTTTGATGCGTGACACATTATTGATCGGATAAAGAGTTTATTTTTAGTGTTTAAACCTGATTTTTCGTTATAATATTAGGATGGTAGAAGAGTTTGTACTCGTATGAATAGAATGAGTAAGACCTCTATCCTGGTACATCTTCAAATATCGGATATTTGGTTCCCACTACTTACGTAATTCTACTTTATCTGGCACTGGTTCGTTGTGGGTTTTACTGGGCGGCGTTTGGTAAATGTTATGCATGATGTTTTTAAATAGTTAACTGTAATTTTCCAACTGTGCCAACACACAGCCACAAATGTGCCGATTACATTTCAAGTATATTATTTAATTGCGATTATGCGATAAATGATTTTTGTTCTACTGCCTTGATTGTACTGCCACACGTTTTTAAAATCCTGCCAGAGATAGCGTTGGACCCTTTTCATTGCTGATTTTTTCCCCTCTTATTTCAAACTCCTTAAATAGCGAACTGTTCGGGTACAGGGTTTGCCGTTTGGATGACAACGCCACACCACGGAGGACATGAAGATATGGATAGTTATCGATAGAGGGGCCGCCTTAGATATGTCTATATATACCGGGCTCCTAACCTGGCAGCCGGCCACCGACCAAACCATTATAGATCCCCAACACAGGAATAAGTAGTCCTGTTTCACAACCGTACAAGTCCTAGCCACCGCCGCGGGCAAATGTCACCTTGTTCGCCGCATCTGGTCTGGTCTGTCTGTCTGCTGGTCACCTTTTTTCGTGAGACTTCGTCGTTGACAGTGTCCGCAAATTTATACGGTAGCAAAGCTCCTTCGGGTGCAAACAGACCTCATAGACCCATACTAGATACAGGGAAAATAAAACTAGTTAATTCAACTATTAATTTTTATATTTTCTTTATCTATACGGAATAAATCTTTTTGTTTGTAAATTGTATTTTTTGAAGTATGTATCATTCATCTGTATTCAAACTTAAGAACGGGGTCATATAAGCGTTCCTAGGGGTACCGAATGTTAGTCAAACTACACAAAACTTGAAACGATTCAAAATCTGTCTGGATTATAAATCAAAACCCACGTTACACAAGAATATCTGACATTTGATTATCAACATTTTAACAGCAGATAAAACACTCAAACAGAAAAAATCTTAAATCAGATTTAATTTAAACATATTATTTAATCATACGATACTTGAGAATAGCGGTGCAGCCACCGAAAGCGCTTTTATCAGTATTAAATAACGTTTTGTTAGACCAACTGATGTGTCATGTTAGTTCTGTAATATTCTTCAAATTACAAGGCAGGTAACATTTAAAGAATAAAACGTATTCCAGGCATTATGTTTCCGTGGAAAAGCCGATTTTTTTCTTAAGGGGATGATCTCTGTAAGCATAGCCTCATAAGGGAAAATGAGTAGCTACTTGAAATAGTGAATTATGTGTAAGTCCATGGATAATCTCAGCAACTACAACAACCTTGTCGGTCTATATCTTCATTTATATCTAGTATTTATCTAAAAATGTTTTCTGTTACCCTAAATGGGCAGAATACTAACTAAACACCAAATTAACTAATCACTGAGGGCTAGGGTTAATTAATTAATTATGCGTTAGTTGGCTACAAGTCGGTAGATATACCGAAGACTAAAATGTAAATTTAAGATAGACTAAATGTACAGATAAAAATATCTTTATTAATTTATAACGATTTAAAGGGAATGTTACCGGCTCAGATCTTTCTCATCGACAGTTCTCTTTAATTATTTGCACACAACGAATCTGAGGTTTTGAAAGCATATGGGTACGTTTCATAGACTTGAACAGGTCATAAAGATTTTAAAGAAACGTAAAATAAGACTTAACAGCAACAACAGAACATTTTGGAAAATAAAGTAACATATCTTGGACTTGAAATATCAGGGAGAACCAAGCATTGGGAGAGTACAAGACATTATTGAAGCAATTATAAAATGTAAAAGACTTACAAATATTAATGAGGCCAAAGCATTGTAAGCTTGTAAATTTCTATGCTAAATAAACAGCAAATCTAGCCACAAATGCTGGATCCTTCCAATGAACAAGATCTAATACATCATTTTAGATAAAACTACATTCATGAGTTTTAACTTAATATCGTTAAAATAACGTCCACTCTAACCCAAAATACCCTTTGACACTTTCAGTAACTAAGTGCATCACTTGGAATTTCCAGAATGTCAGGTGAATTAGTAATAGCTGTGAGGCAGTTACGAGAGAGCACTCCCTTCTCAAAAGAATAGGGTTCTTAAGAAACTCTCCTATGATACCACGGGTGGTCTTCGAATGGCGTCGCAAATGCTGGTGCTTGGTTTTATAGTCTCCTTTGGCAAAGTATTATTATATGGGGTTCAGCAGCTTAAGAGAAAATTTGTTTCCATTTCAAAAATGCCAGAACGAAAGCATAAAACTTCTATAGTACAGTAATGGTATAATAAATAAATAAAACAAGTAAAAACCGCATAAACAAAAGTAACATGTTGGACAAATCAGAAGAAAAACCTAGTTATAGAAGATCATTTCTTTGGAATGAAGAAAGAAGCTATATTTTTCTTAAATATAGACATTACACATATGCCAAATAAGTATGAAAAAATACAATACCGTAAATCTTAGAAATAAAATTTTAACAAGAAAAAACATATAGCAACATTTTTATATATTATACAAAGTTTCCCACTGTTGTTGACAAGTTCCATTGTGATGACAGTGATGAGGGCTTTCATAATTGAAAGCTTAATTCTCCACGCTATCTGTAAAAATGGTACTTGCAACAGGGTGTGAAAAAATTACAATTCTGTGATATGATATTATTTAATGTCACTAATAAAAAAAACAATGTTTAACTTTTATAATGTTATTCTTAACATTTAGTAAACAATGAAAGAAAAAAAAATAGCTTCACAAAATAGTTACATAAATACATTTATAAGGATTTAATAAAACAAAAACGAAAACGTTCATGGAATAGTTATTAAACTAAAAACAAAATTCGCATTAATACGTACTAAGAAAAAAATAGATTTTATGAAAAAATCTTCTTGAAGAATAAATAATAATCGTTCAACGCCATAAATAATGTTTAATGTTCTAAAATATTATCATTATGTTTCAAACTCTTCTCACTCTGTGAAAATGAAATAAAATAAAAGCAAATTACTCACAGTAAGTAGTTCGAGCATAGTAAAATTGCATAAGAGGTTTCTTGATTAGAGGCCTTAGCGCCTGATGCAAGGTGATGAATATGGCGATGAGCCGACAAGAGGGTCCTAAAAATAATTGGGAAATTCAGAGCTGGCCGACAGCCGTCACTTCTTCTCTCCTAATCTGAGACCCATTTAAGACTGGAGTGCAGGGGTGGGCTAAATAAGCCGGCTAGTACGTAAGCCGATCGTACTCAATAGTAATACGCGGTTGTAAAGATTACTATTGAGATTACTATTACTAACTATTTAATTATGTAAAATTACGTCATAGAAGGGCAAAATCAACTTTGATGCTACATTTAAAGATTTCATAACGACTTAATTGAGACGACCCAATTCATGTACTTCTTCTAATTCATGTAGGGTATTAAAATGCATAGTAATGCATACGTTAAGTGTATTCCAGTGATGTCGTGATAAGCCTTTCCTAGTTTAACAAGAGCACCCTCCCTGCCCAAGGCTCGTCGATCGGCAGACCTGCCCAGAACTTGCCATTCCCCAGATCGGTTGAAGTCACCATCACAGCCCTGTCCGGGGAGTCTATCCTCAGGTAGCGGACTGAGGACAGTGTACCTCTGACAGGCAGCCAGCGGACTTCGTTCAGGAACACTGGTCTTCTACAACAGTCGAGTTCAAAGTTAAAAAGTCTGAACATCATCAGAAAAATTAATGTGCTTTAAAACTGTAGTAAAAGATGCCCAACTACTGAGATATATATCAATTATTTATGGATCCCTATTACCATAAAACCCCCTTAGATTAATTAGCGTTAATTAGATTAGATAAATTAACCAATGGTCTATAAGTTATATATATGGATATAATAGTGTTTTGAAAATACTCGACCAAAATTGAATTATTTCATTGACTTATATCATAACACACTTTAATGAATCAGTTATTAGTATGTAATTATTAAGTATGTAAAACATAAGAAACCAACAAAAAGAAATAGAATAAAGAAAAAGATAAAAAAAACATCCATGAAAAATACAATAATTTATGGAATCGAAATTGAGGCTAAGTACTTTGTACTCCCCTGAATAGTAATCTTCAAGTAAAAAAAATATATCAAAAATCGCAACCCAAAAATTTAATAAAATTTATTATACTTTATTATATTTATATATTTAGAAAGAAAAACAAAAGCAAATAGTCCCCCACTACATTCAATTTAAGTCCTCCTTACTTAATATGAAAGTTAGTTGATTCTGAGCAACAGCCTCCTAATTAAGCATAATTAGAACTAGAAGATTAAAAATGTCTGCATGGTTTTTTTTTCTTCAGAACACCCCTTGCTTTTTTTCTAGCATTCCGCCGTTACATGGGTATTAGTTATTAAGGCTAAGTAGCAATCGCCAGTGAAACAGCACCACTGGGGAAAAAAAAACATGAATATATATGCCAAATAACAGGTAGTATAACAACTTTTCACATGAATGTCAAGCAAGGTATTTAAAAAATATAATAATAAAGAAAATATGCAAATTTTCATATCTTCACTAAACTCATAAAATAAGCAATGCATACATAAATTTTGCGAGACCCCATTGTAGATGTCGGTGGTTGCAATTGCAATTTGAAAACTGGCGGATTTAAAATTTGGGTTGAAAACATTCACCGAAAAATTTTATGGCTGAAGTTCACATTATAAATAGATGTGATGGTTGTAGATTGAAATCCAACAAACCGACCTCCAAAAGAAAATGCATTTCCAGAACTGACGAGCTCAAAAACCCAAAATTTGTGTGGTACCTTTAACAAACAAACTTACGATTGAGACTAGGCTCAAAACTTAAAGCAAGTTTATAAGTAAGTAGCACCCTGAAACCGAATTCGAGTTAACTGACGATGTAAGTGGTCGCAATGTGAAAACTGACAAAATATCTATTATCAGTTTTATTCTTATCATATTAATAGCCTTGATTATTTATAAAATTGATGTTTTGGCGATTACCCGGTCTTAGCGTAGATGTAAAACATTTCTGTCATTCTGTCAATCATCCTAAGACCAGTCTTATCTTCCTCGATCGGCTCGTGAACATCTGATATGTTCATGAGGTAATACATGTCATCAATGTGTGAGACACCTGTACATATTAAATTAATTAATTATTAATAAACTGTGGTTTGCGGTTATTTTTCCTTAAAGTCCATTTTGAATACGTAGCTTCCGTAAGAAATTTTCAATACATAGAATTAGTTTAAAAACAATATATCAAAATATGGACTATATTTCTATAATCTCGCCACAAGCCAGTGTGCAATCAATAGCCACAATCGACATGAATGATTACACGGCTGTAACATCGTTAGGTGAGAAAATATTATAATCATGTATGGCAATAAAGTGTTTTGTTATGGCCCCTAGACACGATTTTAATGGCAGTATTAATGGCGTTTAGAGATTACAATCTACCAAAGTTCCAATATATAATATTTGTTTGTGATCGGTACTTCACTATCTTAAATTTGATACACTACTCAATATGATAGAAACTATTCACTATTCTATTGGCAAATAATAAATGAACTACTCTTCATTACATTTCATGGGCTGCTACAACCATTGTTTTTCTTTAAAAGCGTGAATTTCGGATTGTAGTTTCATCTGATGCACACCGATGAGGCTAAAAATGAAAGCGACCTAATGAAAGATAATGAAGGGAGAATCGAATAAGATTATTTTCCTATCTAATTGAGTAGGCAACGAAATTAATGATCTCGCCCTTCTGAATGATAGTATCGTTTGTTAAAAGTTATAAAACTTCATTAGAACTATCATAAAAAAAGTGTACTCCAAAGATGGTAAAAAAATTAAGGGTCGTTAATTATACTTTGGTAATTAAGAAATATATATTTTCATTTCGTAGTGAGTAGAGCATGAGATTAAAGACCTAGACGTCCTGATTGATATACGCAATCTTTGTCTGGGCTTTAGTGAACTTCAATTACAAAAAAATTACAGCTATAGCGAAATCCTTGATTGTAACTTGTAACACACTAGAATTGATTTTTTTCTATTACAAAATCGTGTTGCTCTGTTACCCCTTTAGTCACCCACTTAATCTTCATAAATTCGATTTTTATCAATATTAATTTTTTATTCAGTGTTATGTATCGAGGGATTTATACTTTGCAGTGCCATATTAAAGTTTTCATATGTATTATTATGCAAATATAATTACTGAATGAACAAAATACCATAGTTTTTGGTGGTTCCTGAGGCTGAGTCCGAGCTGCTTTTGGCACCACGGTAGTTGAACAGGTAGAAGTAGACCCGTGGGTTGTTGATGGCGTGGTATGACATGGCTCTACCAATGTCTGCCTGGTATATTCTGTCTGTTCCGACCTGCAAAGACATCAAAGTGCAAAGTTCTTAAGACCTAAAATGAAATTAATAATTTCATAACTTAGCTGCAAAGCATTTTTAGCAATGGCCCTTTTTATTCCATTCGTTGCCGGATGTCAAATGCCGAGACGGCATAGAAAATTAAGGAACTATGTTCGGTCAAAAAGTTTTGTTTTTTTTAAATTCATTTAATATATATGTTTCATTGAAACTTATTTTTATTGTGCTAAAATTACAATCTGCCTTATTAGGCAATAAGTAATTGGGATAAATGGATATATATTTTAACAAACTTTCTTGAATTCACTTTCTAGGTTCTTAACACTGTTTAAATATAATATATTCATGAAACGCAATTTTCGGTCGGAAAAAAAAAACAATTGGCTCAAACAAGGACAGAATGTTAAGGCTGCTGATTCCAATATTTCAGAGTCATTTTTCTTTGTTTTGTTTTAATTACTAACTGTACATACATAACAAAATAAATGAAGCACGTAATGAACGAAAAGTACCGAGAGATTGAGTTTCTTCAAAAAAACTGAATACAAAATGATTGTGAAACAATTACTCGAAATAAATTACCAACAATCCCTCAATATTTGTTAAACTTTTTTTTCTTCCCTACCACGGGTTCCGTGTCCCAGACTGGGTTTCCTCACTGTCGCTGACGGGACCACTGGGTATTTCGCTGCCTGTGCTGCGCGTATTCCAGTGTAATCAGTTCCAATTACACTCAACGCACCTTTTTTTCCTTTTAACCCGGTTTTATTGTTTCTTTTTGTTTTCTAGTAATGGTAACTTACATAATATTTGTTAAACCACCTTGGTCATTGAAAATCGTATTTTCTCGAAATTAAAAAAAGTAAATGGGGTGGAACAAAATGAAATTTGTGATTTATATTGTTAGCACCCAAAACATAAAGCTATTTTTTTTTATAGCTTCCAAATTCAAGATCAATTGTATAATTCTGACAAAAAACAAAGACAAGCGGAAGATTATTGCCTCGTACCTCTTTAAAAATACGCCCCCCCCAATTTCATTAGTTCTGGCTTCTGTTCTGGCTTAAGTTTTAGGTTTTTGTGTTTTTTTTCCAAAATAAAACCCCGACTGTTTATGTGTGTATGTATGCCTGTTAAGTTTTAGCCTGTTCTTGTGTACTCTCCAGTTCAAGCTAGATATATGAAAGTTTACGAGGGAGTCCCATTTGATATTCGGACGGTATTAAACATATAGCTACCTCCATAAAACATGAGTTAATGTCATTAATTAAGATGTTTGTATTGAACAAAAAACTATTTTTCTTCAATTTCAAGGAGGGTTATAGGTAATTTCTTAGTACAGGTAGATCTGACAGTTCTAACTAAGAATATGCGAGTTGTTTTTTTTCAAATTATAATTACTGAACGTCATTAGAACTGTCAGTAATACCGTATTCACAAGTTAAATTCAACCTGATTTTTTTTAACGGGTTGATATCGTTTTAACTGTTCCACTGATACTACAAATGAAACAAGTTCCATAAAAAGGTAATAATAGGTTATTAATTAATTAGTCTTCTTCCAGATTAAAATTTTGTTAGATAAAGTCATTATAACTGAGATTTAAAGGCTATTCATATTTTTTCGCCCCCCACCCCCTCCCCCATTCTCATACAGATATTGCAAGAAAGTTTTACTTGATAGTCCAGAGATCCTTGGACTAAATGATGGATAATGGAAAAAGCACCTTAGACAAATGATTAAGAGTCAATAGGGTCAATTAGGGTTTTCTACAGGAAGGCGGGAGCTCCATTTTCCCAACTTTTGGGAAACTAAAAAAACTGATTAAAATCGAATTGTTAAGGTTACTTATCTCAATTACTTATTGCCTAATAAGGCAGATTGTAACTTTAGCACGATAAAGAATATCATATATTAAAAAAAAAAAAGGTTACTTAATTGTCAAAAATTTAACAGATCCTTTATTTGGAAGCAAATTTTTTAGTAGTGTTTATATGCTGGAAATTTCGGAGCTGACTCTTTTTCGTACCAATCTCCGTTTAGTTTAGACTAATTTATTTTTAAAAAATATACTTTTGCTTCTCTATACTTTAATAAATCAAAAAAAATATAAGGTAAAAAAAACGAAAAAACAATAAATAAAATTCATTTAAAAATAAATTCGATAAGAAATAAGGATGTAACATACCTTCACTAGGGCGGAGCGGTTCTTGTACAACGAATTCTTGCCAAAGTAAAAGCAGCGTATAGATTTCACTGTCCAAGTCTGCAGCTCCGGAGGGACTGTGTCGATGGTATCCAAAAGATATGGTGACAACTGGTCCCAGTTATTGTCCAAGTTATTTATAACTTCTTCATCCTCGATGAATTCTAGCATATTATTTTAATGGAATACTATAGTATATATATTCCGGCCGGCCGGGTTCTTTGCCATACAATTGAGTATGGATTGTAGCGGAGGCACGAATGTTTTCGGAACATACAGTATGTAAAATGAGCAGGCTACTGTATATTAACCGTTCACCCAACATTCGCGCTCCAAGATATCATAATCGCCTTGGTATCTGTTACACGTGGAGGGATTATACCTGTCCTAAAATTATTATATTATACTTATTATAATTATTATATCCATCGTTTGAAAATCTCAGATATAAAATTTATCCCAACTTATGGGAATAAAAGTTGGCTTTTATTTGAGATTTATTTGTTTTTTTATGAACATGAGCCTACCACCCTTCCCACATCGATGGCAACAGACTGTCGGGGAAAATTAGGTTAAGATTTAGTTTAAGTTTTTATTGTTAGATGTAAGTTAGTTTTAAGTCTATGACAAATAAGGTGAGCCCAATCACTTTTAATAAATTCAGTCCATTAATATATAATGTACATGATTATACTTTTGTACAATGCAGATCACTATTAGTAGAAAACAGAATCTGTATAAAATGTAGCCAAGCTACAGGAAATATAATGTAGCAATTGTAATTATTATAATTATTTTGCAGATCTATATTTTGTAACATATATTAATTTTGAAACAAGGGGATATGAAACAAAATAAAAAAAAGCACTCGCTGTATAGGGAGGTCATTTTACATTTTATTTTCCCTATTCCTTAATTTTTCAAATTTGAGAGCTGATGATCGAGTGTACTCATTATACATTCTTAACTAAGCAATAACAGGTCCGACACTCTAAAGATTTTCAGTATAATCAACACTTGATAATGAGGCTCCCTTATAGAAATATTTACACAGCGTGAGAAGACAAAGTAGTTGACTTTTATTTCCTCAATTACAACCAGCCACAACAACCAGTAAATATTCCTTTAACAAAGTATTAGTTGAAAAACGAAAGCAAGTTCAATGATATGGATTAACTAGCAATAAGTAATTATAATGTTTTAACGTCTTACCTGAAATCGGGAAAAGCCCGGAGTTGGGGGCTTCGCTGGCCACAAGGGGTACATTGTAATGTCTGTTCGCCAATATCGACTGAATTGGATACTCCAGGAGGAAGGGGTTGTTGGACCACTTTCTGTCCAAAACCGGCCCCCAGGGACACAGCGGAGTGTTGAGGAACTTCTAAATGCACAGATTGAGTGATAACTCATGAATTAATCAACTTCCTCTTACCTGAATTTAGTTAATTAAGCAATATGAGATATGCAATTATTACATAGGTGTTTCTTGTTTCAGGAACGAGAACAACAAAGACCTTATGGTGGTTATGAGGTGGTTAGAATACAATAATTGTAAGTATGAAAAAAATCACAACGCGGAAACTATTAAAATTTGAAGTTCCGATATTACCCCAGAGTTAGAGATGCGAAAGAAAAAAAAATTTTTAGAGATAATACAAACATGTTTAGAACCCAACTATTCCCGCGTATTTAACAAGTTTAGTGTTGGTTTCATTAGTGTGTGTTTTTTAAGTTAATATTATAGCTTTGCACATTTTTTTTTTTAATTATTCGATGCCCAATTAAAACGATCACATCGCCACCGAATAAAAAATATTCGCATATTTATTATGGTTAAAAGTTGTCTATAATATCCCTAAAAAACTTTTATTAATTAATCTTTTGTTGCTTCGTTTCAGATGAGTAGACTATTTAAGACGATTTCCGGGCAATGTTTTAGAAAGCGGTTTTAGTTTATTTTACTCTTGACAAAGAAGCTTGAAGAAATTTCTAAGGTGAGCCCTGTAAACTTCGAATTTCATTTCCATTGCACAAATTCAATCAATTTAACACACATTACCTCCCTAGAATGCCATAGACAGCAGATTATGTACGAGGTACATTTTTAGTTTGTAAAGCTGGCCATTCCGTATGAACCAAGGGGTTTGTCAAAAGGAGTTGGTCAGGTTCAATAGCTTAATTAATTTGGAACGATTTTACTAAACCGCTGCCAACGATTAAAATACTTTCAAATAAAATCTGTTGAAAGTTGATTTGCAAGTCATTGGGCTAACTGCCGATAGTACATTTATGTTTCCATGCCTTTCAGCTCAAAGTGCAATAGAATTCCAATACGGTAGAATTTTCTAAAAAGAGTAGTCATTTTTGTATTAAAATTGTTTGAAGATAAAAATTCTTGTTCTGTAACTATTCTGGATATGTAAGATAAAAATCCAAAAAGCAAGTACCCAATTAAAACGATCACATCGCCACCGAATAAAAGATATTCGTATATTTATTATGGTTAAAATTTGTCTATAATATGCTTAAAAAACTTTTATTAATTAATCTTTTGTTGCTTCGTTTCAGATGAGTAGAATATTTAGGGCGATTTACGGGCAATGTTTTAGGAAGCGGATTTATTTTATTTTATGGTACCACGCAATCATCATCAATTATTTGAATGTGTTGCCTGAGAATAAACTTTCGCATCATTCAAAATATTATATATTAATTATATTTGAATACTTTTTTAATCTTGGAAAAAATTTCAAAAATATCCATTTCCAAACCAACAACATATAAAATTTCCAAAAGAATGGAAAATATTTTCTCTTTATGTTATGTTAAACAAACTAAACATTATTAATGCTTGATTGCCACCAGCTTTGGGTTCATAAAAACCCAGTTCATAGTATGAGTTAGCTTAAAAAAAATTAAAGACAAATATTCTAATAGAATTTCATGTGAATATTTTATCAAAAACTGAATACTTAAGTCAAGTTAGTATCACACGACCAAGGGTTTATGATAAAAATTCTAAAAAACAAAATTTTCACTTACATAATCCTATATAAATACCAACTTACAAAAACAACTCATTAAACTGTAATTGAGAGCTAACCTAACGCATCGCAAAGAATTACAATGCTTTCATTTACAATTTCAACTGAAGTAACTAATTAATTAAATAAGGTTAATGATTATTTACAACCAAAAATAAATGTTTCTACTACGTCAAACATGTCTTGCAAAACTTTTAAAGAATGTTTAATGTATTTTTGTTATTATATTCACACTGTCCAATATAAGATTTATTTTTGTGACCAAGTAATTAATTAACAGTTGACTTTTAATCATTAATTTATGCAGTTTTGTATATTTTTCTTTTAGTTCAGTCAACACGTCCACGTAAAATTGCAGGTGCCTACGTTCATATAGGGGACCCGATGAGTGTCCATCATCAGAAAGATCATGCCGAAACCGGATTAAAACATAAACGAGATGACCCTCGAAATAAATGTGGCATTTTCAAAAAAGTAGTTTCTGTCAATTTTTTCTAAAAGAATGGAAAATATGTTTATCTGCTGGGTGGTGAAAGGAATAGCGAGATTCCGAAGACGATATGTTTTTTCTCTTTTTGCACCAGTGAGACATCTGAAATAAAATGACCCAAAATAAATTCTCTCCGATTAATATTCATTTTATTATTTACATTTACTTAAACCTTTGATTTGATGCATAGAAAACGTTTGTTGGTGTGCACATTGTTTAGAAAAGGCCCTTTATTCGGCCTCTGATATTTGTATGTGTATTATTTAACTGTTTACATACTGTGATGACGTTATTCGAATGGGTATTCGGGCCCCTCACCTTAAAGTCCGATTAAGCATAGACAAATCTAATGGGGTACTCAGCCCACTCCCCTTTCACCTTACCCGATCTTCTTACTATCAAGATCGATTAAGTAAATATCAGCTTTTAATCGCCTGAATTTGATCCTACACCAAATCCTTTCTGAAAATACCCCAATTAATAAAGCAATTCACCCATAAATGTAAATCTGATGACTAACCAGAAAGAGTAGAGTGGTTTTCGCTAATTGGTCAGCAGGCACTCGCCTGAGGCATTCCACCATCAGCAGCACTGATTCTGTCGGACAGCCCACGTACTCTGCTGCCATCTTAGCCTTTTGGAGGCTGCTCTTCTGAACTGCCCAGGAGTTAAAGGCGGTACCACCCACGATGTAGCCCCTGTGGAACAGACCTATAAGAATAGATTTTGAACATAAATCCAGAGGGATCTCAATCAAATAGTATAAATGATTATTTTTTTTAGGCGAAATGTATACACTTTTGTCTACCTCTGGAAAGGACGGAGAAGTAGTGGTAATGGATGGATACTGCGCCGGCAGAGAAGCCGAAAAGCGTGACTGAGGAGGGGTTCCCTCCGAAGTAGGCGATGTTCCTTTGGACCCAACCGAAGGCAAGCGTCTGGTCCTTGAGTCCGTTGTTGCCTGGCACCACTGTATCTTCTGTGCAAAGGAACCCTACAAGTCGAGGTAAGCTAAAATTAGTCATTCAGCTCTACCTAACGATAGTTATTCATTACCTCTGACTAATCACAACCAACAGTACTCAGGCATATGAAGTAGCATGTTGAGAAAACTTGTTGACTACATCAAACTACGTCTCTTTCGAACCGTTCGTAAAATTATACTCTTTATTGGGCTATAATTACAATCTGCCTTTTATAAGGCAATCAGTAATTGCGATAAACTCTCTCATTCATACCATATTTACAATTCATCATTCACTCACTCATTCATACAATATTTACAGACAGCCCAGAGACCTCCCAAATCCACTGCGAAGAGAGAGCGGAGCCTTGGGTCATCTGCAATTAAATTAAATTAAAGAGACGCCTGCGAAACGCTGCTTATCTCGCTGAAGTTTTCTAGACAAACAATTGGAGGGGTTGACTAATTTTCGTGAATTAATCCTAGGTTAATATTTGGTTAAATTTAGTTTCCTTACAGTTGAAGGAAATATAGAATATTTTACATCGGTGTGGAGATTGGGAGTGTTTTGAGATGGAGATAAGTGGAAGGCACGAAGTGTAAATAGCATTGTAGTGGATGAAGTATTCTTTCTTTTTTGTATTATAAACAACCTTAGTATGATCAAATTACAAACTGTCTAATTTAATACTTAATGGGCAAAAAGTAATTGAGGTTAATGTTGTCAGTCATACCATATTTACTATTCATCATTCACTCGCTCATTCCTACAATATTTACAAACAGCCCAGAGACTTCTCAAATCCACATGGTTGTCACCTCCCTCGCATGCGAAAGAGGAAGCGGAGTCTTGGGAAGTCCCCCACGCTCCTCCGTCAGCTGCGTCACCGGGTACGAGCCAGTGTAGGCTGATGAACAGCGCGAGAGCCACATACGCTGAGGACATGATTGGAGAAACTGGCCATTGCCAGGTCCCACAGTTACAGCAGGTCACGAGGCCACTGCCGTTTCAGTCTCCGAGGAAGACTATAGGGATGAGTGGAGCAGTGTAATGACTGTGCTACGGAAATAGGGTGGTTGGATAGGTTACTATGGAATTTCATGAACTTGGAAGGGATGAGTTGAAGAATGTAGGGTATATTAAGATCGTTATGAAGGGTTTTGTTGCTGACGTAATAAGGGCAATTTACTATTGTTTTCAGGACTTTTTATTGAAAGGATTGGATACGGTTGATGTTCGACTTTTTTGCTGTCCCCCATAGAGCTATGTCTGCTATGACTGTATGTCCAGATTGGCTTAGGTATAACTTTGTAGATTATTAATTTATTTTCTATTGAGAGATGGGATGTCCTTTGAAGTAGTCTGTACAGATGCCCAAAGCGTCTGTTTAGTTCTTGTATTTTTAGCCTAGTATGTGGGTTCCAAGTCAGTTGTTTGTCGAGATGGAAGCCTAAGTACCGTACTGTCTCGGATACAGGGAGAGGAATGGTATTAAAATAAACTATCGGGGAAGACTTGCGACGGAGGGTGAAGGTAATGTAGGAACATTTTGCTTCATTAACTTTGATCCGCCATTGGTTGCACCAATACTCAATCTCATCAAAGTGTTTTTTAAGGTTATGGGATGCTATATCGGGGTCTGAGTGGGATGACAAGACTGCAGTGTCATCCGCAAATGTTCCCAAGAAGGTATTGGGGGTAGAGGGGACATCAGCGGTGTATAGGTTATAGAGGATGGGGCCCAGGACACTGCCCTGTGGAACTCCTGCTTTTATGGGATAGTAGTTAGAATATTCTAAACCACAGCGGACTTGGAAGAAGCGGTTTGAAAGGTAGAACTTTAGGATTAGGAAAAGGGTCTGGGGTAAATATCTTTTGAGCTTATATAGCAAACCTGCGTGCCACTTTTTTTTTCTAAGTACTAAAAGAGAGATACAAATTTTTATCACCTATATTAAAAATGGGAGCTCACCAGCATTTAACTTAACTGAAGGGATCCTATAGGCTCCGGTAGTAAGCCTCAAACTGACATTTTGAATAGTATACACGGCTCTGAGACTATCTGCGGTAGCAGAGGAATACGCCTAAGATACATATTCAAATTTGCTTAAAATATCTGTCATATACAGTATAATCATCGCAGTTCGTAATTGATAAGAAGTATTTGATAAAATTCTTAGGCATTCAGCTTGAAAGTGACGGGAATCAGATAATATCATGGTAGAGCGAAATTAGTTTTCTCAATTTTAATGAAAACTCTATGAAGTTGAGCATTAATTCAAAGGAGATTTCAAGATAACAGAACATTACTAGGACAAATCGATTATATTTTGTTATATAGTGGTTGGCTTAAATGAGATTTCTCACATATCGCAATTCAAAAGTGTCACTAAAACTATTTCAAACAAATGGTAATTGTCGATAAAGAACACGCTACTTAAAGAGGAGAAATTTGTTATATTTGTCAAATCAATTAAAAATTATTAATATGTGAGGTATTTGATACAAAACAATTCCTACCGATTGAATTAAAAAAATAAATTGTGTTATTTACATAAAATATACAAACCAAATATCCCAAGGCGATAGTTGAACGTAACAACGATAATATCTTTATCCAGAAGATATCTAGGTCCAAAAGTGGTCGACGAAAAGAAGTAAAATGCGCCACCGTGGACAAACACCACCACAGGCAGCGGGTAACTGTTGTTCACTGCGTCCTAATCAATCAGACAGGAAAATGATTAATTACAATTCAGGTTAAAGGCTTCATTTTAAATTTATATTTAATTATTAACATTACAACCAGCAATTTTCGATTTTACGTTGGTTTGTTTTTTGCAAGAGAGATCACACGTAACAATGCACCTGTCTAAACCAAAAATACTTTTGTGCCAATTTCTCATCCTAAGTAAAGAATCTAAGGAACTCGGTTACCCCAAAGTTTGGCCGATGTTGATATTGTCATCACTATCTTGTTGGTTCGAAAAATGGTTGGACGGCACTTCCAGCTTGACATCCAACTAAAATCCGATCAGAAGAGAGGGATGTCTTGTAGTTTGTAATTTCAAGTGTTTGACTAAACATAAGATAAGTAGTTATTTGTGGCTATTGGGAGGTTTCAGGCGAGGCACTCCTGTCCACATCTAGTGGTTTTCAAACTCACAGCTCACAATCGGTAGAGTAACAAGAAAAGGATTTTTTTTCTGCCAAAACTGGTCACGAACCAGAAACCAGAAGAACTTCAATACTTTCATCACGAAACCCCACCATTAAATGGTATCAGTGCATAAATATAATAATAAATATTGATAATTTTTCGTTAAATATTTCACCAGCGGTATTGTGCGCTATAACAAATTATTATTAATAATAATTATATATTAGCATATTATTTTAGAAGAATTCTTTTCGAAAACATTAACATATGTGGCAATGGCTTACTCGTGTATAGCTACGAGGAGTCCTTGTGTTTCCGGAAAGATGTCGCCAATTCTCATCCAAAATAGCAATATCCGAAAATTCACTCTCACGGTTGCTCGGGGGTGGTAAATTCTTCCATGGTGAGGTTTACTTTCCCATAAATCTGTGTTAGAGCCAAAAGTAAGAATACCTTGGTTCTCAATTCTGGATAGGATGAGGACAGTTTAGTTTTCATCCATTGAGGTCCGTCTGAGAATATGCCACAAGGCTGATTTGCCCACGTCCTACCATATTTCTTGGTAAATAGTCTTGTATTGCGACTGTCGGGAAAGGTTGAACAATTGTCGGAGGTGTACAATTGTCGGAAAAGGTGAACAATTGTCGGAGGTCAACAATTGTCGGATTGTTGTAGTTAATAACATGGACCATGTTCCACGTAGGCGTTAATATCTGACTCCATTTTTTGATAGGAATGTGTCCCGACAGGTCAGGATGAGGTTCAGAGGTTCATAAAGAATAAGACCAGTTTTCAGAGTTCGGGCGAGAGATCGGCAGCGTAATAAGTACAAGTCGTCAGAGGTCTGCTAGAGGCTGTGTGGCAACGTGCCGTCGTAGAGGTGTGGCATAGCGAGAGTAGATTAGCGGAAGGCTGAGTAGGCGTATCGCGACGAGTGATAGCGTCTATCTGTATGTAGAGACTAGAAAAGAGTGAAGAGTGGGCCTACCAGGGCCAAGTGGCCCTGGTGTCAAGTTACAAGTAGTGTGGCTCAGGAGACTAGGAAACAGAGTGCCTCTCAGGGCGAAAAACCCTTGATATAAATATGCACCCCCCTCCCTCGTGGAAGGCGGAGCCGGTGTGCAGGTGGTCTGGTTTACGATACGCAGGTGGCCAGTGCATTTTAGTTATATGGCCGTTGGGATAAAAGGGTATGTTTTTTATGGCTACTAGGGTCTCACCCACTTAGGTCATTTGACCGCCTCGATAGGTGCCCCTATGTCTGCCTGGCTTCCTACCCCAGGTTTTATTGCCGTACCCTATCCTCTGTTACTTGTTTTATCTCTGCCGATCCCTCTATGATTTATTACCAGAAGTTACATAGATTTGCATTTCTATTATAATACATTATGAACCAGAGTGTAGGGTAATTTACATATATAGTTAGCGGTCGCTACAGCGACTTTCGAAATTTCTATACTATTTAATTTCACCAGATTTTCTTTTTTAGCACATAATGGCCCCCATCCCCCAGTTCTAATCTTAAGCTGTAAACTCTTTCTATTTCCAGAAAGTTTCTTAACTCATTCGCATTTCTTTGCATGAAGCCAGATGTGGTCTATGAAAAATAATGAGAAAGTTTGGTATCCTAGATAACTGCGATTAAAGTTGAAAGTATCGTATAAAGTGAAAGTATCATTTAGCATTTATTATTATTGCAATGTAAGAAAAGGTTAACCTATACTTCGGTTTCAATACTACTTTAAATTTTATTATTACAATTATCTTTAAATCGAGAAATGATTCACCTATCCAGTCTGTCATCATTTAATTTGTAATAATAACGTCAACATACTGTGGGCGTGAAGACGTTAAGATAAAGACAGTCTTCTTGACCGATGGGCACTCCTAGCCTTGTGATTTGATTGCATGCTGGTGGTGGTACCGTTCCATCTAAAGGTCCAGACCAAGCTTTTGGCTCCCTTGCTTCCTGCAACATTAACAGAGTGAAACATTAAAATTACATCTATATAATAAATATAAATTGAACTGCAGATGGCTCCTGTTACTGCAATGCAAACCGTTTTAAGCAATTTCTAACACTAACACTATAGTGAAGCAGTTATAAATAACTATAAGTTTGGTTAGCTGATATAAATAACAGTGTGTTACGAAACCTGGCATGTGTTCAGAAGGTTTCAGTTTGTTTGAGTGTATACATTCTGTTTGTAATATCTATGTCTCATTGTGTAAATAAATTGTGTCGCGTTATTCTGTAGAAATATATTAGGATTACATAGATAAAACACAGACGCTAGGTTAACTCGTGTATTCCACCATAGTTGTTTTAGTTACTATGAGGCCATATGTTACATATGTATATAATGATCTTGATGTAAGTACAAAGTAGAGGCCAATGCCACATCAATATTATTTTTTACACCCCCCCTCAATTTAAAGTATCTTTACAAAAGTACTTTAAATTGCTTACAATCATGTCCCAGTAAAAAAAAATAGATTAATTAAGTAAATAAAACAAAAATATTGAGTCAATGCAGTGAAACTTCATTAATTCTCATCAATAGATAAAACAGCTAACATTTCACCACCAATTTGAAATTTTTGAGTGGACAAAGGTTTAGTAAAGATGTCTGCCTTATTCAGATCCGATTCGATATATTCTAGCTTTATCAAATTTTTAGAAACTAAATCTTTTATAAAATTCGCCTTTATGTCTATATGCCTACAACGCTTTGAGTTCTCATGATTGTTAATCATATGAATGGCGCTCTGTTTATCGCAATATAATATAGGGATGGAGTCATTTACATATAGATCTTTAACTAAATCGTATAAACAAATAAGTTCAGACGAAGTCTGAGATGCAGCATAGTACTCTGCTTCGGCTGTTGATAATGCTACTGACTGCTGCTTAACTGATGCCCATGAAATTAAATTATCTCCATAAAATATGGCAGATCCACTTGTACTTTTTCTGTCCTTTTTATCTCCTGCCCAGTCAGCATCCGTATAAGCCACCAAATCGTTTTTACCCTTTCTATAGACCAACCCAAAATTTTTAGTCCCGTTCAAATATTTTAGAATCCGCTTGCCTGCATTCCATAAACTTTTAGTGGGTTTATACAAGTAGCGACTAAGATATGCAACAGCATACGTAATGTCAGGTCTGCTCACCAGGCATAAATACATCAGACTACCTATAAGTTGTCTGTATGGGACATTGATTGTAAATTCAGAGGTATTAGGATCAGCATCATGAGCCATTGGAGTTATTGCCTTTTTACAATTCTCCATGTCAAACTTTTTCAAAATTATGTCTATGAAACCCTGCTGCGATATCTTTATTGTTTGAGAATCCCTTTTAATATCCATTCCAAGAAAATGATTCGCAACTCCTAGATCTTTAATATCAAATTCCTTTTTTAATAGATTTACCATTTCATTTATTTCCTCCTGTAATCCAACTAAAAGAATGTCGTCCACAAAAATTAAAAGCCAAATAATATTTTTATAGTACAAACACACATCTCTTTCGGATCTTTTAAACCCCAATTCAATTAAAAAATCATTGAAACGTTCATTCCACCTTTTGGAAGCCACTTTTAAACCGTACAGTGAGCGATTTAACTTTTGAATATTAGAATCACTATTGACACCTTCAGGTGTCCTTATATAAATATTATTTTCTAAAAACCCATTTAAAAATGCTGTCGGTACATCTAATTGTTTAATCTCGTAGTCATGATTAAGCGCAAATGAAAATAAAGTCCTGATACTACTCATCTTAGCGACAGGTGAGTATACATCATACGTGCACTTTTCCTGAAAGCCTCTAGCCACTAGTCTCGCTTTCTTTGCACCATTTTGCTTTGTGGTAAATACCCATTTTGTGTCTATGGCCTTTTCACCTTCAGGTATTGTTGTCGGAGACCATGTTTCGAATTTTTTATGTGCTGTCAATTCATCATCGATAGCTTTCCTCCACTCCGGTCCAGCTTTAACGGCTTCTTGAAAAGTTTTAGGATTACCATCGTAAGACATAAGACAATAAGCTGAATAGAGTTCATATTCCTTTAAGTGAGAAGGAAGCTTTGTCTCCCGAGTTGATCTCCTTTCGTTACTAGAATTTAGTTCAGGTACAGTTGGTCCAACATTTATATCGTCATCAATTGGGAAACCATGTTTAAAAGATACATTGTCATTTGTTTCTTGAGTAAAATTTTTACTGTAAAAGTAATAATTATTTTCGTCAAATTTAACGTCACGTGAAATAATGATTTTATTTAATTGAGGGTCCCATAAACGATACCCATTTGAAGCATAGCCTACCATTCTAGCTTCATTAGCTCGTTGATCTAATTTATTCCCTTTAGGTAACTTATAATACCAAGCCTTACAACCAAAAACTCTTAGTTTCCCTAAATTTGTCTTACCAAGATATATATCTGCTGGAATTATACCATCCAGCGCTCTAGTTGGGGAACGATTAAGTTGATATGCAGCGCATCTCACTGCCTCCCCCCATAGATATTTGGGAAGATTGCTATCAGCAAACATAGCTCGTGCTTTATTTAATAAAGTCCTATTGAGTCTCTCAGACACTCCACAACTTTGGGGTGAATATGTAGTATTAAACTCCATCCTTATACCGTTATTACTACAAAAATTTCTCAAATTATTACAAGTAAATTCGGTACCATTATCGACACGCAGCCGTGAAACATAAATATCAGACGCTCTTAACTGTTTAATATGATCTATAACCCGTTGAGTAGCTTCGGATTTTTGTTTAAGCAAATACAACATCGTAAAATGTGAAAAATCATCTACTACTGCAAGGTAGTATCGTTCCCCGTTAATGCTAGTGTGATTTGTAGGACCCCATACATCACAATGTAACAAATTACCTACGCGACTTGACCTGGGTTTAATAACATCTTTAAAAGGTGCTCTAGTAGCCTTTCCTTTTTGACACGAATCACACGGATCTTGACTATAAGGCAAACCCATTAAGCGTAAACCTCCTCTGTTCAAGTGGCCTAATCTTAAGTGCCAAATATTGGAAGTTTCACTGCTTACATTAAATGTATTTATTTCATTTTTGACATATCTAAACTTTACTATAAATAGGTTTCTTATTAACTCACACATAAATAGGATAGAATCATTTCTTACGACAAAAGCCTTTTTGTCTTTAAAAATAATTTTGAAATTCGAATCAAGCAATTTTTTGACTGAAAGTAGATTACATGTTAAATGTTTTACTATAATTACATGAATACTGAAAACAATGTCATCACAGTTATCGGGTCGAACCCTTAAAATGCCACGTTTATTTGCCAATAATGTTTCACCGTTAACAACTTTAATGTTTAAAGGCGGAATACTCACAATATTCGTGACAAAATCAGCTGTTTCCGTGGTAACCATATGACTCGTAGCTCCAGAGTCGAGGACAAAATTCATGTAGCCATCTCTTGGTGGTCCAACATCTGCCGAAAATGCCACAAACGATACGTCTCGAAGACTCCCAGATGTTTCTAGATCACTTGAGGCAATAACGGATATATCCTCATCTTGTTGACAAACATTGCTGGTCATCTGACTTCTTCTGTTTTCATTCCAACGATTTTCATTGAAATTTCTCGATTGTTTGGAAAAATGTCTCTGCGGTGGAAAATTCTTATCATTCTTCCTGAAATTATTATTTGACTTTTTAGGACAATTATATGACAAATGTCTACTATCACCACACTCATAGCATTTCTTAATTTGACTAAATGCTTTGAATGATGTATCAGTTTCATCACTACCATTTTGTATGTGATTAATTTTTAGTTCAGCATCTAGTAATCGAGATTTAACAAAATCGAGAGTTAATTCGGTATCCATTGCTTCCAAAACAGTAACTACTTTTTCGTATTCGTTTGGGATTGTCAATAGTAGGTGACAAACGAGATCGTCTTGTTCGAGTTTAGAGCCCATTGACTCGAGGTCCCTCACGAGATTGTCAAATTTATTAAAATGTTCTTGTAGAGAAGTCATACACTTTAAAATTAAAAGTTTTTTACGTACCAGTAGTTTTGATATAGCACTTTTTCTTTCAAAAATGTTGCTTAAAGCAGACATCATGTCGTTTGCCGTTCCACAACTTCTCACGTAATCAATATGGCGATCGGTAATACAGTTGATAATAATGTTTTTGGCTTTCTTGTCCAATTCCTTGTTGCTGCTAGTGATTTCCACATCTTTATCCAGTACTGATTTTACACCTTTTTCATCTAATAACAATAACACTCTGAATTTCCAGTTGTGAAAATTATTGTCCGTCAACAAAGGGTATGTTAACGTGTGTCCCGTAGCCATGACTGTCTCTCACGTTAATTTTTCTTTTCCAACACAAAACACGTCACTATCCAAAAACAAACAACCGGTAAAATTTCCTTTACTCACACAAAGTACTTTTTGAACATGACTGGGCCCATAACCTGTAGAAATATATTAGGATTACATAGATAAAACACAGACGCTAGGTTAACTCGTGTATTCCACCATAGTTGTTTTAGTTACTATGAGGCCATATGTTACATATGTATATAATGATCTTGATGTAAGTACAAAGTAGAGGCCAATGCCACATCAATATTATTTTTTACATATTCAATTACATATAAAAATGTGTCTCATTATTCAGCCCTTGTCACAACAAGTTGGCGACGAGGATAAAAGTACAAAACATTGGGAAAATTGAGTGCCGCTAACAATACTATAACCGCTAAAAGGTATTTTATTTATTTTTTTACTAACTGTTATATACCTGATTTAAACAAGCAAATCAAGTCACAATGAATTCAGAACAATTCGAGAAGTTGATGTTAGTCTTGTCATCTGCTCTGGGAAGTCAAAAAACCACACCAGCATTACCACTGACACCATTTGAAAACTATGACCCCAAAACTGAACAGTTTTCGTCATACATGGAGCGTTTTGACAATTATTGTGATCTCAAAAACGTCACTGATGATACAAAAAAGGTTCAACTTTTGCGTTCATCAATTGGGAAAGAACATTACAACAACTTAGCCGCTTTTCTGGGACCAGATGATCCCATCAAGGAAATCGACTTCATAACCTTGAAGTGCCATTTCGAAAAAATGCTGGCTCCATCAGTCTCAACCGTCGTCTCACAGCACTACTTCCTCAGCATCACTCAGCAGCCACATCAATCGATTTCGGATTTCGTTGCATCTCTGAAGGGAAAGTTGAAGGACTGTGATTTTTACACAACCTGTCCCAGTGCAACCTGTAAAAAGAGGTTCTCAATAGCTCAAATATTCCTCCGTGCTCAGTTCATCAGAGGCCTGAAGGACAATTGGATACGCGAACAGATCCTTCAAGACACAACCCTCAAGGATTTCGATGGATTCGTAACGAAGGCCACAGCACTGGAAGCATCTCGATTTGAGTCGGGTCAATTAAATAAGCTACCTGAGAAGCCGCCGGATCAAGTTACAGATGCAAACAAGATTGATCGTCGTCAAGAAAGAAATCGTCCCAGCCGCCAGCGTTCTGGGTCTCAAGACAATCGTCATCAGTCCAGCTCTCATCCGCGTCATCGTTCTCAGTCCCGCAGCACCAGAAGCCGTGTGGATTATCGAGCATTAGGTCTCGATGGCCTTTGTCTCAACTGTGGTCGCTCAAACCATAAATCGCGTGATTGCAGAACAGAGCGTAAATCCATGAAGTGCCACTCTTGTGGAAAAATCGGGCATGTCACGAAAGTTTGTATCACCACCCTGCTCCGGAAATCGAAGACCAAGAAGCTGTCAACTGAATACCTTCAAGAGGAAGAGGATCATCACCCCAACAACGAATATGGCATCGTTCGGATTGAAACCGTCGAGGATCTGTATGAGGTTGGACCAGACACCGATAAATACATCGTCACAGTCACTCTCAACAACAAACCGCAATCGTTTGAAGTGGATTCAGGTGCACGTTTCTCCTTGATCTCAGAAACTGCTTTCAAGAAACTTGAACTCAACGTACCGCTGCAACCGACTCCAGTCACTTTCCGCTCTTACTCAGATCACCTCATCAAGCCTAAGGGTAAAGTTACCGTCTCAGTCGCATACAAAGGGAATTCGATGGAAGCCGATTTATTCATAGTCCCAGCAGGACATGACGCTTTACTTGGACGCATGTGGATTCGTAGTCTCGGGATCAGCCTCAATGAGATTGATAGCCACAAAAACTCAGCTCTCCGTCCAGTTGATGTCAACGCAGTCACTCCGATCGAAGACATCTTCAGGAAATACGAAGACATTTTCGAAGAAAGGATCGGGTGTGTTCCAAACGTTGAAGTTAAGCTTCAACTTAGAGAAGGGGTGAAACCAGTTTTTGTCCGTGAACGGGATGTTCCGTTTGCAATGCGAGAGCGAGTTGAGAGAGAGTTAGCCACGCTAGAGTCTCAAGGAGTCATTAGTCCCGTTGCATCAAGCGATTGGGGATCGCCACTCGTTGTTATAGCTAAGCCTGATGGTGGTGTAAGGCTATGTGTGGATTATAAGTGTGGGGTAAACTCCAGACTCGTTGCCTCAAATCACCCTATCCGCAGAATAGATGAGGTTCTACATAGTCTCAGAGATTCTAAGTATTTTTGTAAATTGGACTTACACAAGGCATATTTGCATTTGCGGGTCGATGAAGAAGGGAGCAAGATACAAACGATTTCAACGCATAAGGGTACGTTCAAAATGAATCGCCTCAGTTTCGGAATTAAGACCGCTCCAGCAGAATTCAACCAGATCCTAGGTCAATTGCTGAACGGCCTACCAAAGGTCGAGGCATACTTTGATGACATCATCTGTCATGGCTCAGATCTCGAAGAATGCTCCAGAACTCTCATCGCATGTTTGGAAACACTCAAAGAATATGATCTCCATCTCAATCGTGCTAAATGCTCATTCTTCAAGGAAAGCATAAATTACCTCGGTCATGTAGTGTCACACAATCAAATTCAGAAGTGCCCAGCTAAGGTTCAAGCAGTTTCTCGGATGCTGCAACCAAAGAATGTGGATGAATTGAGGAGATTCCTTGGTTTAATCACTTATTATTCCAAATTCATTCCAGATTTCTCTTCGAAGTCCTACCCACTACGCTCCTTACTCAGGAAGGGTGAACGATTCTTTTGGTCTGCAGCTGCTGAGGCCTCCTTCCAGAATCTCAAGACAGAGTTGTGCTCAGACAAAGTGCTCATTCCGTTTGACCCTTCAAAACAGGTTATTCTCACAACTGATGCCTCGCCAACCGGGATAGCCGCAGTACTTAGTCATGAAATTGATGGTCACGAGCGTCCAATCGCCTACGCCTCACGAGCTCTGACGCAGGCTGAGTCAAACTACAGCCAGCTCGACAGAGAAGCCCTGGCTATCGTATATGCCGCAACACACTTCTTTAACTACCTACTCGGCAAACGTTTCGTTCTTGTCACAGACAATGAGCCGCTTTCGAGGATTTTTCATCCAGACCGGACACTGCCGCAGATGACCTCTTCGCGTTTACTGAGGTATGCCTCTTTTCTCAGTGGACTCGACTACACCGTTCGATACAAGAAAGGGAAAGAGAACGAGAATGTCGATTGTCTGTCCCGGGCACCAGTCTCTACAGCTAGTGAGTCACAAGCAATGTCGATTGATCAGGAAGTCAACGTTCTGTATGCTGAAACACTGCTCCAGATCTCCAGTATGGCTATCACTGCAGACACAGTAGCCAAGGAAACCGGAAAAGACCCAAAGTTGCAAGCATTACTGCAGGAGCTCAAGAACAGCCGCAAGGATAGCTCGTACACTGTCTCTGGGAACATGTTATTCCGTTCCGATCGAGCAGTAATCCCAAAGTCTCTCCAAGTGCCAATTCTCCAAGAGCTTCATGCATCGCATTTGGGAATAACTAAGATGAAGCAACTCGCCAGGAGATACGTTTACTGGGAAGGATTGGACAAGGACATAGAACGTCTTGTAAAGAGCTGTGAATCCTGTGCCAAAGTCCGTCACAGTCGCAGAAAGCGCCAATTCATCACTGGGATCAGCCTGATGAGAATTGGGAGAGAGTGCACATTGACTATGCGGGGCCTTGCGATGGCCATTTCTTTTTGATGTGTGTGGACGCAAAGTCGAAGTGGGCAGAAGTTCGCATGATCCGCGATGCTCCGTCCTCATTTTCAACGACAACTCTGCTTGAAGGCATATTTTCGGTACATGGTTACCCCTCGGTGATGGTTTCAGACAACGCCGCCATCTTCAAAAGTGAAGAGTTCCAGCTGTATTGCAAAGAGTGGGAGATATTTCAAAAGTTTAGCGCGCCAAATCATCCAGCCACGAATGGTCTAGCAGAACGCAGCATCCAGACATTGAAAAGAAGGCTCAAGGCTGCTGCTGATGATCCTGCTCCGCTGTGTTCTAAGCTGCGGAACATAATGTTCCGCTACAGGGCAACACCCTTAGCCTCAGGTCTATCTCCTTCAGAACTGTACCTAAAGAGAAGGATCCGTACTCGTCTTGATGCTCTGATACCAAACAGCAAACCTCTGGCTCCAACTGTGCCTACTGCATTGCGGGTTCGTAATCTTCAAGTGGGGGAGAGAGTGCAGGTGAAGATTCGCTTAGAAAACCAAGACGTTTGGCAGTTTGGCACCATCAGGAGAAAACTCGGCCAGTACCATTATATTGTCGAGTTGGACACAGGTCGCACCCTGAAACGCCATATTAATCAACTGGTCGTCACCTTGGTTCCGAAGAAAGAAGTCTCCTTAACTCCTTTGGTTCCACAGCACAGAATGGGGGTGCCATCCAAAACTGAAACTACAAGCTTGCCACTAGACCACCAATCGCCACCAACACCTCCTTCACCACATGTAAGTAGTCCAGGTACACAGCGCGACTTGCCTAATCCATGCCATCCAAGGCCACCTGTTCAGCCTGGTCCGTCTGGCCCTCCATCGCCTAGCCCTACCAGGAGCCGGAAAAAGCCGAAGTATCTCGAGGACTATGTCTCCAACTTGTGTTGTGGACCTGTCATTAAATAAGTGGGGGAGATTATAGTGAAGCAGTTATAAATAACTATAAGTTTGGTTAGCTGATATAAATAACAGTGTGTTACGAAACCTGGCATGTGTTCAGAAGGTTTCAGTTTGTTTGAGTGTATACATTCTGTTTGTAATATCTATGTCTCATTGTGTAAATAAATTGTGTCGCGTTATTCAATTACATATAAAAATGTGTCTCATTATTCAGCCCTTGTCACAACAAACACTATCTCTGATTATGTTTAAAAAAATTATATAATTCAAAAGAACTAGGTGAAGTGGCTCACCTTCGGACTATACATGGGGACATAAAACTATCTTAAAACTAATCTTACATACTAACTTAACCATATTGCTTATTGGTGCCATCGATAGGGAAACAGAGAGGGGGAAATCGTGTTAAACAAGGGTTTTGTTAAATATTACAGTGAATAAACTCATCCACCGTGGATCTCACTGTTCCACCGCTGTTGGAATGAAGTATGTCGGGCCACTTTCATGAGTATCCTGTTTTGAAATTGTTTGAGTCGCTTCCGTGAGATGACTAAAAAGCGGCGAACCATACAGCAGAGCCGGCTTGAGTATGCCCTTTAACATCCAACTCAAGATCATGAGCTTGAGGCGCAGATACAGATTGACGGAAGTCAGCAGAAGTGTAAGCCGGAAAGATTTTGTGCGTGTTTGTTTTAACTTTCTTGTAAAATTATCCCTAAAAACGTAGTTGGCCACAAAAACGGAGGAACAAGTCCTCAGCACCCCAGAGCAGCTAAGAAAGTGTCTCTCACTGCCTCTTTGTTTTGCCTTTTTTCCTATCCCCTTAACAATTTTACAACGATTTCAACTATATATTCTCAGTCGAATCTATTCACATATTATTTGTATATTTCCTGTAGCGTCGCTACATTATATATAAGGAGTAATTCCGTATAAAAGTTATATAAGTCAATACCAGTACAATGATGCACATTATACTTCACTTGTTTGAAAGATTTTATAAGGTGATGGGGCTCACCTTTTTTAACAAAACCTTAAAACTAACTTACATACTAATTCTTCACCTAATTTTTCCCCGACAGTCTGTTTCCATCGATTCGGGGGTGGTGGTGGGGTCATAGTGTTAAACACTGGACTTGTGAGGTGCTACAACGTGCCGAAAAACTTGATGTGTCTCCGGCGGATGACCTCATCCACCAACGGCACATCAAGCAACGGGTGCAGGTCCGCGTTCTTTAGCCTCTCGAGAGAGGTATGTCGGACCAATTTTTCTGGAAACGTTGGAGACGTGTGGTTGTATTGTCAGTTAAAGTGGGTAAATAGTGGGGCACCCTACAGCGTCGGATAATTCTAGATTTTGGAGTCATATTTAGTTTAGGCCAACAAAAATGGGCGATAAAGGGTTCAGACACCTGCCTTATGTTCAATATTAAAAAAAGAATAGACTTTCAATTTTCCAATAAAATATTGGATACAACTTATTCTTCTCAATGGGTTACCCGCTCGTTTATTCTCATTTACATTTATTCCCTTAAAAAACGCAGCTTACCCCGCTAACAAACACGAAACCACTCTTGCAGCTCATGGATCAAAATGTAATCCAGCAAATAAAAATAACTTACGAATAATCTCTCCTTTGACACACGCGAGGAAAATTGTCAATCCCTTTTTTCCCACTGATGACAACGATGCCAATGCTCACTTATCTGTTGCGAACTGTGACCAACAGCGACGCGGTCAACACACTCAATGTGTGCACGAAATGGGCAGAAGAAAATGATATTGAAAGTGATGGTGTGTTAGTACTAAAAAGGATGTAAGGATACGTTTTTTGTAAAATGTTAAAAGCTTAGAAATAAAAACCAATTGATGATAATTTTTCATTAACTGTTTTCAGTGATTTTTATTTAATTATATTTGTATTTAGTATGAACATATTTACGTACGTAGATTTTTCTTCCTGAAATAAATTTTCACGTACAAATATGTGATATTGTGTAGTTTTTTTTACTCCACAACATCCGGAATTTTTTGATAATCCGGCAGTTGATTGGTCCCAAATATGTTGGACTATCAAGATCGTACTGTAATTGCAAGCATATAAGCAAATTAAAGTGAATAGATACCTCAAATCTGTTCTTTTTGATTGGCTTATCAGTGAAAGGAATAGACAACACAGCATTGTAACTTCTTAGCGGGCAAGATGTTCGAGGAAATTGTAATAGTTTGGATCACGATTAAGATTATGGGTGTAACTCGTGAATTTATTAATTAATTATTAGCATATAAGCAAATTATTGAAGTAAATAGGTACCTCAAATCTGTTCCTTCCGATTGGCTTATCGGCGTAAGGAATAGAGTAGAAAGCATTGTAACGCCTGCCTTTTAACGTAGTCCCTTGGGTTCCGATTACCACGCCATGTTCCGTCTCTACCCAAGGGCTAGCGGTTATCGCAGCGTTTGAAAGAAGTATGGCGAACATTATGGAAAACGGATTGAACATAGCTGTCAAACTGAGCGGGTATTATGCCAACTGCGGTTCTGCTCCACGTTATATTTGACACAGATATCGCAAACTGAGCTGTCCTTTAGGAAATGGGTCAGTATCAACCGTGACATACTTTAGTTTTTCATGATTTACGTAAAAATAAGTTGTTAAATGTTAAAGAATGACGGAAGCATGACAACAAATAGTTTAGGGAATTATTAATTGTGTTGCCGGTTAAATAAAATCAAATTTAACAGAAAATACTATTAATCCTTTGTTCCAAGCAAGTTCCTACGATATGAGGAAATTAATATTCCTACGAATACGATATTCATTTATAATTAATGGTTGTCAAATTTGTTTCGGTTCTGCTATACGTAATTAATTTATTTCATTCATCCTACGTGTCACTCACTACCTGTTCCAAGTCTACCGGAGACCATGGAGTGTATCAATGCCCGTGTCGCTTATAAAATTAGCTTTTTGTGACTGGTGCAGACCATAAGTCAAAAAAAGACAATTAGTTACACTTCTTGGTTCTTTGAAAATCAATTGTATATATCTCCACCTTGCAATTCCATACAGTTTGCTGTATTTTTTTTTTAATTCTCGCCTGGACAACAAACGTTTATCAAATCAGAACGATCCTCCAGAAAAAATGTTAAAAGCCTCAGGTAAAACATCACATAGAATTGTGTTTTCCTTAAAAAACAACAACGTAAGATCAACAAACACATTTTCCTGACTTCAGTGATTATGAGAGTTTTGGAAGGATCAGAGAAAAATCCGCTTTATGAAATAGACTGATAGTGTGCATTTGATGAATATGCACAACTATTGACAGAGCATTTCTAGTCAGACGAAACAAAATATTGAAGATTACTATAAACCAACTCAGATATGAAAAATGTAAGTCCATATTTGCGACTTATTCTTTGATATGGCTGAAATTAATTAGCGTTTTAAGTAATCGAGCAATACTGTGTCCTCCCCATATCTTTTGGATTACAAGAATGTATTTATAACCCAAGGTAAATCATAACTAAGGTACAATCTTAAGGACTGCGAATTTGATTTTCACCCAGGAGAGCAAACGTTATAGTTTGTGTAAAGATGGATTGTGAAAGCAGCTTGCTGTCACAGTGGCAAGTGGTTCCTCCTGTTCTTTAGCTATAGTATTCTCTTGTCATTTCTTACCAACTACCGACCATTCAAGATGTTATCATCCTGGGTGTAGGTTTGCGACATCGAAAATAGATTAGAGAGATTTTTAAAACCGATATTTTGTATAGGTTATAACAAATATACTGATTTGCATTTTTTATTTTAAAAATATATTTTTAAGATTAGGTGGGTAAAATGTTAGGGAGAAAAAAAAATTTAGTATAAACATATTTCCAGTTTCCACAGCTCTTATAACTTATATGAAAAAAATTTGCACTGATTGACGCCTCTGCCTTCAGAATTTCCTACGAATTTTCAAAGTTAAAATTTCATCCTTGCTAGAAAAATGGTCTAGGTTTTCCCTCACTGGAAACTGCTTAGTACTATATTTCACTGTGTGCCGTCAGTCAGTTAAAGTATTCTTTTCAAGTATTTAAAAGTGAATTCCTGATTAAATAATACAGCTTCTATCTTTCCACAATACAACATTCACCATTATTACTTATTATTAATTCCTAATTGTTTCCCACAAATAATGTTTTCTCAAAAACCTTTTTGACAGTGTTTGCTGGCATTACAGCTTCTTCACAGTTGTTGAATCATACGTCTTTAGAATTTGTGACTCTTTTACTGAAGAAGTGCTTTATAACTTGAAAGGAAATGCATTCCTGTGAAGTTTTGGCTGCTACTTCATATGTCATAAATTCCGTATTTCTGCACAAAACTCATCTTCTAGCATACTTTTCATTTTCTGAAAGCCACAAAAGCATGAATTTGAAAACACTTGATCTAGAATGGGAGCTGTGGGAAAAATACTGCTCTGTGAGACAAAACAATGCAGCTAATGTAAAACTATTACCTGTCAAAGTGGAAGCATTGTCATACATGGGAAATAGTTGGAATACAAAGATACCTTGAAGAACAACTTCAAGAAAGTTCTGTCTAGTGGTGGAAAAAATATCCCCAACAAATAAACATTGTTGGACTTCAATACTTACCTCGGCATCATTAGAAAGATTGTTTTCACCAGTGTCTTTTGTTAAATAAAAAGATTTTATTTTTAGTTCTAACCTAACCACACAAAGTCATTAAAACGGTCATCGAAAATGTGTTTGAAAGTTTAACTCATTCCGTAGCGATATTTTGCATGATAGTTTCATTTAATGCCCCATTCAATTTATAATATTTTCCTACAATATTATTTAGTGTATAAATTAAAGATTACAGCCTGTTGATTAATTATATTATATAGAATACTTTAATTAAAAAAAACATAAAATCAGACTAATCACAATTTAAAAAAGTATTTATATAGCTGGCCTTGGCAACAAATTTCTATTGGGGACTAATCAATGAGAAACTGCTTACGAGAGTGTTTTTTTTATATATTGTTGTGATATTTTAAAATGATGATTTTTAATGGTGTTTGTTTAAATAAACTTGGAAAAAGCAAGCATTGAAGAACGTAATAACCATCCGTGGTTCATGTCTATGAAAGTATGAACGTTTTATTGTCGTCATATTAATTATTAATATTTATAATAAAAATAATATCATAACTAATGTAAACATTTATTTTATAAACTACGTAAATTAAGCAAAGTAATAAATATCCTAAACAACTAATCAAATAACCAGTTGAAAGTCAAGAAGGCATCGGACAGAAGCGAGATAAATGAACCGCCTGAGTTCGAAAACAAGCATTCTTTCGTCAGGAACCGGTAGAGGAGGGACTCCAGCTCCAGACCAGGTAGTGAACCTACGCTGGCCCTCGTGGTGCATCACTTTCACTCAGCACGAAGACAAAGGACGCGCAAGTAAGACGATTCAGATCAAGCATTAGAAGATGAACAACGAAGATACCAACACAAAGAACACTGGCCAGTATAATACGTAAATTTATTTGTATATCAATTTTTATATATTCAATGTGTGTAAATAAAACCAATATTCCTTTTGCCAGAAGTTTCCTAATATGTTATTAACAGAACCCTGAGATAACGTTAAAGTTAAAAAATATAAAGTTTTTAAAAATTATATCAAAAAATATATAATTAAAATATATATAAATAATAAATATTAGAATAATATATATTTAATAAAACTATCAATTAATCAAGAGGAAGTAGTTAGCATGATCACCAAAACCCTTACTTGTGTAGTAATTAGTTGTAATAGTTGTTATACTATTAAATATTGTTGTGATATTTTGACGAGATGATTTTTGATGGTGTTTTTAAGATAAACTCGAAATTAGTGAGCGTACATGAAAAATATACGACCCGTGGTCCACGATTCATGAATGTTTAAACACTATTCGTTGCGTTGAATCTACCATTAATATTTATAATAAAAATAATATCAATAATTAAATATAAATATTTTAATTTATTAACTTCAAAACAAGAAACGTAATAATATCCGAAACAACCGGCCGTTTTAACGATCAAGAAGTTTGACGCAGTTAAAAGATCAATAAGGCAGCGGAAAGGTTTGCATCGTTGCATAAGGCGGAGAGGTATGCATCGAGGAACAAGGATTCCAGACACTTGCATCCAGCCCGGCCACCAGAAGAGACCAGACCAGAAGGGACGCTAGCCCAGGTACGTGTACTGCCTCGTGGTACACAAGGGGAGATGCTATCCGGCATAGACCCACGCTACGTACCAGACAAAGGAAGAATGCACCAAAGGACGCTCAAGACAAAGAAGACGACGCATCGAAGAATATCAACCGCGCGTAGTAATTAAGGTACAATTTTATTTCGTATGAACTTATTTGAACATTAATTTAATGAATTTGTGTAAATAAACAATTATTCCTTTTGCCAGAATTATCGTATTTTTATTAACAGAACCTTAAGATAAAGTAAAAGTTAAAAATATAAAGATTAAAAATAAAATATAAATTATATAAAAAATATATAATTAAAATATATGAATAATAAATATTTTAACAATATATATACAAGTATATATAACTATATATTCATAATTTTATAAACTTTCCAGTGTTGTCATCATATAAACACTGTGCTTATATGCATTTCAAACCTTTTAATCCCAGTTTAATTTTATGCATTTAATAAATAGAGATATAGCAATGACACTTCCTATTGGCATTATTGTGGCTTGCACCGCCCACCACGATGGTATTGAATCATTGGAAAAAGCAAAATCAAAGTTCAGTAAGCACAAAAATCAAAACATCTGAAACAGGAAGATGTCAGATAAGGAACACTTCAGTAGCAATTTAAGTACATATATATGAAAATGTTAATGTGACTCCAAGGAAGGCATTTGTCACAATGGTGCCAAACTGTGATTGAAAGTACCTATCAATTGATGCTTACATTTTAATCATTGCTAACTAGCCAAAACTGAAACAAGTGTCAGATTGATTTTTTCGACCAATATCTAATTTTAGTGCTCGGAATGTAAGCATTCCCATACTGAGTAGATGAGGGTGCAAACCTGCAAATTACATGCCATTCCTTCACAAAGCTGTAGTCCAATATGGTGTCCAGCCCAAAAAAAAAAAAATAAATATTGCATTAATCAAAATATTGCCAACAAAATTTTGTAAATATTATATTATATATTTTGTAAAGGAGAATTGAACGATGTAATTATTGGATAGATGTAATGCTACATATACGTAAAGGAGAGGTTTGACATTAAATCTGAGTTACTGCTATAGGATTATTTATGTGTTAAATCAGCATTCGGCTGAGCTACTTCAACTTTTAGAAATCTCCCAGGTAAAGCTGAAACATAACAGTCACTCTGAAGAGAAGGGAGCAATAAATAAAAAACATTTATTAGTATCTAAGATAGGAAACAGGATAGACCTGTTGAGGCCGCCTCCCAAGTTAGTTACATAAACTCAATCAAACATAATCAAATAAATTCTATTATATATAATGGCATATTCAAAGTGATGACTCAGGAAGGGTGATCCCCTCTCAATGGTTTCCTTTTACTAAGTCTGGGGTTCTCACTAAGGATAGAAAAGACCTCTTTCGAAATTGGAAGAGATGGAGACTGAAGCAAATATATGGCTCGATAAATGAAGGGATCATTGGAGGATTAGGTCCGACAATAAAGCTCCTGAATCCAGATAGAAACAAATTAAGACAATAAATACAAGGGCATCCCAAATTAATGAATAATTCTTAACTGCTTGAAAAGATTTACAGAATTTCAGGTCCAACAAGAAAGCGAGCGAGGCCTTGATCCAACTGGCTGGATGAAACAAAGGCAGTAACCTGGTAAAAAAAAAGGTAAAACCTGTGGCTCATGGGATTGCTAAGATGAAAAAATATACCTCGGGTAGAGGAACGATTAACATTTTAAATAACTCTGAACAGAAGCTGAAAGCTCTTAGTAAAAAGCAATAAATTAATTTGTTAGAAAAAGCCTCGAATATTAGTTACTTTTAACCAATCATAAATTTAACCTTTTTTTTAAATGTATAATTGTTATATTTTTTTTTGTTAGGATTTAAATACATTTTAAAACTCCAGTACAATCTTTTACCATTAATACACGGTTCAATGAGTTTCCTGATAAGACAATCCAGGAAAGGAGTTCAATAGAAAGAATTTCTTGATTCACCATAGTAACACCAATGAGAATGTGAAGTTTCAAGTTGAATGAACAGCAGGATGTCAAAAATCATGAAATTCAAATATTTTACAGAAAATTAAGCTAAAACTAAAATGTAAGGAAAGGGGAATGGTTCCTTGTAACTACTAAATAATATACTACAACGGTACAGTGAAATAAATAGAGGCACTATAAATAAATAAAAACTAATTAAGATTAATAATATATTTTAATTTACATATGTACATACATACATTTTTGAAAAAATAGCTTTGGTAATAGAAATAAACTTTGGAGTAATAATAAAATATACTGTAGGAGTATAATAAAATATACTGATAAGTTATTTTATAAATATCTCTCAATCCACAATTAATACAAGCAAAGTATTAACAGGAAATTTTGGTTGTTCGGTAACTGCATCTGTTCTTTATTCAGTTTCAAGGGCAATTTTCAGTGGTTTCTCTCTCTGTGAAACCTTCTTCGTCTTCTCTTTGATTTCTGAACATATATATGAAATACCAAATTAAAAAAATTACTAAAAATTTATTACTAAAATGGCATAAAATGCAATTAACTTAATAAAATGTTTAAAAACACGAGATGTTGATATGAATTTAAAAAAATAATGACACACCAGAAAATATCAAAATAATTAATTAATTGTAAGTTTTTAATTACCCCTACAAAGTTTGAGTTTACATATTTTTTGGGAATTGGCTTAAGTTGATTGCAATGCCAGCAGCTTTAACCATAACAAACATACCTGTATCTAGCTCCTCATTAGATGGAACATCAGGTAGGATGATCTGTTTTTCTTCTTGTTCTCTCTCCAGTCTTATTAATTCTTCATATTCCTGTTCAACCGCTTCCTCATCTTCTTCGGTCAGTTTACCACTCAACAGATCATTAATTTCCTAAAAAAAAGATTATTATGTTACTTGCAGAAAGAGATGAAGAGATGACATTATAATAATAATTACAAAATAAACCCTAAAACTCCCCTTATTTATAAAATATGTTTGCAATTAATACTACTCATCAAGTGATTTTTTTAGAGGAATAATATTTGTCATGGTAGTTACAATTAATGCCAAAGACAAAACCAGCCTCATGAAAAATGATGAAGGGTGAAATATAAGTAAAGTCAATAGAACTGTCATCAAAGGTGTATTCACAGTTGTTTTTCAACCCTACTAACACATAGAGGGATAAGATTTTGTAGACCAGTTTTACTTGATCCTCTTTAGCAGATTTAAAATAAAAGCTGCCATATGAAAATTAACTAACGGTCAATTATTGGTTTACCCAAAACTAACTTCTGGTCTGTAAATAAAAATCTTAATTATAATTATGTCAAAGATTATTTTTATTATATTGTAAACGGTCTTATTTAACTTGTAAACATTTTTATTTAATTAGCAAATATTTGTAATTTAATTAGCAAACATTTTTTATTTAATTTGTAAATCAATTTTTTGATGGGGTTTTTATATTTTTTCTTTTGAGTTGGTTTTTATTTTATTTTTCCAATGATTTGAAAATTAGTGTACACAAATATATTTATGTTATAGCCAATGCAATAACATGTGAACGATAACGGAACATGTAACGACAATTTGGTAACATTAATTATTAATAAATTAAATTGTGAATAAAGATTTCTTGTCTCTCTCAATTTGTAACTAAAAAATAAATAAATCAAGGTATGTAAGCTCAGAGGCATGCTTAAATTCATACCGTCAAACCTCATCTTCATTCCTGAATATATCAATGTAATCGGCACATGTGAGGAATTGGCAATTTATTAAAGATCCTTGAGTTTTAAATAGTTCTTTCGAGAGCCTTATTAAAGAAGAGTCATACCAAAGCATCACCTTGTCTCTTTTGATGATACAGCTTTTTACCCTGAACCCACCCAGCACATTAAACCTCAGTATCTGTGGAACATACAGCTCTTCCAGTATTTTGTACAGTCCTTCCTTATGATACTGTATGTGCAGACTTGAGGTCTATAAAGAGGTAATAGGTTACCATTCAACATACAAATAACATAAGGTAATGTATTCTTTCCCTCTTTACTGGATGGTTTGTACCCTAAAAATCTAATCTGTTGTGGAATTTTTTTGCATGAGCCCAATTCAGTAAGGGCCATGTCGGGTCGTCACTAGGGAGGTGCCTTATCACCTTAGCCCTGGTGACAAGTGCGGATTGTTCGAGTTTATAACATGGACCATCCTTCCATGACGGCGTTACTATCTGACTCCATTTATGATAGGTATGTGCCCCGACAATGCACTATGTTCAAGAGAAGAGGTACAGAGGTTTCATAAAAAGAATAAGTCAAGTTTTCAGAGTTCGAGTGGAAGCTAAGCCAGCGTTACGGGTACAGAGTGCCACAGAGTCTGCAAGGAGACTAAAAGACGGGTGACAGACTCAGAGGCGGATGAGGAGACTGAGAGACTAAGAGACTGACTTCCAGGGCCAGGAGCCCTGGCGTAAGGAGTCACCGAGTAAAGGCCGCGATAGACTCAGTGGCAGATGAGGAGAGACTGATTGTTCGGTCCAGAAGCCCTGGGTTAAATATCGTTTCCCCTTCCTGCCGGGAGGCGGCGAGGGTCTAATTCGGCGGCGGTACCCGCGCACACCTGCAACGAGACACGTGACCGGTAGAGAGGCACTAAAAGGGTTGCTAAGTTTACGACTGTTTCTGGCTGTCAGGTGGTACTATTGCCCACCTGGCTTTTAGGCCGGTGGGTACTTGGCTGTTTATGGCTGCCAGCGGCCGACCATTTTAGTTTTATGACTTGTTCATGACTGCCGGCTTCCGCGCATTTATTACTTAAATTTTTAGAATGATTTACATACATTTAGTTCCTGTTATTTTACTTTTGTTTACAATATGTGTGCACCAGAGTATAGGGTCTCGTCTTCATTTGGTGTTTCTAGATCCTTTCCATGTCCAACCTGTGTGTTCTGCTCTGTGAAATGTCTCCATTTCAAAAGATAGAATTTTATATCGGTAAAAAGAGTACTATCATTAGTCATACAAATGAATTTGGGATTGCTAGAATGGTTTCTTAGTCTTATTAGCTGACATAAAAAAATGTTTCGGCAATTTTTATACTTTTGTTTTCTTATGATAAATCTTTTTTGTCCCCTCTCCTTCTATTTCGGTAACGGGATAAAAGGGTGCAGCCAATTGCAACAACTATAATAAGAAAGCACCGTTCCATACCATTATCTCCAGTATCCCTTGTCTGTTTAGAAAGTTGTTAGATTATATGTCACTAATACTATGCTATTTTATTTTATATAATCAGATACGGTGTATCAGATTGTAAAAAGATAACATTAAATCAAAATAAAAAAAACCTTAAAAAAAAAATGTAGTCATCAAAACACTCAAGAATTTCTTTGACTTATAATGGAATATAAGAATCACTGGGAGGGGAGAGGGTTGAACTGGAGTATCATTGTTTTTGTCACCCAACAATGCTATCCTGCTGGAAATAGAAATTTCACCAAAATATCTTTACATTACCTTTTGTTTTTCATAACCTTCTGCTGTTTCTTCCAATATCCTTTCAATTTCATCAATATTTAAGGCTTCGTTCATTTTCTTCAATGAATCATTTCCCACTTTCAATCCTTCTAAAACCTGTAAAAAAAATAATAATTCATTGATTAACAGCAAACAAATAAAATATAAATTTAAAGGTCATCATATGCCAAATATTGAACCGATATGCGTTTTAAAAGATGTACTGCCCATTCTTTAGAATTTGTGTCTTTGTAAGTGTTCCTTATTTATTTATAATCTTGGCACCAAATTAAATGGGGTTTAACTTTTAAAGTTTAATTGAAGGGTTACTTCAAGTAGGCTAATGGGCCAAATCTTACACAGGGATACACTAAAATACTGGTGAATTTAATGAAGGTGATCCGCCCATCCAGGTACTTTCCGAGCTTAAGCTATAAATCTATACAAAATTATTCTAAATCGACAAATAAAATGTCTATACCCCTGAATTTTAATTTCAGTAACTTATAAGAGTTGATTACAAGCACATATAAGTAAAGTAAGTGCATGAAAAGAAACTTAAGTATACAATATTCTTATACAACATTGAGCTGGAAAATTGATTATACCATATGCTATAATGAGTAATCTCATTATTTCAGCATTGATTTAAGAGAATATTTTTGTTTGGGATTTATAAATGGTATACATATTATTAACAATAAAGCCTTTCAAAAGTTCCACTCTCTATATTTAACTACTGCTAGCTCCATGCCAGGGATAAGATAAACATAGAGGAATTAGGAGTTATGATAAAATAAAAACTGTAGAATTAAATTAATAGCTTAATTTTTTTTCTTAAAAACTCCTGAAGGAGAATTACCCACACCCTTCTATAAGAGAAAATTGGAATTTGTGCAAATAATATTCTGTTTGACAACTGGTATTAGCTTCCTTGATTCAGTTGCCACGGAGCCAAAAAATAAACTCAACATTCTCACTTTAGCAAGAAAAGGGTTGTGACCAGTAAATAATCAACCAATCTGTCATATAAAATAAATATAAAAAAAATGCACACCCAAACCAGTAAATAATCAACCAATCTGCCATATAAAATAAATATTAAAAAAATGCACACCCAAACCAAGCGACAAAGTAGCTTACCCTCATTTCTACTTTGGAGTACTCTAAATCCTGTATCATTTTATCTAAATTGTCCAATTGCCCATCTGTTCTTAACAATAACTGTTCTTGAAACCTTTTCTTTTTCAATAGAAGTTTTGCACGCCTAAAAATATTGTCAAAAATGATTAAGCAGCAAAAACGACACATCACATTAAACAAAATTATATAGTGACCACTTACTCTTTTTGTCCATTATTTAGAAGCTTTTTTGCAATAAGCCTGTCCGATTCAAGTTTATTTTCTATTCTAGATTGGTATTGTTTCAGTTTATCCCTCTGCTGCTTGATTTGCTGAAGTAATTATATTCAGTTAAACCACTAAAAATAAAACTGAAATATATGTAGTTTAAAAAAATGGAATAACAATACTTACCAAGACAGCTTTATCATGATCTGTCACTCTGCTTACTTTCTTTTTCCCAAATAGATTTCCCATTGTAGGAATTAAGTGTTTTACTCTTTCAAATAGAAATCACATCACTATAAAACGAAATAAATTATGCCTTCAAACAAACATGGTAAATATCACCAATGACAGGTAAAATTGTCTTTTGAAACCCAACCAATCTCTCTGATCTGAGGTTCTTGAAATTACAGATAATACCGTCGACATTACAATTTTTGTGACGTCGTAAGATGTACTAATATCAATTAATCGCATAAATAGGAAATATTCATTCGTCGGATATAAAGAATACGAATAATGCTTATCTAAATAATATAAATAAAAGTATTCTATACGTTTTATACTGATTTGATTCTAATTTCAAGGAAAAAACTTTTGAACGAGCGCTTTTGAACGATAAAAATTTCTTAAACTTGTAATCATGTTTTTGAAGTTTAACTGATGTATTTATAAAAGTGGGACTCAATTATAAGACTGGTATTTTTTTTAAATTTTTGTGGATCGTGATAGTAGTTCGTCCAGTTCAATAAACAATATAATGTGATATGTTCATGTAATAATTAACAAATCAGATGCCCTATTTATATATTTTGTTTTCTTTTCAAAGATGATCAACTTTTATAGTTCTTTCACAGGGTAAAGATAACTGATGCAATAATTACGTTTATTACTAATTTTCCTTAAAAAATTCAGTCATGTCAAAGTCAGATCTTGATAAAGTTCACTGGCTTGAAAAAACTACTGACCTTCTAGAGCAAAATATACTTGGCGTTAAACTTGGCATATATGGAATTGCATTATGTGGTCTTGGCATTGCAATTAAAAGTGTTCGACCATTTCAGAAATTCACTTCTCCTAAGGATATACCATTGTCATTTATTGACAGTCGCCTGAAGCTCAATGGAAAAGTTTTGAGGATAGATTATTTACCTAAAACTCTGTTGGTAATTGATCATCAGCCAATATTAGGCAGAAGTTTGCGAAAGCCAAATGGATTACCTATTGATATAGAAGGAGTAAACATATCAAGCAATGGAATATCATGGCTTCAGACAATAGTTGTCGGAACACAACTAGAGTTTGTTTTGCTTTATAAGCAGCCTCAATATGTAAGCTGTATTGTTTATCAAAATAAAAGGAATGTAGCAAATCATCTCGTCTCTTTAGGATTTGCTAGTGTGGCTCCCTATAACTTCTCATTAGAAGGGTGTAAGGAGTACACCAAATATTACAAAGGTCTGCTTGCTGAGGAGGATAAAGCAGAAAAAAGAGGCAATGGTATGTGGTCGGACCAACAAAAGAAATCATGGTTGTTTAACTATATATCATCGAAATTAACCTTACTAAAGCCAAGGAAACTCTTGTTAAAACTGAAATAATTGTAGAATTGTGATAATGTACTTAAAATATACCCCTATATTTTAAATATTTTATATTTTTTTAGAGAATGTAATATAAATTTTAGTAATGAAGTGCAATCGTATATTTTTTAGTAACCTATCTCATGTAGTCTGGTAACTTAAATTTCATAAATTAAGTGACCTGGATTCAGTTTCTGATTGATTAGTAAATGTAATTAGAATTAATAATTCATAATTGCGAGTAGTCCTATTCATTCTCCAGGCCAGTAGTGGGATCCATTTCTTATTGGGTTTATTCTTCTAATTCTACTTTTTATTCTTACCCTTATGGCACTGATAGTCGGGCAATCAAACCCTTCCTGCCACACCATGGTGTGAGACATATGGATATCCTTTAACTTTAATTGTAAGAAAGACCAGCCTGTTGTGGAAAGATGTAACAAAGTACAATTTTAGGTAAACAATACAATTGTTTTATCTTGAAAATGTTTTCAAAAATATCAGAAACTATATAATAAGTATATCTTACATATTGTTGATGGAAAATATCTTGATAAGAATAACCTGGGTTTGAATCTCAAGGATGAATTATCTTCAAAGACTGGTTTAAATATTAGGAGTGGCTTTTGAGTAAATATCCCGTTGCAAGTGTTTTCAAGTACATAATATTTATATAATAAATTAGGACAAGTATCATATTGATATAACCCAAAGTTATAAATTTTGTTACACATAGAATGCAAAAAAAATCAGAAATAGGATTTTAATGATTTTTTTGTAATTATAGTCCATTTAAAGTCTTAAAATAATACATATAATTTAGCAGTATTTTGAGATCTTTAATTTGTTACCCTACATAATATCTTAACATCAAAGAGTTTAAGATGCTAATACAATTTTAATGACTTCGAATAAACAAAATAAAAATTATTCATTATTAATGAGGATGCTGTTTCTCAATGCAATACCTTACTTAATGTGATAGAAAATTGATTGCTTTATTACTAATTAATTAGTTAGTAAAACTTGAACATAGCTTATTGACTCTCCAATTAATTTACTAATAATGGACCCTTCATTATTTACCATAGGTTTGCTTTTTTTTTTTTAATATCTTTGTGGCAATCTACACCTATTTGAAACTGGCGATGTGAAAAATTCATAAACAAGATTTATTCATTTTTTAAATTATAGTTTAAAAATAAAAAACTAGCACAAATTAAATATTACAGGACACTCAGCTCTTTAATTTTATGTCCTACCCAATATGATAAAAATACTAATTTTTTGTTACCAATCAATTAACCAACTATTAATGATACAGTCATTAGTCATAGAGGTGGCAGTATTTTTTCATTTTGCTATCACAAATGAGACCTCATATCTATAATTTCCTTGCTTTGCGTTTAATAGGGAATGTCACAATGACTAGAACAAACAGATAGATGACAGAGAAACGCAGAAGTGGAAACAAGAGTTTCTGTTATTTAAGAACCCAAGAATTTCATTCATTAAACCGTCTTGGACTTTGATAAATCATGTTTTCAAAAAATTTAAATAGCCAAAATATTGACTATTAAAATTAGTGCTGGAATAACATTAATTAATTTTTAAAATGCCCTGTTTCTATTGTTGGCTCCCAAAACTACTTTTATAGAATAACTGAATTTATCTTATCTTCAATGGTGGAAAAACATTAAATCTTAAATAACTCCAAAGCAGTAGTTTGAGAAATCTTGTAAGTTAGAAAGAAACTAGGATCAAAGACTCGGGGCTTGATGCCCATTTTTTTTTTTTTGAAATACTATTTTTTAATCAACCTTACATATATTTATTGTATAGATAGAAATATTTTTCTAACATACTATGAGGGGTATCAACTAGAAGAGCTTGATGTCCTGATTGATATAATCTGTGTCACAACTATAATTAAAAGAAGTAATTGAGAAAATCATTAAAAACCCTTGTTTTTTTAAAAAGACACCTTTGCATAGAAGCTTGATGGATGTTAACAAAATAAAAGTAAAACCACAAAAATAATAAGTTGCCTTATTAAGAGTATAACTCAAAATGAGTGTTGGGCTTGTGGCAATTTTATTTAAAACCACAGATTGTTAATAATTAATGACCATGTAATTAAAAAACTCGACAGTGTTGATTAGTGTATAAAAAAATCGAAGATTTCAATGTGATCATTAATATGTATTTCCTGTTGTAGGGCTACTTTTGTAAAACACACATATATTATAGATAGACAATCACCTCAAACATGATATACATTTACAAGGACAGAGATATGCCAAATAATTAATGTTAAAATTTTTGGAAAAAGAAAAATAGAAGACAACCTTATTTACTAAACAATCCATGATGTAATTCTTAAACTTTATTCAATAACATTTACAAAATTGAAAGAAAATATTTGAAAAAAAAAAAACTCGCCATTCCAATATAAGGAAATGAGGTATTTTGAGTATATCTTAATATCTTAAAAATACAAGTTCATATGGCAACTTATGAACACAATAAAAAATGCTGTAGTCTTATTAACATAAACCTAAAGACTATCTTTGAGAAAAAAAAATACACATAATACACTGCGTCTAAATTGCTACATAGCAGAACATACATTCATGTAAAAAATATGGAGGAAAAAAAACTAACAATTACTTTTTCAGAGTAAAATTATTTTTAAACACTTTGGTAAAATAACTAAACACTACATACAACTAAGTTCTACAAACAATTTAAAAAAAAAATAACAAATAATATAAAAATGGCAAAAATTTAAAAAAGCGAACAAGAAAACTAAAACCTTCAGGCATCTGGTGCCTAAGAATAATAATGTAAGGCCTAAATCTTAATAATTACAGAATACAGTGATATTGTTCACCATATTTAAGGCACATTTTAAAAAATTATTTCACCACGTGAGCTGTAAATCAAGCAATTTTGATGGATATAATTCACATCAATTATACTGAAGAATACCAAGTATTACGAAATCATTTCCAACAAAATAATTATCATAATCAATTATGTATGACTAAGACATCTACTAAGCATAATAATTCATCATTAAATAATTGTAATAATATTTCTCACAATTTCGAATGAAAATGTTAAAAAAATTTTAAATTAAAAATAGATGTTTTTAACATTCATTTTCACATCTAAATAAGTCGAGTAATCATGGTCAACATATTTATTGCAGACTGCCATGTTAACTTTATAAAACTTACAACAAATGTTAAAAAATATTTACTAAAACTAAATAGCACAAATAAAGAATGTAATAGTGGTAAAGATTGTAAACATTTTCACCTTAAAATTTACATTAATCGGTAACTATACAAGAGATCTTAAAATATACTTAAATTATAGATTTTTTTAAACCAAAAGTAAGTATATTTCGAATGATTATAGATCAATGTATTATTTAATTATTATGAAGATCAAAGTATAAATCTGCAATAGATGTGTTGAGCATCATTAAATAAACCTAAATTAAAATTTACTTCTTATCTTACAAAAATATTTTTAAATTGTAAAATACTATGATATGTTTCAAATTTTCTTTAAAAACTAAGTCTATAACATTAAAACTAGAATGAAAATAAAATAAAAATATGGCAACCATACAAAATATCTTTGTACTTAGGAAGCAAAAAATTTCACAAACAAAAACTTAGAGGTTACTATCAGGTGATCCATTTGGAGACCCAGTATTACTCTGCTCTGATATAGAGTAGGTACTGTCCCTGAAATACGGATGCCGCAGCGCTTCGTATGCACCTATACGTTTTCGTGGATCAAATTCAAGCATTTGCTGAAAAATAAAAGTAAGTGAAATAAAATACATCCAGCAATCTTTTAAATGGAAAATATATTTGTCGTTATTTTATAAAAAAAATTACAAACTACTTCACAACTAAAGGATTCCCTTCAATATGTATGCAGACTTTATAAAACTTACTTGACAAAAGGTCAAGAGAGAAAGTAATAATGACCAACTATGTTGGGTCTATCTATCAACCATGAGACATAAGTAGTTAAATTCATTACAATCGGAAATTTTGCCAGATGCTACTAAGTTATATAAATAATAAGAATAACAAATTGAAAAAATAAAGCAATGCATAACATAAAAATATTAATTGAAATAACAATCTAGTTTCCATGATTGATGATTCCCACAAAATTTAAAATTATTGTTTCTGCAAAAATGACTGTATCCTTCATGTTAAGCACCAGCTCCTCAAGAAACCCCCCACTTTTCAAAGGAACTTTTCCTTTAGGAAAGAGAAATTCTTCAAGTATACCTCCTTTTATTTTTACTTTCAACCTTTTCTGCTTGGTCCCAGTCACTGATTTTGTATCTCAAAGTGGATCACTGATCAATGCTGACTCACTTTTTCCAGGAAAGTTTACTATATCAGCATATATACAGTGTTGATCCATTGGTGTCAATGCAATAAACCACATCTAAGCTAGTGAAGCTTCTCTTTCTTTCAGGCGCCTCGCGAATTCTCTCTTGAATTGGTGATGAATAGAGGATTATTGGGGCATTTTCTAAGCACATGAGCTGGAGTTTCAAACTCTCTGCCACATCTAAAGCACCAAATGAATTAATGAATAAAAAATAACCTTGGATACACAAAGACTACCACATTTAGCTCCACTACTCCGAGTTGTGATGGTAGGCCCCTTCTGCACCTTGCCAATGTTTGGATCCCTTCTCTTTAGAACTATCATGACTAAAAAGGCTCCTTACCTTTACAAACTCCTCCAATTCAAATCATCTATAAAATCTTGCAATATTAAATCCTGCCCATCTGACCTGTTTTACCCATTCCACAAATCTGATTCCCTTGACCATCCTTTTCTTATTTGTGCTGCAAACCTTTGGAACTCTATTTCTACCAATATTCGTTCCTCGCCAAATCTCGCAATCTTTAATCTAGTATTCACCAGTTCTCCATACAATCTTACAAGCCATAATTCATCATTCTCCTTCTTATTTACTTTATTCATTCCCTATTTCAATACTTCACATCAACCTTTCATGCTCTTTATACCCTACTAATAATTACTTTATTTTTGTTAAGTTCCTAGTTACAATAGTTAGTGAATATCATTCATCTTTATTCATACATTTTTTTTTGTTTAAATATTACACTGTTGGTTCATTGAAGTTAACACATATGTACTTAATATTCATTATTAATAATACGTTAATCACATCAGTGTAATTTATGTTATATATTTTTTTGTCAGCTAGACATACTTATTTGTTAACTTGGGGACTAAGTCCAAGAAGAAAATATTTTTTTTTCATTTCATTCATGACATCGGTACACCGGGGACTTCACAAAATGGTAGATTGTTAAGAGTTCTGCATGCAACTCTTCGACCGTTCAGACCCTGATAGGACTTGTTTTTAGTATATACACCGGTCTGCTTTTGGTGTGCCCTTGAAATGGTAAGCACCATAAATCCTGCCAACCACTTTCAGCCCATTCCATAAAAGACTTCTCCTGAAGTGAAATACAAAGTATTTTTAAGTTTTTGTGGTTCTACTCAACCAGCCTAATTTTTCCACTTTCTAAGCAGAATAGTTTAATACAGAGCATCTGAGACAGTTACCAGCCGCTGGGCACTGGACCAATGCTAGAGAGGGACTCCCATGGGATAGTAAATCAACCCTAGTCCCCATGAATCTTCTTGACACAAAATAACATAATTATTAAACTTAAATTTCAGTTCCCTCTAATCTTAGTTACTTTAAAGCTTTATAGAAATGTGACAAAATTAGGTACAACGGTTTTCCAATGATCCTCCTTTGAAAGTAATGTCTTGTGAAATTTAGCGCATTCGAGTGGTTAGCATGCTTAAAGGAACATGAGTGGTTTGGTGTTTCTTTTTGGTTATGACTAGGGTATCTGTTATTTGTTGGGGTGTCTGTAGGAAAATTAATTTAAAATTTTATTTTATCTTTTTATCAATAAGATGAATGAAATTTTTCACTGTCCTAATGTTCTGGACTTTCACTCTATTGTCTAATGTAGTACTGAAATGGCCAAACAAACGTTCACAAAAATACCCTTTGTCATACGCTCTATGGCACTATTTAGTATGTGCTGCCACTGTCATTCGGTGTGTGATATGTTGATAGTGCTTACACCTAAAACTATCTTGTAATCTGGCAATTAGATCATTGCACTTAAGGCCCTGATATTGTTCCATGCGATATTTCTTTTCTCAATGTTAAGCAATGCTAATGATGGGGAAATAGTTAAGAATGTAACTTTCAAAACTTGGGTAATTCCCTTCTTTAGGTTATTTTACAAGCTATTGTGATTGGTCCTTGTTCTGCCAACTTCTTCACCACAAACAAACAGAAGTTACCCTAATCACAAGACATAAAACACCCACACCTGCTTACCTTTCTATATTTTTATCAATAAATTTTCGGTGTCTGTATAGAGAGGGGTCTAGTTCACGATCCCACCACAGCAAGAAGTCACTAGTAGCCCTTGATCGGCCACAATAATCTGTCATAAATTGGCCGAAATAAAAAGCTATCTCATTCACTGTAGCCAGAATTGACCTGCCTTTTTTATGGCAGAAATTCTGAGCTTTTTCAGACAGTCGGAATCAAACACTTCAAGTGAACTCGCTCTCTCTCTTTACTGGCACATGTTGCTCTGCTCGAACCATGGCTTTCTTATTTAATTACCTCTCCACCTCTCTATCCTATCCTTGCTAGCTTTAGTCCAGCGTTGTCAGGCCCCACAGCTTCTTAGTGGGATTCTCTGACTTTGTCTCGCTAAAACTAGCATATCCTTAGAACGGATCCTTTCCATGCAGATGATGATCTCTGGGGCCCTACAAAATGTACCTAGTAGCGTCTTCCCCAGCCCCAGCAGCCTAGTCTGCCTCTTTCCAGTTCACACTTGCCTTTGGGATCCGGACGGTTTTCTCATACCCTCAGAATCGAGTGTGAACTCATGCTCATTTCAAAGCCATGTAAACTACCTATTATACCTAGCCTGTATCTTTTCTCCTCAACATAGTGCACTGTCAGGGCACACCTTTTAAGATCTATGGAGTCAGATCAATAAACAAAATATGGATTAAGCTGCCGACCGACTACGCCGCCAGAAATGGTTTATAAAGGACCACAGGTTTATTCATAATCTCTTTCTGACGCCCACCAGGCAGCGGCTGAGACAACAAAACCTCCCGTGGTGGGCACCCCCCACAGTTCTTTTGGTAATATTTTTCTGTGGAGTTTCTCAAAGAGCCGTTTAGTCTCCGGTTCTTTTTAACATGAGCACATCTGACATTGTTGAATGTTAAGTATGAACTATAGTTCATTCATCATACCTTCCATATTTTTAATGTATAAACATAAATTAAAGGATTTGTTGATGCTTAGATAAAACTGAGATCATACCTCTAATAAATCTTTGCCTTCACGGCAAATTCCTGGCACAACGCTTCGAATATCACATGGCATATGGCGAGCAAAACTGTTAATTGAAACAGACACTTCTTCAGGCCATTCACATTCAAGTGGAGTCCCAATAGTCCTGAAAAAATAATTAGAATGTTTATTAACTATTTATAACAATAATATTTTAAGCAGTTATTTTAAATTAAAAATAGAATCATTCTATTCTGGCTGGACTGATTTATACCCCCAAGGGCTCATTTTTTAATCATGTAAAAAACTAATTGGAAAACCTTTTTGGATTTTGCTGTAGCTTCTTTTTTTCTTCTCACCAAAAACTTTAGGATGTTAAAAAAAATTGAAAATAACAGTCACTAGACTAGTCTAGAGGGGGAAATGTTAATTTTATTTTATTTATTTCATGTAAAAATTTAGAAATTCCTGCCTGCCTGGGGTTTATGTTGATCCAAAACCTTGATCATTATATCTTCAAAAATTTCCATAAGTTAGTGGGAATTTCTAAACTCAAACTGCAGATTACTGATAACTAAGAGAACATAGACATTATAAAAATAAATTTACTAGAGTTACAGTTAAAAATTAATATTTTACCTTTTGATTTTGGTCATAAATCTGTTGTTAATTTTTTTAAATTTGTACTCTTCCCCCCCCCCCCCCGGGGTAGAATTACTCCTTATTTCCTAAACTTAATATAGATTCTTCGAATAAAACAAGTTTATGTACAAAAGAAAAGGTCTTGGAAAGAAAAAAATTAAAACGTTTAAAAATTTTTAAAACGGAAAAAAATGTTTTCAAGTAGTCCCTCTACAAGCGCAAGACATGTACGGACATTGCAGAACATAAGGCTCTTCTTCTCCAAGCGCAAGCTGTGTGAGTCACTAGCACAAGTCGTTCCTCTCCGAGCACAAGGGGGGGAACAGGAGTGTTACCCCCTCGGAGCAAGTCTAGTAGCTAAATTAATTAGTCATAAATAAAAAATTTTTCAAGTACATTTTAAAAATAGGACATAAAAAAACTGAACAATAAATAATAAGTTCATAAATTAAAATATATGTTATATATTGTTTGCAGTTGTATAAAATATAACCTTATTTTATGAATATTATCTGTTTAATTTAAATGGATAAATATCAAATATTATATGTACTTATTATCATCAAACCAATAATGTATGTAGAGTTTGATGCATTGTACACTTTATAGTTTTATGACTTTTAAAGGTTTTTAATGAACTTTTATAATTAACATTCCACAAAAGTTCTAACATATATTACATATTATTAATCAGGAGATAGAGCTTATTGATTTATAATACACTATTCAATATGATATAAAATGTAAATTTCTTTTATTATCAATTAATTAACAATTGGCCATTCTTTATTCATTATCTTTCATGGAGTTTATTTTATTTTTAGCTTCATCGGAATGTAAATACCATGAATATGAAAAAACCCTGGAATTAAAGTTCCAAACTCAATGTTAATGACAGTTTAAATTAAATGCCTTTTTTAGTTATTATGGAAAAAAACACAAAAAACATTTTGTTATTCAGGTTCCTAAAGTTATTAATGTTTATTCTAAATTATAGACAAGTTATTTTTATAACAAGTTATTAATTAATGAAACTTCATCATGTTTTATGGAAAAGGCAACATTTTTTATCTCTTCTAAATATCTAATTATTCAAACTCACAGAGAAGGTGTCCACACACACACAACAGATGATGTTGATAGAAAAAAAATTGGAAAAAAGAGTGGAAATACATCCTTGGAAAAGGAGAAGGGCTCAAGGAGACCATCACTCATTTTCATCATGGTCATTATCTTCAAGAACTCCCTTACCAGAAAACCCTTTTACCAGACTTTATTGAAAGATTGTATGTATGTGAAAAATTAGTTTAACCCCTTGACATACAAATAAAATGTGCCTAGACACGATATATATCGCAAAGATAGTGCGATATGGCCGCCAAAAAACGTTTACAAGGCATAATTTTCGAAAATGTGGGTGTTTCTATTATTTTTCACTTTGACTAATACATATCTATTTTAGATTTTTTCATCTGCGACATTATAACACATAATATACTCTAACTTTATCATTTGTTAGTGGATAATAGTCCTTGTTCATTTTCGTGCTCTGTTCCATTTCCGTTTGTGCTGCATATCTATTCGTCTCTCTGGCTATCATTTCAAAAATGTGATCACATAAATCTTGTTTGAAAAAATGCAGAGGTGTTGCATTTGTAAGCAATCTTTGTAGAACAGTGCAGTTCATGCCTGCAGTTTTAGTAAATTGTTTTATATTGACAATATTTTCTTTTTCTTTCCAATTACATTCATCCTCTGGTACATACATCAGATTCGTCACTGCTTGAAATAGGTCTTGCACGTTTACGCACATTTCGTCGAATAGAATAGTTTCACTTGAATACTCAACAGTGTAATCACTTTGATTATATTTTCAATCTCACTATCATCACTAGAGTAATCTAATACACTTCCATCATCTGTTTCATATAATTCACCCAACTGAGACATGTTGGGAGCACTATTTCTAATTTATACTAATTTGAAATATGTACTACGGCATTCGTAGCGCGAGGTCAGTACTGTACTGATTACCGCTTTCATCGCGCTTCAAAACAATAAGAAACAATCCATAAAAAGTTATTATTAGTTATATTTCGAGACCATATCGAGAATTATCAACATTTTTGTTCATTAGGTTTATAAAATTAATTGTAAAGTAAAAAATCTAACCTGAATATTCTATCAAGTTGATCTCCCTCAGAAGAACCAGCAAATATTGGAGAACTTTTGTACATTTCAGCCATTATACAACCAAGAGACCATATGTCCACTGGTGTGGCATAAGGGCAGCCAAGGAGAACTTCTGGGCTGCGGTACCAAAGAGTAACAACCTAACATAGGAATAATTATTAGGAAACAAATGAATATTTGGTTTAACACAGTATAAGTTTAACACACACAATAATTTTATTTATTAGGTAGCATACCACAGAAGTAAGTCGCATTTCGAAATCATAGGTCTTAGCTAGGCCGAAGTCTGCAAGTTTCACTATACCATCATTTGTAATCAACAAGTTTTGGGGCTTTAAATCCCGGTGAAGGATTCTATGGCTGTGCAGAAAATCTATTCCATGCAAGATTTGATGCATCAAATTCTATAAAATATATTAAAGAATGACTTATGATTACAATGAAGAATCATATCATTTGAACACTTGTAGTGTTTCAGAACAATTGCAATGAATAAAATATAAAAAAAAAAATAATACTGCTAATACCTTAACAGTCTCAGCAGGGAGTCCAGGAGGTGGACAATTCTGCATGTATTCTGATAGATTTTGATCGACATGTTCAAACACCAAGAATAAAACTAATTGCTGTTCTTTTTCCAATCTTCTTCCATGGCATACATCTAATAAACTAAAAAAGAATATTTCAATAAACTTTAATGACAGTAGAATTTATGAGTAAACTGTCAGAAATATATTCCTGCTGAAGATAAGGCACACACTAAGGAATTGTAGAATGTCTTCATTCAAGGGGTACTACGTTTTTATTTAACCATGATAAATAGTAAAGGTGAAGATATTCAACTCTTATTTTGCAAACTTTTCTCATAAGGTCCAGATATGAATTGGCTAAATATGAAGAACAAATTTACTTGACAAGTTAAATGGAATATTGCATTTTTCACCTTTCCAATGAACTGTTGATAAAATTCACTTTTGGAATTTTTAACTTGCTCCATCTTAGTTTCAGAAAAATGGATGTAATGTTTCTGTCCAAAGTGTATTAAGAACCTAAACCAATCCTATTCCATGGACATAATCTCCTTTGAGGTAATGAGTGAGAAACATTTGATCTTCATTTGCAGTATCTTTTTCCACATAGTTTAGGTAAAGTCATAGAATATTTTATGTACATCAAACTGCTTCCATCATTGTATCTGCTGAACTTCATTACTAATGGTTGCCAGAGAAAAAGAAGTTCATTCATCAGCTTGGCATTAGAATAGGTGTAATCAGGCTCATGACTTGTTTACTTTTGGCTAAAACATTTTAGTTGACACTTTTTAAGAAGATTGAAAGTCCCTTAATTATAAATTTCTCACCAAATAAAACTTTCAAAAAAAAAAAGAAAGGAAATTGTATATTTCTACTATACTAAGTTACAGAAAGTATATGAGTTCAAAATGTTGACTAACCGTATAATATTAGGATGAGCATATTGATCTAGAAGTTTCAGAGTAGATATTTCTCTGAGCATTGTCATAGGAATCCCTTCTTCAGTTAAAGGAACTTTGATCTTCTTCAGAGCAACAAATGTATTTTCATTAGTTCGATGGCAAGCTTTGTAAACTGTCCCATAAGCACCTTTTAAAAAAAATGTAATAATCTTAATGATTTAGCAAAATGGTGCATTAATGAATTAAATAAATCATTAATTGATGTACCATTTCCAATGACATTGAGTTGTATATAATGATCGGGTGAAGTAACAGATTCAAGTCCAAACTCTCCACCTCGTAAACCTGGGGTTATCCTCATATTGGCTGGACAAAAATAGTTACATTAACATAACAAATATTATTTGCTTAATTTATCTATTAATAACTAGTAGAATATGTTATAACATTAACATATCAAATTTAAAATAGATAAATGTTTAAAAACAAAAACACTAGGAAGCAATATTGGAACTCTGAATACTATTTACATTTGGCAATGAACCCAAGGCCTTTGACAAAGATTTGGTACAGGTTAAGACAATTTCACTTAAAGCAGACTCAATTAACTACCGATTAATAATATCACAAAACAGTTAATAGCCTTTAATATTAGATCAATGCTAAAATAGATGGTACTTAAACCAAAATGTCAAATTGACATTAGTAGGGAATGATGAATTGAAAATAATTAAATAGACATTGCATTAGTAAATTATATTACAAGTAATATAAAAGATAATTAAATAATTTTTAAAAAAATCCCATAAAACTACTAAATATAAGAACTACAAATGACAGGTGACCAGTTGAATGGATGAGCAACAGGTGTTCACTCTTGACTAACAAGACAACGATTTACCCTCAAGCCACAAAAATACCTTTCACATTACAGTACAGTCCTAGCATTACTAATTTAGCTTAGTGTTACAATATCTAATATTAATAGAACCAAGATAATTGATATCAGCCAATTGATGCCAATTGACATCAGCAGGGATACCGCAACCATTCTAAATAAAATTTTAAAATAGTGAACATTAAAATAAATACAGCCAGATCAACATTAACTGCCAAAATGACTTACCAATTAAGAACTGAGCTCCTTTAAGGTACAAAATACTTTCAGATAAGTACCTGATCACACTAAACCTTCAAACGAACAAAATTGATTGTAATTAATATGGCCACTGCTTACAGACACAATTGAAAATAAAATTAAAATGTCAAAATAAATGATAAGTGTCCCTATTAAGGCGGAGGAAAGATAAAAGAACAAAACCGGCAATAACCCAGCAGCCTTACTGAGCGGGACACTTGTTGATCCTAGAGATGATATTTAGTATTCGATGTATCGAATATACAATATTTGAAATTGAAAACATTGGTGGTCCGATTTCTCTTATATTTCTAGACACATACTGATTCGATGCATTTTAATTTTTGGTTTTTAACTTATATACGCTTTTATCTACTCCCATTTAGAGCTATAATATAGGGGGGTTCTCAATTCTATTCGTCCCATTGAATAAAATTTATTGTCCTACGGGTATGAACCTAGTAATACGATTTGAGTGCCACTTAATTCGCGTGGTAACAAAATAATGATTTAAAACATAATTGGAATCTTGAGTAAATGTCCCATTGGGAATCGAAGGTTGATTAAAAAAATTTTAATTTTCAAGTTTCTCCTGTAGGGGAGCGTGAAGCCGGTGGAATAGAGAACGTACCAGTATACAGCGAAGTACAGCTCTGGCTACTTCGTGTTCTCTAGGGTAAGACGGAACCCCCAGTCAGTCTACAGAATACAATCCACCATATCAATGTTTCCTACAAAGGCAACACCTCACTTGAAAAGTCCAAAGGCGGAATGCCAAAAAAAGGTGGGCCAAAGTTTCAACATATTATTGGGCTGTTCACATTGAATGCAAACTTGCACAAAAATTTGGTTGAATTAACTCTTAAAAATTAATGCAAGTCCTCAGAAGTAAACTGAGAAGGTAACGCCTATGAGCGTGGTTAGCTTGTTTCTGACCAATTCTTATAATCACGAATACGAAGGCTATTTATCTTACGCTAATTCATTTAAGGGTTGTTCATTCATTGGGGAACATAAACTACCTTCTAATTATAGATTGTTAATTAATTAAAAAAATTCAATTATATATACATATAATATTTAAGTTTAAGGGACCTAAAACTAACATGTACACTAACTTAAACCTAGGCGGTAATCCCGACTGCATGTTGCCCTCGATAAGGGAAGGGTGGTAGGGATACCGTGTTGAACACAGGATTGGCCAGAAATCGCAGTGAATGAAAGAATTTTTGTGAAAAATGATGAACGATGAACTCATCCATCGATGGTGGATCAAATTCTTCGAGTAGCTCGCGATTTCTCCACTGCTCTATCGCTCTCATTATATGATGTTCAAGGTTTGATAAAAAAAGAACGAGCATTTTATAATTTCGCGGGTGGTATGATTCCGATAATAAAATTTTTTTTTTTATCATGTTGGTACATACGTCTCTGAAATACGTTGAAATTCGTAGCTGTTTTCAAGGTATCACTTTTAGAAGCAGTCGCTAAGTTATACGTTTTTTGGTGTTCTCTGCGGTTTTAAGTTTTGAAAAAAAAAATGGATCAAAGAATTTTTATTAAATTTTGTCAAAAAAAATGAATTAAAGTGGAGTAAAGTTTTTGAAAAGTTGGGAGTGGCTTTAGGTGAATCTACAAACAGTGTAAGCAAGAGTTTATGAGTCAAAGAGGGCTCTTAAGACATTGAAGATGATGATCGCGCTGGGCACATTAACACCTCAATAAACGATGACAACATCGAAGAGGTTAAGAAAATGATTCTGGGTGATCGCAGAATCACTATTAGAGAGGTTGCTGATGAAGTTAATATATCGTTTGGATCATGCCAAGTGATTTTTTTCTTTTGTTTTGGGCATGAAACGTGTAGCAGCATAAAAAATCGCGTGGGTATCGCCAAAAAATTGCTGAACGATGTAACCATTATAACAGATGACGAAATGGGTATGACGGGTTCACAATTTTTTAGCAAAAAACAACACTGTTGTGTTACTTAAGCCACCGTATTGCCAAACACGGGTCCCTGTGACTTGTTTTTGTCCCCATTGAGTATTGTTGAGAAAAACCTTGTTGAAAGGACAAAGTTTTGACACCATTGATGAGATAAAAGAAGAGCCGCTGAAGGAGCTAAGAGTTTGAAAAGTGTTTCGAAGATTGGAAAAAGCACTGGCACAAGTGTGTTATATCTGAGGGGGATTACTTTGAAGGGGACAAAATTGCTATCGATGAATAAATAAAAAAAACTTAAGATAAACAAAAATTCTCGTTACGTGTTGATCAAATCTCGTATGTTGGACCTCTTTCGTGAGTATCCCGTTCTGAGAATGCTGGACCCGTCTAAATGGTGCTCCCGTCTTATGAGTAAAAAGCGGCGAGTCGTACAGCAGAGCTTGGCTGAGTAACAGCTGTGTCTCAACCGTAATAAATTGGGAAATGGCAGTGCGAGAGTCGGTAAGACTTCTTGCGTACAAGTTTTAGTTTTCTCTCAATATGGCTATAAGAGTGGAGGTGGTGGCTCAATTTGATGCCAAGGTAAATGATGCTGATAGTAGGGGAATTTTTCTGTGCTCCTAAAGTTTAGGAAGTAGGAAGCGCTATATAAATACAAATAAATATGTAAATACCACTAAATAAAGTATACTAATTTATATATGGTGGTGGATGTAGAATGATCGGCTTTAGGCCTAACTTCGCGATGGTTGTGTCAGCAGCATTGGCAAACATTTCGGTAATGAAAGTCCGTTGACGATCCTCGTCCCAGTCAGTCTGACCTTATTGCATTTTGTGGGGCAAGGGGTCGCTACTTTACCATCCAATCCATACAGGACTTGTCTGTTGTCCGACATTACCAAGTCCAGGGTGATACAAAAATTGTGATTGTAATTTACAGGGAACCTTAGCTTCATTTGATGCATGCTATTTTGAATGGGTGCTAAGTTTCAGGCCCCGATGATCATAAAACTAAAGACAACCCCCATGAGAAATACAGATGCTTCATTCATAAATTATTTAATCACTGAAAAATAATTATTTCCTATCATCATGCTTTGTTGAATAATATGTAATAACTGTTGGGACTTTCTAATTCCAATGAAGCAGTTCATAGCCTGCTCTTTGTGTTGGCATTATAGTGGACTGTAATACAAAAGTTATAAAAACAGTCTTGTAGCGACTACTAACTACATAAGATAAATCACCCCATACTCTATTGTCTATATATTGTAAATTAACTTAAACAAATGTAAATAACATTACCATACCATAAATCATTGTAAATGTTGTAAACAATAAAGACGCAACTACAAGCCAATTAGTTATATGAACGTGGGCACCCGCTACCCGTAGCAGGTACTAAGAGACCCAAACCACCAGGCCTGCCGAGAGGGCCGGAGACCCTTACCCGGGTCCGGTATCAGTGACTCAAAGGCCACCAACTGTCAAAGAACAAAGGCCGCCACATACTCAAATGGCATTGCGTGCAATAAAATCGAAGCTGATTGCCTACTGACGAAGCCAGCTGGGTATTTGAGACCGACGGTTTGGGCCTGTATTTCATTCTCCTGATGACTAGCTGACTGATGGCTTGTGGCTGCGCTGATGTTCAAAACTTAGCCTTCTCATTTATGAAAACCACTGCATATCTCTCTCTCCTAACCTCGCTATGTTTTAGTCCAGCGTTGTCAGACCCCACACCTTCCTAGTGGGAATCTCTGCCTTAGTCTCGTTAAATCTAGCACCTCCTTAGGAGAGACCACTCCCTAGTGGACAACGGTTGTCGTGGCCCTGCGAATATACCAAGCAGTGTTTCCCACGGCGATCCAGTCAGCCTCTCTCCGGTTCACACTCGATCCGGACGGAGGTAGGCGAACCCTCAGATACCGAGTGTGAATTCGTGGTCATTCCAAGACCACACAAACTACCTACACTACCTACCCTATACTTCTTGTCCTGAACATAGTGCATTGTCATGGCACATGCCTATCACATATGGAGTCAGATAGTAAGACCACCACGAAACGATTGTCCAGGTCATAACCTAATCAACCCTCACTTCGTCACCAGTGCTAGGGTATCTAGGCACCCCCCTCGTGTCTCCCGACATGTCTTAAAAAGGGTTTTTACAACAGTAAAGAAATCCTTAATTGCTGGATTTATCGCACATGGCTTAATTTTGTTTTATTAACAATGTGGAAAATATCAAGCACTAAAGGAAAGTGAATCGGAATCTAAAAATGAAGATTTACGTCTCAAACGTCGATCGCCCTTGTGATTATGACAACTTCATGCCTGTAAATAATTACTTGAATATATACCTAAAAGAACTTTTTATATCGTTGACTATTATTTTTATTATTAAACAACTTTATTATGATAAAATTACCATCTGCCTTATTAGGCAACAAGTAATTGTGATAAATGTTTTCATTCATAACATATTTACAATTTTCATTCGCTCGCTCATTCATACAGTATTTGCAAACAGCCCGGGGACCTCCCAAATCCACATGGTTGTCACCTCCCTCGCATGCGAAAGAGAAAGCGGAGTCTTGGGCAGTTCCCCACGCTCCTCCGTCAGCTACGTCACCGGATAAGAGCCGGTCAGCATTTATAACAGGTCACGAGGCCACTGCCGTTTTAGTCTCCGAGGAGGAGGGTTATAGGGATGAGTGGTGAAGTGCAATGACTGTGCTTGGGGTTTAAGGTGGTTGGCAAGGTTACTATGGAATTTTATGAACTTGAAAGGGATGAGTTCGAGAATGTAAGAAGGTATATTAAGATTGTTATGAAGGGTTTTGTTGCTGACGTAATAAGGGGTCATTACTATTGTTCTCAGGACTTCTGATTGAAAGGATTGGATACGTTTGATGTTCGACTTTTTTGCTGTCCCCCATTGCTCTATTCCGTATGTCCAGATTGGCTTGAGTATTACTTTGTAAATTATTAATATATGGTTGGCTATTTTTATTTTACCTAGGGTTGAGAAGTACCACTAATGTTCATGTAACACATGTCAGGAAATAACTAGGCACAAACCCAATTAGGAACTTAAAAATATTTACATGGAATACTATGGTACTCAGAATATGAGAAACTTCATAAATTACTTTTAAATACTTAGGTTCGTTCGGAAAAATATGAGAATCATATAACGTTCTTCAAATAATTGAAATTCATAAATCCTTACAGCATATCACGAGGTTGAAAGATATCAAAATACGCTAGGAACATGCATATCTATACATCGCAAAAAAAAGGATGCAAAAAAAAAAGATGAATTAATGAATATTAGGACAGAGCACTGGTCAAATGAGACTTAGCAATTCCATTGTTTTTATTAGGGTACCCAATTCAGTCAGGGCAGTATTATTTATTTGTTTTCATAATTATTTCGCTTCGATGAACTTAATAATTATCTATGGGAGGATAAAGGGGTTATTTATATCTACGGTCACTGGCCATGAAAACTATTGATTCACATACTCATCTGGTGACGTTGCACTCCATTGTCCGAATTACAAGTACGGTGGACCTTTTTTACACTGTGTCTTTCTAATAATAATTAAATTTCAACTAGACTAAAATTGTCTACTTCCTAATGATCCCCACTAAGCCACACGTTGGGAATTTATTTGCCATCAATATCTTTTAAAAAAAAATTTTCAAGTGTGACGTGTAAGTCAAATAAGGGTTTGATTGATTTTACTAATGACCTTAATCAAATTAGTTTTATTAGCATTCATACCCACAAAAGATTCCTCACACAAGCCCCATTGATTCAGTTGTATATAAATAATATTTAAAAACAAAAATCATTGATTATTTTTTGTAATTATATAAAAGCCACATTATGTATTAACTATTACTTATCGGGGCATCCAGATCTTGTTTTTGGTATGCTACTAATTAAGTATTAATTGATTGATAGTAAACTGTTGACGATTAGGTACTGTCCTATATTCCTGACTGCTTGTGGAACTATACTACTTTTGCCAACAGCACCTTAAGAGTCTGCGAGAGCTATTTCTGTTTAGTTAGGTAGACCTGTGGAGATTAGATAGTCTTACATAAGATTACAGAATTATAATTAGCTTATTGCAATTGCCGCAGGAAAGGTTATCTGGAGGTATTGATCTGTGGTTGGCAAAGAATCGCTTCTGGCTTCTCGAGATTTTTTATTCTTGTGAACTAAACAGCGACTGTTTCTTTCTCTGTTCTTAAGTAGTGTTTACCTTAATAGGCTCAATTTTCTTGTAAGCTGCTCAAGATCTTCGTCTTCAGTACCACAGTCCAGACTTCTTTGGTGAGCCTCCTATATATCTAATTTCTCTACTCTTTCTCTTTTTCCCCATTCGCTAAAATGTCTGCTGTCTTGTTCACGTCTGCGCCGTAGGCATGCTGACTTCTAACTGCTGAGATCCAACCGGAGGCCCAAGGATTTTCTTTGGGAAATAGTATATGGATACGGATAGCTCTGATCAGGGTAAACAGCCTCGGGAGGATAAATGAGTAGCTACTTAAATAAATGTAGCGAATCCGATTAAGAAAACCGAAAATTTAAGGTTAAGAGGTTACACCTTGTGCTAACCACATACGCACCTCGGGGCCATCTAAAAGCTATGGCGACACACGCTTCGGTCAGCAACCACTTCTTCATGAGATGATGGGTCATGGAATTTAAAATTTTATTTTTTAATTATGACAGATTCTATAAGAATGTAGAAAACCTGAAACTAAAGTTTTTGGGATTATTTCAGCAGAGCAAACTAATCAAAAATGAATCAAGCATAGATGTATCTGAGAAAACTTATTATTTCCCAACCCCTCCGAAGACAATACCTAATTTACTCATTTCTATAAATATGGCTCCCCTCCATTCTGGCTCTCGGCCAGGATTTTCCACCCAATCTGATCTTACCAAAAATCACGCAAGACTTCAAATCCACCATCTACTGGGACATATCTATGTTTATCCTCTTAGACTTTACCAAGACATTTAACATCCTTGGCCCTTGCATTCTTCTATCTATACATTTTCTTTCTTACAGTGCCGTCAGCTAGTTTCAATTATTTCTGCTCACTACCAGGTAGTAATCATTCTAGTACAACCCCCATTCCAAACCCTTTAATTGTCTTTCGGAATAGCGAAGCATTCATCAATTTCTCCATTACTTTTCTCCACATCAACGATCTCCGTACATGTATCACACAACACTGATCAAACCACCTAAATGCCAATGACATTTGAATTTACCTATCCTTTCTTCTTACTGAGCATCAATCCGCCTTCCTATTGATTAAGGAAGAGCTTGTCCAAATCGGGGCCTGGGCTTTTATCAACAATCTTAAAATAAATTCTTAGAAATCCAAGGCAATTAATTATTACTGGCTCCCCCCAAAGTCTTAATGATATTCCCTTCTTGCCAATCTACCCAATTATGCAGACAATTAAAAAAAAATCAAACTATCTTGTACAGGCAGCGATTCCCAAATCATCCACCGATCTCTCCTTGTTATTTCCTCTCTCGTCCTCCCCCATTTCAACTACGGTTGTGTGGTATATAGTGACCACTCTGGTTATTACGAGGCTAGTTTTAAGTGCCTGATGAATTGTTTCCTACGATTCATATTCGGCATACCCAGAGATTGTCACATTTCGCAGCAATACTCTTCTCGCAGCAATAGAGTTGGGATGGCTGTCTATCACTAATACTTCCTTGGATCCCTACTCTTCAGTCCTATCATGATTAAAAAGTCTCCTTAATCAACCTCCTCCGATTCATATCACCTATCGAATCTCGCATTACCCATCTATCCGAACTGAATTTCCCAAACCTCAAATGGTGGTTCCATGGATCGTTAGTTCTTATCCGTCCCCAAACTTTTGCAACTCGATTCCAATCAACATCCGTCGTTCATCAACTCTGCTAGTCTTTGAAGCTTGTGTATACCAACTCCATATCTCCCTCCAACCTAACAATTTATTATAAACTATTATAATTCTTGTTAGCAAATGACATTCACCTCTTCATATATGCTTATTGTTTCAATATTATTCTGCTGGCTTATTGAAGTCATCACATATGTAAAGTATATAGTCCCTTTATTATTTATAAGCCAACCTTTTGTTCATTTTCTATTTTAATACAACCCAGACATTTTCAAGTTCTTCCCTCCCTCTGCAATAATACCTAATTTTTCTTTTTGTAAACTAGACATACCTATTTTGTTCCTATTTGTTATTCTCAGGGGTCAATGTCCCAGAGTGAAGTGTTTTTTTGCAGAAGACCTAGGTCACCTGGGCAGCTAATAAAGTTATTGCACATTAATTCACCCCAGGTATGGTGATTGACCCCCAATGTGCAAAATGTACAAAAACAATTTTAAATGATAAAAAAAATGACCATTCTACTGACCGTTTGATTCGGCAGTGTGTTAATCGAACCGATATTAAGCTGTTGACTTTACTGCTCTGAGCTAGAGTAAGTATGTGAGCCAATAGCATTCAACAAATAATGTTTGCGAAAGATTTATTATATTTTAGATTTAGGATATATATTTGATGAAATATAATAGAACTATTTTGTCTTCTCACATTAAGTATATTTATTCAAAACGCGTTAATAAATTGCTTTACTAGCACTGTAAAATAATAACAAAAATTAAAAAATCGCTTTTTCTAAAACCAAAATCGGGAAAATGTTCAATGATCCTTGTGGTTGATATGTCATAAAACTAACAAGTAACAGGTCTTAAAAAAAATCTAAGCCGGAAATTTTGGCATTTCAAAAGGGTAGTGTGTACTCCCGTTCCGTGTACTGTCGTATTGTAGGGATTCAAAAGAGTTTTGTCTATTAAAATTATTAACCAGCAGTAATACCTGATATATACATATAAATATGTTTAATATTTATTTATTTTGGACATATAAGCCAGTATTTTGGGTATTGAGTGAGGGTATGGAAGTAATTCTTTTTAGTGTTTCAACATGACAAACGTCATTAATTATTTACTTGATATTTTTCATAAAAATTTTATTTGATGCCTGCAGATGATAAAAAACATATATGTTACTGCCTTTGTGGGATATTATTACTAAAAGTCATTAAATATGTGAATAAAAACGGTTTTCGTAACCATAACGTAATTTTAATTGCGCGGTAAATCACATACCAACCAACTTACAATATTCGGTTGGCTGTGGTTTTAAAAATCTTTATTATTAAACAATATTGCAATATAATTTTCTTAAGTAAGTTAATTATTGTATCATTGACTAATGTCAGACTTTCTAAAAAAATGAGCAACCACCACCATTCTATTATTTTCAAGAGAGGTACGAGCTACGCTACTTCAAATTGGAAACATATTTTTAGCCAACAGAATCACAGTGTTCATCTTTCATATCCACTTTTCTTGTTGGTAAGCAATATGTTAAATTTGACGATAGGTAGATGATAAATCTTACCCTGAAACGGTTCCCACAGATTTTTTACAGAAAGAGATAAATTATTTTCATCACCAGGAAGTTCCTGGGCAACGTCTGGTTACCAAAAGCTATTCATGATAAATATACCGATATTCACAGCATTTTTCTTATTAGTGTAACCATTTTATATAAATAAACAAAACTATTGTAAAGTATAACATTGCAATAATTCTCTTTTAATATATTTTTGTTGTAGGTTGGTCCAAGTTATGGGATAAAATGGAAAAAAATAGATGATTTCAAAGATATTTTTAAAGGATATAGTGAGGCAGCTGAAAATGCCATTACTTTGGTTAAAAAAATGATAGACGATTCCAGGGAAGAGTCAATCACCTTTTTGAATAATACTTTAAACGATAATCGTGTTTTGGGCAAAGTAACACAGGAGACAAACGACAACTGCTTTGCCCAATTTATTAAAAAAAATGATTTGGAATTTTCATTCCAGATTCAACTTTTTCAATTGGAGGTCCCATTACAAGACAGAATCATTGATATCCAAGAAAAACTGAACAATATAAATTCAACAATAGATATTTATCAAAGTGTTGCTGACTCAAAATTCTGGAGCTGCAGTATGTTCGATGGTAGCTGCGTTGACGAAACAAACAATTGGCTATCAACAATGATATATAATTTGTCTTGCACGATTCAATCAAACTGTCACATCCATAAGATCAAAAAAAGATCAATTTGCGAAAATAATCAATTTCAGTGCAGCGATGGGGGATGTATTTCAAGAGCATACATTTGCGAAGGAGGTTGTCACTGCGGTGGTGAATGCAGTGACGAACCAACTGGGTGTGTAAGGTATTGTTCTGAATTTCATTGCAAAAAAACACTTATTTGCGTCGACAAAAGGAAGCTGTGTGACGGTGTAGATGATTGTGGTGACATGTCCGACGAAGAGAATTGTCATGTAATCACAACAACGCCTGCCTATACTCGTGCAAACTGTTCCATTGACACTGGTGAGTTCCTCTGCGACACTAGTAAATGCATTGATGTGGAAAGGGTGTGCGACGGCAACATAGACTGCGTAGATGGATCGGATGAAGGAAGGCAGTGCAAGTTAAAACATTGCTCTCAAAACTGTAGCAGGGCGGGCGGATTCTGCCTGCAGGGGCCAAATGGTCCCGAGTGTCTTAACGAATGCCCACCAGGAACGTATGAGACATCTAAAGGATGCAGCCTGAATCCCGAGGATCCACCCACGACCCTGGAGCATGCCATCGAAGACATCCCTCGGCTCTTCGCTAGACACGCTATTAGGTTTAAATATCTCAAGAGGAAAACCATGATGGAATTGTCTAAATCCATGGTGAGTCTGGTCAAATGTAAGAGGAAAGAATTCACTCAACTTTCAAAGGTCATTCGCTTTTCTTCTGAGAAAAACATGAAGGAGGAAACCAAAACAGAGCAGTCAACCATTGCCGATAAAAGATTAAATGCAACTGAGCTAATGGCCATAAGGGGCTCTTGGTCATTCGAATCCAAATGGCAGGAACCTAAATAGATTAAAAATGTATGGTTAGATTTGTTAATCCAAGATATTGTATGGTATTATTACATATCATAACCCCCCCCCCCCCGAGGGTACTAATAAACATTACATGAACCTTAAAAAAAAAATACAAATGCATAGACGGCTATGAAGATTGTATATTTTTTTATGGTTCAAGTAATGTTTATTAGTACCCTAATTAACTATTTATGCTTAAACAATGTGTGCACTAATCACTTTACTGTCAATATAAATAACATCATTGTATTGCTTTATCACAGTTCTTGTTAGTTGATTATTACTTATTTTTATTACTAACCAAAAATTGCTAAAACTAATAAATAATGTTTATAATTTCTTCACTTATTCCTTATAAGTATGTTGGCCTGATTTTATTTGTGTATTTTATTATGTTTGTTTTTTTATGTTTAATATAACTGATAAAACAGTGGATTTGGTTGGTTCATTGATTTAACCCCATTAATAACTGTTTGTTTTTTGTTGTTTATTGGCATAATACTTAAAGTTGATCAACACCTTGTAGTCTTGGTATTAATAACTTTTTGCAATTCTTGTTTTTTTTTAATTTTTTATTAATTCGTTTATTAGATTTACACGCTCCATCTATTGCATATTACATATATCATAGTAAAAACATATTTACAATTTTAAATATAAAAATATAATATACATAAACGTATATTGAAGTATATTATTATTTTTAAAATTGTAAATGTCTTTTTATTATCATACATGTCGTTTGTAATAGATGTACCATGTATGTATGTATACACAAGTGTATATGTAAGATCTCCAGCATTACCAATAAAATGATGGTGAAGGGAGTAGAGATCAAATTTAAAAGGTATATAGGTGTTAGTGGACTGTATTTATGTGAAAACTGGAACTGTTGCTAAATAAAAAATAAATAAATAGATGACTCAGGGTAACTTAAAATAATTTTATATTGTAAAATTGCAAAGTATATGAGGGTTGGTTTATAAACAGGAATATGAGTTGGGCTGGAGATATTAATAACCCTCATTAAACTTCCCCAAGGCGATGGCTTACAACTAACTCCCTTTGGTAGGCTTAGATTTTCATAAAATGTTTTTGAGTGAAAATATGTTTTTATGCACATTTCTTGTCTTCGAACTTTGATGTTAATTTTTGAAGAAATAGCTCATCACTCAGAGATAAAAAAAAAATAACGGCAAGTTACGGTTTGAAAATTGAACGATCTTAGATTTACTATAAGCGAATTGTACCTTTTTTTAAAAAAACAAAAATATTGAAAATTTAAAACTCACGAAAGTTACTGCCACCAGGCTATTTGCAAACTTTTAGCCATTTTGAAAATAACTAAAAAAAAATGTTATCAACTTTGATGCTTGGTGTAACTTGTTCAAAAAACGCTTAGACTTCAATTACGCGTTGAAAAATCTTGACAAAATTTTAAAGGGAACTCTCCCATAATCGTTAATAAGGACAAACTTGAGAGAATTGGGGGGACTGACACCAAACCTTTTTTCATTTACTTTAAGAACAAGTGCTGTATAGCTTCACGTCGAAACTTTACTTAAATCAATATCAAACCAATTTAAACATACGTTGTATTTATATGATTTATAATAGATAGTTCAAGTAAAGTACTACATTTCCCCGAAGTATTGACAGGTAGTTAAATAATTTAGCAATAGTACTAATATCCTAATTGTTCCAAAAAAAAAAAAAGTCAACAAACCCTTAAAATTATTAAAGATATATATGATAATTGATTATGTAATACATTTTCAAATTGTTTAAGCGCGCTGCCATAGAGCAGGTAAGGAAGGTGAGGGGGTAGGTTTTCAAAAAGTCCAGTGTTAGTTTTACCACCCTTTGAGTCTATACCTGAAGCCCCTTCCTTTCTTCTGTCGGCCGCGTGTTCGCAGGCTCATCTTTGCAGTTAAACAGTAAGTGTAAAAATATGATTTTTAAATTTACATTAGTGTTATTTTCTTTGTTTGGTTATATTTAGATATTTTATTTGTTAATAGTAAAGGTAACATGCATGGAGCAATTTAAAAGCCGGTCTCCCATCACTTCAAGTATCCCCCTTCTCTCGGAATTTTATAATAAATTGAGTGAAATCATAGAGACTATTTATAAAGTTACAGTTATCCTTTTATTACGAAAGGTTAACGATTTATTAAAAACAGCAACGCTAAACTGCGTTCCGTGAAATAAAGCTTCGTAGCGGACAATAAAAATCGGTTATACAATACTTCCAAAATAATTTTAATTAGTGGAACATTTGAGATAAATAGCTATCCATTATCTAAAGTTATAACATATAGTAAAATTATTTTATATAAGATAACTAGCATGTTATCTTAAAATTCTTAGAGAAGCGGGTTACTTGAAGGGATGGCAGACCGGCTTTTAAATTGCTCCATGCATAGAAAAGGTCTGTTAACAAATACAATTTTTTTTTGTATTGCAGAAAGGGAAAATGTCGGTCGTTTTATCTTATTTATTATTAATAGTTAAGAAATACAATTTAGTTCAATATCGATTTAAAGAAAATTCAGTATACAATTTCCTTCTATCAAAACATCCAATTTGTATGTGCAGAAGTCTAGTAAACTACGTTTTTGTCATTAAAATGTGCTTTACTCAAAAAAACTTTTATACATTCAGTTGACCAATATATGAAATAATTTTTAATTTACCATACAGGAATGTTTAGGATGATATAATAGCATAATAAATCAAGTTAAAATAGTTATTTAATAATAAAATTATTATTATAGAAACTGGTAAATTAGTTAAAATTTCAATTGTGAACATTTCTATTTTAAATTTCATTTTCACATCGTTTTTTAGCCGTATTTTTATTGATTCATTCGAACTTTTAACAACCGCAGGGAAGTATTAAATTCTTAATTATATATACCTTCTCACTTTTTGGCTCTATAAATTAAAGTATATTATTTTCCGATCATATCAGTTTCGTAGTGAATTAAATGACTCGTCGTCGTGATTAATAATATATAGATAGATAATTCTTTTTATTTATCATATTTCACAGCAACAATTTATGAAAAAATAAAAGAGTTTCCTGACTGGAGAGTGCAGTTATTTATAATCACAATGTCAAACTTAAAAATAAATAGTCAAATTCATATGCAAAAAAATATCATTTAACCGTGAATAAAAGTGATTACAATTGTTTATGTGTAGTTTTTTTTAATTCATTGAAAAGGCAACTTTCAATGACCGAACTAAACCCCTCGGTATTTTCCTCCGCTCTCTAGGTTCACTATTTTGTATTTGTACTTCCAAAAATAAAATTTCAACAGAGAAAACCAGGCGGCAGGGCTAAAGCTTAGAAACCCCTACAATGCAGTTATAGAAAGAACAAGAATAGTTTCCTGATTTAAGTCCTCGACGAAATTCCTGTATTGTCTGTGAAGAAAAAAAAAACACACACAGGAATTTTGTCGGGCTAATAAAGTTGCTTCTTTTCAGGAAACTATCCAGACAACTCTCACCATATGGCCAGTGGTCACCCTGTTTGACACTAGTAGACAATTTAGCACGGGGGTGTTGTATAAATGCTAAACTTTTTTAAAAATATATATAGTTTTAATGTTATATATTAAATATATATAACGTAATGTTTATTGGAGCTGTTGATAAATTTATTGATTGAAATTATTTGTTTCTTCAGATATTATTGTTATGTAAACGTTTTGTTTATTATATCCATTAATTAATTTATTGATTGAAATTATTTGTTTCTTCAGATATTATTGTTGATTGTACTGGCCTCCTGGTACTGTGTGATATCAGTTGGGAAATTTGTAAACACTCTTCAGTAAAATGTCTTACATTGAAAATGCTGCACAACAAGTTCAGGTATATTACTTTGTATTTAAGTGAATATTCTTTAGAAATTAATATGCTTAATTAAACCTTAGACTTTCCAACAGAGTGTTGCTTTTATAAATCATGAATAAGGTCCTGTCCGAAAAATCTCCTTCGATTACTTTACATTCTGTCATCTCTTTTTGAATGATTCCCTCAGTGTTGACATCTTCACTTTCCATAAGGCTCCCGCATCAAAATACTCGCCTAGGTCATATTTTTCTTGAAATCCTAAGTAGTGACCAGACAATCTGTGGAAAGATATTCTATATTGTTAATCAAAAAATATATTATTTGGTTAGTGTATTTAAAAAAGATACTGACAGGCATTGGATTTGAATCCAGGCTCCATGATGAGGAAGTCCTCAAGGAAGAAAACATTGCCTGGTCTATGTATTTTTGCTGATAGCAGTGTAATCCCACTAAAACTGGTCATTAATTTTACAGATTGATCTCTTCATATTTAATTGCAAGTGTTCCTTTTTCTGATTCCTGCTGTTATATCATTGGGCCTATTTTTAACTATTGTGTAAATTTTAGTTTACTTATGTCTTTTGATAAATTTTCCAGGAACGCTTGATGACTCTTAATTCTTTGGTCCATGATATAGAAAGAGAAAGAATAAAAGGCGAACAAACTTTGGATCATATCTCAAAGGCTCATGAAAAAATTAATCAAGAAGGACGTTTGACTCCTTACAATCAGGTATTTGCAAAATTTATCATTTGTTCTATTCTGTAAAAAAATATTCTTAACCGTGCCTGTGAATTTTCACTTTTTTTAGTAAAAGAAAGTTTGTGATTTATTGTTTATCCACAATCTAAACACTATTCTAGGCTTAAATTGTCTAAAACAAGCTTATTAATTGCACACGTTTTAAATTTCTATGACAAAAGCAACTTTGTTATTAACATTCATGCACAAACTTTACCTATAATTCAGAAATGTAAACATAATGCTCTTTACTTAGTTAGTAAAGATTTGACGACAAAGCTGCTTTTAATAATAGATAGGCAAATGTTGAATAATTTACTGGTGACACCTAAAGGTAACACATCCATGTGTCTTAAGGGAATCAAGTTCAAGTGACTCCTATATGGTTTGAATATTTTTAACTAATTACTCTTCTTATTCCTAGTAAAAATTGAAAGGCATGTACAATGCAGCTTTAAATGATGCAATGCAAGAAGAAGAGCTTCTTCGCCAAGCTTTGACAAAAATCACAGAAATTAGAAATATTTGCAATGAAAGAAGATTAAAGGTTTGTTGTTTATATGATTTTCCAGTAAAATAAACAGAATTACATTTTATAGTTCAGTAATAACTGCTTTCCTTCGTACAAATTCAGGCTCAAAGTGAAGGAAATATAGAAATTATTCATCGTGGAACTTTTATGAAAATACTTCAAGTTTCTGCCCAAACGCTTCCCTTATGGATCGGAAAACCAGACACCAAAATACCTCCACTTTGTGGAGCTATTCCTGCAGATCCAAATTATATTGCGAAGGTTGGTAATAATTAGTATAATTTTTTCAGCATTATCTATATTCACATTAATAAATGTGTCTTTACAACAATATTAGTTAATAAACAAACACATTGTCGTCCCAACAGTAAAGTATCAAATGTTGAAAACCTTACTTCTCAAAAAAAATGTAAAACCTGACTATAAGATCATCATTTTATCAATTTTACCATGATGAATATGCCTTTTTAAGCTGATCACACTTTTGACATACAGCCATCATGCGTATCATCCCTCTAGCAACTGTAATGTGATGAATATAAAAAATGTGGGTTTTCATATTCAATAATAGGGGGACCGGAAAGTAATGTAGTTTTTTTTTATATCAAAGTCAAAAAATAAATTTTTAACAAGTTTTATTTTTTAATCAATGATGTAATCACCCTTGTTATCAGCAACTTTTTCCCATCAAGTGTGCAAATTTTCAATGCCGAATCGATAAAATCAATTGGTTTTTGTGCAAAATATCTGGGGATGGCATTTTGGACATCATTCAAATTTTCAAATTTTTAGCGATCGGAATTAATGGAAATCCGATGGCGCAATATTGGGGGAGTATGGTGGGTGAAGCTGGAGATGAAAAATGGGTCCTCTATGATAATTAAAAAATCTCTCTCCACGTAGATCGGCACGAAGTACAGCTAAGCCAGGTTTACACTCCAAAAAGGCACTTTTGTGTGTTTGGTAGAGTATTCGCGGGGTCGTTCATTGCTGATACCTGGAAAAATTGTGAATGCAGATCTTTACAGTGGACATTGCCCAGCGATTGTCAATAAAAAAGGCATTATTCTGCAACATGATAATGAAAGACCCCACTGCACCTATTTTTTCCGCAAGAACCCTGGAAAAAATTAATGAATTGTGGTCAACCACCATATTGCCCGATATTGGATTTCCATTTATTCCGATCTCTACATTTTCTAAGTGGCTTAAAATTTCAAAATTTGGATGATGTCCAAAATGTCATCTCCAGATATTTTCCTCAAAATCCTATTGATTTTGATTGATCAGGCATTGAAAATTTGCACACTAGATGGCAAAAGGTTGCTGATAACGAGGGTGATTACATTATTGATCAAAAACAATGAGATTATTGAGTCTAACTACATGAATACATAGGTTTGAGTTTGAGCTTCCCTATGCATACAATTTTCCTTATCTTCATAACTATATTTCAACTACAAAATAAAATAAGAAAGCAAATCTGATCTAGAAAAATAAAACTTGTGCCGATCCTGTTAGATCTAAATCTAATGATAGGCCTTGTGGTTTTCCAGGTATGTCTTGCCATATATCAGGCTTAATTTTAAGGTTATAGCCTTTCTTAAACAAGAACTGTAGTTATATTTAAGGCTATGTATTTTTTAGAGATTATTTAAATTTCCTAACAACATAAATAAAATACCATTTTAATCATGCGAGAATTTATTTTCACTTAAATACTTCATAATTAATAATTCATAAATTATGAATGAGTTGCTTGCTAAAGCATTGTAACCTTGGTATGTATTTGATTGCTTTACAGTGTAAATCCCAAAATATACTTCTCGAGATAATCTTATAAATTTTTTTTTTTATTTCAGGTAGATGACATCGATGAAGAGCCAAAATTACGCCATACATTGAGTAGGAGGCTAATTGTTCCACTCCCTTTAATGAAGGCCAACCCTGAAACAGATCAAGATGCACTCTTCCCTAAAGGAGCAGTTGGCAAGTTTTTTTTATGAAAATTTATACTGAATGAGACAGTTTTCTTTGCTCATTTGACAATCTTTTTATTTTAGTCTTTTAATATGTAGCTGATTGTCAATAACCATCATTGTTGATGTTTAATTAGACAAAGGGGAATCAGTGTTATTTATTACACCTTAAATTAATATAGGATATTCATTTCCAAAAGAACTCAGAATCTGTGGTTATTTTTTTTCAGTAATGGCTCTTTATCCACAAACTACCTGCTTCTATAAAGCTCTTGTAAACCAGTTACCTACCTCAGTTTTAGATGGCTATGAGCTAGTTTTTGAGGACCTCAGTTATGCCGATGGCTATGCCCCTCCAGTAAAAGTAGCACAAAGGTACGATTGTGTCTTTTCCTTGCTGATTTGACAAAAAAATATTTTAGGCTATTATTTTGTTTTATTTCATAGACTAATAATTTGTTTTTCCTCCCAGGTATGTAATCGATATCAAAGAAAGAAAAAAGTCTTAGCATTCAGCTCAACCAAGCACAGTATCTAGCGATGAAGGATGATATCTTTGGTTTGATCTGTGGTTCTTGGTTATTGAAAAAAATGATGAACAAACACTTTCTGTTTTTTGAATAAAGTTTTGCTTCATACACTATTGTAAATTGAAACATTATAATTAATTGAAATTTGTTAGATGTATATCATTTTCTTTTTTGCTTAACTGAAAATTTTGAGTTGATGCTTGTTATTTTATGTTAAGAGTTTAGCTAAATTAGTTTCTAGGTACGCTTTATGTAAATTAATTTACAATAAATAGACTCCTTGATAATCTGTTATTATTTTATGCCTAATCCTTATTTAGTTTTTGAAATTATATTTTGTTTGTAATCTTGTTTTCTTTAAAAAATGTATATCATTCAAAGGCACAAAATGCTAAGAAGACTTTAATTTATACTGTTACAAAACAAGATATATGTGTATCACTGTCCGTAACTATAATGAGGCAACTTTAAAATTTTGTGAAATAGACTTTTGTGTTGGTGGGATTACTTTATAAATTGAAATGCTTTAAAAGAGACGATAGAAACCCTCAATGTCTATAAACTACTCCCATAAAAGATCTAATGGGCCATTCTGTTAGACAAAGTGGAGTTATTTTATTTTTTCCTTGTCCAGTCAAATTTCAATTTTTACATTGTTGTGTCATTATATTCCCAGAACAGCGATATAAGCTTCTATATAGTCAGTAACCTCAAAACACTTATTTTTTTAAATTATACAATGAGAACCAGCAATATTTAACTTATAATAGTACCATGCTTTAAGTTTAGCTATTTAATTTACATTATATAATTGTTATAACTTTTAATAAAGAGCATATTTTTAGCCTGACGACTATTTTAACTGAACTATTATTTTACATAATGAAGTTTTTTTAACTTCTAGGGTAAGGAGTATATTTTAGATGGTCTGATGACTCCAGGTCTCTTAAAGTCCGTTCTGCCATATTTTTAGTACTAGTGTCTTGACTCTCGGTAGTAATCTCGTAGCAGTCATTAAGTGTTTAATGTATGAAACTTATAATCGAATTATCAATAATTTAGATTTAAAACTACTCACTGCATTCCTTTGACCTAACAACTTGGGCATAAATATTAAATGTTCCTTGAATGCATTACTCTGTTGCTACAGAGGATTTGACATGGGATTTTTGTACATTAAGTTGAAAAGGTAATTGTGGTAGAAAAGGTTTCTTTTCCACTGGAGTACACCACCATTTCTGCAATTTTTATTTGAGAGTTTCTTAGATCCATTTCCCAAAACTGAGGGCGCAGTGAAGTTTACAAGTTAGTGTGGTTACCAGTGATATAGTGTGTCCACATGTCCATCCTAACATATTTCTTCACATCGTTGATATTTACTAAAGTATCAATTTATAATACAAAGTGCTGGTGACGTGAATGACTTCAGGTGATGGTATCAGATTTTTGAAGCTCTGCTAGTCCTGAAAAGTGGACCTATTTTATGGGGAGGATCAGAGACCAGACCTTGTATACAACTACAACCTACTCATTTGAGCTCAATTTCTTCTAAAATTTTATCGTGAAGAGAACCTGAAAAAATCACTTTGAAGTCCAATTGGAAATGGAAAGTGACTGGACCAACTTTGCCACAACACACCTCCCACAAGCAGTACTCAGATAGGCTGTAATATATTACTTCAATATGATGGAGCTTGGTAGACAAGAAGAAGACTACGTTTGTCTTCTTCCATTTATGAGGGTTCACCATGCTCTGAAACCCTAATAACATATTTCCCAGGAAAAGAAGTCAGTTTGGGTAAGTCGACAACCCCGGAAAATTTCCCATGACATGGAAAATTCCATTGCACGATAAAATACAATCAGTTGATCCAAGTCACTCCCAATTGGATTTATAATTTACCTGTTTGGGGTTATTAGATTTTGTCAATGATTTTATGCAAACTTTAGCAACATAGCCACTTGGCTGAACATCATAAGTAGTGTAGGTTTTTAAGACCAACTTTGCAGTTGCTCTATAAGAGTTTTTTCCACAACTGAAACACAAATTCACGATATCCAACGAACGGCAAAATTCCTGAGATAGTGATAGCAAAGAGTAGCGTGAGGCCGAGAGCTCGGCTTTTCATAATCTGAACATCGGGATCATGAGATTTTACTGATTTCACTTATGATAGAACTGTGTTCCGATAGATCCAGTGAGGTGGACATGTGAGTCAGTTCTTCGGACTGAATTTTAGACGCTTCGAATGCAAGTGTATTTTTCCAGAATTTTGCCAAATTCAGTAATGTTGATCTGCAGCAAGAGCTGACGAAACTAACCATCGTGGACCACCCTGACGAATTGGGCCCTTAGGATCGCTTCATAAACCGAGACCTACAAATACCTGAACATTAAACATGGAATTCAAAATCCAACAGGAGGGGTAGGAGTGTCACTACATATTCAACAATGGGTTGTGTCTCACTTTGATAGCAGTAGAAAACATAATACTGCGAAACAACCACGTTCGGCCGGAGTCAGTATTCACCATCATTACCAGACAATGGTTAACTGCAAAGTTCTAAATTTTATTACTGGCTGTCTTTTGAGCAAAATAGAGGAAGTGGAAGTGATTTTACCAATCATTACTCCGGACAAAGTAGTTCTGACATATAGCTTAAACACTACTTTGTGCCCATTGAAAGAGTTAATGGTTACGGAGGAGTAGTAGTTTCTGTATGTATACATCACATGGAAGTTAATGGCCTCACCGAAAACTACATGTAATATCAAACTCTAGTACTCCCCTGTGACCTTCAATTTACACCAAAACCCATTTATCTTGATCGAGGGCGTTTCCACCAGGGTATTCAGTCCTTCTACAAGAAGGTACACAAATATTCAACCATTGGGAGGTCAAATATCTTAATACGTGACATATGGAACAACAAAACCCTTCTAGACAACGATTGATAATGACGCCCTTCATTGCACCCTCAAGTTTTCACCTTTTGATGCCGACTTACTCCTCACAGTGCAGCGGTTAAACACTTCTCATTTAGGCTTGTTTATTTTTTATTTATCTAGTCATTGTGTATACGCTGAACTACCCGTGGAGTATTATATACTTCCAAGTGAAAATTCAAAAGCAGGTTGGTTCATTAGCATAAACTAGTGAACTGTTAAATGAATGAAAATAAGAATTTATGCCAAATCACAATACATTTATTCAAAATTAAACAAAATGTTATCAAAATTTCATAAAAAAATGAGGAGCAAAAATAAAATACCCAGGCCTGGTTAGTAATAATATAAAATTTACCAATGTAAGACATAGACTTGTTTCAAAATAAAAATATCTTTTATCCTTAATAGTTAAGATAATTAACCAAATTCTAGTCACAATAATTAAATTTTCAATAAATTCAACTAATTTTCCATTTAAATAAAATAAATAATCAAAATTAAAGTGTATAATTTATAATCTTCTTTAAAATGGCGATGAAACTTATCAATAAAATATTCCGTAATTTTAATTCAAATAGATCGTTCTTTTGATAAATCGAAAATAGTAAGCCATTTCAATAATAATTAAAAGATAATTAGTAATAAATCAATTAGGAATTGATTAAGAAATAAGTGAAAATAAGGGTATGTTCACGTAGTCGTATGAAGCGTTATTTCATGTAGTTGCAGGTTGCAGGTCAAGCGTTCACGTTGGTGTAGGTTGTAGACAAAGCGTAGCGCTGCCGTGGTCAGATTGATGCTCTAATAAACCAACCGCCGGGCGGCGTGAAACCGTACACACCATTGCTCGGACGTGCAAACTGCCAGAGTTTCACGGAGAAAACCCAAGACTTATTTTTTCAACGAATATATTTTTTCGTACCAATTTTTTCGTAATATACACCAAAGAAAATATTTTTTCAACGAGCCGGATCTCTTCGTCTAAGGCCAAATCAGAGCATATTTACGCTCAGCTTCCGTTCAGGGTACTAACACAGGTCGCAGACCTAGCGTATTCTCCAAGTGATAGTCCCTACGAAGACTTAAAGGCTCGTCTTATCGAAACATACAGCCAGAGCCACTACAGACGACTGATCCGGTTATTGGAAGAGACACACCTCGGAGACCAGAAACCGTCACATCTCCTGCGTCAAATGCAGTCTCTGGCAGGACCCACGACCTTTGAAGACGTCATTCGCACCCTCTGGCTACGCGCCTTGCCAGACAGAGTCCGCGACATACTGGCATCGCACTACGAGGCGAAATTGTCGAAACTGACGTTGATATCGGACACAATCATGGGCTTAAGTTCAGCTACCGCAATACATACAGTCCAGCCCGCATCGGCTCCCAAGGCCAGCCTGCCACGCTCCAGCTGTGACTGCCAGACAGCCATCGCACAGCTCACCCAACAAGTAACCGTGCTGGCCAATTCAATGAGCAGACGAGAAGAAAACAGGCACACTCAGCGATACCAGCGACCAAGACTAACTACCGAGTCTAATAGTAACGGCTTATGCTTCTACCACGACAGATTCGGTAAGGATGCATATCGATGTCGCAGGCCCTGTAGGTGGGTTGATGACGCTACCACACCGGCGGGGAAACTAAATGTCACCATGGTCTGAGCGATACCCATGGCAGGCCTAATCTTTCGCCGCCTATTCGTGACAGACGTCCACACTCCGCAGCATTATCTGATAGATACGGGAGCAGCTATCTCCGTACTTCCCCCACCCAAAGTAAAAAAGGCTATACCCTCCGACTACCTACATTTTTCCTCTACATTTTGACCTACTGGTAGATCTCCAGCACCGCCAGCTGGTCGTCGTACCACGGGAAGAACACACGTCACTACGCTCTCCATGGTATCAAGCATACCACCCGACAACAAATACGCCGGCCTCTTACGGTGCTACCGTCAGCTCACATGACCACAACAACGTATGGGCTCAATTCCACCGACAAAGGTAGAGCACTACATAGGCACTCGTGGACCGCCCGTATGCAGCCAGAAAAATATCAAGCCACCAAGGCAGAATTCCTGTGTATAATGGACGAAGGAATTTGTCGGCCCTCCAACAGTCCGTGGGCAAGTCATCTTCACATTGTCACGAAGGACGGAACAATACAACCCTGTGGAGACTACCGACTACTGAACAACAAAACCATTCCAGACCGTTATGATGTGCCCAATATTTCTGACTTTAACAGCCTATTTTTGGCACTACCATATTTTCAACACTTGATATAAAAAGGGCTTACCATCACATTCCGGTAAACCTTCAGGACATCCCCAAAACGGCTATTATCACCCCTTTTTGAATTTCTCCGAATGACGTTCGGACTTCACAACGCTGCCCAGTCGTTTCAGAGGTATATGGACAACATTTTTAGAGATCTACAATTTGTGTTCGTATACCTCGATGACATACTAATCGCTTCGGCCAACGAAGAGAAACACCAGCGTCACCTGGAAACAGTCTTCGGTCGTTTGGCTGCTCATGGGCTAACCCTTAACATCTCGAAATGCGTGCTAGGACAGCCCGAAGTCGGATTCCTAGGGTACCATGTCTCACCCCGGGGCATCGTTCCATCGCCAGCTAAAGTACAGGTAATCTTAGATTACCCCCGACCTACTACGAGACGAGACTTCAGATGTTTTCTCGGAATGGTCAACTTTTATCGCCGATGCTTACCTAAGCAAAACACCAGAGGGTACTTAACGCCTACCTACAAGGGGCCAAGAAAAATGACCGTACCATCATCAACTGGACCGAAGAAGCTGTTAGCGCCTTCGAGGAAACCCGCAGGACTCTGGCAATCGCCACCCATCTCGCTTATCCATCAACAGACGGGCTGCTCATCCTAGCCACTGACGCCAGCGACACAGCTATGGGTGCGGAACTACAACAGATGGAGGGCGGCGCGCTACGGCCCATCGGCTTCATCAGCCGCGCTTTCAACACTGCTCAGTCGAAATACAGCACCTTCGATAGAGAGCTATTAGCTATCTACGAAGCAGTCAAATATTTTCGACAGCTTCTCGAAGCGCGGGAAGTAATCATTTACACAGACCACAAGCCGCTCACACACGCCATGGCCCAGCAAAGTGACACTTCCTGTCCACGACGTATGTGATACCTAAATTACATAGCCCAATTCACGACAGAAATACGCTATTGTAAGGGTAAGGACAACGTCGTGGCGAATGCCCTCTTGCGCATAGAAGCCGTCTGTGTACCAGAACATTTAAAAAAATTACACACTGCTCAAGTAGAAGATCAGGAATTAACAGTCTTCAGGGAACAGAACGCCACATGCAGGTTAGAGCCCGTTAACATCGCCGGCAGCGACATTTCTTTCATTTGCGAGACATCACCTCATCAGGCCTGTTCACGAGACTGACACGCCTCCTGGGTGTCAAGAGAATTCGGACCACCACCTACCATGCACAGTCAAACGGCCGAATTCAACGATGGCACCGCTCGCTTAAAGCCGCACTAACCGCCCATTCACAACACCGTCAGTAGACGCGAAGCCTGCCAGCAGTCCTGCTCGGCCTACGAAGTGTAATCAAAGAGGACCTGGGGTGCAGTGTCGCTGAGCGAACATACCAAAAACCCTTACGCCTTCCCGGAGAATACTTTACACCAGCACGAGTAGATCTTGAACTCCGACGCAACATCTACAACTACACCGGCAAGACACGAAGAAGATGTTCGTTAGCAAGGACCTCAAGAACTGCACACACGTCTTCGTTTGACAAGAACACCGGCGTAACCTCGAATCGGCTTATACGGGTCCGCACCTAGTAGTTAGCAGGAATAATAAAACCATGGTCATAAGGGCAGATAATAAGGAGACTCGTCTTTCCCTAGACCGTGTAAAGCCAGCTTATTTGCTAGACACCGCCGAAAGTTTACCTACACTGGGTAAACCAGAGGAATTAGGAAACACTCCACCACTAGAACCTCTGCACGAGAAGTTCGGTAGCGCGATGGTAAATATAAAATAAGCATTACTGATAAAATATAAATTAATTTTTTAAGTTGTTTTGAAATATACGCTATAATATTTATTTTTATATATTATATTATGACCTAAAGTTACCACTTGTTACTGTAAGTCATTTTATATCATATGTTTTTGTTTTTTTTGTTTTTTTTTCTTGTTCGTAAATGTTAACAGCGATCAATAGACCACAACAATTGTAAAATAATGTTAGTCAAACGTGTATGTAAATATGTATATCTAAATACTTTTGGCTGTTTGTAGTCGTTACATTTTTATTAGCTAGCTTGATCTGTTATCGAGTAAAATGTTGATTCTTTTATTGTCATTCATGTGAAAGATCAAAATTTTTTTTTTAGTGAAAGAGCTATTTTATTGCTTATTTGTAATAATTGTTCGACAAATAATTTCCAATGTACACAAAAGTGTAAGCATTTAAGAAAGATTGATATAAATATGTTTGTATTATGTACGTTTTTATTATGTAATGTTATTCAATATAAAAAAAACTGTCAAACTTTACCGAGTATAGGGCAATTTCGGGGAGTTGTGTAGCGACCGCTAACTACATAAGTTAAATCACCCTATACTCTAGTGCATATATATTGTAAGCAAAAGTAAAATAACAGGAACTAAATGTATTGTAAATCATTAAGCAATAAAACGCGGAAGCCAATCATAAACGGGAAAGAGTCGCCAGCTGGCAGTCATAAACAGTCATAAACCTGAAAGGGTTAGCAGCTGGCAGTTAGGTTAGGTACCCACCGGCCTAAGAGCCCGGTGTCATAAAAGGTGTCATACCACGAGTCATAAAGAGTCATAAACTTAGCGACCCTTTTAGTGCCTCTCTTCCGGCAGGAAGGGGAATCGATGTTTAAACCAGGGCTTTTGGCCCTGTAAAACCAGTCTCTCCTCATCCGCCTCTGAGTCCCTCGCGGAGTCTCCTCGTGAGTCTCTTAGTCTCCTCGCCAGTCTCCTTGCAGACTCTCTGGCGATCTTTACTCGGCGATGATTGGCTTCCGCTCGAACTCTGAAAACTTGACTTATTCCTTATGAAACCTCTGTACCTCTTCTCTTGAACATAGTGAGTGCATTGTCGGGGCACATACCTATCATAAATTGAGTCAGATAGTAACGCCGTTAAGGAACAATGGTCCATGTTATTAACTAGAACAATCCGCACTTGTCACCAGGGCTAGGTGATCAGGCACCCCCTAGGTTGTGTCAACAGCATTGGCAACAAACAGGACTTGTCTGTTGTCCGACATTACAAAGCCCAGGGTGGTACAATTTGTGATGTTGTGGAACTATCTCGTGACTACATGATTGGGTGGATCAGCAGGTTGGCTCTGTGGCGAAAGGTAAAAGTTTGGGGTTGTTCGAAAGTGAAAGACTTTTTCAACAAGATTTTTTTAGCCTGAATGGTTGATATGTTGTCCTACATCAGAATTGGTGCATTGAGATCGCCAATCACCCAGTGAATGGAATTAAGCTTGCATGTGTGTATCAAGGCTGAGAACTCTTTGGAGCGACGCGTACGCCCATCTATAAAGACAATAAGTGATGCCGTGTCGTACAGCCATCAGAACTCCACCCCAACCGATAATCCTCTTGTAGCGACCGCTTACTACATAAGTTAAATCACCCTATATTCTATTGCATATATATTGTAAGAAAAAGTAAAATAACATGAACTAAATGTATTATAAACAAATGTAAATCATTGTAAAGTGTTAAGCAATAAAAGGCGGAAGCCAACTAAGTCATAAACGAGAAAGGGTCACCAGCTGGCAGTCATAAACAGTCATAAACGAGAAAGGGTCACCAGTTGGCAGTCATAAACATGAATGGGTCACCAGTTGGCAGTCATAAACAGTCCAGGGGGCGAGGGGTCGGGCAATTAAGCGTGGGTACAGCACCACAGATGTCCACAGCCCCACACGGATTAGACCCTCGCAGCCTCCCAGTAGGAAGTAGAGAGTACTTAAGGCAGGGCTACTGGCCCTGTTAGTCAGTATCCTCATCAGCCTCTGAGTCTCTCGAAACCAATAATCGGTGACGCCTTAAGCCAGGGCTCCTGGCCCTCGAAGTCAGTCTCTCAGTCTCTTAGTCTCTCTCGCGACCTTAACTCGGTGACGCTTGCTTAGTTTCCACTCGAACTCTGAAAACTTGACTAATTCTTTATGAAACCTCTGTACCTCTTCTCTTGAACATAGTGCATTGTCGGGGCACATACCTATCATAAAATAGAGTCAGATACTAACGCCTACATGGAACAATTGTCCAGGTTATTAACTCGAACAATCCGCACTTGTCACCAGGGCTAGGGTGATCAGGCACCCCCTAGTGACGACTCGACACTCTCAATGGAACTATTGTGTACTCTTAAGGTCCAAGAATTGTTTTAATACTGTGGAGTTCACAACTCCATACCATAAAACATATTTATTTCTTTAACTGCGCAAAGAAAGTAAGTAGCATAGAGCGGCTGCGCTCTCAACGTCTTGGCAGATAAACGGCATGGATTAATTAATTACTAGGTAATAAAAATTCTCTAATATTTTTGAGCATGATATGAAATTTATTGAATAACAATCTAATAATTAACAATTTTTGTTTGTATTCTTAAACCACCTTAGTAGTATAGAATGGCCGGTTCTGGCGCTTCGCGCCAGAACACGGCCATTCTATTATATCAGTAAGTTTAAGATATCTTATTCATAGGTTAGTTTGAGATTTCTTAAGGTTTTGATATTTTCCTATGTATAGAATAGTTTAAGATTTCTTATTTATAGAATATTATTTAAGTTTTTGATTTAGATTTCTTATTCGTAGATTAGTTTGAGATAAGTTAATGATATTACTTAAGTTTTTGATTAGCACAGATATCTTATTTATAGGATATTATTAAAGTTTTTGATACAGATATCTTATTTATAGGATATTATTAAAGTTTTTGATACAAATTTCTTATTTATAGGATATTATTAAAGTTTTTGATTTAGATTTCTTATTCATATATTAGTTTGAGGCACCAACACCATACCGTCTTTTTTTTTTTTTTTTTTTTTTCGAAGCTCTCTAGGTCGAAATTCGGATGTGGGAAAAATATAAAATATTTGGGGTAAAAGGAACCTTGTACTAGGCGTACCTGCTCGAAGGTAGTGTGAGCGGAGTTAGGGATGTGGGAGTCCTCGGTGGAGGTTGGTTGAGTGATCGCAGTAGTGAGAGTCTACTGGTGGCTGGAACTCAATTACACCATACCGTCTTTTTTTTTTTTTTTTTTTTTTTTTTTTTTATTTCAAAACCTCAACAAAACAATACAATGTACAAAAGAAAAATAACAAAATATTTGGATTACATATTTCTCCTCTTACTGCATTTACATGCATTTGGCGGAGTGCCTAAATATAATAAATACCATACCGTCTTTTTTTTTTTTTTTTTTTTTTTTTTTTTTCTAAACCCCATGAAGTTATATAATGAAAATATTAAAAGAAACTTTGCGAATTTCTCCTTATCCTGCTATGCACAGATGCATTTGAAGGAGTTCGTGTTACTCAACAATACAGATTGTGGTTAATAGGTAAATACTATGAATACAAATCTAGGTCCATACCGTCCTGGTGGCATCGAGCTTATATAGCCTGCTTCTCCCTCCCCTTTCTCACTCCCTCTCCCTTGCTTTTTCACCTTGATCTCGATGCGGATTCTCGTTCGATGGCAGAGTTACGTAATAATGTTAAGACGTAGACTAATTGTAATAAAAAAGATAAAATGATTTGCTATCCGATATATTTATTTCTATACATATAATACAAATATTTTATTTTCCTGTCGATCCAAATCCTCCTTCGTTTCTTTCATTATTTGGCTGGTTAAATACGACATCGAGGTCTGGAGGTAGTTCTTCGTTGAAGTCTATATGAAGTGCTGGGATGTGTAAGTTGCATTTTTCCAAAATAAGTTGAGCGATTTTGTTTCCTCTTTTAATGTGGTAATCTTCTTTGTAATGATTACATAAAATAACTTTAATGGTGCCTCTGTAATCGGGGTCTATTACACCACCTATTATTAATAAGCATAAAGTTAATTTTTCAAAAAAATTATTAATAAAACAATTAAATAAGAAAAATTATACCCATAACACTTATAAAATTTTTCCACGCCATACTCGATCGGTCCGCTAATCTTCCATAATATCCTTCAGGGAATATAACAGTTAAATGAGTTTCAACAAGCACTTTGCTTCCAGCTTTTATTGTATAATCATGAGGGCTAATAAAAAATAAATAAATGAAACATAATTTTATTATAAGATAATCTTCATTAAATATAATCAAGTAAATAATATACCTGGTTAAGTCATAACCGACCGAATCAGGAGTCCCTTTCACTACATCGAACGCTAGTTCTGATCTTTTTATAACATACATGATACCCTTTTTAAGAGAATAATTTTTTTATAATCTAAAACAATTTACTTTTTGTCTAAGATAGTACTTGTAAACTGTAATGATTGTACGGCAAAGATGTAATTAAATCTTCAAGAAAGAATCTTTTATCATCATTGCTCGATAGTGCTTTTTTATTTATTTGTACTGAGGTTACTAAATGAGTTTTAGAACGAATCAAATTCATCGGAACTCTGAGAACAGATTTATCATGCTCTTCATTTTTGTTAATTTGATCACAAAATAAAATATTTTTATAAGATTCGTGATTTATAAATATTTTTAGGGAATGTTTGGAAACCCCTTTAGCCCTTTTTATTTCATTAAGAGTTGAAGATCTCTCATCTACATATTTGAAAGAATACATTTTGGGTCTTAAGGCGATAAATTCTGTGATTATTTGTCCGTTACATTCGTCTTTAAAGGCTCCAAGTTTATTCTTGTTTGTCTCAGAGTAGCATGCGTGGTTTTTAGGATAGTTCGAAGTGTCGAAATAATGAAGCATACTTTTCATATCTTTATAAAAATCTTCAGTTTTTATGTGATATATAAGAGAATCTGTATCTGTGTATAATAGTTGTAAATTTTTATCGTATTTTTTAAGCATTACGTTATAGTGAAAATCGTAAATAAATGTTTTTGAAATATCTAAAATAGACATACCGACATAAATTGGTTTATTGAAAAATAATTTGGTTTTGGCCATATGAACGGCGACTAAATTTTCATTTATTATCGTGGAGTCTAAAAAATTGGGTTTAGCTACAAGTTTTCTTAATTTATTCCTATCGCTGACTAATTGAATGTTTATTCGATTTCTGATATTTTCCATAGTTTTTCCAAAGACAGCATTACACATTAATTTGTAAAAATCTTTTTCGAAAGGATTTTTTGCTCCCCTTCGTAAATTTGTATTGAAGGAAATGTACTTTTCCAACCATTTTGATTGTTGAAATCGTAACACTCGGTGCACCTTTTCTATTTGAATTCCGTTTTCTAACGCTTGCTTTAAAGTGAGATAATGAATTACATATCTTTTTCTATCCCCTAAGTGTGGAATTAGTTTCTTATGTTCTGATTGACTAGTGGGGGGAGTAATAACGTCTGGAAGAAAAGGCAAATCACAATGTACATCGTGACAATGTTTAGGATAAGTAAGGTCCACCTCTAATATGTATCCTATGTCATCAGTCTCTGCCAAACTCATAATGATGTCCCGATTCATTGTGTCAGGTCTAGGAAACCATTCGATGTTTCCATACGGTAGAGGCATCGACATTGCAGTGGCATATAATCCGTTAGCGTCGAGATATTCTATATTTGATGTAGATTTATTCGAATCGAAAGCTGCTCCTCCATCACCTTTCATATATTTATTGTTAGCTTGAGCAAACTTTCTAGTCACTTGACAAAGACCTCCGCGAATCCCTCTTTCAATAAATAAAATTTGATCATAATCGGTAAGTAATTGTAATCGGATTCCGGTAAACTTTAACATGATATCCCAAGCCATACCAGGTGTAGTGAAAAAATGTGCTGGATCTATTGAATAATTTTCTAAAGTTATGTCTCGGAAAGCTTCAAAACAATCGCATAAAAGTAATACATCAATTTTTAAATAGAGATCACTGTAATCACCCAACGTTGAACACTGAAATTGCTTCCAAACCCTTTGCGCGTGCTCATATTCATCGTCCGTTATATTACTACCAATTAATGTATTGTAAAAGTCTTTTTTATTAGGAAGGGATTTTTCATCGAGTTTATCCCAATCATCGACGAATTCATACGGAAATACGCCTTTTCGTTTAACCAAATGGATTAAGGAAGATGGAAAATGTTGCGAAATTGTTGTAAATTTGGAATCTGGTAGATTAGACACCATTACAGCTAAACTTCTATCTATAAAGCGATAACTATCGATGAAATGAAATTTTAATCCTAATATATTTTTCGTGAAAGAAATATATTTTTCTCGAGTATTGGGGATGACAGTAATATCACCAGACGTTTCACCCAATAAGCGAATGATAAAGTGAGCATCGTATGAAGATAAATTATGAAATAAAACGGGGACAAAAAGTTTTTTTCTTTGCTCTTGTAACCAGCTTGAGTAATTATTACTAGCTGTGGTGGGGGTAGAGTTATTGCACTTAAATGATTGTTTTTCGTAATATTTTAAAATTTTTAAAGAAAACGATTCTAATGTTTTTATAAAATGGGATCCGACGTCTCGCCCCCTATAGATGTAAACTTTGTTGAAACGTAAAGAGGAATTATCATCTTCCTCTATTATTTGACAATCGGACTTAACAATTAAACCGTACGACATAAGATCATGTTTTTGATATGCCACAGTCCAGGAGTCGACGGGTGAAGGTCTATTTCCTGAAATTGGTTTAAGTATGGTTTCAAAATCACCGTAAATGACAAACTTTACTCTCGATCCTCTTTCTGGATTTTTAAATTGTACATACGGTTCATCCGTCGGTAGTACGATTCGAACTGGGCTGTTGTTGTCGCATAGTAAGTTGTGATTTTTTAAGTGCATCTCCGCATCACCTTTTCGATTGTCGAATCTTGTGAAACATCTTTTACAGATTATATTTTTTTTTTCATGTTTATTTATCTGTTTACTAATGAGTCTAGACATAATGAGTCTAGACAAGCTTACCAATGAATTTGAAGAATCACAATTAAAAAAATCCGGGTGGTCCTTAAGTAGTATAGACGGACTTAGACTCAAAATTAATAAATATTCACCATTATCAGCATCACGTGGATGTTATATAGTTTTACCAAACTCTGTAAAAAACAAAAAATGTTGTATAAATGTTAATAATAATGACAATAAGTGTTTCATGTATGCAATATTAGCTATATTTGTCACAAAAGATCCTCAAAGAATGTCGAAATATCATAACTTAATGACAAAATACGATTTTTCATGTTTAAATTATCCAGTTAATTTACGAGACATAAAACGGTTTGAAAAAATTAATAAAATTTCAATCAATTTGTACGCTTTAGATGAAAATAATACAGAGGTCTATCCATTAAAAGTCACTAAACAAGTATTAGCGGACCATAGAGACTTGTTAATTATAGAAGGTAAAGACAAAGAAAAACATGGTAATCATTATGTTTATATAAAATTTATAAAGAATTTTTTTATATTTATAACAAATTTCCCCTTCTTCTCCTTTTAAGATGTATCATTTTTCCTCATGCATGCATTGTGTCTTTAGTCATGAATGTGTTAAGAAGTCTAGAAGGTTCTCCATATTATGAGCGTTTCCTCCTTGAATATCCTTCTATCACACTAGACCATCAAAATGTTTTAACATTTATAAATGTTCGAAACCTTATTGATAAACTATACCATTACGTAAAGTTAATTGGAACAGATGAACAATCCAACGGACATTACATTACTTGTATGTGGAGTGATCCTGAAGCTAGAGAGGGACCTGATACGTGTTATTGCTGTTTGATAGGATCGACTCTCTATGCTATAAAAAACCTGTTGAGCAAACTTTACTTTGAGGAAAGACATCACCACATTGATGGTGAGGAAAATAATCAAAGTGTAAGTTATAATGATGAATCAGAGATTGATTTTCTTGAGTACTAACACCAAAAAAAAAAAAAAAAAATAATAAAAACTAACCTCCCACTTTTTAAATTAAAAAAAAAAAATAATCACCTTGAGAGAAAAGAGGGCTCAGTTTAACAACGATGATGGTTCAATACACAACAGAGTTAGCATTAGTAACTGTCTATCCACTCAATTATTTATTGAAAAAGTGTATAAAAGTAGGGCTCCGTGCTGGAGTACCAATGATAGCTCTAGTCGACAAGAAATCTACAATCTACCTAGACAAAGAACAATGGGATGAATTGAGAGCCTGGTCTTCGAACATCTTGAATCATTTCAAGAAGAAAAAAAAGATAAAAACTGATGCTGCGAGCGTCACAGAAGAAAATGATTCGATTCGATTAAAAAATATTAACATCTCACTAACGAAAAGAGGTAAAGTAAGATTGTTGAAAATTGAACATGTTTATCCATGGACACTATTGATGAATGAAAACATTACACCATATATAAAGTTAATATCACCAAATATTATTTTGAAAAAATGTGAATGTATTAAATTGTGTGAACTGTTTGATTATGTTTCAAAATCATTGACTTTTTTGTACAATGTTATTGAAAAATTCGAGTACAACCAATAAAAATATTTTTTTACAACAAATTGTTTTTTTATTTTTTAAATCACTTTTTTTTTTGTCCTATTTATAAATTTAAGGTTGATAAAAAAAAAAAACCACATGTATTTTAACATTTTTATTATTAAATAACAATAATAAAATTACAAGATTATATAAAAAAATTATTTCAAATTATCTAAAAACCACTGACATTCAGGATTATTAGTTTTATGATAACTGTAAGGAGAAATTGTACATGTTGACAATGTTTTAAATTTTAAATTACAAAAGTAGCAAGTAGCAGTGTTTTTACATCCTCTGATAAAACCGTTGAAGGCCAGCAGCATATGCTCAGGTTTCATATTTATTGTTTTGTTAGTGAATGTATTACGTCTTACTGATTCAATAGAAAGGTCCACTTTTTTCGGATTCATTCTCATCCAGTGACCCAAATTGTGGGCTTGATTGAGGGAACATACATATTTGTTCCAGGATCTGTTACGATGATATCGACATTTAATCGTGGTATCTGACAATTTATTTAGAGATGGACAGGAAAAGTTATGAAGGTCGTAGACAGGTCTCTTCAATATATCTTCTAAAAATATACACTTTTCACAACCCTTGGCGTACAAATAATCATATTGTTCTGTTGCTGTTGTGATAGTGATCACTAACTTATCATATTCTATTTCACCGTAATCCCAGAAAATTCCATGAAGATTTTGCATCACCCATATATTTTGAGATAATTGATCATCTTGATGAGGAGGTTTAAAGAACCAATGTTGCGCTGTCGATTGTTTTACATCTACTATCGAAAGCTCTTTTATTATAAAATCACGACGTCCGTTAATCACATCGATATAAGCTTGAAAATCGATGACTGCAACGCGATGAGCGGTAGGTTTAGACATGGCGTTCGTCATCTATCCTTTCAACAGAGATACTGAAGTAAATTCTGCATTTGTCCGGGTATTTAATACAACTTTCTTACCAAACCAGTCCCCGCCTCATATTCGACGATCTTGTCGTGTATCGTGAGACAGTAGGCTCTCGTATCGTTAGGAAAATTTTTATTCATTTCGAATTCGAGTCTCATGTCGACTGTTGCATTCTTAACAGCTTCGCTTTGTTTAGAACAATCGACGACTACGATGGGCGCGAGCTCCATAAAATCTTGTCTATTCAATAGAGGTTCAGGATTGACTTTCCCGTAATAGCTGACTTGAAACCTAGAAAACATTTCGTAGAGTAGAGCCGTTTTTCCCTTGTCCCAATCCAAGTTGAGATCGTCATAAGGATACTGTTCAGAGTTGAGGAATAACTTTATATTTCTTAAATCGCAGTGATCAAAGTTACTACAATCCTTATCTTTTCGTTTGAGTCTTCCGGTTTGGAAGGCGACGATAACATAACGTGGTTTTTCCAATTGTGATGATGTTTTTACAGCCCAAGTTTCGTTTGGAGTTCCTGTAGGTAGGGCCGGGTGTTCATTCAAATCCCACGATCTGAAGGATATCGGAAGTTTCTGATTCTTGTCTATTACTTTAAGAATTCTCAATCTCTGTTCATCGGAAAGCTTGACATGCGGTACTTTCCATATCAGCTTATCCAATTTAATATCCACATTGTCGGTATTGTTAATTCCAAAAACGGAGTTGTAATCTGTATTTGATCTGATAAGAATCAATTCCTGCTTTACGTTTAGGAGTATAAGTTTGAAATCTTCAGCAAACCCGAGAAGGACATGAAGTGGTATGCAAACGTTAAAATTACCATTCTTTACAATAGATAGCGTTTTATTTTTGCTAGGAATAATCCATCCTCCATTTTCTAACCCTTTGATGGTGTTGGGAGTTTGCGATACGTAGCCTTTTAATGTGCTAGTTATTCCAGGATTGCGAACTTTATCTATCTCTATACCGTTTAATTCGTAGCGTATTTCATCGAAGAGGAATGCAAAACCGTTGTTCGATATAGAAGTTTCGGTACTAGGAGTCCCATCCGCTTTGGTCACTGAGATCGATCCCTCTAAATAGATAAAACTATGAGCCGGTAGGGTGTATAAGTCTTGCTGTTGAATCGGGATTCTTATTTCATCCGACTTGTTCAGTGTCGATGAGGCGTAAGGCTGATGTGTATGATGCTCGAAAGTACTTATGGCCTCATCGAAAAGAATATCAGAAGAAATATTTAAAATGTTATACATTTTTTAAAATTTTTTCAAATGAAATCCTAAGCGTCGTAAAAATAATTTGTTCTCTGATGTTAACCTTACCGAACGTTTCTTTAAACTAGTTGTGTTGTGAGATTTTTCTTCTCTATTATAGGCATAAATCTTCTTAGGAGAATAGAGATTAAAATCAATAGCCATATTTTCTTATATGCAATCTTGCCGTTATGGTCTCTCCGCGAAAATTTATCAGTTGTCCGTTTTGGTCTAATATTCTCAGAGTGATATTTTCAACCGTTCTCACGTTGATCGGGTGATAAATGACTGGAGAAGGACTTTCGACGATTTTATATCCAGGATCTACGGTCGGGAAGAATTGATGTATGATGTGATTCGGCTCACCGTTCAGATAAGAACCAGTAGCTATGTTACAGTGTATGGATATAACGTTAACCTTCATAATTTCTACAATATCATCTGAGACGTGGTAGCCCTGTTTAGGCTCTAATTCGGTATTTGGTTCATTGAATCCCAAAAGCGGTCCGATGGAATTCGGTTTGTCGGGGACATTGAAGTATACCTTTTGAGTTGAGCGTAATTCCGTCTTTAGAGTATTGTTATTACCTCTGAGGAGAATACCATCGTTGTCTTGAATGTTTTCTTCGAGATATGTGGAAATAGACTCGATATCATAGGATCCTTCAGGTATCTGAATCTTTTGCTCGCCAAAATAAAACATATCACATTCATTTTGTATTATGTTTGGTATGGTGTTGTAAGTTTCAAAAGAAAGGAGACCTATCTCATAATTATTTTCACTCAAATCTATAAAGGGAAAAAAGTTTGCCGATAAAACGTTTGATTTACCCGACAGCGTTACCGTCAGATTCATTTTTGATATCTTATACAGATTTTCATCCGTATTTATACAGAAATTGAAGACACAAATGCCCGCAGTAGGGTGTGTTCCATTTTTGGTAATTGCTTCTGTTATAATATATGGTGCTACCTTTCAAATAATTCAACAACTCTGGTGGGGGTCTCAAATTACCGAATGGATCGAAATATAAAACATTCTCGCCTTTTTTGATGTAACATACCCAATGAGTGCCGGGGCGATCACTCGTATCGAAATTAACAATTGCACTTTCATTCAGTCTGATTTTGTATGGTAACCTGTCAATCATGAACACGCCTCTAAAATGAGGAACTCCTATCGCATATTTTTCCAATTCTGTGTCCGTTAAAGCCCTCGAAGGGAGTGAGGATAGTCAAATACCCTCCTCTCCTCTATGATATAAACCGTAACCTTTTCTGTACGGTTTTAAGTATAGCCCACTACCTATTTTCTGTTCTTCCATTTTGAGGTTATGTCTTTTCATCTCTTCGAGTTTTTCTTTCGCATCTTTCGCTTCGTTTACCGCTTTGGATATAGCAGACGCGCCTCCGGCCAGGGAGCCGATCGCCGATAGCCCCGCCATTATGGGTACCAGAAGTGGTAAGAATCCTCCGCTCTTTGGTAATGGTAAAATTCTAGGTGAGCGAGGAATAGAATCGTATTTTTTCAAAAAACGTTTGGCTTTTGTCAGGGCTAATCGCGATGCTTTACTTAGAGATGACACGTCCTTTACACGCGCAGCATCGATTATATTTCTGAATTTGAGACTCTTTGTTTTCTTCTGAATTTTTTTTCTTTTCACAAAATCATTACCATTGGTCTCCTTTTTCTTTCGTCTATTTATTTTGTTTACTAATCCAGCTCCTAAATGAACTTTAGCTTTCATAGCGTTTGTAACTGCCCAGCCAAATGCTTTTTCACTCGGAGACGAATCTTTAGCTAGAACTCTCTGCCAAGCTTTTTCTGCAAGAATGCGATCAGCCTCTGACCTTTTATTGCTATCAGTATATTGATGATAAATGATATCGTGTTCTTTGCACGCTCGATCTAAAGGGTTTATTCCCCCGTCTCCTCGATCTAAACGTTTTTTTAACTTCGTGCCAGGACCGCAAAAATGGTAACCAGGTAGGTGAGCTTCAAATGGGAGCCGATCTATAAGTCTGTTAATTAAGCCTCTTCCTCCTTTAATCACTTTAGTCATACTGAAGAGAGCTTTTCATCGCCCACTACTATTTATACCGTGGACCGAGGGGTTTTTTCCGTTTAGTTGAAACAGAAGAAAAAATGCGATTGGAACAGCAGAAAGAAAAAATTCAAATACTAGACGTCATCCCGAAGGATCTAGTAAAACGAAACGAGATTAAACGTCATGGACCTTTATTACCAGATAGTATAAGGGCGATAATTTGTGGTCCGAGCGGATGTGGAAATACCAATCTTATAATAAGCCTTTTATTAGACCCGAAAGGACTCAAATTTGAAAATATTTACTTATACGGTAAAATGTTGAACCAACCTAAATATGATTATCTACGTTTAGTAATGGAAAGAGTACCGCAGATCGGTTATAATACTTTCACCGCTAATGAACATGTAATCGACCCTGAAGAAGCAAATGAAAATTCCATTTTTATTTTTGATGATGTCGCTTTGGAGAACCAGGATATTATACGCAAGTTTTTCTCCATGGTGAGGCACAAACACCTCGATTGTTTTTATCTTACACAAACGTATACGAGAATACCAAAACATCTCATTAGAGATAATGTTAATTTTGTTATACTTTTTAATCAGGACGATCTTAATTTAAAACACGTTTATAACGATCATCTAAGTTCACCTGATATTCCATTCCAAACATTTAAAGACATGTGTTATTTGTGCTGGAAGGATGATCCCCACGAATTCATTGTAATTGATAAGACATCACCTAGTTCTTCAGGACGATACAGAAAGGGTTTCGATTCATTTATAATTTTATAAAAAGAAGAGCGTAACTGATATTAAAATCAGTTTTAAATATGAAGCGTTCGATACTGCAAGATATCGTTACAACAAGTAAACATTTGCGAAAAAAATTCAAAAATCTCCGTGAAGAACTTAATCAGTCTGACGAAGATTTCAAAAGGACTTTGAAACCTATAACTGAACCTCTTTACCAGTTAACTTCTCATTTAATGAAATCTTCTTCTAAAGAGGAGCCATTGGAGGAGGATTTGATTAGCAAAAGTGTAAAAAAAGAAAGTGAAGATAATTTCATAAACGGAACTGAAACTTCTTACGCCCAACTGGAGCAAGGTCCTTCTACATCGACCCCTATTCGGCATAAACAGCCTTCAATAGAAAAAAATTTTGGATCAGATGATGATAGCGAAGAATCAAAAGAGGGGAAAACAAAGTTAACTCCCTCTCGGATGCAGGAAATATTAAAATCAACCCCAGAGGGTAGAAGAATATTACAAGCCCGATTACAACTCTTCCAATTAGGCTCACTGATATCTCCTTATATGGAAAAATATATTACCGGTGATACCGAGGATATGGATACGAGGTATGGTATTAGAATGCTCCCTCAAGGCGGTATGGCCATCGGAAATTCAAAAGTTACAGTTACAAAAGACGTCGTCACTATTGGTGATGAAAAAAAGAAACAATATAAGAGTACTCCAGGTCTATACCAGTTATTATTTATGAAAGAGCCGAAAGGTTATAATCGGAAGGATTTAGACGTTTATAAGGAAATAGTAGATTTGACGAATACTCACAGACAACATTATAGTAAAGAAAAACCTTTAGCAGGTAATCGAGGATTAAAATACAAGAATATCATATCTCCATTGTTTAAACCTAAGGAATCGTCATCATCCGGAGACAAATCCGGAGACAAATCCGGAAAAGGTTATAACTGGATGCGAGAAGGTGAAACTGTGTACGAACATTGGGATAATCCTAACGAATTAGTGGATCGTCTGAGACTTTTGGTAGCATCGATATCGAGCGGTCACAGGGGGCATCAAAATGAGATAAATTCTATAATAGAGGAGCTCCGAGAAGCTAATATAATTTACTAGAATTTTGATTGTACGCAATAGTAACGCTATGTCCACTAACAAGTTCGGATCTCACATTCAGAAAAAACAACACCACCGACTTAAAAAAATAGAAGAAAAATTGAATCTTTTGAAGGGAGAAGCGAGATTTCAATTACTTCTCAAGGACTCTAATACCCTAGATGTAGGAAAAATACGGATCGTTAATATAGCAACAGGTATAGCGGGGAGTGATGTGCCCAGTAAATTTTATGTCGACACACTCGCAGTGTATTATACAGATTTAAAAAATTGGCCTGGGAGCTGGATTAACGGTAATCGTAAGAGGCTAGTAAATTTTTCAGATCCAGTTGATGACAAAGACTTGTCAACTCGAGGATTCGTCGAAAAAACAGCACTTTGTATTCCCAAAAACAAATTTGGTGAAATAATTCACAATAAATACGATGCTAAATCCAGAACGATTTCAAACGTATCAGATCCTAAAGAGAAACAGGATGTTGTTACTTTGGACTACGCTCTGAAAAATTTTGTATCTAAGGATGGAAGGAGTAAAGGAAGCGATAGTAACTGACCTACATAAACCTACTCGTAAAAATTATCCCAGGAGGAAAACAATCTTAAAAGGAATCGATGATTTATGGCAAATAGATTTGGTAGAAGTTCAACCGTTAGCAAGATTCAATAGAGGTTTCAAATACCTATTAACTGTCATCGATTGCTTTTCGAAATACGCTTGGGCAGAACCGGTAAAAAACAAAACTGGACAATCCGTATCAACAGCTTTGAATAACATTTTCAAAAAAAGTTTGAGAAATCCGAAAAATATTCAAAGCGATAACGGAAAAGAGTTTTATAATTCATTTTTTCAAAACCTCATGAAGAAAAGAGCTATTAATCACTACAGCACGTTCACTACAAAAAAAGCTGCTATAGTCGAGCGATTCAATCGTACTCTCAAAACAATGATGTGGCGTGCCTTTAGTCTCCGAGGGAGTTACAAATACCTAGATATCTTACCGAAGATTTTAGAAAAGTACAATCATTCTGTTCACAGGACTACTGGTTATAAACCAATTGACGTCAAGTCTTCACAAGATGAGCAAATAATTACAGATAAATTATATTCGCCGACTACTAGAGGAGTAAATAACAAATACAAAGTCGGCGACTTTGTGAGAATATCAAAGTTCAAAAGTATTTTTGCGAAAGGCTATACTCCTAACTGGTCTGCCGAAATATTTAAAATTGTCAAGATTAATAAAACAAGGCCTACCACTTACATTCTTGAAGACATGAAAGGTCAACCTATTTTAGGATCCTTTTACGAACTGGAGATAAACAAAACAAAACATCCTAACGTTTATTTAGTAGAAAAAGTGCTAAAAAAGAAAGGAAATAAATTATATATTAAATGGTTAGGCTTAAATGAAAAAACTTGGATTCATAAAAACGATGTACTTTAGAAGAATTAACAAAAATATATCCGTTTATTTTTTTTTTGAAAAATTACCTTTATGCTTATTAATAATAGGTGGTGTAATAGACCCCGATTACAGAGGCACCATTAAAGTTATTTTATGTAATCATCACAAAGAAGATTACCACATTAAAAGAGGGAACAAAATCGCCCAACTTATTTTGGAAAAATGCAACTTACACATCCCAGCACTTCATATAGACTTCAACGAAGAACTACCTCCAGACCTCGATGTCGTATTTAACCAGCCAAAGAATGAAAGAAACGAAGGAGGATTCGGATCGACAGGAAAATAAAAAAATATTAGTTTTATATTTGTAGAAATAAAAATATATCGGATAGCAAAACATTTTATCTTCTTTTTTTATGTTTTATTTCAATTAATCTACATCTTAGCATTGTTACGTAACTCTATCATTAAACGAGAATCTGCATCGAGATCAAGGTTAGCAAGCGATGGAGAGGGAGTGAGAATGAGAGGGGGGACCAGGCTATAAAAGCGGGGTACCATCAGGACGGCATGGTGTTTGGTGCCTCAAAACTAATATATGATTAAGAAATCTAAATCAAAAACTTTAATAATATCCTATAAATAAGAAATCTGAATCAAAAACTTAAGTAATATCATTAACTTATCTTATCTAATAATATCCTATAAATAAGAAATCTGAATCAAAAACAATATCATTAACTTCTCTTATCTCAAACTAATCTACGAATAAGAAATCTAAATCAAAAACTTAAATAATATTCTATAAATAAGAAATCTTAAACAATCCTATACATAGGAAAATATCAAACCTTAAGAAATCTCAAACTAACCTATGAATAAGATATCTTAAACTTACTGATATAATAGAATGGCCGTGTTCTGGCGCGAAGCGCCAGAACCGGCCATTCTATACTACTCACCTTTACAAATAGAGTTTAATTTATATTTATGACACATCGTTTTCGCTACTTAAAATCAACCCAGATTTTTTCAGAAGCATGATAGTTAGCTTGGTAGTTCCGTTTAATTTCATAGAATGTAATTAACTCTTAATCAATTCACAGATAATTAGAAAACATAGATTTCCAGCCATATTGTGTAAAATATCTTATAAAGACCTTGAAGTCCTCATTAATAATATTTATCATGTATTGGGACTAAAATTGTTACTGTTACAAATAAATTATAAAACTGTTACAAAAATTGTGATTGTAATTTCTAGGGTACCTTAGCTTCAATTGATGCATGCTATTTAGGATGGGTGCATCCTATGGGACATAAAACTAAAGACAACCCCCATGAGAAATATAGATGCTTCATTCTTAAATTTTTTAATCACTGAAAAATAATTATTTCCTATCATCATGCTTTGGTGAATAATATGTAACAACTGTTGGGAATTCCTATGAAGCAGTTCATGACCTGCTAAAGTGCTCTTTGTGTTGGCATTATAGCGTACTGTATTACAAAAGTTATAAAAACTGTCTTAGAAAGGGTTTTCACAACAGTAAAGAAATCCTTAATTGCTGGATTTATCGCACATGGCTTAATTTTGTTTTATTAACAATGTGGAAAATATCAAGCACTAAAGGAAAGTGAATCGGAATCTAAAAATGAAGATTTCCGTCTCAAACGTCAATCGCCCTTGTGATTATGACAACTTCATGCCTGTAAATAATTACTTGAAGATATACCTAAAAGAACTTTTTATACCGTTGACTATTTCTTTTATCATTAAAGGACTTTATTATGATAAAATTACAATCTGCCTCATTGGGCAATAAGTAATTGTGATAAATGTTTTCATTCATACTATATATTACAAAGTTTTATTCACTCGTTCATTCATACAGTATTTACAAACAGCCAGGAGACCTCCCAAATCAACATGGTTGTCACCTCCCTCGCATGCTAAAGAGAAAGCGGAGTCTTGGGAAGTCCCCCACGCTCCTCCGTCAGCCACGTCACCAAATAAGAGCCAGTGGAGGCTGACCAAGAGCGCGAGAGCCACATACGCTCAGGACATGATTGCAGAAACTGGCCATTGCCAGGTTACACTTCCCACAGACATTGGTCAACGCAGCTCTACCCCAATGTACTCACAGCTAACTTGAGTTTAGGCGTAGCCAATAAGCAAGCAATGACACGCTGTTAATTTATCCTAAAACATCGAATCGTTTTCTTATTCCCTATTCTTAATTCGCTAGGACAGCAATAAAATAATTAAAACAGAAATAACGTAATCCTAGAGCTATCTTTGAGAGACCCCTGCTTTTGCAATTCGCTGATGTTCTATTCAAAGCCACAGACGCTCAGGACATGATAGGAGAAACTGGCTATTGCCAGGACTCCCACTGTTACGCATTTATAGCAGGTCACTAGACCACTGCCGTTTTAGTCTCCGAGGAGGATTATAGGGGTGAGTGGTGGAGTGCAATGACTGTGCTTGGGGATTAGGGTGGTTGGCTAGGTTACTATGGAATTTTATTAACTTGAAAGGGATGAGTTCGAGAATGTAAGGTATATTAAGATCGTTATCAAGGGTTTTGTTGCTGACTTAATAAGGGGAATTCACTATTGTTCTCAGGACTTATGGATACGCTTGATGTTCGACTTCCCCCTTACTCTATTCCGTATGTCCAGATTGGCTTAAATATTACTTTGTAAATTATTAGTATATAGTTGGCTATTAAATTTTTACTTTACCTAGGGTTGAAAAGTACCATTAATGTTCATGTACCACATGGCAGGAAATAACTAGACACAAAACCAATTAGGAATTTAAAAATATTTACATGGAATACTATGGTACTCAGAATATGAGAAACTTCAGAAATTACTTTTAAATACTTAGGTTCGTTCAGAAAAATATGAGAATCATATAACGTTCTTCAAATAATTGAAATTCATAAATCCTTACAGCATATCACGAGGTTGAAAGATATCAAAATACGCTAGGAACATGCATACCTATACATCGCAAAAAAAAGGATGCAAAAAAAAAAGATGAATTAATGAATATTAGGACAGAGCACTGGTCAAATGAGACTTAGCAATTCCATTGTTTTTATTAGGGTACCCAATTCAGTCAGGGCAGTATTATTTATTTGTTTTCATAATTATTTCGCTTCGATGAACTTAATAATTATCTATGGGAGGATAAAGGGGTTATTTATATCTACGGTCACTGGCCATGAAAACTATTGATTCACATACTCATCTGGTGACGTTGCACTCCATTGTCCGAATTACAAGTACGGTGGACCTTTTTTACACTGTGTCTTTCTAATAATAATTAAATTTCAACTAGACTAAACTTGTCTACTTCCTAATGATCCCCACTAAGCCACACGTTGGGAATTTATTTGCCATCAATATCTTTTAAAAAAAAATTTTCAAGTGTGACGTGTAAGTCAAATAAGGGTTTGATTGATTTTACTAATGACCTTAATCAAATTAGTTTTATTAGCATTCATACCCATAAAAGATTCCTCACACAAGCCCCATTGATTCATACTTGACACGAGCCACCAACGGTTGTATATAAATAATATTTAAAAACAAAAATCATTGATTATTTTTTGTAATTATATAAAAGCCACATTATGTATTAACTATTACTTATCGGGGCATCCAGATCTTGTTTTTGGTATGCTACTAATTAAGTATTAATTGATTGATAGTAAACTGTTGACGATTAGGTACTGTCCTATATTCCTGACTGCTTGTAGAACTATACTACTTTTGCCAACAGCACCTTAAGAGTCTGCGAGAGCTATTTCTGTTTAGTTAGGTCGACCTGTGGAGCTTAGATAGTCTTACATAAGATTACAGAATTATAATTGGCTTATAGCAATTGCCGCTTCTGGCTTCTCGAGATTTTTTATTCTTGTGAACTAAAAAGCGACTGTTTCTTTCTCTGTTCTTAAGTAGTGTTTACCTTAATAGGCTCACTTTTCTTGTAAGCTGCTCAAGATCTTCGTCTTCAGTACCACAGTCCAGACTTCTTTGGTGAGCCTCCTATATATCTAATTTCTCTACTCTTTCTCTTTTGCCCCATTCGCTAAAATATCTGCAGTCTTGTTCACGTCTGCGCCGTAGGCATGCTGACTTCTAACTGCTGAGATCCAACCGGAGGCCCAAGGATTTTCTTTGGGAAATAGTATATGGATACGGATAGCTCTGATCAGGGTAAGCCTCGGGAGGATAAATAAGTAGCTACTTGCATAAATGTAGCGAATCCGATTAAGAAAACCGAATAATTTAAGGTTAAGAGGTTACACCTTGTGCTAACCACATACGCACCTCGGGGCCATCTAAAAGCTATGGCGACACACGCTTCGGTCAGCAACAACTTCTTCATGAGATGATGGGTCATGAAATTTAAAATTTTATTTTTTAATTATGACAGATTCTATAAGAATGTACAAAACCTGAAACTAAAGTTTTTGGAATTATTTCAGCAGAGCAAACTAATCAAAAATGAATCAAGCATAGATGTATCTGAGAAAACTTATTATGAAGCGTTTAAATGTAGCCTTTAGGAGAAAACGAGGAAAGAAGAAGGAAGTAAGAAATTAGGAAGGAATGAAAATTGGGCAGGCTGCATACAACCTGCTTGTACTATATTCAAAATCATTAATTCTGTTTACCAGATATATTTCTCGCTTCAATATTCTTTTACAAAAAGGTGTCCTTAAAAACCAAAGATACGGAAGCAGCCACCCAATCAGAAACTAGTTGATTCACTGCCTCTGCAATGTGTTCATTATATCATACAGACACCTTGCCTGCCTGTGTGAAGCAAGCAAAATTATAAATGTCACATTGGAATTGGTTTTAAATGGGAGTTAATTTATTCTATTGATTAAGGTTCCTAAAACCAGCTCCTCATAAACTAACGTCTCTACCAATTTCTATAAACACGGCTACCCGCCATTCTGGCTCTCGGCCAGGATTTTCCACCCAATCTGATCTTACCAAAAATCACGCAAGACTTCCAATCCACCATCTACTGGGACATATCTATGTTTATCCTCTTAGACTTTACCAAGACATTTAACATCCTTGGCCCTTGCATTCTTCTATCTATACATTTTCTTTCTTACAGTGCCGTCAGCTAGTTTCAATTATTTCTGCTCACTACCAGGTAGTAATTATTCCAGTACAACCCCCATTCCAAACCCTTTAATTGTCTTTCGAAATAGCGAAGCATTCATCAATTTCTCCATTACTTTTCTCCACATGTTTATGACCTGTGGTACCCTTGCTCATCTGGCTCTTAGGCCCTGCAGGTACCTGACTGACAGCTGTTGACCCTTCCCGTGTGACTTGGCTTCCGCCTTTTATTGCTTAACACATTTACAATGATTTATATTTGTTCATGTTATTTTACTTTTGCTTACAATATATATGCAATAGAGTATAGGGTGATTTATCTTATGTAGTTAGCGGTCGCTACACCCCCCAAAGTCTTAATGATATTCCCTTCTTGCCAATCTACCCAATTATGCAGATCATTTAAAAATTCAAACTCTATCTTGTTCAGGCAGCGATTCCCTTGTTATTCCCTTCTCCTTGTTATTTCCTCTCTTGTCTTTCCCCATTTCAACTACGGTTGTGTGGTACATAGTGGCCAGTCTGAAGATTTCAAGGCTAGTTTTAAGTGCCTAATGAATGGTTTCCTACGGTTCATATACGGCATCCCTAGAGATTGTCACATTTCGCAGCAATACTCAGAGTTGGGATGGCTGTCTATCACTAATACTTCCTTGGATCCCTACTCTTCAGTTCCATCATGACAAAAAGACTTAAAAAACCTCCTCCGATTCATATCATCTATCGAATCTCGCATTACCCGTCGGTCCGACCTGAATTTCACATACCTCAAATGGTGGTTTCATGGATCGTTATTTCTTATCCGTCCCCAAACCTTTGTAACTCGATTCCAATCAAAATCCGTTGTTCATCAACTCTGCTAGTCTTTGAAGCTTATGCATACCAACTCCATATCTCCCTTCAATCTAACAATTTATTGTAAGCTATTATAATTCTTGTAAGCGAATGACATTCACCTCTATTTATGTTTATTGTTTCAATATTATTCTGCTGGCTTAGTGAAGTCACCACATATGGATATAGTCCCTTTATTATTTATAAGCTAATCTCACCAATAAATCTAGACTTTACCAGTTCCTAATCTCTCTCTAGTCTATGATTAATTATTCTTTTTATTTTTTGTTCATTTTCTATTTTAATACAACCAAGACATTTTTCAAGTCCTCCCCTCCCCCTGCAATAATACCTACTTTTTCTTTTTGTTGACTAGACATAACTATTTTGTTCCTATTTGTTATTCTCATGGGTCAATGTCCAAGAGTGAAGTGTTTTTTCGCAAAAGACATAGGCCACCTGGGCACCTGGGAGGCCCAATGTACAAAACGTACAAAAACTCTTTTAAATGATAAAAAAAATGACCATTCTACTGACCGTTTGATTCGGCAGTGTGTTAATCGAACCGATATTAAGCTGTTGCCTTTACTGCTCTGAGCTAGAGTAAGTATGTGAGCCAATAGCATTCAACAAATAATGTTTGAGAAAGATTTATTATATTTTAGATTTATGAAGAGTAGATTACCAAGAACTATTCTCTTATCAATAGCCGATTGTGGTTATATGTATCGGTTTTATCTCTCTCTCTCTTTCGACAGAAGGGAGTCATTGCTTGTGGTCTCAGTTTCATCAGAAGCAACAAACGATGAACCTCTACATACTGCTTTTCATAACTGTGAGTATTAATCAGTGATCATTCCTGTCACTTACTTAATACATTCCGCATCGTTGAATTTAGATGATTGTTCTATGTATATAAACAAAAGTTGAAAATCTTGTACTAGTAAACATTTTTTATTGCGGTCCATTTTTAATTTGGTACATTTTAATGGAGCCAAGTTACTAGGTGGTTTTGTATCTACTGGTTGTCAGCATTTTCTAATATCACTGGGACTGAGAGGTATTATTATCTCGAAATAAAATTGCTTCCCAGTGTTGAAATAATTTCCTAATGTAATATTTGATGAAATATAATAGAACTATTTTGTCTTCTCTCATTAAGTATATTTATTCAAAACGCGTTAATAAATTGCTTTACTAGCACTGTAAAATAATAACAAAAATTAAAAAATCGATTGTTCTAAAACCAAAATCGGGAAAATGTTCAATGATCCTTGTGGTTGATATGTCATAAAACTAACAAGTAACAGGTCTTAAAAAAAATCTAAGCCGGAAATTTTGGCATTTCAAAAGGGCAGTGTGTACTCCTGTTCCGTGTACTGTCGTATTGTAGGGATTCAAAAGAGTTTTGTCTATTAAAATTATTAACCAGCAGTAATACCTGATATATACATATAAATTTGTTTAATATTTATTTATTTTGGACATATAAGCCAGTATTTTGGGTATTGAGTGAGGGTATGGAAGTAATTCTTTTTAGTGTTTCAACATGACAAACGTCATTAATTATTTACTCGATATTTTTCATAAAAATTTTATTTGATGCCTGCAGATGATAAAAAACATATATGTTACTGCCTTTGTGGGATATTATTACTAAAAGTCATTAAATATGTGAATAAAAACGGTTTTCGTAACCATAACGTAATTTTAATTGCGCGGTAAATCACATACCAACCAACTTACAATATTCGGTTGGCTGTGGTTTTAAAAATCTTTATTATTAAACAATATTGCAATATAATTTTCTTAAGTAAGTTAATTATTGTATCATTGACTAATGTCAGACTTTCTAAAAAAATGAGCAACCACCACCATTCTATTATTTTCAAGAGAGGTACGAGCTACGCTACTTCAAATTGGAAACATATTTTTAGCCAACAGAATCACAGTGTTCATCTTTGAAAGTCAAAAATTATAATCTAGAGAACATTTATAAGAAACACTTTTTCCAAAATATTGGAGATTTTTGGTTTTGACAGGAACCCCATCGATTGATGATTTTCTCCCTAGTAGGCCAGCGTCATTCATAAATTTTTATGACAATTAAGAATATTATAATCTATGGAACTACCAGCAATCAATTGCATTTTCGGCATATTTTTTGCTTAATTTTTAACAAGCGGATTCAAAAGCAGTTTCTCTGGCACATTTTTTTAAATTGTAGGGGACTCGGTGACCACGGCCACAGACAGCATTTGTCAGATTTTATGTTTTAGTTACTATAGTTTACTAAACCCCCGACATATTATATATATTCATAATCAGTATTTCAAAATATTTAATTAGATTTCCTACATAATAAACTAGGAAAAAAACTTTTTCACATCATATAGTAATTAACTGATTAATGGCACTTCATATTTTCCATTGTAACGCCCCCGTGCCTACCGGGAAATAGGAAATTTACCTTTGGATGTTGAGAAATCAGGGAACGGAAAGTTAGGAACCAGGAAAGAATTATGGAATACGTATTAGCTAGCATGCACAAATTTATAATCGGGAGAATTTTTGGGAAAGATACGAATAAGAACGACCTATAAACCCCTTTTCTATTCAAAACTACTGGTTAATTACATTTATTAACTCCTTGAACACTTTCTATAACAAAATAATACTAATTGAATAATAGAATAATAATTGAATAATAGAATAATAATTGAATAATAGAATAATAATTGAATAATATAATAGTAATTGAATAATATAATAGTAATTGAATACTAGAATAATAATTGAATATTAATTTAATAATTGGATAATAATTGAAATCTCCACAACGCCCTAAGCTCCACGGTGATTAATGTCCCACCCACCAATTGAATTTGTAAAAGTTACCTTGAATAAAGTCCGGTATCCATCTATCGTTCATCTTTTTGGATCACTAACAATTTTCTAACACCACTCACTCCTACAGACTCTCTAGCTCGCACAACCTTTCCTTCCACTTTTTCCACACACTCTGCCTCCTCCTTTTCCCAATTCTTCTCAAGAGGGGATTTCCTTCTGCCAGTTCTCTCTTGTTATTGGTCAAGGGGCGTGATCGATCTCAGAGCGGGGGAGATGTTCCTCCAATCCCCTTTAGTTGCATGGGTTGTAATATTTTATTCCTAGAATCCCGATGTGAAATCCCCGTGTTTGTCGTCTTCTCCTCTCAGTTTTCAAGGAAGTGCAAGCACCAGTCGGCGCCGGTAATCTAATACCTCCTAAGCGTTGCGGGATAGTCTATACTAAATACTGTTTTGTTACACCACCTCCCCCTTACAAAAAGAGTGGACCATAGGGGCCACTCTTTCACCCGTCACACCGTGGAGCTCGACGTTTATTTTGACTTAACCTACACTACACTTATTTTACACTATGACCACATCACACTTTCATCACTTCTCCTCGTCTTCTTTATCGGTCGATGTACTGCTCTCTTCGCCAACTCCTCTAGAGCCCTTGCGTCTCCATTCCGTCTGCCGGCCATCCACCTCCGTAGTCCCCAGGCTCCTAAGGCGCTTAGTACTAGGAGCGCTGAAGTCGTTGCTGCAATCCAGGTCCAATGTCTACGGCTGTCTCGATTTTCTTGGATTCGCTCCAAGGCGCTGGCCAGGGCGGAGATTCGTACTTCATCAGCCACCCATTGACCTTCCCCTAGTCCACCCTATTTCTCTAGAGTCGCCCAAGCTTCTTCCAGGTTGGCTTGTCTCGTTGGTTCTCCTTGCATATTTAGCCGCAGCGCGATGGGATCTAGAGTTCGTATCTCCTTTGTCAGCTTTACCCGGGTCGTACCTCTGGACCGAGGCAGCAACCAATAGTCAGCCGTCTTGATGGCACATGCTTCTGTCGCTTCCCATTCGCCGTCGCCTTCGAGTGTAATCTCCCGGGGCTGCTGGTTTCTGCACTATATGGTTGCTTTGGTTGGCTCATTCATGCTGAACAACCACTTCTCCCCTCTCTCATCCCAAACCCAGGTGGCTAGTTGGGGTTCCCGTAGAGCCGTCCATCGGCACAGCGATTTATCGTTCTCTTCATCGCCGAAAAACAGAGTGCTCAGGCAAGTCGCCCGTCTGCGTCCCACCAAGGGGAACTGCGCGGGGCACACCCATGGTTGAGATCTTCGGCAACGTGACAAGTCTCCCTCGTTCAATAGCGCGTAATATTGTCTGTCTACCGACACAAGGATGTTGTCCACTGACGTTTCTAACACAATTTTGTGTGGCCCGTTTAGGCTACGTACCGGCATCGGCTGCACCTTGTAAAGCTTGAAAGTCTGTCCCTGCATTGTTAAGGGTAGGTCTATAATGACATGCATAGAAGTTGGCGTCGCCACTACGCGTACTTCCGCCGCCTGGTAATAGCGGTGGGCATCTTCCGGGCTGGTACCTGTGAACAAACTCAATTCCGCGGGCAACACATTAACCACCGTCTGGAGAATCTCACTCAAGGACTGGGGGGACAAAAGGGCTTGACTTACCGCGCCCCATGCTACTTTCTCTAAACCCCAGTATAATTTCCTCAGATCACCCCTTGCTTTCAGAGCCGTAACTTCCATATTTCGGAGGTTGGACGTTAAGGATAAGGACAGGTTAGTGTAAAGGGAAAGCCGGTCTACTTGGGTCTCAAGAGAAGACAGCCGCCGGTGGGTGGTACAGTCAACCTGTGAACACTATTCCCACACCATTAGTTCTTTTCAGATCTGGGTCTCAAGGATATAGGGGAACGTGGAGCTACCAAGGATTGACCCCCTACAGGGGCCCACGTGGCGTCTCGTGGGTCGTCTAGCTGGCTATCTCCCGAGTCGTCCTCTCTATCTTCTCCGTATTTCGCTTCTCGTCGAATATTGCGCCCGGCCCTCTCTCTCGCTCCCTTCCTCTTTTCCCATAGCCGTCCCGCCCTTTGTTCCTCCGGGCGCTCTCCTCCTTCCCCTTCTTCTTCTGAACCAGTTCTGGGAGTCATTTCCCCAGCCCTTCCTTTTGGCTCTAGGCTACTTGGCTCGTCGGTATCTTCCCGCATCCACGGTGGAGTAACCCAGTCGGGGAGACCCGGTGATCTTCTTAGCGAGGGTGGCGTTGAAGTCACACTTTCCTGGCTGGGTCCGGGTAACGCCTCTACTTCGGCGCCTTCCTCCCTTTCCTCCACTTCGTCGTCCCCGTCTTCATCGCTATATTCCACCCAAGGCTCCGTCTCTTCCTCACTGACCTCCTCCATTTCTGGAGTCAATCGTTCTTCCAGTTCACTCTCCTCGTCGCTCTCCTCATCCTCTAGGTAGTTAGGCCCACCACCTACCGCCGGTTTCAGACGGTTGATGTGGACAACCACCTGCCGTCCAAATTCCAATTGCAGCTTGTACGTGACCGGGGAAAACTTTTTGATCACTTCATATGGTCCGGTCCATGGCCGATGGAACTTCCTGCATTGTCCTGGTTTGATCACCGGCACATGCAGAAAAACATACTCTCCCACCTTCAATTCCCTGGGTTTCCGCGCCTTGTTGCATTGCGCTGTCCGACGTGCCCAGGCCTTCTCCATCCTTTGGGATGCCTCCTCATAGGCCTGATTCAGCCTTTCTTGAAGCCGTATTACCGAATCTTCTACTGGGGCTTCCCCATCCACCGGCGCGATCTTACACTCCATCGGTGTATGTACTTCTCGCCCATACATCAGGTAATTCGGTGAGTATCCTGTTGACGAGTGCGGAATGGCCCGATAGGCCATCAACGCGTAAGGTACCCAACGATCCCAATCCCGTCCATCTTGTCGCACGTAATGAGCAACAGCCTCCGCTAGCGTCCGGTGCAACCTCTCCACCATTCCATTTCCTTCCGGGTGGTATGGAGTGGTCTGTATCTTTTCAGTTCCCAGCAACCTACACGTGTTCTTCATCAAGGAAGATATGAAATTCCTTCCTTGATCCGTTACCAGCCTCTCCGGGGCTCCGTGCCGAGTCACTACTTCTTCCACGAAAGCCCTGGCCGTTTCTTCTGCCGTAATCTCTTTCAGAGGAATGGCCTCGGCATACCTAGTGAAATTATCTATCATGGTCAGCATGTATTTATACCCGCGTCCGCTTCTTGGTAGAGGACCAACAATATCCATCGATATTTGCTCGAATGGTCGGGTAGGGAAGAAAGGAGCTTCCAGTGGAACTTTCAAGCCCGTGGGAGACTTCCTTCGCTGGCAGCTGTCACACTGGGTTACGAACTCTTTTATATCCGTATTCATGTTTGGCCAGTAAAATCCCTCTTTTACCAACAACGTCGTTCTCTCAATACCCGGATGTCCAGCCCACCGGGCCTCATGACACTGCCGCATGACGGCTTTTCTTAACTCCTCCGGTACAGCCAACTTCCAAGTTCCCACGTCGGGGCTGCCGTTGGTCCAGTATAACACCCCCCTCGCATCTCTAGACCCCTGGCCTGGCTGTTGTGCAAGGTCCTTGCACCAGGCATCCTTTTGTTGCGCTGCCCGCAACCGTACCTCGCTGAAGCCCGGGGTCCTCATCTTCACACCTCGTACCGCCCTACTCAAGGCATCTGCATTGGTATGCTTTTTACCCGCCTTATGTTCTACCTCGTAGCTAAACTCTTGGAGTTTCAAGGTCCACCGCATCAACCTGGATGAGGGTTCTCTTAAGCTCAACATCCATCTCAGGGCCGAGTGATCTGTTATCAACTTGAACTCTCGTCCCAGTAGATAACACCTGAACTGTCGGGTGGCCCATATCACCGCCAATAACTCCAGTTCCGTGGCTGAGTAGTTTTTTTCCGGTCCTCTCAACTGCCGGCTGGCGTAACATATCGGTCTTTCTACCCCGTCGCGGACTTGCGACAGCACTGCCCCAAGGGCGATCGAGGACGCGTCGGTTGCTAAGATGAACGGATCCCGAAAGTCCGGGTATATCAGGACACGATCTGACATTAAGTTTGTCTTCAATTCGTTAAACGCATCTTCCGCTTCTTGCGTCCACTTGTATGTGGCATTCTTTTTGGTGAGTACCGTCATTGGTTGCGCAATCTCTGCGAACTTATCCACAAACCGTCGGTAATATCCCGCCAGCCCAAGGAATGATCTTACCTCCTTCACATTCCTTGGTCTGGGATAACTCTTCACGGCCTCTACCTTTGCCGGGTCCGTCCTTACTCCGTCCTCGCTTACTACGTGGCCCAGGTAGGCAACTTCCTTTCGCACGAATCGACATTTTTTTTTCTCGGTTAATTTTCAAGTTCGCCTCTTGTAATTTGCTGAACACGTTCCCGATCCTCTGTGCCTGCTCTTCGATCGTCGCGCTGTACACAATTACATCGTCGAGATACACATAGCATTCCACTCCCTTTATCCTGCTTAACAGGCAATCCATCAGCTTCTGAAAGGTCGCGGGCGCCCCCGCTAGCCCAAAGGCCATCCTTCTATATTCACAATGGCCGTCGCCAGTAGTGAATGCCGTTTTTTCCCGGTCTTTCTCTGCTACGGATATCTGGTGGTACCCACTGGCTAAGTCGATAGTCGTGAAATAACGACTCCTCCCCAACTGTTCCAACGTCTCCTGGATTAGTGGTAGCGGGTACACTTCCACCTTGGTGACCGCGTTAAGACCCCGAAAATCAGTGCAAAACCGAAACTTGGTTTCTCCGTTTTCCGATTTCTTCTTGACCAGTACAATGGGTGCCGACCACGGGCTGGACGACTGTTGGATCACGCCGTTGTCCAGCATCTCCTGTATATGTTGTTTCACTACTGGCCTCTGGTGGAAGGGTACCGGATATGGTCTTTTTGCCACCGGCACTGCCTCGCCTGTCTCGATCGTGTGCTCCACTCCCAGGGTGCATCCTCTCTAGTCCGGTGGATCGAACAGTGCCCCATACTGGTTAAGCACTTCCTCAATCATCTCTCGGTCGCATGGGTGCAAGTGGCTGAGTTCTTCGTCCCAATTACGCTTCCCATGGGCTTCCCCCTGCTGTTGCTTTACCGCTCCTACCACCGTCCCAACCTGGTCATTCACCTGAGCCCTCGAGGCCATTCCTAGCGTTTGACCCCGATCGATCACAATTTGCTCCCCTGCTAGATTCACTACTCTAACCTTCACTCTTCCGTCCCTCACTCTGTCCACTACTCTGCCGGTTCTCAGTCCCTTTTGTGGTTGAACCTCGGGCTCTATTATCACTTCTTCATCATCTACCACGTCCACTACCCCTGCTACAATTGCTTCTGCGTACTTCGGAATCACATATCTTTTCGCGGCTTTTACTCGGCATTCCCCTGGCTCTCCCGGATCCGGCTCTCGCTCTGTCAGTCCTTGGTCCCTCCGGTACTCTTTCCTTCGGTTTGGTCTCCCATTTCGTCGCTTGGGGGTGCTCCGCCCTTCTTCTTCTCCCTCTTCTTCCCCATTTATACTACCAGCTTTCTCCCTTGACAATCTGATCTCTGCCTGAGGGCCTGCTTTCTGCGGAACCCTATGTGCCTCCGTTCGCTCGTGGCCTACGCACCTAACTTTCACTCGTTCACCAATCCGTACCGCCCCAGTCTCTGTATTTAATTGTACCGCTAGTTTCTTCATCAAGTCTAGCCCTAGCAACCCATCGAAGGATGTATCCAAGGCAGCGATTGTGAAGGTATGCTCTATTTTCTGATACTCTACCCGGCACGTTAGCCGTTGTTCGCCCAATATCTGTAGAGACTGACCGGTCACCCCTCTGGCCCTTACTCCCGATTGTGCTATCCTCACGCCCGGTATTGCCTCCTTGAGTACGGAAATCTGGGCTCCCGTGTCGACTAGCAGCCGCCGTATTCACCCCGATAATTCTATTTCCAGACTCAACCCGTCTCCCCCTTGCCGCGTTATACTCGGCAATAGCCACTGGCCACCCTCGTTGTTCAACAACGGTCCGTCCCGGGTTTTTGGGAAGGACCTAGGCCTTTTGGGTCGCTCTCTTTCACAGCGGGAGATTTGCAATGGGACGAGTAGTGTCCTGGTTGCCCACAACGGTAGCAAACCCTAGGGCCGTCTGGCCTTCGTCCAGTCTTTGGAGGCAGGCTTCGTTGGTCAGGACAATTCCTTGCTATGTGCCCCTTTTTGGCACAACGATAGCATTGTATTTCTGCCAATGTCGGTCGGGTCTCGCCTTCTGTTCCTCGGTTATTTGGTTGTCGGTACGCCGCGCATACACACGCTGGGCTTTGCGCTTCTCGTTGAATTCCGGCTGAATCCGCCTCTGGTTCCCGTACCGCATATACCTGCTTCCCTCCCTGATGCTCTAGCAGAGCTTGTTCTAACTCTAAAGCCATTCGCACAGCTTCCTTTAACGTCCTTGGCCGGCCGAACAGGACTTGTTTGCCTACTTCCCCCAGCAGTCCCCTTTTGAACGTCTCTAATACCTTTCGGTCCACCTCATCCGTCCACCATACCTTCTCTTCCACAGTCAGGGCCGGTCTGCTCATTTTCCCGCCCACCACAATGCATCTGTCTGCGAACTCCTGTATTTTCTCCTTAGAATGTTGGCTCATGTCTTGCAACACCCTTCCATAATACTCGAACGTGTTGGGGTCCCCAAATCGCTCTTTTAATGCTTTGCAGAGATCCCCGAACGTGAGCCCCCCTTTTAGCTCCTCCGTCCCTCGTACGAAAGTAGCCGCTTGGCCCTGTAGCTTTAACCGGCATATCCGTACTCTGTCTACATCATCCCATGACCCGCAATCCGCTACTTCCGCCAGGTATTCTAAAAACTCCTCTACCGGCCTGGCTGTGGCCTCGCCCCCCCAAGGCTTAACTAATGACTGTAAGGATAGGTCCTTCCGAGTCGGTTTAATGACAGGTTTCGTTTCACTCCCCTGCTGAGCCCGCAGCTCTTCAATCTTTTGTTGAAGCTCGGCCTCTTTTAATTTAAATTCGTCATTCCTAACCAGCGCCTCTTCAAGCTTCCTTTTTAACTCTTCTGTAGCCATTTTGGAGCGTAATTTGAATTTGTGGTTTTATTGCAACCACCCCACACCTGACACCACTGTAACGCCCCCGTGCCTACCGGGAAATAGGAAATTTACCTTTGGATGTTGAGAAATCAGGGAACGGAAAGTTAGGAACCAGGAAAGAATTATGGAATACGTATTAGCTAGCATGCACAAATTTATAATCGGGAGAATTTTTGGGAAAGATACGAATAAGAACGACCTATAAACCCCTTTTCTATTCAAAACTACTGGTTAATTACATTTATTAACTCCTTGAACACTTTCTATAACAAAATAATACTAATTGAATAATAGAATAATAATTGAATAATAGAATAATAATTGAATAATAGAATAATAATTGAATAATATAATAGTAATTGAATAATATAATAGTAATTGAATACTAGAATAATAATTGAATATTAATTTAATAATTGGATAATAATTGAAATCTCCACAACGCCCTAAGCTCCACGGTGATTAATGTCCCACCCACCAATTGAATTTGTAAAAGTTACCTTGAATAAAGTCCGGTATCCATCTATCGTTCATCTTTTTGGATCACTAACAATTTTCTAACACCACTCACTCCTACAGACTCTCTAGCTCGCACAACCTTTCCTTCCACTTTTTCCACACACTCTGCCTCCTCCTTTTCCCAATTCTTCTCAAGAGGGGATTTCCTTCTGCCAGTTCTCTCTTGTTATTGGTCAAGGGGCGTGATCGATCTCAGAGCGGGGGAGATGTTCCTCCAATCCCCTTTAGTTGCATGGGTTGTAATATTTTATTCCTAGAATCCCGATGTGAAATCCCCGTGTTTGTCGTCTTCTCCTCTCAGTTTTCAAGAAAGTGCAAGCACCAGTCGGCGCCGGTAATCTAATACCTCCTAAGCGTTGCGGGATAGTCTATACTAAATACTGTTTTGTTACACCATAAAATTATTTTTATTTTAATCATGAACGAGGCACAAAATTCCAAATGCTAGCCACCAAAGAAATAAACGACTGTGGAAAAGATTTTTATGAGTCTTGACGCTATAGCATAAAAACTTATCTAACAGTTCAAAATTTCTAATCAATATTACTAATGTTTAATGGTTTAATATAATTTCAAGTTTAATTACCAATAATTGTTAATAATACACTTGCATACTTGCAAAATATCATCTCTCTTTGATAAACACGAAGTGAGTTAACATTTAAAAAATAATTTTAATTACCGTTAATTACTTTGTGTAACAACAAAAATTACATATTAATAATCAGTGCCGACATATTTAATTTGAAAACCTACTCACTTGCGTTATTTATGAATTAACAAGCTCGGCTAATTATCTAATTGACTAATTGATCCATAATACAAATTTGTAATGTCCTGTCCCCAATAGACTCTTAAATGCTACTGTACCTCGGTATTATACTACTGCTGGGTTGAAGAATTAAATAAAATTGTTTGTAATTACAAAACCAACGGAATCAAGATGCCACTCCGAGTTCACAGACGTACTGATCTTTAAATTATCACGTTATAAGGACTTAGACCTTACAAATATTATTACTTAGGAATTTAATTACCCTATTTCTTTTGAGTCCCCAATTCGTTTCAAAAGATATCCTTTTTTATAAATGGAAGAAATAAAGTGATATCACATATAACATTAAATTAAGTAATAAAAAAGCCCAAGATTTTATCACGAACTATAAATTTTAGTTTTCACTAAAAAAGGCATTCAATATGAAATTAATAGAATTCAACAATAACTGGGTAAATATGATAATAAATAATGTCCCGGAACTATAGAACAACAAATTACATAATGAACATTTTACGATTACAACATAACACTTCAACAACGCTAAGATTATTGTAGCGACCGCTAACTACATAAGATAAATCACCCTATACTCTATTGTATATTGTAAACAAATGTAAATAACATTACCAAAATATAAATCATTGTAAATGTGGTAAACAATAAACATGCAGCCGGGAGCCAATTAGTTATATGAGCTGGGGCACCAGCTTCCAGTAGCAGGTACTAAGCGACCCGACCCGCCGAGAGACCCTTACCCAGGTCACGTATCGAGAACAAAGAAAACCACATACTCAACTGGCATTGGGTACAGCAAAACCAAAGCTGATTGGCTACTGACGAAGCTAGCTGGGTATTTAAGACTGGTGGTTTGGGCCTGTATATCATTCTGCTGACAACTAACTGGCTCGTGGCTGCTCTGATGTAAACTCTGAAACTTGATTTCTTCATTATGAAAACCTCTGCATCTCTCTCTCCTCACCTCGCTACGTTTTAGTCCAGCGTTTTCAGTCCCCACACCTTCCTAGTGGGAATCTGCCTTAGTCTTGCTAAATCTAGCACCTCCTTCGGAGAGACCTCTCCCTAGTGGACAATGGTTGTCGTGGCCCTGCAAACTTACCAAGCCATTAAGCAGTGTTCCCCACGGCGATCCAGTCTGCCTCTCCCCGGTTCACACTCGCCTTTGGGATCCAGACGGATTTCGCCTACCCTCAGATACCGAGTGTGAATTCGTGGTCATTCCAAGACCACACAAACTACCTACACCACCTACCCTATAACTCTTATCCTGAACATAGTGCATTGTCGGGGTACGTACCTATTAAAAATGGAGTCAGATAGTAAGACCGCCATGAAACGATCGTCCAGGTTATAAACTTAATCAACCCTCACTTCCTCACCAGGGCAACCGTAACTAGGCACCCTCCTCGTGACAACCCGACAATTATCATAAAATAACCTATTATAAAACTCTTATTTGACTATCTGAATAATATTAAGAACTTAAAACCCACATCTGGCGTAATAAACAAAATAAACTATTGTTAAATAATAAATAAAACATTAAAATCTAACAATTCCATGAGTAGAAATCTCTTTCTTTACTTTAATATGGCATGGTTTTCATTTTAAAATGCGATAGCTAATATATTGTGGTGTATTGAGGATAATATTGACTATAATATAATAGGAAAATGTCTTTCCGGCGATTGTGGGTTCCTTGTTTGACCAATAAACATGAAATTTTAGATCGAGATTCCAATTAATTACTCAATGATATAAAAATATTCCCGAATTCCTAAACAATACATAAGGATTATTACTTCATTACTTGATAATGGAAATAACAATATTCCTGTTTCACAAAGGGAGATGATATTTTGCTTGTTAGTTTTATTTGATGCCGTATAATAATGCACCATGGTAAATTACATCATTCATAACTAATAATTAATTACTTGGTGGTAAATAAATTGACCATTTTGGACTTAATTTATTGATTTTTTCCATTTCAAAAAGGTTTTATTCGTCAAATCTCATAATTTTTATACATAATATATTGTTGTGATATTTTAAAATGATGATTTTTAATAATATTTGTTTAAATAAACTCGGAATTAGCGAGCATTGAAGAATTTAATAACGATCCGTGGTTTATGTTTTTGAAAGTATGAACGTTTTTATTGTCGTCATATTAATTATTAATAATTGAAATAAAATAATATCATATTTAATATAAACATTTATTATATAAACTTCTAATCTAAGCAAAGTAATAACTATTCAAAACGACTGGCATTAAATAACCAGTTGAAAGTCAAGAAGGCAGCGGGAGGTAGTATAAATAAACCGGCATGAACACAAAAAACATTCTTCGTTCATCAGAGGAGAGAGCAGGTAGAGACCAGGTCCAGGTAGTCACCGACCCACGCTACCGCCATGGTGAATCACTTTCACTCGGCATGAAGAATAAGGACGCGCTAGCAAGATGAACTGAATCACACAATAGAAGAAGAAGAAGACGACCAACGAAGATTATCCACAAAGAAGCACTGGCCAGTATTAGTATACAGTTACGAATAATTTACAAGGTACCATTTTAATGTTAGTCTTAATAGTATTCTTTATTACGTACGTATATTTTATTTTTGTATATCAATTTTAGTTATTCAATGTGCATAAATAAAACCAATATCCTTTTGCCAGAAGTTTCCTATATAATTATTAACAGAACCCTGATATAACGTAAAAGTTATTAAATATAAAAGTTTTTAAAAATTATATGAAAGAAAATATAATTAAAATATATTATTAATGCATCAAGCAAATATTAGAATATTTGGCGCCCGCAAACAGAGAAATGTTAATTTAGGAAATCTGGTTAAAGGATTAATTGGATAAAGTGTGTCACAAAAAATTGTTTAAATTTGATATAAAGGTTAGGTTAAAAAGTGTTAAAAAATTGTGTTTGTGGTAGGGATTTATATCGTTGAAATTCAGTCATGGACAACGTAAATGAATCGAGTCGCGAGGAAAGTGAGATAAAAAAGTTTTTTAGGTTAATGATGAAAAAATTAGACGAGCATAATCAATATTGTAAGGAAAATTTTAAAGAACAGAATCGTATATTAGACGAAGGTTTTAAAGAACAGAATCGTATATTAGACGAAGATTTTAAAGAACAGAATAGAATTATTGACGAAAATAATCGATATAGTAGCGAAAAATTTAACGAAAATAAACATGAGATGGACAATAGATTCGAAAAATTAAACAAAAGATTCGATATCTTTGAACAAAATTTACAAAAACCTTTCATAGAATTTAATGTAAACCTTGATAAAGAAATGCATGTTAAAGAAACGGATTTAAAACCGGAACTGGGAAATCAGATTAAGGATTTTAAAAAAGATAAATTAGAAACCGAAAATAAACTCTTATATTATGAACAAAAATTAATTAAAAAGGATTTAGGTACACAAATTAAAGATAATAATGAAAAATTCGACAGTAAAAAAGAGATCATTAAACAAAATTTACAAATTTCATTCAAAGATTCTAATGCACAACTGGATGAAAAAATACATCCTTTAAAAAGGGAAATTAAATTTGAGAAACAAAAAACGTGCATAAATAATGAACCGGTAATTGATCCTAATGAAATAAAAATAATTAAAAATCATGATAATTTAGAGATTCAGCAATTTAAAAAGTCTGACCCAGTAGTAACTATAAATAAAATTAAAAGTAAAATGGTTAAAAGTTTAAATAAGAAGAAATTAGAATTTAAAATTGTATATAATTTTAGTGAAATTCCCCTTGGCGAGTTAAGTGAAAATAACGTGAAAATAAATAGAAAGAAGGACTTTAAAAATAACTTCAGGGATACTTTTTGGGCTGTAGAGTATAATTTTAAAAAGAAAAGGAAAAAACAGCTATACTTTATTATTACGAAATAATGGTAATCGGATAAATATAAAAAGTAATAAAAAAAAAAAATAAATAAAATAAAAAATTTAAAATTAATAGAAAAATCTATTATTAAAAAATGGCAATTAGGCACGTGTAAAGTTTATTATAGTGTAAAATCAAAGTTGAAATTATGGTAAAAGATATAGAAAAACTAGAAAATTAAAATCAATTGGAATAATTTAATATAACAGCAATCAGGCCCATGTAAAAATTTGGAATTAAAGTTTATTATAGAGTATTAAAGTGTTAAAATGTTTAGTTGTAAAATAAAATTTGAAAATATGGTAAAAGACATTGAAAAGCTTGAAATTAAAATCAATTGAAATAATTTATTATAAGATAACATCAATCACACATGTAAGAATTTGGAAATTTAAGTTTATTATATTGTATTAAAATGTTAGAATGTTTAACTATACAATCAAAGTTGAAAATGTGTTAAAGTCTAAATCTAAAAACTAGAGAATTAAATTTAATTTAGAAATCTTATTATGAAAATAATCTCAATCAAGCAAGGTAAAGACTTGAAAATGAAAAATTATTGTAATAATTGAATGTTAAAATCTCTGTATAGTGCATGTAAAAATTTGGTGACATACATTTTCGTATTGTAATTTAGCTATAAGAAAATACAAATGATTAATATGATGAACAAATAAATGTAAGATCAATAGTAAAGTAAACAAAAAAAATTTTTTAGACAAGCTCAAAAAATTTTTCAAATCGGAGCGGACCCGAATGTTGTGATATTTTAAAATGATGATTTTTAATAATATTTGTTTAAATAAACTCGGAATTAGCGAGCATTGAAGAATTTAATAACGATCCGTGGATTATGTTTTTGAAAGTATGAACGTTTTTATTGTCGTCATATTAATTATTAATAATTGAAATAAAATAATATCATATTTAATATAAACATTTATTATATAAACTTCTAATCTAAGCAAAGTAATAACTATTCAAAACAACTGGCATTAAATAACCAGTTGAAAGTCAAGAAGGCAGCGGGAGGTAGTATAAATAAACCGGCATGAACACAAAAACCATTCTTCGTTCATCAGAGGAGAGAGCAGGTAGAGACCAGGTCCAGGTAGTCACCGACCCACGCTACCGCCTCATGGTGAATCACTTACATCCGGCCATGAGACGTAATAGAACCACGCGCGGCAGAGAAGAACAAGCATGCTGATCCGCGAACCACACGAAGATTATCCACAAGAAGCACTGGCCAGTATTAGTATACAGTTACGAATAATTCACAAGGTACCATTTTAATGTTAGTTTTAATAGTATTCTTTATTACGTACGTATTTTATATTTTTGTATATCAATTTTAGTTATCTTAATGTGTGTAAATAAATCCAATAAACCTTTTGCCCGAAGTTTCCTATATAATTATTAACAGAACCCTGAATTAACGTAAAAGTTATTAAATATAAAGTTTTTTAAAAATTATATGAAAGAATATATAATTAAAATATTATTATTAATGCATCAAGCAAATATTAGAATAATATATAATAATTCTGGAAAACTGGGGAGGTTTTTCTTTTAAAACTTAAAACAACTATTACCCCACTTAATCTTTTTAAATCTAAGCAATCCGAATGAAAAGAACTCTTTCACTCCCAAAGACTTCTATTTTTTGGGACTATTCTAAACTATGTCTTATTCTGTTTTGAATGCAAATCAGGCCATTTTTTTTTTCATTTCAGGTTTATCTATATTACTAAATGATCGGCAATAACTTCATTTGGCTCCCAGATCTATAAATTTATAGAGCGCTAGAATAATGTATCAACTTAAACTGGAAACTATTATTTTTCCACCACTTCGCATTTTCTGAAGTGGCAAAATGACATTGCACAATTTAGTGGTATTCCATAGTGCAGTATTTACTGGTGACTCTCATCCCGCAGTAAGACCCACCTACAAAGAAGATGGTATCGGTGGAATTAAACGAAAATTAGTTTGAAATATCCACTTTTCTTGTTGGTAAGCAATATGTTAAATTTGACGATAGGTAGATGATAAATCTTACCCTGAAACGGTTCCCACAGATTTTTTACAGAAAGAGATAAATTATTTTCATCACCAGGAAGTTCCTGGGCAACGTCTGGTTACCAAAAGCTATTCATGATAAATATACCGATATTCACAGCATTTTTCTTATTAGTGTAACCATTTTATATAAATAAACAAAACTATTGTAAAGTATAACATTGCAATAATTCTCTTTTAATATATTTTTGTTGTAGGTTGGTCCAAGTTATGGGATAAAATGGAAAAAAATAGATGATTTCAAAGATATTTTTAAAGGATATAGTGAGGCAGCTGAAAATGCCATTACTTTGGTTAAAAAAATGATAGACGATTCCAGGGAAGAGTCAATCACCTTTTTGAATAATACTTTAAACGATAATCGTGTTTTGGGCAAAGTAACACAGGAGACAAACGACAACTGCTTTGCCCAATTTATTAAAAAAAATGATTTGGAATTTTCATTCCAGATTCAACTTTTTCAATTGGAGGTCCCATTACAAGACAGAATCATTGATATCCAAGAAAAACTGAACAATATAAATTCAACAATAGATATTTATCAAAGTGTTGCTGACTCAAAATTCTGGAGCTGCAGTATGTTCGATTTTAACTGCGTTGACGAAACAAACAATTTGCTATCAACAATGATATATAATTTGTCTTGCACGATTCAATCAAACTGTCACATCCATAAGATCAAAAAAAGATCAATTTGCGAAAATAATCAATTTCAGTGCAGCGATGGGCGATGTATTTCAAGAGCATACATTTGCGAAGGAGGTTGTCACTGCGGTGGTGAATGCAGTGACGAACCAACTGGGTGTGTAAGGTATTGTTCTGAATTTCATTGCAAAAAAACACTTATTTGCGTCGACAAAAGGAAGCTGTGTGACGGTGTAGATGATTGTGGTGACATGTCCGACGAAGAGAATTGTCATGTAATCACAACAACAACGCCTGCCTATACTCGTGCAAACTGTTCCATTGACACTGGTGAGTTCCTCTGCGACACTAATAAATGCATTGATGTGGAAAGGGTGTGCGACGGCAACATAGACTGCGTAGATGGATCGGATGAAGGAAGGCAGTGCAAGTTAAAACATTGCTCTCAAAACTGTAGCAGGACGGGCGGTTTCTGCCTGCAAGGGCCAAATGGTCCCGAGTGTCTTAACGAATGCCCACCAGGAACGTATGAGACATCTAAAGGATGCAGCCTGAATCCCGAGGATCCACCCACGACCCTGGAGCATGCCATCGAAGACATCCCTCGGCTCTTCGCTAGACACGCTATTAGGTTTAAATATCTCAAGAGGAAAACCATGATGGAATTGTCTAAATCCATGGTGAGTCTGGTCAAATGTAAGAGGAAAGAATTCACTCAACTTTCAAAGGTCATTCGCTTTTCTTCTGAGAAAAACATGAAGGAGGAAACTAAAACAGAGCAGTCAACCATTGCCGATTAAAGATTAAATGCAACTGAGCTAACGGCCATAAGGGGCTCTTGGTCATTCGAATCCAAATGGCAGGAACCTAAATAGATTAAAAATGTATGGTTAGATTTGTTAATCCAAGATATTGTATGGTATTATTACATATCATAACCCCCCCCCCCGAGGGTACTAATAAACATTACATGAACCTTAAAAAAAAATACAAATGCATAGACGGCTATGAAGATTGTATATTTTTTTTATGGTTCAAGTAATGTTTATTAGTACCCTAATTAACTATTTATGCTTAAACAATGTGTGCACTAATCACTTTACTGTCAATATAAATAACATCATTGTATTGCTTTATCACAGTTCTTGTTAGTGGATTATTACTTATTTTTATTACTAACCAAAAATTGCTAAAGCTAATAAATAATGTTTATAATTTCTTCACTTATTTCTTATAAGTATGTTGATCTGAATTTTATTTGTGTATTTTATTATGTTTTTTTTTTATGTTTAATATAACTGATAAAACAGTGGATTAGGTTGGTCCATTGATTTAAACCCATTAATAACTGTTTGTTTTTTGTTGTTTATTGGCATAATACTTAATGTTGATCAACACCTTGTAGTCTTGGTATTCATAACTTTTTGCAATTCTTGTTTTTTTTTAATTTGTTATTAATTCGTTTATTAGATTTACACGCTCCATCTATTGCATATTACATATATCATAGTAAAAACATATTTACAATTTTAAATATAAAAATATAATATACATAAACGTATATTGAAGTATATTATTATTTTTAAAATTGTAAATGTCTTTTTATTATCATACATGTCGTTTGTAATAGATGTACCATGTATGTATGTATACACAAGTGTATATGTAAGATCTCCAGCATTACCAATAAAATGATGGTGAAGGGAGTAGAGATCAAATTTAAAAGGTATATAGGTGTTAGTGGACTGTATTTATGTGAAAACTGGAACTGTTGCTAAATAAAAAATAAATAAATAGATGACTCAGGGTAACTTAAAATAATTTTATATTGTAAAATTGCAAAGTATATGAGGGTTGGTTTATAAACAGGAATATGAGTTGGGCTGGAGATATTAATAACCCTCATTAAACTTCCCCAAGGCGATGGCTTACAACTAACTCCCTTTGGTAGGCTTAGATTTTCATAAAATGTTTTTGAGTGAAAATATGTTTTTATGCACATTTCTTGTCTTCGAACTTTGATGTTAATTTTTGAAGAAATAGCTCATCACTCAGAGATAAAAAAAAAATAACGGCAAGTTACGGTTTGAAAATTGAACGATCTTAGATTTACTATAAGCGAATTGTACCTTTTTTTAAAGAAACAAAAATATTGAAAATTTAAAACTCACGAAAGTTACTGCCACCAGGCTATTTGCAAACTTTTAGCCATTTTGAAAATAACTAAAAAAAAATGTTATCAACTTTGATGCTTGGTGTAACTTGTTCAAAAAACGCTTAGACTTCAATTACGCGTTGAAAAATCTTGACAAAATTTTAAAGGGAACTCTCCCATAATCGTTAATAAGGACAAACTTGAGAGAATTGGGGGGACTGACACCAAACCTTTTTTCATTTACTTTAAGAACAAGTGCTGTATAGCTTCACGTCGAAACTTTACTTAAATCAATATCAAACCAATTTAAACATACGTTGTATTTATATGATTTATAATAGATAGTTCAAGTAAAGTACTACATTTCCCCGAAGTATTGACAGGTAGTTAAATAATTTAGCAATAGTACTAATATCCTAATTGTTCCAAAAAAAAAAAAGTCAACAAACCCTTAAAATTATTAAAGATATATATGATAATTGATTATGTAATACATTTTCAAATTGTTAAAGCGCGCTGCCATAGAGCAGGTAAGGAAGGTGAGGGGGTAGGTTTTCAAAAAGTCCAGTGTTAGTTTTACCACCCTTTGAGTCTATACCTGAAGCCCCTTCCTTTCTTCTGTCGGCCGCGTGTTCGCAGGCTCATCTTTGCAGTTAAACAGTAAGTGTAAAAATATGATTTTTAAATAAACATTAGTGTTATTTTCTTTGTTTGGTTATATTTAGATATTTTATTTGTTAATAGTAAAGGTAACATGCATGGAGCAATTTAAAAGCCGGTCTCCCATCACTTCAAGTATCCCCCTTCTCTCGGAATTTTATAATAAATTGAGTGAAATCATAGACTATTTATAAAGTTACAGTTATCCTTTTATTACGAAAGGTTAACGATTTATTAAAAACAGCAACGCTAAACTGCGTTCCGTGAAATAAAGCTTCGTAGCGGACAATAAAAATCGGTTATACAATACTTCCAAAATAATTTTAATTAGTGGAACATTTGAGATAAATAGCTATCCATTATCTAAAGTTATAACATATAGTAAAATTATTTTATATAAGATAACTAGCATGTTATCTTAAAATTCTTAGAGAAGCGGGTTACTTGAAGGGATGGCAGACCGGCTTTTAAATTGCTCCATGCATAGAAAAGGTCTGTTAACAAATACAATTTTTTTTTGTATTGCAGAAAGGGAAAATGTCGGTCGTTTTATCTTATTTATTATTAATAGTTAAGAAATACAATTTAGTTCAATATCGATTTAAAGAAAATTCAGTATACAATTTCCTTCTATCAAAACATCCAATTTGTATGTGCAGAAGTCTAGTAAACTACGTTTTTGTCATTAAAATGTGCTTTACTCAAAAAAACTTTTATACATTCAGTTGACCAATATATGAAATAATTTTTAATTTACCATACAGGAATGTTTAGGATGATATAATAGCATAATAAATCAAGTTAAAATAGTTATTTAATAATAAAATTATTATTATAGAAACTGGTAAATTAGTTAAAATTTCAATTGTGAACATTTCTATTTTAAATTTCATTTTCACATCGTTTTTTAGCCGTATTTTTATTGATTCATTCGAACTTTTAACAACCGCAGGGAAGTATTAAATTCTTAATTATATATACCTTCTCACTTTTTGGCTCTATAAATAAAAGTATATTATTTTCCGATCATATCAGTTTCGTAGTGAATTAAATGACTCGTCGTCGTGATTAATAATATATAGATAGATAATTCTTTTTATTTATCATATTTCACAGCAACAATTTATGAAAAAATAAAAGAGTTTCCTGACTGGAGAGTGCAGTTATTTATAATCACAATGTCAAACTTAAAAATAAATAGTCAAATTCATATGCAAAAAAATATCATTTAACCGTGAATAAAAGTGATTACAATTGTTTATGTGTAGTTTTTTTTAATTCATTGAAAAGGCAACTTTCAATGACCGAACTAAACCCCTCGGTATTTTCCTCCGCTCTCTAGGTTCACTATTTTGTATTTGTACTTCCAAAAATAAAATTTCAACAGAGAAAACCAGGCGGCAGGGCTAAAGCTTAGAAACCCCTACAATGCAGTTATAGAAAGAACAAGAATAGTTTCCTGATTTAAGTCCTCGACGAAATTCCTGTATTGTCTGTGAAGAAAAAAAAAACACACACACAGGAATTTTGTCGGGCTAATAAAGTTGCTTCTTTTCAGGAAACTATCCAGACAACTCTCACCATATGGCCAGTGGTCACCCTGTTTGACACTAGTAGACAATTTAGCACGGGGGTGTTGTATAAATGCTAAACTTTTTTAAAAATATATATAGTTTTAATGTTATATATTAAATATATATAACGTAATGTTTATTGGAGCTGTTGATAAATTTATTAATTGAAATCATTTGTTTCTTCAGATATTATTGTTATGTAAACGTTTTGTTTATTATATCCATTAATTAATTTATTGATTGAAATTATTTGTTTCTTCAGATATTATTTTTGATTGTACTGGCCTCCTGGTACTGTGTGATATCAGTTGGGAAATTTGTAAACACTCTTCAGTAAAATGTCTTACATTGAAAATGCTGCACAACAAGTTCAGGTATATTACTTTGTATTTAAGTGAATATTCTTTAGAAATTAATATGCTTAATTAAACCTTAGACTTTCCAACAGAGTGTTGCTTTTATAAATCATGAATAAGGTCCTGTCCGAAAAATCTCCTTTGATTACTTTACTTTCTGTCACCTCTTTTTGAATGATTCCCTCAGTGTTGACATCTTCACTTTCCATAAGGCTCCCGCATCAAAATACTCGCCTAGGTCATATTTTTCTTGAAATCCTAAGTAGTGACCAGACAATCTGTGGAAAGATATTCTATATTGTTAATCAAAAAATATATTATTTGGTTAGTGTATTTAAAAAAGATACTGACAGGATTTGGATTTGAATCCAGGATCCATGATGAGGAAGTCCTCAAGGAAGAAAACATTGCCTGGTCTATGTATTTTTTCTTTGGCTGATATCAGTGTAATCCCACTACAACTGGTCATTAATTTTACAGATTGATCTCTTCATCTTTAATTGCAAGTGTTCCTTTTTCTGATTCCTGCTGTTATATCATTGGTCCTATTTTTAACTATTTTATAAATTTTAGTTTACTTATGTCTTTTGATAAATTTTCCAGGAACGCTTGATGACTCTTAATTCTTTGGTCCATGATATAGAAAGAGAAAGACTAAAAGGCGAACAAACTTTGGATCATATCTCAAAGGCTCATGAAAAAATTAATCAAGAAGGACGTTTGACTCCTTACAATCAGGTATTTGCAAAATTTATCATTTGTTCTATTCTGTCCAAAAATATTCTTAACCGTGCCTGTGAATTTTTAATTTCTTTAGTAAAAGAAAGTTTGTGATTTATTGTTTATCCACAATCTAAACACTATTCTAGGCTTAAATTGTCTAAAACAAGCTTATTAATTGCACACGTTTTAATTTTCCATGGCAAAAGCAACTTTGTTATTAACATTAATGCACAAACTTTTACCTATAATTCAGAAATGTAAACATAATGCTCTTTACTTAGTTAGTAAAGATTTGACGACAAAGCTGCTTTTAATAATAGATAGGCAAATGTTAAATAATTTACTGGTGACACCTAAAGGTAAAACATCCATGTGTCTTAAGGGAATCAAGTTCAAGTGACTCCTATATGGTTTGAATATTTTTAACTAATTATTCTTCTTATTCCTAGCAAAAATTGAAAGGCATGTACAATGCAGCTTTAAATGATGCAATGCAAGAAGAAGAGCTTCTTCGCCAAGCTTTGACAAAAATCACTGAAATTAGAAATATTTGCAATGAAAGAAGATTAAAGGTTTGTTGTTTATATGATTTTCCAGTAAAATAAACAGAATTACATTTTATAGTTCAGTAATAACTGCTTTCCTTCGTACAAATTCAGGCTCAAAGTGAAGGAAATATAGAAATTATTCATCGTGAAACTTTTATGAAAATACTTCAAGTTTCTGCCCAAACGCTTCCCTTATGGATCGGAAAACCAGACACCAAAATACCTCCACTTTGTGGAGCGATTCCTGCAGATCCAAATTATATTGCGAAGGTTGGTAATAATTAGTATAATTTTTTCAGCATTATCTATATTCACATTAATAAATGTGTCTTTACAACAATATTAGTTAATAAACAAACACATTGTCGTCCCAACAGTAAAGTATCGAATGTTGAAAACCTTACTTCTCAAAAAAAATGTAAAACCTGACTATAAGATCATCATTTTATCAATTTTACCATGATGAATATGCCTTTTTAAGCTGATCACACTTTTGACATACAGCCATCATGCGTATCATCCCTCTAGCAACTGTAATGTGATGAATATAAAAAATGTGGGTTTTCATATTCAATAATAGGGGGACCGGAAAGTAATGTAGTTTTTTTTTATATTAAAGTCAAAAAATAAATTTTTAACAAGTTTTATTTTTTAATCAATGATGTAATCACCCTTGTTATCAGCAACTTTTTCCCATCAAGTGTGCAAATTTTCAATGCCGAATCGATAAAATCAATTGGTTTTTGTGCAAAATATCTGGGGATGGCATTTTGGACATCATTCGAATTTTCAAATTTTTAGCGATCGGAATTAATGGAAATCCGATGGCGCAATATTGGGGGAGTATGGTGGGTGAAGCTGGAGATGAAAAATGGGTCCTCTATGATAATTAAAAAATCTCTCTCCACGTAGATCGGCACGAAGTACAGCTAAGCCAGGTTTACACTCCAAAAAGGCACTTTTGTGTGTTTGGTAGAGTATTCGCGGGGTCGTTCATTGCTGATACCTGGAAAAATTGTGAATGCAGATCTTTACAGTGGACATTGCCCAGCGATTGTCAATAAAAAAGGCATTATTCTGCAACATGATAATGAAAGACCCCACTGCACCTATTTTTTCCGCAAGAACCCTGGAAAAAATTAATGAATTGTGGTCAACCACCATATTGCCCGATATTGGATTTCCATTTATTCCGATCTCTACATTTTCTAAGTGGCTTAAAATTTCAAAATTTGGATGATGCCCAAAATGTCATCTCCAGATATTTTCCTCAAACTCCTATTGAATTTGATTGATCAGGCATTGAAAATTTGCACACTAGATGGCAAAAGGTTGCTGATAACGAGGGTGATTACATTATTGATCAAAAACAATGAGATTATTGTGTCTAACTACATGAATACATAGGTTTGAGTTTGAGCTTCCCTATGCATACAATTTTCCTTATCTTCATAACTATATTTCAACTACAAACTAAAATAAGAAAGCAAATCTGATCTAGAAAAATGAAACTTGTGCCGATCCTGTTAGATCTAAATCTAATGATAGGCCTTGTGGTTTTCCAGGTATGTCTTGCCATATATCAGGCTTAATTTTAAGGTTATAGCCTTTCTTAAACAAGAAAAAAATGATGAACAAACACTTTCTGTTTTTTGAATAAAGTTTTGCTTCATACACTATTGTAAATTGAAACATTGTAATTAATTGAAATTTGTTAGATGTATATCATTTTCTTTTTTGCTTAACTGAAAATTTTGAGTTGATGCTTGTTATTTTATGTTAAGAGTTTAGCTAAATTAGTTTATAGGTACGCTTTATGTAAATTAATTTACAATAAATAAACTCCTTGATAATCTGTTATTATTTTATGCCTAATCCTTATTTAGTTTTTGAAATTATATTTTGTTTGTAATCTTGTTTTCTTTAAAAAATGTATATCATTCAAAGGCACAAAATGCTAAGAAGACTTTAATTTATACTGTTGCAAAACAAGATACATGTGTATCACTGTCCGTAACTATAATGAGGCAACTTTAAAATTTTGTGAAATAGACTTTTGTGTTGGTGGGATTACTTTATAAATTGAAATGCTTTAAAAGAGACGATAGAAACCCTCAATGTCTATAAACTACTCCCATAAAAGATCTAATGGGCCATTCTGTTAGACAAAGTGGAGTTATTTTATTTTTTCCTTGTCCAGTCAAATTTCAATTTTTACATTGTTGCGTCATTATATTCCCAGAACAGCGATATAAGCTTCTATATAGTCAGTAACCTCAAAACACTTATTTTTTTAAATTATACAATGAGAACCAGCAATATTTAACTTATAATAGTACCATGCTTTAAGTTTAGCTATTTAATTTACATTATATAATTGTTTTAACTTTTAATAAAGAGCATATTTTTAGCCTGACAACTATTTTAACTGAACTATTATTTTACATAATGAAGTTTTTTTAACTTCTAGGGTAAGGAGTATATTTTAGATGGTCTGATGACTCCAGGTCTCTTAAAGTTTGTACTGCCATATTTTTAGTACTAGTGTCTTGACTCTCGGTAGTAATCTTGTAGCAGTCATTGAGTGTTTAATGTATGAAACTTATAATCAAATTATCAATAATTTAGATTTAAAACCACTCACTGCATTCCTTTGACCTAACAACATGGACATAAATATTAAATGTTCCTTGAATGCATTACTCTGTTGCTACAGAGGATTTGACATGGGATTTTTGTACATTAAGTTGAAAAGGTAATTGTGGTAGAAAAGGTTTCTTTTCCACTGGAGTACACCACCATTTCTGCAATTTTTATTTGAGAGTTTCTTAGATCCATTTCCCAAAACTGAGGGCGCAGTGAAGTTTACAAGTTAGTGTGGTTACCAGTGATATAGTGTATAACATGTGTCCACATGTCCATCCTAACATATTTCTTCACATCGTTGATATTTACTAAAGTATCAATTTATAATACAAAGTGCTGGTGACGTGAATGACTTCAGGTGATGGTATCAGATTTTTGAAGCTCTGCTAGTCCTGTAAAGTGGACCTATTTTATGGGGAGGATCAGAGACCAGACCTTGTATACAACTACAACCTACTCATTTGAGCTCAATTTCTTCTAAAATTTTATCGTGAAGAGAACCTGAAAAAATCACTTTGAAGTCCAATTGGAAATGGAAAGTGACTGGACCAACTTTGCCACAACACACCTCCCACAAGCAGTACTCAGATAGGGTTACAGATAGGCTGTAATATATTACTTCAATATTATGGAGCTTGGTAGACAAGAAGAAGACTACGTTTGTCTTCTTCCATTTATGAGGGTTCACCATGCTCTGAAACCCTAATAACAAATTTCCCAGGAAAAGAAGTCAGTTTGGGTAAGTCGACAACCCCGGAAAATTTCCCATGACATGGAAAATGCCATTGCATGATAAAATACAATCAGTTGATCCAAGTCACTCCCAATTGGATTTATAATTTACCTGTTTGGGGTTATTAGATTTTGTCAATGATTTTATGCAAACTTTAGCAACATAGCCACTTGGCTGAACATCATAAGTAGTGTAGGTTTTTAAGACCAACTTTGCAGTTGCTCTATAAGAGTTTTTTCCACAACTGAAACACACATTCGCGATATCCAACGAACGGCAAAATTTCTGAGATAGTGATAGCAAAGAGTAGCTTGAGGCCGAGAGCTCGGCTTTTCACAATCTGAACGTCGGGATCATGAGATTTTACTGATATCACTTATGATAGAACTGTGTTCCAGTAGATTCAGTGAGGTGGACATGTGAGTCAGTTCTTCGGACTGAATTTTAGACGCTTCGAATGCAAGTGTTTTTTTTCCAGAATTTTGCCAAATTCAGTAACGTTGATCTGCAGCAAGAGTTCACGAAACTAACCATCGTTGACCACCCTGACGAATTGGGCCCTTAGGATCGCTTCATAAACCGAGACCTACAAATACCTGAACATTAAACATGGAATTCAAAATCCAACAGGAGGGGTAGGAGTGTCACTACATATTCAACAATGGGTTGTGTCTCACTTTGATAGCAGTAGAAAACATAATACTGCGAAACAACCACGTTCGGCCGGAGTCAGTATTCACCATCATTACCAGACTAACACAATGGTTAACTACAAAGTTCTAAATTTTATTACTGACTGTCTTTTGAGCAAAATAGAGGAAGTGGAAGTGATTTTACCAATCATTACTCCGGACAAAGTAGTTCTGACATATAGCTTAAACACTACCCTGTGCCCATTGAAAGAGTTAATGGTTACGGAGGAGTAGTCGTTTCTGTAAGTATACATCACATGGAAGTTGATGGCCTCACCGAAAACTACATGTAATGCCTAGCTCTAGTACTCCCCTGTGACCTTCAATTTACACCAAAACCCATTTATCTTGATCGAGGGCGTACCATCAGGGAATTCAGTCCTTCTACAAGAAGGTACACAAATATTTAACCATTGGGTGGTCAAATATCTTAATACGGAACAACACCGCTAACCCTTCTAGACAACGATTGACAATGACGCCCTTCATTGCACCCTCGAGTTATCACCTTTTGATGCCGACTTACTCCTCACAGTGCAGCGGTTAAACACACTTCTCATTTAGGCTTGTTTATTTTTTATTTATCTAGTCATTGTGTATACGCTGAACTACCCGTGGAGTATTATATACTTCCAAATGAAAATTCAAAAGCAGGTTGGTTCATTAGCATAAACTAGTGAACTGTTAAATGAATGAATATAAGAATTTATGCCAAATCACAATACATTTATTCAAAATTAAACAAAATGTTATCAAAATTTCATAAAAAAATGAGGAGCAAAACTAAAATACCCAGGCCTGGTTAGTAATAATATAAAATTTACCAATGTAAGACATAGACTTGTTTCAAAATAAAAATATCTTTTATCCTTAATAGTTAAGATAATTAACCAAATTCTAGTCACAATAATTAAATTTTCAATAAATTCAACTAATTTTCCATTTAAATAAAATAAATAATCAAAATTAAAGTGTATAATTTATAATCTTCTTTAAAATGGCGATGAAATTTATCAATAAAATATTCCGTAATTTTAATTCAAATAGATCGTTCTTTTGATAAATCGAAAATAGTAGGCCATTTCAATAATAATTAAAAGGTAATTAGTAATAAATCAATTAAGGAATTGATTAAGAAATAAGTGAAAATAAGGGTATGTTCACGTAGTCGTATGAAGCGTTATTTCATGTAGTTGCAGGTTGCAGGTCAAGCGTTCACGTTGGTGTAGGTTGTAGACAAAGCGTAGCGCTGCCGTGGTCAGATTGATGCTCTAATAAACCAACCGCCGGGCGGCGTGAAACCGTACACACCATTGCTCGGACGTGCAAACTGCCAGAGTTTCACGGAGAAGACCCAAGACTATGGTTCCTGCAGGTCGAAAATATTTTTTCAACGAGCCGGATCTCTTCGTCTAAGGCCAAATCAGAGCATATTTACGCTCAGCTTCCGTTCAGGGTACTAACACAGGTCGCAGACCTAGCGTATTCTCCAAGTGATAGTCCCTACGAAGACTTAAAGGCTCGTCTTATCGAAACATACAGCCAGAGCCACTACAGACGACTGATCCGGTTATTGGAAGAGACACACCTCGGAGACCAGAAACCGTCACATCTCCTGCGTCAAATGCAGACTCTGGCAGGACCCACGACCTTTGAAGACGTCATTCGCACCCTCTGGCTACGCGCCTTGCCAGACAGAGTCCGCGACATACTGGCATCGCACTACGAGGCGAAATTGTCGAAACTGACGTTGATATCGGACACAATCATGGGCTTAAGTTCAGCTACCGCAATACATACAGTCCAGCCCGCATCAGCTCCCAAGGCCAGCCTGCCACGCTCCAGCTGTGACTGCCAGACAGCCATCGCACAGCTCACCCAACAAGTAACCGTGCTGGCCAATTCAATGAGCAGACGAGAAGAAAACAGGCCCACTCAGCGATACCAGCGACCAAGACTAACTACCGAGTCTAATAGTAACGGCTTATGCTTCTACCACGACAGATTCGGTAAGGATGCATATCGATGTCGCAGGCCCTGTAGATGGGTTGATGACGCTACCACACCGGCGGGGAAACTAAATGTCACCATGGTCTGAGCGATACCCATGGCAGGCCTAATCTTTCGCCGCCTATTCGTGACAGACGTCCACACTCCGCAGCATTATCTGATAGATACGGGAGCAGCTATCTCCGTACTTCCCCCACCCAAAGTAAAAAAGGCTATACCCTCCGACTACCTACATTTTTCCTCTACATTTTGACCTACTGGTAGATCTCCAGCACCGCCAGCTGGTCGTCGTACCACGGGAAGAACACACGTCACTACGCTCTCCGTGGTATCAAGCATACCACCCGACAACAAATACGCCGGCCTCTTACGGTGCTACCGTCAGCTCACATGACCACAACAACCTATGGGCTCAATTCCACCGACAAAGGTAGAGCACTACATAGGCACTCGTGGACCGCCCGTATGCAGCCAGAAAAATATCAAGCCACCAAGGCAGAATTCCTGTGTATGATGGACGAAGGAATTTGTCGGCCCTCCAACAGCCCGTGGGCAAGTCATCTTCACATTGTCACGAAGGACGGAACAATACAACCCTGTGGAGACTACCGACTACTGAACAACAAAACCATTCCAGACCGTTATGATGTGCCCAATATTTCTGACTTTAGCAGCCAGTTGTTTGGCACTACCATATTTTCAACACTTGATATAAAAAGGGCTTACCATCACATTCCGGTAAACCTTCAGGACATCCCCAAAACGGCTATTATCACCCCTTTTTGAATTTCTCCGAATGACGTTCGGACTTCACAACGCTGCCCAGTCGTTCCAGAGGTATATGGACAACATTTTTAGAGATCTACAATTTGTGTTCGTATACCTCGATGACATACTAATCGCTTCGGCCAACGAAGAGAAACACCAGCGTCACCTGGAAACAGTCTTCGGTCGTTTGGCTGCTCATGGGCTAACCCTTAACATCTCGAAATGCGTGCTAGGACAGCCCGAAGTCGGATTCCTAGGGTACCATGTCTCACCCCGGGGCATCGTTCCATCGCCAGCTAAAGTACAGGTAATCTTAGATTACCCCCGACCTACTACGAGACGAGACTTCAGATGTTTTCTCGGAATGGTCAACTTTTATCGCCGATGCTTACCTAAGCAAAACACCAGAGGGTACTTAACGCCTACCTACAAGGGGCCAAGAAAAATGACCGTACCATCATCAACTGGACCGAAGAAGCTGTTAGCGCCTTCGAGGAAACCCGCAGGACTCTGGCAATCGCCGCCCATCTCGCTTATCCATCAACAGACGGGCTGCTCATCCTAGCCACTGATGCCAGCGACACAGCTATGGGTGCGGAACTACAACAGATGGAGGGCGGCGCGCTACGGCCCATCGGCTTCATCAGCCGCGCTTTCAACACTGCTCAGTCGAAATACAGCACCTTCGATAGAGAGCTATTAGCTATCTACGAAGCAGTCAAATATTTTCGACAGCTTCTCGAAGCGCGGGAAGTAATCATTTACACAGACCACAAGCCGCTCACACACGCCATGGCCCAGCAAAGTGACACTTCCTGTCCACGACGTATGTGATATCTAAATTACATAGCCCAATTCACGACAGAAATACGCTATTGTAAGGGTAAGGACAACGTCGTGGTGAATGCCCTCTTGCGCATAGAAGCCTTCTGTGTACCAGAACATTTAAAAAAATTACACACTGCTCAAGTAGAAGATCAGGAATTAACAGTCTTCAGGGAACAGAACGCCACATGCAGGTTAGAGCCCGTTAACATCCCCGGCAGCGACATTTCTTTCATTTGCGAGACCTCACCTCATCAGGCCTGTTCACGAGACTGACACGCCTCCTGGGTGTCAAGAGAATTCGGACCACCACCTACCATGCACAGTCAAACGGCCGAATTCAACGATGGCACCGCTCGCTTAAAGCCGCACTAACCGCCCATTTACAACACCGTCAGTAGACGCGAAGCCTGCCAGCGGTCCTGCTCGGCCTACGAAGTGTAATCAAAGAGGACCTGGGGTGCAGTGTCGCTGAGCGAACATACCAAAAACCCTTACGCCTTCCCGGAGAATACTTTACACCAGCACGAGTAGATCATGAACTCCGACGCAACATCTACAACTACACCGGCAAGACACGAAGAAGATGTTCGTTAGCAAGGACCTCAACAACTGCACACACGTCTTCGTTTGACAAGAACACCGGCGTAACCTCGAATCGGCTTATACGGGTCCGCACCTAGTAGTTAGCAGGAATAATAAAACCATGGTCATAAGGGCAGATAATAAAGAGACTCGCATCTCCCTAGACCGTGTAAAGCCAGCCTATTTGCTAGACACCGCCAAAAGTTTACCTACACTGGGTAAACCAGAGGAATTAGGAAACACTCCACCACCATACCTCTGCACGAGAAGTTCGGTAGCGCGACGGTAAATATAAAATAAGCATTACTGATCAAATATAAATTAATTTTTTTTAAGTTGTTTCGAAATATACGCTATAATATTTTTTTTTATATATTATATTATGACCTAAAGTTACCACTTGTTACTGTAAGTCATTTTATATCATATGTTTTTGTTTTTTTTGTTTTTTTTCTTGTTCGTAAATGTTAACAGCGATCAATAGACCACAACAATTGTAAAATAATGTTAGTCAAACGTGTATGTAAATATGTATATCTAAATACTTTTGGCTGTTTGTAGTCGTTACATTTTTATTAGCTAGCTTGATCTGTTATCGAGTAAAATGTTGATTCTTTTATTGTCATTCATGTGAAAGATCAACATTTTTTTTTTAGTGAAAGAGCTATTTTATTGTTTATTTGTAATAATTGTTCGACAAATAATTTCCAATGTACACAAAAGTGTAAGCATTTAAGAAAGATTGATAGAAATATGTTTGTATTATGTACGTTTTTATTATGTAATGTTATTCAATATAAAAAAACTGTCAAACTTTACCGAGTATAGGGCAATTTCGGGGAGTTGTGTAGCGACCGCTAACTACATAAGTTAAATCACCCTATACTCTAGTGCATATATATTGTAAGCAAAAGTAAAATAACAGGAACTAAATGTATTGTAAATCATTAAGCAATAAAACGCGGAAGCCAATCATAAACGGGAAAGAGTCGCCAGCTGGCAGTCATAAACAGTCATAAACCTGAAAGGGTTAGCAGCTGGCAGTCATAAAAAGTTAGGTACCCACCGGCCTAAGAGCCCGGTGTCATACCACGAGTCATAAACTTAGCGACCCTTTTAGTGCCTCTCTTCCGGCAGGAAGGGGAATCGATGTTTAAACCAGGGCTTTTGGCCCTGTAAAACCAGTCTCTCCTCATCCGCCTCTGAGTCCCTCGCGGAGTCTCCTCGTGAGTCTCTTAGTCTCCTCGCCAGTCTCCTTGCAGACTCTCTGGCGACCTTTACTCGGCGATGCTTGGCTTATTCCTTATGAAACCTCTGTACCTCTTCTCTTGAACATAGTGAGTGCATTGTCGGGGCACATACCTATCATAAATTGAGTCAGATAGTAACGTTGTTAAGGAACAATGGTCCATGTTACTAACTAGAACAATCCGCACTTGTCACCAGGGCTAGGTGATCAGGCACCCCCTAGTGACAACCCGACAAGGACATTGAAGCGAGAGTGTTCAACGGCGATTGGGAATAACGGACGTTTCTGTTTACAGATGCTAACGTACCAAAAACCGTGGGTTGGATCTGTGGTAGAATTGTTTCAGTGCCTAAAAAATACAGTTTGAAGAGACATTTCAGTATGAATCATTTTGATTTTGATTCCAAATTTGGGACAGCAATTAAAATTCAAAAAATAAAATAATGAGTTTTTTTAATGGTAACAGATTCCTATGATTTTAATGGCTCAAGAAATAAAAGCATATGGAGATGGAGAGAAAGTTATCAAATCCAGCTTAAAAAATTTGCAAAACAGACTACCGATTCGTTAATTTCTTTACTAGTGGACGAAATGGCTCTGTCTCGTAATACGCCAATGCAGTGAAATCGCCTTTTTTTAAAACCTTATGAGTTGCTAATATTTTTCTTTGGCTTTGAACGAAATAGTCAACGAGAATTCTGAACCATCTGAAGATTTTTTTAACCTCATTCAACTGTGAACAACGATTACAGGAGAAGATTATTTGTCTGATGGGCTAAAAATGGCTGTTGAAGGAAAAACAGGTTTTATTCTGAAGGGGTTCCTGCCAAGGTCGGTAAAAACGAGGGATGTATTGCTTTGTAGCAAAATTATTTGAAAATACGTCTTCTAAAATATCACTGCATCATTCACCAAGAAGCGCTTTCTGCCAAGGAACAAGCAATTGTCGAGATCATATAGACCACTTAACTCTTTCTCCACCACCAGGGTTCGGTCAGTGAGACCCCCCCCCCTCTTGACGCCCAGACACTTGGTTTTCTCGCAACCGGTGGGAATGGTTGTACTCACATGTCCCAACCTGTTTTATTGCATGTTGCTTCTCAGTGAGAAGATTGTCAACTTCGTGATGGCTACCATTGAGGCATATTTTTTGGTTGTTTTCAATTGCTTCCAGAACTTTCTGAATTGTCGTTTGTTCCTCAAGTTTTGGATTTGTATTGTAAGATAATTTTGAAACTACTTTGGTTTGTAAGGTCTCTTGTCCTATACTAGTTATTCTTTCAATTTTGTGCAGTGCAATAATTTCAGAAAGTGGTATGGTGGTGGATGTAGAATGATCGGCTTTAGGCCTAACTTCGCAATGGTTGTGTCAGCAGCATTGGCAACAAACAGGACTTGTCTGTTGTCCGACATTACAAAGCCCAGGGTGGTACAATTTGTGATGTTGTGGAACTATCTCGTGACTACATGATTGGGTGGATCAGCAGGTTGGCTCTGTGGCGAAAGGTAAAAGTTTGGGGTTGTTCGAAAGTGAAAGACTTTTTCAACAAGATTTTTTTAGCCTGAATGGTTGATATGTTGTCCTACATCAGAATTGGTGCATTGAGATCGCCAATCACCCAGTGAATGGAATTAAGCTTGCATGTGTGTATCAAGGCTGAGAACTCTTTGGAGCGACGCGTACGCCCATCTATAAAGACAATAAGTGATGCCGTGTCGTACAGCCATCAGAACTCCACCCCAACCGATAATCCTCTTGTAGCGACCGCTAACTACATAAGTTAAATCACCCTATATTCTATTGCATATATATTGTAAGAAAAAGTAAAATAACATGAACTAAATGTATTATAAACAAATGTAAATCATTGTAAAGTGTTAAGCAATAAAATGCGGAAGCCAACTAAGTCATAAACGAGAAAGGGTCACCAGCTGGCAGTCATAAACAGTCATAAACGAGAAAGGGTCACCAGTTGGCAGTCATAAACATGAATGGGTCACCAGTTGGCAGTCATAAACAGTCCAGGGGGCGAGGGGTCGGGCAATTAAGCGTGGGTACAGCACCACAGATGTCTACTGCCCCACACGGATTAGACCCTCGCAGCCTCCCAGTAGGAAGTAGAGAGTACTTAAGGCAGGGCTACTGGCCCTGTTAGTCAGTATCCTCATCAGCCTCTGAGTCTCCCGAAACCATTAATCGGTGATGCCTTAAGCCAGGGCTCCTGGCCCTCGAAGTCAGTCTCTCAGTCTCTTAGTCTCTCTCGCGACCTTAACTCGGTGACGCTTGCTTAGTTTCCACTTGAACTCTGAAAACTTGACTAATTCTTTATGAAACCTCTGTACCTCTTCTCTTGAACATAGTGCATTGTCGGGGCACATACCTATCATAAAATAGAGTCAGATACTAACGCCTACATGGAACAATTGTCCAGGTTATTAACTCGAACAATCCGCACTTGTCACCAGGGCTAGGGTGATCAGGCACCCCCTAGTGACGACTCGACACTCTCAATGGAACTATTGTGTACTCTTAAGGTCCAAGAATTGTTTTAATACTGTGGAGTTCACAACTCCATACCATAAAACATATTTATTTCTTTAACTGCGCAAAGAAAGTAAGTAGCATAGAGCGGCTGCGCTCTCAACGTCTTGGCAGATAAATGGCATGGATTAATTAATTACTAGGTAATAAAAATTCTCTAATATTTTTGAGCATGATATGAAATTTATTGAATAACAATCTAATAATTAACAATTTTTGTTTGTATTCTTAAACCACCTTTACAAATAGAGTTTAATTTATATTTATGACACATCGTTTTCGCTACTTAAAATCAACCCAGATTTTTTCAGAAGCATGATAGTTAGCTTGGTAGTTCCGTTTAATTTCATAGAATGTAATTAACTCTTAATCAATTCACAGATAATTAGAAAACATAGATTTCCAGCCATATTGTGTAAAATATCTTATAAAGACCTTGAAGTCCTCATTAATAATATTTATCATGTATTGGGACTAAAATGGTTACTGTTACAAATAAATTATAAAACTGTTACAAAAATTGTGATTGTAATTTCTAGGGTACCTAAGCTTCAATTGATGCATGCTATTTTGAATGGGTGCTACGTTTCAGGCCCCGATGGTCATAAAACTAAAGACAACCCCCATGAGAAATATAGATGCTTCATTCATAAATTTTTTAATCACTGAAAAATAATTATTTCCTATCATCATGCTTTGGTGAATAATATGTCACAACTGTTGGGAATTCCAACGAAGCAGTTCATGGCCTGCTAAAGTGCTCTTTGTGTTGGCATTATAGTGTACTGTAGTACAAAAGTTATAAAAACTGTCTTAAAAATGGTTTTTACAACAATAAAGAAATCCTTAATTGCTGGATTTATCGCACATGGCTTAATTTTGTTTTATTAACAATGTGGAAAATATCAAGCACTAAAGGAAAGTGATTCGGAATCAAAGAGGCTGACCAAGAGCGCGAGAGCCACATACGCTCAGGACATGATTGGAGAAACTGGCCATTGCCAGGTCCCACTTCCCACAGACATTGGTCAACGCAGCTCTACCCCAATGTACTCACAGCTAACTTGAGTTTAGGCGTAGCCAATAAGCAAGCAATGACACGCTGTTAATTTATCCTAAAACATCGAATCGTTTTCTTATCCCCTATTCTTAATTCGCTAGGACAGCAAGAAAATAATTGAAACAGCAATAACGTAGGCCTAGAGCTATCTTTGAGAGACCCCTGCTTTTGCAATTCGCTGATGTTCTATTCAAAGCCACAGTTGGCTAGGTTACTATGGAATTTTATGAACTTGAAAGGGATGAGTCCGAGAATGTAAGGTATATTAAGATCGTTATCAGGGGTTTTGTTGCTGACTTAATAAGGGGAATTCACTACTGTTCTCAGGACTTATGGATACGCTTGATGTTCGACTTCCCCCTTACTCTATTCCGTATTTCCAGATTGGCTTAAGTACTATTTTGTAAATTATTAGTATATAGTTGGCTATTAAATTTTTACTTTACCTAGGGTTGAAAAGTACCATTAATGTTCATGTACCACATAGCAGGAAATAACCAGACACAAAACCAATTAGGAATTTAAAAATATTTACATGGAATACTATGGTACTCAGAATATGAGAAACTTCAGAAATTACTTTTAAATACTAAGGTTCGTTCAGAAAAATATGAGAATCATATAAGGTTCTTCAAATAATTGAAATTCATAAATCCTTACAGCATATCACGAGGTTGAAAGATATCAAAATACGCTAGGAACATGCATACCTATCATCGCAAAAAAAGGATGCAAAAAAAAAAAGATGAACTAATGAATATTAGGACAGAGCACTGGTTAAATGAGACTTAGCAATTCCATTGTTTTTATTAGGGTACACAATTCGGTCAGGGCAGTATTATATATCTGTTTTCATAATTATTTCGCTTCGATAAACATAATAATTATCTATGGGAGGATAAAGGGGTTATTTATATCTACAGTCACTGGCCATGAAAACTATGTGATTTACATATCTTTTTTATTTATGCTTAACAAGCTTCTTTACATGATAACGTTGGTTTTGGCTTTCTGTCACCAGTTTGCTTTCTAACCAAGTTGTAGATATAAATATAATATGGTTTTAAATGGATTGGTCACACCCGGCTAGAGTTGAACTTTCCTCAAAGTAATTAAAAACTATCCAAAACAAACAGACAACGGTTTCTAAGAACTGATTCCTCCCGATACAAAAAAATAGTAGTCAACAATAAAATTGAGTTTATTGAAATAAAATATGTTTTCAAAGAGAAACAGATTGGAAATAGTAAATCACTGATTTATAAATAAGCAAGCTTATAAGCAAGTACACGTTTAGCGATTAGGTTGGCATTGTTTTTCACTCATCTGGTGACGTTGCACTCTATCGTCCGAATTACAAGTACGGTGGACCTTTTTTACACTGGGTCTTTCTAATAAGAATTATATTTCAACTAGACTAAGATTGTCTACTTCCTAATGATCCCCACTAAGCCACACGTTTATTTGTGATCAGTATCTTTTAGAAAAAGTTAGTCAAGTGTGACGTTTAAGTCAAATAAGGGTTTGAATGATTTTACTAATGACCTTAATCAAATTATTTTTATTAGCATTCATACCCACAAAAGATTCCTCACACAAGCCCCATTGATTCATACTTTACACGAGCCACCAACGGTTGTATATAAATAATATTTAAAAACAAAAATCATTGATTATTTTTTGTAATTATATAAAAGCCACATTATGTATTAACTATTACTTATCGGGGCATCCAGATCTTGTTTTTGGTATGCTACTAATTAAGTATTAATTAATTGACAGTAAACTGTTGATTAGGTACTGTCCTATATTCCTGACTTCTTGTGGAACTATACTACTTTTGCCAACAGCACCTTAAGAGTCTGCGAGAGCTATTTCTGTTTAGTTAGGTCGACCTGTGGAGATTAGATAGTCTTACATAAGATTACAGAATTATAATTGGCTAATTGCAATTGCCGCAGGAAAGGTTATCTGGAGGTATTGATCTGTGGTTGGCAAAGAATCGCTTCTGGCTTCTCGAGATTTTTTATTCTTGTGAACTAAACAGCGACTGTTTCTTTCTCTGTTCTTAAGTAGTGTTTACCTTAATAGGCTCACTTTTCTTGTAAGCTGCTCAAGATCTTCGTCTTCAGTACCACAGTCCAGACTTCTTTGGTGAGCCTCCTATAAATCTAATTTCTCTACTCTTTCTCTTTTGCCCCATTCGCTAAAATATCTGCAGTCTTGTTCACGTCTACGCCGTAGGCATGCTGACTTCTAACTGCCGATATCCAACCGGAGGCCCAAGGGATTTCTTTGGGGAATAGGTTATGGATACGGATAGCTCTGATCAGGGTAAACAGCCTCGGGAGGATAAATGAGTAGCTACTTAAATAAATGTAGTGAATCCGAATAAGAAAACCGAAAATTTAAGGTTAAGAGGTTACACCTTGTGCTAACCACATACGCACCTCGGGGCCATCTAAAAGCTATGGCGACACACGCTTCGGTCAGCAACAACTTCTTCATGAGATGATGGGTCATGAAATTTAAAATTTTATTTTTTAATTATGACAGATTCTATAAGAATGTACAAAACCTGAAACTAAAGTTTTTGGAATTATTTCAGCAGAGCAAACTAATCAAAAATGAATCAAGCATAGATGTATCTGAGAAAACTTATTATGAAGCGTTTAAATGTAGCCTTTGGGAGAAAACGAGGAAAGAAGAAGGAAGTAAGAAATTAAGAAGGAATGAAAAGTGGGCAGGCTGCATACAACCTGCTTGTACTATATTCAAAATCATTAATTCTGTTTACCAGATATATTTCTCGCTTCAATATTCTTTTACAAGAAGGTGTCCTTAAAAACCAAAGATACGGAAGCAGCCACCCAATTAGAAACTAGTTGATTCACTGCCTCTGCAATGTGTTCATAATATTATACAGGCACCTTGCCTGCCTGTGTGAAGCAAGCAAAATTATTGGAATTGGTTTTAAATGGGAGTTAATTTATTCTATTGATTAAGGTTCCTAAAACCAGCTCCTCATAAACTAACGTCTCTACCAATTTCTATAAACACGGCTATCCTCCATTCTGGCTCTCGACCAGGATTTTCCACCCAATCTGATCTTACCAAAAATCACGCAAGACTTCCAATCCACCATCTACTGGGACATATCTATGTATATCCTCTTAGACTTTACTAAGACATTTAACATCCTTGGCCCTTGCATTCTTCTATCTATATATTTTCTTTCTTACAGTGCTGTCAGCTAGTTTCAATTATTTCTGCTCACTACCAGGTAGTAATCATTCCAGTATAACCCCCATTCCAAACCCTTTAATTGTCTTTCGGAATAGCGAAGCATTCATCAATTTCTCCATTGCTTTTCTCCACATCAACGATCTCTGTACATGTATCACACAACACTGATCAAACCACCTAAATGCCAATGACATTTGAATTTACCTATCCTTTCTTCTTTCTGAGCATCAATCCGCCTTCCTATTGATTAAGGAAGAGCTTGTCCAAATCGGGGCCTGGGCTTTTATCAACAATCTTGAAATAAATTCTTAGTAATCCAAGGCAATTAATTATTACTGGCTCCCCCCAAAGTCTTAATGAAATTCCCTTCTTGCCGATCTACCCAATTATGCAGATAATTAAAAAAAATCAAACTATCTTGTACAGGCAGCGATTCCCAAATCACCCACCGATCTCTCCTTGTTATTTCCTCTCTCGTCCTCCCCCATTTCAACTACGGTTGTGTGGTAAATAGTGGCCAGTCTGAAGATTTCAAGGCTAGTTTTAAGTGCCTGATGAATTGTTTCCTACGATTGATATTTTGCATACCCAGAGATTGTCACATTTCGCAGCAATACTCTTCTCGCAGCAATAGAGTTGGGATGGCTGTCTATCACTAATACTTCCTTGGATCCCTACTCTTCAGTCCTATCATGATTAAAAAGTCTCCTTAATCAACCTCCTCCGATTCATATCACCTATCGAATCACGCATTAACCGTCTATCCGAACTGAATTTCCCATACCTCAAATGGTGGTTCCATGGATCGTTATTTCTTATCCGTCCCCAAACTTTTGCAACTCGATTCCAATCAACATCCGTCGTTCATCAACTCTACTAGTCTTTGAAGCTTGTGTATACCAACTCCATATCTCCCTCCAACCTAACAATTTATTATAATTCTTGTTAGCAAATGACATTCACCTCTTCATATATGCTTATTGTTTCAATATTATTCTGCTGGCTTATTGAAGTCATCACATATGTAAAGTATATAGTCCCTTTATTATTTATAAGCCAATCTTTTGTTCATTTTCTATTTTAATACAACCCAGACATTTTTCTTTTTGTTGACTAGACATAACTATTTTGTTCCTATTTGTTATTCTTAAGGGTCAATGTCCCAGAGTGAAGTGTTTTTTCGCAGAAGACATAGGCCACCTGGGCACCTGGGAGGCCCAATGTACAAAACGTACAAAAACTCTTTTAAATGATAAAAAAAATGACCATTCTACTGACCGTTTGATTCGGCAGTGTGTTAATCGAACCGATATTAAGCTGTTGCCTTTACTGCTCTGAGCTAGAGTAAGTATGTGAGCCAATAGCATTCAACAAATAATGTTTGCGAAAGATTTATTATATTTTAGATTTATGAAGAGTAGATTACCAAGAACTATTCTCTTATCAATAGCCGATTGTGGTTATATGTATCGGTTTTATCTCTCTCTCTCTCTCTTTCGACAGAAGGGAGTCATTGCTTGTGGTCTCAGTTTCATCAGAAGCAACAAACGATGAACCTCTACATACTGCTTTTCATAACTGTGAGTATTAATCAGTGATCATTCCTGTCACTTACTTAATACATTCCGCATCTTTGAATTTAGATGATTGTTCTATGTATATAAACAAAAGTTAACAATCTTGTACTAGTAAACATTTTTTATTGCGGTCCATTTTTAAATTTGGTAGATTTTAAGGAAGCCAAGTTACTAGGTGGTTTGGTATCTACTGGTTGTCAGCATTTTCTAATATCACTGGCACTGGTATTTTTATCTCGAAATAAAATTGCTTTCCAGTGTTGAAATAATTTTCTAATGTAATATTTGATGAAATATAATAGAACTATTTTGTCTTCTCACATTACGTATATTTATTCAAAACGCGTTAATAAATTGCTTTCCTAGCTATAAAATAATAACAAAAATTAAAAAACCGCTTGTTCTAAAACCGAAATCGGGAAAATGTTCAATGATCCTTGTGGTTGATATGTCATAAAACTAACAATTAACAGGTCTAAAAAAAATCAAAGCCGGAAATTTTGGTATTTCAAAAGGGTAGTGTGTACTCCGTTACTGTGGTATTGTAGGGGTTCAAAAGAGTTTTGTCTATTAAAATTATTAACCAGCAGTAATACCTGATATATACATATAAATATGTTTAATATTTATTTATTTTGGACATATAAGCCAGTATTTTGGGTATTGAGTGAGGGTATGGAAGTAATTCTTTTTAGTGTTTCAACATGACAAACGTCATTAATTATTTACTTGATATTTTTCATGAAAATTTTATTTGATGCCTGCAGATGATAAAAAACATATATGTTACTGCCTTTGTGGGATATTATTACTAAAAGTAATTAAATATGTGAATAAAAACGGTTTCCGTAACCATAACGTAATTTTAATTGCGCGGTAAATCACATATCAACCAACTTACAATATTCGGTTGGCTGGGGTTTTAAAAATCTTTATTATTAAACAATATTGCAATATAATTTTCTTAAGTAAGTTAATGATCGTATCATTGACTAATGTCAGACTTTCTAAAAAACGAGCAACCACCACCACTCTATTATTTTCAAGAGAGGTACGAGCTACGCTACTTCAAATTGGAAACATATTTGTCAGATTTTATGTTTTAGTTACTATAGTTTACTAAACCCCCGACATATTATATATATTCATAATCAGTATTTCAAAATATTTAATTAGATTTCCTACATAATAAACTAGGAAAAAACTTTTTCACATCATATAGTTATTAACTGATTAATGGCACTTCATATTTTCCATAAAATTATTTTTATTTTAATCATGAACGAGGCACAAAATTCAAAATGCTAGCCACCAAAGAAATAAACGACTGTGGAAAAGATTTTTATGAGTCTTGACGCTATAGCATAAAAACTTATCTGACAGTTCAAAATTTCTAATCAATATTACTAATTTTTAATGGTTTAATATAATTTCAAGTTTAATTACCAATAATTGTTAATAATACACTTGCATACTTGCAAAATATCATCTCTCTTTGATAAACACGAAGTGAGTTAACATTTAAAAAATAATTTTAATGGCCGTTAATTACTTTGTGTAACAACAAAAATTACATATTAATAATCAGGGCGCTAACATATTTAATTTGAAAACCTACTCACTTGCGTTATTTATGAATTAACAAGCTCGGCTAATTAGCTAATTGACTAATTGATCCCTAATAAAAATTTGTAATGTCCTGTCCCCAATTGACTCTTAAATGCTACTGTACCTCGGTATTATACTACTGCTGGCTTGAAGTATTAAATAAAATTGTTTGTAATTACAAAACCAACGGAATCAAGATGCCACTCCGAGTTCACAGACGTACTGATCTTTAAATTATCACGTTATAAGGACTTAGACCTCACAAATATTATTACTTAGGAATTTAATTACCCTATTTCTATAGAACAACAAATAACATAATGAACATTTTACAATTACAATATAACACTTCAACAACGCTAAGATTATCACAAAATAACCCATAATAAAACTCTTATTTGACTGTCTGAATAATATTAAGAACTTACCCATAAGAATATTAAGAAGAATACCCACATCTGGCGTAATAAACAAAATAAACTATTGTTAAATAATAAATAAAACATTGAAATCTAACAATTCCATGAGTAGAAATCTCTTTCTTTACTTTAATATGGCATGGTTTTCATTTTAAAATGCGATGGCTAGTATATTGTGGTGTATTGAGGATAATATTGACTATAATATAATAGGAAAATGTCTTTCCGGCGATTGTGGGTCCTTGTTTGACCAATAAACATGAAATTTTAGATCGAGATTCCAATTAATTACTCAATGATATAAAAATATTCCCGAATTCCTGAACAATACATAAGGATTATTACTTCATTACTTGATAATCCTACGTCACGAGGCCACTGCCGCTTCAGCCTCCGAGGAGGGGAATAGTGGCACAGGGTAATGACTGTGCTACGGGATTAGGGTGGTTGGATAGGTTACTCTGGTATTACATGAACTTGGAAGTGATGAGTTCGAGAATGTAAGGTATATTAAGATCGTTATTAAGGGTTTTTTCGCTGACGTAATAAGGGGCATTTACTATTGTTCTCAGGACTTTTGGTTGAAAGGATTGGATACGCTTGATGTTCGACTTCTTTGTTGTCCCCTATATCTCTATTCCGTATGTCCAGAATGGCTTAAGTATAACTTTATAGATTAGTAATTTATTTTCTGTTGAGAAATGGGATGGATGTTTTTTGAAGTAGTCTATACAGTTGCCCAAAGCGTCTCTTTAGTTCTTGTCTTTTTAGCCTCGTACGTGGGCTCCATGTCAGCCATTTGTTGAGATGGAAGCCTAAGTACCGTACTCTGAAAATTTAAGTGCAGAAAAATTATTTTCCAAAACTTATTTAAATTTAATTATATTAGAAAGAATTTTCAACCAAGCAATTGAAATTATGGCCACATGACATGCACGTCAGAAATGGGTGTTTAAACAGTCTTGTATGTGTGTAACATCATCACAGTGTTTTCAGTATATTGTGTTTGTAATACCATAGAGAAAAAAGGTCCATAGATTTGCAGAATAATGTTTTACACAGTTAGAGATAAGTAAGGTAGTTGTTCACTCCTAGGAAATGGTCTCGAATTCACTTATATTCATAAAGGCAAATCTCTCTTTGAACTCTTGCGCTGGTTTCAACCTGGCTGTATGCGCACTTTAAGCCGAATAAAAGGGTTTTATTCGTCAAATCTCAAAATTTTGATTCTGGAAAACTGGGGAGATTTTTCTTTTAAAAACTTAGAACAACCTATTACCCCACTTAATCGTTTTAAATCAAAGCAATCCGAATGAAAAGAACTCGTTCACTCCCAAAGACTTCTATTTTTTGGGACTGTTCTAAACAATGTCTCATTCTGTTTTGAAGGAAAATCAGGCCATTTTTCTTTTTTCATTTCAGGTTTATCTATATTACTAAATGATCGGCAATAACTTCATTTGGCTCCCAGATCTATAAATTTATAGAGCGCTAGAATAATGTATCAACTTAAAATGGAAACTATTATTTTTCCACCACTTCGCATTTTCTGAAGTGGCAAAATGACATTGCACAATTTAGTGGTATTCCATAGTGCAGTATTTACTGGTGACTCTCATCCCGCAGTAAGACCCACCTACAAAGAAGATGGTATCGGTGGAATTAAACGAAAATTAGTTTGAAATATCCACTTTTCTTGTTGGTAAGCAATATGTTAAATTTGACGATAGGTAGATGATAAATCTTACCCTGAAACGGTTCCCACAGATTTTTTACAGAAAGAGATAAATTATTTTCATCACCAGGAAGTTCCTGGGCAACGTCTGGTTACCAAAAGCTATTCATGATAAATATACCGATATTCACAGCATTTTTCTTATTAGTGTAACCATTTTATATAAATAAACAAAACTATTGTTAAGTATAACATTGCAATAATTCTCTTTTAATATATTTTTGTTGTAGGTTGGTCCAAGTTATGGGATAAAATGGAAAAAAATAGATGATTTCAAAGATATTTTTAAAGGATATAGTGAGGCAGCTGAAAATGCCATTACTTCGGTTAAAAAAATGATAGACGATTCCAGGGAAGAGTCAATCACCTTTTTAAATAATGCTTTAAACAATAATCTTGTTTTGGACAAAGTAACACCGGAGACAGAAGACAACTGCTTTACCCAATTTATTAAAAAAAATGATTTGGAATTTTCATTCCAGATTCAACTTTTTCAATTGGAGGTCCCATTACAAGACAGAATCATTGATATCCAAGAAAAACTGAACAATATAAATTCAACAATAGATATTTATCAAAGTGTTGCTGACTCAAAATTCTGGAGCTGCAGTATGTTCGATGGTAGCTGCGTTGACGAAACAAACAATTGGCTATCAACAATGATATATAATTTGTCTTGCACGATTCAATCAAACTGTCACATCCATAAGATCAAAAAAAGATCAATATGCGAAAATAATCAATTTCAGTGCAACGATGGGCATTGTATTTCAAGAGAATACATTTGCGATCGAGGTTGTGACTGCCGTGGTGATTGCAGTGACGATCCACCTGGGTGTGTAAAGTATTGTTCTGAATTTCATTGCAAAAAAACACTTATTTGCATCGACAAAAGGAAGCTGTGTGACGGTGTAGATGATTGTGGTGACATGTCCGACGAAGAGAATTGTCATGTAATCACAACAACAACGCCTGCCTATACTCGTGCAAACTGTTCCATTGACACTGGTGAGTTCCTCTGCGACACTAATAAATGCATTGATGTGGAAAGTGTGTGCGACGGCAACATAGACTGCGTAGATGGATCGGATGAAGGAAGGCAGTGCAAGTTAAAACATTGCTCTCAAAACTGTAGCAGGACGGGTGGATTATGCCTGCAGGGGCCAAATGGTCCCGAGTGTCTTAACGAATGCCCACCAGGAACGTATGAGACATCTAAAGGATGCAGCCTGAATCCCGAGGATCCACCCACGACCCTGGAGCATGCCATCGAAGACATCCCTCGGCTCTTCGCTAGACACGCTATTAGGTTTAAATATCTCAAGAGGAAAACCATGATGGAATTGTCTAAATCCATGGTGAATCTAGTCAAATGTAAGAGGAAAGAATTCACTCAACTTTCAAAGGTCATTCGCTTTTCTTCTGAGAAAAACATGAAGGAGGAAGCCAAAACTGAGCAGTCAACCATTGCCGATAAAAGATTTAATGCAACTGAGCTAATGGACGTAAAGGGCTTTTGGCCATTCGAATCCTAAACCCGTGGCAGGAACCTAAATAGATTAAAAATGTATGGTTAGATTTGTTGATCCAAGATAGTGTATGGTATTATGACATATCATAACCCCCCCCCCCCCCGAGGGTACTAATAAACATTACTTGAACCTTAAAAAAAGGTTTATGGTTCAAGTAATGTTTATTAGTACCCTAATTGACTATTTATGCTTGAACAATGTGTGCACTAATCACTTTACTGTCAATATAAATAACATTATTGTATTGCTTTATCGCAGTTCTTGTTAGTTGATTATTACTTATTCTTATTACTAACCAAAAATTGCTAAAACTAATAAATGCTGTTTATAATTTCTTCACTTATTTCTTATAAGTATGTTGGTCTGAATTTTATTTTGTTTTTTTTTATGTTTAATATAACCGAAAAAACAGTGGATTTGGTTGGTTCATTGATTTAACCCCATTAATAACTGTTTGTTTTTTTGTTGTTTATTGGCATAATACTTAAAGTTGATCAACACCTTATAGTCTTGGTATTCATAACTTTTTGCAATTGTTGTTTGTTTTTTTTGCTATTAATTCGTTTATTAGAATTACACGCTCCATTAATTGCATATTATATATATCATAGTAAAAACATATTTACAATATTAAATATAATATACATAAACATATATTGAAGTATATTATTATTTTTAAAATTGTAAATATCTTTTTATTATCATACATGTCGTTTGTAATAGATGTACCATGTATGTATGTATACACAAGTGTATATGTAAGATCTCCAGCATTACCAATAAAATGATGGTGAAGAGAGTAGAGATCAAATTTAAAAGGTATAAAGGTGTTAGGGAACTGTATTTATGTGAAAACTGGAACTGTTGCTAAATAAAAAATAAATAAATAGATGACTCAGGGTAACTTAAAATAATTTTATATTGAAAAATTGCAAAGTATATGAGGGTTGGTTTATAAACAAGAATATGAGTTGGGCTGGAGATATTAATAACCCTCATTAAACTTCCTCAAGGCGATGGCTTACAACTCCCTTTGGTAGGCTTAGATTTTCATAAAAAGTTTTTGAGTGAAAATATGTTTTTATGCACATTTCTTGTCTTCGAACTTTGATATTAATTTTTGAAGAAATAGCTCATCACTCAGAGATAAAAAATAAATACCGGCAAGTTACGGCTTGAAAATTGAACGATCTTAGATTTACTATAAGCGAATTGTACCTTTTTTTAAAGAAACAAAAATATTGAAAATTTAAAACTCACGAAAGTTACTGCCACCAGGCTATTTGCAAACTTTTAGCCATTTTGAAAATAACTAAAAAAAAATGTTATCAACTTTGATGCTTGGTGTAACTTGTTCAAAAAACGCTTAGACTTCAATTACGCGTTGAAAAATCTTGACAAAATTTTAAAGGGAACCATAATCGTTAATAAGGACAAACTTGAGATAATTGGGGGGACTGACACCAAACCTTTTTGCATTTACTTTAAGAACAAGTGCTATATAGCTTCACGTCTAAACTTTACTTAAATCAATATCAAACCAATTTAAACATACGTTGCATTTATATGATTTAAATAGATATTTTAGGTAAAGTACTACATTTCTGAAGTATTGACTGGGAGTTAAATAATTTAGCAATAGTACCAATATCCTAATTGTTCCAAAAAAAAAAAAAGTCAACAAACCCTTAAAATTAATAAAGATATATATGATAATTGATTATGTAATACATTTTCAAATTGTTAGAGCGCGCTGCCATAGAACAGGTAAGGAAGGTGAGGGTAGGTTTTCAAAAAGTCCAGTGTTAGTTTTACCACCGTTTGAGTCATACCTGAAGCTCCTTCCATTCTTCTGTCGGCCGCGTGTTCGCAGGCTCATCTTTGCAGTTAAACAGTAAGTGTCAAAATATGATTTTTAAATTTACATTAGCGTTATTTTCTTTGGTTAGTTATATTTAGATATTTTATTTGTTAATATTAAAGGTAACATGCATGGAGCAATTTAAAAGCCGGTCTGCCATCACTTTAAGGATCCCGCTTCTCTCGGAATTTTATGATAAATTGAGTCAAATCATAGAGACTATTTATAAAGTTACAGTTATGATTTTATTACGAAAGGTTAACGATTTATTAAAAACAGCAACGCTAAACTGCGTTCCGTGAAATAAAGCTTTGTAGCGGACAATAAAAATCGGTTATACAATACTTCCAAAATAATTGTAATTAGTGAAACATTTGAGATAAATAGCTATCTATTATCTAAAATTATAACATATAGTAACATTACTATATATAAGATAACTAGCACGTTATCTTAAAATTCTGAGAGAAGCGGGTTACTTGAAGTCATGGCAGACCGGCTTTTAAATTGCTCCGTGCATAGAAAAGGTCTGTCAACAAATACAATTGTTTTTTGTATGGCAGAAAGGGAAAACGTCGGTCGTTTTATCTTATTTATTATTAATAGTTAAGAAATACAATTTAGTTCAATAACGATTTAAAGAAAATTCAGTATACATTTTTGCTCTATCAAAACATCCAATTTGTATGTGCAGAAGTCTAGTAAACTACGTTTTTGCCATAAAAACGTGCTTTACTAGAAACAACTTTTATACATTCAGTTGACCAATATATGAAATTACTTTTAATTTACCATACAGGAATGTTTAGGATGATATAATAGCGTAGTAAATGAAGTTAAAATAGTTATTTAATAATAAAATTTTATTATATAAACTGGTAAATCAGTTGAAATTTCAATTGTGAACATATCTATTTTAAATTTTATTTTCACATCGTTTTTTAGCCGTATTTTTATTGTTTTGATTGATTCATTCGAACTTCTCACAACTGCAGGGCAGTATTAAATTCTTAATTATATATACCTTCTCACTTTTTGGCTCTATAAATAAAAGTGTATTTTTTTCCGATCATATCAGTTTCGTAGTGAATGAAATGTCTCGTCGTCGTGATTAATAATCTATAGATAGATAATTTTTTTTATTTATCATATTTCACAACAATTTATGAAAAAATAAAAGAGTTTCCTGACTGGAGAGTGCAGTTATTCATAATCACAATGTCAAACTTAAAAATAAATGGTTGAATTCATATGCAAAAAAATATCATTCAGCCGTGAATAAAAGTGATTACATTTGTTTATGTGTAGTTTTTTTTTAATTCATTGAAAAGGTAACTTTTAATTACCGAACTAAACCCCTCGGTATTTTTCCTCCACTTTCTAGGTTCACTATTTTGTATTTGTACTTCCAAAAATAAAATTTCAACAGAGAAAACCGGGCAGTGCTAAAGCTTAGAAACCCCTACAATGCAGTTATAGAAAGAACAAGAGCTCACTGACGGTCGTTTGTTGGATTTTTTTTTTAAGTTAGTGTCGACCTGCTGCCAAGTAGGTTATTGGTACCTGAAGTGAAATCAGGTACGTCAACGGGGTTGCTATTGCCCACGTGGTGAGTATTGTCAGAATAGTTTCCTGATTTATGTCCTCGACGAAATTCCTGTATTGTCTGTGAAGAATAAAAAAACACACGGGAATTTTGACGGGCTCATAAAGTTGCTTCTTTTCAGGAAACTATCCAGACAACTCTCACCATATGGCCAGTAGTCACCCTGTTTGACGCTAGTAGACAATTTAGCAGGGGGGTGTTGTAAGAATGCTAAACTTTTTTAAAAATATATCTGTACCTCGGAGGGATACAACACATACAACATTTTTTTCATTTTATAACAACTGCATGATGTAAATAACAATAAATAGAATATTTTACCAGAACATTCTATTTATTGTTTTACATCATGCAGTTGTTATAAAATGAAAAAAATGTTGTATGTGTTGTATCCCTCCGAGGTACAGATATATAGTTTTAAGTTAATCTTAAATTTTCTTTAAATTTGATTGTTGACAATTGACACGTCACACTTTAGTAAACTGTTGAGTGTTATTTGTTCTGTTTTTGTACAATAATTAAGGATTCTCCTGTAAATAAAAATTTATCTACCTATCTATTTACAATCTAAATAATTTATTAACAAGTTTTCAATGAAAAGAAACAAGTGAATTAGCATAACTGTTTTACAATAAAAAGTTTGTTGGTTCAAATCCAAAGATATATCATAAATAGTCACATGTACCTACCAGAAGAGATACAGAAGGAGCGATGCTGATCATTATTAAGGAATTAGAGAGGGGGGTAAAAATAACGGTTATTTCTACAAACAAATAGCAGTTTGTTTTTTGTTTGTTTACCTGATGTCTAACAGATATGTTGCCATTAACTACAGACAATTCATTAATGTCTTATGTTTATTCAACAATCTAAAGTAACTAACATTTGTGTTTAATGAAGGCTGGAGCCCCAGCAGTAATAAACGCAGTAAGTGTCAATGATGAATGATCTATAAACGTTATGTTTATTGTAGCTGTTGATAAATTTATTGATTGAAATTATTTGTTTCTTCAGATATTATTGTTATGTAAACGTTTTGTTTATTGTATCCATTAATTAATTTATTGATTGAAATTATTTGTTTCTTCAGATATTATTGTTGATTGTACTGGCCTCCTGGTACTGTGTGATATCAGTTGGGAAATTTGTAAACACTCTTCAGTAAAATGTCTTACTTTGAAAATGCTGCACAACAAGTTCAGGTATATTACTTTGTATTTAAGTGAATATTCTTTAGAAATTAATAAGCTTAATTAAACCTTAGACTTTCCAACAGAGTGTTGCTTTTATAAATCATGAATAAGGTCCTGTCCAAAAAATCTCCTTCGATTACTTTACTTTCTGTCACCTCTTTTTGAATGATTCCCTCAGTGTTGACATGTTCACTTTCCATAAGGCTCCCGCATCAAAATACTCGCCTAGGTCATATTTTTCTTAAAATATCCTAATCTTAATATAATAATCCTAAGTAGTGACTAGACATCATTTTATCAATTTTACCATGATGAAATATGCCTTTTTAAGCTGATCACACTTTTGACATACAGCCATCATGCGTATCATCCCTCTAGCAACTGTAATGTGATGAATATAAAAAATGTGGGTTTTCATATTCAATAATAGGGGGACCGGAAAGTAATGTAGTTTTTTTTTATATTAAAGTCAAAAAATAAATTTTTAACAAGTTTTTGTTTTTAATCAATGATGTAATCACCTTTGTTATTAGCAACTTTTTGCCATCAAGTGTGCAAATTTTCAATGCCGAATCGATAAAAATCAATTGGTTTTTGTGCCAAATATCTGGGGATGGCATTTTGGACATCATCCGAATTTTCAGTGATCGGAATTATTGGAAATCCGATGGCGCAATATCGGGCGATGAAGCTGGGGTGGATGAAGCTGGAGATGAAAAATGGTTCCTCTATGATAATCCAAAAATCTCTCTCTGCATGGATCGGCACGAAGTACAGCTAAGCCAGGTTTACACTACAAAAAGGTACTTTTGTGTGTTTGGTAGAGTATTCGCGGGGTCGTTCATCGCTGATACCTAGAAAAACTTTGAATGCAGATCTTTACAGTGAACAATTGGATCGAGTAAATCAATCTTTAATTGAAAATTGCCCAGCGATTGTCAATAAAAAAGGCATTATTCTGCAACATGAATTATCAAGTTATGTTAAGCATTAGTACGACCCCACTGCACCTATTTTTTTCACAAGAACCCTGAAAACCACCATATTGCCCGATATCGGATTTCCATTTATTCCGATCACTACATTTTCTAAGTGGCATAAAATTTCAAAATTTGGATGATGTCCACAATGTCATCTCCAGATATTTTGCTCAAAATCCTATTGATTTTGATCGATCAGGCATTGAAAATTTGCACACTAGATGGCAAAAGGTTGCTGATAACGAGGGTGATTACATTATTGATCAAAAACAAAAACTTGTTAAAAATTAATCTGTTTGAATTTAATGAAAAAATGACATTACTTTCCAGTCCCCCTAATACTTTACAGTTGACACAATATATATAAATGTAGACCTGGCTAATTATATATTTCTATGCAATTGCCTAGTATAGAACAGTAGTTTCACTATTTTTGTTATTATAACTAACAATAACATTTAATACACTATTAAACAATAATTATAAATATATAATTACATTAAATTATTTCAAATCAAATGAATAAAAAGATAATTAATAAAGAAAACCATCCACAAGATACACACAAGTGTTTGAGGAACTAAACGAGTTAGTTAAAGGACGTGAAGAATGGGAAAGTGTCAAGTCTGGGTGGAATATTTATTGAACTAATTAACTTCAGAGGATTGAGATTGAGACTAATTTTGACTAGTAAGAAACTGCAAATCAATGCAGGTGGCAAGGATTACCCTGGTCATTATCCAAGTTGGTCGAGCTCGACTGGAATTCTGAGTACCATGTTTAATAAGTTGTCTGTTTGTTTAGGCTTTTCTGGAATAAAAAGTTCAAAAGCTCTCCATTATTATCCTCACTCTTTGCAATCTACAATCCAGTTTGTGGATAATGATCTGACAATTTGAGGAAACAGTTGCTAGAGAGCTTGTGCTTCAAAATAACTTTGCTTATATTGTATGAAGAAGTCTAAGTGCATGAAATATTTTTGAGAATTTTTTTTTATTCTAAAAAATATTTCTTAGTTGAATTTAAAATTTTGCTCTTTTTTATGCACTACGTGAAGTAGAAATTTTTGAAATAATAGTATTTCTTATGAAATTTTAATTTTTTTTTCAGATTAAGAATCTGATTTAAAATTTAGTTCCTTTCAGAGCTTGAATTATAACGTCCATTTACACAATTGCACATTCGTTTGTTAGGAGTGTGATCGGCTGAGGGGGTAGATTCCAAAAATTTTGATGAGGATTGATGAAATGGAGTGTTGTGGCCACTTCTTAATTATGAATAATTATAAGTTCCCCTCTTCTCGTATTAGACCTCGTATCTGTGTCATCAAATTAATATCGTAAAAAATATGTATCTATGTTTCAATATGTTTAATAAAGGTTATGACGTCAGTGAGAGTAGGGGGTGGAGCTAGTGGGAGAAACAGCCGCAGGTTGGGACCCATCCCCACCAGAGGCTGGCCGCCTATATAAGAAACGAGACTAGACTGAATTAGTATAACGAACCGGACCGTCACTTGGAACACTACTCTCTCCTCTCTGCACTGGCGCTTGCTGCTCTACTCAAAACCATGGTCTTCTCATTCAACTACCTCTGCATCTCTCTCTCTCTCCTAACCTCTCTATGTTATAGTCCGGCATTGTTAGACCCCACACTCTCCTAGTGGGAATCTCTGCCTTCTTCTTGCTAAAACTAGCACCTCCTTGGGAGAGACCGCTCCCTTGTGGATGACGGTTGACGTGGCCCTACAAACTTACCAGTAGCGTCTCCCATGGCAATCCAGTCAGCTTCTCTCCGGTTCACCCTCGCCTTTGGGACCTGGACGGTTTTCGCCTACCCTTAGACACCGAGTGTGAATTCGTTGTCATTCCAAGACCACATAAACTACCTATATACCTACCCTGTTCCTCTTCTCCTGAACATAGTGTTTTGTCGGGGCACACACCTTCTAAAGATCTTATGGAGTCAGATCAAAGCGAATTAAAGCTGCCTTCCGCCTAGGCCGGCAGCTAGGGTGAAAGACCACATGTCCGCCTGCTCTATCTCTTTCTTGGCGCTTGTCGGACGGCGGCTAAGAGGTTGTAGTGGACCCTAGCCCGCAGCAGGCGTCTCCTCCCCACTTTGGGGATACTCAGTTATCTGAGCCCAACATGGAGGTTTTGGTTTGACTTGGAAGAGCTCTGTTGTAATTATTTTCCTTATTTAATCAATTTCTTTCTCCTTGCCTACTTTTTAAGGAATTAATGCTAATATTCTGGAATAGTTTTTATTTAAAGAGGGTCTATTGTATTGAAATGTTTTCTAAATTATTTTTGTTTAATTCAGTTGGAAGATGCATTATGCGATTTTAATATGTTATTCATTTTCATGTTTCAGCCTGGCGACATGGTAGCTGCTATGGTGAAAATCGTTGAAGGGGATGAAGATAGTTGGATTCTTGCTGAAGTAGTTTCTTTCAATCCTGTCACCAGAAAATATGAGGTATATTATTAAATTTAATATGTGCATCCCTTATTTTTTGTTATTCTATTCTTGTCACACAATTAACCCATTATGCTGCCCATCATATTTACTCTAGTTATTTATTTCAGATATCCTAGAGTAGGAATGGAGAGTACAGGAGATACACAGCTAGCTGTGTATAGTGTCTGTAGCTTTCAAGCTAAAGACATAATAAAATATAATTGTTGATACAAGAGGGTGGCATTAGTCATAATTTGAGGGATTGACTTACCTTAGGCCTTTTTATGAGTCTAGTGGAATCATTTCTATGAAGTATTGTGGTTTATTACATCACTTGAAAGTTCTCTACATGAACCTAAGAAGATCTTAAGTAGAAACTCGATTATCAGTCAATCGAGAGACTATTGCAGTGATAAGAGAATAAAAAGCAGAACGCCCCCCCCTTCATTCTAATAATCAATAATAATAGTAATCCCCAAGTACTGATGATTGTTATAGTGTAGTGGATCCATTAGTTAAATATTTGACCTGTAGGGGTATATCTAATATTAGGTTTCTAGGGAATCAGTATTACTTCCTTAATCTCTGACCTTTGCAAATCCTTAGACTTTAGCCTAATTTTTCGATTCAGGATTGACTTGTAGCAAATAGTCTGTCTTTAGCTCGGCTCCCCATATTACTGATATCTCTGTGATAAATCTGTATACTCCTGCGGCATAGGTAATATATGCTTTATGCTCTTTTGCTGTGAAGGTAGTTTTGTTGACACAATTATGAGGGAAGGACGAGTTCTCTGTTAGGATGTTGTTATCTATGGAAAAATCTATGAGGAGTGTACAATTCGATTCTTTAGTGGTTCTATTTTTTTCCTCGTTTAAGGACACATTAAAGAAATCATTGTAATAATATTCTATAAACATTTCAAAGCTAAAGATAACAAATGGTAGAAATAGAAAATCAAAATTAATTTGACCACAGAAGTATCATTACAATATATATAGGTATGTATATTTATATGGATACAAATAATTGTGCCAGAATGAAAATGAAAAAAGATGTGTGTGAAGCTGTATAAAAATATTTGATTCATATAAAATATATAATATATTTTAATAATAAAAATAAATAATAATGAAGGAAAATAAAAATCAACAGGTCAAAATAAAAAAAATATTCTGAAAATTAATGTTCATTAAAAATTTGAAGAAATATAGAGTATCTGTTCAGACAGAAGCTGGTCATCCTGGTATTGCTTGGAATCTCGAATTATCTTATCTCCATGTGGAGATATAGGTCTTGCCGACTGCTGTCACTCGTCTTCGTTTTTGGAAATACCAGCCAGAGGTGAGACATTAATCTCTGATGTGTGAGATGTGTTGTAAAGGGGAGCGTTTAGGACACAAAACTCACAGGCGTTTGACATGGAGATACAGATGTCCTGAGATGATCTTTCAATGATAATCAAGCAAAGACAGCCCAGCCATTTTAGGCCTGAGTAGAGGGGATATCAACTATCTGATAATATTTAGTGAAGGCAATAGTACTACTGCCCCTGCTGCATGCATGAATAAATCTTATGTTACACAAAAAACTCAATATAAATTTAAACAAAATTTATATTAAAATAAATAATACTAAAACTAAACAAATAGAACTAAAAAGAGTCATTAACAATATCCAACATATACATTAAGATGCCCTGGATTTTTGATTTTCCAAAATTTACCAACAGTAATTTTAATTTATCTAAAGTTTTTTTTTTAACTCTCAATATTTTAACTAAATGAGATTATTGAGTATAACTACATGAATACATAGGTTTGAGTTTGAGCTTACCTATGCATACAATTTTCCTTATCTTCATAACTATATTTCAACTACAAAATAAAATAAGAAAGCAAATCTGATCTAGAAAAATGAAACTTGTGGGGAAAACTCTAGTGCTGATCCTGTTTGATCTAAATCTAATGATAGGCCTTGTGGTTTTCCAGGTATGTCTTGCCATGTATCAGGCTTAATTTTAAGGTTATAGCCTTTCTTAAACAAGAACTGTAGTTATATTTAAGGCTATGTATTTTTTAGAAACTATTTAAATTTCCTAACAACATAAATAAAATACCATTTTAATCATGCGAGAATTTATTTTCACTTAAATACTTCATAATTAATAATTCATAAATTATGAATGAGTTGCTTGCAAAAGAATTGTAACCTTGGTATGTATTTGATTGCTTTACAGTGTAAATCCCAAAATATACTTCTCGATATAATCTTATAAATATTGTTTTTTATTTCAGGTAGATGACATCGATGAAGAGCAAAATTTATGCCATACATTGAGTAGGAGGCTAATTGTTCCCCTCCCTTTAATGAAGGCCAACCCTGAAACTGATCATGATGCACTCTTCCCTAAAGGAGCAGTTAGTAAGTTTTTTTTATGAAAATTTATACTGAATGAGACAGTTTTCTTTGCTCATTTGACAATCTTTTTATTTTAGTCTTTAATTATGCATCTCATTGTCCATACCCATAATTTTTTATGTTTAATTAGGGAAAGGGGAATCAGTGTTATTTATTACATCTTAAATTAATATAGGATATTCATTTCCAAAGGAACTCAAAATCTGTGGTTATTTTTTTCAGTAATGGATCTTTATCCACAAACTACCTACTTCTATAAAGCTCTTGTAAACCAGTTACCTACCTCAGTTTTAGATGACTATGAGCTAATTTTTGAGGACCTCAGTTATGCCGATGGCTATGCCCCTCCAGTAAAAGTAGCACAAAGGTACGATTTTGTCTTTTCCTTGCAGGTTTGACGAAAAAATATATTTTAGGTTATTATTTTGTTTTATTTCATAGACTAATAATTTGTTTTTCCTCCCAGGTATGTAATCGATATCAAAGAAAGAAAAAAGTCTTAGCATTCAGCTCAACCAAGCACAGTATCTAGCGATGAAGGATGATATCTTCGGTTTGATCTCTGGTTCTTGGTTATTGAAAAAAATGATGAACAAACACTTTCTGTTTTTTGAATAAAGTTTTGCTTCATGCAATATTGTAAATTGAAACATTGTAATTAATTGAAATTTATTAGATGTATGTGATTTTATTTTTTGCTTAACTGAAAATTTTCCATTAATGCTTGTTATTTTATGTTAAGAGTTTAGCTAAATTAGTTTATAGATACGGTTTATGTAAATTAATTTACAATAAATAGACTCCTTGATAATCTGTTATTATTTTATGCCTAATCCTTATTTAGTTTTTGAAATTATATTTTGTTTGTAATCTTGTTTTCTTGAAAAAATTTATATCATTCAAAGGCACAAATACTAAGAAGACTTTAATTTATACTCTTAAAAGATAAATGTGTATCACTGTCCGTAACTATAATGAGGCAACTTTAAAATTTTGTGAAATAAATTCTGTTAGACAAAGTGGAGTTATTTTATTTTTTCCTTGTCCAGTCAAATTTCAATTTTTACATTGTTGCGTCATTATATTCCCAGAACAGCGATATAAGCTTCTATATAGTCAGTAACTTCAAACACTTATTTTTTAAATTATACAATGAGAACCAACGATATTTAACTTATAATAGTACCATACTTTAAGTTTAGCTATTTAATTTACATTATATAATTGTTTTAACTTTTAATAAAGAGCATATTTTTAGCCTGACAACTATTTTAACTGAACTATTATTTTACATAATGAAGTTTTTTTAACTTCTAGGGTAAGGAGTATATTTTAGATGGGCTGATGACTCCAGGTCTCTTAAAGTTCGTTCTGCCATATTTTTAGTACTAGTGTCTTGACTCTCGGTAGTAATCTCGTAGCAGTCATTAAGTGTTTAATGTATGAAACTTATAATCGAATTATCAATAATTTAGATTTAAAACTACTCACTGCATTCCTTTGACCTAACAACATAGGCTTAAATATTAAATGTTCCTTGAATGCATTACTCTGTTGCTACAGAGGATTTGACATGGGATTTTGGCACATTAAGTTGAAAAGGTAATTGTGGTAGAAAAGGTTTCTTTTCCACTGGAGTACACCACCATTTCCGCAATTTTTATTTGAGAGTTTCTTAGATCCATTTCCCAAAACTGAGGGCGCAGTGAAGTCTACAAGTTAGTCAGTGTGGTTACCAGTGATATTGTGTATAACATGGATCCACATGTCCATGCTAACATATTTCTCCACATCGTTGATATTTACTAAAGTATCAATTTATAATACAAAGTGCTGGTGACGTGAATGACTTCAGGTGATGGTATCAGCTTTTTGAAGCTCTGCTAGTCCTGAAAAGTGGACCTATTTTATGGGGAGGATCAGAGACCAGACCTTGTATACAACTTCAACCTACCCATCTGAGCTCAATTTCTTCTAAAATTTTATTGTGAAGAGAACCTGAAAAAATCACTTTGAAGTCCAATTGGAAATGGAAAGTGACTGGACCAACTTTGCCACAACACACCTCCCACAAGCAGTACTCAGATAGGTTGTAATATATTACTTCAATATGATGGAGCTTGGTAGACAAGAAGAAGACTATGTTTCTCTTCTTCCATTTATGAGGGTTCACCATGTCTGAAACTCTAATAACATATTTCCCAGGAAAAGAAGTCAGTTTGGGTAAGTCGACAACCCCGGAAAATTTCCCATGACATGGAAAATTCCATTGCACGATAAAATACAATCAGTTGATCCAAGTCACACCCAATTGGATTTATAATTTACCTGTTTGGGGTAAGTAGATTTTGTCAATGATTTTATGCAAACTTTAGCAACATAGCCACTTGGCTGAACATCATAAGTAGTGTAGGTTTTTAAGACCAACTTTGCAGTTGCTCTATAAGAGTTTTTTCCACAACTGAAACACAAATTCGCGATATCCAACGAACGGCAAAATTCCTGAGATAGTGATAGCAAAGAGTAGCGTGAGGCCGAGAGCTCGGCTTTTCATAATCTGAACATCGGGATCATGAGATTTTACTGATATCACTTATGATAGAACTGTGTTCCGATAGATCCAGTGAGGTGGACATGTGAGTCAGTTCTTCGGACTGAATTTTAGACGCTTCGAATGCAAGTGTTTTTTTTCCAGAATTTTGCCAAATTCAGTAATGTTGATCTACAACAAGAGCTGACGAAACTAACCATCGTGGACCACCCTGACGAATTGGGCCCTTAGGATCGCTTCATAAACCGAGACCTACAAATACCTGAACATTAAACATGGAATTCAAAATACAACAGGAGGGGTAGGAGTGTCACTACATACTCAGCAATGGGTTGTGTCTCACTTTGATAGCAGTAGAAAACATAATACTGCGAAACAACCACGTTCGGCCGGAGTATTTACCGTCATTACCAGACTAACACAATGGTTAACTACAAAGTTCTAAATTTTATTACAGACTGCCTTTTGAGCAAAATAGAGGAAGTGGAAGTGATTTTACCAATCGTTACTCCGGACAAAGTAGTTCTGACATATAGCTTAAACACTACTCTGTGCCCATTGAAAGAGTTAATGGTTATGGAGGAGTAGTAGTTTCTGTATGTATACATCACATGGAAGTTAATGGCCTCACCGAAAACTACATATAATATCAAGCTCTAGTACTCCCCTGTGACCTTCAATTTACACCAAAACCCATTTATCTTGATCGAGGGCGTTTCCACCAGGGTATTCAGTCCTTCTACAAGAAGGTACACAAATATTCAACCATTGGGAGGTCAAATATCTTAATACGTGACATATGGAACAACAAAACCCTTCTAGACAACGATTGATAATGACGCCCTTCATTGCACCCTCAAGTTTTCACCTTTTGATGCCGACATACTCCTCACAGTGCAGCGGTTAAACACTTCTCATTTAGGCTTGTTTATTTTTTATTTATCTAGTCATTGTGTATACGCTGAACTACCCGTGGAGTATTATATACTTCCAAGTGAAAATTCAAGGTTGGATCATTAGCATAAACTTGTGAACTGTTAAATGAATGAAAATAAGAATTTATGCCAAATCACAATTCATTTATTCAAAATTAAACAAAATGTTATCAAAATTTCATAAAAAAATGAGGAGCAAAAATAAAATACCCAGGCCTGGTTAGTAATAATATAAAATTTACCAATGTAAGACATAGACTTGTTTCAAAATAAAAATACCAAATTCTAGTCACAATAATTAAATTTTCAATAAATTCAACTAATTTGCCATTTAAATAAAATAAATAATCAAAATTAAAGTGTATAATTTATAATCTTCTTTAAAATGGCGATGAAACTTATCAATAAAATATTCCGTAATTTTAATTCAAATAGATCGTTTTTTTGATAAATCGAAAATAGTAGGCCATTTCAATAATAATTAAAAGGTAATTAGTAATAAATCAATTAAGGAATTGATTAAGAAATAAGTGAAAATAAGGGTATGTTCACGTAGTCGTATGAAGCGTTATTTCATGTAGTTGCAGGTTGCAGGTCAAGCGTTCACGTTGGTGTAGGTTGTAGACAAAGCGTAGCGCTGCCGTGGTCAGATTGATGCTCTAATAAACCAACTGCCGGGTGGCGTGAAACCGTACACACCATTGCTCGGACGTGCAAACTGCCAGAGTTTCACGGAGAAGACCCAAGACTATGGTTCCTGCAGGTCAAAAATATTTTTTCAACGAGCCGGATCTCTTCGTCTAAGGCCAAATCAGAGCATATTTACGCTCAGCTTCCGTTCAGGGTACTAACACAGGTCGCAGACCTAGCGTATTCTCCAAGTGATAGTCCCTACGAAGACTTAAAGGCTCGTCTTATCGAAACATACAGCCAGAGCCACTACAGACGACTGATCCGGTTATTGCAAGAGACACACCTCGGAGACTAGAAACCGTCACATCTCCTGCGTCAAATGCAGTCTCTGGCAGGACCCACGACCTTTGAAGACGTCATTCGCACCCTCTGGCTACGCGCCTTGCCAGACAGAATCCGCGACATACTGGCATCGCACTACGAGGCGAAATTGTCGAAACTGACGTTGATATCGGACAAAATCATGGGCTTAAGTTCAGCTACCGCAATACATACAGTCCCACCCGCATCGGCTCCCAAGGCCAGCCTGCCACGCTCCAGCTGTGACTGCCAGACAGCCATCGCACAGCTCACCCAACAAGTAACCGTGCTGGCCAATTCAATGAGCAGACGAGAAGAAAACAGGTCCACTTGGCGATACCAGCGACCAAAACCAACTACCGAATCTGATAGTAAGGGCTTATGCTTCTACCACAACAGATTCGGTAAGGATGCATATCGATGTCGCAGGCCCTGTAGGTGGGTTGATGACGCTACCACACCGGCGGGGAAACTAAATGTTACCATGGTCAGAGCGATACCCATGGCATGCCTAACCTTTCGCCGCCTATTCGTGACAGACGTCCGTACTCGGCAGCATTATCTGATAGATACGGGAGCAGCTATCTCCGTACTTCCCCCACCCAAAGTAAAAAAGGCTATACCCTCCGACTACCAGCTCTACATTTTCACCTACTGGTAGATCTCCAGCACCGCCAGCTGATCGATGGCATTACTGGTCGTCGTACCACGGGAAGAACACACGTCGCTACGGTCTCCGTGGTATCAAGCATACCACCCGACAACAAATACGCCGGCCTCTTACGGCGCTACCCTCAGCTCACACGACCACAACAACCTATGGGCTCAATTCCGCCGACAAAAGTAGAGCACTACATAGACACTCGTGGACCGCCCGTATGCAGCAAGGCTCGTCAATTAGCGCCAGAAAAATATCAAGCCGCCAAGGAAGAATTCCGGCGTATGATGCACGAAGGAATTTGTCGGCCCACAGCCTGTGGGCAAGTCATCTTCACATTGTCATGAAGAAGGACAGAACAATACACCCCTGTGGAGACTACCGACTACTGAACAACAAAACCATCCCAGACCGTTATGGTGTGCCCAATATTTCAGACTTTAACAACCAGTTGTTTGGCAATACCATATTTTCAACACTTGATATAAAAAGGGCTTACCATCACATTCCGGTAAACCCTCAGGGCATCCCCAAAACGGCTATTATCACCCCATTTGGACTTTTTGAATTTCTCCGAATGACGTTCGGACTTTGCAACGCTGCCCAGTCGTTCCAGAGGTATATGGCAACATTTTTAGAGATCTACAATTTGTGTTCGTATACCTCGATGACATACTAATCGCTTTGGCCAACGAAGAGAAACACCAGCGTCACCTGGAAACAGTCTTTGGTCGTCTGGCTGCTCATGGGCTAACCCTTAACATCTCGAAATACGTATTAGGACAGCCCGAAGTCGGATTCCTAGGGTACCATGTCTCACTCTGGGGCATCGTTCCATCACCAGCTAAAGTACAGGTAATCTTAGATTACCCCCGACCTACTACGATAAGAGACCTCAGACGTTTTCTCGGAATGGTCAACTTTTATCGCCGATGCTTACCTAACGCAGCGAAACACCAGAGGGTACATAACGCCTACCTACAAGGGGCCAAGAAAAATGACCGTACCATCATCAACTGGACTGAAGAATCTGCTAGCGCCTTCGAGGACACCCGCAGGACTCTGGCAATCGCCGCCCATCTCGCTCATCCATCAACAGACGGACAGCTCATCCTAGCCTCTGACGCCAGTGACACAGCTATGGGTGCGGCACTACAACAGATGGAGGGAGGCGCTCTAAGGCCCATCGGCTTCTTCAGCCGTGCCTTCAACACTGCTCAGTCGAAATACAGCACCTTCGATAGAGAGCTATTAGCTATCTACGAAGCAGTCACCATAAGCCTCTCACACACGCCATGGCCCAGCAAAGTGACACTTCCTGCCCACGACGTATGCGATACCTAAATTACATAGCTCAATTCACGACAGAAATACGCTATTGTAAGGGTAAGGACAACGTCGTGGCGAATGTCCTCTCGCGCATAGAAGCCGTCTGTGAACCAGAAAATTTTCAAAAATTACACACTGCTCTAGTAGAAGATTAGGAATTAACAGTCTTCAGGGAACAGAACGCCACATGCAGGTTAGAGCCCGTTAACATCCCCGGCAGTGACATTTCTCTCATTTGTGAGACCTCACCTCATCAGGCCTGTTCACGAGACTGACACGCCTCCTGGGTGTCGAGAGAATTCGGACCACCACCTACCATCCACAGGCAAACGGCCGAATTGAACGATGGCACCACTCGCTTAAAGCCGCACTAACCGCCCATTCACAACACCGTCAGTAGACGCGAAGCCTGCCAGCAGTCCTGCTCGGCCTACGAAGTGTAATCAAAGAGGACCTGGGGTGTAGTGTCGCTGAGCGAACATACCAAAAACCCTTACGCATTCCCGGAGAATATTTTACACCAACACGAGTAGATCTTGACCTCCGACGCAACATGTACAACTACACCGGCAAGACACGAAGAAGATGTTCGTTAGCAAGGACCTCAACAACTGCACACACGTCTTCGTTCGACAAGAACACCGGCGTAGCCTCGAACCGGCTTATACGGGTCCGCACCTAGTAGTTAGCAGGAATAATAAAACCATGGTCATAAGGGCAGATAATAAGGAGACTCGTCTTTCCCTAGACCGTGTAAAGCCAGCTTATTTGCTAGACACCGCCAAAAGTTTACCTACACTGGGTAAACCAGAGGAATTAGGAAAAACTCCACCACCATACCTCTGCACGAGAAGTTCGGTAGCGCGACGGTAAATATAAAATAAGCATTACTGATCAAATATAAATTAATTTTTTTTAAGTTGTTTCGAAATATACGCTATAATATTTTTTTTTATATATTATATTATGACCTAAAGTTACCACTTGTTACTGTAAGTCATTTTATATCATATGTTTTTGTTTTTTTTGTTTTTTTTCTTGTTCGTAAATGTTAACAGCGATCAATAGACCACAACAATTGTAAAATAATGTTAGTCAAACGTGTATGTAAATATGTATATCTAAATACTTTTGGCTGTTTGTAGTCGTTACATTTTTATTAGCTAACTTGATCTGTTATCGAGTAAAATGTTAATTCTTTTATTGTCATTCATGTGAAAGATCAACATTTTTTTTCTAGTGAAAGAGCTATTTAATTGTTTATTTGTAATAATTGTTCGACAAATAATTTCCAATGTACACAAAAGTGTAAGCATTTAAGAAAGATTGATAGAACTATGTTTGTATTATGTACGTTTTTACTATGTAATGTAATTCAATATAAAAAAACTGTCAAACTTTACCATGTATAGGGTAATTTGGGGGAGTTGTGTAGCGACCGCTAACTACATAAGTTAAATCACCCTATACTCTAGTGCATATATATTGTAAGCAAAAGTAAAATAACAGGAACTAAATGTATGTAAATCATTAAGCAATAAAACGCCGAAGCCAGTCATAAACGGGAAAGAGTCGCCAGCGGGCAGTCATAAACAGTCATAAACCTGAAAGGGTTAGCAGCTGGCAGTCATAAAAAGTTAGGTACCCACCGGCCTAAGAGCCCGGTGTCATACCAGGTGTCATACCACGAGTCATAAACAGACATAAACTTAGCAACCCTTTTAATGCCTCTCTTCCGGCAGGAAGGGGAAACAATGTTTAAACCAGGGCTTCTGGCCCTGTAAAACCAGTCTCTCCTCATCCGCCTCTGAGTGTCCTCGTGAGTCTCTTAGTCTCCTCGCCAGTCTCCTTGCAGACTCTCTGGCGACCTTTACTCGGTGATGCTTGGCTTCCGCTCGAACTCTGAAAACTTGACTTATTCTTTATGAAACCTCTGTACCTCTTCTCTTGAACATAGTGCATTGTCGTGGCACATACCTATCATAAAATGGAGTCAGATAGTAACGCCGTCCTGGAACAATTGTCCAGGTTATAAGCTCGAACAATCCGCTCTTGTCACCAGGGCTAGAGTGATCAGGCACCACCTAGTGACGACTCGACACTCTCAATGGAACTATTGTGTACTCTTAAGGTCCATGAATTGTTTTAATACTGTGGAGTTCACAACTCCATACCATAAAACATATTTATTTCTTTAACTGCGCAAAGAAAGTAAGTAGCATAGAGCGGCCGCGCTCCCAACGTCTTGGCAGATAAATGGCATGGATTAATTAATTACTAGGTAATAAAAATTCTCTAATATTTTTGAGCATGATATGAAATTTATTGAATAACAATGTAATAATTGACAATTTTTGTTTGTATTCTTAAACCACCTTTACAAATAGAGTTTAATTTATATTTATGACACATCGTTTTCGCTACTTAAAATCAACCCAGATTTTTTCAGAAGCATGATAGTTTGCTTGGTAGTTCCGTTTGATTTCATAGAATGTAATTAACTCTTAATCAATTCACAGATAATTAGAAAACATAGAATTCCAGCCATATTGTGAAAAATATCTTATAAAGACCTTGAAGTCTTCATTAATAATATTTATCATGTATTGGGACTAAAATGGTTACTGTTACAAATAAATTATAAAACTGTTACAAAAATTGTGATTGTAATTTCTAGGGTACCTTAGCTTCAATTGATGCATGCTATTTTGGATGGGTGCTACGTTTCAGGCCCCGATGATCATAAAACTAAAGACAACCCCCATGAGAAATACAGATGCTTCATTCATAAATTATTTAATCACTGAAAAATAATTATTTCCTATCATCATGCTTTGGTGAATAATATGTAATAACTGTTGGGAATTCCAATGAAGCAGTTCATGGCCTGCTAAAGTGCTCTTTGTGTTGGCATTATAGTGGACTGTAATACAAAAGTTATAAAAACTGTCTTAGAAAGGGTTTTCACAACAGTAAAGAAATCCTTAGTGGCTGGATTTATCACACATGGCTTAATTTTGTTTTTTTAACAATGTGGAAAATATCAAGCACTAAAGGAAAGTGAATCAAAATCTAACAATGAAGATTTCCGTCTCAAACGTCAATCGCGCTTGTGATTATGACAACTTCATGTCTGTAAATAATTACTTGAAGATATACCTAAATAACTTTTTATATCGTTGACTATTTCTTTTATCATTAAAGGACTTTATTATGATAAAATTACAATCTGCCTCATTGGGCAATAAGTAATTGTGATAAATGTTTTCATTCATACCATATATTACAAAGTTTTATTCACTCGTTCATTCATACAGTATTTACAAACAGCCCGGAGACCTCCCAAATCAACATGGTTGTCACCTCCCTCGCATGCTAAAGAGAAAGCGGAGTCTTGGGAAGTCCCCCACGCTCCTCCGTCAGCCACGTCACCAAATAAGAGCCAGTGGAGGCTGACCAAGAGCGCGAGAGCCACATACGCTCAGGACATGATTGGAGAAAATGGCCATTGCCAGGTCCCACTTCCCACAGACATTGGTCAACGCAGCTCTACCCCAATGTACTCACAGCTAACTTGAGTTTAGGCGTAGCCAATAAGCAAGCAATGACACGCTGTTAATTTATCCTAAAACATCGAATAGTTTTCTTATCCCCTATTCTTAATTCGCTAGGACAGCAAGAAAATAATTGAAACAGCAATAACGTAGGCCTAGAGCTATCTTTGAGAGACCCCTGCTTTTGCAATTCGCTGATGCTCTATTCAAAGCCACAGACGCTCAGGACATGATGGGAGAAACTAGCCATTGCCAGGTCCCACTGTTCCGGATTTATAGCAGGTCACTAGACCACTGCCGTTTTAGTCTCCGAGGAGGATTATAGAAACGAGTAGTGCAGGGCAATGACTGTGCTAGGGGATTAGGGTGGTTGGCTAGGTTACTATGGAATTTTATGAACTTGAAAGGGATGAGTTCGAGAATGTAAGGTATATTAAGATCGTTATCAAGGGTTTTGTTGCTGACTTAATAAGGGGAATTTACTATTGTTCTCAGGACTTATGGATACGCTTGATGTTCGACTTCCCCGTTACTCTATTCCGTATTTCCAGATTGGCTTAAGTACTACTTTGTAAATTATTAGTATATAGTTGGCTATTAAATTTTTACTTTACCTAGGGTTGAAAAGTACCATTAATGTTCATGTACCACATAGCAGGAAATAACCAGACACAAAACCAATTAGGAATTTAAAAATATTTACATGGAATACTATGGTACTCAGAATATGAGAAACTTCAGAAATTACTTTTAAATACTAAGGTTCGTTCGGAAAAATATGAGAATCATATAACGTTCTTCAAATCAACGAAATTCATAAATCTTTACAGCATATTGTCACCTAAGTCAGGCAAAGATACCCCTTCACCCCCCACTTTTGATCACCATAGAGTAGAGTTGTAAGTAAAAGAGAAGAGAGACGTGACATTTTGGTGGAGGTGCCGGGCACAAATCGAAAAGTTTTGTAACATTTCGGGAAAAATGAGTTCCGCGGGTACGGGACGAGTTCGGAAAAACTATGCCGCAAACGCGTAAAGGTGCAAGTGCCGTGAAGGGTTCGGGGGGAAAAGGAAACGAAAAAGAAGAAAAGGAACCCTGTGAAAGTTGTGATTCAAGGGATAACAGTGAAGAGCAGAAATCAGACGTCGAAAAAACAAAAAACGACGGAGGTGAGAAAACGAAGAAAAAACAGTAGAAAAACCGAGCACAAGAAAAAGGTCATCCACGCTAAGAGAGATGGAGCAGTTTACAGGAAGAACCGGTGAGAGAATAGAAGATTTCTTAAAAATCTACCGACGAAAGGCCAGAGCGGAAGGCTGGGCCGATCAGGATTTGAGAAACAAGCTCGCTCTGTACTTAAGTGGTGCCGCGCTCAAATGGTACGAAAGAATTGAAGACGACATTGACGCCAAGGCTCCACAGTGGGACGACCTGAAAAAGATGCTAATCGAAGAGTTTACCCCCCTGAATCGAAAAGAGGAAAACGTAATACAGCTCTATACACGAAAGCGAGGAAACAGAGAAGACTTGTGGGAATACTTCCAGGAGGTACTCCTTTTATGCGATCTGGTAGACGAGAAGATGGCAGAACAAGACAAGGTACGGGCTGTACTCCGGGGATTAGACGACTGGACCCGAAGGTGGGTTTCCACTCAAGAAAACCCCACTACCACGAAGCTGAGAGACAATCTTCGGAAATATGAAGTAAATGTGAAATATGGTGAAATGAATTTCACAAATAATTATCCGCAGATCACGGATGTAGAAGATTATTTAACAGAAGATGACCAGCATCTTATTTTAAGGAAATTAAATGAGAGACTAGATCGGATAGAGGAATATAGTAAAACATGTGATGAAGTAAATTTGAAATATGGTTTTACAAATAATTATCCGCAGATCACGGATGAAATAAATGTAATAAAAAATCAGAAAGATGATTTTAAAGAAGAAATAAATCAATCGCAAAATATTATTTTAGAAAATAAACAAACAATAAAAACAAATAAAGAAGAAATGTTCACAATGCAAAACAAAGTTTTGGAATATGAAGAAATATTACGAAGTAATGGAAAAGAAATAAATAAAATGTGTAATCAAATATCAGATTATAAAGATACAATTAAGGATAATAAAAATACAATAAATATGTTGCAAACAAAAATTTCAGATAATGAAACGAGGATCGCAAACAGTGAAGAGAAGGTAATTGTATTACAAAATAAAGTAACAGAGTATGAAAACTCAATTGCACGAAGTAAACAATTAATTAATTTACTGCAAAATGAAATTTTAGATCAGAAAAACACAATTAAAATAAATGAAGAAGAAACTAATGAACTGCAAAAGAAGGTTTCCAATTACGAAGGAGCTCTCAAGGATAATGAAGAGAAATTGATTTCATTGAAATATGAACACACCTCACATCAACATGATCTAGATAGCTATAAACAAACATTGGTTAAATGTGAAGAAAATATAGTTTTATTAAAAGATAAAGCCATTGATTATGAACAAGCAATCAGAAACAATAAGGAATTTAAAAATAGCTTCAGGAACGTTTTTTGTGCGATAGAATACGACTTCAAAAAGAAGAAAAAATATTTTTTTCTTTTATTATTTTCATTTAATAATGAAAATAATACCAATCGGCATTTGAAGAAGCATGAGAGTTTCAGAAAAATAAATGAATCCGAAGAAAATTCAGTCACTTTTTCAACCACCATTAATAATGATCAAAAAATTAAAATCTTGTTCGATACCGGCTCAGAGGTAAGCCTTATCAATAGAGGATTCATAAATCCCGGTTTAAAGATAAAAGAACCCATTGTTTACTTTATGCTAGTATTAGCCTTGGACCTAGTTGTTTTGAGCTTAAGCTATTATGGCTTTACTTTTGTTAATGTATAACGTAATATAGAAGTAATGATTTATTTTATGTATTAGAATAGTGTAATTTTTCCTTATAAAGGATTTGGTCTGAGAAAAATAAAAAGATCGCCTAGTTACACAATTAGGTGTCCTAACTAAATTTTGTTTGTACGCTCAAACTTTTCTAAATTAAATTAGCAGCTTTAATTGCCTTATTATAAAAGTAAATTACTGTTTTTCCATGTGATAAAAAATTTTTCCGTTGCGCAATAATATTTCAAAAACGTGGAAACTTTAAGTTATATTAGGCATTGAAATGTCGAAAGAAATGTAGTAATATTATTGTTTTATTTGTATTTGATTTTTTTTTTGATAGATGAACTTAAGGTTAAGAAAATAATGACCAATTATTATTTTCCAAAGAGAAGATAATAAATTTTATATAAGTATAGTTTTGTTATTTTAATGCTGAATGTTAAATTTATTTTGAGTAGAAGTTTATATTGTATTCAGAGGTTGGTAATTTAGCAGTGAATATCATTTTTTAAAAAGTTGCATTGCGCAATTTAGTACAGAAAGTTAATTTCTTTCTTTTCATCAAAATTTCTGTTTCAGCTTAATAAGTATGTGAAATCCCAATGGGACATTAATGATCATTAGTAATTTAAGTTGTAGTCTAGAATTATTTCCAATGGTTTTACGAAATGAAGTATAATCAAATAAATCATGATCAAATGATATCAATTACTTATAAAGGAAATTTGTAAATAGGTTATATTTTAATTGGCTAATCTAACGTCATAATATTCTATGCTAACATTAAGTAGAAACATTTATTTTAAAATATGTATACTATATTTACTTATATTATCCGTTTTTAAATAATTTAGTTTTTTTGAAAGAAAGATTAGAATGCTACATTGATATTGTTTGTATCTAAAAGACAAATCTATTATATGTTTTAATAATTATTATTCTTCATATTTGTTTATAATTGATGTACCAGTGAGAACATTTCATGTACCGGCGTTACAATTAATGTCTTATTAGATAATTTAAATTGTTTCAAGGTTATTGACTGTTCTTTAAAGGTAGTTATAAATCAAAAGTAAATTACTTTAAATTTCGTAAGTTTGTTGTAGGCTTTTCATTATTTCTATAAGATCTATTCACTCACTTATACTCCAGAGTGAATTACTGTAATTCCGTTTATTGGAAACAACTGTATACAGATCCTTTAAAGTACAAAGAATCTGCCATTTAAGGATTATACTATTTTAGGATTTGGCTATTTTTATTTTGTAGGATTAAGTTGTTTTACTGCTTAGAATTAAAAGTTAAATTGTTGCACTCTTCGAGGATCAAACTAGATGATCAATTTGTTTTGCTGTTCAAAAAGAAGATTATTTTTATTTCATAAGCATTGTAACTTCTTCCATCGAAAGAATTCTGAATTAATTTGTATTGAACCTGTCAATTGCAATTTGTCACAATGGCTATTTGCGATATTTTACTACTGCTAATTTTCTTCATACTGTATATAAGCCTTTACATATAATCAGCTTTTTGAAGTTAAATAGTTACTTTTAGTCTAAAGTTCGTATCTGACTAGCCATTGTTTAAACTTCAGTTACATACAAGGTACTTACCCTGAAGGATTATTATCTAAGTTAACAGCTATCAAACATGGAGTTAATTGTTAATTGTTTGTCATTCATTCTGGGTAGCGCCTTCAGGGAAGGGGCTAACTGTTAAAGGGTTTTTTTTTTCTCGCAGAGTTGAAGCTAAAGAGGAGAGGTTGTTAAAGGATCAATGGGAATAGTGGTGTGAAGGGGGATTGGAGAGTGCTTTTGTCAAATTCTGTCCAGAGAATGTTGAGAAGGATAGAGTGGGAAAGTGTAAAGAGTGCTTTTGTCAAATTCTGTTCAGGGAATGTTGAGAAGGATAGAGTGGGAAAGTGTAAAGAGTGCTTTTGTCAAATTCTGTTCAGGGAATGTTGAGAAGGATATAGTGGGAAAGTGTGAAGAGTGCTTTTGTCAAATTCTGTTCAGGGAATGTTGAGAAAATGCTAGTGAGTTGTGTGGGAACCTTGAAGGTTTATTCTAGGGTTACTGTTCATAGTAAGTGAAAGTAGAAAGGTTTTCAAAGGCGGGGTCGCCTTTTTCACAGGGGGGGAGCTGTCACCTAAGTCAGGCAAAGATACCCCTTCACCCCCCACTTTTGATCACCATAGAGTAGAGTTGTAAGTAAAAGAGAAGAAAGACGTGACAATATCACGAGTTTGAAAGATATCAAAATACGCTAGGAAGATGTATACCAGTTAATGCTTACCGGCTTTAGAATTAAAAAACAAAGGGAAAAAAGGTACAGAGAAACAACACGCTTGAAAGTTAGAACTAGACTGTTTATTTCGAGTCTATAACACAGTATATTTACATTCGGGATGTTTACATCCCGACGTTCGAGGATTAAGGTTGAGTACTGATGCTGCCCGGAGCTTAACTCCCCCCTGCCAGTTTACGCACATCTCCTCGTAAACTATGAAGTCTAAGTCTAAATTGAGGATGACTTAGGCGATATTACGATCACTCTCCTAGTCGTACTAAGGGAGCGAAGGCCAGCCCAAACAGTACACAACCTGTAATCCCTTACATTCGGTCCACACACATTCGGTAAGACACTTATAGTCCAAATAAAACGCTGCCTCTAACACTGCAGCCACTAGTGACAAAATCAAAAAAAAAACAAAAAAAAAATTACATAGCTCATTACTCACAGAAAACAATGGCATCTTACACGCTACACAAAGTCGATATTTCTACATAGCCTGTGTACATTCTAAAAAAACAACAAAAGGAATTACAAAAAAAAAATACTTCTACAAATGGTACAAAGTGTACGTATGTATACCATACCAAATTTGGCTACGTGCAGAAGCGAGGACACTCCAACTCACTCATGGCCTGCACCCTCCCCCCCCTGGTGGGAGTTTTAACTGTTCGACGTGGACGGTCCTCCGTTTCGTCGGAGGTCTTGTACTCTCGATGGTGACGATGTTATGCTCCCTGATCACCACCACCTTGAATGGACCCTCGTATCTGACCGACTCTTTGCTCCGATTAGAGCCAATTTTACGATATACAATCGTCCCAATTTTAAGGTCCCCCATTCGACCCCGGACTTTGAGGTTTACCCGAGCAACTCTCTTGACCTTCTCCCTCACGATTTTGTCACGAACTTTGCCCCAAAGTTTTCCGAGCTCTAAGTGAGCACTTAACATTTGCTCCGCCATTCCCTCGTCCGCCACCGTCTCTGTCCCGTTCCGGCGCCTCGCGCGCAGTCCGAAGAGGATCTCGAACGGCGTAAACCCCGTGGTGGAGTGGATGGAATGATTGTATGCCACCACTGCCTTTGGCATCGCCTCGTTCGCCTGCAGACCCTTTTCTACCTGATACACCCACAGGTGGTCACTCAAGGTACTGTGCAACCTTTCGATGCCTCCGCGACTCTTAGGATGTCCTGGGGTGTTGAGATGCCACACGATATCAAGATTTTTCATCTCCGCCCGAACGTTTGCATTATCGAACTCCCTACCCCCATCCGACGAGATTCGGTCCGGTACCCCATAAAACTGGAACCACGTTCGTAATGCCTGTAAGACGGCGTTGGATGATTTGTCTTTTACGGCGTACGCCATAGCTACCTTACTGAAGGTATCTATTGTCGTAACCCACTTATATCCCTTCCAAGTGAACGTGTCAATCTGTAGTTCACTCAGTGGCGTCTCTGCTGTGGGTGTTTCCTCCTGTTGTCCCTGTGGTGGGTGTCGATCATATTTAGTCTTAAGACATATATCGCACGTTCCTATAATCTCTTGGATCGTCTTTTTCATATCCCACCAGAAGTACCGTCGCTGTAATGCTTGCAAAGTCTCCTGCACACCGCGGTGGTTCGTCTTCCCTTGATGGTAGGCAAGCGTTACTTCCCGCTGCCGTTCCTCATCACGCAGTGTCTGGACCATAGACAGACAACGAACAAACGATCGATCAATACCCAGTTGTTCTGTTCTCCATAATTTCTTGATCAGATCCCACACTGTCGCGTTGCCGACAAATAGATGGTAGGTCTTCCCTGGTCTGGATGCATCTTTCAATGCCTGGCAAATTTGGTCACCCTTGACACCCGGTTGGGACCAGATTGTCGTAATACTATTCTTGCCATAGCTTTCATGAGTAGCTCGCATCAGGCCGGTCGTTTGCGTCTTCCAAATAATTTGTCGCCGTTTATCGTTAATGATACCCTCGATCGTCTCCATTTCCACCGGACGTTCTCCGGCAGATTCTTCCGCTTCTTGGTGTTCGCTCCCATCGCTATCGTCCCGCGTACCGCGACTTCCATCTTCCCCGGGCGCCCATTCCTGGATAAATTGTCTGTGATCCCCGGACGTTTCCCCTTCCTCGACTGCATTTATGGTAATCGCTCGAGATAGCCAGTCCGCCACTACATTGTCCTTCCCTGGTTTGTATACAATTTCTAGGTTGTATTGGGACAAAAACTCCTTCCAGCGTGTCACCCTGGCGGATGATTCCTTAAGTTTCCCCACCCATTGAAGAGGTCTGTGGTCCGTATGTACTCTGAATCTCCGCCCGAAGACGTATGGACGAAAATGATCAATAGCCCATATGATGCCAAGAAGTTCACGCTCGAGGGCACTGTACCGCGCCTCCGTGTCGGTCAGTCTTCGACTCGCGGACGCCACTGGTCGTTCCCCCCCATCTCCCTCCTGCGACAGCACCGCTCCCAATGCATACTCACTTGCGTCGGTGGTGATAGTAAATAGCTTCTCAAAATCGGGAAACGCCAGGATTGGTTCCTCTTGCAGTCGAGCCATGCATTTTCGAAGGTTTTGCTCCATAATAGGTGTAATCGCTATCCGCGCCCCCTTCCGCAGCAGGTTACTGATGGGTACGAGATACTCTGCCATGTCTGGCACAAAACGCCGATAGTAATTTAGCGTACCTAAAAGTCGCCGAATGCCCTTGACGTCTTTCGGCACCGCTATCTTTCGAATTGCGTCGACTTTTGCAGAATCCGGCTGGACTCCCTCCCTCGAGATGGTATGCCCTAAGAAGTTGATCCGATCCTCTCCCAGCGATGATTTTTCCATCGACAATTTTAACCCGAATTCACGCAATCGTCGAAATACCCTCCGGAGATCTTCGATGTGTTCGGATTCTGTTCGGCTGAAGATCAACAGATCGTCCATATAAATCTGGCATACCGCCTCGTCTATCCCCCTCAGGATTTCGTCCATCAATCTCTGGAAAGTAATCGGAGCGTTCTTCAAACCAAATGGCATCCGAGTGAACTCATAGTGCCCCCTCTCGAAAGTAAACGCTGTTTTGTGTTGATCGGTAGCGCTCATTTTGATTTGATGGTACCCTGCTTTCAAATCCAAAGTGCTAAAGATTGTGGCTCCATTCAGTCTGTCGAGAATGTCCTCAAAACGGGGAATCGGATACTTCTCATCCGTTGTGTTTTCATTTAATTTTCTAAAATCTACGACGACTCTATATCTCTCCCCCTCCTCTCCCGGTTTACTCTTCTTTCGTACTGCCCACAGAGGACTATTCTAAGGGGATGTGCTATCAACAATTATACCCTGTCGTCTTAAGCTGTCGATTTCTGTCCGGATATGTTGGCGGAGTGCCTGCGGATATCGTCTCTCCTTCACGTACGTTATTCGGTCAGATTTTAATGGGATTTCATGTACTGTCTTCCCCGTTGCCCCAAGCATATCACCCTCCACGTAAAAAATATCTCCGAACTCCCTACGTAAACTTTCCCTTCAGTCCACAACTTTCTTGACTGCCCCTATCCGCGCACTCCCACCTCTTACGGTCCCCTGACATTGATAAGTAACCCCCCCAACTTGATCCGCCACTCCTTTCCCTTGTTCTCTACAAGCGCGCCTACCCGACCCAATAAGTCACACCCCACTATTATTTCATACTCGCGCGGCATGTACTCCACAATATGTACGTTAATGTCGCCCTTTTTTTTTCGCCCATTTCTCTAAATTCACGACCGCCTCTCCCGCCACTTTACAGGGCCCGCCCAGGGTAATTAACTTGCACTTACATACCTTGACCTGGAGTGCCCTCTCTCTGCCATACAGCCGCTCCAACGCACCGCGTGACATTATGGTATTGGTGCTTCCTGTATCCACCAAGCACCTCTCCCCCCCCTCGACTCTGATTATTGGCAACTCGCACAGTATCCCTCTCACTGTATTACACTTTAGGGTGCGGTCGCCACTCTGCTGCCACCCTCCTCAGGCTGCCACACGCTGCTCCCATCTTCTCGAAGTAGTCTTCTTTCGTTCATGCTCTCGGCTCCTGCCGCGAGCCGGCTCTTCTTCCGTTTCCGACGTTCCTGACGCTCCTGAAGATTCCTCAGCTGAAGATCCATTACCCCTGGGTGATATATTTCTTCTTTCCCGCATCGTTTGCGTATTCACTTCCATGGGTTCTGCCCTATGAACATCTCTCCTCCGATACACGTAAGGGCAATGCCTAGCGATATGCCCCTCCTCACTGCACTCGAAACATTTTGTGCGGGGGCACTGTGCCACTAAATGACTCGTCTTCCCGCAACCATGGCATTTTCTTTCTTCTCTGCGGGGTCCGTACCTGGGTCTCGCCGCCCTGAACCTCCTTTCGCCTGCCGCTCCCCTGTCCCTACCGGTTGGTGTTTCGACTTTTTTCCAATTTGATTTAGGGACCCTGGTTCTCCTGTACACTATCCGGCTCCATTCTCCCTCATCCTCCTGTATCCTCGATTCCTCCTCCCTGGCGCAGGTGTCAATCATGACCTGGGCACATTCGAGGAATGAGCGCTCATTAGGGAATACCTCTTTTCTCCCTGTTTCCTTCGCCAACTGTACCTTCAGTATAGTAGACAGAAATCCTATTCTGCCTTCTACCTCTTCGATGCTCATTGTCTCTCTCATTTTCTCTATTATTTGATTATAACGGGTTAGAAGAACTCCGGCATATTGGCCGCTACTCTGCCTTGATGATTTTGTTTCCCGGAACATCTGGAAAATATCTTCTTCGGGCGTCCATCGCCCTCCTCCATATGCTTTCTTTAGCCGCATCTTCACCGTTTCCCACGACGTCTCCTCATCCGCTTGGATCTGGTTGAGAATCTTTCTCTTGACCCGACATATCAGGGCCGCTCTTAGTGACTCTGCATCCCTGGGGTCCAGAAGATTTTCCTCCGATTTTGCTAGGATTAAGGCAGTGAGGCGATCTCCTCCCTTCAGAAAGTGGTTGAGTTCTCCTAATTCGCCAGTGAACCATTCCAGCTCTGAAATTGCATTTCTCAGATCTTGAGTGTTCATTGCTTTCACTCTCATCAACGCAAGAGCGGTAGCATGAGCTTCTGGTAAAACGCCCACCCTTCTCGTTGCTACATGTTCCGCGCCATCCGCTACGTTCAGAACAGGTGGTCGTAGCACGCCTCCTTCCGCCATGCTTTCTTCAATTTTTTATTTAACACGGCAAAAAGGAGATGAGAAAAAAAAAAAAATCGAACAGACGTCGCTTACTTCTCTTTCCACACCACGAGTTCACGGGTTTCGGCACCAGTTAATGCTTACCGGCTTTAGAATTAAAAAACAAAGGGAAAAAAGGTACAGAGAAACAACACGCTTGAAAGTTAGAACTAGACTGTTTATTTCGAGTCTATAACACAGTATATTTACATTCGGGATGTTTACATCCCGACGTTCGAGGATTAAGGTTGAGTACTGATGCTGCCCGGAGCTTAACTTACCTATACATCGCATTTCAAAAAAAAGGATGCAAAAAAAAAAAAAGATGAACTAATGAATATTAGGACAGAGCACTGGTTAAATGAGACTTAACAATTCCATTGCTTTTTTAGGGTACACAATTCAGTCAGGGCAGTATTATTTATTTGTTTTCATAATTATTTCGCTTCGATAAACATAATAATTATCTATGGAAGGATAAAGGGGTTATTTATATCTACGGTCACTGGCCATGAAAACTATGTGATTTACATATCTTTTTTATTTATGTTAACAAGCTTCTTTACATGATAACGTTGGTTTTGGCTTTCTGTCACCAGTTTGCTTTCTAACCAAGTTGTAGATATAAATATAATATGGTTTTAAATTGATTGGTCACACCCGGCTAGAGTTGAACTTTCCTCAAAGTAATTAAAAACTATCCAAAACAAACAGACAACGGTTTCTAAGAGCGGTAACTGATTCCTCCCGATACAAAAAAAATAGTAGTCAACAATAAAATTGAGTTTATTGAAATAAAATATGTTTTCGAAGAGAAACAGATTGGAAATAGTAAATCACTGATTTATAAATAAGCAAGCTTATAAGCAAGTACACGTTTAGCGATTAGGTTGGCATTGTTTTTCACTCATCTGGTGACGTTGCACTCTATCGTCCGAATTACAAGTACGGTGGACCTTTTTTACACTGGGTTTTTCTAATAATAATTAAATTTCAACTAGACTAAAATTGTCTACTTCCTAATGAGTGGGGATCATTAAGCCACACGTTGGGAATTTATTTGCCATCAATATCTTTTAAAAAAAGTTTGTCAAGTGTGACGTGTAAGTCAAATAAGGGTTTGATTGATTTTACTAATGACCTTAATCAAATTAGTTTTATTAGCATTCATACCCATAAAAGATTCCTCACACAAGCCCCATTGATTCTGTTGTATATAAATAATATTTAAAAACAAAAATCATTGATTATTTTTTGTAATTATATAAAAGCCACATTATGTATTAACTATTACTTATCGGGGCATCCAGATCTTGTTTTTGGTATGCTACTAATTAAGTATTAATTGATTGATAGTAAACTGTTGATTAGGTACTGTCCTATATTCCTGACTGCTTGTGGAACTATACTACTTTTGCCAACAGCACCTTAAGAGTCTGCGAGAGCTATTTCTGTTTAGTTAGGTGGACCTGGGGAGATTAGATAGTATTACATCAGATTGTAGAATTATAATTGGCTAATTGCAATTGCGGCAGGTAGGAAAAGATATCTGGAGGTAGTGATCCGCGGTTGGCAAAGAACCGCTTCTGGCCTGTTGAGAGTTTTTATTCTTGTGAACTAAACAGCGACTGTTTCTTTCTCTGTTCTTAAGTAGTGTTTACCTTAATAGGCTTACTTTTCTTGTAAGCTGCTCAAGATCTTCGTCTTCAGTACCACAGTCCAGTCTTCTTTAGCGAGCCTCCTGGATATCTAATTTCTCTACTCTTTCTCTTTTGCCCCATTCGCTAAAATATCTGCAGTCTTGTTCACGTCTGCGCCGTAGGCATACTGACTTCTAACTGCTGAGATCCAACCGGAGGCCCAAGGGATTTCTTTGGGGAATAAGTTATGGATACGGATAGCTCTGATCAGGGTAAACAGCCTCGGGAGGATAAATGAGTAGCTACTTGAATAAATGTAGCGAATCCGATTAAGAAAACCGAATAATTTAAGGTTAAGAGGTTACGCCTTGTGCTAACCACATACGCACCTCGGGGCCATCTAAAAGCTATGGCGACACACGCTTCGGTCAGAAACAACTATTTTATGAGATGATGGGTCATGGAATTTAAATTTAATTATGACAGATTCAATAAGAATGTAGGAAACCAGAAACTAAAGTTTTTGGGATTATTTCAGCAGAGCAAACTAATCAAAAATGAATCAAGCATAGATGTATCTGAGAAAACTTATTATTTCCCAACCCCTCCGAAGACAATACCTAATTTACTCATTTCTATAAACACGGCTCCCCTCCATTCTGGCTCTCGGCCAGGATTTTCCACCCAATCTGATCTTACCAAAAATCACGCAACACTTCCAATCCACCATCTACTGGGACATATCTATGTTTATCCTCTTAGACTTTACCAAGACATTTAACATCCTTGGCCCTTGCATTCTTCTATCTATATATTTTCTTTCTTACAGTGCCGTCAGCTAGTTTCAATTATTTCTGCTCACTACCAGGTAGTAATCATTCCAGTACAACCCCCATTCCAAACCCTTTAATTGTCTTTCGGGATAGCGCAGTATTCATAAATTTCTCCATTACTTTTCTCCACATCAACAATCTCCTTACATGTATCACACAACACTGATCAAACCACCTACATGCCAATGACATTTGAATTTACCTATCCTTTCTTCTTACTGAGCATCAATCCGCCTTCCTATTGATTAAGGAAGAGCTTGTCCGAATCGGGGCCTGGGCTTTTATCCAAAATCTTAAAATAAAATCTTAGAAATCCAAGGCAATTAATTATTACAAGTGAGGTGACAGGTGACAAGTGAGGATTGTTCGAGTTTATAACCTGGACCATCTTTTCATGACGGCGTTACTATCTGACTCCATTTATGATAGGTATGTGCCCCGACAATGCACTATGTTTAAGAGAAGAGGTACAGAGGTTTTTCATAAAGAATTAGTCAAGTTTTCAGAAGTCGAGCTGAAACCAAGCGTCCCCCAACCTTTGCAACTCGATTCCAATCAACATCCGTTGTTCATCAACTCTGCTAGTCTTTGAAGCTTTTGTATACCAACTCCATATCTCCCTTCAATCTAACAATTTATTATAAGCTATTATAATTCTTGTTAGGGAATGACATTCACCTCTCCATTTATGTTTATTGTTTAAATATTATTCTGCTGGCTTAGTGAAGTCATCACTTATGGATATAGTCCCTTTATTATTTATAAGCTAATCTGATCATTAAATCTAGACTTTACCAGTTCCTAATCTCTCTCCAGTCTATGTATAATTATTCTTTTTAATTTCTGGTCATTTTCTATTTTAATACAACCCAGACATTTTCAAGTCCTCCCCTCCCCCTGCAATAATACCTACTTTTTCTTTTTGTTGACTAGACATAACTATTTTGTTCCTATTTGTTATTCTCATGGGTCAATGTCCAAGAGTGAAGTGTTTTTTCGCAGAAGACATTCCACCACCACCCAGAAGACACCACCTGGGCACCTGGGAGGCCCAATGTACAAAACGTACAAAAACTCTTTTAAATGATAAAAAAAATGACCATTCTACTGACCGTTTGATTCGGCAGTGTGTTAATCGAACCGATATTAAGCTGTTGCCTTTACTGCTCTGAGCTAGAGTAAGTATGTGAGCCAATAGCATTCAACAAATAATGTTTGCGAAAGATTTATTATATTTTAGATTTATGAAGAGTAGATTACCAAGAACTATTCTCTTATCAATAGCCGATTGTGGTTATATGTATCGGTTTTATCTCTCTCTCTCTCTCTTTCGACAGAAGGGAGTCATTGCTTGTGGTCTCAGTTTCATCAGAAGCAACAAACGATGAACCTCTACATACTGCTTTTCATAACTGTGAGTATTAATCAGTGATCATTCCTGTCACTTACTTAATACATTCCGCATCGTTGAATTTAGATGATTGTTCTATGTATATAAACAAAAGTTAACAATCTTGTACTAGTAAACATTTTTTATTGCGGTCCATTTTTAAATTTGGTAGATTTTAATGAAGCCAAGTTACTAGGTGGTTTGGTATCTACTGGTTGTCAGCATTTTCTAATATCACTGGCACTGGTATTTTTATCTCGAAATAAAATTGCTTTCCAGTGTTGAAATAATTTTCTAATGTAATATTTGATGAAATATAATAGAACTATTTTGTCTTCTCACATTAAGTATATTTATTCAAAACGCGTTAATAAATTGCTTTACTAGCACTGTAAAATAATAACAAAAAGTAAAAAATCGCTTGTTCTAAAACCGAAATCGGGAAAATGTTCAATGATCCTTGTGGTTGATATGTCATAAAACTAACAATTAACAGGTCTAAAAAAAATCAAAGCCGGAAATTTTGGCATTTCAAAAGGGTAGTGTGTACTCCGTTACTGTGGTATTGTAGGGGTTCAAAAGAGTTTTGTCTATTAAAATTATTAGCCAGCAGTAATACCTGATATATACATATAAATTTGTTTAATATTTATTTATTTTGGACATATAAGCCAGTATTTTGGGTATTGAGTGAGGGTATGGAAGTAATTCTTTTTAGTGTTTCAACATGACAAACGTCATTAATTATTTACTTGATATTTTTCATAAAAATTTTATTTGATGCCTGCAGATGATAAAAAACATTTATGTTACTGCCTTTGTGGGATTTTATTACTAAAAGTCATTAAATATGTGAATAAAAACGGTTTCCGTAACCATAACGTAATTTTAATTGCGCGGTAAATCACATATCAACCAACTTGCAATATTCGGTTGGCTGTGGTTTTAAAAATCTTTATTATTAAACAATATTGCAATATAATTTTCTTAAGTAAGTTAATTATTGTATCATTGACTAATGTCAGACTTTTTAAAAAACGAGCAACCACCACCACTCTATTATTTTCAAGAGAGGTACGAGCTACGCTACATCAAATTGGAAACATATTTGTCAGATTTTATGTTTTAGTTACTATAGTTTACTAAACCCCCGACATATTATATATATTCATAATCAGTATTTCAAAATATTTAATTAGATTTCCTACATAATAAACTAGGAAAAAACTTTTTCACATCATATAGTAATTAACTGATTAATGGCACTTCATATTTTCCATAAAATTATTTTTATTTTAATCATGAACGAGGCACAAAATGCTAGCCACCAAAGAAATAAACGACTGTGGAAAAGATTTTTATGAGTCTTGACGCTATAGCATAAAAACTTATCTAACAGTTCAAAATTTCTAATCAATATTTACTAATTTTTAATGGTTTAATATAATTTCAAGTTTAATTACCAATAATTGTTAATAATACACTTGCATACTTGCAAAATATCATCTCTCTTTGATAAACACGAAGTGAGTTAACATTTAAAAAATAATTTTAATGGCCGTTAATTACTTTGTGTAACAACAAAAATTACATATTAATAATCAGGGCGCTAACATCTTTAATTTGAAAACCTACTCACTTGCGTTATTTATGAATCAACAAGCTCGGCTAATTAGCTAATTGACTAATTGATCCCTAATACAAATTTGTAATGTCCTGTCCCCAATAGACTCTTAAATGCTATTGTACCTCGGTATTATACTACTGCTGGGTTGAAGAATTAAATAAAATTGTTTGTAATTACAAAACCAACGGAATCAAGATGCCACTCCGAGTTCACAGACGTACTGATCTTTAAATTATCACGTTATAAGGACTTAGACCTCACAAATATTATTACTTAGGAATTTAATTACCCTATTTCTTTCGAGTCCCCAATTCGTTTCAAAAGATATCCTTTTTTATAAATGGAAGAAATAAAGTGATATCACATATAACATTAAATTAAGTAATAAAAAAGCCCAAGATTTTATCACGAACTATAAATAGTAGTTTTCACTAAAAAAGGCATTCAATATGAAATTAATAGAATTCAACAATAACTGGGTAAATATGATAATAAATGATGTTCCGGAACTATAGAACAACAAATAACATAATGAACATTTTACAATTACAATACAACAACGCTAAGATTATCACAAAATAACCCATAATAAAACTCTTATTTAACTATCTGAATAATATTAAGAACTTAATACCCACATCTGGCGTAATAAACAAATTAAACTATTGTTAAATAATAAATAAAACATTGAAATCTAACAATTCCATTAGTAGAAATCTCTTTCTTTACTTTAATAATGGCATGGTTTTCATTTTGAAATGCGATGGCTAGTATATTGTGGTGTATTGAGGATAATATTGACTATAATAGCTGACATTCCGTTAAGTCCTAACACCTTCCTTGCAACTTTTGCTGACGACACAGCAATTCTCTCGTCACATCCCAATCCGTCAACGGCATCCTACAACCTCCAAAATCACCTCACTAAGATAGAGAAGTGGTGCAACATCTGGCGCATCAAGGTCAATGAAGGCAAATGCGTTCACACCACATTTACTCTCCGTCGAGGATCCTGCCCGTCCGTAACCTTCAATTCAATTCCGCTTCCCATGTCCAATACAGTTAGATATCTAGGTTTTCATCTAGACAAAAGACTGACTTGGAACCCTCACACAAGACTTAAAAGACAAGAATCGAACAGACGGTTTGGACAGTTATACAGACTACTGAACAGAAACTCTAACCTCACACTAGAAAACAAACTCCACGTATACAAACAGTTATTAAAACCAATTTGGACTTACGGAATAGAGTTATGGGGGACAGCCAAACCATCGAACATCAAACGTATCCAAACATTCCAATCCAAAGTCCTCAGAACCATAGTCAACGCACCCTTTTATATTAAAAACTCATCCCTTCACAGAGATCTCCATGTACCAACTGTCCTCGACCTTATACCCTCAAGATTTTCCAAATTTCACCAAAACCTTTCCGCACATCCGAATCCTTTGGTCGACTCCATATCCAGTAACATTCATCCCTACAATCCTCCTCGACGCCTAAAACGGCGGTGGCCTCGCGACCTATTATAAATAGACATTCTATGTCATGGGGTCCTGGCACTGGCCATCATCCCCACTCATGTCCTGAGCGTGTGTGGCTCTCTTGCCCTCTCTGTGGCCTGCGCCGGATGCCGCCACGGCCGGAGAGGGGGCGGGGGGAGCTTCGCTGCTTCTGGCCTTTCCGCCAGCTTGCTGGGGGATTGGCTTCGGGGGCGGGGGGGCTCCTGGGCTGAATCTGTATGTATATAGGTATGAATGGACTGTATATAGGTATGAATGGAATTGTATATAAGGTATGAATGATCTCTCAGCACAATTATTAATGCTGGAAAAGGCAAATTGTAATTTTTTTCAATAAAGTATTTTACACTTTAATAATGGCATGGTTTTCATTTTAAAATGCGATGGCTAGTATATTGTGGTGTATTGAGGATAATATTGACTATAATATAATAGGAAAATGTCTTTCCGACGATTGTGGGTTCCTTGTTTGACCAATAAACATGAAATTTTAGAACGAGATTCCAATTAATTACTCAATGATATAAAAATATTACCGAATTCCTAAACAATATATAAGGATTATTACTTCATTACTTGATAATGGAAATAACAACATTCCTGTTTCACAAAGGGAGATGATATTTTGCTTGTTAGTTTTATTTGATGCCGTATAATAATGCCCCATGGTAAATTACATCATCATAACTAATTAATTACTAGGTAATAAGAAAATTTACCATTTCGGACTTCAGCGCGGTGCAATTTAGCGCTGTTAATGTTTTGAATAGGTTTGAATGAGAATAAATGGGTCTCTTCAGAAAGGAAAATGTTGAAAATCAAGATGACATCTAACAGCTCAGATTCCGGTTTAATCTACGGCTCGCCCAAGGGTTGTCCGACTAAAATTTCTTTTTTAGGATTGATCATGGGTCTTGTTGGGGTTAACTCAGCCACGTGAGAATCAGTGAGTAGCTACACGAATAAAGAAGTAACAATTTCAATTCCAATTCAGGGATGAAGTTAACGCCTCCTGCTAACCATAACAATTATACTAAATTTTACATGGAGGTACAAGATAATAGATAATACGAGCTACAAGTTAATAGGCATTCTCTTTCTGCAACCTAAAACTATAGTACTCAATGGTATGATGATGGAACTCAATGATGTTAATCAATCAGCAATTCACATCAAAATAATAACCCACTCATAGACTCATATAAGGATTTATAGAAAATTATCATCATATCTTTCTTTATTGTGCTAAAATTACAATCTGCCTTATAAGGCAGTAAGTAATTGTGATAAATGTTCTCATTCATACCATATTTACAATTTTCATTGACTCCCTCATTCATACAGTATTTACAAACAGCCCAGAGTCCTCCAAATCCACAAGGTTGTCGCATGCGAAAGAGGAAGTGGAGTCTTAGGAAGTCATCCACTCTCCTCCTTCAGCCGCGTCACTAGATAAGGGCTAGGACGGCTGACGAAGAGCGCGAGAGCCACATATGCTCAGGACATGATTGGAGAAACTGGCCATTGCCAGAACTCCGACTGTAACGAATTTATAGCAGGTCACGAGGCCACTGCCGCTTTAGCCTCCGAGGAGGGGAATAGTGGCACAGGGAATAATGACTGTGCTACGGGATTAGGGTGGTTGGATAGGTTACTATGGAATTACATGAACTTGGAAGAGATGAGTTCGAGAATGTAAGGTATATTAAGATCGTTATTAAGGGTTTTTTTGCTGACGTAATAAGGGGCATTTACTATTGTTCTCAGGACTTTTGGTTGAAAGGATTGGATACGCTTGATGTTCGACTTCTTTGTTGTCCCCTATATTTCTATTCCGTATCTCCAGAATGGCTTAAGTATAACTTTATAGATTAGTAATTTATTTTCTGTTGAGAAATGGGATGGATGTCCTTTGAAGTAGTCTATACAGTTGCCCAAAGAGCTCTTTAGTTCTTGTCTTTTTAGTCTCGTACGTGGGCTCCATGTCAGCCATTTGTTGAGATGGAAGCCTAATTACCGTACTCTGGAAATTTAAGTGCAGAAAAATTATTTTCCAAAACTTATTTAAATTCAATTATATTAGAAAGAATTTTCAACCAAGCAATTGAAATTATGGCCACATGACATGAACGTCGGAAATGGGTGTTTAAACAGTCTTGTATGTGTGTAACATCATCACAGTGTTTTCAGTATATTGTGTTTGTAATACCATAGAGAAAAAAGGGCCATAGGTTTGCAGAATAATGTTTTACGCAGTTAGAGATAAGTAAAGTAGTTGTTCACTCCGAGGAAATGGTCTCGAATTCACTTATATTCATAAAGGCAAATCTCTCTTGGAACTGGTTTCAACCTGGCTGTATACGCACATTAAGCCGAATAAAAGGGTTTTATTCGTCAAATCTCAAAATTTTGATTCTGGAAAACTGGGGAGATTTTTTTTAAAAACTTAGAACAACCTATTACCCCACTTAATCGTTTTAAATCTAAGCAATCCGAACGAAAAGAACTCGTTCACTCCCAAAGACTTCTATTTTTTGGGACTGTTCTAAACAATGTCTCATTCTGTTTTGAATGAAAATCAGGCCATTTTTCTTTTTTCATTTCAGGTTTATCTATATTACTAAATGATCAGCAATAACTTAATTTGGCTCCCAGATCTATAATTTTATAGAGCGCTAGAATAATGTATCAACTTAAAATGGAAACTATTATTTTTCCACCACTTCGCATTTTCTGATGTGGCAAAATGACATTGCACAATTTAGTGGTATTCCATAGTGCAGTAATTAGTGGTGACTCTCATCCCGCAGTAAGACGCACCTACAAAGAAGGTGGTATCGGTGGAATTAGACCAAAAATTAGTTTGAAATATCCCCTTTTCTTGCTGGTAAGCAATATGTTAAATGTCACGATGGGCAGATGATAAATCTTACCCTGAAACGGTTCCCACAGATTCTTTACAGAAAGAGATAAATTATTTTCAACACCAGGAAGTTCCTGGGCAACGTATGGTTTCCAAAAGCTATTCATGATAAATATACCGATATTCACGGCATTTTTCTTATAAGTGTAACCATCTTATATAAATAAACAAAACTATTTGTAAAGTATAACATTGCAATAATTCTCTTTTAATATATTTTTGTTGTAGGTTTGTCCAAGTTATGGGATGAAATGGAAAACAATAGATGATTTCAAAGATATTTTTAAGGGATATAGTGAAGCAGCTGAAAATGCCATTACTTTGGTTAAAAAAATGATAGACGATTCCAGGAAAGAGTCAATCACCTTTTTAAATAATGCTTTAAACAATAATCGTGTTTTTGGCAAAGTAACACAGGAGACAAACGACAACTGCTTTGCCCAATTTATTAAAAAAAATGATTTGGAATTTTCATTCCAGATTCAACTTTTTCAATTGGAGGTCCCATTACAAGACAGAATTATTGATATCCAAGAAAAACTGAACAATATAAATTCAACAATAGATATTTATCAAAGTGTTGCTGACTCAAAATTCTGGAGCTGCAGTATGTTCGATGGTAGCTGCGTAGACGAAACAAACAATTGGATATCAACAATGATATATAATTTGTCTTGCACGATGCAATCAAACTGTCACATCCATAAGATCAAAAAAAGATCAATTTGTGAAAATAATCAATTTCAGTGTAACGACGGGAGTTGTATTCCAAGAAATTACATTTGCGATCGAGGTTGTGACTGCCGTGGTGATTGCAATGACGAACCACCTGGGTGTGTAAAGCATTGTTCTGAATTTCATTGCAAAAAAACATTTATTTGCGTCGACAAAAGGAAGCTGTGTGACGGTGTAGATGATTGTGGTGACATGTCCGACGAAGAGAATTGTCCAGTAATCACAACAACAACGCCTGCCTATACTCGTGCAAACTGTTCCATTGACACTGGTGAGTTCCTCTGCGACACTAGTAAATGCATTGACGTGGAAAGGGTTTGCGACGGAAACATAGACTGCGTAGATGGATCGGATGAAGGAAGGCAGTGCAAGTTAAAACATTGCTCTCAAAACTGTAGCAGGACGGGCGGTTTCTGCCTGCAAGGGCCAAGTGGTCCCGAGTGTCTTAACGAATGCCCACCAGGAACGTATGAGACATCTAAAGGATGCAGCCTGAATCCCGAGGATCCACCCACCACCCTGGAGCATGCCATCGAAGACATCCCTCGGCTCTTCGCTAGACACGCTATTAGGTTTAAATATCTCAAGAGGAAAACCATGATGGAATTGTCTAAATCCATGGTGAATATAGTCAAATGTAAGAGGGAAGAATTCACTCTACTATCAAAGGTCATTCGCTTTTCTTCTGAGAAAAATATAAAGGAGGAAACCAAAACTGAGCAGTCAACCATTGCCGATAAAAGTTTTGATCAAACTGAGCTAGATGACCAGAGGGACATTATTCCATCATTGCCATTCGAATCCTAAGCCCGTGGCAGGAACCTAAATAGATTAGAATGTATGAGTAGTAGGATGTATGATTACATTTGTTGATCCAAGATATTGTATGGTATTATGAGAAATCATACCCCCCCCCCCCGAGGGTACTAATAAACATTACTTGAACCATAAAAAAATGACTAACCAAAAATTGCTAAAACTAATAAATGCTGTTTATAATTTCTTCACTTATTTCTTATAAGTATGTTGGTCTGAATTTTATTTGTGTATTTTATTATGTTTTTTTTTTATGTTTAATATAACCGATAAAACAGTGGATTTGGTTGGTTCATTGATTTAACCCCATTAATAACTGTTTTTTGTTTTTTGGCATAATACCTAATGTTCATCAACATCTTGTAGTCTTGGTATTAATAACTTTTTGCAATTCTTGATTTTTTTAAATTTGTTATTGATTCGTTTATTAGAATTACACGCTCCATCTATCGCATATTACATATATCATAGTAAAAACATATTTACAATTTTAAATATAATATACATAAACATATAATGAAGTATATTATTATTTTTTAAATTGTAAATGTCTTTTTATTATCATACATGTCGTTTGTAATAGATGTACCATGTATGTATGTATACACAAGTGTATATGTAAGATCTCCAGCATTACCAATAAAATGATGGTGAAGGGAGTAGAGATCAAATTTAAAAGGTATAAAGGTGTTAGGGAACTGTATTTATGTGAAATTGGAACTGTTGCTAAATAAAAAATAAATAAATAGATGAATCAGGGTAACTTAAAATAATTTTATATTGAAAAATTGCAAAGTATATGAGGGTTGGTTTATAAACAAGAATATGAGTTGGGCTGGAGATATTAATAACCCTCATTAAACTTCCTCAAGGCGATGGCTTACAACTCCCTTTGGTAGGCTTAGATTTTCATAAAATGTTTTTGAGTGAAAATATGTTTTTATGCACATTTCTTGTCTTCGAACTTTGATATTAATTTTTGAAGAAATAGCTCATCACTCAGAGATAAAAAAAAATACCGGCAAGTTACGGCTTGAAAATTGAACGATCTTAGATTTACTATAAGCGAATTGTACCTTTTTTTAAAGAAACAAAAATATTGAAAATTGAAAACTCACGAAAGTTACTGCCACCAGGCTATTTGTAAACTTTTAGCCATTTTGAAAATAAGTAAAAAAAAATGTTATCAACTTTGATGCTTGGTGTAACTTGTTCAAAAAACGCTTAGACTTCAATTACGCGTTAAAAAATCTTGACAAAATTTTAAAGGGAACTCTCCCATAATCGTTAATAAGGACAAACTTGAGATAATTGGGGGGACTGACACCAAACCTTTTTGCATTTACTTTAAGAACAAGTGCTATATAGCTTCACGTCTAAACTTTGCTTAAATCAATATCAAACCAATTTAAACATACGTTGCATTTATATGATTTAAATAGATATTTTAGGTAAAGTACTACATTTCCGAAGTATTGACAGGGAGTTAAATAATTTAGCAATAGTACCAATATCCTAATTGTTCCAAAAAAAAAAAAGTCAACAAACCCTTAAAATTAATAAAGATATATATGATAATTGATTATGTAATACATTTTCAAATTGTTAGAGCGCGCTGCCATAGAACAGGTAAGGAAGGTGAGGGTAGGTTTTCAAAAAGTCCAGTGTTAGTTTTACCACCGTTTGAGTCATACCTGAAGCTCCTTCCATTCTTCTGTCGGCCGCGTGTTCGCAGGCTCATCTTTGCAGTTAAACAGTAAGTGTCAAAATATGATTTTTAAATTTACATTAGCGTTATTTTCTTTGTTTGGTTATATTTAGATATTTTATTTGTTAATATTAAAGGTAACATGCATGGAGCAATTTAAAAGCCGGTCTGCCATCACTTCAAGTATCCCCCTTCTCACGGAATTTTATGATAAATTGAGTGAAATCATAGAGACTATTTATAAAGTTACAGTTATGATTTTATTACGAAAGGTTAACGATTTATTAAAAACAGCAACGCTAAACTGCGTTCCGTGAAATAAAGCTTTGTAGCTGACAATAAAAATCGGTTATACAATACTTCCAAAATAATTGTAATTAGTGAAACATTTGAGATAAATAGCTATCTATTATCTAAAATTATAACATATAGTAACATTACTATATATAAGATAACTAGCACGTTATCTTAAAATTCTGAGAGAAGCGGGTTACTTGAAGGCATGGCAGACCGGCTTTTAAATTGCTCCATGCATAGAAAAGGTCTGTTAACAAATACAATTGTTTTTTGTATTGCAGAAAGGGAAAACGTCGGTCGTTTTATCTTATTTATTATTAATAGTTAAGAAATACAATTTAGTTCAATAACGATTTAAAGAAAATTCAGTATACATTTTTGCTCTATCAAAACATCCAATTTGTATATGCAGAAGTCTAGTAAACTACGTTTTTGCCATAAAAACGTGCTTTACTAGAAACAACTTTTATACATTCAGTTGACCAATATATGAAATTACTTTTAATTTACCATACAGGAATGTTTAGGATGATATAATAGCATAATAAATCAAGTTAAAATAGTTATTTAATAATAAAATTTTATTATAGAAACTGGTAAATCAGTTGAAATTTCAATTGTGAACATATCTATTTTAAATTTCATCGTCACAACTGCAGGGCAGTATTAAATTCTTAATTATATATACCTTCTCACATTTTGGCTCTATAAATAAAAGTGTATTTTTTTTCCGATCATATCAGTTTCGTAGTGAATGAAATGTCTCGTCGTCGTGATTAATAATCTATAGATAGATAATTCTTTTTATTTATCATATTTCACAACAATTTATGAAAAAATAAAACAGTTTTCTCACTGGAGAGTGCAGTTATTCATAATCACAATGTCAAACTTAAAAATAAATGGTTGAATTCATATGCAAAAAAATATCATTTAACTGTGAATAAAAGTGATTACATTTGTTTATGTGTAGTTTTTTTTTAATTTATTGAAAAGGTAACTTTTAATTACCGAACTAAACCCCTCGGTATTTTTTCCTCTACTTTCTAGGTTCACTATTTTGGATTTGTACTTCCAAAAATAAAATTTCAATAGAGAAAACCAGGCAGTGCTAAAGCTTAGAAACCCCTACAATGCAGTTAAAGAAAGAACAAGAGCTCACTGACGATCGTTTGTTGGATTTTTTTTTTAAGTTAGTGTCGACCTGCTGCCAAGTAGGTTATTGGCACCTGAAGTGAAAACAGGTACGTCAAACGGGGTTGCTATTGCCCACGTGGTGAGTATTGTCAGAATAGTTTCCTGATTTATGTCCTCGACGAAATTCCTGTATTGTCTGTGAAGAATAAAAAAAAACACACGGGAATTTTGACGGGCTCATAAAGTTGCTTCTTTTCAGGTAACTATCCAGACAATTCTCACCATATGGCCAGTAGTCACCCTGTTTGACGCTAGTAGACAATTTAGCAGGGGGGTGTTGTAAGAATGCTAAACTTTTTTAAAAATATATATAGTTTTAAGTTAATCTTAAATTTTCTTTAAATTTGATTGTTGACAATTGACACGTCACACTTTAGTAAACTGTTGAGTGTTATTTGTTCTGTTTTTGTACAATAATTAAAGATTCTCCTGTAAATAAAAATTTATCTACCTATCTACTTATTTACAATCTAAATAATTTATTAACAAGTTTTCAATGAAAAGAAACAAGTGAATTAGCATAACAGTTTTACAATAAAAAGTTTGTTGGTTCAAATCCAAAGATATATCATAAATAGTCACATGTACCTACCAGAAGAGATACAGAAGGAGCGATGCTGATCATTATTAAGGAATTAGAGAGGGGGGAAGAAATAACGGTTATTTCTACAAACAAATAGCAGTTTGTTTTTTGTTTGTTTACCCGATGTCTAACAGATATGTTGCCATTAACTACAGACAATTCATTAATGTCTGATGTTTATTCAACAATCTAAAGTAACTAACATTTGTGTTTAATGAAGGCTGGAGCCCCAGCAGTAATAAACGCAGTAAGTGTCAATGATGAATGATCTATAAACGTAATGTTTATTGTAGCTGTTGATAAATTTATTCATTGAAATTATTTGTTTCTTCAGATATTATTGTTATGTAAACGTAATGTTTATTATATCCATTAATTAATTTATTGATTGAAATTATTTGTTTCTTCAGATATTATTGTTGATTGTACTGGCCTCCTGGTACTGTGTGATATCAGTTGGGAAATTTGTAAACACTCTTCAGTAAAATGTCTTACTTTGAAAATGCTGCACAACAAGTTCAGGTATATTACTTAGTATTTAAGTGAATATTCTTTAGAAATTAATATGCTTAATTAAACCTTAGACTTTCCAACAGAGTGTTGCTTTTATAAATCATGAATAAGGTCCTGTCCAAAAAATCTGCTTCGATTACTTTACTTTCTGTCACCTCTTTTTGAATGATTCCCTCAGTATTAACGTCTTCACTTTCCATAAGGCTCCCGCATCAAAATACTCGCCTAGGTCATATTTTTCTTGAAATCCTAAGTAGTGACCAGACAATCTGTGGAAAGATATTCTATATTGTTAATCAAAAAATATATTATTTGGTTAGTGTATTTAAAAAAGATACTGACAGGCATTGGATTTAAATCCAGGATCCATGATGAGGAAGTCCCAGGTTCAAAACATTGCCAGGTCTATGTATTTTTTCTTTGGCTGATATCAGTGTAATCCCACTACAACTGGTCATTAATTTTACAGATTGATCTCTTCATCTTTAATTGCAAGTGTTCCTTTTTCTGATTTCTGCTGTTATATCATTGGTCCTATTTTTAACTATTTTGTAAATTTTAGTTTACTTATGTCTTTTGATAAATTTTCCAGGAACGCTTGATGACTCTTAATTCTTTGGTCCATGATATAGAAAGAGAAAGACTAAAAGGCGAACAAACTTTGGATCATATCTCAAAGGCTCATGAAAAAATTAATCAAGAAGGACGTTTGACTCCTTACAATCAGGTATTTGCAAAATTTATCATTTGTTCTATTCTGTCCAAAAATATTCTTAACCGTGCCTGTGAATTTTCACTTTCTTTAGTAAAAGAAAGTTTGTGATTTATTGTTTATCCACAATCTAAACACTATTCTAGGCTTAAATTGTCTAAAACAAGCTTATTAATTGCACACGTTTTAAATTTCCATGGCAAAAGCAACTTTGTTATTAACATTAATGCACAAACTTTTACCTATAATTCAGAAATGTAAACATAATGCTCTTTACTTAGTTAGTAAAGATTTGATGACAAAGCTGCTTTTAATAATAGATAGACAAATGTTGAATAATTTACTGGTGACACCTAAAGGTAACACATCCATGTGTCTTAAGGGAATCAAGTTCAAGTGACTCCTATAAGGCTCGAATATTTTTAACTAATTATTCTTCTTATTCCTAGCAAAAATTGAAAGGCATGTACAATGCAGCTTTAAATGATGCAATGCAAGAAGAAGAGCTTCTTCGCCAGGCTTTGACAAAAATCACAGAAATTAGAAATATTTGCAATGAAAGAAGATTAAAGGTTTGTTGTTTATATGATTTTCCAGTAAAATAAACAGAATTACATTTTATAGTTCAGTAATAACTGCTTTCCTTCGTACAAATTCAGGCTCAAAGTGAAGGAAATATAGAAATTATTCATCGTGGAACTTTTATGAAGATACTTCAAGTTTCTGCCCAAACGCTTCCCTTATGGATCGGAAAACCAGACACCAAAATACCTCCACTTTGTGGAGCGATTCCTGCAGATCCAAATTATATTGCGAAGGTTGGTAATAATTAGTATAATTTTTTCAGCATTATCTATATTCACATTAATAAATGTGTCTTTACAACAATATTAGTTAATAAACAAACACATTGTCGTACCAACAGTAAATTATCGAATGTTGAAAACCTTACTTCTCAAAAAAAATGTAAAACCTGACTATAAGATCATCATTTTATCAATTTTACCATGATGAAATATGCCTTTTTAAGCTGATCACACTTTTGACATACAGCCATCATGCGTATCATCCCTCTAGCAACTGTAATGTGATGAATATAAAAAATGTGGGTTTTCATATTCAATAATAGGGGGACCGGAAAGTAATGTAGTTTTTTTTTATATTAAAGTCAAAAAATAAATTTTTAACAAGTTTTTGTTTTTAATCAATGATGTAATCACCTTTGTTATCAGCAACTTTTTCCCATCAAGTGTGCAAATTTTCAATGCCGAATCGATAAAAATCAATTGGTTTTTGTGCAAAATATCTGGGGATGGCATTTTGGACATCATCCGAATTTTCAAATTTTTAGCGATCGGAATTATTGGAAATCCGATGGCGCAATATCGGGCGAGTATGGTGGGTGAAGCTGGAGATGAAAAATGGGTCCTCTATGATAATCCAAAAATCTCTCTCTGTATGGATCGGCACGAAGTACAGCTAAGCCAGGTTTACACTCCAAAAAGGTACTTTTGTGTGTTTGGTAGAGTATTCGCGGGATCGTTCATCGCTGATACCTGGAAAAACTGTGAATGCAGATCTTTACAGTAAACAATTGGATCGAGTAAATCAATCTTTAATTGAAAATTGCCCTGCGATTGTCAATAAAAAAGGCATTATTCTGCAACATGAATTATCAAGTTATGTTAAGCATTAGCAAGACCCCACTGCACCTATGTTTTCCACAAGAACCCTGAAAACCACCATACCATAACCACCATATTGCCCGTTATCGGATTTCCATTTATTCCGATCACTACATTTTCTAAGTGGCATAAAATTTTAAAAATTTGGATGATGTCCAAAATGTCATCTCCAGATATTTTGCTCAAAATCCTATTGATTTTGATCGATCAGCCATTGAAAATTTGCACATTAGATGGCAAAAGGTTGCTGATAACGAGGGTGATTACATTATTGATCAAAAACAAAAACTTGTTAAAAATTAATCTGTTTGAATTTAATGAAAAAATGACATTACTTTCCGGTCCCCCTAATACTTTACAGTTGACACAATATATATATAAATGTAGACCTGGCTAATTATATATTTCTATGCAATTGCCTAGTATAGAACAGCAGTTTCACTATTTTTGTTATTATAACTAACAATAATATTTAATACGCTATAAAACAATAATTATAAATACATAATTACATTAAATTATTTCAAATCAAATGAATAAAAAGATAATTAATAAAGAAAACCATCCACAAAATACACACAAGTGTTTGAGGAACTAAACGAGTTAGCTAAAGGAAGTGAAGAATGGGAAAGTGTCATGTCTGGGTGGAATATTTATTGAACTAATTAACTTCAGAGGATTGAGATTGAGACTAATTTTGACTAGTAAGAAACTGCAAATCAATGCAGGTGGCAAGGATTACCCTGGTCATTATCCAAGTTGGTCGAGCTCGACTGGAATTCTGAGTACCATGTTTAATAAGTTGTCTGTTTGTTTAGGCTTTTCTGGAATAAAAAGTTCAAAAGCTCTCCATTATTATCCTCACTCTTTGCAATCTACCTAAAAGTAGCTTTTAGAGGATGGTGCTTAATTTTAATCGATAGCCATTTCCTACTTAGACTTACCTGATGATAAGGTACTAATCGGCCAGGATGACATGAAATATATGCTGACAAAACTTAAAATGCATAGGAGCAAGGGACATGACATGACTATAAACTGGTAAAATTGGGTGGGTACCTGACCACAGTTTGTGGATAATGATCTGACAATTTGAGGAAACAGTTGCTAGAGAGCTTGTGCTTCAAAATAACTTTGCTTATATTGTATGAAGAAGTCTAAGTGCATGAAATATTTTTGAGAATTTTTTTTTATTCTAAAAAATATTTCTTAGTTGAATTTAAAATTTTGCTCTTTTTTATGCACTACGTGAAGTAGAAATTTTTGAAATAATAGTATTTCTTATGAAATTTTAATTTTTTTTTCAGATTAAGAATCTGATTTAAAATTTAGTTCCTTTCAGAGCTTGAATTATAACGTCCATTTACACAATTGCACATTCGTTTGTTAGGAGTGTGATCGGCTGAGGGGGTAGATTCCAAAAATTTTGATGAGGATTGATGAAATGGAGTGTTGTGGCCACTTCTTAATTATGAATAATTATAAGTTCCCCTCTTCTCGTATTAGACCTCGTATCTGTGTCATCAAATTAATATCGTAAAAAATATGTATCTATGTTTCAATATGTTTAATAAAGGTTATGACGTCAGTGAGAGTAGGGGGTGGAGCTAGTGGGAGAAACAGCCGCAGGTTGGGACCCATCCCCACCAGAGGCTGGCCGCCTATATAAGAAACGAGACTAGACTGAATTAGTATAACGAACCGGACCGTCACTTGGAACACTACTCTCTCCTCTCTGCACTGGCGCTTGCTGCTCTACTCAAAACCATGGTCTTCTCATTCAACTACCTCTGCATCTCTCTCTCTCTCCTAACCTCGCTATGTTATAGTCCGGCATTGTTAGACCCCACACTCTCCTAGTGGGAATCTCTGCCTTCTTCTTGCTAAAACTAGCACCTCCTTGGGAGAGACCGCACCCTTGTGGACGACGGTTGACGTGGCCCTACAAACTTACCAGTAGCGTCTCCCATGGCAATCCAGTCAGCTTCTCTCCGGTTCACCCTCGCCTTTGGGACCTGGACGGTTTTCGCCTACCCTTAGACACCGAGTGTGAATTTGTTGTCATTCCAAGACCACATAAACTACCTATATACCTACCCTGTTCCTCTTCTCCTGAACATAGTGCTTTGTCGGGGCACACACCTTCTAAAGATCTTATGGAGTCAGATCAAAGCGAATTAAAGCTGCCTTCCGCCTAGGCCGGCAGCTAGGGTGAAAGACCACATGTCCGCCTGCTCTATCTCTTTCTTGGCGCTTGTCGGACGGCGGCTAAGAGGTTGTAGTGGACCCTAGCCCGCAGCAGGCGTCTCCTCCCCACTTTGGGGATACTCAGTTATCTGAGCCCAACATGGAGGTTTTGGTTTGACTTGGGAGAGCTCTGTTGTAATTATTTTCCTTATTTAATCAATTTCTTTCTCCTTGCCTACTTTTTAAGGAATTAATGCTAATATTCTGGAATAGTTTTTATTTAAAGAGGGTCTATTGTATTGAAATGTTTTCTAAATTATTTTTGTTTAATTCAGTTGGAAGATGCATTATGTGATTTTAATATGATATTCATTTTCATGTTTCAGCCTGGCGACATGGTAGCTGCTATGGTGAAAATCGTTGAAGGGGATGAAGATAGTTGGATTCTTGCTGAAGTAGTTTCTTTCAATCCTGTCACCAGAAAATATGAGGTATATTATTAAATTTAATATGTGCATCCCTTATTTTTTGTTATTCTATTCTTGTCACACAATTAACCCATTATGCTGCCCATCATATTTACTCTAGTTATTTATTTAGTCAGATATCCTAAAGTAGGAATGAAGAGTACAGGAGATACACAGCTAGCTGTGTATAGTGTCTGTAGCTTTCAAGCTAAAGACATAATAAAATATAATTGTTGATACAAGAGGGTGGCATTAGTCATAATTTGAGGGATTGACTTACCTTAGGCCTTTTTATGAGTCTAGTGGAATCATTTCTATGAAGTATTGTGGTTTATTACATCACTTGAAAGTTCTCTACATGAACCTAAGAAGATCTTAAGTAGAAACTCGATTATCAGTCAATCGAGAGACTATTGCAGTGATAAGAGAATAAAAAACAGAACGCCCCCCCCCTTCATTCTAATAATCAATAATAATAGTAATCCCCAAGTACTGATGATTGTTATAGTGTAGTGGATCCATTAGTTAAATATTTGACCTCTAGGGGTATATCTAATATTAGGTTTCTAGGGAATCAGTATTACTTCCTTAATCTCTGACCTTTGCAAATCCTTAGACTTTAGCCTAATTTTTCGATTCAGGATTGACTTGTAGCAAATAGTCTGTCTTTAGCTCGGCTCCCCATATTACTGATATCTGTGTGATAAATCTGTATACTCCTGCGGCATAGGTAATATATGCTTTATGCTCTTTTGCTGTGAAGGTAATTTTGTTGACACAATTATGAGGGAAGGACGAGTTCTCTGTTAGGATGTTGTTATCTATGGAAAAATCTATGAGGAGTGTACAATTCGATTCTTTAGTGGTTCTATTTTTTTCCTCGTTTAAGGACACATTAAAGAAATCATTGTAATAATATTCTATAAACATTTCAAAGCTAAAGATAACAAATGGTAGAAATAGAAAATCAAAATTAATTTGACCACAGAAGTATCATTACAATATATATAGGTATGTATATTTATATGGATACAAATAATTGTGCCAGAATGAAAATGAAAAAAGATGTGTGTGAAGCTGTATAAAAATATTTGATTCAGGAAATGAAAATGCCAGTTAGCATTAATGTATAATATATTTTAATAATAAAAAATAAATAATAATGAAGGAAAATAAAAATCAACAGGTCAAAATAAAAAAAATATTCTGAAAATTAATGTTCATTAAAAATTTGAAGAAATATAGAGTATCTGTTCAGACAGAAGCTGGTCATCCTGGTATTGCTTGGAATCTCGAATTATCTTATCTCCATGTGGAGATATAGGTCTTGCCGACTGCTGTCACTCGTCTTCGTTTTTGGAAATACCAGCCAGAGGTGAGACATTAATCTCTAGATGTGTTGTAAAGGGGAGCGTTTAGGACACAAAACTCACAGGCGTTTGACATGGAGATACAGCATCTGTATCCTGAGATGATCTTTCAATGATAATCAAGCAAAGACAGCCCAGCCATTGTAGGCCTTAGTAGAGGGGATATCAACCATCTGATTAGATTTAGTGAAGGCAATAGTACTACTGCCCCTGCTGCGTCCATGAATAACTCTTATGTTACACAAAAAACTCAATATAAATTTAAACAAAATTTACATTTAAATAAATAATATTAAAACTAAACAAATAGAACTAAAAAGAGTAATTAACTATATCCAATATATATAATATATACTTTAAGATGCCCTGGATTTTTGATTTACCAACTGTAATTTTAATTTTGATTAATCTAAAGTTGTTTTTTTTAACTCTCAATATTTTAACTAAATGAGATTATTGAGTCTTAACTACATGAATACATAGGTTTGAGTTCCCCTATGCATGCAATTTTCCTTATCTTCATAACTATATTTCAACTACAAAATAAAATAAGAAAGCAAATCTGATCTAGAAAAATGAAACTTGTGGGGAAAACTCTAGTGCTGATCCTGTTTGATCTAAATCTAATGATAGGCCTTGTGGTTTTCCAGGTATGTCTTGCCATGTATCAGGCTTAATTTTAAGGTTATAGCCTTTCTTAAACAAGAACTGTAGTTATATTTAAGGCTATGTATTTTTTAGAAACTATTTAAATTTCCTAACAACATAAATAAAATACCATTTTAATCATGCGAGAATTTATTTTCACTTAAATACTTCATAATTAATAATTCATAAATTATGAATGAGTTGCTTGCAAAAGAATTGTAACCTTGGTATATATTTGATTGCTTTACAGTGTAAATCCCAAAATATACTTCTCGAGATAATCTTATAAATATTTTATTTTATTTCAGGTAGATGACATCGATGAAGAGCCAAAATTACGCCATACATTGAGTAGGAGGCTAATTGTTCCCCTCCCTTTAATGAAGGCCAACCCTGAAACAGATCAAGATGCACTCTTCCCTAAAGGAGCAGTTGGTAAGTTTTTTTTATGAAAATTTATACTGAATGAGACAGTTTTCTTTGCTCATTTGACAATCTATTTATTTTAGTCTTTTAATATGTATCTGATTGTCAATACCCATCATTGTTGATGTTTAATCAGGGAAAGGGGAATCAGTGTTATTTATTACATCTTAAACTAATATAGGATATTCGTTTCTAAAGGAACTCAGAATCTTTGGTTGATGCTTTTAGTTAACTTCATACATTTTCTTTACTCGTTATTTATTGGAATTTCTAATGTTTTGGGCATGGCCCATACTAATAACTGTATTATGAACAGGAAACTTCATAGCTACTACTGTTATTAATAATTTTATAGGGGGTGAAATATGATTGTTAATTTGTGTGTTATTGTGGATTGTGGAGCCAGTTAAGTTAGATTTTTCTCTTTTGTTACTGGCTCGGGTATAGAAACATTTAAACATACCTTTATTATATTTATTAATTCATTATTTTTTTCAGTAATGGCTCTTTATCCACAAACTACCTGCTTCTATAAAGCTCTTGTAAACCAGTTACCTACCTCAGTTTTAGATGACTATGAGCTAATTTTTGAGGACCTCAGTTATGCCGATGGCTATGCCCCTCCAGTAAAAGTAGCACAAAGGTACGATTTTGTCTTTTCCTTGCAGGTTTGACGAAAAAATATATTTTAGGTTATTATTTTGTTTTATTTCATAGACTAATAATTTGTTTTTCCTCCCAGGTATGTAATCGATATCAAAGAAAGAAAAAAGTCTTAGCATTCAGCTCAACCAAGCACAGTATCTAGCGATGAAGGATGATATCTTCGGTTTGATCTCTGGTTCTTGGTTATTGAAAAAAATGATGAACTAACACTTTCTGTTTTTGAATAAAGTTTTGCTTCATACACTATTGTAAATTGAAACATTGTAATTAATTGAAATGTATTAGATGTATATGATTTTATTTTTTGCTTAACTGAAAATTTTCAGTTAATGCTTCTTATTTTATGTTAAGAGTTTAGCTAAATTAGTTTATAGATACGCTTTATGTAAATTAATTTACAATAAATAAACTCCTTGATAGTCCGTTATTATTTTATGCCTAATCCTTATTTAGTTTTTGAAATTATATTTTGTTTGTAATCTTGTTTTCTTTAAAAAATTTATATCATTCAAAGGCACAAAATGCTAAGAAGACTTTAATTTATACTCTTACAAGATATATGTGTATCACTGTCCGTAACTATAATGAGGCAACTTTAAAATTTTGTGAAATAGACTTTTGTGTTGGTGGGATTACTTTATAAATTGAAATGCTTTAAAAGAGACGATAGAAACCCTCAATGTCTATAAACTACTCCCATAAAAGATGTAATGGGCCATTGTTAGACAAAGTGGAGTTATTTTATTTTTTCCTTGTCCAGTCAAATTTCAATTTTTACATTGTTGCGTCATTATATTCCCAGAACAGCGATATAAGCTTCTATATAGTCAGTAACTTCAAAACACTTATTTTTTAAATTATACAATGAGAACCAACGATATTTAACTTATAATAGTACCATACTTTAAGTTTAGCTATTTAATTTATATTATATAATGGTTTTAACTTTTAATAAAGAGCATATTTTTAGCCTGACGACTATTTTAACTGAACTATTATTTTACATAATAAAGTTTTTTTAACTTCTAGGGTAAGGAGTATATTTTAGATGGTCTGATGACTCCAGGTCTCTTAAAGTCCGTTCGGCCATATTTTTAGTACTAGTGTCTTGACTCTCGGTAGTAATCTCGTAGCAGTCATTAAGTGTTTAATGTATGAAACTTATAATCGAATTATCAATAATTTAGATTTAAAACTACTCACTGCATTCCTTTGACCTAACAACATAAGCTTAAATATTAAATGTTCCTAGAATGCATTACTCTGTTGCTACAGAGGATTTGACATGGGATTTTGGCACATTAAGTTGAAAAGGTTTCTTTTCCACTGGAGTACACCACCATTTCTGCAATTTTTATTTGAGAGTTTCTTAGATCCATTTCCCAAAACTGAGGGCGCAGTGAAGTCTACAAGTTAGTCAGTGTGGTTACCAGTGATATTGTGTATAACATGGATCCACAGGTCCATCCTAACATACTTCTCCACATCGTTGATATTTACTAAAGTATCAATTTATAATACAAAGTGCTGGTGACGTGAATGATTTCAGGTCATGGTATGGTATCAGCTTTTTGAAGCTCTGCTAGTCCTGAAAAGAGGACCTATTTTATGGGGAGGATCAGAGACCAGACCTTGTATACAACTACAACCTACCCATTTGAGCTCAATTTCTTCTAAAATTTTATCATGAAGACAACCTGAAAAAATCACTTTGAAGTCCAATTAGAAATGGAAAGTGACTGGACCAACTTTGCCGCAACTCACCTCCCACAAGCAGTACTCAGATAGGGTTACAGATAGGCTGTAATATATTACTTCAATATGATGGAGCTTTGTAGACAAGAAGAAGACTACGTTTGTGTTCCAGTAGATCCAGTGAGGTGGACATGTGAGTCAGTTCGTTAGACTGAATTTTAGATGCTTCGAATGCAAGTGTTTTTTTCCAGAATTTGGCCAAATTCAGTAATGTTGATCTGCAGCAAGAGCTCACGAAACTAACCATCGTGGACTACCCTGACGAATTGGGCCCTTAGGATCGCTTCATAAACCGAGACCTACAAATACCTGAACATTAAACATGGAATTCAAAATCCGACAGGAGGGGTAGGAGTGTCACTACATATTCAACAATGGGTTGTGTCTCACTTTGATAGCAGTAGAAAACTTAATACTGCAAAACAACCACGTTCGGCCGGAGTCAGTATTCACCATTATTACCAGACTAACACAATGGTTAACTGCAAAGTTCTAAATTTTATTACTGGCTGTCTTTTGAGCAAAATAGAGGAAGTGGAAGTGATTTTACCAATCATTACTCCGGACAAAGTAGTTCTGACATATAGCTTAAACACTACTTTGTGCCCATTGAAAGAATTAATGGTTACGGAGGAGTAGTAGTTTCTGTATGTATACATCACATGGAAGTTAATGGCCTCACCGAAAACTACATGTAATGCCAAGCTCTAGTACTCCCCTGTGACCTTCAATTTACACCAAAACTCATTTATCTTGATCGAGGGCGTTTCCATCAGGGTATTCAGTTCTTCTACAAGAAGGTACGCAAATATTCAACCATTGGGTGGTCAAATATCTTAATAAGGAACAACACCGCAAACCCTTCTAGACAACGATTGACAATGAAGCTCTTCATTGCACCCTCGAGTTTTCACCTTTTGATGCCGACTTACTCCTCACAGTGCAGCGGTTAAACACACTTCTCATTTAGGCTTGTTTATTTTGTATTTATCTAGTCATTGTGAGTATCTATTATAAGTACTTGGAAAACGTGTGCTTGCGAGTTTGGGGAGGACTCCTTCTCTCACTTACTACCCCTTCTCCACAGATTCCCTATCTCTAGCCTCTCATGGACCAAGTCTATGCTTGAACGCCCATGAACATTTCTCACTGATGAGCCCCCTTAGTGTGGGGACCACTTGACTGGTCAACTTTATCTCGTGACATCCGTGTCGGATGGACCAGTTACTGCCTCCATTGTTGAGGAAAAGCAAGTGGCTGGACAAGTACCTCCGGAAGGAGACGAAGTTGAACACGCAACTCAGGTTGGCAGCTTTGGGACAGATATGCTATTTAATGTAATTTATTCATATGATTAGTGCCAGTTGTGAAAGGATATCATTAATTAATATAAATTGAAGATTAGTTATTTAAATAATTCATTTGTCTCGCCAATTAATGGGGATTAATTTTTAAGAATTCATTTTATTTGGACCCGTTGGTCGTAGTTGTAATTATTTCCATTAGTTCTTATTATGTGTTATTTTAGTTAGTTTTAATATTAGTTGTTCTAACCCAGTGGCTACTCCTTGGATTATTATTTATTTCATTTGGAAATATATTTCAGTCTGGGTTAGTGACTGTAAATCGTATTCGATTTATGAACTACCTTATACACAGTCCACTTTATTTCTATTCATTTCGGCTCGAAATGGGCAGCTTGTTATTTACATTCACCTATAATCCTCTTCACAAACAACAGCATCTTCACAAATAAAACATCTGTGAAGCCTTGGACATAGTGGCCGATTCTGTATTTAGACAATAGTAAATTTGAGATCCCGGCCCGTATGAAGTACTGCCATAGTTGTGCCGTCTGGGAGCTGTAGCAATTTCAACTCTACCACCAACGGTGTACGGTTCCCATCCTCCATTACATCTATGCTCCGTTTGTTCCAGAAGTAAAACCAACCTCATTTGGCCAAGTCGCCCTGAGGTGGATTGCTAATGAAGAGAATCGTGCGTTGCCACTCTTCTTGATTACTCGGTGCATATGATCCAGGTGGCAAATGGAAAATGGAAGTGCATCCTCTGATGTTTTCTGAAAGTATACAAATCACCACTTTTCACCTAGAATTCCAGCATTACCAATCCTTTTTTGATCAAACTCTTTAAGTCTTCAGACATAACCCTGTAGTTCTCAGTTCTTTTCTTTCACTGTTACAATTGGTACCTATGTTTCGGAGTAGAATCATTCCACCTAGTAAGAGTATTATTTTAGCGCTACGCAGCGTGAAAATGATTCCGTAGGTACTTTTAGGAAATCCTCATCCCATTTGTTGTCCTTTTACTAGAGAAATTACTAAGTGGAAATACGAATAGGACATTGAAGCGAGTGTTCAACGGTGATTAGTAATAACGGACGTTTCTGTTTACGGATGCTAACATACCATAAACCGTGGGTTGGATCTGTGGTAGAAATGCTTCAGTGCCTAAAAAATACAGTTTGAAGAGACATTTCAGTATGAATCATTTTGATTTTGATTCCAAATTTGGGACAGCAATTAAAATTCAAAAAATACAATAATGAGTTTTTTTAATGGTAACATATTCCTATTCTTTTAATGGCTCAAGAAATAAAACCATATGCAGATGGAGAGCAAGTTATCAAATCCAGCTCAAAAAATTTGCGAAACAGACTACCGATTCGTTAATTTCTAAACTAGTGGACGAAATGGCTGTCTCGTAATACGTCAATGCAGTGAAATCGCATTTTTTAAAAACCTTTTGAGTTGCAAATATATTTCTTTGGCTTTGGACGAGATAGTCAACGAGAGTTTTGAACCATCTGAAGATTTCTTTGACCCCCTTCAACTGTGAGCAACGATTACAGGAGAAGATTATTTGTCTGATGGGCTAAAAATCGCTGTTGAAGGAAAAAACAGGTTTTATTCTGAAGGGGCTCCGGCCAAGGTCGGTGAAAACGAGGGATGTATTGCGTTGTAGCAAAATTATTTGAAAATACCTCTTCTAAAATATCACTGCATCATTCACCAAGAAGCGCTTTCTGCCAAGGAACTGGAATTATCTTATGCTCAAAAACCGGTGGTCGATTGTATCAACAAAAAATCTGGCTCGTTCCCTCAATAGCAGTAAATTATAGGAAGTATTCGAAAAATGCATTGATGTGAGAGGTAGTTCTCAAATGCGGTTTTCTGAAAAGCAAAGTCTTTGGAAAAGTTCTGGAAACTAGGCAGTGATGCCTCAACTTCGTAAAAAGAGAATTAAGAACCTATATACATCTTTCCCCCCCCCCCTTGAAGGCGTTGAATGGCTTTGGGATCTTGCTTTCCTCTGTGATGTGACTGCTCATCTAAACTTGTCGATTACTCAATTGCAAGGTACAGTTAATCATTTACCAGTAGAGATGTCTTATGTTTCATTATTATGTGGCAGAGTTTCCCTGCATGCAAGAACAAGATGGTCAAACTGAAGTGGATTCTGACTATAAAACATTTTAAATCAAAGTTTCATCTCTACTTCAATCCTTCAAAGCCAGATTTGCAGACTTTGAGGGATAAAAATGCTTTTGTGATATTTTTATCAACAACCCCCCAACAATAAAAGACGCAAAACTCCAACAGAACTCTCCAAGAAATCAAAGTGAATTAATTGAGCTTCAAAACAACGTTATTCTTACATCAAAATATACTGAGGTCGGCTACACTTAGCAATAGGGCCGGGCCATCCTTCATCGTAGGGCAGTACATGCCGGCTACACCTTTACCACACAATATGGCTGGTGTAAATGACCCAAAATGTATGTGGATTTATGACTTATCATTTAAGTATGCTGTGCCTCAAACTTATAGAAAATATAAGTTCTGGTAATACGCAGTTGTAGTAAAGTAACAATCCGTCGTTTTGATGCACTCTTACATATCTGATTGTGATGAAATGGAATGCTTAATATTCCATATGTTTAATTTATCATATGTTCAATTGTTCAAATTTATTTTCAACTCTGTCATTACTGTCTGTAGTTTATAATAAATAAAAGCCTAATTTCTGGTCTTAAATGTATTTATTATCGGTACAAATACAACACTGATAATTCGATTTTTTCCGTTATAATAACATTTAAAACTTTTATTTACTTATCAATGATAAATACAATATTATTTCTGTTCATAACATCATTCATCATGAAAAATAGGGTACCTTGGTAAATAAAAGGTACTTTTATATTTAATTTAGACTGATCTACTTTTAAAGTTTTTTAAGTAAGATCATATTTTAAATCACATGCTCTATTAAATTGATTAACTGTTGCTTTATGCAGATAATTGTCAAAATTTAAGGTTTTATTTAGGAAAAATATTTTCAAACTGCAGAAAAAAAAAAAGGAAAAAAAGGCTCCATTCACTTTTCAATGTATATCTCTAAAGAACGCCGGCAAGCAAGATCAAACAGGAAGGTACCGAAGTTTTTCATCCTCCTCAAAGACTTGAGACGAAAATTTCCGCAGCTAACGGTTGTAGAGGTAACTGCATATATGTAGCAAGTTATCACAATATTTATGTTACTTACGGGTAGGTTTTATAAACTAGATCAATAGCTGTGGCAAAATAGTGTATTAAAAATGTGAATAACTTTTTTTTTTATGATAGTTGAAGATCTATACCTGGAGAAAGTTGGAAAAAGTCATTTTATTCCTTTTAATAATTTTTTTCCCACAATTACTTAACCAACAGTCAGTTTTAAGTAGCATTAACTCCCACTTTATAATTGATAGTTTTAAGGTTTTTTTTGTTAGTAGTGAATAATATGCGCGCAGTGTAAGTTTTAGTTGTATTAGTTCCTAAGTAATGGTTTTAATTTTGTCTTGTTATTAATAAATAATAGATTAAAAGAAGAACAATCAAAATGGTACGCTTGTTTTGTTTGTTTATTTAGTTTGGTTCATTTAATTGATTGATCATTTATAACATTATTTATGATTGTTTTATGTTCAGTAAATTAAATGTAAGGTAAGGTAAATGTAAACAAACCCAATTGATTGCAATCTCGGCATGATAAGAATAACGTTGCGCTGTAGAATTTTATATTTATATAAAGGATATGTAGATTGGTTTCTTAACTATTAGACATCGTCACCCCATCGTCACCCAAAAATCCATAATCATAATCGTTACCTCAGCATCTCAAAGATCTAATCCTATCCAAACGCCGCTCCAGAACAGTGTGGCAAAGATCCCGGCATCCTGCCGATCGCCGCTCGTACAATCAGTACTGCCGATTGGTAAAGCGGCGATTGGCATCCTTCCGTTCCGATTCTTTCAATTCCTACCTCTCCTCTCTGTCTACCAGGGATAACTCCTTGTGGAATGTAACCAAAAAAATCCTAAAGTATCAACCTGTTTCACATCCGCTCCGTCGTGATGATGGGTCCTGGGCGGCTTCGGATGGGGATAGGTCGGAGGAATTTGCTCTGCATCTTACCCATACTTTCACACCTCACCTTTCTCATCAAAGCCATACTCACAGCCCAACTGTGGAAGATTTCCTCACTTCACCTATTCCTCTCTCTCTTCCACCAAAAGCCGTTAATCCCTCTGAGGTCAAATACCTTCTGAAAAACTTACCTTACCGAAAATCCCCTGGATATGATCTCCTTACTCCTCAAATTCTCAAACAACTTCCTCCTAAAGCCATAATCTTCCTAACCTATATATATAATTGCATTATCCGAACGACGCACTTTCCACTCCTCTGGAAACATTCCATTATTGTCCTATTCGCCAAACCCGGTAAACCAATCAATGGCGGATCAAGGTTAATGAAGCAAAATGCTCCCACATTACCTTCACCCTTTGTCGCAAGACTTGTCCACACGTTTATTTTAATTCTATTCCTCTCCCTGTATCCGAGACAGTACGGTACTTAGGCTTCCATCTTGACAAACGACTGACCTGGAACCCACATACGAGACTAAAAAGACAAGAACTAAACAGACGCTTTGGACAACTGTACAGACTACTTCAAAGGACATCCCATCTCTCAATAGAAAATAAACTACTAATCTACAAAGTTATACTTAAACCAATCTGGACTTACGGAATAGAGCTATTTCGAACATTAAAAAAGTCGAACATCAAGCGTATCCAATACTTTCAATCAAAAGTCCTGAGAACAATAGTAAATGCCCCTTATTATGTAAGCAACAAAACTCTTCATAACGTTCTTAATATACCCTACATTCTAGAACTCATCCCTTCCAAGTTTATGAAATTCCACAGTAGCCTTTCCAACCACCCTAATCCTGTAGCACAGTCATTGCACTGCACCACTCATCCCTATAATCCTCCTCGGAGACTGAAACGGCAGTGGCCTCGTGACCTGCTATAAACGCGTGACAGTGGGAGTCCTGGCAATGGCCAGTTTCTCCAATCATGTCCTGAGCGTCTGTGGCTCTCGCGCTCTTGGTCAGCCTCCACTGGCTAGTATCCGGTGACGCGGCTGACGGAGGAGCGTGGGGGACTTCTCAAGACTCCGCTTTCTCTTCGCATGTGGATTTGGGAGGTCTCTGGGCTGTCTGTAAATATTGTATGAATGAGCGAGTGAATGATGAACTGTAAATATGGTATGAATGAGAGCATTTATCTTATTACTTATTGCCTTATAAAAGGCAGATTGTAATTATAGCACAATAAAGGAGTATATATATATATATATATATATATAAACTATTAGACTTTTCTTGCTTATTGTATAGAACGTAGTACATGTATGGAGTAGTTATGATTTTTTCTAGTGGTTACTCACAATGAATACTTTATTGCCTATTGTATCAATGCCTCCTCTCAGTCCATGGGAGATACTCTCTGTCACTTTCTATCCATTTTCTCTGGGTTCTTCCTACTACTTCCAATTTGGAAATTCTTTCTGGTATCATTTATTTAAATTACCCGAAATCGCCTTTTTTCCACCTCTATAATTTATTTTATTCGGAAGTTTATTATTTTCCCACTTTTAGTTGTCTTCTACTAGGTCCCCAAAGATATTCCATCTAGAATGTTCCCGTTTTATTCTCAGTTGAAATGGATTGCTCTATACCATCCTTACAAATAATTCGTTGTTACCTTCTTGTATAAACTCTTCCTTTACTAACAGCCTTCGTACCTCTTCTCTATATTTAACACCAAAGCAGACGTTCATTTAGGCAAATCCGCTGCTGACAACCCATCTTACGTCTTTACACCCATGGATTTTTATAAAATTCACATAATATAGGTTACTATTATGTAGTAGTAAAATATCTAATTATGGTACTTTTAATTAATTTTTTTTTAGTTGTTTAAAGCTAGATTATTTATTTGTGTGTAAATGCCCTATTTTGAATTAGTATGTGTGTACTTTTTTTAGCATGTTTTTTTTATTTTATTTTCTTCATATTGTGTTTGCTTAGATTAATTTCAGTGTTTATTTTTAATCCTTGAAAAATATGTCTTTTATTTGTTTGGGTCGAAATGTTTTTTATTTCATATTAATTTTTAGCTTCCATAGCATATATGTATGCTTATATTTTCCTATGGATCTAAGTTATGTCTTCTCTAACTTTTGATAGATTCACCTGATCTTCGGTAAAAATTAATAAATTTCTAATAAATAGATTATTACCAACCTTTTGTTTTATTTCATGACAATTAATTTTTTACTCTCGGAATTTCTCGTTAACTAATGTCTTGAAACGTATTTGTGATGCACCATTTAATATTTTTTATGAGCATTTGTATGAAACGTTTAAATTTTGTTTCTGGATGTTTATAAAGAATCATTGAATTTTAGTTATCAACGCTAATGCCTTCTATAGTAGCTTATCTAAGGCTAAATCGAAGCCTTTTTATAATCAAGAAATGTCAGTTTTTTCGATATTTCAGCTTGTTTTCCCACAATTTGTATTGATTTCAATACGCGACACCCAAAGTAATTAGTTATGTACAAAATATTTTTAAGTGAGCTTAAATAAATATTTCCTCTCTTTCAGATAGCGAAATTAGGAGGTATAATCTGGCAAGATCTGACCCCCGAGGAAAGAGATAACTACTTCGAAGATGGCTGTCATAAACTGAACAAAAAGCAACATTAGCAACTCTCAATCCATCTTCTTCCTCTTACAATACATTTTTTTTAAAAAAAGTTTTAGTTTGTGCTTGCTCTAGTAACTGTACACCTGTAGAAACTGCAGTAGTCTCGAGTGCCTTCAATTATAATCACCCCCCCCCCCCCATTCCACAGCTGTAGAGTTGGTAGCACTGAGGAACTCTGTATACAATATATACACACAAATTCTGCCCTAGAGCACCCTCTGCCGAAACCCAAGGCGGTTCTTCATCAAGTTGTTGGAAGCAGCGGAGCTCCAACCGCGAAGATTAGAGAGAAGTACAGACGCTCAGGACATGACTGGGGATAATGTCCAGTGCCAGGACCCCATTACATATGATACATATCTATTTAAATTAGATCGCAAGGCCACTGCCGTTTTAGGTGATGAGAGGGATTGTAAGGATAAATGTAACTGGACAAGGATTTAACAAAAGGATTTGGATTAGTGTATAGGTTTTTGATAGACTGAGGATTTGGAAAATTTGACGGTATAAGGTGGAGGACAGTTGGCATCTCTATGAAGCAATGTAAAAGGGTGTTTTAACTCAAGTTCTAAGGACTTTGGATTGGAATGTCCGGATTCGTTTGATGTTCAACGGTTTGGCTGTTTCCTGGTATGATGTCAAGTAGTCTGTATGACGTCTGTCCAATTCGTGTCTTTTAAGTCTTGTGTGAAGCTTCAAGTCAGCCTTTTGTCTACATGAAAACCTAGATATCTAACAGTATTAGACACAGGAAGCGGTATGAATTTGAAGGTTACAGATTGACAGGATCCTTGACGAAGAGTAAAAGTGGTGTGAACACATAGGCCTTCATTGACCTGGATGCACCATCGGTTGCACCACATCTCTATCTTTGTGAGGTTATTTTGGAGTGTCGTTTCGTCACGAGGGGGGTGCCTAGTTACCGGTTGGGCAATAAGTAATTGAGATAAATTCTCTCATTCATACCATATTTACAAACAGCCCAGAGGTATCCCAAATCCACATGGTTGTGGATCACCTCCCTCGCATGGGAAAGAGGGAGTGAAGCCTTGGGAAGTCCCCCACGCCCCTCCGTAAGCCGCGACGCCGGGTACGAGACAGTGGAGGCTGACGAAGAGCGCGAGAGCCCCATACGCTCAGGACATGATTGGAGAAACTGGCCATTGCCAGGTCCCACTGTTATGCATTTATAGCAGGTCACGAGGGCGCTGCCGTTTTAGTTTCCGAGGAGGATTATAGGGATGAGTGGTGCAGTGCAATGACTGTGCTAGGGGATTAGGGTGGTTGGGTAGGTTAGCATGGAATTTCATGAACTTGGAAGGGATGAGTTGACGAATAATCAGGCATGATTATAATGAACGTCAGGGATGAAGAAGAAGGGCATTTACTATTGTTCTCAGGACTTTTGATTGAAAGGATTGGATTCGCTTGATGTTCGAATTTCTTGCTATCGCCCATAGCGGTAAACGATTATGATTGTGGATTTTTGGATGACGATGGGGCGACGATGCCTCTCAAGCAGACTTCTGGATCTGAGTAGTGAAAGAATGCACAGCATCTTTTAGGTCTTGGGATGTTTTCAGGGACACTTTGAGGTCTACGGAACCTATAAGAAGCTGGTGGAAGTGGTCCCAGTCAACTGGGCCCCTAATAAATGAAGGAGGAGGCGGTTTGTGAATTGGTATTAGGGAAATGGTTAATGATAAAAAACTATGATCGGAGGAGAGGTCATCGAGTCGCGTGAGTGAATAGTTTAGTGTTCCTAAACTATTGTAGAAGAAATAGTCAAGGAGATCTGGATTTAGTTCGGGATACGATGGCCAACAGGTGGCTGTATTAGGAGAGATAGTGGAGCAATGTTTCCGCGTGAGCGCAGACAACAAAGCACCTCGTGTATTCGTGGATCTTGACCCCCAATGTTGGTGCTTCGCATTAAAGTCCCCACCCACAAGGAAACGATGTCCGATGGAGTTTAGAATGGAGATGAATTGGGAATTGGAAATGGATTTATTGGGAGGGGGAAAGTGAAGGTTCTGAATGACACTGCAGTGGACTGAAGGAAATCATGTGCTACCAAAGGAACTATGTAATGGTAAATGGAGTTATAGACAATGACAGCGTTACCTGCATGAGCTCTTCCATCTGGGTGATCAGTTCAATAAGTATGGTACTTTCGAACGGTAAATGGCCCTGTGTATTAGTGTTTACTTTCAAGTGCAGAGGATATATGATCAACAACGCGAAAGCCTTGTTGAGGAGTGGAGTGTGTGAAGCGGAAGCTTTTGGTGGCCTTTCTCGGACCCTCGACGAAAATATAAAACATCTTATGGACTATTTCCTTGGATTTGTCTTTGAGATCCCGAGAGACTCGGGATCCTCGAATTGTAATGGTGAGTTAGAATGGTGATTTTCCTCAGCTAGAATGCAATATATACTACCGGTTTTTACTAAAATTCATCCACTAAACCCCATATAACATAAGTGTGGGCGTTGCAGATTGGACCAATTAGGTGGTCTGTTGGGGGGCCAAGTGGATTCATTGTGAGGTCACTGGCCGTGTACAGACGGTTGCCTCGGCTTCCACATGCTATCTTACGCTACTGTTTATAGTTCATTAAATAGTTATCTCAATCATTCCAAAAAGTTTTTCTATTATGAATCCCGACCGGCTATTTCTGGTACCCCATCTCCCAGATATATTACATATTCAAATTTAAATCATACCCTTACCCACCACACAAGATCTCGTTCATTGCCTCCTATCGTTTGCTCCTCTCTCGTCCTTTCTTACAGCCCTCGGAACTCTACCACCACAAATCTATAATTTTTTTCACTCTTAGTACTAAAAAGAATAAGTAAAATTTTGTAAATATAACTAATCAATAACGTTCCTTGACTGGAGAAGCATTTTTAATTTTGTCAACAAACAATCATGTCAGTTGCCTTTTTCACCTCAAAGTATAACTCTAATCGAACGATTAACCCCAACGGTAAAATAAGACTACTTAACACTGTTTTCTCAAAAAGACTTCTGTAAGACGTCGAATATCATTATTCTCGCGGATCAGACCAATTTATAATACCTGCGAATACTTGGTAAATCAGAATAGATCGCTTGAAAAATGAATGAATTTTACAGGAGTTATGTAGGTTACACGGAAAAGTAAGAGTTCCAAACGATGATGATCAGCCGGTCAACATCAGCTTCCAAGCTAAGAGGAAGTTAAGGACTAGGGTAGAGTGGCAGTTTATCCATACTGATTTATGTGTAAATACCCATCAAGTTTGCCGTCCATCGATCAAGAAATTGCAGAGCAAACGCGAGAAAATTGCGCTATGAGTCCTTTTTTTCGTATCCCTTAAATGAATCGTAGATAATGGGCAGTCTCATTATTCCATCAAATATAATGACCCTCTAAAGAGGATTCCAAAGGTTGTTTTTTTCTCTTAAAAGGAATGTTAATCGAGTTCAACCAAGATAGCCACTTGAACATTAGTAGCGAACCGTTTTCATCTTCTCATGGTTCATATACCGTTTTATTTGACATTAGTTCGCAATTATTTCAAATTTCTGCAGATTCAAAGCGTTGCTATGCTGATATGTCCAGGAGAAGGTAACTTTGCTATTAGCTTATCGTTTTTGTATTTGAAGGCAGATTATTTATGATATGAGAGTTTTATGGTAAAGCCTTCAAATGAAAGGTGCAGGTCTTTAAATTAGATGTGAGCGGTTGAAGTTTACTGAATAGTTAAATGAAATTTAGCGGTCAGGTGCTTCACCATTTTTTTTTGTTATTAACTACCTAAAATGTCGTTACATCAGTTCTGAGCTAAATAGTATTTATGTAATGTATACAAACGTCATAGAAAGTGAATGAACAGTATCTAGAGATGGTCTGAGGGTGGGAAACTTTCTTTATCATGGGTATATTTGCACTATTGGTTCTTAAATAAAAATCGATAAAATAAAGGTTTAGTTTCTGCGTGATTCTATTACCGACACAATATCATCAAACCGACAACGTTCGCATTTTCAGTCATCATCAAGGACTACAATTTTGAGAACAGGATATATGTATTATATAAATAATTATAATAAAGAAGCAATATGTTTACTCTATCTATAGGTCTCTTTGTTACATATATACGTATGCTTTAACTAATATAATGAAATGAATGAAGATATTTTTCAGGAAGTCTAATTTCTCATAGTTATTAATTTAATAATAAAGATCGTTTATTGATTTTACCTTATATTCATGGAGGAGATACCTGGTTGTGCAATTATATTAATAATCCATATATATTTTTTTATAGTCGATGGATTTATTGGTGATAAATTGGAATATATAATAACGCTAAACTACTACTTATAATATGACATAAATTAAGCTATAGTTTTTTTGTGAATTTATGGGGCTTGGAAGGCCGTGCCCAGGATGACCGATCGACCTGGAAGCTACGAGATAGTCTGGCAAGATCACTGAAGGAATCGACTAGTAGAACAGAGTTGAACCTACCGACCATCCGAGGCGAGCATTGGTTTTGAAACCAGCGTCATTCCTACCCTGTTGTTGGAGACCGTTGTGTTTTTTGTTTTATTCTTACTTGTACACTTTATTGTTACTTCCGGCTTGGTAGGTACTGTAAAAAAAATTGGTCCCACATTCCATTCAAGTGATAATTACAGGCTTTTAATTTCTAAATACACAGTTCGTCAGCTCTACTCAAAGTACGCCTGAATTAAATACGTTGAGTTATTTATGATTTAAAATAAAAATAATGAAAAAGTTAATAGTTTAAAAAATGTGCCGACAAGATGTCCAAAAAAAAGATGTACGGCATTGATATCGAGAGAAGATGTGGACATGACGGAATCGTCGAAAAGAATTGAAGGTAACAACATTCTGGAAAGTCTTCATTTATGTCTATTGTATACCGGATGTTTCCATTAGAAAAGTTAACTCCGTTTATAGCAAGTCCCTTGGCTTTGTTTGCATATAATATATATATTATATATAAGATATGTGCCTATCTATAGACTAGCCTTTTCTTCAAAGAACTATTTTATTGCACCAATCTTCAAATGTAAGGTCAACTAAAAGTGTAACCAACAATAAGTTGGAAAAAAAAATGGACTATAGTGGTCCGACCCTGTGACCTCCTCAATCTCCGGTTTTATACTTTACCTCTAAGCTAACCAGTCTTGGATTATCTAATGCAGAATAACGCATTTTCTGATGACAATCGCCTGGCACATTTCAGTTAAAGATTGATTTACTCGATCAAATTGTTTACAGTAAAAGTCTGCATTCACAGTTTGTCTAGATTTCAGCACTTCAAAATGAACGACTCCGCGATTGCCCCCCCCCCCCCAACCCACAAAAGCACTTTTTTCAGATGTAATACTGGCTTAGCTGTACTTCGTGGCAATTCATTCGAAAAGAGCCTCTGCATTTTGCGTTTTGAATTATCACAGGGGATCCATTTTTCATTTCATTTCCAGCCTCACCCACCGATCTCGCCCGATGTTGCGCCATCGGACTTCTATTTTTCTTTAAAATACCAATCTTCAAACATGTTCAAGTAATAGTGTAGCCAAAAATAGACCTGGCTGGCGAAGTCCCTATATTTTTTCTTTGGATAATATTTTTTATAAAATAGGGGGGCAATACTACAAATAATAGTAATTAATTTATCTCTTATAATTTATAGTCATGAAAGTGAACATTATGAAGGAGATGTCAAGGGACGGTTTTTCGATTTCATTTTCGATTAATTCTGTTAGTGACAAGGCCGAAACAAGAACTGGCACCGTTATTGACATATCCTGTACCAACAGTTCGTCGGCTCTGCTTAAAGTAAGCCTGAATAATCCTTACATAAGTTATTTATGTTTTAAAATAATAATAAAAATAAAGTTAATAGTTATAAAAACGTGCCAACTAGATGTCAAAAAAAAAGATGTACAACATTGATATCGAGTGGCTTATCTTAGAAGAAGTGGACTCGACGGAATCGTTGAAAAGGACCGAAGGCAACAATATTCTTGAAAGTCTCCATGTTCTGCCAGGGAGCTGCGTGTCACTGGCCCAGTACTCGAGGAGCGACGGCTGGGTTAAACTCTACGAGCTTTACAGGCTCGCTGACTGGGAACCGATGAAGTACAACTGGCTGGCAGAAAACTTCCACAACGGCTCGGTATCATTTCCGGTTCGAAAGGTCAACATGAACTTCGAAGGAGTGACGCTGAGGGCTGTTTCTGCTGTAAGTAGCTGCATTTTTCTCCTAAGGTACAAATTATTACACCATTAGCATTCAGTAAGTACTCTACCTATCTAGGAGTACTATTCCTGCCAAGACCCCTCTGATTAAAGTATATATTATTTTAATATAGGTTTAGACGGCATTGTGCAGTGCAAACATTTAACATTGTATCAAGCTGTATGAAACGTATTTAGAGAAAATAAAAAGGTTTATTTGAATTTTCAACTAAAATGTCAACACTTTGGGGGATAAACCTGGTTGTTGCACCTAGTAGCAGTGGTAGGTAGCTCCGTACGTTTGTCTAACCATAGGTCTTTATTATTTCAAATATTGATAGCGCTCTAGATGGCTTAAGCAAGCATGCTTAGTTGTACTCAGTGGGTGGTAGGGTAAAATCCGCGGAGGTAGCAACTCTTCTGTTAAAACTACTGGTTTTTATTTCCCATTCCTGAGGCCTGAACCTCAAACGGGGTTTCCCCACAAGCACGTGAAGCGTGGGGTACGTCGCCTGTGGTGAGCGTATTCCGATGCAATAGGATTGTTGCAGTGGTCATCGCACCATTTGTGTGTTATTCTGTTATCCTTCTTTTATTTAAAACAAATCGCAGAACAAGAAAAAACAAAACAAAATATTCATCTCATCTACTATTTACAATTTCTTTCCTTACTAGCTAATTTTTTTTTTTTTTTATATTTTCTGGTGAAATCTTGTAGTATTATTAATATTTTAAAAGTCTTATCATATATCACTCACTTATATGTATATGTATAGGTATTGTTACTGGGACTTATATTACTAGATTGATTGGTTCTTGCTGGCTTTCTTTTGGTGAAAGAATGGCAGCTTCAGGTTCCCCAACAAATTTTTGTTCCTTTAATATCGCCCACATTCCAACCTTCAGCTTCAGTAGGTACCTTGAGCTAGGCGAAGGAGTCAGTTCACTTTTTTTAAATTAATAATTTTTCATTGAAACAAAGACGGTAACCAAAATGTACCTCAGGGGCAAGAGAGGGGGAAAAAATGCATGGAAACAATTATAAATGTCAGTTATAATTGAAAACTTAGTAATAAACGATAGAAATCTATCGTTAAAAATATAAAAATTAAATTAATATAAAAATTTAGGTACTCTATCCAGAATTGTTCGCCGGATGGGAAAGCCTGGACAATATCGAGGCAGACACCAATACAAAAGCCACATATGCAGTGATAAAAAATGTAGCAACTCATCTCAATTACAAGTATGATATAACATTTTTGTTAATTTGGAACAATATTTATAGACTTCTGATATTTATATAACAAACAATAATAGTTTAACCATTTTTATTTTGTTTTATAAAAAGGAAAATGTATTGAAAATAATTTTTTTTTCTCATCAAACATGAATAAATTTGTGTTAATGCAATGCTTAAAGAAACGGAATGAATGTGAAAGAAAATTACCTAGATATTTAGGTATATTTAGAAATACGAATAACCTTGAAACTGAACACAACGTACCAACTACAAGCTTACTGGCACCCATAACACATTCATTATCAGACATACATCACTAAAACACATTTGTACGACATTACTTGTCCAGGCATTACTCGTATTACCAATACTTATATTCGGAAATGGACTAGCAAGCCCATCAGGTCAAGACTGTAACACTTCAGAACCAAACACTCCGGTCAGTGACTCCCAGCTCCAGATTCGTCAGGAATTTCTTAATTGATTTATAATTGAGAATCTCCCCAATATCCCCATATATAGCAGAGCTTATGAAGATATAATGTGATATTACATTTTTGAATTCATCCCTTCCAAGTTTATTCCATAGAATCCTAATCCACCCTAATCGCCTAGCACATCCATTACACTACGCCAATCATCTCTATGATCCTCCTCGGAGACTAAAGCGACAGTGGCCTCGTGACCTGTTATAAATACATGACAGTGAGAGTCATGGCAATGGCCAGCTTCTCCAATCATGTCCTGAGCGTCTGTGGCTCTCACGCCCTTGGTTAGCCTCCACTGGCTCGTATCCGGTGACGCGGCGACAGAGGAACGTGGGGGAGTTCCCAAGACTCCGCTTCCTCTTTCGCATTCGTGGGAGGTGAAAACCATGTGGATTTTGGAGGACTCTAGGATGTTTGTAAATACTGTATGAATGAAAATTGTAAATATGGTATGAATGAGAATATTGATCACAGTTACTTATTGCCCAATCAGGAAGATTGTAATTTTATCACGATACAGAAGTTTCAATATAAATGTGATATTATATTCGGATGCAGTCTCCAACCAGCTAAGCGATTCCTACTTGTTTAAAATTGTGTGAAATACCATAGTCGGGAGCTATTGAGTCCTGGCCTTGTCACCATATTTTTGTTTAGCTAATTGTTTTTATTATTAGTATATAATTATTAATTGATTGATTCTATTTTACAGTAATATTAAGTAGTGTTTACAATATTGTATTTTCCATTCAATGAATAAATTCTATTTATTTGATTTCTATTGAAGTTTCACACTCAAGTATACTCATCGATTCGGTTATACAACTAATGGCACCTTCGACGGACTGGCTGGCTACATCCAGCGAGAGGAAGCTGACATAGCTGCTGTCGGCCTCATGATGAACGATGACAGGTTATTGGTCATGGACTACACCAGAGACATAATACCGATCAGGTAATGAGCTTCATCTTATCAAATGAGCAGGCTCTCATAAAAAAAGTGGCGGTGTGATTTTTTCATTATTCTCAAATGGCGTAGTTTTAGAGACGAATACAACCGATAAGGACAGGTAAGAGCTGGGAAATGTTATACAATTATGTATTTATCGGATGACAATACATCTTATTGTATTTTATAAGTCAATACTAGTTTGCGGTATTGGCCGGTGTTTTGCTATAGCAAAGGTTAAACGAAAGGACCCACAGCTATGAAAAAGAAATTTTTATCTGAAATCTTTCGTCTATAAGATATTTTCTACTCCAAACGCCCATTTAAATCTCTTTTCCGACCGGAGCACATCCTTTGAACACGGCCCAGAGTTGAAATCCTAATATTTTCCCGACAGAATAGGATCATGCATTCAAAGATAAACGAACCAAACAAACCTTTCATTTCTACCTATTTATTTACTTCAGATCCCTGGTCATTAACTATGCCTAAAATGAACTTAAAACTAACAAAATATTCAAAAATATTAGCAAGCCCGATGGATTTTCAGATATAATTTCTTAAGGTAGTATCAAGACTACAAGCTGTACAATTTATATAATTTGTGACTAATATAATCAATTCTACTCTTATGCAATCCCAGAAATTAAAAAAATGAATAAAGGTGACTTAATATTTTCTGCAATCCTGAAACGCACACATCTTACACGATTGAGATTCAATGAAACATTCTGTTGTCTACAGGACGTTGTGGTATAGCACATGATGAAGAAGTTGACGTTCTTGCTAAAAGGACATTTTCCATAGGTAAGCGTATTGATAGATGGTCCTTAGACGAGATGCTGTCGAAAATCTAAAATTGGAAATATAGATATTCTGGAAAAACGAGTATAATATAAATAAAGAGCTCAGATAGTTTAAATTTCGGGTTGAAGCTTGGGATACATCCTGCAGGTCTAACAGAAGACAGGAAGTTGTGTTGGCTCGTCTGTTCATTGGACATACTAGAATGACCCATAGCTACTTAATAGCTAATGAGAGCCACCCTGTGGATCTGAAATGACAGTCGTGCATATTTTGGTTGAATTTGAAAAATAGTGGCGATCATGTGGCATCTGGTTTTCTGAAGCCCTAGCCAATTCAGAGGAAACAATATCATTAGCACATAAATTCCTAGACTTCCGAAGAATACTTCAACATAGCCAATCAGTACTCATTCAACATTTCTCTTTGTCACTGTTCAATTGTTTTTATTTTTTCATACGTGTTTCTTTACATTATAATTGGTTATGCTTTTATTCGAAGTAGTTGGTATCCTTTTTTAGGGAAATAGCTATCAAGGTTCAGCAAATCCTTCCGATCAGACCTTGGAGAGTTTTTGTGGGTCTTAGTCTTTGGCTTTTAGTGGGATGTCACTCCGAGCGTTGGATGGCAATTCAGGTCTCATAGAGGACCGTTGGCTCCGAGAACTTGGGACGACTTGGGTTCTTCTATGATCATACCCAACAACCTAAATATCAGTGAACTTTGCTGATGTATGAAATATTGCTAGGCAAAATTTTTTTATACACATCCTCCAATCAGTGCTGGAGTCCTTAACATTAGAATACATGTCCTGCCTGCCAAGCCTTAGTGGTGCCTGGAGTTTAGTTTTTGCCGTGATGCTCACTTGGATCCATAAGATAACATCATAACAACTCTATTTCCAAGTTCTGTAAAATAATAGGTTAATAAGGGCGAATAACAAGTCAAATAATTAAAAACTAGAAATTAAAGAGTGATCATGTACATGCCAGTATCAATGGCCTTAGCCAATTCCTCAACTTTCAGAAAGTAGTTACATACTTGTTATAGTTTTCTTATTATAAATAAAGATCGAAAAAGTAAAATCTTATTACTTATTTATATTGGTGTACAAGGTATTATTCTATTACTATAATTAGTAATTTATTTTCATACAATGTATTATTGGACAACTTTGTGAATCGTTGAGTTCCCCCAATATATGCTAGATCATTTATATTTTCCATTCACCTTCTAACCATCTCATACTAAGACTTAATGCAGACTTGAAGAGGAGAGAGACTTGGTGCAGACATACATAGTATTTACAAACCATGCCAGATTTTATAAAAATCTTATATCTTTAACTCAAGGTACCTACAAATACATTGACTCGGATTTAAATTCGCTGCAAACAAAAACCTACAGTTGTTAACTGATGTACTGAGTACTAACGCGTTGGTCATCTCCCTATTTCCTTCCAGCGCCGATCCCCGTGGCATCTTCCTGTAGAATGTGACGAATTCCCTGCGGTTCATCTGCTTATGTTGTACCGACCCTGGCAAGTATGATTCCATAAAACCTAAAGAGCTATAGCATTAGAATAGAACAGGTAGTAAAAGAAAAAAAAATCTTTATTCCGGTATTATCTCACATAATAATAAGCCTGCAATTAACAATATTGGTAAATTAATATAGTTATATATAGTTTCATCCCACAGAAGCCCGTTGATTTTTCGCCAGCCTGCACTGTCGGAAGTATCGAACATATTTGTGCTGCCTTTCGAAAGCCTTGTGTGGAAGCTGAGTGGAGTCGTCACCGTCATGTTCGGCCTTGTCCTCTCCTTGAACCTCTTTCTCAAGATGAAAATTTTAGGGCAGATTGAAACCGACGACTCTTCGGTGGCGGAAATTCTCTCAGTCATCATGGCCTACGTCTGTCTGCAAGGTTATCATTTATCATTATTAATACACACATATCCTTTACTCCCATATTTTTAATGAAGTAATTCAATATATTTTAAATTTAATAAAACCTAAAGCTCTGAAATCGGGCTGAAACATTCAGTTAACAGCCATGAATGACGAAAACAGAGCTTGGATGGTGTTCCAAACGTAATGAAACTAAAGCTACTGCAGAACATCTTTCGAGGAATGCAATAACCACATTAACTAGTCACTACACTACGCTGGATGCCGTGAATCCCAAACTTCTTGACTAGGAACCGGACTTCCAGCACGACTGGAAGCAATAAAGAAAGAGAAATTCCTTGAAAAATTGCTGAACTTTCTTAAGCCACAACCAATTCTTGTCTAGTCTGGCCGAATTTCAGGTTGCCCATTGACTGGTAGTGTGGCCGCTATCCCATTGGTCATCAACACCACACGCTGGAATAAAACAACCAGGAACTTCCTTTCACCCAACATCCCAATTCAAAGTGCCTTCCTCTCCGATCTTCTAATCCCTGTCGATAATCAGGGTATTTAGTTCAAAGATGTAAGTTTACGAGCAATCAAATAATAACATACCGGGCAAGATAGGCTAGTGTGCAGCCAACCCACAATTGCCCAAATGCTTCATTGAAAGCAAATATTTGCCATGACTATTGAACCAGCCTGGGCATGAGTGAGGCCTACGAATTCATAAGTAGACGAATTGGCTTCCTCCGATAGATTTAAAACATAGTGTCATCGCTAATAGTCATTGTTACTGACGCAACGTTTTTTTTTCTCTATGTAATCGGAAACCAAGTATCGTTTATATTGAATTCCTAAACTATCTGGTATTTTACATACAATATGGGATTAACCGGCTCAGTATGCAACTATTAATGGCTCTGAAAATAAATCTAACAGAACACGCATATTTTAAAACACAATTAATTATGTATAAGTATTGTGTGTGTATCTGTATTTTGTATTTATCACGATATTTTGTTTTATTTTTCATATCAGGTACAGGACTTGAGCTGAAACCGGGAGCAGGCAGGCTGGCATTGTGCATTCTGTCCATGTTCTGCTTTTTCCTGTCTGTTTCCTTTTCTGCAAAAATCGTGGCACTTTTACAGTCTTCAGCGCATACGGTTAAGTCTTTGTCGGACCTCACGAATGGGCCTATGGGAGTTGGCATGCAAGATGTTATATACAACGAGTTGAAATTCGCGGTAACTCTTTTTGGTTTTAACGTATTAACAAACTTGTATTTTTATAACAAGCTTGGCTCAAAAGCTAACAATTTTCTAAAAAAATATTTTGTGCCTGAATATTGTTGGACAAGTAAAGTTTTGCAATGATTCAATATTTTTCAGGCTTCGACTGATCCAAAGGTGAAGAAACTGTATAAAAAGAAAATTTTGCCTCAAGGTGACAGAGGAATTTTGACTGCTGATGAGGGTATAGAGAAGGTCAAATTAGGACTTTACGCCTTTAAGGTATTGAAATTTTATTAATAATTATGAGGCTACTTAACCAATCACTGTTAAATTTGAGGTTGGATGGTGCTGTTCCTCTGTTAAGTTGGCCGTTCAATGACAGTTTAGGCGCCTCCTCGATAGAGCTATCCACCTATTTTGGGCTTTAAAATTGCTTAGTACATTTTTAGAACACGCGAAAGTTTTCATCTAAACTGTGTCGTTCAAATACTCGTATGTCGCTTTTTATGAAATGCATGTTATGAAATATCTATAATAGTATTATTTTCCAAGGTATTAATACTTTGCGTATTTTATTAGCATTTTGGGTTGTTTAAACTTCAGTCTCTCGTAAACATTCTTTTTATTGGAAATATATCATATACAGTCAACGTTTCACCTATTCAGGCATTAGCCAGGATTAGATAATATATAAAGAGTATATGATTGTTTTGAAGTAAACAGACCATTATATATTGTTAGTGTTGGTCGTGTAAGTATACAGTTCAAATAACCAATCTTCTGTCTCTCCACAATACCGCACAGCATAAGATTTATTACATTCCCCACACTCTATTCTGTCTACGTCCGATCTATCTTTAACTGAATCGGGTCTTTAGTGTGGGGAAAACAGAGTAGGGGAATGCAATAACGTTTATGTTGGTTGAACCAATAGAAAATTATTTATTAGATGCAAAGAACAGCGTGAACAAAAAAGAAGCCAGTTCTATCACCAACTGCAGGAGGAAGGGCACCTTTTTGGGCATACATACCATTATGCACCACATTGAGTTGCCTTGCTAGACCATACGAATGATAGAAAATTAATCAACAGCATTATAAGTACAGAAATTAAATTAGATTCCCTAACATGGAACAATATCAATAATAAAGAAGATATAGTAAATACACGTATGCTATGAAACCCACCTGCACCGTTCCTCCTAAATTAAGCCAGTTTCAGAGTGAAGTCAGTGCCTAACTATAACAAGTTTAACATTTTGATTCAGAATAATGATACATGTAAACAATTTTCATACCAAAACTTAATTGAGTAACCATAAGATTAATGTATTATTGTGTTTTCATTAATTTATGTACCGAATATATTGTAGTGTAATATATAAAAAATGGATTGAACATTTCTGATGTGAAGTGCAGTTCAATACCTTTAAATTAATTTTTTTTTAATTGTTTTATTTATCTAATTTTATTATTTTTTGCTTTCATTTATAGAATTTCTTAGTCTACGTGTGCACAGTCGGCGTTCTTATCATATGACTTTTCATTTCAGTAACTGAATATGACACCTTAGAGCTTAGTCGAAAAGGTTTTTGTTTAAATGGACAATATGTGGAGAGTCGGAAGATTAATTATTGTCCACAAATCATTATTACGTTTGGGGCGGTTATCTTCAAAACGTTATCGGGCATCGATTGTAAAAATGCACCGGATCACAAAATAATCTCCCACATTATGTTTTACTTCACCAACTTATTTATGGTTATTCAAAACGCTTCTCAGACGTTGCCGAAATCTGCATTGTTCTTTCATAGATCGTTATGGTAATGTAAGTTGATTGCGGCATCTCCATTTTAGCTTTATAGAGACCCCACACTTTATCCATGTATGTCTTTATCCAACACAATTTGGGAACTTATTGGATGAGTGGTTCAAGCTATTCTGTTGGGTTGTTTCTGCATGATGGTAAGGCCATATTACACAGGTGAGTGCCACATGACCGTAATTTGGCAAGCACAATGAATACTTTCCTATTTGTGCTTGCTTTACTAATCTGCCACACACTCCCACAATAATACGTTATGGGACTATGCCATTTTCAACAGATACAATTTTATTCCTGTTACACAGCAACAATGAATTAATTCGTTGCTTTTAGGTAGAAACACCGTGGGCTTATATACGCATATCCGAACAGTTCCAGGACAAAGAGAAATGTGATTTGGACGAGCTACACGTTTTCTTGCTCCCCATGATATCGATGCCGGTTCAAAAGAAATCAGGATACAGAGAGCACATAACCAGGAGGTACAAAAGCATGATCTTTCTTTCTCTATAAACCTTCTTTCGTAAAATATGAGCTACAGTGAAATTCCTCTTGACAATAACTAGAGCTGTCAAACTATCCTAAATACTTTGTTTATTTACCGCTTAAAATGAATAATTTGAATTAAATATAAAAAAGTATTTAAATGCTATATGATCCTGAAACGAGGTAAACCAACTAACTCGTAATGACCAGGGAGTTTGGTAGGTTGAAGACTGACAAACTGTTAAAAAATTACAAATTATAGAACTAACCACTCACTTCAGTAAAACGATTTTCAAAAAGAGACGTTACTACACTGGGGCGTTAGTGGACGTCAAAGATGCCGTAACTGTTGGTTATCTCATTTCTAAGGTTATCTCCAACATTTCTTGACTCATTACCCACGCTCCAAATGGAATTCGCTTTGTAAACGCTGCCTCTAAAATCCCTTCACGCAGTGTGTAGCTTTTCTCTTCCTTACACAGTGCTTCCGTCACAAGCACTGCTTTCTTCTTTTTTGGCTAAATCCATATTTTTGACCCCAATTATTTCTTTTTGTCCCGTGTACAACCTGCAGTTCTGATTTCCTCGATTACAAAATTCCACGTCATGAAGGCGGTTTGTATTTTTGTAAAGAAATTATATATTTAGGGAATTTTATCTAGATGTTAATATTATAGTATAATACATGGTATAATTTTAAAATAATTTTTGTTGTCTCTTATCAGTATATCAAGGCAGAAAGAAGTTGGTATCATCAAGCGTATAGATAATTTTTTCTACCCTCAAAAGCCATCTTGCAACTCTAAAGGAATTGGTTTCACCAGCGTCAAACTTACTGATTTCAAACCTGTCCTAGATATCATCTCTTACGGCTTGCTGATATCGCTTGCATTGTTCTTCTTTGAAATAATCGTCAACATAAGGTACCTATACATGAAAACGTAGTATTACAGATATTAATACATTATGGGCCTTACAAATATACTTTATATATCTGTGTCTCGGAGGTATAGAACGCTATGTCTCATTTCCCCTAACTTTACAGGAGAGCAGTTTGAAGAGGTCTTATTTGTAAAACATTTTATTTCCTTAAACTTTTATTGAATTTTAGTATCAAATTATCAGTACATTCCTTTTAAATTGTATTTAGTGTTATTTATCTACAATAAATGTAGATAAATAATACTAATCTGTAATAATGCTATATTGGTAAAATAAACATGGTAGTCTAAACCTCCAAGTACAATTACTGCTATTTTCAGAATTTATCCAGTATATAGTATTATTGGAAAATCTCTTGTGGAGAGGAACGCCAGATGGTCCAGCAAAGGAAGGGACCCTCCTTTTCCATCCGTCTGTAATAGGCTGTGGGTGAGATAGGAAATTTATATCGCGTTTTAAAAATAGTCTACCTCCTCGTCTTCCACAAGTTGCTGAGCTTTTCGCAATGATTATTCGCAATGGAGATCGATTTTGAAGTGCCCAGCTGCTAGAAGAATCTACCATCTGTGGAAAAAGAGCAAAAATCCCTCGAATTCTGATCGTTGTCCACTAGGGTCGTTAGGTTGGTCTCGTCCAACTGTACGCCCATATGTTGCGCATTAGATGAGCCCGAGGAGGGTCCAAGGGAAATCATATGAGCTCCCCCCCCCCCCCCACATGATCCACTTCGTCCTCCTCTCCACAATATGCTAAAAGGGACTGTTGAATTGATCCTAACTGTGGGACTATTCATATCTTGTAAGGATTTGCATGCGCTAATAGTCCGGCGAGGACCGTCAAGCCCACAGCCTGTTACTGACCGGTGGAAATTTAGAATTCCTCTCTGGGGTGTGCTAGTCCTTCTGGCGTTCCTCTTTTCAAGCATTGAAGCCAATTTCTGATCTTTTACCTGCGACCAACAGGACCAGATACAGAGCTTGCACTGTCTCATTGGACCGTCCTATGTGCTCTTTATGACGGTTGCAACCACACGTACTAGGTTACCCATTCTTTCAATATTTTTTCTGAGAATGTCCATCACAAAAGATGGAAAATTCAAAAAAAAAAAATTCCCAGAACTACTTCCTGAAAGAGCGTCCCAGAGACTATGGGTCTCAAACACCACATTGACCGCATATGCATTGTGATTAATCTTCCTGTTTTTTTTTCAATAGGGGTGGGAGTGAGTTCCTCACCCAGTCTCGAGATAGATCATCATATCTATGATACATGTAACCACATCTTTTACCTTGTTCTTAGGCAAATCGATGAACGCATTTCATCTGACTAGTAATGACTCCATGGTCATCTTCAATAGACACCGCTCCTAAATCAAGTTAGGACATCTTGTTGCTCTCCTGATGAGTTCCGCCCTGCTGTCTGCCACTATTCTGGTAGCAAGATCATCCTTGTACACTACTATTAGTCTGTGCATATCCACGGTTGCGACTCATTTATTCTTTCGCAAACGAGATAGTACTGGCGTCGCTGTTGTTTTTCTCTTTTAGCTTTATTCTTGACATCAGTCCAGCTGAGGCCCGTTGGATTCCTAAATTGTTGAAGTACCCTCTTCACCACCGACAGTTGCCAGTTAATTTCGTTGCCAAACTCAGCTATTTCAGTCCCCGTCTTTCTTACCTTCATGCCTCCTCTTGCTGTGCACATGCCCCCAGAAAGTAGGAGGTCATTTAGGGTTAAATTACCCAGGAGGGTTTAGGAGAAAAATTGTAATATTCTTTCCTTCCATCCAATTTAGTAGACAGCTAGGTCAGGCCGGCAATGCTGATCGAGTTTCATGACATTTACTGCAGAGCTGCGCATCGCAATGGCCACGCTGGCCCTCCCCTCTAATTTCCCGTGGTAACTGTCTTTACATCTCACCGAGAACCGCTGCAGCGTCAATTGTTTCTTTGTTTCTTTATTTGGCGTTACCGAGTATTTATTAATCATAGCCTTGTACTAGATAGGAAAACAAATTAATTATATCGATGGGATACAATAAAGGTAAATTTATATACAGATAATAAAATTTAAAAGCACAGTATAAAAAAAATATTTTGTACATATATTCTAATATTATTAAATTTAAATCTTGGTTATAATATTTTTAGTTTCACCTACAGCTGCAAGAATAAATAAATTTTTGGGGTAACCCATCCTCCAACATGAAGTTATCCAAGGAGAAAATTTGGGGATCTCCAACCCACTCTGATGTACTTAACATACTTGAGTTTAAAAGTAAAAAAAGTTTTTAAGATTAAAAAAATGTCTGTCTGATCGGGCTGAAATACGTATGGCCTATATTTTACCCCAAAGGTTCGCTCTGCCAAATTTGAGGCCTTTCTGTGGAGTTTGAAGGTACGTGGAAGTATTGAAACGGGACAGTGATGATCTCACATGTAAAGTAGTTGATTCTACAATTTAGTGCCTGAGTATTGTTACATAATGATTAGCATTTTATATAAAGCAGCCCATTATTTTTATTAAATTTTAATTTAAATATAAAAGTAATGTTTTATAACTAATGAGCATTGTTATTTTTTATTTACAGGATTTTTTCCCGACAAATCATGAAGAAACAGAATGTTCTAGGGGTGAATGAATAGAACATGCTACCTCTTCAAATAAATTAAAATTAGTCAACCATTATGTCAATAACTAAAAAATAAAGTATTAATTAAATGCATTAGTCAAAAAGGATTTTTATTTACACATTTAGAAATTTTGATTTCTCTATAAAACCTAAACAGATGTAGATGTATACTAGTTTTTAAAAGAGTGTCATCAGGTAATTATTGATTTCGGATATAAAACACAATAGTGTAAGTGTGCTGTTATAGATGAATTTTCTATTAAATTTAAACTATGTATTATAAATTACATTCTTCTATTTCATGACGATCTTCAAAGTTAAAATTTAGGACGTTAAAACAATTAGCTTAACAGTTCCAAACATGCGATGGGAGGTTAGAACGTTGGGTCACCGATTTCAATGAAGCCTCTTTTTTGGTGATACTGTTCGAAAGATATTTGGCAGGTGACCAAGCGTTCATGCCGATGGATAAAAAAATCCATTTTTTGAACACAGTTTTCTGTCTTTGTTCGTCGTGCTCCATAAAGTTAATATATATTGTTCGTGGTTTTACTTACGCATCAATCTATCTATCCAGGACTACCTCCCACTAAAAAGGAGCTTGTCTTTCTCCGTCATTGACCGCCAGTTTTCTCGGGTAAGTGCTGCCACCCTCAAAGGGTTTATCTAAAGAAGGATTCTTGGATCTTGGATCAGTAGAAACGCTGTCAAGCCTTTACAATCCAGGTCTTCCACCATACCTGGTTCTTGCTCGTTCGAAGCCTTGGCTGGTATTTTATCCAGATTCATTCTTGAAATATGACCTGCCCGATACATCCGGGAGGGTTTAATGTCCTGGGAGACATCCATATTATGCTACAGGTTTCTTATTTCTGCTTTGGATTTTCACGTTCTTATTTCACGTCCACGTTTGTTCAGAGCATATTCCACCAAAGATCCCGCCGAGAATTTTTCTCTCATACTTAAGGAGTCGTAGTTCTTCGTTTTCGTCAAGGTCCAGCAATCAGAGTCATATGTGAGGGTGGGTCTAATATGGACTTTGTTTATCCTAATCTCCGTGTTCCGTGAAAATGAGGTGCTTCTGAAATTCCAAAAGAAAACTGACATCTATTAGCTGCCATAATACTTCACTCTAATTCATCATTGGTGATATTCTGGATATTGGGTTGTTTGACAAGATAGACTAAGTACTGGAATATTTCAATGTCAAATTGCGGCCCTAATGCCACTTACCCAACTCAACATTCATAACACTTGGTATATTTGTACTTTATTTTGCCCCCATTTATATGAACATATTCTCTTTCCGTACTCCTAGATTGCGACACACCCATTACCGCACTTACAGATCTTCCAATAAGATCCAAGTTATCAACACTTCGAAGAAGCTATAAACTTCAATTTAGAAATGTTCCTTCAAACTGGATTTCAGAGCGCCTCCCTGCTTTTTCCAGGAAGATAAGGTATATAGGGATGACACCTTGTTTTACATCTGTTACTGTGTCAAAACCCCTCGACAACTCTTCATGTATTCTTACAAAACATTTGTTACCTTCAATTGTGATTAAAACAAGCCTCTTTTGTGGAAATGTTCTACCGGCCCCTTGTGTCCTTATTTGTGTCTATATTCATAGGCTTGATGATGGGTATTGTTATAGTAATATTGTTTTTTGCTGTGGGTGCGGGTTGGTGATAGCCTCTCCGAAGGAGACCTATGGGGTACCTCAAGGAGCTGTACTTTTCAACGTGTATACGTTTGAAATTGTTGGAGCCTAGTATAAAAATACTATAGTTGTTGCTTTCGTCGAAGACATCGCTGTGTACAGTAGCAGCTCTTCGGCAGACAGAATTAGCTTGTGACGAGATCAGCGATAGATTGGGGAAACTTAGCATCAATGTGAACACAGGAAAGGCTGTCTGCGTAGTATTATCCTTTCATTAGGGAAATAAGCCACTGACTACTTCCTACACTGTACAGCAAAGCATTCAAAAGTGCAAAGCATTGCAGTAAAAGGAGCCCTCATTAGCTCATATATATTTTTCTATCTATTTATATTTTCAATGAAATGATAAATAGGGTAAAGAAAAAAAAAAAAAGACGATACAAATAAATCGCAAACAGCATCGTATACTTAGCCATAAAAATGATCAATCACATCAGTTTTTGCGTTCATTTTGTCAGAAAATTGAAATAAGTACGCATACAGTCTTACGGTCTCACACACTTGCTAACAATCCCTAATCTATCACCTATCACAGTTAGGCGCAGTTGATGATATACCAGAGCGAACTCAGGCTGTGCTATACGGTGCACGGCTTTTGTCATCGGACGGAAACGACAGCAAAGCAACTCCAAAAATTTCAAAACGGGATATTCATGAAAGTGGTCCGACATACTACATTCCAGCAGCGGATGAATCGTGAATATTCCATTATATTTTTTCTAAACAATTATTTAAGAATCAAGGTTTGTTACTTAATATTTTTCCTACATGTGAATTGCCCGAACAAAAACTACCCCATTTGTGCCAGATGTGGGATTTGGCAAAAATGGCATCAAGAGGAATAAACCATACAGCAGAACTAAAAAATAATACGAAGTTACCATTTGTTAAGAGGTACAAAGGGGATATAAAAGGTGTTGATGCTCTGATGCTGAACAAATAAGAACAAACTGTTAGGAAGAACAAACAAATACATTCCTTATAATAGCCACATATCATTAACTTTTTTTTATTGAAACTAAATACAATAAAATGTATTGAGGAAATATCATTCAAGGGAATTGCTAATGAAAGTTTCTGATTTAAACGAAGATGACAGCCAGTATCGATTTCAGCTCCTACTTCTCTGGATTGGACTATAATTGATAAACAGTAAGTTACATATAATTACTCCATTTCTTATTAGTCTTCATAAATAAATACCAGAAAGGTACTTGCGTGACACCAAAATACATAGCTCGTCCACATAACAGGGGAGCTTCAACCTCGAATATAGCAACCGGTCACTCAACTAGAAAATCAGACTACTTGTCTGACCACAGACTCAAAGAACACTACTAGGTGTATACAAATATAAACACAGTAACCAAAGGTATCAAAAGAACCGTGGTCTTAATTAAGCTCTAAGTTATATTTGCTCCGTCACTGACAACAGTACAGAGAAAAGCTAACTTGCTTCCAGTCAGAAACAGAAAAGCTATTGTGTCATCCGAGAAGGGCTCTGGTGTCGTAATTCCATCAACCCCGAGAGGTGGAGGAAAATTCACCTAGAATGTCGCTAACAACTCTCGGAATATCTTCAAACTTTACTTTCGTTTGGTATTGTTAGTGTTCTATCACTGCTGTTATAGGCTCATTTATTATTATTATCTTATCTTCGCTCTGATTTACTGCTCAATTTGCGATATTTGTTCACTTCAAGATTGAGTTATACAAGCAGATTTATTTTCTCTATTTATATACAACTAACTACCACAGTCTGTTCTCTTTACCGGGGACTTCAACGGCCACAGTCCTATATGGTGTTTCAGCGCCTTAAGATTGAGGCAGCACATTATTTTAAACTGTATAGAATATTGGAGCCTTTTTGGCCAGTTTGGAGTCAATCAAGCAGTATGCTGATCTTGGGAAATCTGTCCTACACAATGTGGGGCAGATTGTATCGCTTCGTTATTCGCATTTTAACTGGTTGCCAGCACACTCCACTTCATCCTCCAAAATAACTGCTCACAGTCCGAAATTTTCCAGGAGGCTTCGGTGTCACACAAGTACCTTTCTGGTATTTATTTATGAGGACTAATAAGAAAGGGAGTAATTACATGTAACTTACTTATTGTAGTCCAATCCAGAGAGGTAGAAGCTGAAATCGATACTGGCTGTCATCTTCGTTTAAATCAGAAACTTTCATTAGCAATTCCCTTGAAAGATATTTCCTCAACGGAATACATTTTATTGTATTCAGTTTTAATAAAAAAAATTAATGATATGTGGCTATTATGAGGAATGTATTTGTTTTTTCTTATTGTTCTTCTAACAGATTGTTCTTATTGGTTGAGAGCATCAACACCTTTTATATCCCTTTTGTACCTCTTAACAAATGGTAACTTCGTATTATTTTTACTTCTGCTTTATGGTTTATTCCTCTTGATGCCATTTTTGCCAAATCCCAAGTCTCTTCACCAAAGCTTAAGTTCCAGGCAGCTAATTCAGGACTAGACAAAGAAACCCTCAGCCAGGTTGCTGATCTTCTTACCGCCACGCTTGACAACCCTCTTAGTGAGAGGACGCCTAATCTCAATTTATGGTGAATCTGAAACTACGGTAACGCCAGCATTTCCACTCTTGACGCTGTGTGACCTTCCCACCACATACCTATCTCAGACAAATACGTGGAGAAGACTTACTGTCATTGAACCTTTTGCTCTCTTTGAATACTTCAGGATGATATTCGGTCTAAGGAATGGACCTTCCAGCGCTTCGCTGACACAACTTTCGTGACCTTACCTTTGTTTTCCCATTTCTGGAAGACTTCATCAAGGGATACTCGACGAAGGAAGAACATGAAAATCACCTGACACATTGAAAATCACATGGGCTTTCCTAGAGCGTAAAAATGTGTGTATTTGGGTATTTTGGGTTTCACCATATCCACTTGGACATTGTTGCTTCCGTTGGTTGGAATGCGGTACCTCCTTACGATGTACAGGCTACTGAACAATTGTCTCCTGGTTTTTGAAAATTTTCAATAATCTTACCTCATTTAATATGATCCACGATATGTTTTGCTTATTCTATATAAGGATAATGTAAATTATGAATAATAATCTTATTGAACTCGCAGAACGAACACAGAAAACAATTTTAAAAAGTGGTGTTTATAAGGGATTTTTTTTTCGTCCCCAAGGGCTCATAGAATTAACTGTATGATACGTACCTGTGAAATATTTGACTTAGTATCACAAAAAGCTGTTTAACTGAAATCGGTGACCCCGCGACCGGAGTCACCCCTTGTTAATGTAACATCCACAATAGAATATTTTACAAGATATTTAAGTTTTTAATATTATAAAATTATCATTTTAAACTATTTCAGTAATTTCATTAGCAAAAATAAAAAAAAACATAGAGCGTTAAATAATGCATGGAAAAAGATAATAAGTGTGTATATATAACCTTAAGGTAACCTTTCACAGTCCCAACGGTCTTATTTTGTAAACAAATTTCAAGTGAAGTTCACGTGAAAGATAGTTCACTCTGGTATTAAAATAGAAATCATTCTATTTAACATTTTGATATGGTAGCTATCAACAGCGTGGAAGATTAACGTGAACAAGACAATAGATAATAAGAGCTATAAAATATAATCTCTTGGTAAATGTTTATTTAGATGATATTCTTAAGTTGTAGATTTAAATTTGTCTAACAAAGGTTTTTTTTATTTTTCTAGGGTCAATACATGGAGAACATTATTTGTAGCCTACTTGGAAGCACAACTACTAAAGATTTTCTGTCTACTCTGAATAGATATGGAGAATGCATAGATTACAGTAGTGACTATGAAAGATCGAAGACAAAAGAAGCAATTTTTGCTGTAATATTTTTGTTATAACATAAATATTACATGGTTATTAAGTATTTTATTTATTTATCTCTGATGTAAAGTAGGTAATAAATAGTTAACAAATTTGCTGTGAATCTGCCATTGAATTCAAATTGAGTGGTTGTCATGCCAAAATGGATAGAAGGGCAAATTTTCAAGACATCAGCTCTAGTTTTCTGGTGTGTGAAATTTTGTGTTTACATCTCAACTGTACACAGTGCATACCCACTTACATTCATATTTCTAGATATTTAAATTCTAAAGAGTATTAGATCTTTAAATGTTTACCAAATTAAATAGTATATTCAAAGTTTTGCTAATATAAGGGTTAATTAATCTACTTTCAGGGTGTTGTTAATAAAGTGTATGAACTGATTCCGAAAGGTAAAGGAGGACATCCTGAACACGACACTTTATTCATCTCGGCTAGATGTTGTACGTAAACTATTTCTATCACCATTTTGTATTAATATTATTCTACATGTGATATATCATCTTAATCTTCATTGCAGTAATAAATACCCGAAGAGAGAGTCAACCATTCAGGATTGGGTTCTTTGGAGATGTAGTTCGTCGATTAGCTGATGTGAAGTTGAAGCCAGGTGATGCAATAGCAATTTTAAAGCCTAAATTTTTTTATGCCATGGATGTTCCCTCGTTAAATGCTGGAGTTGCCAGTAATGTGCTATGGATTGGAAAAAATATAAAAGTAAGTTGCTTGCCTCTGCGAATTTTCTTTAAAATATTCATTTTAGTAAAAATGTGTAATACACACAAAAATGTTTTCTTATTTGTAGTGACAATTTCAGTCTTATTGCATGCTCCATCTTATTAATTATTATATTAGCCCCTTCCAATTCTAGCCATGAAGGCTCCAGCTACGCTAGTATAATTTCTGTACATAGTACTGTTATCTGTCTAAATCCCCACATAATATATAATTTAATAGAAATTAGATATGTAAATTTACTGCAGCTTAATTGTCTTTGTCGGCGGTCAACCAAAGGTGTTTGACAGACAATTTAACAGACCAGTGATTAACACCCCTGTTTTTCAGTGAGTTTTTAGCAGGTAAAGAGAGTGCAGATCCTTAAAGCCTTTGGTTGGAAGTGTGTACAAAAGGATCACGTGATAGCATGTGTGTTCAAGTGTGATGCATCACACAATCAAGAGTTTCCACTAAGGCTACAAAAATAATACTATTGACAGTTTTAATGAATTTTTGTACTTATAGTCCACTACCAACCCCAACACTTATTAGATTGGAAAAAGCAATTTATTCTGAGACCATGACCCCTATGAACAATAATGAAGTACTGAAAAATGAATTCACTTTTTGCAAACAAGAAAGAAAAGTAATCACAAAAAAAAAAAGAATTGTAGAAAGATGGGAGGGATCATGAGTTCTGGATGTACCCTGAGGATTTGAACTGTAAGGTATAAGAGGGTGAGGAGAATTAATGGTTTCTGTATTATTTTGGAAGTTTGCAAATCATTTGCTAATGGCAACAGTTCATTCTAATCTTGGAAAATTATACATGCTTAGTAAAGATCTCCATTTAGTCAGGATAGCCTACATATTCTTTAATATCATTTGAAATTATGTCAATTTATAGTAAAATCTATATGAAATACTTTTTTTTAAATGACTTTCACATTAAATAAGAAAATTAATATTATTTTAGGATAGCCAAACAAGTATAGTATCATCCAGCGAGGTTCCAGATTTTAGATCTATATCTGAAGACACAAATCACACTGTCAGTGTAAGTAAGATTTTTTTCTATTTCAGATATATAACTTCATATATAAATTAATTATTTGTTAATAAATTGATTTATTGTTAATTATATTATGATTTAGATATGAAATCAAAAAAAATACTTAGTGGAAAGTTTAAATTTTCTCTATCTTCTGTCAATATCATTTTGACCATGATTCAATTTTAAATATTAACTAATTTTTAGTATTTTTTTTATTAAAAAGAGAGATAAGAGATATATTTTTAAGATTTTTTTAAAACCAGAAACTCTTTCGCTTTCACCACTGCTTATGTATGTTCTGGTAATGGTAAGTTTCTTTTCTAACTAAAAGACATGCAATTTTTTTATGGAAGAAACATTTGATGACAACAATATGAAAAGTATTTCTACTTGCATGAAATATGATCAAGAGTCATTAATTATCCAGCAAAACTTCTCAAATTCTCGACCCTAGTCCAATGTAGTTAGTAGCACAACTAGTCAGTTATGCTTGATGTCAGGTAACTACCTAGCTTCAAAGATAGTTAAACCAAAACACGGTAGTAACTTACTAAATTCTTATAATCAGGGAAATGCATTACATTAAACTATTTTGAACGCACTTAAGCGTAAGCAAGTGTTCAACATTGCATGCATTGTATTTGTAATTATGTGCCCGAGAGAAGGATGGTCCTGTGCTCATAAACATTCATCACCGCAAAGGTTTGTCCTTTTCTAGCTTATAACCAATAAAGCCCTTCTTCATAATTCTGAGTGTGAATTCTGAATAATTCTGAACACATAGCAGGTGTTATTTCCTTAACTCAATAAAGTTACAAAGTTGTAGCTGAGTGCTAGCTGTCTTCAAGAAAAGTATTCTTATTTGATACCAGTTAATTTTTGTTCCAGCGTGAGCTAGCCTAGCTAACATGATTTTTATTCTTTTCCTGCCAATTATGGGTTAGTATTAATTGTGGGAATATTTGTATGGTCGAAATGAGAAACTTGTCAACCCACATGGAATTTTCAGTTTTGCTTTGAGTGATTCTATATTCCAGAGATGTATCCATGTTGATTTGATACCAGCTACCTTTCCTTTTAACTTGAACTTGACTAGCACGCATGATTTTCATTATTTTTCTATGGTTATGGGCTTTTCTGTGGGGGGTAGGCTGGATAATTAACCAGCATTTGCTGCTCTCAAACACATCGATTCGGTGCCGTCCTCGTTGTCCACCACTTACCGACTGCATTCGAGCCTATGATGCACTTCTCTGTAATGGTACACTTTTTATTTGTTGGAGATGTTTTTCAGCCTGAACCTGTACCAAAGGAGTATAGCTCGACAGGAGCAAAATTGATCAAGAGAGAATTTAGTTTGGCATACTTTAAACAGATCATTATATAAAATGAAATTGAACAAGTCAGGCCCCAGGTTCATATTTGAAAACAATTATCAAGTATAAAACCAGCTTAAATGCATGAATTTCTGTGGATTTTTTTTAGTACATGTCAACAACAAGGGTGCAATATGATACATTTACAATACTATGGAGGCAGACAAATTTCTTAGAAATAGAAATATCCTCACAATTAAAAGGTGATAAGTGCTAGGTTTCCTCCATGTCACAAATGATTCCGTTATAAAATTTAAATCTTCTTTTTTCATGGATTACTCTGTATAATTTTCTTGTTGATAATTTTTTTAAAATTTTTCCAGGCTAGAAAAAGAAAAAATGTCAGTGTTGAAGATTCTCACTTTAATTCAGAAGCAAGTTCAATAATGACCATAGGGACAATACAACGGAATGTGCAAATACTAAGAAGTAAACCTGTTGAACTCATTCCTGATTCAACAACCAAATCAGTTGCTCAAAACAAACGCACTAAAAAGGCCCCTCAAAATAGGATTGACCATGAAATAATTGAAAATATTATATCACAAAATACTGCAAATGCTGGTAGTGTAAATATTCCTGTTAGAAATGATAAATGCAATGATCATTATTCCAATTGTAATTTACTTTCAAAACCTCAAAACCATGAGGAAATGCACTTATCACACCATAACTGTGCTAATGTTTCCTGTGGTAATCAAAACTGCCGTACTACGTCGTGTGAACCTAATTGCTGCAAGTTGTATGAACCTCCAAATTTTAGTTGCTGTAATTGCCAAACAAGTTCAAGAAATCATATGCTACAAGATTGTTCCTGTGGTTCAAGAATACCAGGTAAATTAATACCCAAACAGCATTGTTCTTGTAATATCACGACTAGCTGCTTTGGGAATGACCGTACTCATCAACACAGCTGCTGTAACAGTGTTCAAGCATGCCATAGGGGCTGTTGTTGTGTTAATAGGCATTGTGACCAAAGTCACAGGAGGATAATGAGATTATGCCCAAATGCAACTCATTCCCATCACCATTGTCCTAACTCGGATTGTCGAAATACTTGTTCAACATCAAATAATCATTGCCAAAGACAAAATCGTTGTGAAAAAATAAGTTGTAATACACTGTTGCATAATTGCCATCAGCGACATTTTCTTAATTACTGTTGCTCTGACCATAAGCAAACTAAGTGTGCAGAGGAAACTAGGCAAGCAAGTTGCTGTGATCATGTGGTCAATTCTAATGCACCTATGCACTCTTCTAAACAATGTCATTCTAATGAAGAAATTAATACATGTGCAGAAGAACTTTCTTGTAGGATTAGCAGGACGAAAGAGTGGGTTCACAATTGGGAACAAAAGTTACCTTCTCCTCAGTTACCACAATTAGACATTACCGATACAACTTTTCAAAATCCACCCTCTTGCAGTGAATTTGAACAAACAATCTCTAGGTTGAACAGAGGTTTTGATGTAGCGAAAAGGCAAAAAAATGCTGAAACGATTGTCCCATGTGTTTTATCATCCTCAGACACTTGTAGCGTGGTTAATTGCAATAAAAAACAATTTACAAAAAAAACAAAACTTTTCACTCCTGTTGATAACTCTACTGTAATATCTGAAAAATCAGTATACAACCATTCTACTATTATTGAAGAAAGTACTCCTTTCTGTACTGAAAGTCAGAGTGATAATGCCCCTTCAAGTATAGAAAAAAATATTGAAAATTATGCCCCGAGACACAATCATTCACATTTATCTATTCTGAGCTTAGAAAATAATAGCATTAATCCTTCTGGAAGTAGGTCGAAGGTACAAACTGAAATTAAAGAAAATGAAGTTACTACTAATTTCGGAACATCAAAAAAAGTTCTAATTATAGATTCTATAAAAACCATATCTGAAAAAGCAGTTCTGAACAATGATCAACCTGATAAAAATAAAAATTCAAGCCAGGAAGTAAATAAAAATTTCTCTGAAGAAGCAGTTTTGAACAGGGATCAACCTCATAAAAATAAAGATTCCAAACAGGAAATGAACAAAAATTTATCTGAAAAAGGAGCTCTGATCAAGGCTCAATCCAATCAAAACAAACATCCAGGACAGGAAATAAATAAAAATTTATCTGAAGAAGAAGTTCTGAACAAGGATCAACCTGATCAAAATAAAGATTCAGAGCAGGAAATAAATACAAATTTATCTGAAGAAGCAGTTCTATATAAGGATCTACCCGATCAAACTATAGATTCAGGGCAGGAAATAAATAGACTATTACCCGAAGAAGCAGTTCTGATCAAGGATCAACCAAATCAAAATAAAGATTCAGGCCAGGAAGTAAATAAAAAATTTTCTGAAGAAGCAGTTCTGAACAAGGATCAACCTGATCACAATAACGATTCAGGGCAGGAAATAAATAAAAATTTATCTGAAGAAGCAGTTCTAAATAAGGATCTACCCGATCAAACTATCGATTCAGGGCAGGAAATAAATAGACTATTACCCGAAGAAGCAGTTCTGATCAAGGATCAACCAAATCAAAATAAAGATTCAGGGCAGGAAATAAATAAACAATTATCTGAAGAGCAGTTTCCTGAACTTCAAATTGATACACCAATTGTTTCTCAGGCAGCATCCATTGATTTACCAACTGATAAGAATACAGTTATAAGATGTCTAGATGATGAAAGAACTTCTTCAGATAAAATAACTGATGAAGTCAATGTTTTAGAAACTCCTGTTTATCAAAAAAATATTGTTTCACATAAAAGTATTGATGAACAAGCAACAAATATAAATACAAAATCTGGCAATGATGAAAATAATTTAAAACTATGTCCTAATCTTGTGGAAGAACCTAAGTCTGGAGATATAGTGACCATTGAAAATGATATTCATGAACTAAGTACTGTTAATAAAAAAAGTGATAAATCTAATTACTCTTGCTTAAGTCTATCGTTATCTGATCATTCAAGATCAAAGATTACATGTCTTGATGATAATGTAACTGCTGAAATGGATTTTACGGACATTCCTAATAATATTACAGAAAAGTCACCTTTGAGAAGAAGACCTGTGGAATGTTTAGAAGATGAAGATGATCTGATGGAATTAACCTGTGAATCAAAATTGATGAAAAGGCGAAGAACATCACCGAAAAAAATTCTAAACCCAGGATCACCTAAGTCAGATAAAAACATCAATTCAAGTACATCTGTTTCTAGTTCTGGTACATTTTTCGATGCACTGGATTCCAATTCACAAATAATAAATAAATGGTGCCTTAAAACTATTGATGATGTTTTTGGGAGAGAAGAATATTCAGTTCCAGCTACAGTAAGTCATTTTTGAAAATTCTTAGATAAAATTAATGATTTCTTTTTGTAAATGAATATAAGTATTATATATATGTTCCTTAAAGAATTATTTATTTATTACTAATTGTCTTGATTTTGCTTTTTTTTTTTTAAATTTTTAACTAAAATGAGGCTTGATTACAAAAATAAAGATAAGAGACATAACCACAAAAGCTATTTAACATTATGTTTTTAGAAGATTATATCTCAGGTTATTTACTCTCCATTAAAAAGTGGGTGTTATTATCATAAATGAGATAAATAAATGTACATATTTACACTGTTGCCTTCATCCTTTGGATGAATATTGGCACACTGTATTCATTAGATCACTGATGGTCTTCTAAATAACATTTGATGGATAACATCTTCACTGACTTAATTATTTGACATTTATCATGCCTTTATCGCTCAACTATTACTGATGAGCCACTGTACTCGTATGTCTCATGGACTTATTTATAGCTGAACACATTAATATGTATTCCAGTTCATGATAACTAGGCAACTACACTCCCTGGAGTCTAAAGTACAACTGTACTCTTTTGATTTAAAAAAAAAACTATTGCCCTACAATTGGCACTCTCCTCCATACATTCACTTCCCTATGCCTCCTCAATCTTTTTACCATTCACTACCTCAGATACATGATGACATTCACTCATTTAATTAATTAAATATCATAATGTTTATTAAATATTATCAATTTTAATATAACTTGATAACATTAACTTTTTTTATTTATTTCAGGATCTAGTGAAATTAGGATTGACACACAGTAAGTATGAAATATATTTCAAACTCTAAATAAAATTAATATGTCATTAATTGTTATGGTACAGTTAGTATACAAGTAAGTATTTTAAATGCCACAAAATAATTTTTTTTAATTATATTCACAATTTTTCTCTTGTTCTTCGTTTTTCTCTTGATTATTCTTGTTTTCAGTGCTTAATAAAGCAAATGACTCCCTCCGAAACTTAGATGTTGCTTCATTACCTAATGGAGAAACTGATTCAATTACGTGCTTTCTTAAGGTTCAGTTTGCACTGGGTTCACTCAGCCTTATCAGTGAAAGCCAATTGCTATTTGCAAAAAAATAATTCTTCACTCCTCTCCAGTCTCTGCATCTCGAAAGTCGCGATACTCCAGGGTCCCGGGGCCCTGGAATCTTCTACTAGTCTACTCTCTCTCTGCCGCACCTCTGGGCAGTCACCTCACAGCCTCTAGCAGACCTCTGACGACTTGTACCTATTACGCTGCCGATCTCTCGCCCGAACTCTGAAAACTGGTCTTATTCTTTATGAACCTCTGAACCTCATCCTGAACACAGTGTTTTGTCGGGACACATCCCTATCAATGAATGGAGTCAGATATTAACGCCTACATGGAACATGGTCCATGTTGTAAACTATAACAATCCGCACTTGTCACCAGGGCTAGAGTGATCAGGCACTCCCCTAGTGACACCCCCCGACAATTGTTGACACCCGACAATTGCTGACCCTTTACCGACACATGCCTCCTAATCAAAGAGGATATGGAAAAAATTACTGACAGCCTTGTGTGGATGATGGTCAAAGCAAATTGATAAAACTGGAGAAAAACTTGGAGAATTGGCCAGGGTTCTTTTAGGATCTTAGGGCCATAGAAATAGGTAAGCAAGTATTCCCGACCTTAAAATGGAATTTAATGAAAGCTTACAGCTTCACTTAAAGATGTATGTATGTCCTTTAAAAATCCCATAATTGCTATTATGCAATAAGCTAAAATCTGTGATAATAATTTACTTTATTTAATCCACTGCTAATTTTCTAGGTGATTCTTACAATTTCACTTTATTTTCTACATTCAAGATAGTTGGAGCCATTATAAATATACCCCATTTGTCATCAGGCAAGTAAATGATGAACAATAATCATCATATCTTTTATTATTGTAAATAGTAATTTATCATAATTTTTTAATTAAGGGTATTCATTTTAATAGATAACTATGGAGGAATAATTTATGGGTATTGTAATGAAGGGTGCAGAAAAAAATTCACTTACAAAGATTACTGTGTAACAGATCTACAAAAAGATTATATTTGTTCATTTTGTAAATACCGCTATCACCACACATGTCCTGAATGTTTAAAAAAAGGTATGTATATTTATTTGAATTCTATCTATTCATTTAGTGATCTATATTAAATTAAGTGATCTATAATCTATCGTTATTCTCTCAGACTTTATCCGTCACTCTTATTGCATACACCAACCCCTGGTTTCCTCTCTTGTCTTCCCCCATTTTGATTGCGGTTGTTTGATGTATGGTGGGTGTCCTTTGTGAGAATCTCGAGACTCAGAATGACCGATGAAATGTTTCCTAAGATTTGCAACCTCCTCCAACCCAAATCATCAAATCTCACGAACTAGAGCCACAAACCTATCACAAATCTGCTTCCTTTAACTGTTTTTTTTCTTAACTGTATCAAAAACATTTGTATCTCTATTCCCTTCAATATTTGTATTTATCAACTCTCCCAATCTTTAAACCTAGATTTTATCAGTTCCTTATCTCCCTCCAATCTAACAAAGCTTAATTCTTTCATAATTTATTTCCTGTTTTCATGCATCCCAGTAACCTTTCAAGCTATTTTTTCGCTTGCAATAATTCCTATATTTTCTAAAGTCCCTTAGTTCATTATTTATAAGACATTCACGTCATTGTATTTTGTATTATTACTTTTTTGGCAGCTAGACTTTTTTTATTTGTTCCTGTTTTTTATTCTTAAGGAACAATGTCCCTGAATAAAGAGTTTTTTTTCATTTTATTTAATTTATAATATAACTAATAAATGCGTGAGGTGAGGGATAGGCGTTATGAATTCTGCAGTGATATAGTTGTAAAGGACTATTATCAAAGACACCATTGAGGCAGAATACTTGAAAGAGTGGATGCGCTCATAGCTCTCCACTCCTACTTTCACTAGGTTTGGAAGCTGAGGCCCAGTCACTTTGTGTCAAAGTTTCATGAGTTTAGGTGATAAAAGTTTTAAAAATTAAGGCCCCTTCAATCATCAGTACTTTTTTTTTTAATTTAAATTTTGCTTACTTAGGTATCACTCAGCCCCTCTGTCTTGCTTTTTACTTTGAGATTCATCTAGTTGATGGCAAAAATGTTCTGAGAATAGAAGTAGACAACAAAGAAGCAGTCAATTTAATAGGTAAGAATTGTATTAACCTCTTGACTTACAAATAAATATTACTATTTAATTTAATTATTAATTATGGCTTCAACTGTGGACACTCGTGTACAAGCTTTGAAAAAGGACGTTTTATTTTCAAGTTTACATTGCTATATAACATTTAATAAAGCTGATATATAATGTTAATGTGCAATAGTTAAGTAATACTATAAAATAATAATTTAGTAGTTCAGTAAAGTATGATACATCTCAAAACATTTTGGAATGTGTAGTGGAACTAGACATGTTTTACACTGCCAAGTTGTTTCAATTCTTATATTATGTTTCATGCACACATGGCATCTCTTTGCAGGATGTTGCTTTTAATCTGTCACAGGTATATGTTCGGGAAAATGTGCCCAATGTTTGGCTTGTAACCGAGTTGGGCATTTGCCTTGCGACAGTCTGCCGCGTGTCGGATAGTTCGGAAGGTTCAAATTACAGAGCGTTTTCTGCAATATTCAATCAAAAATTCACGATTTCTTGCTTTTGTGAAGTAGGCAACTTTGATTATAAAACAAAAGCATTATAAATAGCTAAATCGACATATAAAAGAACATTTTTTTATATCCTTTTACACACTTTCGCCTGAGAGGGAAACATGCAAGACATTGGTTTTGCCTGTTGACACCTGCCATTCCACGATTGTAGCCCACAACACAGGTCGGTTTCAGCACAGGTTCTTCTTCTCCTCCCTTCTTTTTTCTAATTTTTCCTGTATCAACCATTTCTGCTTTTGAGTGTTTCGTGCTTATTACACATCCTTCTTGTCATGCCGGCCTAAGGACAGAATACCTCTACAAGGTAGTGTTCTTGCTTCTCCTTTTTTTTAAGCTTATACGATGCCAGCTTCTTTGGCATATTTTTCCGATTTTTTCTCACCATTCCAACAACATTTGTATTTTTCATGCAAAATTTTGAATAAATTAGGAGACAAATACCAATTATCCAAGTATATGGTATATCCTTTCCCTAAAAGGGGTTCGGCTAGTTGCATGACTACACTTTCCGATACTGGTTCATCACTTCCTGGGGTTTTGTCTTGACCTGTGTAAATCTTAAATTGATAACAATACCTAGAATTGCACTCGAACAATTTATAAAATTTAATTCCAATTCTCGCTCATTGCTATGAATTGTCGATACTTTAGCCGCCGTCTGAATTTCATTAAAGATTCATTATTCTATCCGTTTCATTATTCACAAAATGAAGATAGTGCGATATGGCCAAAAAACGTTTACGAGGCATAATTTTCGAAAATGTGGGTGTTTCTATTATTTTTTGCTTTGACCAATACATATCTATTTTAGATTTTTTTATCTGTGACATTATAATGCATAATGTAAAATTTCCTCATGCAAAACTTTATCATTTGTTTGTGGATACCAGTCCTTGTTCATTTTCGTATTCATTTCCATTTGTGGTGCATATCTATTCATTTCTCTGACTATCATTTCAAAAAAGTAATCACATAAAACGTTTGAGAACACATAGAGGTGTTGCATTTGTACCCAATCTTCGTAGAACAGAGCAATTGATGCCTGCAGTTTTAGTAAATTGTTTTATATTGACAATATTTTCTTTTTCTTTCCAATTCCATTCATCCTCATCAAATTTGTCACTGCTTGAAATAGGTCTTGCACGTTTATGCACATTTTGTCGAATAGAACTAGCACTAGTAGCGAATAGTATTCACTTGAATACTTAACAGTATAAACACTTTAATGACCATTTTCAATCTCACTATCATCACTAGTGTAATCTAATTCACTTCCATCGTCACTTTCATATAATACATCTAACTGAGACATGTTGGGTACACTAACTCTAATTTTTACTAAATTCAAATATGTACAACGTCGTGCGAGATCAGTACGGTACTGATTTACATGCGTTGTTTACTGGTTTAGTCGATGCGATTTTGTTTATTGGTACTGTTGAGAGGGGGAAAACATCTTAAACAAAACAGGATCAAGGCATGACTGCAGCAGTTAAAGAACCTAATAATATAATGCACGGCGTTTGTCGATGAAAGTTCTTGTCGTCTCGGAGACGTCAAAGCCTACAATGACACATGAAATGACTGATGTCTCCGAGACGTCATTGTATGTTAAGGGGTTATTACGTAACATGAGGATATTACGAGGGTGGTCTGAAAATTTTCCGACCTAACAAAGATACAAGACGTTTTTTCAGAAATTTTTTCTCTGCAAAATGATCGTTCACGAAGGTGATTGCCTCTTCATTTGACGAAAATCTTTGCCCCAATAGCGCAATTTTTAGATGAGGGAACAAAAAGAAGTCGCTTGGGGCTAGATCTGGTGAGTAAGGCGGATGGTCAAGCAGTTCAAACCGTAATTCATGGATTTTTGCCATGGCAACCGCTGAGGTGTGAGACGGTGCGTTGCCTTGGTGAAACAGGATTTTCTTTTTCTGCAAATGTGGCCGTTTTTCCGCAAGTTCTGCCCTCAGCTTGTCAAGTAATGATGCGTAGTATGCTCCTGTAATGGTTTTTCATTTTTGAAGATAATCGATTAAAATAACTCCATGACCCCTTATTGGTTTTGGCTATTGGTTCCCCCTTTGCAGTCCACTGTTTGGACTGTATTTCTGTTTCGGGCGTATAATGGTGTATCCAAGTTTCATCCACTGTAATTAACTCCTCGGATTTATTGCGCCAACAGAGCGTTGGAAATGTTCATTCGAACACGTTTTTGGTCTAACATGAGCAAACGCGGCACCCAACGCACAGACAGCTTTCTCATCTCTAAATGTTGATTTAATATGTAACAAACACGTTCTTTTGACATGTTTATAACCTCTGCTATCTCTCTCACTTTAATTTTGCGGTCGTCTAGCACCATTTGGTGAACTTTGGCGATGTTTTCGTCGGTCTTTGAATGGTTTGAATGGTCTTTTTTCAGTGAAATTATTACTTTATGAGCAACGAAAAAGAAGCTTCATTTAAGATGATCTTAGGGTATTGATTCTAGTGCAAATTTCTGACTATTTGATGAGTATTTCATAAAATATAAATTACTATAGATAACTTTGATGTAATTAAAATAATACCAACCTAATTCTAAGATTACAAAACATGATTTATAAATAAGTGGATACAGTCTTGATTGTTGCTGGATTGCTCTCTGTCTTGATTGTTGCTGGATAGCTCTCTTCAACTCCATGCCATCCTACTCTCTTCAGGTCAGGGTTTGATTCTAACTCATACCAAATCATCTCAGTCTCTATTATCTGCTGGACTAGCACTAACTGAACTTTCACCTCCTCTCACATCACTCCCTTCTCCTCTCCAACTGTCCTGTTTTCATCCAGGTTAATTTTTGGTCTCCCCTGATTTGTCATTGGCTCTCTTCAAAGACTGGCCCTTAGATATTGTGGAGGTCATTCCTTTTCTAGGCCCTGAGCAGGCTTTCATGCTCTTTGATTAGCACCCAGAACTCATCACTCCCACATGTAATCTCCGGTCTTACTAATTGTATATTGTGCCTGGATTGATGGTTCTTATTGCTTTCTTCAGTCCACCAAGTGAACCGACTTAAATGAGATGCCTGATAAAACAGTCCTGGAAAAAGAAATCAGAAAAAAAAATCAGTCGCACTACCTATTAGTGTACTGAATATGATGTTATTGAAAATAACTCATCGACTCTGCCCACATTTGGTTTCCTTTGTCAAAAATGAGTAACTTAGGTGGTTAGATGATGTTGAGAGGTTTATCTCTAATAAAATCTCTAGAACAATTCTTTGACCTGTAGGAAGAAGGCTTATAAGAAGACCCTTATTAAGATATATGTGTTTGCCCTTCAATTGGATCAATGTTTAGAGGCAGGGTTGGCTTGCATTGGCTGGTGTTGGTCCCCACATCAAAGAGACCAAGTCTTCCCAAGCAAGGGTGTACAACAAATATCCTCCTGTTGTTTGATTAGGCCAATGAGTGGATATGGCACTTTTGATCTCCATGTTGCCCAGCAATGTTGGTGGTCGACTATTAGGGCAATGTGTAGAGGGGCTTGTAGAAGAGGATATCAGACAGCTTACACAACTTTGCACATGGAAGTAAGTAAGTAATCATGTTTAATTAAATGGGCAGTATTTGTTATCCTACCAACCAGGCTGTGAGGGAAAGTTCATACCCCTTAATCAAACAGTGGACTTGAAAGTGGTAGATTAGTGCAGAGGGGAAAACAAGGGTTATTGGTTTTGAAAAAACAATTAAACCTTTAAAAAAATATGGCAGTGCCACTGATCTTTGGATCAATTGCTTATATTATATGTGATATATAATCACTATATCGATTATTCTAATTTTTTTTTATTTTGTTATAAATATTAGCACTTATTTTTTATAGTATCTATTTTTTTATTTTTAATTGTAAATGTTTTAATAAAAAAATAACTTACATTTTATTATGGTTCTTCAGGTGCTACGCCTCAGTATTATCTTAAATCAAACAAAACCTTTCAAAAAATTAGAAAAATAATGATCAGTTCTTTGCCCGATAAATGGACCAACACTGTTCTACTGAAAGCAGGAATAAAGGTACTGTCAAAATCTGGTGTACCAACTATGACCATCCAGAACACTTCATTCAAAAATGATCTTACATTGAATGGAAAACGTTACAAATTTTAATGAAAGGCTAATTCAGCGATTAACATTAAATCTTTTTCCTTTCTCGGTAATTAAACCAATAATGTAATGAAATCCTTCTTTTGTATAATATAAACTAATATAATATGTAAAAATATGAACTGTAAATTCTGTATATAGATTTTTTTTGTATAATATGTTCATCTTCTTTTTCTTTATTTATCTCATGTGTGCTACTTAAGTGTGTTATACCTACCTCATCTCTTCAAGCATTCTCTGTCGCTCACAATTGGTTTTATTTCTCCTGTGAATTTACCTTCTTCTGATACTAGTCTTTCTACATAATCATTATATAGCTTTCTGGATCAGCCCTGAGGTACATATATATGTTATATATTATATATATGTTTATCACCAACTTTTATATTTATTATTTATAGATTATCATAAGTAAATTAAACAAAAAAATTATGGCTTATATAAATAATGAATAGACTTTAGGTCTACTAATATATTGAATGCAACGTTAGCCTTGCATGTTGTGATATTTTTACACTTTGTAATATTGGAAAGAAGAAAAAATAAAATGAAATACATAGGGTAAAATTAGGAGATTGAACTCAAAATTCTTTTTTTATAAGTATTATAATTGATTTTGGTTTTGTATAGTTTTTTCTTGGAATCAAAAAAAGAAAGATGTGAAGTGAAATAAAAATTTTAAACAAAAAACAAAGCAACACTGTTGACAGCCCTGCCAGTAATTAATCATAAATTCTAATTGTTCATTAGAATGCTTTTTTTAAAATTAATAATAATTTTTGACCCTGTTATAATTTTTATTAATAAATAAATTGTGATGTTAATTTTAAGTAGATATTTAGAGAGAGGTGGGGGAAGAAGAAAAGAGTGGAATAAAAAAGATATGAGAGTGAGAGAGGGTAAGCGAGAAAAAAACAGACAGAACAGAGAGGGGTGGTGCCGTAAAGAGTTGTGTTGTGCAAGAGAGTGAGTGAGGTTTAGTAAACGGCTAGTCTGGATTTTGTTTCTCCTCGAAGAAATGTGACTTCAAGTATCGAGCTCTTGGGTTCATACCTGCAAGGGGATTTATTCGCCGAGGTGGACTATGAGAAGAGCTTCTTCTAAAGCTCGAAAAAGGGGTCCCAACAGAAAATACAAAACAGTGTTGTTCCTGGGTGCCAGTAAATCAGTCGACGATGAGTGCACCAAAATAAGTTTTATGTCAATGCATTTTTTTTTTGTACATTTTAAATTTTATCTGTTTTTTTTTAAATTCTTAAGTTGGATGGGAGGAGCCAAAAATTTTTGATAAAAAAAAATTAATGTTCATATTATAATATCTTCAAATAAATAAACTTAATATCGTAATGTGACTGTACGAATTCAGTGAAGTAATGCTTATTTTTATTTTTCTTACATTTTTATACATTCATTTAATTCCTATTAAAATATTCTCCAGAGTGGAAGATTTAAAAAATGGTGCCTTTGCAAACGGTCTGTTCCTGTAATGCAAAAACCGACAACTTAGTTGCATGCAGCAATAATCTCAAATTTAAATGTCTCTCACATAGCTTTAGGTCTCCCTAGTAGTAGTAGTAGCCCTACCTCGAGCAGCTTTAGTGTCGAAAAATATTAGTGAGGAATTGAACGACATTTTTACAAAAATTATAGACATTAAGAACAGTACTTAGAGAGCTAGGCTGTTTGCACAGCTGTATGTGGATATGGGAGCTAATTACACCTCACTTCTGTATTATTGTGATGTTTGCTGGCTACTAGTGCAAAAGTGATTTATAGTTTTATTGTCAAACTTACCTATTTGGTTGAAATTTTTGGAAAATTGAGAGGTTTAAATAAATCAATGGAGAAATCACAAATTCATCCCTTTGTCCAAAAAGACAAACTAAACAGCTGAAGTTATGGAAATCAAATTTCTAAAAAAGTATGTGTATATATGTTTTCACTTGCAAACGATTTCTGGGTCACAGCCAATATTAAAGCAAACAACACCTTTTTATTGAACAATTGAATTGTTTAGTGTTGCATTTTTCAAATTATTTGGAAGACCTTAATTGCTCAAAAGTTTTAAGGATTCAGAATCCATTTACCGACAATGAAGATGACGAATTTAAGCTGACAACTATCTTTAAAAAAAAATTGATTGAATTATCATACGATAGCACCACTGAAAACATTTCAAAACAAAATCATAATTCCAATTTGGATTAATCTTTGTGGAGATAATGAGTATTTGTATTACAAATCAATGCAATCTTCTACTGTCTTGTAACATCTTATTTATCTGAAACAGGCTTTTTGGGTCTGGTTGTATTGAAAACCAAATATCAAAGCAGGTTAGTTGTCGAAAATTTCGCACTCTCTTCATTGCCCCCAACATTTGATAAACTTAGTGCCAATAAACAAAAGCAACCCTCACATTAAATTAAATGGATTAGATTTAATGTAGTTTATTTAGTAATTTAATATAAAAATAAATAAACATGTTTGTATTGTTATAGCAAAATCTTGTTATTATTCCATTAATTGTAGTTTTCAGTATTTTTTGTAATAAAGTAATTGTTATTTAAAACCTGGGATATATGTTATTATTATAACCCTATTAAAAGATATGGAATCGTGGAAAAAAAGATTTTTTAAGTAGTACAAAAGTTGAAAACCGCTGATCTAAAGAGAAGTGAGATAGATCAAAAAAAAATTTTTTTATAGTATATATATTGTTTTTTTTTTTTATTATTTGTTCCGGCATTTGTGCACCGCGGCCTCAGTGAGACCTATTGTGCGCCGTCCATGTCCCTGTCCTATATATGTGACAGGCCCACGGCCTTTGCAAATCTGAGGATACTGAATGGATCGATCAGTTCACATAGTTTGGGGTCTACAATGCGATCACTACCAAAGTGAAAGTATCGCCTTCTAGCTAAGTTATCACAGTCACATATTATATGACGTACCGTTTCTCCCTCTTTCTTGCAGAATCTGCAGATTGGTGATCCCACTATCCCCAAATTAAAGAGGTGTTTATTTAACCGACAGTGACCTGTATAGAGTCCTGTCACACTTTTGAGTGTCCACCTGTCCATTGATAGAAGTGCTGAGCTGCTTCTCTTACAGGGTCCATTAAGAAACAGTTTCGAGTGTTCCTGTTTCTTAGTTTCTCTCTAAGAGAGTCTTGCCTTGTCCTCTATAGCTAATTTTATATGCCTTTTAGCGTAGCTGAGGCTGATACCACATATGGGTTCAGGTGCAAGAGGTGTCTGTTCTGAGCCCACCCTTGCAAGGCCATCTGCCTTCTCATTGCCTGTGTGTCCTGGCACCCAGTCGATTCTAACCTTATATATTGTTTAAATATATTATATTATTAAATTTATATTTTATAGGTTAACCTTTATTTATTAAGTGTGTCATAGTTTAAGGATCCTCAAAATTATTAATATAGATCTTTTGTTTGGGGTTGTTTTCTTGGCCGGCCTAAAGAGAAAAGAGCATTTAGAGTTATCTGTGGAATTAGGGTCAATATATAGGATTAACTGTGGGTTAATAGCTGTCACCGAAATCAGAGTAAATAAATTTTGAACAATCGTCTTATTAACATGTTTTTTTTTCCTGTTTTAAAAATTATTATTAAGAATTAAATTTGCATTTACATTTGGTTATTCAACTATAAGGAGCTAATCAAATACTAACACTGAGGTCAGGTTTTCGTCGTTTACCAATAATAAATGACATGGCGCTCAACAATCATTTTGAGGGGGTGTACGTTCTTGTTTAGTTTTTTTTATTAAATCACCCACCCCCATCTCCATAGCTAGCCTGCCCACTCCCTGTGCTCATAACAGGAATAATTTGGGGTAACAGACCCATGAATTATAAAACCTTTTTTCTATTAAGTAATTTTTATCTACTTTTTTCCTATGCTGCAGATACTTGGGCTTTTACAAATAAATAAATTTGAAAAAATTACTGGAGCCCAGCTATTTGATGCTGCTAGTATTAAATGTAGGTCTATGTATATAAATTTTCCTGTTACCTGTTTTGTATATTATAAATTTATTTTATTAGGTTCTATAATATATATAATCTTTCCAAACTTTAAAACTATTCTGTTTAGAACCTTGATATTTACTTCTTAACCCAATTATTATCAGAATCACGCCTAGTTTGGCACAAATGACAGTGGAATTGAAAATGACTGCACTAATCCCATCGAGTTTATACTTTGCTACCTTGCAATTTTACTCCATGCTCTCATTAAAAACTTGGGCAGTGTCAGACTTCAACTGTAAAGGTACAGACAAAAAAAAAAAAAAATGAACTATGTGTAGAAGTAGTGAAGAATAGAATGTAAGTAGTGGGTGGAATTGTGTATAAGGTATATATATTGAGCTCTTAAATCACAAGTATAAATTGCAATGTTATAGATAAACAACAAGAATAAATATAAATAAGTAATTTTTATTGGACTACTAGTATCCACATCTAAAAATAGTTAATTTATGCATCACAGTATTCATAGATAATTGCTGATTCAGAAAACTGTTAAATAAAACAAGGGTTTGTATGTAATAGTATTTATTATTGTAAAAAATTTCAAGCACAAAATGATACAATTTCTTCTGAATCTTCTACTAACCGTCTAGCTCCTCGGCGATTAAAATAAGCTCGTTTTTCCTCCTCAGTCATTCTTTCCCAGACTATGCTCCCCAAGGAAGACAACTTAAATTGCAAAAAAAAATAAAATAAATAATTGTATAAAGTGATAGGTGCATACATAAGTATTGAGGGATGAATATTAAAATGTATGTGGCAACCAAAATTTGGTGAACCATTGAAAACATAGTTTTAGGCTACTAGGCTACTCTTAAACATTCAACTCTTATAGATGCTAAAACAAAGAACAAGAAAAAATTACCATTCATTTTCCCTCTTAATTAGCCTCTGAAAATACCTCATTTTTTTTAAAGTACTCATAATCTATCTATAAAAATGAATTCTTGTTGGTTTCTTCATAATATGAATCTGTCCTTGTACCAAAGTTAGTATTAGTCTAGTAGATGATTAGATTAGTAGTGAGTTTTAGACCACAGAATAGACACCCAGATACACAAAAAAAAACTATCAGCTATCCCGAATTTGAAGTCTCATAGCTTGAATATAAAGCCTTCAATAAAAAAAAAATGCATTGATCAAAAATTGTAGAGAATTTAACAAATAATGGAATGGTATATAACTGGTGAAAAAAATCATAACTGGGCTGAAAAAGAATAATTGTAATTTATTGACAAACCCAGAACCACCCCTATTAGTGCAACAAAAAAACAAAGGAAGGTAAAAGTTTATTTGTTTTTTATAGATAAACTAATTTATTTTGTACAAATCCATTCAATTAAATTTATCTATTTAATCTTTAAAATTTAAATATAAAATCATGTTCGCCAGGAATTACCAAGCAACCAAGAGTAATACAATTGATTGAACATTTAGAAACGGACTTCAACAAGTCACTCACCAACAGTTAAGAAGGTTCGCTTAGTGGTATTTGTCTTTGTTGTTAAATAAAAAAAAATAATACCGTTTTATGTTATTTCAAATGTGTTTAATTTTTCCTTTTGAAGGGGGATTTTGTACCTTAACCAATCCATCTGGGCACAGTCAGCTAACAGTATTACAAAACTATTGATAGTCTGCACCTAGACTAGTTTTTAGTCTACGGACTAGACTGTAATTTGAAATACAATTAAACACTTAACATCGGATGCAGAAAAATTGCATCTGTCAGAGCTATCTCTACCGAATTGGTGACATGTAATTTTTTAGAGTGTTTAAAACTAAAAAAAATACTCCTCGGTTATATATCAACATCCTGAAGAGCTTACCTGGACTTTTTGAATTGGATGAAGAAAAATTGCCATTGAAAAAGCTGTCTCTGCCAAATTCACAATATATCACTATCTAGCATTACTGAAATTACAAACCAAATGTCTCTGGCCTATGTTGTCACTGGACATTGTATATCAGATGTAGAAAAATTGCCATTGTTGGAGCAATTGTCGAGATATTCATCCAGGAGAATGTACCTGGAGCTTTTTAATCGAATGGCAAAAATCCCTATGGTTGGAGCCATCTATCTCTTCCAAATCCATTATCTGTTGCACCAAGTTAAGCAAACCAACACAATAAACTAAAAGGGTATAGGTGCCAGATCCTACTAATGGAATTGAGGGAAGGTACTGAACTCATCAAGTTTTTTTCACCAACTCAATTCACCAAGTGTTGGTCATCGAAACCCTTAGGTTAAATCCCAAACCACATACATCTGATATGATATTGCAATATAGACCGGAGGGCAGCTTTCATCATTTCTCGCATCATATTGAGAAAAGACCAATTGTTTATTTTGTTCATTTTTTAAACAAAGTTTGGCCATTTGAAAAATTCATGAGTATGCATTATAAGAAGTATTCCTATCTTAATTGCTATAGAATTTTTTTTTTCTTTTTTTGTAAACTACTAGATTAGAAATATTTTCAAAATTAGCTTTTTTTTTTTTTTTTACCAAGATCATGATTATTTAGTTTTGTGGCAGATATCCTTTCAAATCTTTTTAAATCAAATTAGCTTTTATCTTATTTCCAATAAATTACAGTACATCAATCACTTATTTCTAAACTAGATATTCTTGTGAATACAAGTTTTTTTTTTTACTTTGTTCTTTTATTTATCTTTTATAAATAGATTTATCGGATATTATAGTAAATCTGCCAGTGTATCTTTTATACATAGATTTAATTATTAAAAAATCTTATCTGTGGTACAAAAAAAAATGGACTGTTACAAAATCTCACTTGTCACCTAATCGGGTGACAACTGTATGTGAAGTTGCATTTGGGTGGAGGTGGTGGAATGCCATGACAACGGGAACTTGGGAATAAGGTCTTATATGTGCAAAAGAATAACTCTACTATAGAATAACATACTCGAGACATTTAAATTGCCTTTCAAGTTCGGTGATGTATGATTAATCCTCAAGTATTGGGGTGCAGGTAAAGTGAGAAAATTTTTAGAGGAGTCTTCTCAAAATGTAAGGATCACTGCTGGATATTTGGTTTGCTTAGAGGCAAGTGTCGTCCATAGCTGTTGGCAAATTTTAAAGCAGACACATCTACCTTCTCAAAGTGTTGCAAATTAAGGGTGGCAAATATCCTAAGATATGCTTCAGGAAGCTAAATAAGATCTGATTTTAGAAAAAATAGTTTCAGAAAATTCAATGGAACCATGTAGATTGGGGAGGAAGACCTATCCTTTGTAAATTACTCTTCTGTACTCAGAGAAAAAAATCGATAATGTAATTGATAAATACTAACACTGGAGAATGCTGTGACGTGGTCTAAAATCATTATATTTGTCCAGGGATTGCCTATTTTATTATCTAATATTAATAAAATTATTATCATTGCACAATTTAAAGCCTCTGGGATTAATTAAAATCAACTCTAAAGGGAATCAATTAAACCGCAAGCAAACTTGTCAAGTTTCTCTCCTGGACTGAACTAAAACATGTTACATATTCTTTACTGCTGCCCAAGACGTAATCATATTACCTTAACCTAGCTGAATCCACTTAACTCTCTACATTCACTGCTAATATTGAAATAGAAATAAAAAAAATTATTTTCATGTAATCAGCATTCAAACATTAAGCCATTTGTATTTGATTGAATAGTTGATACCTTGTAACAAACAATTCATGGACAGTAATTTGAATTTGTTTGTCTGGTTCAGAAATTGTTATGACTGATGTTATCAGCTAGCATGTTGATTCATTGTTTATGTGCTGTATATTCCCATATACTACTGTTTCAAATGCAATTATGATCTATTTATGTCATGTTAAATTTTGCGATTTTATTTATTTCTATTTCTATCTATTTATTAATGGTATTATAATTTCTTATAAAGTGTATTAATTATTTACATTTGAATGAGTAAATTGTGGTAAATTAACTACATAAATATGTTGAATATCTTATATTTAGTGCTGTTCCACCCCTTTTGAATAAGGCGATAGCCCTAAATAACAAATAAAAGAATATATTGTAATGATTTTCTTCTACGTTTACAATATTTTTACTTTTTAAATTTTAATAGGTAAAATAATACACATAAAAATTCATTAAGAATAGCAGTTTATTTTATGTTGTTTAAATTATCTTTATCTCAGGGTTCAATATTGTCTTAATGTATAATTTTAATATTTTAAATATTTTATATTAACACAAATGGCTACAAGAACTTACATAATTAAAAAGTAGCTATGTAATATTAATGCTGATAACATAGTTGTATTCCTCGATGTTGGGGATTGGGTTTGTTTCTTCTGTGTTCCGGTCTCAAACCATGTTGTTTCCAACATGTAGCCTCTCTTAAACACCTGGTCTCTTGGCTACTGTTCAACTTAACTTGCCGACTGCTTGAATGAAGAAGAATAAAATACCTCTCTCATAAGTGCTGCTATTTATGGACAACCTCTCCCCACCAGATAAAAGTGTTTTTCCTATGGGTCCCAAGGTTTGATTTTATTTCAAAAACAGAAACAGTACATACACCATTTAATCAGATGTTCATTTTAAAATAAAACTTAATTTGACTATAAAAATATCATCACAATATGTATAAAAACAGTCAGTATTTAAAAAATTAGTAACAAACTGTATTTGACAAATGTATTTATATACTCTTTAGTTGTACATTCTATATTTGGATTACTTAAAAACATCTGATACAAAATATTTAAAATACTGCATTAAAATTATTATTTAAAGTGTATTTTACAAAGGTGCACCATCAAGTATTTGACTTAATATTATTGATATTTATTTTTTGTTTTTATTTTTCCTATAATTTTAATATATTGGCAATATTAAGTGAAGGATTGCATTATTTGGATGAGTTAATTAGGTACTGAAAAGTTTGCCATTAGTAACTCATTAACTGATTAGCTAAATTTGTTTCAATATCACTTAGTTGTGCTAATGTTTTTAATATAGGTACCCTATTTTTCGTATGAGGCATTTTTGTCAAAACCAGCTTAATTTACTTTTTTTTTAAACTAACTTTTATCAGTTTTTTTTCAAGTATTAGGCCTATTGATGATGGCTAAGACCGAAATATTATATGAGGGGGTTAGAAGCCAAGAGGTACAAGTGGCAATTCCATCATTTTGTGAACGCAGTTTGAATTTAAATCCTTTTAATAAATTCCCTGGAGCTCCTCTAAAGTTTGTATAATGCTTATATTATGATTCTAGTGTATATTCCTTGAATATTATAACTACATTACATTATATAAGTACTAATAGTTATACATAACCGCACTTAATTATATTTTTTTTTATTAAAGTCACTTGTACCCCTTTGCTTCTTATCCCTTCATATGCCTATAAACACTAACCAATTGGTGCCTTTGACTGTTTTTTCATGCTTTTCTGAATATGGACCAAATATTATGATTAAAATAGACACCTCAAGGTAAAAAAGCAACATGAAAGAAAAATCATGCCATATCACATTTTTTCTCCGTGATTTAACATTCAAAGCACATAAATGGGCTGTTCTATAGTAATATTTTAATGGCCATATGTAAATGTTGAATGTCAAGTATAAACAAAAATCTTCCTTTCTCTGATGATTAGCAGAATATACCGAGGTTATTAATATTAAGCTGATGTTTTTGGTCTTACCTCTACAGCATTTAGCCCAGGGTAATCCTGCCTCAATTTTCTTAGAAACTTGAAGAAAGGATTTTTGTTTTTTTTCCTACGTCTAATGGGTTTTCTAGTTTTCTTGATAGGTTTAGCCTTGGGAATACTTGAAATCTGTGTATAATAAATCTAATAATGTGTGCATCAATAAAAACAAAGTTATAATGAAATGAAAAAAAACGGCAACCTTAAGTGCCCTCTAAAAATCACATAAAGGTAGAAATTAGTATTTGTAGAAGACAAGAAAAAAATATTCAAAAATTAATAATATTTACTAATATTTTGTTGGTTATAAATAAAAAAATACAAGTTTTTATCCATATAATTATTTAGAATAGAAGTTTCATAGGAGCCACTATTTCACCACTTCATCTCCATGTGATGATCGATACAAAATGATTGATCATATCAGCCTTAAAGAAATTCGTGGTTTGGGTTGCCATAGTTATTGTTAGAAAGATTATTTTGTAAGCTGTTTTTTGCCAGTGAAGGAGACAGTCTGCAATCGATTGTAAGTATTGTAAGTTTTTTTTAGGTATTAATTGTGAGGGGCATCTTTTTAGCAAAAAGATCATTGTTTGTAAGAATTGGGAGAGTCATGATTTGTTATTTGGTAATTAAAGGAGACAGTTGTTAGCTATTGAAAAGCTGTTTTGTTTAAATATTAAAAAATAAATGCCATTGATCTGATTTTATGTTTTTTTGTATTTATAGTCCCCTAAGCTGGCAACATATTACACAAAAATTCTTATAGCACATTGAGATATGATAGGATATACTCAATGTACACTCAATATGATAGGAAATTTAATATTTTTTAATTAGGTACTGTGTAACTGATTTGACATTTTGTAATTGTCCATGTGACTGGTTTATTTTTATCACCATCGAGGTATGAAATAAACTAACAGGATAAGTATCATCTCTCTTTGTAAAACAAGGAATGAGTAAAAATTGCAATCATGATTATGACAGTTTTAATGATGTTGTGTGATTAACTCTCAAAAATGAAAAACGAAAATTACATATCAATAATTAGGGTGGTGAGATATTTAATTTGATACATTACGTCCTCCTCTACTCAGCCACTCTAGAAAGCCATCCCTCCTTACCGCATTAACAACTCACCAGTTACGTGATGCCACTGCCTATATTCTATGTTGGAACAAACCTATTATTTGAAGAATAATGGATTGTACACTGCAATCGAGCAATCAATTGTGATATTGGTTGAAGCGACAATCTGTCACTCTTGGCTTATACGCGAAAGGTTGCGGAGTTGCAGAAAAGCCTTCCAACAAGTAGAAATAAGGTAATACAAAAATTATATTATGTATAACTTTGCTCAAACTGTTTGATTGGCTTGGCCAATGATTCATCTTACCTCAAAAGTGGATTGGGAGAGATGGATGACTGGCATAATCGGACCTGCCTAGTATTAAAAACTTACTGTAAGACAAACATACAACATTCAATGTAATAACAATAAAAATGATAATAACTAAAAACCTAAATTCAATTTAATAGTCGGAATTCAATTCACGCTCAAAAGGAAATTGATGTTCTATTTTGAAAATTATTGTGATCATTTTAATTTAATAGGCTTAAGCATGAAGATGATAAATTTTGTTGATAAAATGTTGTTTTGTTGTAGCTGTTGTTTAAGTTTAAACAAAAGTGAAACGTTTAACAGTGGAGAGAGGTAATAAAGTTAAGTTGAAAAAGAAAAGAAGTGTTTATGGAACAAAAAAGAAATAGTAATAATAATTGAGTAACTAAATTTAATCAAGTAATAAAAAGATATTGATGACAGATAATATCAAAATATGGTACTTTAAATTAGTTGCAATGTATCAGTTTTTGTATAGTCATACATATATCATATTCTCTACAGCAGTGAAACATGTATTCAAATAAACGATCTATTAACAGAAAATAAAAAGTCTTATTTATAATCAAATGCTTCTGGTGAATTACTCAGTAATTTTCTGGTTTATTGATTGAAAATGATCAAACACTGAGACAACTACTAATCTGAAATAGTTGATAAAGTTATCGTGATTAGAGGTTAGCCATTAGATAGATCCATGGCATTGAGGAAAAGAAGTGGGAGTGTTTAGGTTGCTGAAAGAAGACAATCAATCACAAAGAGGAGTATCTGAATTTAAACCGCAACCGTCCCGTGTCCGAATTCTGGTGGTATCACTTTTTTCCCCTTTCGCTAATAATTAATAAAATGGGGAAATCCCCAGAAATAAACAAGAAAAAATATAATCTGTGACTTACTTGTGTCACTTCTTCATCGATCCAGCACACTAAAGATTTCGCACAACGTAACATCGATATTGGTTAATTTTGAACCACTTAATTAATAGCCACAAATCATATGTCAAATTTCAGTAGAATAATTTCATTCTAAAAATTTAATTTTCTGTATATTTTTTTGGGCCTTGGATGTTACCTGTACAACATGTTTTATTATAACGATCTAATTTACGGTAGACAGTCTTTTTTTTTGTAATTTTTAGGCGGAGTCTGTTTCTTTTTGGAGTTTAGTTAAGGAGGTATGGTTCATTTTATGAATTGTAATTGGTTATCACAAAAACACATCATTGAACAATAGAGGCAATTATAACCTTCCATAACCCATTTAGAGGACAATCGGACTTGTGGGTAGCTTGTTGGTGTCTAATTCTCTCTCATCGTCAGACGAACATTGATGTATTGAGCAAATTTGAGCTTTCGGTACAGTTTTTTTTGTTGGTCTTCTTCTAGTTATCTTGTGAGACCGTTGCTAATTCTGATGACTGACAGAAAACCAGAGACAAGTGTTCTTAGGTGGCATGACGTCATCGAGTGTGAGCCTCCTCCAAAGGCCTCCCGTTCTCTTCCTCCATTTTTCTCGGGTCCGTCGAATTTCGACGACCTCGCACTTCCGAATTTTTCAGGAAATAAACATTTCGAGCTCGATCTGTAAACCGTACAAAAAATAATTCATGCAACATCTTATTCTCAATTAAATTTTCTTCAAGGGGTCAAGCTTTCAAACTTTTTGTACTGTTTATTTTTGTATTATAATTATTTGTCACTAATTGATACTTTATTTTATTAGGTAACCACGTTTTGAATATTACATTTTTATCTTAATTTACTTAGTGCTCAGGTCTGATTTCTTTGTTGATGCTTAAATACTAATTAGGTAATATAATATATAATGCGTAGTATAATATAAAACTCGTTTAAACTAACTATTACCATATCTGGTAATAATTTTTTTTTTAAATATAAAACAACTAAATAATTCTAAAAACTAGCACATTCTTAAATCGGACGCTGCCAAGATTAAAGGGGATTTTAGTTGGGCCACAAATCTGAAATCCATAGGTTGAACTACATTTGGAAATCTTTTTGGGAACAATAGTCTTGATATACCAACAAATTGTTTGAAACTTTTCTTTCTTCATAAAAAACGCTGGGTGACCACATGACACTAAAAATCTACTTTATGTACGCCCTTTTATGTGCGAATTTTTTGGGGAGCTCTTCTTTTAGAATATAGCAGGGATCGTGAGTTAGTAAAATATTCTAAGAAACTAATGATATGATAACGAAATGATTATTCGAATACTTTGAAAAATGGATTAACATCAGCCTTTCATCCACTATGCCCACCTACCCCTCTGCCCTCCAAAGCCTCCTTGGTTTTTTTTTGGTGTTTTTAAAGAGAAATACCTGATCGCATAAAAATAAAATAAGATTAATACGTAAAAATAAAATATCCACTTATTTATATGCCGGAAAACAAAAAAAAACCCTGCAACTAAAAGACTAATTTCAAGAAGTCCTCTAAAATAAAATGAATGCCTTTCTTCCTAGTTGATACATAATGTAAAACTTTTTACGAAATTATTGTACTCCACTGGCAGTTTTCAAGAAACCCGTGCTATCTTTTACCATGTTATAATTAAAGTCAATGTCAATGATATCATGAAGTCGGGAGACGGTAGCACGTATAGGTGAAATTGCTATTATCCAAGGTTGGCATTCCGGAGCACTCGCGAGAGTGAAAATGTGCTGTTTACATCACCTGACGACACATGTCAATGGGATTCAAATCAAATAAATAATCATTAAGTTACTCAAACTGTACAAACCGATTCGGCACACCGGTGATCCAATTTGGCTGAGGAAAATAATTTAATATTCGTCTCAATTTAGTATTTTTTCTTTCGAAATCTCTCAATAAAAAATAAATTACTAATCTACAAAGTTGTACTGAAGCCAATCTGGACATACGGAATAGAGCTATGGGGGACAGCAAACAAGTCGATCAAGCGTATCCAATCCTTTCAATCAAAAGTCCTAAGAACAATAGTAAATGCCCCTTATTACGTCAGTAACTAAACCCTTTACAACGATCTTATATACCTTACATTCTTGAACTCATCCCTTCCAAGTTCATGAAATTCCATAGTAACATATCCAACAACCCTAATCCCCTAGCACAGACATTGCACTGCACCTCTCATCCCTATAATCCTCCTCGGATACTGAAACGGCAGTGGCCTCGAGACCTGCTATAAATGCGTGACAATGGGAGTCCAGGCAATGGCCAGTTTCTCCAATCATGTCCTGAGCGTATGAGGCTCTCGCGCTCTTCGTCAGCCTCCACTAGCAAGTATCCGGTGACGCTGCTGAGGAGCGTGGGGGACTTCCCAAGACTCCGCTTCTTCTTTCGCATGCGAGGGTGATGACAACCATGTGGATTTGGGACGCCTCTGGGCTCTTTGTAAATACTGTATGAATGAGCGAGTGAATTTAGATTGTAAATATGGCATGAATGATAACATTAATCACAATTACTTATTGCCTAATAAGGTAGATTGTAATTTTAGCACAATAAAGAAGTTTCAGTTGAAAAAAAAACCCAAACCAATTAACCAGTTTGCAAGATATATTAGTAACTACACATATTATATTAAGCATACATGTACTTAATAAGTTGTACGTTTTGAAACAAGATTTATTGCTTGTTAATAAAAGGATCTCCAAAACTTTTTTTTTAAATTAAATATTTTATATTTACTATCTAATGTTTTTTTTCTACATCAATTATAAACTAAATTGTAACTTTTGATGAGAGATAAAAGTAAAGAAAGGATGCAAAAGTAAAGAAAATATGTCAAGTGATATTTTTAGCGAAGAAAAAAAAGTTGAGAGAACTGTTCAAGTCGATTTTTATAGTTTTTTTTAATTTTAATATTTTAGCTTAACAATCAATTGTTTTAATCTCGTTAATAAGGAGACTTTCCATAACCTTTATGGTACTCTACGATAGTCCTCCAAGGTCCTGATCACGGCTACTTAGGATACCTTGTGTCACTGCCCATGCATTGTCTTGATTTTTCCCAAATTCTGTATTTAGAAGGATTTATGTCCCGACAATGATTACATCCTATCTCCACCCAAATAAGAGTCATAGTATTTTTCCATTACTGATGTGGGGCTGCAGGTGGTGTATGTACTGGGTTCGAGGTCGTACCCAAAAGAAATTTAAAGAAAGTATTTTTTAACAAAAACCTTTAATCTACTACAAACTAATCTCCATTACAGTCAATAAGCTTGTCCGAAAATTTATTCCACTGTTAGAAACCTTTTTAAATTACTCTTTTGTAATGCCAGACAGCGCCTCCGGCGTTTTTGCGTTTATTCCTTCAATGTCCGCAAACGCTTTGCTTTCATGTCCCTTTCCATTCAGGGGAATAGGGGGAATGAGGCTCAGTGGTCAAAGAATTTTTGGTCAAAAATCAGCGCACGGAGAGGGCTGTGTGAGGGGGCCGAGTGACCCCAGATTTCTCCACAAAGTCTTCGATCGTCCGCCGTCAATGTTCCAGAACAATTTCGCGAATTTTGACAACCTACCTGTTGGTTCGAGCCGTCGAAGAACGTCCAGATTGAGGTTGATCATTAATTGACATTTCCCACTTTTAAAACGGGAAAATCATCCTGGTAGGCCACTTTTAACATTTCAAGAGTTTCTATGCCAGTTTTCCCAATCAGAAAGTAAAAATGGCCGCGTGCTGTTTACGAAAATCAGCCATCACAAAAACGACGAGTGCGCCAAACAACATATACAAAACAGCAAATAAATTAACACTAAGTGAACGGAACCTTCCCATGGAAAGTGACTGTACTTGGCGTACTGATTGCTGAAAATTTGTTTTACATGGCCCTACCGGCGAAATCCGGTATTAGAAAAACTCAACCACATACAAAATCAGTTCGGTTTCTTGTGGGTACGCCTTCACACGTATCCTGAAACCGGAGTTGGAAGTCAAACTGAAAAGCTAGGAGTCATCTCGTGCCCTGGCCCGGTAAATAGGAGTCCACGCTTTTCCCCATAATTGCCATCTGGATCGGTACATCTCAGCAAACGGGCACGGCTGTGCCGCCAGAAAACAAAACAATTATACTAAGTATTTGATCGGTGAGAGATGGTTGCACCGTATCGGTTTGAAAATATAGGATTTCTCTTAGTAGTTACTAATAAATCTAGATAATTACTCTACTTGTCTACCATCGCTGGTAACGAAAAAAAGTAATAAAATACATTATATCACTCAAACGTTTGATGCTGATCATGTTGCTGAAACCCATAAACTTATACAGAGACATCCCACCTCACAAGTATTATTTTAGCTTTGAAGGTGGCAGGATGCTTTGAAGAGTTAATTACGTTCCTTGTAGCTCCTCGAAGCATTTCCATGCAAAAGGTGTGCAAGGCGAGGAGGACTAGAATTATACAGGAGACAATGGCTTAAGGGTAACTTATCTAAGGGAAAGGGACTTTGCTGGGTGGAGGGGGGGGGGAGTAATGGAAACCTAACACTTCGGAAGGTGGAAAATCACTTTTTTAATTGTGTGGCATTCGATAGCTTAAAACAAGGAATACATTTTTTTTCATTTTGATATGCTATAGAGTGAACCCGTCATATCGGCTACTGACTAAAAAACTACCCATCAGAAAAGAAATCACCAGGTCATATTTTACTTAATTTAATAAATTAAGACATGGCAATAGAAAGTTATGCCACCACAGTTTCCTAGGTGATGTTGAATATTCTATAGATCTCGTTTGGCTGCTACATTTATAGATGCAATTGTTTTTGTAAATTGAGAAAGAAATCTTGTTTTGCTATCTGATGCTATGTGGTCAGACAACCAACGAACTCCGGTGTGATAAATGGATCGTTTGAATTCAGCTTTTTCAATAATGGGAGTTTTGAGGCATATGTGAATGCTTTTTGAAGTAGCGTGTTTCCTCACTGATTTTTACTTTCCAACGGGATCTTCTTATGTGACTGAAACCGATGTTTTTCCTACTGAGCTGCCAAGAAGGGTATCCTTGGCAACTGTTTCTATGCAATAATGTGCAAAATAATACGGCAACGAAGATATGTTCTTTTGTATTAGCAAATGAGATTTATGTCAAGTGATGGATAACTAATGATGGATTCTAGTTCAGACCTTTCTCACTCTCAATGGATGACGTTTACCTTAATTTTTTTCTTGCACTCTTTTTATATTTCCTTAAAATGTATTAATTTTGTCCACCCATGAACTTTTTTTTTTGTTCTTATGCTTTTTTATCAAGGAATACGAACAATTACTCGAAAAAATCCATTTTTCACCGGCGAAATATATAGCCATTATTTTTAACAGTCAAAGGTAATAGTTTTTTTTTTCACCATAAAATTTTTAGATCACTTATCTAAACTATGATCTTCAGCGAGAGTGAACGTTTGGGAATTCTGTAAAATGTAAGCAATATTTTGGATCTAACGTAACGGGAGCGAATTCAGAAAATCCGATTTCAAGTAAATGCTCTAAAAGAAAAACTGAACCCTCCAATGTGTGGTTGCCAGTTGCATTATTGATAATGATAGTGATATATATCTTTTATTGTGGTAAAATTACAATCTGCTTTACTAGGCAATAAGTAATTAAGATAAATCCTCTCATTCATACCATATTTCCAATTCATCATTCACTCGCTCATTCATACAATATTTACAGACAGCCCAGAGGCCTCCCAAATCCACAAGTTTATCACCTCCCTCGCATACGAAAGAGGAAGCGGAGTCTTGGAAAGTCCCCAACGCTCCTCCGTCAGCCGCGTCACCGGATACGAGCCAGTGGAGGCTGACCAAGAGCGCGAGAGCCACAGACGCTCAGGACATAAATGGAGAAACTGGCCATTGCCAGGACTCCCACTGCCACGCATTTATAGCAGGCCACGAGGCCCCTGCCGTTTCAGTCTCCGAGGAGGATTATAGGGATGAGTGGTGCAGTTCAATGACTGTGCTACGGGATTAGGGTGGTTGGAAAGGCTACTGTAGAATCTCATAAACTTGGAAGGGATGAGTTCAAGAATGCAAGGTATATTAAGATCGTTATGAAGGATCTAGCCCCTGTAAAGCATTCTCTCCTGGCAACTACTCTGGCTCGTAGCTACCCTGCTTGAAACTCTGTAAACCTGACTGCTTCTTTATGAAAAACCTCTACATCTCTTCTCTCCTAACCTCGCTATGTTTTAGTCCGGCATCGTCAGACCCCACACCTTCCTAGTGGGAATCTTTGCCTTTGTCTCACTAAAACTAGCACCTCCTTGGGAGAGACCTCTCCCTCGCGGACGACGGTTGCCGTGCCCTGCAAGTTTTCCGAGCAGCCCTCCTGCGGTAATCCAGTCTGCCCCCCTCGTGACGACCCGACACTGTCATTAATTAATTTAAAGTAAATAAATTCGGGCTTTCCCAACTCCTTCCTGAACCTGACAGTGTGTGTGGGATCGCCACTTGACGCCACACTGATACTAAAAGTAATAGGTATATACTTGGTATTAAGAAATAATTTCTATCCCGTTGACTCAAGTAAAAAATTAAAGATCTTCATGATGAACATTATGTGACATTTATTAGAGCTATCAATTAAACGACTATTATTATTATAGAGATCAAAGAAACCCTCAATTTGGTGAATTATTGGGCTTGAGTTGTAAGTTTTCAGTATTTGAATACGATCAATCTCAGGAAGAACTGCAGTTAAATCTTAATCTGATGACTTAGCTCCAAACGTTTGAGCATTTCGTCCCTAATTATGTGATCTATATAAATGAAATTAAGGACGTAGAAAGTGAGAGAGAAATATTAAGAAATCATTAATTTTATTTTAAGATTTCCCGTTTATGGATTTTAACTAAGATGTAGTGGACCCATTTCGAGGAAAGAGCATCATGTAATGAAATATCATGCTTCTAAGGGAATCACGTGTTGAGTTAATGTGGCGAACACGACTTTAATGACAGTTTTAATGACTTTACGTGGTTGCTGTCGACTAATATCCCACGAAATAATACATACTAATAATCAGGACGTTGAGACCTTTAATTTAATGTACTATTTTATGTATGATACTATGTATAATATGAATGTAAATAAAAGTAACCCTGAAGTTTCTTGGAGCTCGAAATGTTTTTCACGTCTCTGGCCATCAATTAAAATTTCATGTTTGTAAATTGAACGTTGTACTTACAATATCCAGGACAGGCAACAGACATGGGTGGTTTTGATATAAAGCCCCCCCCCCAAAAAAAAATCTTTTAAATAATACTAAAAAAAAATGTTATTATACCAATCTCTGGTGCAATTAGTTATTGAATTTAAACCGTCACTATTTAGCATATTTCGAGTATTTTAAATATTTTGGTCTATTGTACCATTTTTAGATTTTCAACAGTTTTTTTTTAATCAACTTTTAGAAATATGTAAGTCTGTCTATCTACGCGTTGTGGGTCATGTGAGTCTCATGTTTAAGATAGACTTATAAACTTATTTTCCTAACTTGTGGTTTTTGAAAGGAATTATATTTTACACGATATATTCAATTAATACTCCGATGTTGGTAAAAATAAAACCGAACATGTGAAAAACAATGAAGTGTCATTAATTTATTATTGAAAACTGATTATTTTCCTATCATATTGAGTAGAGTATAAAATTAAACACTGAATATCAAATATCTTTAAATTTCAACGATCCTAAATGTTCATCGTGGTATGTATGATTTGTTGATGGTAAAAGTGAACCATAATAAAGTATTAAGTATATAAGTATTAAAACCCCACAATAAGTATTAAAACTGCCTCCAAAGGAGAGTATCACAGTATTTTTTGTGATTCTGCTTTCTAATAGATATGTACAATGTATTTTTTTGTGAAAGTTTTACTTGATTCCCCAAAGATGCTAAAAATGAAAGCTACTATTTTTCTCCGGAGCATCACTCAAAAAGAGACCTGTATATTGATCACACCTGTGCAATGTTTTTATTATTATTTGTTTTAACCTGAAGTTCTCTCAAAATATCTTTTTTGATTAGTGATTTCAAATCAACATTCATGTGTCATCAGTATTGTGAACGATGTTGCCATTCTTATTCATTCATTGTTATATACAAAGTTGGTAAACTTTCCACGGTATTTATATTGTAAGGTATTACTAGATTTCAAAGTGGAACAATATGTTTTTTCTCAACTCGTTCTGTGACAGAAACTTTGTGTACATATTAGTAATCTAACCAGTATGTTATATGGTGGTAGTATAATGTGAAAGATTGGTTGTGACAAATTTTACATCCTGCATCTGGCTGCCCTAGGGATGCTTGAATTGACAAAACGTAAGCATTTGTAAAAACAAAAATGAAAAATTTGTGATTTTTCGTACGGTAGTCATTTAAATTCGTATTTGTTCATTGGCAACAATTCTAAGCCTACATATTCGGTATATGACAATGATAAATAAGACTTTGAAGATAATATGATTCTTAGGCCTGAGGCTGGGTTATAGTTAAAAGTATTCACAGTGTTTCGACGTAGTAAAAGTTGAATTCACTATAGTTTGTTATAGGCTTGAATTTTTTTTTTTCGAAAAAGCTATATATAATTTCATCAATAAAAACTCATGAAAAATGAAGCAGGATGAATCACATGTAACTAAAAAAAAATCTTCTTATCAAATTAAGTTCTTGATTTCCTGGTAAATAACATTTGTTATGTGTTTGGTATATAATAAAAAAAATACATCAAGACGGTAATTAAAATCGTATTCGCGACCGTGACATTACCCTTAATTGTGTGAGGGGTTGCACATGAATTGCATCTGTACGATCATTGGAGTTGAGCATAAATACGGACAGAATAAAATTAGTAGTATATCATAGCTGTTGGAAAGTAGAGCCTCTCCTAACTCGGGCTGGGGAATGAGTCTATCTAGACCGGCCTTGACCCGGACAGCTGAGTGCCACCGCACCCTCGCCTGCGCCCTGAGCCAGTATTCGGCCAACCAGCCACACGGCATGTCCTGGGAGAGCATCGCCTCGCGCGACTACCTCGGGTAAATAACATCGAATTTAAAAAAAAAAATGCAAAACATCATAATTTTTATTTCTCTACTATATATATATATATATTTTTTTTTTTTACAGTAAGTTATAAGTATTTTTCAAACATGCCGAAGGATCGGAAACGCATCCTGCTTGAATATTTAACAGATCTGTATTCTTAAAGTGCTATTTTATAAAATTGAGGATTGGACTTGAATGTTAATTTTATTCCTGTCCGCACCTGATACAAATGCAGTTTTCATAATTAAATACCTAATTTCCTACAGTAATTGTATTTATTTATCTATTTATGACAAAACATCACAACGGAAAATCGCATAGATATTATCAACTGCATTAATTAACAATTAATCAGTGTTTATTTTAAATAATAAGTTACATTATTGAAAACAATTGAGATCTTAAACAAAAAAATTATAAAGAAATTGCAGACAATTCCTTTAAATAATAAAAAATAATGCATAAAGTAATCACAAAACAAGCTATTTAAATCGGCTTGAACGATATTAAATACGTGACTTGAATTGTTGGCTTTCAAAACTTCATCTCCCGAAATGTATTTGCATTCCGCTATCGTTCCTAGTGTGTCCTTAAAACAATTGGGGAAAATATCAGAACTTTATTCTTAAATAGCTTTCCCGTCGTCAAATCTTAGTGATAACGTATGCATCGAATCTTCGAATACTGTAAATATTTTGTGCCATTTGTGTGGACGTTGTCGTAGAAACACACTGACAGACGGACTGACAAACGAAAGACTTTTGTCTCATAAATGTTTGAAAGAAGAGCCACTCAGGTCGACAAGGACGTTGCCAGAGGGGTAGCCGGCGTAAATGTCGTTAAAAAAAAATTGTGATATGTTTACTATTTTTTTGATTTTTTTCAAATGTACAATTATTCGTTTTAAACTGTAATGTTTTTCTATCTAAGAATTAGTAAATTAGTATAATTTTTTTTTAAATAAACTTTTTTCCTTATTTTTATAGATAAATAGACAGATAAAAAAAAAATTCTGGCACAATTACCATCAATAATAACGATGAAGTACAGATAACAAATTCATAGATGGATAGACATGTAAAAAAACAAAAACAATATGAACAAGTCAGTAAATTACAATACATTACATGAAAACATTTTGTGTATTAAAAAAACAAAACAAATAGTAAATACCAAGGCAGGTACCAGTCCATCATCTGGATGTATAATAAATATATAATATAAAAATATAAATACTAATATGTATCAATATAAACGCTCAACATAAAAGTTATGTAATGAATAAATCGAGCAATCGTCTGCTCGGATTGTGAGAAGGTGTTTGAAGGTTCGTAAGGATAATGCATGACGGATATCTGGTAAGCGAGAGTGCATAAATACTAATTATTAATTGTACGGGGGCATATTTATATATGTATTATTTAAATAAAATAAAAAATAAATAAATAAGTGTTAGCTGAGAACTAAGTAAAAGCATAAGTCTATTTATGTAATATCTGTTTTACAAATCGGGCACCTCTTTGTAAAATGCAGGATACTACCTTGAGCCACTCAACAGAAACTCCTCTAGAAAAGTTATACAATTTATGCTGTATCTCATTTTGACATTGCTGACACAAACTCGCGTTAAAATCAGATTTTATTATGGCTAGGGAATTAAATCTGTTAGCCCATCAAGGAACTAGAAATATAAATGTTGATCAATCAGCTATGAATAACTTCAGCATTTTGTAGGAAATGGACTCTTTAAATTTTGTGAATAACAAATGTTTGTTTGGTTCTAAATCTATGTATCATTCTCGATAAATTAGAAAATTTTTTCCCCCCAGGTTACATGAGGTAGCAAACTTACTTTATAATATCCTCACCATACCGACATTTCTCATTCTTCTAATAAAAATATCTCATAAAAATATTTTCCTTCAGCAACAACTGTTAAGCCATGCAAACATTTAGAAATTTTTGCCGAGTTGATTTTCAAAGAGGAATATTTGAATATGAATTGGGCAGGCTGTGGGCAGAAAGCTTTCGATGCACGAATAATTGGCCAAAAAATACCTGTCGTCATGCAAAATATTTGTGTGCCGGAGGTTAGATTAGACATAAACTATAATAACGGTACCGCGTGGGTGTACACAAATTTATTGACTGACAATGGTTGAGGCTATATTCTCCATCATAATCTTCTGCCAGTTCTCCTCCTATCGTATCTTTCCTTTTCCTTCTCGGTCATTTTCCGCCAGATCCGCCCACCCAACTTTGCTACCTAGAACAGGACACTAATCTAATAAGCACCTTGAAAGCCAATACTTTTTGTGGAGTGTAATATTTATAAACCGACATGGATAGTTTAATTGCGCTAGCATGTTCAATGGCGTGGAATTTCTAAAGTAGTTTACGAATAAATGAGCCTTAATTATTTTTTATAGGATTGGGACTCATTTGTAGTTTGTCTGCCCTTCAATTAGGATTTCATGCATATAGGTACTTTTAAAGCGATAGTACAAAAAAAAATCGTTTTGTAATGAAAGTTATTTGAACATAATTACAAATGGGTACTCTGAGACCTTTAGTTTGTGAATAATTTACTATTACCGACAAACTCAATGAAATCTGATTATTTTTTATTGAATAGGTAGGGTTTTTTTTTTTCATTCCTGATACTCCTATTGTGAATTTGGCATCTGTCTCCGGAACCGATAGATAGACATAGCTTCTACTTTAAAAAAAAACCCAACAAAACTATAAAAATAAAATACTTATTTGTAAGCATTTTCAAGTACAAGTACAAGTTTGATTGTATGTCGAGGCTGCAGCCGGCAGTCTCCTGAGGGGCTCGCTCACTTTAGTACTTCAAAGGGTTCTTTTAGGGTATATTTTTTGATTTACCATCAGCAGAAAATGAAGGAAAATCTATTTAAGGACGTGTTATCCACTAGCTTGGAATATTTATTGGGATTCTATTTGATTACCAACCATAAAAACTAAATTTAAACTCTATAATACATAATTGTGATGTTAATTAATCAGTTATACTTAAAAAAATCCTATCCTACTGAATGAAGTAACAAAGTAAGATCTATTCGCCACTATAATATGAAATTTTTGTTTTTTTATTTTTGAGCAATAATTACAAAACTCAAGAAAACGTAAAACTGCTTCATTTTTACCACCACCATTGCAAGCATAGATGCATACAGACAGAGGAAATAAGATATCCTCGTACCTGACTTAAGACAAATATGTACTGTAGTTAAAATACATAAATTAAATCTATCATCTATCATATGAAAAATAAATGGCATATATTCTTAGAGGGAAAAGTACACCAGGGAAATTACACACACACACAAATTTATCTATAACATACCTGACGCTTTGTTTATAACCTTACCTCCCTCTCGTACTTACAGTCCAATCCAATTCTAAAACATCGTACGCATCGCGCGATCATGACTCAGGTTACAAATACTGCTTTTACTTGAGCTTCATTTCAAACTTTCGATACGAAAATTTCAACTTACGAGTTTTACTGAACGTACATGCAGCAACACTCAATTTTTTAGGAAGAGAGGTTACAGAAATAACCTAAACAAATAAGCAAACATGCCTTTATTGCGTTTATTTTGTATTATAATGGATTCATTCTTCTCTGCTTTATATATTTGTTATGAAAGGCAAACAAAATCATAACACCAACAGATTGAATCAAGGAAGGATACATTTATTTTCAAAAAAAAAGTTATCTATTAAGGTAGGGGCTAATAGTTTAATTTTAATAAGCAGCACAATAATAAAATGATCGGTATAAAAACATTCTTTATAAACTTTAAGTGGGCTAATCTTTCTAAAGTAAATTTGGTATTAGAACAGACTTAATCCATATTCCGCCTTAGGGCAAATAGGGTTAGGTAATACCTTATGCCACTACTAAACATGAAACTGGACAGGCACGTACAAAATTTAATCCTATAATTTAAGTATAACGAAGTGAAAGTATTAGTATTTTTAAAACGTTTACCTCCGTAACTCTAAGGTGTGGGTATTTGCATCTCAATTTGGCAAGGAATTTGAAAAATGGTGGAATTTTTCTTTTCCTACAGATTGTTCTTCTTGACGAAGGCATTAGAAATAAAATAGTCTATTTTTTTTTGTCGTTACATCTGACCACTTTTCCCTAACACTAATTACAATTTAAATTTTGTCTGAATGAAATTTTATTGATGACTTAAACATCGTCGTTTGTTATTGGCCAAAACTAATGTATTACAAAAATCATAGCATATGATTAGAAACAGATAACCTATTTCATTGATATTTGGGCCAGAAATTACTAACAAAATCCATTTACATTTATTTACGAAAGTGAAGTACAATTGATTATCAGTCTAGGGATAATTCATGTAATGTTATATTGCTAACCATAAAACCATATGAGAGCCCAATTTCTTAAAACTACCATTGCTATGTTAATAATTATTTGGCAAAAATTTGTCTAAATTTAGTACATAATTTATTTTTCCCGATTTTTGAAGTCATTCAGAATTTATAATTAGGTTAAAATTGTTGGTCTTTTGATATTTATTTATAATTTTACGCCCGCTCCACTTTAAATATGCTAAGTCATTCGGAGTTCTAATTTACAAAGCTTCGGGTGAGAAAACTCACTGCAAACCACTCTACGTAATTGCCGATTCAGTATAAATTATGGGTTCGAAGCATTGAATTTACCTGCATGAGAAAATGATTTGCTCAACTTCTAACTACTTTAAATTTTCATTTTTGGAAGCAAGTCCGTGAGCTCATCCAACAAACCTGCCATTCTAAAAGTTTTGTCTTTAATGGAGCTTTGATGTAAGAGAGGAGAGCTGCCTGCGGCGTTGTACCGATATTTCCAGGGGCCTGTTTTAATTCTGATTTCGGGGACATGTACTGGTATTGAATGGAAAAAGATTTAGAGAAGTTTAAAAAGTACAACACTGATCGCTACAGGGCAATTTAGTCGCTGAATGTAGTGGTAGAATGTGTCGATGAAGTTAGACAAACAAAACATCAAGTTGATGGTAATCTATCATAAAATTAAGGGGATTGCTGCTAAAAAAACAAAGTGGCGAACATGACGTTTGTTATTATAGACCAAAAAGAACCAAAATATATCATATATTATTAATCGGAATGACCATCAATTGCATACTTTATATGTTAGGAAAATATTTATTATGTTGTTGATTTGAGTTGCATTATTTAACGGGACTGCTATACAAAATTGCATGCTTTTACGCATGCCTTTTTGTATAACTCTGATCTACTAAAAATAAAACGTACTACTACTACTACTAAAAATATATTATTAATCGGCATGGCGATATGTTCAATTTCATACCATACTAATAAATATTTATATATATAAGTAATGAATGAATTGACGATACAGGACATTAGTTAATTTTTAAATGAAGGCTTCTATGTCTAAATCCATCAGGACTCGCAATCACTCAGGGCTGCAAAATTCAATCAAGATCATATGGGCTCCTGGCTTAGAAAACAAACGAAAGATTACCCCCCCATAAACAAAAAATGGATTATTGAAAAATAAAGACACAAAAATGATGAAAAGACAAAATAAGATCATAAAAACATATAAGGCTAACGGAAAAATGAAATGTACAAAGCACAAAATTAATAATGGAATGGAATGCTACATGAAAAAGGAGGGGGAAAGCAGATGAAAGCTTACTTAGATGAAAGTATGGGTAGAGGATACGTCCAGGCTAGGGGATGTCAAAAGAAGATGCCTTTGACAAGAGGGGAAGGAAAAACAATAGAAAATATGTTAGGTGAAAAAAATAATTACACTAGAATCCCATGAAAATACCGCAATAATTATGGAAATCAATACCATTAGAAAAACCTTTTCCATTCCTAGTTTGTTATTGAAAAAAGAATTTTCGCGCTCCCAAAAAATGAAACCACAAAAACCCAACTATCCATGGCTAACTATTAACTCACAGTTGTTTATTTTTAATTCCAGACGTTTTTCAATTAGCTACTGATAAAAATGTACTTTATTTTATTATTTAGGTTATTTTTTGGGATATTCTCACTTACTCTATCTACGCTTTTATTTACAACTAACGCCGTATTTCGTTTCACGTTCAGTTTGTACTATTAAACTAACAACATATTTTGGGCATGTTAAGTAATAATATAATATGATATAGATAAAATTAATGTCTAAATAATGATAAAATGGCATAAAATAAATTTATAAGTGGTAAGAAGAAAGCTTTTTGGTGTTGTTATTAAAATCCATCAGATACTTGAGAAATCCAGCGATATTATTAATACTTTACCACCCTGTTCTCGTTTCACGATATTTTCTGTCAAAATAAATCCTGATGGATACTTGTCAAAACGTTATCCTCCGATAAATGTCGAGATAATTGTGATACTTCTTTCATCAACCTCAGCCGATTACCAACGAATAAATCCACTCAAATTGAAACAAAGAACAAATAAATAGCTTTATTAAACAATTAAGACTAATTGTACATTATTTCCTAGGTCACACTGTACAAAGTGTAAGCAATCTTTGTCATTTTCTATAAACTATCAATAGTTTCCAATTTCGTTCTACTTTCAGATTCCTTTTCTATTCTCTGATTTACCTTAATTCATTTTTGTAAGAGAACATTGCACCGTTTCTAATCTCGCTTAAACAATCATTATTTACAATTCCCCTTAACATCTGGTTATTTTTACAGCTATCTAAACGTATAGTTTGGTACTCATGGGTAATACTTCTTTCTAGAGCAGGTTTTGTCATGACATTTCAAATAAAAATTAGTCAATTACTCGTATATATAGCCATGAAAGTAATGCTTCATGACTCAAAAAAATATTTCCGCTTGAAATAGAAAAGTTCGTACTCAAAAAAAAAAAAATGTATTATTTAATAAATATTTCTCTAGTGGTTTCAGACTACCATAGCCACAGGTATCTTATAAAGACCTAATTTAAAATAAAATAAACGATTTAAATTATCTGTTGCATCAGTACCTATTCTTCATCAGGAATGCAAAAAATTAAAACTTTGGTGTGAAGTTAATTAAGAGCAATTAATAATAGGTTGGCAAGAAAGTAATCTAGGTTTTTTAGTATGAAATAAAACTCAATTTTTTCTATACAAAAAATGAACTTTAATCAGTCAAATATCTTCCATTCTGTTCGATGACTTTTTGTAATTTTTCTGGTAACTTCATGATCCCGCGCTCATAGAACTTCTGGTCCTTATCAGCAAAAAACTCAACCAAGTGAGATTATTACTCAATTTTTTACCATTTAAGAAGTTTTGTAAACTTCGAAATAAATGATAATCCGGTCAATTAGCACGGTCGGGGCTGTATGGGGGATGCGACATCACTTCCCAACCAAGCTCCAATAGTTTCGTACTTGTTGCTAGAGATGTGTGAAGCCTAGCATTGTCGTGGCGGAACCCACATATTGAGCTTCTTAACAAGTCCAAGACGTCTTATATGATTTTTAATTGTTGTGTGTGACATATTTAACTGTTTTGCAATCTCTCGCACAATTATATGATGATTTGATTCAATTATGGCTTTCATTTTGCCATCATCAACTTCAGAAGGTCGACCAGAACGTTGGTCATCTTACACTAAAAAATCTCCTGAACGAAATTTTTGGAAACAATTCTGACACGTGCGTTTTGTTAAACACCATAAATTTCACATATCTCTTTGTGAGCCTCAGCCGCTTTTTGCCTTTACGAAAATAAAAATGTAAAATGTGTCGAAAATGCTTATTTTAGCACTCCATGTTAAAACTGGACGTAAACTGACAGTTGTAAACAAAATTACACGGAATTCGGTTCTGTAGCCACCTAAAGGTACCGACTACCGAATCTCAAAAGAAAAAGAGTCTACTATTGACAAAAGAACAACCAAACAAACATAACGCTATCTACGGGTGCAAACTGAAATCACTTTCTTCCAGCCCAATGGTACCACTGAGCTCAGTAGTTACTCCATATTGACTGATTCACTTCGTTTTATTTACATTTAAAGTAAAAACATGTTGAGTAATAAAATGATTTATCAATATAAATATGAATCTGAATAGGTGAAAGGCCTTAAAAAAATATTAACATAAATTAAATAATTCATCTTGCTTAATTGAATATTTTGGCATAGAAGTTATCAAGTGTATTGTCAAGGTAATATAGTGTTTCTTTTACTCTATCGTAGTGCTAGTGTACCTTCACCCTTAAAGTTTCGTCGATAAGTCCTGTAACGCTACAACCCTCGTGGGGAGTCGTATGGTCCCCTTGAGGCTCTGACGGTGGGCCGTTGCAAGCTTTCTCTAAAGTTAACACAAAAAAGTCTTTGAATGTTTCATTCGCGTTTATTCTTCCCATGAATTATTTTGAATAAATGCTCCATATTGTTAAGGGGTTTAGGTGGAAATTACTGATACAATTTTAGTTGAACTTCCAACCACCTTTCGGGGTTGATAAGTGGGGCACAACAGCGCATCTCTGACGTTTTTGCTGTTTCTGACTGGATGCACGTTAATTCTTTGTGTTGTTGGTGCTAGAGCTCATCAGGTGGAATTTAGTGTTCAGATCAATGTCATTTCGATACAGTCATTGTCGCTGTGTTTATATTTGTATACACCTTGTGGAAAAAGTGTCTGTGTTCAGACCAAAGAGAAATCGTCTCGTTTTCGGTTGAGTGGCTGGTTGTTATACACATCGAGGTTGAGGCACTCCTATTACAGGGACGATCTCAGTATTTTGGCTGCGCTTGTGGCGCCAATTATTACTATGATTCATGTGTAACAGAAACATAAAGTAACAAATGCTTATAACCCAAAATCCTCATAATCTTGTTTCTTTTCTGGTTACATATACGTGTTTTTGTGCCTCCAGTCATAATGGTAAGGGTCGTTTTATTGGTATAGTCCATTTTTTAGCTTCACCCGTGCTTACCAGACATTTTTCCATTTATATTTTTAAGCTGTTTTTTGTTGCTAATCTGTTTACTCTTATTTGCTCTGTTATTTTATTACAGGAAACCTAAACCTCTTCGACACCTGTACGCTTATCGCGCGTAAAATGTGAATAAAAGGAAGGATTTGAAAATCAGATGCCGTCTGAACTCGTGCCAATCTTGGAAAAACTCACAGAATCACAGAGTTTTGTGAATTTTATGACCTATGAGTTAATAATTTCGCTTTTAATTTTTTTTTTACCCTTTCTGGAATTTTCTTTTCAGCCTTTTATTATAAATATAAGACATTTGTAAAATAAATAAGAACGTTTTAAAATTTGATATTAGGCTGAATTACAGTGTAACTTTGCTGTAAGTATCGATAAATCGTATCGAGTATTTTCAGACAATCGAGTTTACATATTTCTGCAGCGCAGTTTTAACATGGTGTAATCCACCTGCTTCTTGAAACATTAGGAAGGAATTTGCTAATTTAGCTAAAGAGAATATTTAATGGCCAACAGCATAATTATTTTAGTCTAATATTGAATTCCTTTTATAATGTTAATATGTTTTTTAGACATTCTTGAAATTTAAACAGCTGATCTTTGTGACAGTCGTAAAACATTCCTAAGGAAAATTTATATGAAATCTGATAGTTTCATTTATTTAATCATGTTCAAGGAATATTGTTTATTTTCGTCTTTATCCTACTCCGCGGCATTACCTAGGCTACCAAGACTGAAAGTTCCAGTAACATTCTCATAAACGACAGCTTAAACTTCATATTTGTTGTAAAGGAATTCAAAGATCTTCCTTCTCTTCAGACAGGAGCAAACTGCAAATTATCCAAATAAAACTTAAACAATTATCCGACACCAAAGTAGGAAATGTAAATATTTTTTCAATGTTTTCAACATAAACAGATCGAAACATTATTTTGCTAGAGACCATAAAAGTAAAACTTTTAATTTGTCTGCATATTTCTTTATGCATAAATGAAACATTTATTTAACTTTTCATGTATTATATTTACCGTCCTGACCCGGAATCCATTGCAGAATAAAAAAACACATAACCATCATTGTTTTGTTTTTTTAAGTACAATGAATAACGTGGAATAATCCGGCTTTGAACGTTAATTGACTGTTTTTTTGTTTTGTTTTTTTCTGTTCCCAAACCCTTCATTCAGTATACACAGAGTAAGTTGCAGATTCATCAATATGGAATCTGGACTTATGTAATTGTTCCATATTGTGGAATCTATAACTCACTCTGTGTATATTGAATGGCGGGTTATGAAAAATATTTTTTAACAAAATATTGCTTTTTTCTGAGACTGTATCAATATCAATCTTCTGCAGTTGAAGATGCGATGATTGCTGTAAAGTCACTAGTGTGGATAGCCTACTTCTGCTACCTAACTGGTGTGGGCACCAGCTCACTTATCTCCTCTTATCTTATCGGGAGAGGACCGCTTTCAGATCTCTCAGCTACCTTGCTATCGGCTGTACAAGGCTTCTCTCGGCTGTAAAAGGCTTCTCTATCAACTGTAACAGAATAAGAATGTGACTATAGATTCGGGTTAATGGATTTCAGTGATGTGTGTTTCATAAATGGTAAGATTTCACTTGTCACATCCTATGGAGTTGCATCTTCAATATGTAGATGTATGGAAGCATTTGTCTGCCGATAAAATATTTTATTTTGCAACAAAGCGTCAATAACATATTAATATACTGATTGCACAAGTTTGTATTTATATGTTTGCATGTCAGGCTAGACACATTCGTTAGATTTAGGGAATATTCTAAATGTATAAACTGTAATGTTGAAATATATAAATAAATATACATGAAATACAATAAATGTAAATACTTAACATGTCACGGAAGTCATAAACAAAAAGAAAAACACATAGGGAAAATAATAAGATAAAATATCTACATAAAACTGAATCATGTTTTCTAACATTTAGAAAAAAAAATATTACACTTGACTACAGAATAAAGGTAAAGTAGTTATTTCAGTTAATGTCCTCTTCTGGTTTTAGTTTTTTTAAAATGTTATTTGAGCCTATATTTTTCAATTTTTTTGTAATGTTGTCTATTATCACTATGGTCACCTTTCTGTGGCAGATTTTCAAGTCCTTGTTTTTGAAGATAGAAACAGATGTCTTTTTGGATTTGATATATGTCCTGCTGTATTTGATGTGGTTTATGAGTTCTACTGAAAAGTCAGCAATAGGGTTCGACTTCTAATATCGTCCCAAGTTTATTTTTCGGACTATTTCTTTCATCGACCTACATTGGATGCCTCGCAATCATTTCTTGACTCCGTTTTTATATGAAGTCGTTTCAAAAGAAAGTAATCAATATTTTCCTAGGTCAGAGCTTAAAAATACCCTTTCTATAGAGCTTTATATTTTTGTATCAACATTTGACTGTATATTTATTGTTTAAGATGTAGGAAATTGGTGAACGTTCCTGGAGGAAGTAAAGAAGTGGGGTACAGCTATTTTTTTTTTTGCTATATTCTCACCATTACATAATTTTTTTACTTTGGATGTTCATTTGCGCTAACATGCTCCATCCAATAATAATACTTGATGTAACAATCCAATTCATATTTATAAGAAATAACGTATACAATTAAGACAAATAAGCAACTAAATATTAACAAGAACGGAAAAATATAAAAAAGATACAACATTCCTCGTCCTTCTTCCGTACTTGGTAGTTTTTATTTCCACTGTGCTCAGTTTTGTATAGCAAATGCGTGAATCCTCGTTTTTCATACCAAGCATATCATTCCTGATTGGCAGTTTGGTCTCTAGTACAAGTATTCTACCCTAGACCGACTATAAAGATTGACCAAATCGCACACTGCTTCCAGATGAAAAACCATACGATTTCCATATTTCCCGACTTCCAGGCAGCTTTAAACAAAGTCTGACACTCAGGACTTCTCTACAATTTAAACAATAACGATGTTCCTTTTTACCCATTTAAAATTCTGAATTCATTTTTCAAGGAAGGAACCTTTTCAGTACGAGTAGATAACAATTCCTCTTCAACCAGGTGCACAACAGAGTTCTGTTCTGTCGCTACTTCTATGCAACTTGTATCTGCATGATATATTTCATTCACCCATAGCTAAATTCGATGATGACACCATCGCACGTCCTGGTAGGGTACTTTTTGAGGTAGTAAATAGTTCTAAACCCACACAATTGTGCAGCATAAATTTTCACCTCGCACCGCCCTTTAAATCCTGAGCTAACTAACGGAATAAAACCGTAATTTAGAATTATCAAAATGAAGCTGTAAGATAACTTGGAGTCCATCAATATTAAACTTAGCGAGGCATATTTTAGGCTGTAATACTATGTCAGTGACAAATGCTATGACAGTTTTATACCCCATTATGAAAATATATAGGAAAATATAGGAAACCGCAACAGAAACCGGTTGTTGCCATTTTAATATTCCGTATGACTGACTGCTGCTGATGTTGAGTTGTACATTATGGGGGCCAGCCTGCAGTTCAAAGCTTAAAACGCTGCAAATTTCGAAAAATAAAATTCTGAAACAAACAAATTAACCAAGATATACCATTCGAGGCAATAGAAGGATTTATCAAAATTAAATTTATGAATTACTACCTCAAATTGCAATACGTTGAAGGAGCAATCATATATAACATAGGAACTACATCGTTGAATATAAGATTTAAACCAATACTCTTACACGACATACTGCTGACAAAACATTTATAATTCATCTTTGACAGAAAATTTCGTGTTTTTTTTTTAAACTTACGTTATATAATTGGTCAATTATCACTATCACGATGATGATGTATTATTTAAATTATTTTTGTATTCTAAAAATCATCATATTATATCCTAGCATCAACTAACTTTCATCATGAATGATATTGCTATGAAATTATATTTGGTTAGGGGTGTCTCTTAATGGGAACATCCCTCATTCTGCTCAGTAAAATTATTATGTTATATATTGTATCCATGGATACCTGCCATGCCGAGCTGAAAATAAAGATAAATAAAAACGAAAAAAATGTGCAAATAAATTTTTCGAAGCAAATTTCACAGTTGCCAAGAATTTCCCGTCTATTTTAAGTTTGACAGTATAACTTCAGTGATTTATTTTTTTCTTGTTACATCCAAAAATGTACCCACATGAATAAGGTGGTCGTAAGTTTTTTCAGTCACATTACAAATACAAATTAGCATATCAAGAATAACAAATCGTTGTAGATAACGTTTGTTTGGTCCTTGTCCTGTCAGCAGCTGGGTCAAAGCTGTTGGAGTTCAAATTGTTGCCTGGTTGGTTTGTCCGGTATACACTCATGTATTTTACTTCTTTTTTTATTTTTTTTTTTATTTTTTTTTTTTTTTTTAATTCAGAACTTTATTGTGAAATAATTACAATCTGCCTTTTATAAGGCAATAATAATACAGATAAATGATCTCATTCATACCATATTTACAGTCATCATTCACTCGCTCATTCATACTAGGACATGATTGGAGAAATTGGCCATTGCCAGGACTCCCACTGTCACGCGATTATAGCAGGTCACGAGGCCACTGCCGTTTCAGTCTCCGAGGAGGATTATAGGGATGAGTGGCGCAGTGCAAAGACTGTGCTACAGGATTAGGGTGGTTGGAAAGGCTACTGTGGAATTTCATAAACTTGGAAGGGATGAGTTCTAGAATGTAGGGTATATTAAGGTCGTTATGAAGGGTTTTGTTGCTGACATAATAAGGGGCATTTACTATTGTTCTCAGGACTTTGGATTGAAAGGATTGGATACGCTTGATGTTCGACTTTTTTGCTGTCCCCCATAGCTCTATTCCGTATGTCCAGATTGGTTTAAGTATAACTTTGTAGATTAGTAGTTTATTTTCTATTGAGAGATGGGATGTCCTTTGAAGTAGTCTGTACAGTTGTCCAAAGCGTCTGTTTAGTTCTTGTCTTTTTAGTCTCGTATGTGGGTTCCAGGTCAGTCGTTTGTCGAGATGGAAGCCTAAGTACCGTACTGTCTCGGTTACTGGGAGAGGAATAGAAGTGTATTTTTGTGTATTTTATATGTATCCTCTTCCTTTTAGGGTCCATATATTTATATGGGACTATAAATTGATATATTAATAATAATTAGTTGTAGTATGTAATATATCAGACGGGTTTATATGTTAACGACCATCGGTCAATCTCTGATAACAAACTATTTTAGCTGGAAAGAGCGCTTGAATGCTAGTCAGAATGTCCTATAACTCTTTTTATATTAAGATTTAAAAAAAAAAAAAAATTAAATTTGCAGGAATTTAGCATCACCCAGATTTTTTTTTTCAATATGTAAATTTCGAAAACATCGTGCCTCGTAATACAGTATACGAAAATATTGAATTATTCCAAAAGTATAGTATGTTAGTTTCTAGAGGTTATCAGTTACCTTTCATACCATTCTCATACTAAATTTCATATATCCCTTGACATATTGGCTCAATACGTTTTGGATTGACCATTTGTTATATATTACGAAACTTTCTGCTCAATATAATAGGACGATCCTGCCTCATGATATGGAAGGAAGCGTTTTGAAGCGCGGCTTGAGCTTGATCTTTGTTGACACATCCTAATAAGAAACAGCCCACTGAGAGCCCTTCAGTTGCTATCTATCCCTTAGGACAAGACCTCCTCAGTTTGAGGAGGCACCTGATTATGTAAACAATAAATTGGTCATTGGTCATTAATATTTATACTATCGGTAATAATTTGTCTTTCCCCTGACATTTTAGAATGATTATATAGTTTTTAGGTTTATTGGCATTTTTGCATCTCATACAAATGGTTTTATAAGGAATATTTTTTACAGTATTAGAGAACGTTTTAAATCTTTTGAAAGACAGAACAAAGAGCTTCATCTTTTAAACTGTTCGGACAGTGTGTTCAACGATAGTGATCGTAAACACGATCCTTTCGGTTTAAAATTTAAATAGTATATTCATTAATCATACATGGATAGTCCACGAAAAAATTGTTTCTCAAATCACAACTCGGAAGTTATGTAATATTTACGCTCCGATTTATTTATAATGTCTAAGTATACATTAAAGATGGCAACCTCCCCAAATAGAACTCAAAAATAATAGAAATTAAATAAAAAGAAATATCAGCGATTGAGTATTTAATTCGTTCTTAATTAAATTTTATATATTTTTCAAACAAAAATATTATTGTTTGACAAATAAAATGAAGTATTTTAAAAAAATAAATAGATATTTTTCAATAAACGTAGTTTAATCTCTATCTAAAATTTTCCAGGAATGTTGTAATTTTGTCTGAGGTGACAATTACCATGGATATGTATGTGAATGGATGATTTACTAATTATAATTTTTTGACAGCTTCGGCTGGGTTACCCCTTAGTGTAATTTATTTCATCTTTGTTGGATCAAAAAAATTATAGTAGGATTAATATTTAAATTTATTCAATTGTAATTGTAATCTTATTAATGATTTTCTTTTAGCTGGTTGTTACCTAGACGCTTGCCCTTCTAGTTTCTTCAATCACTTTTTCAATAGGGCACACCAATTTGTGGCCGTGTTGGTTTTTCCTCTCGGTTTAATTCGAAGTGACAATAGCCTCCGGATTGGAATCGGACGGTCTCCGGAGTTGCACAAAAAAGAGACCATCCCGTCGAGCTGGGTAACTCCGTCCCCGTTCATTCCAACTTACTCTCAATTGAAAGTTACGCTCCCTTCAGCCACGGATCCAGTAGTCTTTTTAAAAAGACATTTTTTCAAACTTTGGCATGGTTTAGGGGACAATTTATTTTTTCTCAATCTTTTTTCCACTCGACGAAAATTGGATTTATTTGTTTTTTCTGGATATAGAAAGATTTTAGTTTCGATGAAAAAAATGTTATAGTTTTTTTTAAGATAGGAATTTAATTTTCCGTTTTGATTGTAAAACCAACAAGAATTTAATGTTGGTTTGGGGGGTATTTGGGCAACAAACCTTCTCCGTTCTGAAAACTCGTATAAAGAAGGAAGTAAAAGCTCAACAAGCCATATTTATATAAATGAATTGGCTGTAAAAGAATACATTCTTTTGAATGAGAGATCACTTGACCTTAAAAGAAGATTATTATTTTCAAGTCTGCAGAAAAAAAAATTATCGAAATAATTTTCTATCAAACAACAACACTACGAACAGGCTGACAGACTGAAAAAAATAAAGATTTTTAAATTGTGGGATTTATTGTTAACAGTAAATTTTTATATGAGGGGATCGATTTGTTCAGATATTGGCTCATGAAATAGAGATGTCAGATTTTCATCAAATTTATTAACGAACAACTTTTCCGACATGGTGCTCATGAATGCATCAGGTCTTTAGCTGGGAGGATGGAAGTGAGATGTTTTCTCACTTTGCTCAGACTTACGAAAACTTGTTTAGCAGATTGAAACGTAGCCCAATGATGTATTGTGATGAAAGTATCAAATATTTCTCTCTCTCTTTATCTTAAGCTGATAGCCCAACAAAGTAATGATCTCATGTAAAGGTGTTTAGTTTTGAAAAAAAAAACGGTAACCTTGATTTTTCTTATTTATGTTTTTTATTCCATTTATAGTTCAGGAAAAGCCAAAACGATTGTTGAAATCGTGTTAGGAACATTATCACAAGTGTTACTTGAATGTATTCTATGCTGGCATGGCAGTTACGTTTTATGTCCAATAGTGATATAAATGGAAAGCGGTTGTTCATTAATTAATTAACCGAGGATTCCCACACTCCTTACTCCTCTCACACCACCTTCAAGCAGGTCCTCCTAGTACAAGGATCCGATCACCCTAAATATTTTATATTTCTCCCTCATCCTAAAATTCTAACTAGAGAGCTTAGAAAAAAAAAAAAAAAATTGTTTAATTGCTTTCTAATTAAAATGGAAATATTTTCGTTTCAGTTATTTAGGGTATCAAATTGAAGATGTCATCGTCATATGTATAATATGTTGAAATTTGATTGAGCTCATTGAAAATCTTATTGAAATTGTGTTCACTACTTTTTCGCAACATTAACGAAAACTTGATTGATCACCTTTGACCAGAATTTCCTATAATCTTCTAGTTTTCTGAGTATACGTTGTTCATTTTTTTTTATTTTACTAGTAAAATGTATTAGTTATACGGAGTGAAAATAGGCCAGTTGTTATGGTACGTTTTTTGTCAGGTTTTGAATGGACTTTGGTAGGAATTTCAATTTTTGTTTTTGGAAGTAGTTCAGAATAGTTAGGTTTACAGCAGGGCGTTTTGAATGTACGTTTTGTTAGTGTCCCTCCTTAGTTCACATACAGAGGTGGTCAGGGATCGGTGTTCTGGTTCTCTTGGTATCTTCATTTTATTAGATTGAAGATTGAAGTGATTGAAGTAGTTGAATTGAACATTGATGAACTTTTCGTAATAAAGTTTTAGGTTTCAATTGATGTTTACTTCTAATACGATCTCTTTTGTAACATGGAAATGTGTGTATAAATCACACACTACACATGTTTTATGTTGTGGTTATGAGATTTTAACATATGTTTTATTCATTATAAAGTATCGAATCAACAAAACATTGATAGTAGTATCAGTTGACTGAAATGGTAGCAGATGATTTGACTAGTATAGACAGTACGTATTTCTAGAAAATTATTACATAAAAACAACAAATTATTTAGGTATATATGGGTTGTAATCATATTTCATCTCGTAAGCATTGACAAATTACCGCTGGTTTTGACTTTTTATCTAGTAATATGGTGGTACAGAGAAGAATATTTTTAAAAAACAAATAACACTTTATGTTTAACAAAGTAAAGTTATTATGAATGGACTAAGATGCAGTTAAGCTCCAGCTAATAGATATGACTTAAAATCACCGGAACGAAAAGAATTTTACCGCGAAGAAGTTACCCTGTAACAGTGACCCAGTGACCCAGTTACACCGCGAGTGTTAGTTCCCTGCGCCCATATATCTTTTTATCGCCACTGACCCACTTTATTTTAGCCACTGCTATTTGCATAGTAAATACAAAATGTTGTATTTGAACTGCGACAAAACGTAGAAACTTATTACGTACCTAAAATACTGCCACTGCAGAATCTTTGCGGTCGTTGCTATGACAACAATCCATTGGTTTAATTAGCGCTTATTGTTAGTATCTGGGTTCTGTTTATCAATAAATAATAACATAAATATACCTTTTACAACTTAATTAGTTACTTACTATTTATCTTTTAAAATTATACGGTGCCATGAGCACTAGTCATACAGCCCACTTTCATTTTCATCTTCATCAGTTTGAATTATGACTGATCTACACGAAAGTAATTTAAAAGCTCTCGAGGCCAAAAGAAGAGGCATTGTTTTTAAAAATTAGCGCTTTGAATGGACTTAATGACCCTATACGTTTTATTTTGTTTAAAATAAAATACTCGTCCCTTGACGAGTAATTTAAGTTCCTTTGAACTGATTTCAAAAGATATTGAAGGCATGGTACTGGGCAATTTAAAAACAAAATGGAGATTATTCGTTTAAAACCTTGTTCATCGGCTTCAGTCAGGTTTTTCACTTACGTGAAACTCTCAGTTAATACGGACACCAAATTTTTAAGGTGGTATTACTAAATGGAATTTTTTTTTTATGAAACTTTTTAACAGCTACGTTAAATTAGATAATTATGACAGCGGATGATTATATAATATGATTTGATTTCAATGATTGCGTCCCTTGTATATCTAACATTTCGGATGAGTGTCTTTTATGATATCTGTAGGAGTGTTTAGAACAGTAGAACAACCCAATGGTAAAAACTAACATTAATAAGAGAAAGAGAGGAAAAGCAAGGTACAGCTGGCAGGTTTCTAGATGCCAATCGCCGATACTGTCAGAAAACTGAGTTCAACGGTAATGGAAGTTGGGTATTTCTAGTTTTCTCATTTGCTCGCAGAAAATTTTCTATACCTAAACATTTTTGTTAGTCCTCATTCAAGTATCCTACATTTTTTTTTATTTACTAACAAATTGAAGTGTTAAGTTTTAAATAATGTACTAGAGCTTTCAAAGTGCACCTTTTACCATCCCCTTCATCTGGTAAAATTTATTTCACCAGCCATGATAATGGACTAAATATCCACACACATAGTTTTTAAACTAATTTCTATTTTTTAAATAAATATGGTTTTCTATTCTAGACAACCCCTGGATGAAATATGAGTCTAATGGAAATTAATAACGCTGAGTGACAAATTATAATATATTATTAATAACTGAGAAACGAAATGCTACACAACTATTAAATAATAAATCATTCGTCTTTCAACAATGTGTTAATTATTCAGCAATAACGTTTTTGACTGGTGTAAGCTGTCTTCTTCAGTTGCTAAAATTAAAAGTCATATTAATTAATCAAAAACCTGGACTGCTCATATGGAGACAAATCTATCATTAAAAGGAACAAAGATAACCATCAATAAATAAAAAATATTAATAGTGCTGAATTTCACACTATTCCGGAACGGTCCATTAAGAAAAAATTAAGAATTAAGAAAAAAAAAATTCGACACATAAGTAATAAATAATTTAAATATTATTAAATAACACAATAATTCACATCTCATGGCTACTCCCCCAATTGATGATGGGAAAATGTTTTTTTTTACAAATTTAACATTTTAAATTATTTATATTAATTGAGATTTCAAAATAGGTTTGCTTTCACTCTACAACTGGCTTTATTTAGAAGATATGGAGGGGGTGGGTTTCTTAGCGTACGTGTGTTTATTATTTCTTCTTTTTTATTAATATTAACCGATATCTAATTTAATTTCATTACACACCAGGCTATTAACTAATTTTCTATTATTTGTTTGGTGTAGGAAGGCAACTGACGAATAATGATGGCCTGCCTCCTGCAAATGCTGGTAGAACTGACATGTTTGTGTGACTCCATATGCACAATCGATGTTTTTATTCAAGCCTCCATATACGAATTTTCATTTTAGCAACTGAATGACAGGCTAGAGCTGTCTAAAACGTTATTAGCTAAAAAATACCATATTGCGGAAATATGGAAGATTCATTAGTTAACTGTACCCTTCCACAAACGGTACCAATATTTCAATATACAACTATTGTTATATGTATGTATACTTTTTATTTTTAATTTCATATATCATTACTACTTTATAAAAGCCCTATAGCAAACGAAATCTTGTTAATAAAATATGTCGAGCAACTTTCAGAAAGTAGAAAAAAGTGAAGTAGAATGAAAAAAAAGTTATTGGGAACCGAAAAAATTTTTGAAATCAAGACAAATTAGATGTCTAAGCGACAATCATTCACAATACAGATATTTAAAGTTAGAGAGAATCGTTTCAAAACGTAACACAAGCCTATCAATCATATACTAACGGTCAATATTTTTGATATGTATTCCATTTCTTTTATAATTATTCACTCAACGATGTACGTATTTTTTCTTCTGGCCTTTCATTGTAAAACTAATGGACACGTCAACATTACTACTTATTAAACATAGTATTTATAGTGCCTAATTGTTTATAAAATGGTTGTGGTATAAAATTGATAATTTTAACTCATAATATGCTTTCATGAGTTGGACCGATACCGACGTACGACACGAATTTTTGATTAATCATTAATAAGGGGCCATAACAAAGTTATTGCGAAGGGAATGTGGTTTTTCAATCGACTTCAAACTTTGGCCTGGATTGTGGATATCACTCTCGATACCTTAAAGTAACTGTGGTTTCTTGAAGGGCTATAAAATATGGCTATAAATAGAAAATGAATAACTCTGGGATATAACATTAAGTGATTTATTGCTCTACTGTTGAAAAGTTTTTTCTTCCCGGAAATCTTTGATAAATGAGACAAGGGTCATGATTGAATGAATATCAAGAAATATGAGACTGATTGATCACTGAATAAAGTATACTCGCCAATATAATTTAATTTATTCAATATATCATTTTCCTAATGCTTTTTAGCCAGAAAAATAGCTTTTTTGGGGAGTAAATTTGAGGAGTAACTTGATAAAGGAATGTTATACTCCACTCAGGAATCGGTGAGTGTCGGGTCGTCACTAGAGGGGTGCCTAGTCACCCTAGTCCTGGTGACAAGTGAGGATTGTTTGAGTTTATAACCTGGACAATCGTTTCATGACGGGTTTACTATCTGACTCCATTTTTGATAGGTATGTGCCCTGACAGTGCACTATGTTCAAGAGAAGAGGTACAGGGTAGGTTATAGGTAGTTTATGTGGTCTTGGAATGACCAGGAATTCACACTCGCTATTGCCCTTATCCAGTAGAGGTCGAGATTGGTTTAACCAATAGCATTCGTCTTCATTGTCCTCTGGGAGGATAGCAAGGGTTGCTTAGGGTCTGCGGTCGGTTCCCTCATCTGGTGAGGTACCTGTGACTGACAGCTGGTGACCCATCTCATGTAACTACTTGGCCCCCGCATTTTTTATTGCTTAACACATTTATAATGATTTATATTTTGTTCATGTTATTTACATTGTTTATAATACATTTAGTTCATGTTATTTACATTTGTTTACAATATATATACAATAGAGTATACGGTGATTTATCTTATGTAGTTAGCGGTCGCTACAGTGAGCTTTGCTTTATGAATAAGTACTTAAGACTTCTCGTTAGCATATACAGAATGGTGTAACATTTAACTTACTAAAAGCTTATAGCATTGTAACTGCTTAGTACTACAGGAGGCGGAAATCACTAAACTCGAGTTGAATTCTATTCTGGCCACTCTATTAACACAGGAAATGAATGTTTTAATAGAAAAAAGCGTGCGTAAAAAAACATATTCAGACCTGATGCGGTGCTACTAAAAAAAAAAGTCAATGAACTAGGATAAGTATTCCTCTTTGATCATGTCTGGAAAACCTTGAACCACACACAAATGGCTGCCGGTTACCTTACTCTTACTGAAGGTTAGAATAAAAAGAAGAATACGGACAAGAACATATCACATGTTTCATCATGGATACGCGAGTTAAATCCCCCTGTGACAGGTAGGGTAGGGATAAAAAAAAAATTGGTTGAATACAATTGTTTCATGTCGGAATATCAAAATTTTGATATGGCAGCTAAGTAGCTTGAATGAGACCCCCTATTTTAATGTGTGATGAATGATATGCTTTTTAGCATTTGTGACACCTTCACTCTTCACATTGTTTATTTGCATCCATTGGGTCGATGTGAAGACAATTTCAACAACCGCATTACCAGGGCTTAGTGATGGCGGCCAACTGGTATTTGAATAAATAAGATCTAGACTGCAACAGTTAGCTTGTCATAGGCTAATTTAGCCGGTATATTTTCATTTTTTAAGAAATTCTGTTACAAATGGAAGAAATGAGTTATGGAACATGCGAGGACATGCACATAGCAGTCATAGTATCTTCTAGTAGCTCACTGACACTATCTCATAAATCTTTCTTGTAAGCTTTCTTTTATGAAATCAAGTAACCCCAGCACACTCAACAGTCCACTTAACCTCAGTGAAGATTTGTGTCGCGTACTAGTTACCATTAAGCTACTTTGAAACAGTTCCGTGTTATTTAGATAAATTTTAAGAGGAACAGTTCTATTGGAAACAGTTCGTACAAGTTTTTAAGTATTAGAAGCAATCACTCTAACCACACCAGTTCGCTCGTGTATCTTTACTTCCGGAGACTTCACATAAATTCTTTTGAGTTCTAGTGACAACATTTTCATTTGAATTTCCATGCATGTAACCGCAGCCTTATGTTCATGAGATATTATGAAATTGGAAGTCATTACGTTCGGATTAACGTTGGAATGTAGTGCAAGCATACTTCATAATCTTATCCCATTTAAAATGGTATACAAACGAACAATTTTTTTTTGTATAACAATATACATGACTTCTGCTTTACAAGCTCAAAAGATATTTAACACAGAACCTTTTCCTAAACCTACAGTTCTACCTTTCAAACCGCTGTGGTTTAGAATATTCTGATTACTATCCCAAAAAAACAGGAGTTCCAAAGGGCAGTGCCCTGGTTCTCATCCTCTATAATCAATACACCGCTGATGTACCCTCTAATTCCAATACCTTTTTAGCAACGTTTGCAGAAGACATTGCAGTCCTTTCATCCCATCCAGACCCCCTACCATCCTATACCCTTCAAAAAAATTGGTGAGATCGAGCATTGGTTGCTCCAATGGCGGATCAGAGTTATTGAAGCGAAATCCACATTACCTTTACCCTCTGCCGCAAGTTTTTTTCACTATTTTTTTAAATCAAATTCCTCTCCATGTGTCTAAGACAGTACGGTATTTAGGCTTCCATCTCGACAAAAGACTTACATGGAACCCACACACGAGGCTAAAAAGACCAGAACTAAACAGACGCTTTGGACAACTGTACAGACTACTTCAAAGGACATCCTATCTCTCAATAGAAAACGAATTACTAATTTATAAAGTTATACTTAAGCCAATCTGGACATACGGAATAGAGCTATGGGGGACAGCAAAAAAATCATCAAGCGTATCCAATCCTTTCAATCAAAAGTCCTGAGAACAATAGTAAATGCCCCTTATTACGTCAGCAACAAAACCCTTCATAATGACCTTAATATAACCTACATTCTCGAACTCATCCCTTCCAAGTTTACGAAATTCCATAGTAGCCTATCCAACCACCCTAATCCTGTAGCACAGTCATTGCACTGCGCCACTCATCCGAGACAGTACGGTATTCAGGCCTCCATCTCGACAAAAGCTGAAATGGAACCCACACACGAGGCTAAAAAGACACTAACTGAACAGACGCTTTGGACAACTGTACAGACTACTTCATCAAGGACATCACATCTCTAAATAGAAAAGAAGTTACAAAGTTATATTTAAGCCAATTTGGACATACCTAATCAAGCGTATCTAATTCTTTAAATTAAAAGTCCTGAATACAATAGTCAATACCACTTATTACGTCAGTAACAAAACTCTTCATAATGATCTCAACATACTCCCAGCCCTTCCAAGTTCATGAAATTCTATCGAAACCTATCAAACTACACTGATCCTCTAGCGCAGTCAATGTACTGCGCCACACCTTATAATCCTCCTTGGAGAATAAAGCGGCAGTGGACTCGTGACCTGCTATAAATACGTGACAGTGGGAGTCCTGGAAATGGCCAGTTTCTCCAGGCATGTCCTGAGCGTCTATGGCTCTCCTGCTCTTGGTCATTCCCTACTGGCTAGTATCCGGTGACACGGAGCATGGAGTACTTCCCATGACTCCGCTTTCTCTTTCGCATGCGAGGGAGCTGACAAGCTTGTGGATTCGGGAGGTCACTGGGCTGTTTGTGAATACTGTATGAGTGAGCGATTGAATAAAGAATTGTAAGTATTTTTATTGTGGTATGAATGAAAATGTGAACCCAATCACTTATTGCCCATTAAGGCAGATTGTAATTTTATCACAACAAAGATTTGATTTGATTTTTCAAAATCTTGTTGATGACTAAAAATGAAAAATCATACTGCATTTCCTGTTAATTCTGCTAGTTCACCATTTGACATAACAGTATGGGTTTAAATTAAAATCAATTAAATATATTCGGAGTTCAATGATCAAAAAAAGCTCCTCTCCAGGGACCGAGAACAAATAAGAGCACTTGGCCAGAGATGACCCGGTGCTGGACGGTTCAATATAATCTGTAAAAACGGGGCCCTTTGGAAGTTGTCACTGGCAGATACCGAACTGTCGAGTTCGGAAATCGCGCAATCACTGCATACGCCTGACAGATGAGCTCTCCACAATACACCCTCCAACTACTTGTTCATTTAATATTTTATACCAGAGAGTTTTTCTTCCCTATTCTCTAAGCTTTACCGTAGTCGTGAACACAATGAAATAAGGTTTATTTTAGTCACGAAATGATCTGTCGTTACTTTTTTTTTTTTTTTTTTTTTCGGTGACAGTCTTGTCGAAGTTATTTCAGAGGGTAATATTTATGTTAGACCTTATGTGACTTATGTTTATTTGCACCACAATTTATGAACCACCCTATTACACTGTCCACAATTTTTTAACCTTTGCTTAAGCATTAAGTTTAATTTTGATTTTATTTCCTTATGGCTCGAAGTGGGCCGCCTTCACCTATAATTCTTTACATAAACATTAACTTTCGTGGCATATTTACTTGAAGCCCTAGATTTTCTTTCGATAATTGCAGCTTTATTATGATAAAATTACAATCTGCCTCATTGGGGAATAACCCATACCATATCGTATTTTCAATTTTCATTCACTCGCTCATTCATACAGTATTTACAAACAGCCTAGATACCTTCCAAATCCACTCTTAAAATAATACACGGATAAATTGTTTGTATTCAATTGCTCAACGTTTACTAAATAATATGCAATATGTGTTGGGAACTTGAGGGACACAGTGGACTATTGCCCAATCGCCCAAAATGCAGTATTTGATTATACTATTTGCATGAGCTCAAATTTTAAATTAAATTTTGAAAATAAAAATCATACAGAACATTAACTGCGTTCTGGAAGCTGTCAATATTGCAATTGTCTTACATGTTGAGGCTTCTTGAAGGATTCGTCGAATACGTCAATGGAGAAGTGAATTCCAGGTTGATAAGATGAGCCAAGAAGAGCAAGAAAAACTGCCCTTTCTAGCGTGTCAAGATATATTGGTTCTCCATCTCTCTCCAGTGCCTTGGTAAACAGGCCGTGCCTATTTTCTAGAGCTGAGCCTTTTAATGTTCCTACGTGCATAATTAACCAATTCATGTAATCTTATTCACATTTTTTTCTAGTAATGGGACGCGGAGCCTGAATCTCCAGGAGGGTAACCAGAAAGGGTATTTTATGTTCCTTTGAGGGTTGGTTTTTCTTTTATTTCAGCAGGTCTGATCTGTTATTTTGTGTGATGCTGCTTTTTATTATTAAAATTTTTTTTTAAAGACTGATATATTAAGACAGATTTAATATTTTATTTGACAAGAAACTATGAATAGCATTCAAAATGAAAAATAATGGATGATATATTTGTAGATAAATTCTATTATGTTAAAAATTAATTTAAATACCCATCTAAAGCTAATCGACATTACTGAAAAAAAGGTATTATATTATTTTACGTAGTGTTTGGCTTTAATGAGATCTGATGCATATCGAAATTTACGCTCGATGATAAAATTATTTTAGACGAATGGATATTGGCATCTAGGCATATCCTTAAAGTTGCGGAACCTCTAGTATATTCCCTCAACCGATTCAAAATTAGTAATATGTGAGGGAGCCATATGTAACACAAGCTAACCCGTTCATCAGAAATGAATGTTTGCAACATATCATTTTATTCTGCTTTAAATAAAAATATTGTTGCATTTATATTGTCACTCATGAGAGAATTCTATAAAGTTGAATAAATTTTATATATTTTTTTTCAGGTAAGTGAAGAACACATTAACACAATCCGGAAACTTGGTGTAAGTAACTTCAAACTGATTAATGTTAATAATTTAGTGATGTACTTTTTTTTTTCATATGAAGTATTTGGATTTGTAGGATGGATATACTGTACCAAGCTACCCGAATCACAAGGAAAAAATAATCTTGCATGCGTAATAAATCAAGAAACTGTTTCTAATAATATAAATTAGCACCTCTATCTCGGTTATGTTTCATTTTTATGTTATTTTCGAAATATAAATTAAAGAATTAAAATCATATTGTAAGACGTGATGGTTTCTTTTACACTACTATTTTTTCATGATTGAAATTATGTTAGAACTTGATATCTAATCAAAGGAATATTATTATGTGATTATTTATACTACTTAAAGCTGTAATTTGCCGTTTGAATGATTTCTATTTCGGTTTAATTGATCATTCTGCATTGGTGCAAAAAGCGAGGTGTGGCTTGTCTGAAGGTTGATAAATCATAGCACAATCATTTTCATAGCCCTAATAAATTAGTTTTTGGTTCAGGATATTTTTTGGAAAAGTGAATTTACTTCATACGAATTATACTAAATATTGAAATATCTTTTAGAAAACTGAGGACCAGTAGAACCTAATGGTTAAAGTAAGACTAAAAGCCGATTGAGGAAGTACAGGTGAATTATTGACGATTATGAAGGAAGTTCTACTGAAGAAGTTCTCGCCCAGAGGGAGAGTTACTTTGGCCTGAAGTAGGCGGATACTTCAAGGGCTGCTAGCTAATTAACACCTTACACCGAAGGTCTGGTCCAACGCTTTACCTCTCTCACCCTATTAATAACAAGTTTAAACTAAACTTATATTGAAGCATTATGTAAATATACTTAGTATATAAATAAATAAACCAAACTAAGGCCAGGATCCTGAAGCTACACGAAAATCATTAAGTAGAGTTTTGTATTATTTTTTTTTTTTTTTATGTTTTGTAGCTGTTAAAATGTATTTCAAATTAATCAGTTCCTCAAAATAGTATTCTCCTCCTCAATAGGCTATAAAATTGTAAATATTGACGTTCAAGTCTATGATCATGACATTAATGAACTATTATTACATCAATTTACCAGACCAATCTGAGATATGACTCTTAACAAACAAAGAGGAAAATAAAAAAAGTTATACCTTTTCTGATAAGTTCATGAAAAGAGAACAAATAGATAAGCGGAACAAGGCTCATCTTAATGTATTAAGTAAAGAAGAAGGTCAAAGTTATGGAAAGAATTGAAGAGTAGGGAAGGCAACAAAAAAACCACTATGATAAACTGACGAAGGGGACCCAAGAATGCATAACTTAAATATAGAGATTTTTCCACACAGCACGTCAAAGAAAAACTTACTATTCCACAGCCGACAAAGCCTGGAGGACAGGAGAAAAAGCGAGAGAAGCAGACAGCCAAACAGAACTACTAGAGGGTGCGTTGTATACATTATTATTATTGTACAGACTCGGCACGAAGCATTGAAATTCATGAATTACCAACAAAATAAAAATCTGTACATGACTTAATCATCAAAATCGTTTTCTGAACATGAAAGAAACTCATAATTGTCTGACGAATCATACTAGACTTTGAGCATGTCAACTCTCTCACACTCCCCATACACTCGTTCGGTTTTTGACTTAAAACTAAAAAAAGATCGAGAAAGAGGTAATAGAAATGATGTGATCAATCTTTAGTTCAACACTGCTTTATTCGTAGCTCTTAATCCTATACACATACAATCGGGATGTTTACATCCCTAGGATTTGGTATTAGGACTGTATACCGACACTGCGGCCTTAACCTATGTATAATGTAATATAAAATTTAATAATGTTTCAGAGTTCCTTTTGTTGTATATTTTTTTATAGATTGAGGACCACTTACGTGGCCTATCGAAAGCGCTAGCAAGTACAAAAAATAAATGGTATTTTTACCACAAAACACATCATTTTATTTATTAAACAATTTTGTCACTAATAATTGTCTTTTAAGAAAAATACATACAGCTAAATTAATAAACCCCCTCCCCCCATGCTACCGCGATTCATCATGCTACCGCTCAGGAGGTGTGGCCACACTGATTAGAGTGACACAGGAAAGTAAGAGTTGGTCACGTGCTGACGTGAGAGCTACACCCAGACCAGAAGCAAATACATGGGTTTTCTGCTTACTTACTCTTCCAATATGAATGATTACAAACCATTTAGGAGCCAGCAGGGGCATGACCCACGAACAACTAGAATGGTAGAATAGGGTGAAGATTCTAGAAAGAAAAGAACGCAGATTAGATGGAAAAATCTTCATTTTACTTATCTTTTTTTGTTCCTCAGAATTTCAGTCTTTAACAATGTCTTTCTTTATTACAGCTAAAGTGCATTAACAGTTATTATATGAGTCATTTAAGGTTTTATCGATTCTGTTTCGATCTATACATATAAATTAATATCAAGCCCATGACTTATTATATACCCTAAATTTAAAGCATTCAGTAAAACTAACGATTGTTAATCCGGCATTCAGTCAAATACAGTCCACTTACCAGTTTTCATTAATATACAGTCTACTCACCAGTTCCTTAAAGTTTTCAGTTTTTTATGTTTATAAGTTTGGGTTCCAACACCTTGCCATCTCACAATGGCAATGCTAGATCCGTTCAGACCCCAAAAAATCATTGCTACTGAAAATGGCACTGAATACGTAATTTTTATTCTTGACTTCTAAAAATTAATTTTATTATAAATTAACCAAATAATATACAGGGAAGGCGGGGAATTGTCGAATATAACTTTAGGACTCCTAAGCGATCTAATCATTTTAATGTTAAACGAAATAAGATGTACTTTTGAAAACAGTGCTTCTCTACCCAAAAAAAAGTATAATTTATGTGTTTATAGGCCCCTCACAGATGTTTTTTTAAAAACGCAGAAACTTACAGTGCCATTCTCAACGCTGTAGCTTCCGACTGGACAGGCGGTATCATTAAAAGAAGAGACAGATGAATCACGAAATGGTCATTTAAAATAGGAGGAAACAGTTTCTGAGTGAAAATAACTTCGCTCATTAAATCAAATAATTGAACTATGACCTGAAGAATGGGGTTTCATACAGTATAATATATAATCCAATATTCTCTCTGGTAAAAACTCGAGTATTAGCGTCCTGTTTTGTTATATGAGAAATATTTCTCTTAGACAAGCAAAGCAAAGGATTTCTAACCATTAGGCGTTAGACTGCATTGTTGAATCCTGGAACAAATGTACCACGGCTTTAATTATTTTTAATTGGTTTTGTCTGCAGTTTCCAGTGGTGTTTGGATACCATTAAAAGTTTGTATCCCACAGAACTAATGGTAAAACATGACTGAGCAATTATAACAGAATATTGTTTATATGAATGTTTGATATATCACCATTTGAAATTTAGTTTAAGTAAATAAACACGAGTTCATCCAACATCATGCTATTATGTTTCTAGGCACCAATTCAGTTAGGTTAAGAATTAGTATGTAAGTTAGTTTTAAGGTTGATCAAAAAGGTGAGCCCCATCACCTTTATTAGTCAGTTTAGTCGTCACGTATAATGTTTATCATTATACTTGTTTATTCATTATATAATTTTTATAAAATAACAAAACCTGTATATAATGTAGCGATGCTACAGGAAATACAAAAATGATTAGTAAATATATTCGCCTGAGGATCTATAATTATATACAATTATCTGTAAATTTAAAGGGGCTATGAAAAAAAAAAAAAAAGGTACCAATTTTTAACTTTTTTTAGTCCTCCTTGTTATGTGTATATCTAAGAGGGGTTGAGGAGGGGTGGGCGCCACCCCGTGACGTTATAAATTCTACTCCCTTATCTTCCCACCTTTTGGCTTGGGGACGTCCTCAGATATCATATCAGGCATTTGGAACCCATTCCTGTCGTACTCCTTAGTCAGCGCTTTTAACTTTAACGGTCTCATTCGGCAATAACCGGTTTTCTACGCTGTGCTTAACATTTATAAACAAGAAATATTAAAGACTTGAATTTGGTTTAAATGCAAATAAAAATATATGGGTACTCAGATGACCTAAGGGTTATTTTTATTAGTTACTGAATATTTGTATTTGTTTAGGAGATTTGAGTTTAAAGTAGGTTTTATATGTATGATTAGGTATTTTACTTATTAGTAAAAAAAGATCCTGAAGAAGTACTGTTGGTGGAAAATGATCATTATTTCTCCATTTATCGCAATGAAACGCGATACATATATATTGCTGGTATCGGGAGAAGTTTCTGAAATGTTGAGAGGGAAATACAAATAAATAAATAAAACACGGCAACAGTAATTAAAATTGGGAAAAAAAGGACAAAACAAGGAGTTTACTAGTTTTTTTTTTTTGTAAAAGAAGAATATTTGTTGGACAGTTTTAGGGTGGGTATGAGACGTCTGGAAAGCTTGGGATACGTGCACCTTTGATGTTAGGAATCGATCCAGAAACAGACCGAGGTATTTGATGGCTGTTAGGTATGAAAATTAGGTAGGTCTGGGAGGGGGCGTGGTTAAGGGCATTTGGAATGTTGATTTTGGATTTTTCATTATATTAGCTCAAGGAGGAATTCGTTCTGTGTCTTCCTAAATTTCTAGGGAATAATCTTGGTGATCTGAGATATGAAACGAGAGGCATATCACAGCCTAGGTATAGGCACGGAGAAGACAGGTTTTGAGTTGTAAGCACAACTCCTTTCGATACAATGTTAAAAAAACAAAACAGTTTCTTTTCTTTCCTTTACACCTCCACCTTTTAGCTTCCCCTTTTTTAAAAATAGCTCCACAAACTAGTTGATTGTATATTTGTGTCTAGGATAGTCATAAATGATGCTCTATTGTTTTATAGTTTGATAAATATTCAAGTCAGGAGTATGTACTTGAAAATATAGGATATTTAAATTAGTTATCTATTGGATATAAAATATTGCATTAAAAAATGATAAAGCTGCTTTGATTCTCTCCAAAAAAATATAGTTATCTACTAGAATCATTTAATAGGGTCGAGGATGTCAATATAGTTTTTTCTATCATCCCAATCACTTGTAATGACATTAGGTGGCAGTAAGAATAATGATCTATATTATTTAGGACCTATGTTTTGACTATTTTGTTTAGTGGTTAAGGCTGTTCAGAACTAAAACGGTTATAAGTTTTTCCTTTTCATAGTGGCTATAAAACTTCCGAAGTTGCTTGAAACTTTTACTACAGTGCTTTACAACAGAAAACAAGAGTGGAATTAAGGCGTTGAGAAATATTTAACTTCCTTAGCACTTGGTACTTGAGCCAAGGATTACGGTAGTAAAGAAAAAAAGACAACAACATTGCCGATTGCTCCACTAAAACTTTATATGATAGTTACGAGAACACCTTGATAAAGGTTTGTTCCAGTTTACAACCACATATTATAGCATTTAAGGCCTGATCCATGACCTGCTTAATACCTCTAATTGTTTTTATCCATGGAGTATATTCAGTTTATTGAGTTATACAACGTACATTTGAATTAAATGTACATTCAATTGAGCATTAAAATATGTGATGAAAACAAATAACGTTATGGCAAACTGGTAATTGAATTTTTTTTTTAACATAAATCTAGACTTCTTAAAAGATATTACATGTTTAATCAACTCATAAAGTCAATAATTTCAATAGGGCAGTGAAGATCTGTGTTCGTTTTCCAGCTTCCTTAAGGATTTTTTCTGTAGTCACTCAGTCTCTTAAGAGAAAATTAGTAAGATTCTTCCATAAAAAAAATAGCAGATCTGGTTTAGGAAACCGAAAAAAAGTTTTTGGTAACTGTATTTTAACTAAAAAATAATCAATCGAATCATCGTTGAAATTAAAGACTAATAAAATATGATAGCTTTTAAATGTAGTGCTTGTAATCGAGCGTAATTGCATTTAGTTGAAATTAGATGTAGAGATAGAGGGACCAACCTCTGCAACCGACATCAATGATGCAGATTGCGCTGATTGTAGCCCAAGACTTATTTAAATTAACTACTGGTTTAATTAAAGTTAATTAGTCTATTAACATGGTTGAAATTGGAATCGTTTAAATAAGCATTTCTCCTATATACATGAGTAATCCAGTTGATCTTTTTTCACACAACATAGTAATTAATCACATATACTCATTTTTGTACGCAATTAATTTTTTCAAAAAGTAATTTCTTGGTTCACACATGTCTTAAACTATATAAGTAGCCAGTATTAAGATTCAGCAGCTATCAGGATTTGCTACTTATTATCGAAATTACGTTATCAAAAAACCAATCCGTAAAGACCATTATTGATGGAAATATCATATATCATATATGAAATAACACAAGAAGCTGTGAAAAGGACCTGAGAGAAAAATATTTGTCGAATCGAAGGAAGAACTACTTTAAGCCAGCATCTGCCGGTTACATCGGCATGTCAAATCGATTTTGGTTCCTGTTGCCAAGTTAATTTAATATTCGTAGTGCAGAAATTGAATATTTGGGATTGGCCGGGGAGAGTTTTTAAATTTACAAACGTACAGTTACATTTTGCTTTCAGAGGAACAATTTTAAAACTCATGTACGGACTCACCAAGAAATAAATTGAAAGAAAAAATTAGCATAAATTTATAAATTTCTAGCTCAAATCTCATACATTACCTTCTAAGTTTTAAAATACTGATAAACTTACTATTTATATTTTTGTATAATTTATTATTTAAGGTATAAACATTTGTGTTATTTACTGAAAAGAATATGTTTTTTCATGAACGAAGGCATTTAACATTGGCACTGATTCTTGTATAATGAATAACGTTTCGCGGAGGTCTATAACAATATTAAGAGCAAATGGTTGTTTTGTAAATTATTACTTTGTTTTTAAGTGTTAGATTTGATCTGCTATTAAAACAATCTTTATTAAAGTAATTTTTCTTTATAAGAATTTTATTGTTTTGAACAGTTCGAAGGGGTCTCCCCCCCCCCCTTGTTGTTGATGGATGTAAGCTCTAACTCCAACCTGTACACACATTCTCAATTTCTATGCCGTTCAAATTCTTTCATCGACGTGGTCTGTAAAACTGATTTATTTTCATGTTAGTCTCAAAGTTTTTACTGATGAGTGTCGTTATTGAACTGAAGATTTTGTCGCTTATTGAGCTTCGGTTTGTGAAAATGAGTGCCTCTGTTTTACTTGGGTTTATTGGTTATATCTTCCACCTGTTGCAATGTTCTTGTGTGTTGTTTTGTTGGTTATTTGATCTGCTGGCAATGGTGCCAGCTCCTTGCAAGTATGAATATGCTATGCTGGCCAAGTGCTTGTGCGAGCCACCGAGTTGGTTATGGTTTCAAAGCAAGCCTGATGAAACTGAAATCCACCCACGTGTTCCATAGTCATGAGACACTCATCTACAAAGCTATGCATATTAAAAAATACTCGTCAGAACTCTGTCCTAGACAATGCTCGATATTAGATTAAATGTAAGTTGTAACATAAGATATCGGCGCTGCATTTTTTTAAATTATGCTATTGACCTATTTATTTCAGAAAGGATAATTAATCTGTATACTGTGGAGTATTTACTGTATGAATCCTCATGCTGGGATGTCAAGCTGATGTGATTTGTGCACTTGCTATAAATATTATAAATGCAATTTTTTTTTATAGTTATCAAGCCTGAAGAGGATGACTGGAAATTCGGAAATTGAGTAGACTCTAAATGGTAATATAAGGACAACTTATGTAATAAAGTAATTTATTAGCCTCAAAAAGGAATTTTACTTAAAAAAAAAAATAATAATAAACTATAAATAATAGTTATTATTTGACGCTATACAGTAATGTTTTGGTACTTTAGTCAGAGAACAAATGTAGAGATAAAAACTGAGTGGAATGGTATTGCAAAGCAATCTCCTTTTTGGCTACTGAAGCTGGTTGCCTTAATTGGAATTTAGTCAATTGGAAACCCGATATACAAACGCTATCTAGTTCGCTTCAATTCGTTGTTGAGTTAATAGCCGAATAAACATGCATTTTATGTAGCCTTCATAGACTTTGAAATAGTCAGTTTGTAGAGATACTTACAAACGTCGGGGTTATAGAAGGACTCCTATTAGTCATATACTTTAGGCCTGTCTGTCCTGTTCACTAGTTTTTTTTTTTGAAATTGCATTCCTCTTCCTGTATCCGAGATAGTACGGTATTTAGGCTTCCATCTCGACAAAAGGCTGACGGAATAGAGCTACATCAAGCGTATCTAATCCTTTCAATTAGAAGTCCTGAATACAATTGTCAATACCACTTATTACGTCAGGAACAAAACTCTTCATAATGATCTCAATATACCCTACATTTGAACTCATCCCTTTCAAGTTTATGAAATCCTATCGAAACATATCCAACTACACTAATCCCCTAGTAAAGTCAATGCAATGCACAACACATTTCTATAAACCTCCTTGGAGACTAAAGCGGGAATGGACTCGTGACCGGCTATAAATGCGTGACAGTGGGAGTCCTGGCAATGGCCAGTTTCTCCAATCATCTTCTGTGGCTCTCGCGTTCTTGGCGAGCCTCCAATTGCCCGTATCCGGTGACGCGGCTGACGGAGAAGCGTGGGGGACTTCACAAGTCTCCAATTTCTCTTTCGCATGCAAGAGAGGTGACATCACCATGTGGATTTGGAAGGTCTCTGGGCTGTTCGTAAATACTGTGTGAATGAAGAATTGTAAATATGTCATGAATCAGAACATTGATCGCTATTACTTTTTCCCCAATAAGGCAGATTTTAATGTTATCACAAGAAATATTTTTGAACTTGAACCTGTCTAGAAGAAGAATTGCTTAAATACTCTATTATTATAGTTACTCCGGAGTTTCTCTGTTGTTTAGGAACACTTGTATGATATTCAATCTAATAAAGAGAAGGCGAGCAGCCATTAAACAGCTCCTTACTGAGTTAGCTCAATGGAACTTCCTATCAGGGGCAGAGGAAGTATTTCCTGGAAGAGCACAGAGACGAGAAAAGCTGACAAGACAATGCTCAGAACGGAACTGCGATGGATTAAAAGCTCTTGCCAAGCCTCTATGCTACCCATGAGGGGTAAAAGGATTTATGGGTAGATATTAACTAGGGCATTAAATTGATCATATCAGAGTTCAGAGAAGTAATGTGGGACGTTTGTAGGGAACTTATAATTACATTAAAATATTAAATTGTATAGAGATTATTTTTTCACATCCTCTGTTTGATTTATGTACAAAGGATTATAGGAAAAGTTCCTCTTGATGCCCAAATGATGATAAAAATATTTATCTGATTACAAAAATGTTTTACTTTATTAATTTGTAAGTTGTTTTTATATATAAAATCGTTATCGCGATAAAATTTCAATCTGCCATTCATTGGGCAATAAGTAACTGTGAACAATGTTCTGAATGATACCACATTTACAGTTTTTCATTTACTCGCTCATATATACAGTATTTACAAACAGCCCAGAGACCTCCCAAATCCACATAGTCGTCACCTCCCTCGCATGCGAGAGAGGATGCGAAGTCTTGGAAAGCCTCCTACACTCCTCCGTCAGCCAAGTCATTGGATATTATTGTTCTGAAATAGTTTAATGATAATTAATATAAACAAAGTAAACTGTCAAAAATGACCAACTAAAGGTATTGTTGACAGTTCCGACGACATTTAAACCCATAATTAGCCAGACAAAACTCTGTAGAACTTTTTAAAAACAATTTTAGAACTCGGTGTCGGGAAACAATAAATAAAGGTAGCTGAACATCAAAATGGTATTATAGTGTATACAAATTACAAGCGTTTAAGCAGCCAGGTAAAATCTTGGCTCCTGGAGCCAGCCGCTTGATCGCAGGCTCATTAAACATCCTTACTGAAAATGAATAAACAATATGTAATATGTAAATCCACGTATATCGATCATAGCAGAATCGATAGCTGTATACTCTCTCGTGTAACACACATCCACAATTCACGGCATCTAGAGAATAACGTGAATATCTGAAAATCAGTGCATTAATGAGTTACCTGCTAGTGGGGATCGATTCTAGCAAGGGGGAAGTCTGGGAGAACAGCTGTCTTCTCATAAATTATTCTGTAGCCCTCTATGCACCTGACAGTCAACATGGAGCCTTCATCAACATAGTACCTCCATCATCAGCAGCGTTGCCCTCATCATCAGTTCAATGCTCAAGAAACACATGGGTGTCTTCAATTATTTCCCAACGGGATGTCGAGCTGCCAATACACTACAGCGACAGAGGGTGGGTATAGAAGATGGTGGGTAGTGTATTTTGAGTTATTTTTTCACCACAACTACGCCTATTTAAACAGGAAATGGAGAAACTATTGCCACATAATGGACTACACTCGTTCCAACGAATTTACCTTTTAATTTAAAGAGATTACAATTGCAACCTGTCTGATTTGACCTTTGGTGGCCTAGTTAGCTTAATAGTAGGCAGCTTAATTCGTATTTGTTTATTGATCTGACTCCATAAGATCTTAGAAGATGTGCCCCGACAATGCACTATGTTTAGGAGAAGAGGTACAGGCTAGGTATTATAGGTACTTTTACGTGATCTTGCAGTGCGCACGAGTTCAAACTCAGTAGCTGAGAGTAAGCGAAAACCGTCCGGATCCCAAAGGCGAGTGTGAACCGGAAAGAGGCAGACTGGACCGCTGGGGGAGACGCCCCTTTTATTTATTATTTATTTTTTTTTTGCCCTACCTGAGGATGAGCCTCAAACGGGCTTGTCCCACAAGCCCGTGAAACGGGCTCGTGGGGTTACGTAGCCTGTGGTGCGCGTACTCCGGTGCAATGGGATTGTTGCACCGGTCAGCGCACCTTCGGTTATTCTGTTTTGTTCCATTTATTCTCAAAAAAAAACACATGATAATAATATATATAAAAAAGAAAAAATAAAACATAAAACTAAAGTAAAGAGAAAAGAAACACCTCTAATAATATATTTACAAATCCTAAACTAGCTATATATACACTTTTTTTTTTTCCCCCTATAGCTAGTTATCTTAATACTATTTACAATTTTGGATCCGTGTTCTACCTATACTTAAAACTATATTTACATGGGGTGTGCATCCTCCATCCCCCTATAACTAAACTTATGTCTATACCATATACTTCTCAGTCCTACCTTATATCTATATATACATATTTACAGTGACTCCTCTGGAACCGGCGACACATCGTTGGCTTCGGGTGAGCCTTCCCGAAGACACGGCTGCTCACCCCGAGCCAGCCCCCTGGATATAGTAAAGTGCCCGGACCCTTGAACCCTTTTTCACTCCCCGGCGAATCTGCAGAACACGGTGTATTTTGCTTCGTCATTCACCAGCGACGGCAGGTCGGACTCGCCCAGGCTGTACTCTCCTATCGTGCGGAGCAGCTGTGCTCTAGCCGGTTCCAGTGCATGACAAGAGAGCACAACGTGCTCCACAGTATCGCTCTCTCCGCAATGGGGGCAGGACCTGTTTTCTGCCCTCTTGTATTCGTACAGCCTGGCACGGAATCCGCCGTGTCCTGTGAGCACTTGTGACACCCAGTAATCCGGGGATACCCAACTTGCCCTCAGCCTGTCTTGGACTGAGGGGAAGTACTTCCTCAGGGTGCTCCCCTTGGTCGTGCCAGTCCACCTGGCGCCCCAGGCCTCTATTGTCCATTCGCCTATGAGGGCATTCCACCTCCCGGGCTCTTCCTCAATTCTTCTCCGTAGGGGAGGTGGAAGGTCTTCAATGTGCCCTCTCTTCATCTTCGACCTGATGCGCTGCTCCAGGAGGACCAGGTCTACTGGTGCCGCCGCTGCCAATACCTCCACCGCGTCCTGAGACACCGTCCTATAGGACCTCGTGACCCTTATCAAAGCCACTCTCTGAATCCTCTTTAGGGCGTGCGTCTGGCCCTTGTTAAGGTGCGCCGACCATGACTGCGAGGTTTACCTGATGATTCCCAAGATGACTGCCTGGGGGAGACGCTACTAGGTAGATTTTGTAGGGCTTCATATATCGCCGTCTCCATTTTTATATAGTTATATATATAGTTTTGGCAAGTCAAAGCCAGAGAATCCCTCTAGGAGGGTTCGGGATCTGACAACGCCAGAAAGATAACAATGTTAAGGATGTAGAATTGTCAAGGTAATTAAATATTAAAGCCATAGCTCCAGCAGACAGAGAGAGACAGAACAGTATTTACTTGAAGTGTCTGTCTAAAAAAGTTCAGAATTTATGTCTTATATAGACAGCTCATTCTTGCCTACAGCGAATGAGAGAGCTTTTTATTTCGGCCAATCATATGATCTTTTTTTTAGCCAATCAAGGGCTAGTACGTCCGCTCCCCTAGTGAGCTGTTGTGGTGTCGGGATCGTGAACTATCCCTCTCTCTCTCTACTGACGCGGAAGATTTATTGAAAAAAATATAGAACGATAGGCGGGTGTTTTATGGCCCGTGAAGAGGGTAATTATGATTTGTTCGTGGTGAAGGATTTGGTATAACAAGCTATTTAATAGATAGGAAGGATTAATACCTGTCTACATTTTGATAGACAGTGTAGTGATGCTACAGGAAAGACAAAAAAATAATTTTTAAATAGATTCACCTGAGGATCTATAATTATATATAATTATCTGTAATTTTAAAGGGGCTATGAAAGGAAAAAAAAAATACCTGTCTCATACGCTACCTTGATGAGAATAACAGCTTTGTGATTTAACGGCTCTGGGTTCCAATCTCATCAAAATTGTTTTTATTTGTTGTATAAACCAATCCGGATTTTTTTTTATTAACGGCAATGAAATCTTTAATAGTAACAAACAATAGTTACAAGACACTTGACTTTGAATTTTAATATTTTACATTTGTATCTGGAATTTTATAGCAGTATCCGGTTGGGGAATCGAGCTAAGATATTCATAGTCAGGGAAGATAAGGACTTGGCCTTCGCCAAACAGAAAGCCAGAATTGGTCGCTTGGTTGGGAGTGGACCAGGAACACCAATTCCTGGCTGGTATTAGAAAGCGATCCCAACTTGGTAAAGTTGGATTATTGTGTCGGGCCACTCAGGAAATTGCCGTTGGATTTATCGTTATTATTCCATCTCGATGTCGCACTGCGATTGCTCTTGTTTGTCAACTTACTAAGAGAGGTTTTTTTATATATATTAGGGTTTCTTGGTGTTTTTTTTACCCCTGATGGTATTGGTTTGTTTGTGTGTTATTTTGTGGTAATTGTAATGAACTTTAAGGTGGAGTTTTTATTTGACGATAGGGCGACGTACCGAAATGTCGATGAAATACCGTTAAGTGGCTTTAAATAACTAACGACTGTTAAAATTGGGTGTTTCTTTTGAAACAAAATGCATTAAATCTGTATCATCCAAGGAATGTTATAGATTTATTATTTGACTGTACAATAGAACGTTATGCCGTTGTCAATAACATAATGTATATGTATTGTATGTTTGTATAAAAAATATTTATATTGCAGTCGAATTTATTGATTCTCCAATTATTCTGATCTCATGACATATTTCAATTTGCGAAATGCACTACTGAATGACCTGAAAACTGATAAAGATATGCAGTCTCGTACCTCCTTTTGTCCCTTGACCGCGTGACGATATTTTTGATGTCGGTTTCCCTATCTCCAATATCCACCATATTAAACGTATATGTTAAAATAATTTAATCGTGAAGTCGATTATAGCGACCGCTAACTATATATGTAAATTACCCTACACTCTGGTTCATAATGTATATTAATAGAAATGCAAATCTATGTAACTTCTGGTAATAAATCATAGAGAGGTCGGAAGTCGTAGACAAGTAACTCAAAGGGTACGGCAATAAACCTACGCGAATTAGCCACCTGACTGCCATAAAACCCGAAAGCAAGGACACTTACCCCTATTATAATAGACCTTGAGTCACTTCCCTTGGTCATAAAAGCATGCTAGGAACCCTTTTGGACCCATGGGATAATAACCTTGCTATAGGTGGTCAAATAACCCAAGGGGGTGAGGCCCTAGCAGCCATATAAAACACACCCTTGTACCCCAACGGTCATAAAACTAAAAGGAAGTGACTACCTGTGTATCGTAAAACTTACTCCGGGCAGACAGACCCAGCCTTCCACGAGGGAGGGGGTTATCATATTTATATCAGTAAATTTCACTCTTCAGCCCACTATGTCTCTTAGTCTTCCGAGTAACTTGACACCAGGGGCACTTGGCCCCTGGTAGGCCCACTCTTCATTCTTTTCTAGTTTCTACATACCGATAGCCGCTATCACCGTCGCGATATGCCTACTCAGCCTTCCGCTACTCTACGACGGCACTTGCCACACAGCCTATAGCAGACCTCTGACGACTTGTACTTATTACGCTGCCGATCTCTCGCCCAAACTCTGAAAACTGGTCTTATTCTTTATGAACCTCTGAACCTCATCCTGAACACTGTGTCTTGTCGGGACACATTCCTATCGATAAATGGAGTCAGATATTAACGCCTACATGGAACACGGTCCATGTTATTAACTACAGCAATCCGACAATTGTTCACTTGTTCACCTCCGACAATTGTTCAACCAATACCCGACATCGATATTTTACAACAATGTGCAAATGGAGAGGCAACTGATGGATGAATCAACTAGTATGACCAATAGCCCTAATAGCGTAAAATTCTTGGGGGTAGTTAACTTAATTTTGGATTTAGGTTTAATATTAAGCTTTACGAAAAATCGAGTGGGGTCATTATAAGCAGAGTTGGACGTATTGGCATATATGCTTATTAATTTAACGATACGTTAAATACGTATGTATTATCGGTTCATATTTGTTTCGAAATAAAGATAACAGTATTTTCCATAAAGAAACATTTACACCTTTATATTTGTAGTTAGGGTTGCGTAATCCTCATTCTCTCCAAATAATTCTCTGTCAATATATCATCTACAGTTTACGTTTTGCTCCTACATCAGGTATCATCGGGATTTCAATTTAGAAACAAAATATATATATAATTTAAGAACATCCAAAGTAATAATACTTAAAAAGAGACGTTTAGATGTTATGTATTTTGGTTCTTCTTAAATGTAATTATGTATGAAACTTGTTGGTACATTGCAGTCCTGATGGTGCCTGAACATGTTACGCGTTGACTGTAAGGGATAAATTGTCACATATATATATATATAATGAAATATATATTTATATTATAGTATTATTATATGCATATGACTTGTAATGTTTGTTGTTATAAAATTGTTTATGTACACAACTGTAACTGCTAGAATTGGTAAAAGAAGTGTCTACAAAAACCGATCGCACATGCGTGTGATGGTTTTCCTCCTAATACTTAATAAAGGTTATTTCTATCAATTGATGTATACGAGTTGATAACGTACATACAATAATTAACTGCCTGGATAGTCGTAATTATGTTTAAATAAACTAATACCCAACTACCTTAGCTAAGTCAAATTTGAATTAGAATTCATTTTCAAGCGTATGGGCTAAGTTTGTTCAGGAATATATATTTGTACATACATGAATATTCCACTCCGTGTGGGAACCCCTCCCCGAGCTTGAACAACCCCAATACTAGCGCTGTGTCATATAAAAATTGAAATATCTCCCTAGGGGGATGAAAGGGAAGTCTGGTCGAGGAAGGTATAACTTCCGATCTACACACCCATGCCTTGCATACCAGCATCCGTGGTAGCGTAGGAGGGGGGCAGGTAATGGTCCTCTGTCGGATTAAAAGCGTATTTGTCATGAGGACATAACTCATACGGGATTATCACTACGGGATGCGTAGTAGGCATTATCGCTTTTTAGGCGATCACTGACTAAATCCGTAATCAATGGTACGAATTTACAGTGCGATCATTATACGCACTAAGCTGAGTCGATCAGCTCCCACATTCAACGTACCAAGGGAATGCAGGAATTTCAGTTAAAATTTCTCAGACATTTGACAAACCCACCCTATTAGTTTTCAAAGCACACACTGTATTTGCGATCTTCATTCTTCAACCTGTCATTTATTTATTTAACCTTATCATCTGAGGCGTGTAACCATTACTATTCATTACAAATAATTTTACTTAAGAACATACCTAAGTGCTAAGAAGTGTTGCAACGAATTTGACATATTTTATGATGTTGATATAAACCGCAATATCCTTTCTAATAGGTAGCTGAGAATGGAAGTATAACTACATACTACAGCACAAAGTACTGGTGCTGTAAAATCAAGTGCGAAAGTCATCATATGGTTGAGATTAACACATAAATAAATACATTTATCTCAATAATTACTGTAAAATAATAATAACAGAAGCATTACGATTATTAACTAATAAGTGGGAATAAATGATGATTTTTCTTTGGATAATATTGAATCATGTGAAAATTTCACTGACTACCTCAAATAAGCTGGATTAAATTATTTCTGAATAAAGAAAAAGCTAAATCTTAAAAACAGAAATTAGTTCAACCTTTCAGCATCTATGGCGTTAGAGGAGCCAATTTCCTGTTTGAAAATAGCCCATATGCGTCATTGCAATTTCTAACGCCAGTTACTATTTTTTGAGTCCGAATTGCTGTATTGACACAACAATACTAGCACGTGCGAGTTCAGCCATTGAATGTTCTGTACAGACCCATGCCGAAGTAGAGTGTTATATCGACAAAGCTCTTTGTATGCCATGAACCGCCATCAGCTTTGGGTCACTGCGCCTTAAGGTTCACTTCTCGGCTGATCGTAAGGTAAATGATTATCCCTACACCTTCGAGTTGGAGAGTCTTTTATGTAGATACTTACTTAGGCCAAGTAGATTTTATTCTAACACTTCTCTAAGAAAGCCAAGAAAAATAGCTAAGTGTGCAATAGAGCTCAATGAAGTGTTTCATTGATTTTACTGACAACACTCTCTTAAATAATTTCCTGATGGTAATTATCTCTTACCGATTTTTTTCTTAATGTTATTTTATACAAAAGCAAATTTGATTGAGATTGTCACGACGCTTACAGTAGTGTCCGAAGAGTTTTTGATGGAATTGCACCTGCAGAGTATTGTGGTAGATATGTACGTGTGGAATCCCTAAGTTTGTGTAAAAGCTCGTACCGTGTGAAATAGTACTAATGTTCTATACAAAATATTGGTTGAGTTCATGATGTGAACATGATTTTATGTTACAGTTTTAATGAATTAATATAATTTTAATCCTCCTAGGTCTCGTAAAATCTCACAAACTGATTTATGTCAGATCACCAAGGTTTTCACTTGATACCCTTATATGATGACCTTAATATTATAATAATATGATGATGAAATGATAATGTTCATTTTATTATTACCTAGTACATAATACATTTTATTGGGTTATAAATATTTTGCATTTAGTTGGGTAATCATATGGAGCCTCTATATAAAATTTCACTATAGCAGGCAGAACAGGGGACTACAGGACCGGAAATGAGACAGATATATATATATATATATATAAGTTATCGTCTATCGGCTTTAGACGATTAAAACAAAGAAAACGAGAGTAAAGGGAAATGACATCTGAACAACGGCTAGGTTTAAACTGTCTTTATTCCGCTTCTAAGCCTCTATCTCTATTTACAGCCTTTGTTTACATGGGGCTACGTGGTATTAGGCCTAACATTGCCATACCACGAGCCATAACTTATATATATGTATATACATACATATCAGTGAAAAATAAGTGTTTCTGGTTTCTAGGAAACAGTGGATCCTCAAAAACAACATAGGACGATCACACACATATAGATATTGAGTTTAAATCCATATATTAGTACCTACATATAAAGTTTCCCAGCGCAGCGTTGAATAGCAGGATGAGAAGCTATGTCCTTTGGTGCCGACATGCAAACATTAACATTGCGCCACAAAGATCCATAAAACGTTGGGGTAATTAGTATTTATGTTATTTATATTACTGTACATTGCAGTACAACCATTGTATTTATACTTTAATTAACATTTCTTTTATATTAATAAGCCATTCAACTTATTGTATGGTTTGCTGGTATACTTTACATATTGTATATAATTGATTTATTGTATATATATGTGAACCTCCAGCAGGGCGCAGGCAGTTATAATAAGATAATAGACCAGTAACTACGTTGTAATTAGTATTCATCTCTTGTACATTGTTATCATTCAATAAAGTGCTTTTTAAAAAGATCATTTGAAGTAGAGATTATTTGATTATATATACATGGAAACATAGATAGGAAGCAACTCTATTTTGTTGTTATATTTTCAATAAAATCCGCAATGGCGTATTCCCTAAAGTCAATTAATATGGACAAAACATTAAAATTCTATCCTATAAATGAGTCAACGTATTATCATTAAACTCATCTGTAGCAGAAAAGCAGCAGGAATTTCTAGATATCGTATATCTGAAATATTATCGTATTTCCATTATATTCCGCCCGAGTATTTAATGGCATGTTCGGCAGTTGTGTATCGAAGCCCGATGAAAGCACTGACCAACGGGGTGCTTTGGAATTATTCGACTGAAAGTGGCCGCATTTCTGTTTGCATTCAACGGAGCACGGAGCTCGATGCCAAATGTGTTCTCGTTTGGGGGTAGTATTATTTAAAACTAATATTCATTGGCTTTGTTTGAGCTAATCTAAAATTTAATAACAAAATTTGGTTGTGCAATATAGAATACAAGGCTCTATTGAAAAACACTCAAATGATAAGAAGAATTTCATTTCGTTGGCTATCGCTGCTGCTGCTACCTATGAGATACAGCAGGGACTTGGACACCGGTCTGGGGTTTTGTCGAGATCGGTCACTTTGGATCCTAGTTTCGTTGTAGTAGCATCAAAATTTGTCGAGTGCCGAGATTAACTTATGAGATTAATTTGTCGAATCCTAAGTTATCGGTTTTAATCTGACGATAGTCATAACAGATACATGGTTCAGCAGTTTGTTGTATCCTTCGCCTGAAATCGAGGAAAACAGTCAGAAACCATCCATTAGGCCAGAAGCTCATGCCCGAGGCTGGACCGATCGCCGGACAGGTAAAAGGGGACTGATTCCTAAAATTTTCCTTTCAATTTCGATCTATCCGATCCCGAAAACCACCCCTTTTCCCTTACAGAGAGACGGGTCGGCGACGGGATTCTGCTATTGGTGGTAAGTTGAAATTTATCGAATCTAAAATTATTAATTTATTGATTATTAATATAATTTGTTGTTATGTTTTACTCGATTTCGGTATTTGTCGTCGTTATTTTATATCACAGTCCACTGTTGGTTCTCTATCAGAGAAATAACTTGAAAACTCCTAAATAACCTAAAATTGAATATTGGTGATCTCACAGCTAATTTATCCGCGTTCACAGGCTTAGACCTGATAGTCATTAGGTAGTTAGATAATAATAAAAACCAGCAATCATATTAAAATAAATTATCTCATTAAAATTAGCGCCATTTTATTATATTATTTTATTGCTGTTGCACGAAACATAAAGAGTTCATATTTTTGATTTTTACTGTTGTTATTTTTTTTATTAAGTATTCATTATCTTTAGACTAGTCTTCCTAATCTAGCGGTTAGCAACCTGGCTTCTAACTGCTCCAACTAGGATTCGACCCCCAGCTCGTCTTATGATTGTTTTCCTTTGGAGGATGGGTCAGATCGGTATTGACTCAGCCTCGTCAGGATAAATGAGTAGCTGCTTGAATAAAAACGCAATGACTCCGATTAAGAGACCTGAATTTAAGGTTTTGAGTTAACACGTATTGATGATCGCACAGCGCCACGCAAGTACGAAGACAACATTCCGTCGACCATACTTCTTCATGAGGTTTTACACAAAGAATTTTATTTTAGAATAATTTTTTAAGAAGAAATACTTTCTTAATTTAGTAGATTTGATTTCTTTATCATTGCTGTTATTACTTAAATTCTTTAATTTTAAATATCGATTGATTTTTAGATACTATGTTTGAGCCATCTGATTACTGAACTTCGGTAAGAGCGTTTGTCAAAAGATTAGGGAAATAAGAGAAGCCCTTCAAATATAAAATTCAAAGCTTAAATTTATGCAACCGATGTATGTTCACTTGGTTATTTTTTTTTATATCATTTTGACAGTTTATCGCACTTCCACTATAGAAGCAAGGCATCGATAAATGAACTATCTAAACGAAAATAAAGTATTGGTTACTATAATTATAAGCGATCGTGTCGTCATTCCTGAAAAGTATGATAAATAATAAAAAAATAAAATGGAATAATAAAAATTATTCCATGACTTTCTGTTCATGGAATAATTTTTATTATCTTTAATATTTTGTATTATATTTAATATCTTTTAGTATATTATATAATATTGAATGATCAAATAAATACAGAACATGTGCTATGCAGCTATTGAGTTTAAACCATAGAACCAAGATATGGGTGTTGAGGTTACATTTAACAGAGTTGTGGGTGCTGGGCTAAGCAAGTTGAGTTGTTAGTTTTGGACGTTCATGGAGAATGAGCAGCAAACATCTGCGCCATGTGTTATCCACTTTACAAACTGGGATCAATTTAATGCGAGAATATCAACGATATTTGAACAACCTGTCCTAGGAAAAAATTCTAATAGGGAAAAATTCTAATTTTGTATTCTAATGTTAATATTATGAAACTTCTTTATTGTAATAAAATTACACCCTGTCTTATTAGGCAATAAATAATTGTGATAAATGTTCTCATTCATCCCTATACTACAAGTATACTACAAGATAGTTTTTGTCAACAGATCAACACTTAATATTAAAAAAAAAATCTGCCTACTATTATCAGTTTTCTATCATTTTCTACATTTAGCATAAGTAAAGTGTACCAAGAATGAAAAATGCATTATTTTTTCTTTAGTAAAGAACTGAATTATCTTTTTGGTAGGGATTGTGATGTTCAAGAATAGTTAATGCGAACACACCTTATTTTTACCCGTTAATTCTTTCGCAAAATTATTTTCATATGGTATGCAGATGTAAAATAGTGTAGTTGAAATTGAAAACAGCTTTCCTCAGTTTCCAACGTCTTACGGCGTTTGATAGAAAGTATTCTAGATACATTCATTCTGATGTTTGCACGGAACGAATATTTCAAGTATGTCTGTGTTGCTATTAATTACGAATTTCCATCTGATCTTAGGGGTGGCACGGCAAATACAAACATCTGATTGATATAGATTTTAGTCCACGAGGTTGCTACTAAAGAAGAATGAATGAGTTGCACTACCAGCTATGCTAATTTATAGCTGATGAATATGGGAAAGGAATTATTGAAGTAATTATCAGTTATGTATAATTAAAATAGTATAATAAAATATTCGTCGTTTCTCTTTATCAGGCATATTCTAAGCTAAACATTTCACGGAAATACGTGTAATAACGATGAACAAACAATAGTTCAAAATGTGATCTATGAAATACACTTTCCTAACCTTGCAATACAAAAAGCTACTTTAAAATACTTAAATCCGCTTAAATGTTCAATTTCTTTACTAAGTACCGTTAACAAATTGTTGAATATTTCATATAATCTAGACAGCCATAACCTCTATAAATATTTCATTTCTGTCCCTTTATGTACAATTAATGAATTTTCTAATTCCCGGCATTTATTATCACTAATTATCACATTGGTGGTTTTTACTTTGCAGAATAATTTATAATGTTACAATTTGATAGCCAGTTCAGTAGACAAATTTAACTTAATTAATGACTAACTATTTTCAATATGTATTCCTATATGAGTAACGTGTTTTTATAATATGACATTTTTATGGGATGTATAATGATAGTTATTATTTATGTTGTATTTTTTAGGATTTCATTGATTTTTCTAAAATTCAGGTATATTTTCACTAAGGGGTATGAATGAGAGCATTTATCACAATTACTTAGTGCCTAATAACGCAGATTGTAATTTTAGCACAATAAAAAAAAAAAGAAAAAAGGTTGGGATTTATGCATATTTACATGTTTTCTCATAGAACAAAATATTTACCTTTACTATAAGTAAAGTAAATTTAGGTAAATCTAATTTTACATAAATTACATATTCCAGTGAAATTTTTTTTTTTTATATGTTAACAACTTTATTATGATGAAATTACAACCTGCCTTTACTTAATAGGCAATAAATAATTGAGATAAGTGTTTTCATTCATACCATATTTACAATTCATCATTCGCTCACACATTCATACAATATTTACAAACAGCCCAGGGGCCCCCCATGTCCACACGGTTGTTGCCTCCCTCGCAAGCGAAAGAGGAAGCGGAGTCTTGAGAAGTTCCCCACGCTCCCCCACCAGCCACGTCACCGGATACGAGCCAGTGGAGGCTGACGAAGAGCCCGAGAGCCACATAGGCTCAGGACATGATTGGAGAAACTGGCCATTGCCAGGACTCCCACTGTTGCGCATTTATAGTAGGTCACGAGGCCACTGCCGTTTAAGTCTCCAAGGAGGATTATAGGGATGAGTGGAGCAGTGCAATGACTGTGCTACGGGATTAGGGTGGTTGGATAGGTTACTATGGAATTTCATGAATTGGGAAGGGATGAGTTCAAGAATGTAGGGTATATTAAGATCATTATGAAGGGTTTTGTTGGTGACGTAATAGGGGGCATTTACTATTGTGAAATTAAGTATTTTTAAATATTCGTATGTTTTTTAAAAATCGAAATTAACTCGTCACTTTCAATTGAAAGATGAGAATTTTAGAGACATGGTGAACTGCGTGTTGTATTCTTGTAACATGTCGCGTAATTATTTGCATAATGTTTGAGCGAAAATTGTGTACTTTCCAAGATGCAGTTTTGGAGAAATAATAAACTGCGTCTCGGCTCGTTGCCAAATTTAAGATGAAATTAAAAGATATGCTAGGGAAAAAACCTGGCAGAAAGAAAATCTTGCTAATTTCAGAAGTGAGCCGTGGAATGGGGATTACAGAAAATTGTCCCCAACGGAAATCACGGTTTTTAAACATCTCCAATTACTTCGGTTGATGTGGAACGGTCATTCAGACGTTATAAATCTAGGTTAAGGCCTGCTCGGTACAGGTTTTCATTGGCAAATTTATGCAAATAAATGAGTTTCATATACTTGAAGTGAACTACCTATTCTATCCTGTTTTTTCTTCTACGTGCGTTTATTCAGATCACGTTTCTTTTGAATATTTGTTTATCCTATTGATTTGAAAAATTTGGTGTGTTTATAATTTTTACCTAAAATTTGACTTTTAGCGATTGCATCTACGAATAGTCTCATTTTTAGTTACATATTTCTATGAAAAGAAATACATAAATAATATGTACATTTTTTATTGCATATTAATCTCAACCCGAGTTATCACACTGTGTGTCTGTCTGCGTTGAACCGTTCTAGAACCTCTAGCGTTTCCCCCGTTGAAGGAAAATTCATGAAATTTTACATTTACCCAGATCCCATATGACATTTTTCTCTTTCCTTTCTAACAATCCGTGGGCAAAATGTGTTTTTCTTCGAACTGCTCAGCATACACAAGTTGTAAATAAGTTCTAATTTTTAAAACACTCAACAATCTATTATTCGGTACAGTCTATTTTGTTAACTGTTCTCGGCATTTCCTTCTTCCTTTGGTGTCTTCTGCTCTCCCAAATATGTTAAAATGAACAGGTCCTAGTAGCCTCTTTCAATTTTGATCAAAGAGAAGGAATGCCATGTAATTGTTCTGGTTTTCCACCAACGAGTGACTGAGTTCAATACATCGAATTTTAAGTGAAGATTTGGGGATGAGAAGGGTGGCTGCAAAATTTGTTGTGCGTCGATTTTTGACGATTTATTGAACAAGACATGTTTTACATGTTGGCTCTGGTCTCTTCCAAGGCAGAACATTGAAAAGAATTGAGAAATTCAACCATTACTATAAAAAAATAAATACATTCCATTGATTAGTTGCTATTAAAAAAAAATCCCTAATTTTGAGTAGGGTATTAATTGACTTTCTTGATGTGTTAATTAGCAATATGTCATTTTTGGGGTCTTTTGGGGGACACTACTGATATTTAGCATTGTTTTGGTTATTTGGCCACCTTTGATCTTTCCTGTAATGTTTTTATCTATATTTATGTTTACTTTGACCCGTCTTAGTGAACCTTGGTACCTGCTAATATTTCAGTTTATTTTTGTCATCCTGAAGGGAAACATGAAAAAATGTGTTCTAATGTCCATCAAATGAAACTTTATGTAGGCGAAAAGGGTAGATGGAGATGCAACGTGAGAGGATACAAAGAAACCTTTGGATTGAGAAAAGAAAAATTTTAGGAAAACAGTAACTTGCCGTTTAATAAATTTGTTATTTTGTTATGATGCGCTACTATTAACAACCACGTACAACTATCGCTCTCCAAATCAATACCGATAACTACCGTTTATAGACCCTTTTTCGGCTTTGGGATTGTGTCAACTGGCAACTTAAGTGAGGTGGCCACGAGGGAGCCCTCAATAAGTGAGTAGATCGCTAGTACATTGGTGTGAAGTGCAAATAATAGTGACATCGGACAGAGTAGTCGGCCATCTTGACTGAGGCATCAGCCGTCGTTCACGATACATAGCCGTTCTGAGCCAGACCTGATAGGTGGCTCAGAGCCAAGACCGGTGACTCGCCACTGGAATCCCACCGGCGCTACGTATTTTATTTATTTTATTTTATTTATTTTTTTTTAACTAACAAAAATCTTAGCTAATGACAAAATGAGATTTTATCAGCAGCTAATATCACAAAATAAAAAGAAAAGATCTAGGTCCTTAGGTCCAACTCCACCAACGTCGCCAGTAAAGCGAAAACCCAGACGCTCAAATAGGAACATCCCTATAAACTCATCTGCTGCCAGCTCTATGGAAGATCTACCACCACTTGCCAGCACTTCAAAAGAAGAAACTGTAGCAGAATCTCCATTCTTCACACCGAATAGCTTCGAGGTACTGAGAAATAGCCAACCTGACGTCATGGAAGTTATTCAAACACCAACACAGCCCAAGCCGCCTGCTATATTCGTAAGGAATATTAGCAATTTCAAACTATTATGCTCACAAATGAGCAAAGTTGTAGGTACCGGAAAATATATGTGCCTCAATCGCTCTCGGGATACAAAAATTTCCCCAGACACACCGGATACTTATCGAGCGATCATTAAGTATTTGGAAGAAACCAATGCAGACTTCCATACATATCAGTTGAAACAAGAACGATCGCTTCGAGTAGTGATAAGAAATCTGCACCCGACCACACCAGCTGATGAAATTGAAGACCAACTATCAGCTCTGGGATTCAAAGGTCGGCAAATAACCAACGTTTTACGTAAGGACAGACAACAAAACGAATCCACCAAAACGGCATTACCGTTATTTTTTGTAGATCTCGAGCGGACACCTGGCGTGGAGAAAATTTATGAATTAACAACCCTGTATTACACAAGAATACAGGTCGAAAAACCTTACCCCAATAGAGACATCGTCCAATGCCATAATTGCCAGGCATATGTGCACACAAAATCGTATTGCCACCACCCTCCTAGGTGTGTAAAGTGTAGTGGGCAGCACAAAAGCGAATTGTGCAAAAAGCCCCTAAAATCGCCTGCTGTATGCGCGCTCTGCCAGCAAGACCATCCGGCCAACTACAAGGGCTGTGAGGCCTATAGAATCCTCAAGTCCAGGAGCGAGCAACCTCGCCGGCCAGAAGAAGAGAAGCCAGTAACAGGTAGCTCAAGAAGCGCCCCCACCAGAAATTTGAGGCCTTCAGTCTCTTTTGCTGATGCCGTTCGGAACAGAGAGCAGTCACAGGCACTGCCCACTTCTCGTCCACAAGTATCTCTTCCCCAGCATTCCGCTCATCCCGCCAACCAGCAAACCCAATCCCATCCTCGACCACACATCTCGCATATTCCTTCACCTCCAAGCTCTTCAGATCTCACTAGCCTATTAACATCATTCCTTACAGAATTCAGAACCCTAATTACCCCTCTCATTTCCCTTCTTACAAATCTTGTCTCCTACCTTATCCCCGTTAAACAAAATCCATAAGTGGATCCTTCTGACTCCTTATCCATTCTCCTTTGGAATGCGAATGGTGTTCGCACCCACACTAACGAACTGACAGCACTACTCCATGACAAGAAGATCGACGTAGCTCTTATTACTGAAACAAGACTTACGAGCAAACGACCATTTACCGTTCGACAGTACCAGACTTATCGTACTGATCACCCAGATGGAACAGCTCATGCAGGTACGTCGAGGGTCCGAGAAAGGCCACCAAAAGATTCCGCTTCACACACTCCACTCCTCAACAAGGCTTTCGCGTTGTTGATCATATATCCTCTGCACTTGAATGTAAACACTAATACACAGGGCCATTTACCGTTCGAAAGTACCATACTTATTGAACTGATCACCCAGATGGAACAGCTCATGCAGGTACCGCTGTCATTGTCCATAACTCCATATCCCACCACATAGTTCCTTTGGTATCACATGATTTCCTTCAATCCACTGCAGTGTCAATCACCACCTTCACTTTTCCTCTTACACTTGCATCAACGTACTGCCCTCCCAATAAATCCATTTCCGACTCCCAATTCATCTCCTTTCTAGACTCCATCGGACATCGTTTCCTTGAGGGTGGGGACTTTAATGCGAAGCACCAACACTGGGGGTCAAGATCCACAAATACACGAGGACGTGCTTTGCTGTCTGCACTCACACGGAAACATTGCTCCACTATCACTCCTGACACAGCCACCTATTGGCCATCAGATCCCAACCGAAATCCTAATCTCTTTGACTTCTTTTTTTACAATAGTTTAGGAACACTAAACTATTCACTCACGCGCCTTGATGATCTCTCCTATGACCATAGTCCTTTATTATTAACCATTTCCCTAAGACCCATTCACAAACTGCCTCCTCCTTCATTTATTAGGGGCCCAGTTGACTGGGACCACTTCCGTCAGCTTCTCACAGAGTCCGTAAACCTCAAATTATCCCTGAAAACATCCCAAGACCTAGACGATGCAGTGCATTCTTTCACTACTCTGGTCCAGAGGTCGGCTTGGGAAGCATCGTCACCCCATCGTCACACAAAAATCCCCAATCATAATCGTTTACCTCAGCATCTCAAAGATCTAATCCAATCCAAACGCCGCTCCAGAACAGTGTGGCAAAGATCCCGGCATCCTATTGATCGTCGCACGTACAATCAGTACTGCCGATTGGTAAAGCGGCGATTGGCATCCTTCCGCTCCGATTCGTTCAATTCCTACCTCTCCTCTCTGTCCACCAGGGTTAACTCCTTGTGGAACGTAACCAAAAAAATCCTAAAGTATCAACCTGTTTAACACCCACTCCGTCGTGATGATGGGTCCTGGGCGGCTTCGGATGGGGATAGGTCGGAGGAATTTGCTCTGCATCTTACCCATACTTTCACACCTCACCTTTCTCATCAAAGCCATACTCACAGCACAACTGTGGAAGATTTCCTCACTTCACCTATTCCTCTCTCTCTTCCACCAAAAGCCGTTAACCCCTCTAAGGTTAAATACCTTCTGAAAAACTTACCTTACCGAAAATCCCCTGGATATGATCTCCTTACTCCTCAAATTCTCAAACAACTTCCTCCTAAAGCCATAATCTTCTTAACCTACATATATAATTGCATAGTCCGAACGACGCACTTTCCTCTCCTCTGGAAACATTCCATTATTGCCCTATTCGCCAAACCCGGTAAACCACCCAATGACGCCTCATTTTATCGTCCAATTAGCCTACTCTCTATCCTCTCAAAAATTTTGAGAAACTCCTACTAAAACGCCTACTTCCCATTGTTGATTCCAAAAACCTTTTTCCCACACACCAGTTTGGTTTCCGCCAACGACATTCCACTGCTCAACAAGGCCTTCGCGTTGTTGATCACATCTCCTCAGCCCTTGAAACCAAACAGTATTGCACTGCTGCCTTTCTTGACATAGCTCAAGCTTTTGACAGGGTTTGGCACGCAGGTTTGCTCTACAAGCTCAAAAGATATTTACCACAGACCCTTTTCCTAATCCTACAGTCCTACCTTTCAAACCGCTTCTTCCAAGTCCGCTGTGGTTTAGAATACTCTAACTACTATCCCATAAGTGCAGGAGTTCCACAGGGCAGTGTCCTAGGCCCCATCCTCTATAACCTATACACCGCTGATGTCCCCTCTACTCCCAATACCTTCTTGGCCACATTTGCAGATGACACTGCAGTCTTGTCATCCCATCCAGACCCCGACATAGCATCCCATAACCTTCAAAAACACCTTGACGAGATCGAGTATTGGTGCAATCAATGGCGGATCAAAGTTAATGAAGCAAAATGCTCCCACATTACCTTCACCCTTTGTCGCAAGTCTGGTCCACTAGTTTATTTTAATTCTATTCCTCTCCCTGTATCCGAGACAGTACGGTACTTAGGCTTCCATCTTGACAAACGACTGACCTGGAACCCACATACGAGACTAAAAAGACAAGAACTAAACAGACGCTTTGGACAACTGTACAGACTACTTCAAAGGACATCCCATCTCTCAATAGAAAATAAATTACTAATCTACAAAGTTATAGTTAAACCAATCTGGACATACAGAATAGAGCTATGGGGGACAGCAAAAAAGTCGAACATCAAGCGTATCCAATCCTTTCAATCAAAAGTCCTGAGAACAATAATAAATGCCCCTTATTATGTCAGCAACAAAACCCTTCATAACGACCTTAATATACCCTACATTCTAGAACTCATCCCTTCCAAGTTTACGAAATTCCACAGTAGCCTTTCCAACCACCCTAATCCTGTAGCACAGTCAATGCACTGCGCCACTCATCCCTATAATCCTCCTCGGAGACTGAGACGGCAGTGGCCTCGTGACCTGCTATAAACGCGTGACAGTGGGAGTCCTGGCAATGGCCAGTCTCTCCAATCATGTCCTGAGCTTCTGTGGCTCTCGCGCTCTTGGTCAGCCTCCACTGGCTAATATCCGGTGACGCGGCTGACGGAGGAGCGTGGGGGACTTCCCAAGACTCCGCTTTTTGCGGTGGATTTGGGGGGTCTCTGGGCTGTCTGTAAATATTGTATGAATGAGCGAGTGAATGATGAACTGTAAATATTGTATGAATGAGAGCATATATCTTAATTACTTATTGCCTTATAAAAGGCAGATTGTAATTATTTCACAATAAAGGAATTATACTTATTTTGTTATACTGCTATGTGCGACGTGGGCATCATACACCCGCAGTATTAACATACCAGGAATGAATTACCAATATTGTAATGTAAATCATTCACAATATTTCGTTGATCCCACCACAGATCTACGACTAAGATTAGAACACAACGAATTGAATCGTTATGGGGGCAAGCGAAGTCAAGAAACAAAAAAGAACATGGTACAAGAAGAAGTCATATGTGTGTGAATTTTTATAATTTGTTCAATCAATTAATAAATGACATTGTTAATCTTTGGCCCTTGAATAAATAAGTTCAAACACTAAAGCATCTTTTACTAAACACTTTGCTCGAACTTTTCATATAAATATAACAGGATAGAGAAATAATTAAAAACAATCAGGGGTCCCAAAAAGACCCCATCTTTGTTTGAATGATATAAAAAGTTTTGTAGTAATGTCAATGTAGGTGAAGCACTGTTCGTAATAAAACGATAGATTTTGTACGGGGCCTGTTAGTAACTCTACGACAGGGATTAATAGCCGAAGTTATTAAAGTCGTATTAAAATGATTCGTGGTGCGGTGCGCACTAAAGATTAAGTAATCCCTATACGGGACTTACAAACTCCGCCTTACTGTAGTAGTAGAGTTACTGAAACTCTGCAGAGTTTTGCACCTCTTGATCTTCGTATCATGTATGATGATATATAATGATGATAATGAGAGCCGAATCCGATAGAATAGTAACGACGTCAAAAAACTACGAGGCAATCGCTACTCGTTTGTTGTAGTCATGAAAATGAAGCAAATGAAATTTTAATGGTATACAAAATTCGTTGATTCTTCCAATCAGTTGCCTTGCTATTTCTCCCCTTTAGACATATAATCCAAGCCACTTATAGCAACCAAAATTCATTTTCTTTAATTATAAACTAAATCATTGGTAGATGGTAGCTATGCATCTATGTTAAATGGCTTATACGGGTTTTATCTTTATCCTCCAATCATACATCGAGTGCTATAAGACTATATAAAACCACCACCTGACTTGTAGGACTAGTGTTTCTCCTAGGCCCCGGCTGGTTCCGGAACTCTGCTTTCGTCCTTGTACAACTATTTCAGGTTCACATTGATGGGATCCTTAAACGATTAAATATAAAACAAATTCTTTGATGGCCTGCCGGGCTTACGGCGTAATCACACCCCCCTCCCTCTCACTCCAAAAACAACAACAATTGTACTTTTTGAAATATATATTTAAAAAAAAAAATACGAACAATTGTAATGACTAGCATAAAAAAAACCAACTATTAAATCCTGCTTGAATCGTAGTAGATATGTGATTTCGCTGATACCCAGAACTTAAATTTATCAACATCTTTGAATGTTGTTTGTGTTGACGGTTTTGGATGTGCTCTAACCATGTTGACAAATCCGGGCTTAAAATTATACAGAGCCTACAGGCCGTGACTTAAACAAGTTAGTAATCCTAAAAGTTAGCAAATCTGGCCGGTCTTCTTTACCGATATAATATTTTTTCTATATTTCCATTTATTGTATTTGAAACAACAGATAAACAGGATATTTTGACGTGCTTTAGAATTTCAGATTTGAGTTGTTATGAATGCGAAAAAAAATCGGGCCTTTATAAGATAATTAACCAACTTATCTCTAATTTACTTATCTATTATCTCTTAGGATTGCTCAAGTAAGAGCTCGAAAATAATAATTTTATTATATAAGTTATATATATTATATATCGCAATCTAAATAAATACATGCTGATGATGAATAAACCTGAACCGATTTACCTTTGATTATTCACTAAGGTCTGTATGAATGTATGAATTAATTTACTGCTAGCTGCAGGTCGTTGGTCTTGAATAGAATTCGTTCCTGCTAAAGTTAATTATCTTGTCAGCTACAGGGCTCACCATTGTTGATCCATGATTGTAAACGTTGACACCTCTGTTCAGTATGATAAATGTTTATTTATTTATTATATTACAGTTATTTGAAGTCAGACCAGATAATGGCATCAATTTTCTGCCTTAACGTCGACAGGTATCCAATTTCAATCGATATTGATGAAATTATCGTAAACGTGATATTAAAGGGAAATTGATTGATCATTATTCGTTTGTATATTAATATTGTCGCCTAAACTTATTACGTTATATAACTTTAACTGCCTCTAAATAACCATAAAATAGCCATTTGAGTTACTTGCTCCGTTACCTTTAGGTTTCAAGTACCAAAATAACTGCTTTGTGGAGTATCGCTGGATATTAGCTGGCAAGGCGCCTGGATACCGCGCCAACAATACGTTTTCTATCTCATCCTCTACCTACCATTGTTTTGTAGGTAGGTTTCTACCATTATATGCGGAAAATTTCAAGGGCTCACTAACTCTCTTGGTTCTACCAGGAAGATAAAAAAACGGTAGATAAAGCAACTGTCTAGCCAAGTAAATACTAAATAAATAGAATAATAAAATTAATAACTAAATAAAAAATAAGGCACCTTTCTTGGAGGTAAAGACTGGGAAAAGGGTTCACTGTTCGGCTTCCTAATGTAGCCTAAAGGTGGATGTCAAGAAGAGATTTTTTTTTTTTCCTCCTTAACTACTTTAAATTATACAATGTGAAAATATGACAAAATCAATGAACAAAATAATTTCTCCTCTTTCTGCTATGCGCAGATGCATTTGAAAGAGGTTGGGTTACTTAACAATACAGGTTGTGGTTAAAAATGAAATAAATATAATGCTAGGTGATGGTTTTTTTTTTTTTTTTTTTTTTTTTTTTTTTTTTTTTTTTTTTTTTTTTTTAATAGCTCTCAAACATAAAAAATAGGTTGTAGGAAAAAAAAAAAGGAAATTATTTTGGATTGATGGGTGCCTTTCACTAAGGGGAGTCCCATTTGAAGGATGCATGAGAAGGATAAAACCGTCCGGATCCCAAAGGCGAGTGTGAACCGGAATGAGGCAGTCTGGATCACTGGGGGAGACACTGCTAGGTAAAGTTCGTAGGGCCCCACCCCAGATGACCGTCGTCCACAAGAAAGAAATCTCTTCCAAGGAGGTGCTAGTTTTAGCGAAACGAAAGCAGATCCCACTTGGAAAGTGTGGGGTCTGACGAACCGGGACTAAAACATAGCGAGTTTAGGAAGAGAGATCCAGAGGTTTTCATAAATGAGAAGGCCAAATCTTGAAACATCAGTGCAGCTGCAAGTGCCAGCCGTAGTTAGAATGACTTATCGGCTGATACTAGGGGGTGTATGTAGCCCCAAGTAGCCAATTATCTGGGGTTTTATTCTGACCAAACAAAGTGCAGGGTTGTGGTGACGCTTGCCTGTTCTAGACCGGGACCCACCCAGCCTCCTAGCCACTACCAGACTCTTCCTTTAAGGGCCTCTGACTAGTTTTTTTGCAGCTGCGTCTTTTATTGTTTACAATATTTACACTGGTATGATTTATGGTTTGGTAATTTTATTAACATTTGTTTAAATTAATTTACAGCATATTATAACCAATTTACAATATATATATATATATACAATAGAGTATAGGGTGATTTATCTTATGTAGTTAGCGGTCGCTACACCTCCATTGATCGATACAAAATTCCCTTGACAGAAGAAATTGGCAGGAGAGTGTATACTATATATACTACATGGTATATAAGTTTATTATTTTTTTCTAAGTATTTAAATGCCCAATGCTGAGAATGATAAATAATCAAGTTCAAGTTGTTAATCAGGATAAATCTCTTATAACATCAGCATTATAAAACTGTCTGCAAAGTAAGTGAGTCAATATATAGGCGATCACGTACAGTAGGAGACAATCGGGTTTCTAATACCAGATCCACGAAGAAGATATTTAGTTTTTTCATATATCAAATATTAATCAAATATTTGTAATTAATAATGTTATGTAAAACGGAATAGTTCCACTAAAAATTTGTGTAAGCTTAGCACTAAAATAAATAAAATAACCTAAGGATTGCCATTTTATTTGACGGATAGTTTGATAGAACAAGATATATTTGTAGTGGAATAGTCCAACCCAAACTCAATGTAAAATAACTGAAGATTCCTTTAAAATAATATATTATCACTATGTTTTAGCTATGAGTTTAAATTAAATAATACAGTTTTTGTTTATCCGCAATATATGCATATTCCATACATTTTTTGAAAAGACGAAAGCTATATTATTTAATTATACCCTTTCATAATCGGCACTAATCATTTAATTTAACTATGAGTTTGCTTCGTATGGTGGACTCAGAGTGAATAATTGTTTTTCAAATAAATTATATATATTATGTTGGGGTTGGCAAGAAAGGAATTTCGGGTTTTTAGTGTGAAATAAAACTCAATTTTTTCTATACAAAAAATGAACTTCAATCAGTCAAATATCTTCCATTCTGTTCAATTACTTTTTGCAATTTTTCTGGTAACTTCATTATCCCGCGCTGATAGAACTTCTGGTCCTTATCAGCAAAAAACTCAACCTCAATCAAGTGCGATTTGAGGTCATCGTTATTACTGAAATTTTTACCATTTAAAAAGTATTGTAAACTTCGAAATAAATGATAATCCGATGTTGCAAGGTCGGGGCTGTATGGGGGGATGCGATATCACTTCCCAACCAAGGCCAATAGGCACCGCATTGTCGTGGTGGAACACGATTCCTTTGTAATTTGCCAATTCTGGCCTTTTCTCTTTGATTGTTTCCTCCAATTTCGTAATTTGTTGGCAGTAAACATCTGAGTTGATCGTTCGGTTGTTTGGAAGCAGCTCAAAATACACAACACCTTTGTAATCCCACCAAATTGACAGGATGACATTTTTCTGATGGAATTCAGCTTTCGATATGGTTTGTGCTGGTTCATCATGCTTGGACTTTTTCATTGCCAGTGATAATTCGTTTCAAAAAAGGGTGATTGCATTACGTTTGAAATGTGTATCACAAATATTGATTCGTTGTGTGAATTTCTTTCAATTCGTGTGGAACCCCAATATCAAGTTTCTTAACAAATCCACGACGTCTTATATGAATTTCAATTGTTGTGTGTGATACATTTAACTGTTTTGCAATCTCTCACACAGTCATATAACGATTCAATTATGGCTTTCATTTTGTCATCAACTTCAGAAGGTCGACTAGAACGTTGGTCATTTTTCAGTGAAAAATCTCCAGAACGAAAATTTTTACCAGTTTTGACAGGTGCGTTTTGTTAAATAATCAACACCACAAACTTCACATATCTGTTTGTGAGCCTCAGGCGCTTTCTTGCCTTTATGAAAATAAAAAAAAAAAATGTGTTGAAAATGTTTATTTTTGCACTCCATGTTAAAGATGACCGTAAATTGACAGTTGTAAACAAAATTACATGGAAGCAACCTAAAGGTATCGACTACCAAATTTCAAAAGAAATAAATTCTAGCATTGACAAAAGAATAACGAAACAAACATAACGGTATCTACTGGTGCGAACCGAAATCACTTTCTGGCCAACAAATAGTTATTAGGATATATTAGTTAAAATTGAATAAATAATCTACCCTTTTTATTTTGATTAACTATTGCTATTCAGGTGATAGTGTAAATATAAACCGGGAATGATTTTTTACTCTTTAATCCCTTCCAAAAACAGTATCATTCGATCCATCAATTCTACACATCATAGAATTCGTTCTCACCCATTTTTTCTATTTATAAGCAGTTTGTACACTTTTTAATTGTATTCAATGACCCCAGTTATGCATTGAAGTGAATACAATTGCGGTAGTTCTGTGTCATTAATCGAACAAAGATACAACCAGCGTGAATCTTTTTTTTTACAATATTTTTTCTTTTACTCATCATGTACCTTCGATTGTGTGTATTACAACTTCCTTTTCAAATGACTTGTTTTTTCAACAAAAAATATTTTTAAGTCAAAAATTTGTACAAGTTGGACTCTTTCAAAAAATAAGGGAGGTGCGCTAATTTTGTGTATCAGTGTAGATATATTAGAGAAATAGGTTATGGTTAATTAACAAATCTCTCGTACTTGTTATATACAATTTTCAGTAAACATTTTCCGATAGTTGACCTCGAAGGGCATCATTAGCACAAGGGCCCTCAAAAGTTCTAAAGCCCTCTGGCCTTATTGTTGTGGTGAGTAATAAGAGGGCTTCATTACCAGTCCCTTGCTCAGATTGAATTAACTAAGACTTAACTAATTGTGCCCTTGAGTCCAAGTATTATTTTCTCCAATATATCACGCTTAAAATGAATTATATAGAAAACAGAAACTAAGAATGAAGAGTTCTTTTAATTTTTTATAATGAAGACAATCAACACTTTTTTTTCTAGTAATTTTAATATTGTTATAAGGGGATGGAAACGGAGTGCCGCAATGGATTAAAAGAATCAGAGCAAAAGTACATCTTAAAGAGTTAAAGTTGATGAAATTCTATCGAAACCTATCCAACCACCCTAATGCCCTAGCATAGTCATTATATTGCTCCACACATCTCTATAATCCTCCTTGGAGACTGAAACGGCAGTGGCCTCGTGACCTCCTATAAACGCGTGACAGTGGGAGTCCTGACAATGGCCAGTTTCTCCAATCATGTCCTGAGCGTCTGTGGCTCTCGCGCTCTTGGTCAGCCTCCACTAGTTAGTACCCGGTGACGTGGCTGACGGAGGAGCGTGGGGGACTTCCCAAGACTCCGCTTTCTCTTCGCATGTGGATTTGGGAGGTCTCTGGGCTGTCTGTAAATATTGTATGAATGAGCGAGTGAATGATGAATTGTAAATATGGTATGAATGAGAGCATTTATCTTAATTACTTATTGCCTTATAAAAGTCAGATTGTAATTATAGCACAATAAAGGAATATATATATATATATATATATATAAAAAAACATCAGAGAGAAATAAACTCAACGTTTTGTTTGTCGCATACTTACTGTCATTTCCTAACCAAAAAATTGGTGTTATTTAAAGTACCTTTTAAATTTTAGATTGATTTCTGTTTCGAAGGCATAGTTGGCCAAAGACGAAAGACAATCGCCCTATACCTGTTAGAAACTAGAGCCTCTCCTTCCCACCCGGGAATATAGGACAATACAAAAAACGTAACTGCCACCACCAGTCAGCTCAAGAATTTTAAATTGAAATTATTAAACTTTAAGGTTGATATCAAAATTTCATAAACGTAAATATTTTTTACAGATGAAAAAAGTACATTCCAGGGGTGATTAACTAGTAAAGTGTTAGTATGGTGTTTTCAAATTCAACAATTTCAAAAACAACAAATTGTTTTTTTTATAAAAACAAGAAAAGCAGCTGGCTGGGTGACCGGGTCACTGGGGTAAGAATCGATCCGTGGAGAAGGCTTGGGTCTTTGATACACATCTCCCTTCCTCTCTATCTCCGAAAGCGTCTTCTCTCTGCACGATAACATATACAATATATTTTGGAAGTTTTTGCTTCTAAAACTATCATTTAAACCTAAATTGTGAATTTATTGATTGACAGTAAACAGGATTATAATTTGATCCATCAACATCCCTTATATATATAAATATATGCTATCAGGGCCTATCGTCACATTTCCTATTATTTTCTCGCTGCGACATCTATTTATTAATCACAATTTATTAAGTTAGTTTTTACTAGGCATAGAAGAGGTGAGCGAATATTGAAACCGGCTTTTTGCACCTTTTGTTTTCCTATCTGAGTAAGGACGATTTTTTGTTATTTTAAGTTAGCTGTAAAAAATAAATGTGCTGTTAGGAATCATTTTGAAAAACAAATTCGTTTGTTTCATTTTGAGTTTCGTTGGTTTTTACAAAACGCGACACATTAGTTTTCCTAGCGTGTCTGTTATCTATCTGTCAAGTTGAAGACACAAAATGTTTTATGGAGAGTACACTTTACACAAATATAGCATGGATAAGATTGACATTTCTGTAAAACGTGAGTTAGTGACAAATAATTAATTAGTTGATATTAAACTAAATGTATGGTTTTCTATAAATTCAGTAAACTGTTTGACGTCAATTTGATTTCAAAAAATGTTTGATGTCTTGATTAACAATATGCCATTTGTGTAGGTAGCGCCATTTGGGGGATGCTAAATATTAAATTCAGTACCATGACGTTATAAAGAATGGTTATTGATAAATAAATGAATAATCAATAAATATTTTTGATCACAAATGTATAATGATTAGGGTATCACATTAACGATCTATACGTTCTTATTAATAATATGTAATATGTGTCTGGGCTCAAGAGGACTAAATTACGTTTAGTCATTACAACTATCATTAAAAGAGTGTTCATAACTTGCTTGGATCCCAACTTTTTTGTAGAATAGAAAAGGAAACAAAAAATTTATTCCTGGACAAAGTCCCCTACGAATAACAATAAAATTCATATCTGACCATTAAAAATAACTATTGTATCATAAAAAAAGAAGAAAAAAAATTAACAATATAAAATAAGGTACATAAACTCTGTCAGAAAAAATAATAATATGAAATAAAAATATTTAACTGGACTATATTTATAGAGGGGGATGAAATTTTGTAAGTGTATCACTTGGTGACTCATGATGCTATAAATAAAAGATACCTTATGAAAAAAAATGAAGGATAAATTCATTTTAATTAGAGAGTTTACTATAACTGTAACTCGGTTATGAAGGTAATGATGTTGAAAAAGGGTAAAACGGGCAAACATCAAGTGCTTTCAATAGAAGTTTTTGAGAAGAAATAAATTCAGTATTATTATCCCCATGAAGTGTAATAAACCCACCTTCCTGCTTGATTACATCAGAATGTCAAAAAAGTAGGAAGTTATTATTAAAAACCAATTTACAACATATATATAATATAAGAAGTTACTTACAAATCAACAAATGCGAAAGTTTATCAGTTAGCGAATCCGTTGCTTTACCGGTGTAAAAGGCAGCTTCGATGAATTTACCATAATAGACAGAACATTTTAGTTACTGCGTTACAGGAGATATAGCATGCTGCACTTGGCCTCAAATTTAGCTAACAAAGGCCGGGCGAATGAAGCGTATTGCATTACATAATTCAAAGCCTAGACCACTTAATGGTCTCAAAGGACAGGCTTTGTATCCCATTATAGATATTACAGGCAATTTCGCCCTCACTCTGCTGTCCCCTTAATGATCAGGCCCTCGTGCGATACGAATGAGAAAAAAGACCTAAACGGTTTGAAAATTATTTTTTAAAACCTGTGACTGACATATGGTGCATTATCAGAAGATGAGGTGCTCAAAGGAAAACGATTTGAGAAAAAAAAAGTTGAAAGTAGAGCTAATTTTGAAAATGCCTGGGGTACTTAAAAGGTAGATGAGGTTGATGGTACATCCAAAAAGAATGAAGCAACACACATGGCTGCATTTTTCAATTCAAATTTCATATACATAATTCTAATACTAAATGGAAATAAATAAATCATGAAAAAATTGAAGAATATAAAAATTTAGAATTCATCAAAACTAAAATTTGTCATTTACTATTGTACAGTTTGAGTTGTTCATGACGAATAAATAAATTGGTTTTTCTCCAACGCTGCATTAGAACGTAGAGATCCAGTTTGATACATTCCAGTTTATTCATCTTTATATCTTGTTCATAAATGGTACTCAAAGCCAATTTTACCATACCTGAAACCATAAGTTCATTTTCAGTTCATTGCGCCACGATAACTAATATCCTTAATTACACAGAAGAATGTAAGGGACTCGTACGTGTGAGGTACAGGCTATGAGTTGGGTCACAGCATATCGATCCTGGGGTACTGGGGTGGCCCTTACGGTTTGGGCCAAGGGGGCAGAGCCCTACATATTCTCGTATTTTTTATCAAAAAAACTGGTTTCACCAATTGGAAAGAATCCTACTGGTTTGAATGTAAGAATTAATTTTAACAAAGAGTGCTTGTTAGAGATTATATGTGAAATTCTTTGAACTAATTCCTTGATTACATACTCATTTAATTGATACAAGTAAAGCAACAATAAGGAATTCATTACATACTACTTACTCACTACACTACGTTATCACTGCAAACTGCTTATTTCACAAAAGTTTTTGGTGCCCTACGGTTTTTAAAACATTAGAGAAAATAGTAAAACACTCTGGAAATTGTATATCAAATCCGATATTATTAAATTATTCACCATTCTTGTATCAACCCAAAGTCATAAAAAATTAAATTTAGTCGTTGTTAATTTGTTGAAACAAGTTATTACAGTTTGAATCAGTCGACTGTTTGATGCAGGAAACTATTATCTTAGTTAGCTACAGGTTCACGGCTGAATATCATGCATTGATAATTAATATTCAAGGATCAATTAATGGGATATGATTAGTTTTTAGAATAACCTTCACCTTTCCCCTAATTCTAGCATCGGTGAGTTGTCCTCCTAATAAATCGATTTCCGATTCCCTATTCATCTCCATCGGATATCGTTTCCTTGTGGGTTTTAACGCGAAGCACCAAAATCGGGGGTCAAGATCCACAAATACACGAGCACTCGCTTTGCACTCTGTACTCACACCAAAAAATTGCTCCACTATCTCTTCTGACACAGCCACCTATTGGCCAACCGAAATCCTGATCTCCTTGACTTCTTTTTCTACAATATTTTAGGAACACTAAACTATTCACTCACTCGCCTCGACAACCTCTCCTCCGATCATAGCCCTGTGATCCTTACCATTTCCCTAAGACCAATCCACAAACTGCCTCCTCCTCCATTTATTAGGCGCCCTGTTGATTGTGACCACTTCCGCCAGATTCTTACAGACTCTGTAGACCACTAAAAATCCCTGAAAACATCCCTAAACCTAGACGAAGTTTTCATCGTAGTGCATTTTTTCACTACTCCGATCCAGAGGTCGGCCTGGGAGGCATCGTCACCCCACCATCATCTGAAAATTCACAATAACAATCTTTTACCTCAGCACCTCAAAGACCTAATCCAATCCAAACGCCAGTCAAGAACAGTGTGGCCAAGATCCCGACATCCTGCTGATCGTCGCTAGAATAATCATCACTGCAGACTGGTAAAGCAGCATTTAGCATCCTTCTGATCCGATTGTTTCTCTTCAGAACAATACTCATTGTACAACTGTGGAAGATTTCCTCACTTCACCTATTCCTCTCTCTCTTCCACCAAAAGCCGTTAATCCCTCTGAGGTCAAATACCTTCTGAAAAACTTACCTTACCGAAAATCCCCTAGATATGATCTCCTTACTCCTCAAATTCTCAAACAACTTCCTCCTAAAGCCATAATCTTCCTAACCTACATATATAATTGCATAATCCGAACGACGCACTTTCCTCTCCTCTGGAAACATTCCATTATTGTCCTATTCGCCAAACCCGGTAAACCACCCAATGACGCCTCATCTTATCGTCCAATTAGCCTACTCTCTATCCTTTCAAAAATATTTGAGAAACTCCTACTAAAACGTCTACTTCCAATTGTTGAATCCAAAAACCTTTTTCCCACACACCAGTTTGGTTTCCATCAACGACATTCCACTGCTCAACAAGGCCTTCACGTTGTTGATCACATATTCTCAGCCCTTGAAACCAAACAGTATTGCACTGCTGTCTTCTATGTCCAGAAAGGCAGGGACATAGCTCAAGCTTTTGACAAGGTTTCGCACGCAGGTTTGCTTTACAAGCTCAAAAGATATTTACCACAGACCCTATTCCTAATCCTGCAGTCCTACCTTTTAAACAACTTCTTCCAAGTCTACTCTAGTTTAGAATATTCTAAATACTACCCCATAAAGGCAGGAGTTCCACTGGGCAGCGTCCTAGGCAGCAAAAAAGTAGAACATCAAGCGTATCCAATCCTTCCAATCAAAAGTCCTGAGAATAGTAAATGCCCCTTATTACGTCAGCAACAAAACTCTTGATAATGATCTTAATATATCCCCCATTCTTGAACTCATCCCTTCCAAGTTCATAAACTTTTATAGTAGCCTATCCAACGACCCTAATTCCCTAGTGCCACTCATCCCTACAATCCTCCTTGGAGACTAAAGCGGCAGTGGTCTCGTGACCTGATATAAATACGTTACAGTAGGAGTCTTGGCAATGCCCAGTTTCTTGAATCATGTCCTGACCGTATGTTGCTCTCGCACTCTTCATCAGACTCCGCTGGCTCGTATCCGGTGGCACGGCTGACGGAGGAGCGTGGGGGACTTCCCAAGACTCCGATTCCTCTTTGGCATGCGAGGGAGGTGATAACTATGTGGTTGTGGGGGTTTCTGGACAGTTTGTATATATTGTATGTACGAGCGAGGGAATGAAAAGTGTTAATATGTTATGAATGAGTTGTTTTTTAAAAATCTAATTTTTAGAATAAATAAATAAAGGGAACTAAAAATACCATTATCACTGTTTATAAAATAAATAGAGGCTACTATAATAAATGTATACACAACAGCTCCCAGATTGACGGTTTCACACTGAACAATCCAGTTTAACATTGTTAGTTGTTGTAAGGTGTCTTTACACATAAGACATTAAGAAAAACTTCACAAAAATTTTAATTTAGAAGAAATTGAGAGAATATGTGGCGGAATGATTGATGAAAAGTTTTGAAGTGTCAGAGAGGAATAGTAAAAGAAGCAAGAATTATAATGAACTGAAAGACACTGATTTAGTTTTTCAAAGACCATACTGTTAAAATAATTCTGCTTAGTCATAAGAATCTAAGGCAAATGTTTGAGTTTTGATTATCTTATGCACCTTCTTACAGGTTGTTGTTTATTGCATAATTTGTGGATATTTATTTCCCTGGGAAGTTATGAGTTCATATTACATTGTTTTCAGGTTTCTAGCTTTTTGTTACAGACAGAGATATTTTTAGCCTGAAAATAAAATATTCACTAGAAGCAGGTTGATTTAGGGAGTGAGTTTCCCGAAAACCACCACACAAGGGTGTTTATTGTTTGCTCAGGATTCTTGGAGGTCACCCGTAAGGGACACCTAAGGTATACTTTTTTTTTTTGCGTGATTCCCTGCCAACGGCTTCATGGACTTTGTTAAATTCAGAGTGACTTCAGACCTTCATCTAGGAACATACTTACTTACAGTTTTAAGATATCAGAAGTATCGAATCCTCCTTTAAATACTCACTGCTTGCTTCATAATTATTATTGAGTATCTTAATTATAATTATCATTATTATTAGTATATATCTTAATTATCATTAGATTCAATGGTTATGGTTACTAGATTACACTAGATCCTTTGAGGTTAATTAAACGAATTAAGTTTTGTCGAAATTTTATATCGTTGCATAGTTTAATGTCATATTGCAAAATTACTCCTTGAAGTGTCACACACACACACTTTTAAATATCACATTGGCAAAAATATGGCATATATATAAGGGGAAAATGGTTGGGAAGCATAGCCGCAAAATAACTAATATAAAAAAATAAATGGAAGTAATAAAATTTTCATTTTATTCAGCTTTAATACTAACATTTTTGTGAAGTACTATCAACCAAGGGGTTATTCTAGTGAAATCACTTGGTGATGAGGGAGTGGTATTTGCAGTAGAGTGGTATTGCAGAAGTATCTTATAGCTTTACTTGAAAAGGAATAATAATGCAGTTAAACTGAAATCACTGGATAAAAGTAAAATACATTGTAATAAGGGTAGGAAAGATGCCCTTACAGGGTTTACAGAGTAAAAAAATGAGCCAAACCTTTGATCCTCCAAATGCCTAATGCTCCAGGTAAACCTGGTTTGTGTCAGCTTAAGCCCGATAACGAGCCAAGTAAGAGCTCCCGATTTTCTTTTACATTCCTAATGATGCATGTTCAATATTTCTTTTTGTATAGAAGTCAGTTGATTGAAGCACCTTAAAGCGAATTAGTTCTTCAGCGTGTGAAGATCAACTTACAAGACTTGTCAACCTAGAGCCTTCCCTTGAATATGATTAACGACTTGAGGGAGAACTTTCCTTATCGATCTCACCGTGTTATTAGCTTCAGGAACCTGCCTGATGAGGACATCACTTCATAACGGGGCATCTTAACTCTCACTAGAGCACCTATATGGAATGCTCACACCTTCAAAGCAGTTAACAATATGTTGTTGAAAACTATTTATACATACAAGGGGTGTATATATGTACGTGCATATATCCTATTTAGTAAATTTCTTCCTCGAAACCAAGTCTCAACACTCTGGAGTAAAGAGATACGGAAATATGGGGCTCAAGAAGATGATCATCTACCACTCTTTGTGGAAAGTGTGGCTACTTAAAATTGAACCAAATTGACAAAAGTAGAAAAGAAGCTTCTGGCCATGGAAATGGATTTTCGGCAAAGTAGGGAGACAACGAATCCCGAATAGAGTTATGAGAACCATAGTAACTATGTTTACTACAGACCTTACAAAATTAAAATTGTACGAATATGGATCATTCTGACAGAGTGAAGAGAGTATGACAAGCCTTGAAAACGGTTGACGGATGACTTGGATTGGCTAGAAAAGGGTTAAGAACTGGCAAATTGAAAAAAAAAATCTCTTATGTCAAATTATTTATTACTCCATTGCCGTGTTCACATTTTAAATTTTCCTTCTTCGTATTATCCTCACAGACAAGCCGTGGACTCCCATGTCAACGATGAGAATATTCTGCGGATAGCCTCATTTTCAGATTTGTCAAAAGCTCACTTAAGTAAGCTATTGAAACTGGTTAATATTAGCTGAATGGGATCTTAACATACGATTATCATCAAAAATTTCTATTGGGTTATGGATAAGTCAGTTGTACGTAAAAAGAAAACCTTTGTTGTGTAATGGAGAACATTTGGCTTTATAAATCTATATCCATATGTCTATGTCCATCCGCAAATTTAATTGGAAAAAACGCTACATCCATGATATTTGTGCTACGCATTTATCATACAAATAAATAAATAACCTTATGTTTTCACCAGTGTATCTGTATGTTCTAGTGTTTGATTTAAGAAAGTTATAATTTTCCCCATAAAATATTTTCAAAAGCGCCCTTAATTAATTAATTATTTGGTATTGAAAATAAAATCGTGATTGAAATGAAAATCATTTTGATTAGAGCATCAAACAAATATCTCAATGACTTGATTAACGATATATTGTTTCATGTTTGTTTTTCAAACTTAGCCTTTGAATTTACCGTTAACACCATTTTCAGGGCTTTAACTAAACCAGCGGTGTTTTCCCAGGCGTAATATTTTGCAATGTAGTTGCCTTCAATGTCTCAATATTGCTAGAAATAATACTACCTCCATGAAAAAGTACTAAGGGTCATTGAGTAGGATTTTAAATTAAAGCTCTCGACGTTCTAATTAATAATATATAATATATAACTAGCGGTTTCAATGAGAAATAGTTACGTAAAGTCATGAGAACTTTATTCAAAAGTGTACTCGAAATTTTTTAGCGGCCCTAGTTTCACAAAGAAGGATGATATTCTTTACGAACGTATTACTTCGTTGCCTAGAATAGCTGAAATGTGTTGGGGACTTAAAGGACAATATTTACAAAATATTTTATTCTTTCAAAACCCTTTATTGGATAATTTTCATGATATATATATAAGTTAATCGTTGGCGGTTAAGCTTAAAGGAAAAATAGGAAAGAGGGAATAGAACGACACTCTCGAACTTCTGTAAAGAGACTGCTTTATTGCCTCTAGTAATCCGACCTACATAGGATCATGGGTCGTTTACATCCCATAATCGTATTAGTTTACAACGTAAACTTGCCTCTGGCTTTAACTTATATATATATAATATACAGATTGTACAATATTTACAAAAGTCATTAAAACTTCCATTAAAATCGTTTTTGTCACCATAACGAAACCATTAAGTAGGTTATGTATCACATTATCGTGAGCTGTGGGCAATATTGTGAAAATTTATGTTCTGACTGCTGAGTTGTGAATGTAACAAAATTTTAATTTGCAGGATACACACATTTTATTTTCAAACCCTTAAATTATTCCTTCATCGATTCAAACGTGTATGAATAAATTTATAACCGAAAATCTAAAAATATAAATGATGGTCTTGTTGGGTGTACATTATGTTCACGTTTAAGTATGGCGATCAGGAAAAAAAAAACTTACACGCAAAATCCTAAGAAAAATCTAAGATTTAAAAATGTCCGGTTTTTGTGAAATAACACATATTTGGATATGGATGATCAGTGAGAACAAAAAGGGAGTTTTATCTAAATCTTGGTTCTACAATATATGAGGAAAAGGAAATAAAAACATTTCATTTTATTTTAGTGGGTTGAGGTCAAAGGTGCCACCTACCTATATGGTGGGGGGAGAGAAAGGGGGTGCTAGTGGTGAAAAGCAGCACAGCCTCTTCAGCTAACAACAAGGCAAGGAAAACTCCAAACTTCATGATTTATAAAGGGAGCATCCGGGGCCTGCCCTTCCTCTTGTTGAAATATGAGTGGCGACAGTCCCCCACTTCGAAATATACAATAGAATATCTATTAACCGCTTACGAGTATATTATTGAATAAAACCAATATTACGAGTTTAAATTGCACTGATCGGCATAGGTACAATTTGAGTAAATATTATTACATGAACTTATATTTTGAAAACACTTGGGCTGAAAAAACCGCTGAATTTTTTACATATTAATTTACTTTTGAAATATTAATATCATATGTTGCTGCTCTGCTGAATCAGAGCTTGTGGGTTAAAACTGTATGAAACTATACATAAGATGTTGTTTTTCAGATATTTACTGCAAGGATTATCATAAATTCGGGAACTAGTTGTACCATAAATACATGTATAAATAAGAATACATAATTTCCTTTTAGCCTCGAGGTCTATATATTAAATCACTTAGAGGTGTTGTCGAGGGATAACGTTAACGGAATACTGACACAGTTAAACCTTTTAAAAACCGTTAAAATTTTATTAATTAATTGGTTTATTCCCTGGGACACATGCATAAATCTAGATTATTCCTTGCTTTGAAAATTTTCCTTGAAATGAAGAGCTATTCTATTGAGGTTCTAAATGCATCCAAAACTACCCCAGGCACCGAAATAGAAGTCCTTGTTTTCGGCTAAATATAAATAACTAGCTACAAAATGCAAGCCCCCCGCTCGAATATATCAGGACTAGAAGTGGCTATATTGTCAAGAGAATGGGTAAAAGTTGGCCGTACAGAGCAGAATTAGGGCTGCAAGCAGTGAGTGCCCGCCGGAGCGGAAAGTCGTGATGAACCTTGGCCAGCCAGAACTAGTTAGTCCAAGACCATTAGAGAAATCTATTGCGGTCCCTTGGGGGGCTCAACTCTCCATCAGTGAGTTTCCTCTATCAGTTAGTTACTAATAACAGATATCTCACAGAAAACCCTTTGTTTATTTCAATTTAAGGGCTATTCAAATGCGTATAAGATGTAATAATTTTTAGAGTATTACATTAAAACGTATTATTATTCATTGCAGATCGGTTTGGGTTTATTTTAACGGACATAAAACCAGCTTGATTTTATATTTAAAGTCATTTCAAAAGATATACAAGGACGGGTCTGGTAGCCGCAGCCCAACACCCCCCAACAGACACGAGATCTAATAACATGACAAAACCTTCTAACTTTTCAATGACACTATTTTCAATATCAATGTTTACATTTTCGTACTCATGGAAAAGCCCGCCTAGGGCCGGCTCCAAGAAGCCAGTGCACTGACCATCCCACATCCACCTACAAAAGCAGACACTATTTTAACGTTCTTTCAGCAAGCTATGAGAAAAACAACAGCTCTAAAACAGCTCTTGTTTATTTACTACTACGTTTATTGTATATAGCTAAATTAGATAATTATGTCAATTATTACGCAGGAAACTAGTTTTGTAGAGATAAAACGGTACTTTTGTCATTTCTTAATGTTGTTGGCAATCTTAGTGACTATCTTAGGTTATTTAAAATGTATTTGGGGACAGTGACTGTTCAGAAAATACCATTTTTTTCAAGCCAGTAACGTAGATTCTTACGCTGCAAGTACGCTGGCGGCACCATTTGAAATTCTACAAAACTGAGAGACAAACAAAATAGGGGAGAAATAGATTTAGGTGAGGTGTGAGCAGATTAGTGTTTATAAAAATAAATAAGTGCAATTTTTTTCTGTACGTTACTTCACTCTCTATTCGTTATTTCTAAGATGAGTTAATGGAGAGGTTCTCTGCTTCACGGAGGGAGGAGCAAAATGTAAACACATGATTGGGCAGTAAAGTTGATATGTAAGTCCATTTAACATATAAAACTGCCATCATGATCACCAATGGGTGATTAAATGACATAAAAAGAGGAAACAGTGCCATTTAACAACGTACAATACCATTAGCCTATCAAATGCGGTGCTATACTATTTTTAATTTCATTATTTATATTGATGGAGCCGGTTCTGATTTTTAGACTGTAATCCGGATAGGTTTGTGACTGTTATGGTTGTGGAAGATCAGTGGTGCATATAAGATATCAGTGGATCAGTGATATATATAAGGGCTCGGCAATATGCCATACTACACGTTACTTTGTATCGTAATTATTAGAAATCGTTTTGTATCTTCACTTAACCCTGTTCGCTGTGTTTCTATTTCTGGTTATTTTTTTGTTTGTTTCAATGCTAGTTTTCTTATGTATCTATTTATTATTTAATTCTTCATCGACTAAAACGTACTTTACCAACTAATATAGAACATTCCTCTGCGTGAGTCAGCGTGAACAAATTATTGTACGGTGGAATTTTAAGGGCAATGGTAACGCTTAATGGTCGTTGATGGTATAAACGAATAATTATTGACGAACTCATACAATCGTAGGTAATAAATAAAATTAATTTAAATAATATGGTAAATTTGTTTTAGCTTCCCTCAATTATTAACCTTCATTATATTAACTTTTTCGTCATCATATATCGTTATCATATTTGTCCACATTATATTTGTTGTTGCTAAATATATGTTTAACTAATTTAGCTTGTCCGTTCAATACCTTGGATCAATATCCATCATACAGTATACTTCCAGTTTTATAATTTTTGTGATTGCATTCTTCTAAAATTACTCAAAACTTTTTTAATGTGATAAAATTACAATCTGCCTGATTGGAAATAAGTAATTGTGATAAATGTTCTCATTCATACTATATTTACAATTTTCATCCACTCGTCCATTCATACAACATTTACAAACAGCCCAGGGACCTCCCAAATCCACATGGTTGTCACCTCCCTCGCATGCGAAAGCGGAGTCTTGGTAGTCCCCCATGCTCCTCCGTCGTGCAGCATCACCGGATACGAGCCAGGCGAGGCTGACCAAGAGCGTGAGAGCCACTGACCCTCATGACATGATTGGAGAAAATGGCCATTGCCAGGACTACCACTGTCACAAATTTGTAAAAGGTCACTGGGCCACTGCCGCTTTAGCCTCCGAGGAGGATTTTAGGGATGAGTGGCGAAGTGTAATGACTGTCCTAGGGGATTAGGGAAGTTGGATAGGATTCGATGGAAACATTCTTCTTTATATTATGTTTAACCTATTCTCCACCGATCACTTACAAAGTTCCTTACCCTTTTGGAAGCTGTTTTATTCTTCCTAGGGATTAAATTTTATTTTAGAAAAAAACATACAGATAAAAGTATTTTAAAGCAATCTCAATTCTCAGATCAAATAAAATAGGTGGAGACGGCTTTGACACTGGAATTCGAGTCTGGATACTTGAATAAGAAATTAGTTTTGTTCCAGATCGAACTTAGTTTGACCGAGAAGCCAGGAGGTCTTAAATGGTGGTAAGCTTGCGGTGAGGAGTAACCACACAACTGCCTCGGAGGATTAGTATCCACTGTTTCTCTTCTGTCACTCTGCTGGTTCAAAGCAAACTGTTTCTTACACTGTGGGTAGATCAAGAAACATCTTCCACATAGCATCCATTTGCACTCAATTGACTAATCTTTTTTGTTGCTTGAACTGTTTCCATGCGATCGATCAGCCCATGATTTTTATTATGCTAACTACTAACAGAGGTATGAGAGCGGTGTAATTGTTTTTCACGTACTTCCAACTAACTCAGAAAGTATATGAGCAAGGTGTATCTTCGGAATTACAGACCGTTTAGGACATTATAGGACCAGTATCGATGAACGCACCAAAATAAATTCAGACTTAACAAATTCGGACACCCCAGTATCCCTACTCTGAAGAAGACTTATTTGGTTATAGTTTTGGACTGTTGGATTACTGAGTACGCACTTATTAAATTGAACAGTTATTGATCATTCTCTAATGTTGGAAGTCTATAGTAAAAAAATGGATCTGGGACAAATAAGTTAATAAAACGAAACGGATTAATGAACTAATTACTTTCCTTGCTACAGCTAACCAACCCCGACCTGCCGGCATTCATTACAGAAGCAGCCCCCTTAATAAATTTGAATGACAGACGAGAAGTCACAAATAAATGTAAAGCATCTCTTTGTTGTCGGTGGAGTGTAGTCCTTTAGCTGCCAGACGGGGGAGCTCCCCCCCCCCCCCCTCTCGCCACCATAGAATGACTCAATTTACTTTAAACATCCAGGCAGAGTCTCAGTTAGAAGATTAAAGCCAGAATTAAATTTCTCATCTTACCATTGCTCCCCTCCACTTAAGACTACATAATCAAGATAATTCCTGTTCGCCCTATCTATCATCGGGCAAGGGGACCTCTCAGGACACGAATCTGCACAAGTCGGCGAATATCTCCTGCCATTAATTAAGGGCGGCTTCAGAGCGTTGAAGGGACCCTTGCAGAATTTAAATGAGTAATTATGCTGTGAATTGCCTGCCGCTATGTCAGGATATTTTTATTACGAGTCGCTGAATCGTGATGTAGTGGCAAATTGATGTCCATAGCAAATCTACTAATATCTTGCATTCAGTTATGATCTATACTTATTATTTAAATGACTTGATTGGAACTTAGACCGAACATACTCATAATAAAAAAGAAAGAAATCGACATTTATAGTTGTAACAATCTGTATTGTGCAATAATTACAATCTGCCAGGCAATAATAATACAGATAAATGATCTCATTCATACCATATTCCTCATACCAGATTCCTCTCCCTGTAACCGAGACAGTACGGTACTTAGGCTTCCATCTCGACAAACGACTGACCTGGAACCCACATACGAGACTAAAAAGACAAGAACTAAACAGACGCTTTGGACAACTGTACAGACTACTTCAAAGGACATCCCATCTCTCAATAGAAAATAAACTATTAATCTAAAAAGTTATACTTAAACCAATCTGGACATACGGAATAGAGCTATGGGGGACAGCAAAAAAGTCGAACATCAAGCGTATCCAATCCTTTCAATCCAAAGTCCTGAGAACAATAGTAAATGCCCTTCAATATGTCAGCAACAAAACCCTTCATAACGACCTTAATACACCCTACATTCTAGAACTCATCCCTTCCAAGTTTATGAAATTCCACAGTAGCCTTTCCAACCACCCTAATCCTGTAGCACAGTCTTTGCACTGCGCCACTCATCCCTATAATCCTTCGGAGACTGAAACGGCAGTAGCCTCGTGACCTGCTAAAATCGCGTGACAGTGGGAGTCCTGGCAATGGCCAGTTTCTCCAATCATGTCCTATCGATGAATGAGCGACATTTATAGAAAACAATAAATAGGTTGTAAGGAACATTGGATGTAAAAGACCTCATAGATGCACTATATACACATAGCATTGGAACGTACTTTACAAACCCAAATAAAAGCAATCAAGAAATCAAGCAAATCAGAAAAATATCAAAATAAAGCTGGACTACATCATTTATAATAAACTGAATGTGAAAAAAACAAATGTGGCAATGGCCTTGTCCCTCTTCGGTTCAACAGGGGCAGTCGATTTCTTACAGCCATAGTATTTACATAACCTCTTTAGTTAAATTTTATTTCAATTTTATTATTAAATAAAACAATCAAGGTCGTTTTTGTACCAATTATTTGAAGTATCTATGAGTTTAATTATGAACATCACTCTCTGCTTTCAATTTTTTACCGATTTATAGAGAGGGTGTTTTTGATTAATAGGAGTTCAATTCAGTCTCACGCACAGCACAATAATCATTTATATGAGTTTGTTTTTATTTAAATTTAATGACATAATGGTTTAAAAAAAATGTGTTATTATTTTTGACCAAAGCAAAATTTTGATATTTTGTAAGCACTCACTTCTATTCGGCTACGGATATAAAATTATGCAGTCAAATAGCACAATTCTGTATAAATATGATCCCCTATAGATAAAACGGTGCCTCTTGATGGACACTTGCCCGAACCAAAGGACTGACCCCACTAATGTATTTAGCAGACTATGGCGGAGTACAGGCTCCTCTGTTCCGGGCAATCGGGTACCCTCCGGTTCAAGAAGCCGCATGATGCAGGGATTCGGGGCGATCCCCACAGCAATCAAGTAGAATTTGGGGGTTAGCTACGCTCCATTGAAACTGGGGGTCTGCTTCCAAATCCTTGGAGGAGTCTAGAGCCTAGAGGGAACGCTGCGGAGGGGGGGGGGGGGGGGTACGGCATTGTCAGCAATTTTCCTGATCGTCTAGTTAACTGACTGAGCGTGACTAGTTAACTGACAAATTTTCAAAACCTTGAAGAAATATAAAATCACCGAACACCAATAGACTCAAGTTCAGTTTTTTAAGTCAAAGTAGCACAATATTTTGTTTTTCGAGCAGCTAAGGGTATGACCATTCATTTGCAAATAGCTGAGTGTATCCCAAGCAAACTCACCCATCAAAGATTCGGGAATCGCAGTTAGATGTAGGTTAGCATGCTTAGACGATAATACGAGATACACATATACATAACTAACGCTAAACCCGATGATGATCAGCCATATTTACAGATAATTATTTGAAATTTTTGTTTTTTTCAGCGAATCACTAGTTCAATTAAATTGAAGTGTTTTTGATTGAATAATTACCAGTCATTAGTTATTAGCAATCATTTAATCAGTATTTAAAAAAATAATTCTCACGTGGTCTATCTTTCTATATATATTTATTTTTCACATTATACATTATACAATATATCTTTGTACTTTTGTTTTTAAAGAATACAATTAAGTTCATTATCAATGAAGTAAACTATTTATTGATTAAAATATAAATTAATATTTGGTAAAACTTATCAAATAATATGATACAACAGTATTTTCTTACACTGTGCGATATTCACTTAAATGAACTAAATCATAAGCAAAGGATTATTGACTTATGCCTCACTACCTGGCCTTTAGAAATAAACCTAGCTTTCCCAATCTATGAAAATTTTCAGGTTACTCACTTTTCTTGTCCTATGTTGGCGTGCCTACGGGCGAACCCAAACAATCAAAGAGCTTGTTGTTTAGCAGCCTAAGGAAGTTGAGTGAGGTTCAAATATTGTGGGTTATCATCAAGGGCTGGCGTGCGGTAAAACCCCTCGAATACAAACCTTTAATATGGATGAGACAAGACGGAAATTTAAATTTTTCCACAAATTTCGTATGCAAACATTTCAGCGGTCAGAGATTATTCGTTTCCCACCTTCCCACCCACACCCTTCTTCTAATTAATACTATCTCTACCAACTTTTTCAGACAGTTTTTTATTACAAATGTCTTGTTTATGGTGACTAGTTCTCCCTGATTACTATAATATTTTGTTATAGTAGTAAATTTCATAGAGGTTTGCCATTAATGACTTTTACACCTTGGAAATGCTTAGCAAACACAGGGAAAATTACAAGAAGCTCAAGTATTTCTGAAAGAAGCCGACTCCGTTTAGCTCTTGTGGTGAATTGGAATCAGCAGATTATGTTATTCTTGACCACCAAAAATGTACAACACAAAGAATCAAAATAAGTTGTTTGCTCTCCCTCTTTGAATGATCATTTCCATCATTCACTAGCCTCTTAGACCAAAAAACAGCGAAAATCAGAAACATTGGGTTTGAAAGTTTCATACTGCAAAGAGTTATCTATTAAAATTGTATAAATATTTAACATTTCTTTGTTAATATAGGATATGAGCAAATGTATATTAGAAGATTAAAGAGAGCTTGCTGGCATCCTTTTGGAACAGAGGCAAAAGAATGGCAGCTGCGGGTACCTTACAAACTCTGGTTCCCTTTAATTTAAATATCCCACATTGTACTCTTAAGCTGTGCTCTTTGAGCAAGGTGGAAAGCCCTAACCATGAATTTTCGAATGGAGACAAATGACAACAATGGTACAGTGGGGGCATTGGATAAAAAAAAATCGTTTCAAAAACCTATTTAAGAAAACGAATAAGTTATAGATAGTATGAAACATATAATAATAATAACTATCATATTTATGTTTGTATTATGCTGTATATTATTATAGTATTTAGCTGTTAATTACAAAATTGGAGTTAATGTTGTAGCAGATCGCAATTATAGTTTGTGATCAAGGGTTACACACTAAATCATGTAATGAATAAGTCATCAGATCCATAAAATAAACACAAAGAAATCTAATAGTAACCTAGAAAATAAAATTTGTTCCAATAGATAAATTGTTTTTGTAGCATCAACTTCAGTGAGGATTAAATCTCCTTTAATGAAACTATTTTATTCAGGTATTTATCATTATTGAAATAGTAGGGTTTCTGAGCTGTTGGTTTTTTACATCATATAAGTCTCCGAATACTCAAAGGAATCGACCGATGATTTTATCTTTAACCTTGTTAGTGTAAATGTGTGCTCATTTTATTTATCAAGTTATTTAATATAAAGTTATTTAATATAAAAAGATCTGATGAATCGGTAATGGTTTAACCTCGGTTATCATCTTGTCTCTTCTGCTCCCCAATTCCTCGTTTTTTTTAATTATGGCTAATGCGGGTGAAAGGCATTCGAATTCTGGAAAAGTTTTTTCTGAGTGGCCAAGATTAATCTCAATAATCAAGACTAGGGTGAAGTAAACCAGCCCTTTCAAATACTCTTAAATCATACTTCACTTGATAAAACTCAACTTTTCCAGCTTTCCTTGTTTTGGCTAAATACTTTTAAAAAATAATTTATTTTAAACTTAGCTGGATCTGAAATTATGTAAATTAGAGAGAATATTAGGACAACGATTAGCTCGTCTTAGCAATTTTCTCTTTATAAGCAGAATATTAATTTTTGATGAAAGGGAAGATTAAGAAGTTCAATTTAGGTGAACCTTGTTGATATTAAGGTCTAAGGTTGGGAAACTAATGATGCTTAAATACCATAGCTACGATGACCAGGTTGAACTTTCCTCATTTATTTTTCCTTTGCTTATCTGAAAATGAAAGTTTCACTTTATGTGAATATTTATTAATATGTATTCCAAAGTAAATATTTTTTCTGACGATGTAAATAAAACAATTTAAAGCAGACGAGAGTAAAATGTACATTTAAACAAAATTTAAGTAATAGTTATGCATTATTCTAAAAAAGCCCTTGTTGAGGTTTTCAAAGCATACGATGAAGCTTTCATATTATATAGGTATGTCCAAATTGTGCAGATAATTTACACAAAGAAAATGTGCTTGCGGGCATCAATTAACTTATTTTAGTGGCACGAATGTAATGTAGCTGTTTAAAAGAAATTTTTAAAATTATTTGCTAGCTGTTCCTGTCAAGTGGTTAAGATGGAAAATCACCTTTGAAATAGAAAAATTAAAGAAATTGAAAGGTACAAAAATTTGTTTGTCAAAAATAAATAAAAAACCACAAATATAAAATGATGTATGATTGTACGTTAATCTTCATCACTACTTCTAAGTGACAGCTCATTGTCCGTTTCTGAAAGATCAAGTACGTTTATTTAACTCTCGGTTTGGTTGTAAACTGCTAGCTATGATGACAGAAATTTTTCTCAAGCATTTTGGTGTAGTCTACAAATCGATTACAGAAGCCCTGAGATCTTTTGTTCCTAAAATGACTCAGCCATTATCCGAGGGAGAGACCTGTGTACTTGAAATCCATTGGTCCGATTTCGATTCGACGCTGTTTTAATATTTGGAGCAATTTTTTCCCAGTGACAAATCGGTCTAAAAAGTCGGATGAAATTTCCCAAAAATATCTTAGGCGGTCTTACGCCAGAATTTATCATATTTCTGTACGGAAGGATGGAGCCGTCGTCAATAATGGATAAGCCTGTTATTTATCAAGACAAAGATATCTGTGAAAACACACAGCTTTTCGAGAGGGGCACAAGGGAAAGCTTCACCGCAAATAAGGAAGAGAGGAGGATATTTACGACTAATAAAAACAGAGGACCCGCACGCTGTAGGTTGGGATATTTCGGAAGCCACCCCCAGTGACTGTAGCAGGTGGTGCTGAAACTACACATAGTAGCCGGGTCGATCTCGGAGAGAGAAACTTTTATATGGCTTCATTTCCACACACTTGTCTGTGAGGGGTCAGCAGGCTTATACCGTGAAGGCAGAGGTTTCACTATCGGACAGGTGACAAATAAATCACCAGTCGTTTGCCTGTCTGTAGGTATTTTCAACGGCAATAACAAGATAAATTTCAAATCAATTTTGTTCATCGAAAAATGCAAGGTTTCAGAAGCAAAACAGTCAGGAACGTTTTAGCGATGAAGATTTATAGTTTTCATTTTCTGCTCAACATTTATTTTTTTTATTATGAAATAGTTTCCCTTATCCCCCTTTCATTCATTGCTTGATCATATTATCAACTGGAGCTAACCTGAAAAATATCAAGCCTCTACATTAAACATGTGTTGGGTGGAAGTTAAGAATTTGAATTGTGTTTTTAAATTTAAGTTTAATAACACAAATCATAAATTATAGATTCAGCGATTAATTATTTGAAAGACAAAAATTTATTTAATTATATCATTGTTAGCGAGTAATTGATTTTGTAGTGTTGTCTCCCCACAATGTTCCTATCTTTAGGCTCTGAAATAAAAACAGCAATGTTCTAAAATACCTCTTAAAATTTAAACTACGGGATTTAGTCAACCAAATTTTATGTTTGGTTATAAAATGATAAAATTAAAAAATCTGAGAGTCAACAATGAATACAATTGTTATAAAACAATAAATACTATGCATACAAATAAATTCATGCTTACTCACAAATTTTTACGAAACGAAACTAAAAATATAAAAAACGGCGACTAGTGTCTTGTCGGAAGGATAAGGAAGAACCAACCCCCCTGGGTTCCTAATTATCGGCGTGCTTACTATTTCAATTAAGTAATTAAATAATGGGAAGGCAATGTTACAGGTGTTGTGTATGTTGTGATTGACTAGTTAATTCAATAATCCTATCATATTTGTTCATAAATCAAACCTTTATTCCTTTAATGATTCGATACCAAAAGAAATTGGGAATGTTTAATATAACGAAAACTTAATTGACTATAAAATTATTATACACAATTTATTAAATATAGAACAAATTTAAAAATGAAATTGTTATTGATATAAAAATAAACTTATTTACAGAATGATTATGTAAAACAATGGTATACAACTGAACCAAAATGAGCTCTTCAGCTTTAATATTTAATGCCTATTGAATTCTGAAGGAATTCATTCAACATTGAAATGATACTGATCTGTTAACCTTTTTACTATACTTATAGAATTTCCGTTAACTGTTTTATTCGATACCTTAATTACTGTCATTGGGAGTTCCTTCAGTAGCGGGGTCATTTGATACTTCTTTTCTTATGCCCATACAAACACTATTCCTTTATTGAGTTTCCTGACTGAGCCCTTGCTATTATGCCTTTAATATGCTTCTGCCAAGATCATACTAAGTTTTTATTACAACTTGACTCAACTTATAACTCTGTTATACTTATAAAATGAAATCACCGTTCAACATTGATCCTCCTTTACTCGGGGATAGGCGGCGACCTTCAACTTAGAACGAGAATGAAAAATATTTTTATTTTTATTCCAAATAATTAAATAATGACACTTAATCCACTGGAACTTTTATTTCCCTAAATTTGCACACGATTCCCGTGCCCACGAACAGGCTGATAGGCAGGTATAGCATATATTATTTATAAGAGATTCGGGTTTTAAAAAAAAAGCTAGTGATATCCCTAAGTCTGAATGGTATCTTATGGATGGTGCTAGGAGAAAAGGTAAAAATTTGATGAAAAGGACCCAAGGTTTTTACGTCCAATTTTTTTTAATAATTTGTTATTGTAATTTGGCGAAACGCTAATTAGCATATTTTTATGTTTATTGGGAAACGCCCTTAAAATTTCAACTCCATCGAATCATTTGTTCTACCACTAGTGTAGATCATAATACATAAGGACCTCCAGACCGTGGAAAGATGATTGCCCCGTTGAAGAATAGAAGTATTTCCCTTCGAGTTTGGCAACATTACGGTTTGCTGGTGGTTGGGTCAGGTGTCAGAGTGACAACGGCCGATGAGATGATGTTCATAAATAAGGCATAGGAATTTGCATCTTTCATGACACTTTGCATCTTCAGCGCCTAAACTCTCTTCCTCCAATTGTTCTGGTCCTGTTTTTTATTTCGATTCTAGTCTCTGAACATTTTTATGATTTTAGGTTTAATTTCATTTTTACCTTTATTTTAGCTTGTACCACTTTGGTCATCCATAAGTCTATTCATACCCTCAAACTGCTTGATTTTTCTTGTCATCTCCATTAAAAAACCACCCTTCCCCTTACTATGGCTCTCATATGACTATGGTTTTATGGTATATAGCAGTCTCTTTTTTTTACGGTATTTGGCAGCAACCCTTTACCTTGCACTGGACAAATTCATTCAGCTGCCATCTTGACATTCAATGCTTATAATAGTTAATGAAAGTAAGAGTAGGTACATTGTGAATTATCAATGTATATGATAAAAAATATTTTAAATAAATAGTCTGAGGATTTAGCATATTATTTTAAATTCAAAAATGCTTTTATGCAAAATTACCTTTTGTAATTATCTAGTAGAAATGTGTTTGATTGAATATAAGCAGCTAATCGCCATTGTCTAATCGTTCCGGGACAGACTACCAACCAGATCGGACAGAACACGAGTACCTCGTCCTTCAATGTCGCCTTTAATCGTCCCTCAGCCACCGCACGCTGACAGCTGCTGAGAAGAGGGGATAATTGGGGCCTTTCTCCCTCCCCTCCCCCTTCTGGCTTCTTATAGGGTTGTGGCCAAGGCCTAATTACCTTATTTATCTGCATAATGTGCTCCCATTGGGTTAGAGTAGACAATCTTTTGCCTAAGTACGATAAAAAAAAAAAAATACACGAATTATACTTTATCATAAGATTAAATAGCCTTGCCATGTTCACTCCAGTAGGTTATCAATTAACAACAACAAATTAAATCATTGTCAAAATTGTCAAACTTTATTGTCAAATAAGACTCGTTTTGTTACATTGTATAATCTTTTATTCAATGATTTACCATAACCGTCATTGCACTACATCTACCCATATTCGTATTGTGAGGGGAATGTCCAATGTGGGTGTAATGTCGAGAATGACAAAATTGGGATTTACTCTTTAAAAAGATATTACTGAAAACACAAAATACTGAGTGAGAAGGTGGCAGCCTTATAATTATGTCCGTTGGGAAGTGCTAGGGTGTTCCATTGACTTCTAGCAGCTGTTTGGTTCAAATTCTTCAATAATTGGAATAAGGAAATCTTCAAAATTGTCGGTCCACTCTTCAGTTACCGATTGTGATGAATTACTCTAGGCTGTAAGGCAGAAGTGGTTTGTGACCAAAACAGGATTATCGGATACATAATAAGCTTTGATCGCGAACGTAAGTGTACTAATTTTTTTTTTCAAAAGAACTTTTCTAAAAATCTAGTATATGATTTGGTTTTAAACAAACTAAACTATACTTGATTGGTAAATAAATATTCCTCGGTCTCTCTGCAATAATATTTTATATGTAAATGTTATGATATTGCTAAAACTATTTCTGATTACCTCCCCGTTAGGTTACATTTTTTATTTCATATGCCCTTTGTAGGTGTTAACTGTACAGTCTTTAGTTATTATGTGTTATTATCAATCTTTCCATCGAGTTTTGCAGTAGATACATTTTAAACTCAACTACGCTGTCATCTTGATTTACTCAACACAATGAGTATAAATCATAATCATGTGTTCAAATATATGCAGAGTGAATTTGGAGAATTATTAATTATGTGATTACAATCACATCTAATAATACTTATAAATAACAATTTAAAAGTTCCTACGTGCACATCAAATGTATTATGTTAATAAAGTACCCTCTACGTTACGTTTAATATAATAAAACATAATAATACAACATATTAATTCTAATCCTCACCTAATTAATGGACTAAAGTTTCAAAATCATATTCACCAACTTATATAACCAATTGGATGGTTATAAAATGGTTGTAGGTAGAACTGGCGATAGGCATAATTTAATAAGGTTTCTTAGCAATCTTATGCCCAATATTTCTTATTTTATATTAATATCACCTGATGTGAGGGAATCTAATTTTATCATTCTAAGCTATTGCTATATTTTTTGTTCATAAGTATAGCAAAGTTCCTTGTTGATTTTGGCTCATCGGGTTTGTCGTTTGTTCAAGATATTTTTCGAATCTGATGAAGTTAAGGGCTGCTCGCTAGTCATACACCAGTGCTCCAGTTCCATTCGTTTTTAATTAGTTGTGGGCAATAATTAGTTGTTTTATTGTTATGAATTAATTACGGATATGGACAAGAACCGGGCTAAACCACCGCCACAAGAGGCGGAAACGTACTTGCTTGAGATTCACTCATTGGATGTTTTGTAAAATGATGTAGGCCTGGACATGGATACTAACACTACTCAATTACCAGCTGTAAATTCATCGCGGAAGCTAAAGAAACTCCGATAATGGCATCAAAGGCCACCAGAACGTCCCCTTCGGGATACAGCTTACAACCGGTAAAGTAGTACAACATAGAACGTATGGAACTCAACTTCGAAAACATTTTACTCAAAAAGGCGGATTAGAATACATCTCTATTTGCATACATACATTGCTTAGTAACTAAAGAGATGTGGATTTTAAAGGATCCCTAATTCTCAGCAAGGGAAAAAATGATGCTTAGGAATCGGCTGGTTTATGACACCTGAAGATGGCATGAGAGACAGACGTGGGTAGTCAAAATAACATGGAAATTAAGGAAAATACTTCTTCTTTGTAACTACATGGTAGCAAAAATTAAAAAATAAAGTTGATTTTGAAATGGAATTGAATCTGTTTGAAACTATAATGGAAAAAAACTATTAATTTTATTGATTTAAGTCTAATCAGCCAAAACTGATAACGGAACTTTTAATCCTACTTTCCTGGAAAACAAAGACTAAAAAAATACTGGATGGTAAAATACATTAGGGATGCAAAAGTTTCATAAAAACATTTTTTTTTTTTTACAATAAAAAATAATTATTTAAAAAAATGTTGAAATATCATACAAACATATTAAACTTTTATATATATATATATATTTAAATAATTCTGTATTCAAGCTTTGAATTTACATTTATATAAAATTTAATACTTCTCAGGTTGTGGGATACTGTTAAATATAGTTACATCAACTTGTCTGCCAACAATATGTGTTGGTATTTTGCAAGCGCTTTCAGCACGCCGCCATATAGCTTGCGGTTATCGAGTGAAATAATTACTAACAATAGAATATAATTATTGGATATTTATAATAATATAAAAAGAGCAATCAAACTAATTACTTATGTCGTCCGATGTCACTAACCATTTCTCTACTACTCTTTTTAAAGAGGTTTATTATTTAATAGAATTTTGTACAGATTAACCCTGTAGACACCCTATAATTGTCGACTCTTGCCTGCATATGTTTCAAAAAGGACTATTTTCAAAATCCTATATTGGAAACGAATCTATTATTTTTCTAAGTGAAATTTAAAGTTTGAACGATTTATTGGTATAATAGTTAACATGTATTCTCTGATTAAATTGTAGATGTTTTATAGATTTTATAACTCTGTTATAATGATGATGATGGACAGTATTTTTAAGTGAATTGAGTGGTACGGTGAATGGCCGCAAAACTTGCTGTGGCTCAGCCTCTGGCTGCTTGGGACCCATTAGTCTACAAAAGATCTTCAAATAATATTTACTAAAAACTCAATGATGGGTCACTTGGCAGATGTTCTAAAAAAATCCAGTTTTCAAGGAAGTGCTGTGAATTGATAACTCATAATAATAAATAAACCGTGTAGGACTGATGTACAATTTGTCTGATAAAAAGTATGTTATGAACACTTAGTTTAGTTAATAAATCTAATCTTAAATGTAGCAGTAAATAATAACTTAAAAGTTATTAGCCCATATTATTACACACAAAAATTTGCAAATGGGAGCACATCGTGGAGCATTTAATTTAAGGTTGATTTTGAGAGGGAGGAGGAAATTTTAGGTAAGATAAATCCCCTAGTCGACAATTTACGGTCATAAGATCTTTATTTAATGGTAAGCCGGCTGTGTACTAAATTTTAACTTGAAATATGGGTGTCAAAATGAACTTTCGGCATGATAATTCTAAGAAGTAACGCATTATTTCTACTTTAGAAAAGGCTATTTTGAAACAGTAAAATTTTACTAAGCAATTGCCCAAAACTGCATAGACTAGTTGTGATTTTCGGAAAATGTTATAATATTTTATAAATAAATGTGAAGACATCTATCTATATAACTTCTCAAATCAAGCACAGTTTGGGAGCTCCACAACCGACGTTACCTAGCATCCTCTAGCCACAGAGATGGTAAATTAAGCCATGGTAAGCCCTGACTTATTAAATACTGACTGTTTTTTTGTATTATATAATATAATAGTGATATTTTGATGTTAGGTGATTAGGACTTGTTGAAAGGCGGTTGGAGAACTACGTCTATTTGAAATTTGTTTTATTATTATTGTGATTTGTATAAGATATAAAAGTTAGTCATATCCATTTGGGATTTGTGTTTGCTGATTGGTTGGATTTTCAAATGGTGAGAATTGATGTTAACATCTCCATCACTACCAGAATAATTATAATGAATTATATAAAATATCAAGTAATTAATTTAAAAATTACTTTATCTTTGTTTATGAGCTTATTCTTAATTTAATTCTTCATTTGTTATTTGCATTCTAAATCTTGTATCGTTTATATATTTAGAAGGATTTATGATTCATGTTTGGTTACAAAGTTTAAAATATCTAACCAACTAAAAAATTTGTATATCCTCGAGCATTAAATGTATGAAAACAATTTATCAAACAAAATTTCCAATATGCTTGATGAAAGGGTTCTAATTAATAATTAGAACCCTTCAGTGTAAAAGGTAGCGTTTCATCTGAAAGGCTTGCAGTTTTTTAAATAGTGTAAAATATCCGACAGGGTATCTATTGTTGTGAAGAAAATTGAATATTGTGAAGAAAAATTACTGTAGAGAGCATAGAAGCGTGAAGGGAGAAGAATGGGAACGATAGAGCTCCGATGAACCTTGGAAATTTACTTTCAACGCTAAACAGTATTTCGAGGGTTTTAAAAGTTGACCTCGCCCTTTCACTGATTACTGAGTCTAGAGGGTTTTCTTCGAAACAGGTAGTGCAGAGGAGTCGTATTTCGTTCGTATGCCAGTCCATTCATCTGAGTGTAGAGACTGTGTTTCGACCGTGCCGAGATTCCTTGATCCCCTTCACGGTCACTAAGCTTTTCGTAATTGAGAAGTTTAATTTTAGAAGGGCACATACCCAGTTTGGAAAAGTTTTCTGTAAGAAAAAAAACGAATGAGAGTACTAGAGAAATAATCATCCGCGTTTTATGGATTTATCATAAAATAGAATAGGCATACAAATTAACATGGTAGGAATACATTTTTTTTCATCCAAATTTCTTTTGGAGACGGCTATATTCATTTTGGATAAGTGCCTTGTTGCGTCAACCTCTTAATTACGAATAATTAGAAGTTCCTCTCTTCTCAGCCCAGAAACTATCTATCTATATTTCCATATTTTAATAATAAAGCTTATGACGTCAGTCAGAGAGAGGGTATAAGCTAGTGGGAGAAACAGCGGAAGGTGGGGGAACCATCCCCACCACGGCTGGTCTGCCTATATAACCACCCGGTCTTAGGGCAGACGACAGAACATACCGAAATGGCACTTGGAACACTTCTCTCTCTATGCACTGGCGCTTGCTGCTCAACTCATACCATGAGCTTCTCATCCAACTACCTCTGCATCTCCCTCACGCCTAGCCTCGCTATGTTTTAGTCCGGCGTTGTCAGACCCCACACCTTCCTATTGGGAATTTCAGCCTTCGTCTCGCTAAAACTAGTACCTCCTTGGGAGAGAACTCTCTCAAGCGGACGAAGGTTGCCGTGGCCCTACAAACTTTACCTAGTAGCGTCTCCCACGGCAATCCAGCCTGCTTCTCTCCGGTTCACACTCAATTTTGGGATCCGGACGGTTTTCGCCTACCCTTAGATACCGAGTGTGAATTCGTGGTAATTTCAAGACCACATAAACTACCTAGTTCCTCTTCTCCTAAACATAGTGCTTTGTCAGGGCACATTCTAAGATCTTATGGAGTCAGATAAAAGCGAATTAAGCTGCCTACCGACTAGGCCGCTGGCAAGGGTGAATGACCACAGGTCCACCTCATATTATCTCTTTCTAGTCACCTCTTTCTAGGCACTCGCCGGACGGTGGATAGAGGTTGTAGCGACCCTAGCCCGCGGCGGGCGTCTCCTCCCCACTTTGGGGATGTTCGACATCTAGCCCGACATGCCTTTTTGGTCACAAAGTGATGAAAGTATACTGTCATATATATGATATAAGGAATCCACCTTATTTACAATACTACAACTGCGTTGTTGTTTATTGTTTTTATACGCGGGTTGAGAATTAAATATAAACAAATAAACATTCAGGTTTTTGTCCATTGTTTGTTACACTGTGCAACCACGTTTCAACTATTGTCAAAACTATTTCAACGATTTGAAACGGCACTATGAGTACCTTGAACGTAATCATTTGGAAGTGGAAATAATCATAAAAAAATCCAGAGGATATCGGGAAATTGGCGATGAACAAAAAACGTGGGGTTCATATTTCCAAGGGAGTAATGGACTCCCTCCGGTAGTGCCTGAAAAAAATAAAGCATCGTTTGCCTTGTCTACTGCCCCTTATTTCTTCCTGTTTTACGCCGGCGAAAAACTCTCTTAAAAAATGCTAGCCATAAAACTTGAATCTGCTTTTTATTCCGTTCTGCATTCTCTTGTTAATTATTTACGTCTCTTGCCTTTGGAAATATCATTTCAGATGGGACGATAGTCAGTTCTGGTAGTTGTCAATGGAAGAAGGGGTTGTCTTAAAAACGCACGATAGTTGATCATGAAGTAACCTTTATAGAAAATTACGTATCATTGCTTCCAGACTGAGGAAAATATTTTTTATAGTGTATACTTCAAAATGATTTAACGAAACTCTGTACTTATTTCTGTCTTGCTGACTTCTTCATCAATACTTACATTCGAGCCCATTTCTTAAATTTTCAGAATCCTTTATATTCACATGGTGTCATAAATTATTTACATAATTTATTTATTAACATGTTATGTGGATTATATTTTTAAAAAAATTCATAAAATCTAATTTTATTATTATTCTACTCAAGTTTATAGGGAGTTATATTAGATTCCCTAATCTTGATACAATACTAGTAACTCTATAAAATTTAATTAAGTATTATTTAATAATTAGTTATTTGGCGATTGCGACTAATTATTTTGCCTCTGCCTTGATTGCCTCTTCAATTTTTATTATTTTGTCTTATATATATATTTATATATAGCGCTATGAATAGTATTGTGTTAGTCCATTAAAAACACAGATCAACATAATAAAATCACTGCAAATAATATTCACACTCAGTTGTTGAACCTGTCGTCCCGATATCAATCCACAATCAATCCAAACAACTCTAAAACTTGCGTGTGATTCCATTTCACAGTCAAAAATTGAGATTAGTTTGATATCAAAATACTTTACCACCCTATTTCTTACTTGTACATTAAATTTTAGTCAAAAATTTTATTTTATGTAACGAATTTCAGCAACATACCTTATTTACCTAAATGTTTTTATCTAATGTTTATTGTAGCCTCCTTAATACGTCATTTATACAGGCTCTTCGTCAAGTGAATATATCATATTAGGGGGTCCGGAAAGTAATGTTGTTTTTTTACATTAAATACCTCGATATAACAAACTTCTGCTATCTAGTGTGTAAATTTTCACTGCGAATCGATAAATATCAATTGGTTTTTGAGCAAAATATCTGAAGATGGCATTTTGGACATTTGGACATTGTATGGAATTTGGATCATCCAAATGTTTTCCCACATGGAAAATGTTGTAGCGATTGGAATGTATGGAAATAAAATGACGCAATATCGGGCGAGTATGGTGGGCGAGGTAGAACTCATATACCTCCATCCCAATTCATTAATTTTGTCCAGGATTCCTCTTATGCAGAGCGGTATTGTATTATTGAGTTAATGCATTTTCTGTTGACAATCGCAGGGCACTTTTGACTAAAAGATTGGTTTACTCGATCAAATTTTCACAGTAAAGGCCTGCACTCAAAGTTTGTCCAGGTTTCAGCACTTTAAAATGAATGATCCTGAATACTGTACCAAACACACAGAAGCGCCTTTTCGGGGTGTAAACCTGGCATAGATGTAATTCGTGGCGATTCATTTGGAGAGAGCCACTGACTTTTGCGTTTTGGATTATCATAGAGGACTCATTTTTCATACTCGTCCGATATTGCGCCATCGGATTTCCATTTATTCCAACAGCTACAACATTACAACAAAGGTCGTCAATAACTAGGGTGATTACATCATTGATTAAAAACAGAAACTTGTTAATAATGTATCTATTTGAATTTAATGTAAAAAAACGACATTACTTTTTTTTTTTTTTTTTTTTTTTTTTTTTTTTTTTTTTTTTTCAGAGCTCTCAAAATTAAAAATAGGAATGAGGAAAAATTATTTATGGAAAGAAGTGCCTTTCTCTAAGGGGAGACCCCTACTTAAAGGATGTATGAGAAGGATATAGGGTGTGGAATGCCTAGAAAGGCGGAAGGAGTCAGGAAGGTAGTGAGAGTCTACCAAGGATTCAACATTACTTTCTGGCCCCCCTATTATTTAAGACACATTCACGTGAAAAGGTTTTGAGAGGCAATGTACAATGACAGGGGAAATCGAATGACGGGAACTGAATGGCAAAAGCATTCGGGAGGGTAGCGAAGGAAGAGTGACAATGTAGGCGACGCACGGAATGCTGATGTTGATATTGCCGCGAGGACATGGCAGAAGAGAGCAGATGAGGAAGCGGAAGGGTAGATCAAACAGCCTAGGGCTAGTGCTGCGTCCTAACGAACAGAAACTTTTTAAATTGCTTTATTCTCAGTCAAAGGGTCTGCCCTTGCAGTGAGGGAGTACCGTCACGTTTTAGACAACTTTTACAACCAATTTCACAGAAATGTGTCTTCTTTAACTACGAAATATTATGGTACCACGGCGCACAGTGGTTGAAAGTCGATTTTTTTTTAAGGGGGGAAATAAACGCGAACAAGCACCTGTAAACCATAAAACAATAATTGTTTTAATAATCTCATTTTGAATTAAATTTTCTTTAAGATAAATGCTTTCAAAAGTTGAGTACTCGCTATTATAATTAAATATGAAAAATTACAGTTTTTGAAGGTTTTTTTAAATTTATTAGGTTATCTTAAAATTCCTACCTAACCTAAGTAACACAAGAATATTTAATTCTTTTTTTTTTTAACAATTTTTTATGTTGTAATTTTGGGTTAAGCTTTTTTTTACCTTGTTATTTTTATTTGACTTGTGATATTTTTTTTTAGTCATTTTATTATTTGCACTTTATTATTTATAGGGAACGTGGTTCCAGAATAAAGTTTTTTTTTTTATCAATCTATCATTTATATCTATTATGTATATTGTCCCTAAAGGATAGAAGATTTTATTTTCCTTCAAAGGAGCGTTACTATGATTCGTTTTATATTTAAATTGTTAGGATTGAGAGAACCAGTCATAATTTAAATGCTTTAACAATTATTTTGTTTGGAAATAGGCTATTACTGCCATGTAGGAAGATATTTTTGGTTTGCATTTTTATAGAGTTTTTGTATTTGCATACAACAATTATTTCTGAGTTTTTCATTTTTCGTTTTTGCTAGTTTATTCGAGGTGTATATTATTCGATTTATTTTAAAGTATATTAACATCTTTCCTCTTTATGATGTTGTGTGCAATTTTTCTGTTGTTGCCATTGGCCAGACCTGCCTCATACATTTTTAAATTCTTTTCCCCGATTTTCTTCATTTAAAGAAATCTTTTTCAGTTCCCGAGTGGAATATGGCACGTTTATGGCTGAAATTGTAGACAGAGTTGTCGGCCATGGCCGTTTAATGGTATAGGTCCAAGCCATGATCTCGGTTTTTATTTAATTTCATATTTATAACATTTTTAGTTTCTAATTATGTAGTGAATTATATATTTTCATTTTAACTATTCATATACATTGCCTTGATAAAGTTCATAAATTAATGGTTGATTATGTGGTTATATTTTTTCTTTAATCTGTGATTCTATGTTAGATTATGTACCTCATTAAGGGGAATACCATGTTGAAAATATTGATATAAACCAATCGTCAATGGACAGATCGACTGCGTTATAAAATGAAGAATTTAAAGCCCTTTTATTTTTCTCTTTGAATATGTTTTCTGTATGAGCTCATATAGTGTACCATTAACTATGGCAAAACCCGATAAGCACGATGCTGTTGTATGAACATTTGAAATTTCTGATTGATTGATTATTTTTCGGTCACAATTTGAGATCTTCTGAGTGAGACGTTCGCAAAGTACTTTTTTGAGAGTAGAGTGGCTCACTAATGGAACTGATTCTACTAATTGTGGCTATGCAAGCTAATATGCTTTATTGCCTCAAATGTTGTATTGCAAGTGCAGTTGCCGTTATCAGTCCAATATTCGTTTCAACGCCGAAACCAATAACGGCTAGTTGGAACCAGTCATGAGCGATGTGGATTATTGACTATCTGGTGCTGATTGCAACTGAGCAGTATTTATCCAGCCCTCAATTTATAATCCGTCTACACCAAAAGAGTGATGACACTGCGAGATCTACCGCAGATCCCTAGATGATGAAATCAGGCTCGTGCAAGTGGATGACTTCATCAAATTTTACAATGACATAGTATCTCTGGAACGGAATTCTGGAATGAAGGAGGTATAACTGATTGGAAAATGTTCCCGTTGAATGGTAAAATTTGATAGACTAGCCATTGAATTGTTTGAAATAACGATTTATGGTATTAGAAGAATCTCTATGCGGAAATTACAACACGGAAGGTAGGAGCGAATCGTAAATCACCGCTGTTTGTTGAACCGTGTGTTTGTTCAGATGTCTAGCCAATCCATAAAAAAGATTTTTCGTCTGAACGGAGAGTGAGAGAGTTGCTAGCGTTGGTAAACAGTACGGGAGGTCCCTGCTGTAAAAGCTGAATGTTTGCATTCGATCAGGCAAATAAGAGAGTATTTTTTTCTTTTTATTTGCTAGTATGAAAATGCTCCAGTTGGCATTATCAAATTTTATGTTTTTTTTTTAAATTTAAATGAGAATAAAATTTATTTATCCACAGTAAAACCGTTTTAATTTTCCAAAATATGAAGTACTAAATATTATAAACACTGTATCAGATCTGGGTTTTCAGGAAAAGAGTGTAATGGCATTCTGTTTTTCATTGTTGCCGTTGTCACGAAAATGGAATGCGTTCAATGGAATGCGTGGTATATTCTTAAACTTTCCCTCTTACTTCCGCTCCCTCTCACTTACAATATACTACTTTTCGTTTTAAAATATTAGTATAATGGTATTTAAAATAATCTTTATTTTATTATACCACCCTCGGTAGACTCTCACTACCTTCCTGATTCCACCCGCCTCCTTTAGGCATTCCATACCCTATATCCTTCTCATACATCCTTCAAATGGGGGACTCCCCTTAGTGAAAGGCACTCATTAGCCCAAAATAAGTTTCCTTTATTTTTCCCACATCCTATTTTTATAAGTTTGAGAGCTAAGAAAAAAAAAAAAAAATTTAAATAAAAAAAAGTGTTTAATTTTGTTTTATTTATGTTTTCAGGCTAATCATCTTGCCCATGTTCATTTATTGCACTCATATTTGAATTCTTAATTGATCTGTTGCTCAAACATACTTTATGGTTTTGTCTTGTTATAACCTGAATGTAGTCCTAGTTAAAATAAACTCGGAGCTGCTGTATTTTTTGGGATGGGTGATACATAACCTTTTATTTTTGTGAAATTTCACAAACTGCTATTTTCCCTAAGATCTGACTATTTTCGACAGTGTCCATTTTTCAGGAATTCATAAAATTAACGTGGCTTCACACCGGAAAAAATTTATAGTTGACGAATTTTCCCTTTTAAAAGAACGTCGGCCAGCCTTCACTTCAGCATAAAGGTTTACCGCAGTGAAGAAAAACAAGGAGTTTTTGGCAATTCATCAAGTTTCCTGTGTAGCGAAAATATAGCAAACAGCTGGCATCAATTCCAAATATTTTTTGTTTAGAGAATAAACAGAAAACTTCTGTGACCTGTCTATTGTTTTGACAATACACAAAACCAACAACTCATAACACAGACTAGGTTGTAGAGCTGTCTCTGGGCAGGTGAGAGCGAAAATATCTCCATAAGTCACCTTATCTCACAATTATCATATGTTTCTGTCAGTTGTAATTCAACTTGGCTGCCGTTTTCTGTGTCAACTTTCTGCTTTCCGTTGCTCTTAAACATCTAAACAGGCATCCATCAAAGTTTTCCCTGTTACCCATTTTATATGTAATAAATGAAATAATATTGGTTCCTTCATGTACATTTACAAATAGAATTTAACTTTTATAGCATAACTGTGACAAAAATAAATACACAGTAAATATCTTCAAACATGCATGTACTTAAATAAAAAGTGTATAACATTTTTGACTTTGCAACAACTTTGTTATGATAAAATTACAATATGCCTGATTGGGCTGTAAATAATTGTGATAAATGATCTCGTTCATACCAATTTACAATTTTCAATTACTCGCTCATTCATACTACATTTATACAAACAGCCCAGAGGCCCCCCAAGTCCACATGGTTGTCACCTCCCTTGCGTGCGAAGGAGGAAGCGGAGTCTTGGGAAGTCCCCCACGGTCCTACGTCAGCCACGTCACTGGATAAGAGCCAGCGGAGGCTGACCAAGAGCGCGAGAGTCACAGACGCTTAGGACATTGTTAGAGAAACAGGCTATTGCCAGGACTCCCACTGTCACGCATTTATAGCAGGTCACGAGGCCACTGCCGTTTAAGTCTCCAAGGAGGATTATAGGGATGAGTGGTGCAGTGCAATGACTGTGCAAGGGAATTAGGGTGGTTGGATAGGTTACTATAAAAGTTTATGAACTTGGGAGGGATGAGTTCAAGAATGTAGGATATATTCAGATCATTATGAAGGGTTTTGTTGCTGACGTAATAAGGGGCATTTACTATTGTTATCAGGACTTTTAATTGAAAGGATTGAATGCGCTTGATGTTTGACTTTTTTGCTGCCCCCCCCCCCATAGTATTCCATTCCGTATGTCCAGATTGGCTTAAGTATAACTTTGTAAATAAGTAGTTTATTTTCTATTGAGAGATGGGATGTCCTTCGAAGTAGTCTGTACAGTTGTCCAAAGCGTCTATTTAGTTCTTGTCTTTTTAGCCTCGTGTGTGGGTTCCATGTCAGTCTTTTGTCGAGATGGAAGCCTAAATACCGTACTGTCTCAGACACACGGAGAGGGATTGAATTTAAAAAGACTGACGGAAAGGACTTGTGGCAGAGGGTAAAGGTTATGTGGGAACATTTTGCTTCATTGACTTTGATTAACCATTGGTTGAACCAATACTCGATCTCATCAAGGTGTTTTTGAAGGTTTTGGGATGCTATATCAGGGTCTGGGTGGGTTGACAGGACTACAGTGTCACCTGCAAATGTTGCCAAGAAGGTATTGGTGGTAGATGGGACATTAGCGGTGTATAGATTATAGACGATGGGACCCAGGACGCTGCCCTGTGGAACTCTTGCTTTTATGGGATAGTAGTTAGAATATTCTAAGCCACAGCGGACTTGGAAGATGCGGTTTGAAAGGTAGGATTATAGGATTAGGAATAGGGTCTGCGGTAAATACCCTTTGAGCTTGTAAAGCAAACTTGTGAGCCAGACCCTGTCAAAAGATTGAGCTATGTCCAGAAAGGCAGCGGTGCAGTATTGTTTGGTTTCAAGGGGTGAGGATATGTGATCAACAACGCAAAGGCCTTGTTGAGCAGTGGAATGTCGTTGGTGGAAGCCAAACTGGTGAGTAGGATAAAGGTTTTTGGATTCAACAATTGGAAGTAGGCGTTTTAATAGGAGTTTTTCAAATATTTTTGAGAGGATAGGGAGTAGGTCAATTAGACGGTAAGATGAGGCGTCATTAGGTGGTTTACCGGGTTTGGCGAATAGGACTATAATGGAGTGTTTCCAGAGGAGAGGAAAGTGCGCCGTTCGGACAATGCAATTATAAATGTAGGTTAGGAAGATAACGGCTTTAGGACGAAGTTGTTGGAGGATTCGAGGAGTAAGGAGATCATATCCTGGAGATTTTCGAATAAGGTAATTCTTGCAGAAGATATTTGACATTAGAAGGATTAACGGGTTTTGGTGGCAGTGAGAGAGGGATAGGTGAAGTGAGGAAATCTTCTACAGTTGGGCGATGAGTATTGTTTGAGGGGTAAGGTGAGCAGTGAAAGTACGGGAAAGATGCAGTGCAATTTCCTCCGCCCTCTCACCATCCGAAGCCGCCCAGGACCCATCATCACGTCGGAGTGGGGGTGAAACAGGATGATATTTTAGGATTTTCTTAATTAGATTCTACAGGGAGGTATCCCTGGTAGACAGAGTGGAGATATAGGAATTGAAAGAATCGGAACGGAAGGATGCCAAGGCCACTTTACCAACTTGCAGTACTGATTGTATGAGCGACGATCAGCAGGATGTCGGGATCTTTGCCACACTGTTCTCGAGTGGCGTTTGGATTGGATTAGGTCTTTGAGATACTAAGGTAAAGGATTTTGATTGTGAATTTTCAGATGACAGTGAAGTGATGATGCCTCCCAGGCCGACCTCTGGTTCAGAGTAGCGAAGGAATGCACTGCATCGTCTAGGTCTTGGGATGTTTTCAGAGGTACTTTGAGGTCTACAGAGTCTTTAAGAATCCGGCGGAAGTGGTCCCAATCAACTGGGTCTCTAATAAATGAAGGAGGAGGCAGTTTGTGAATTGGTCTTAGGGAAATGGTTAATAATAAGGGGCTATGATCGGTGGAGAGGTCATCGAGGCGCGTGAGTGAATAGTTTAGCGTTCCTAAACTATTGTAGAAGAAAAAGTCAAGGAGATCTAGATTTCGGTTTGGATCTGATGGCCAATAGGTGGCTGTGTTAGGAGAAATAGTGGAGCAATGTTTCCGTGTAAGTGCTGACAACAAAGAACTTGCGGAGGAGGAGTGGGCAATGCCTGTGACTGTTCTCTGTTCCAAACGGCATTAGCAAAAGAGACTGAAGGCCTCACATTTCTGGCGGGGGCGCTTCTTGAGCTACCTATGGCTGGCTTCTCTTTTCCTGGCCGACGACGTTGTTCGCTCCTGGACTTTAGAATTCTGTAAGCCTCAAGCCTTTATATAGTTTGCCGGGTGGCCTTGCTGGCAGAGCACGCATACAGCAGGTGATTTTAGAGGCCTCTTGCACAATTCACTTTTGTGCTGCCTACTGCACTTTACACACCTGGGAGGGTGGTAGAAGTATGATTTCGTGTGCCCATATGCCTGGCAATTATGACATTGGACTATGTCACGTTTCGGGTACGGTTTTTCGATCTGTGGGTAATACAAGTGGGTAAGCTCGTTGATTTTTTCCGCTCCAGGGATTCGCTCTAGATCCACAAAGAACAAGGACAGTGGTGTCTTGATACTTGCATCATTTTCTTTCCTTTCTTCACCGAACACATTCGTAATTTGGCGGACCTTGTATTCTAAACTTAAGAGCTCCTTTTCTATCTCGTCCGCTGGTGTAGTGGGATGCAGGTTTCTAATCACCACCCGCAGCGATCTTTCCTGCTTTAGTTTGTAGGTATGGAAGTCGGCCTTAGTTTCTTCCAAGTATTTTATTATCACTCGGTATATGTCGGGAGTGTCCGGAGAAACTTTTGTGTCCCGAGACCGATTGAGGCAAGTATATTTGCCTGTACCTACAATTTTATTTAATTGGGTACATAGTAATTTAAAATTACTAATATTGCGTGCAAATTTCGCTGGTGGCTTGGGTTGTGTGGGTGTTTGTGTATAGTCCATGTCCTCTACTACAATATTTTCAACACCTCGTAACTATTGGGCGTGAAAAATGGAGACTCATGGGTTGTTGTTTATTTTGATGTGGTAGGTTGTAATGACATTTCTTCCATAGAGTTGCTGGGTGCTGAAGAATTTACTGGGACGATATTTCGATTAGATCCTCATGGCTTACGTTTGACCGGTTACGGAGTAGTTGTTGGTCCCAGGGACCTTGAGCGTTTTTTTTTATTTTCTGACATTACCTGGTGATAGAAACGCATGTTTCATACTAAGCACCACTTTTCTTAATTATTGAGCAAACACATAGTAAAATATTCATGTTCATCATTTAAATACATTGTAGCAATGCAAGAATGGTGTTGCGCCAACTTCTTTGCCACAGACAAATAGAAGTTACTCTCTTCGCGGACCAGAAAACACGCGCAATATTTTATATCAATAAATCTTCAATGTCAATAAGTTTTATTTTTTTCTTAATTTGCTATATTTTAAAACGAAATTTATACAATAAATATACAATTAAGTTGTAGGTGGCTCCTTTTACCGTAAAGCAATGAAATTTAACAGTTTCACACACAGTCTCTGATTTAATCACCTCAGCAGCTCTCTTTCCCAATCTTGATAGATTTAGTCCGGCACTGTCAACCTCCACGCCTTTCCAAGTGGAGATCCCTCCCCTACTAAAATAGCATATCCTAGGAAGGGAACACTTCCATGCAGACGTCTACCACCTCTGGGGCCCTACAAAATGTACCTAGTAGGGTCTCTCCCATCGGTTCTGTCTGCCGCTTTCCGGTTCACACTCGTCTTTGGGATACGGACGGTTTCCGCCTACCCTCAGATACCGAGTGTCAACTCGTAATCATTTCAAGACCACGTAAGCTACCATAATACCAAGCCTGTACCTCTTCTCCTGAAAATAGTGCACTGTCGGGACACACCTTCTAAGGTGTTATGTAGCCAGATCAATAAACAAATAGGAATTAATCTGCCCACCGACTAGGCTGCCTGCAAAGGTCAAAGACCACAGGTTTATTTATTTATTTTTGAGACCCATCGGGCAGTAGTAGGGTCGCCGAGACTTCTCCCGGGGAGAGCTCCAGACAAATGCTATTACATAAATGCATCAACAGATTCTTCCTGAAATAAATAGTATTGCCAGCGTTATACAGGGCACGTCAATAAATAAATAATAATAGTGTTGTTTCGTAATTAGTCTAACAAGATTAGTTAATTAGTAGGTTTATAATTTTATAATAATAAATATAAAGGAGGAAGAAACTGATGGAGAAGTACAACATAAGACAGACCCAAGTGTTTCTTAAGTTACTGTGAGAAAATTAGTAGGTATTTTTGACTAAAAATGCTTTATTTAATTTGTCAAAGTGCTTAGACCAAAGGAATTAATCATTTAAAAAAATTATTTTTAGTATTTAATTTATTTTATGCTTTGTGTTGGGGATGAACCTATACAAATGTCAGACATATCACAATACATGTTTCCCAGTTCTAATGACAGCAGTAATACTACTTAAAAATCAAAATAAAACTAAATAATTATTATAGTGTTATTCAAGTACAGTTATATGGTTTAAGACACAATTAAAGTATAAACTAATAAGCGACTATTAATAACATAGTAACGTAGTATGTTATTGTCAAATAAGGATACAATATGTATATTACAATATTCCGTGGGTGAATTTACGAAGTTTCGAGATCCAACGAAGTTCTGATTATCCGATTATTCATTGCTTAGAGGTGACAATACGGTTGCTGCTGTGGGCTACTGTTAATATATACCTACATAAATCCAAAACGCAATGTTAAACTTTAATTAATCCAAAACATAATTAAACTTTAACGTTAATTGTACATGACTTTCGATTTTATTTTTCGTACACATTGAGCTTTTATCTCTTAGGGAACTACTATAAATGCTTAAAAGTTTAGGAGCTTGAAAGTTAAAAGTAAGAGAGAAGCTGGTTGATAGAGATGGGACTATATCTTAATTAGAAAAACTAATTATTTCTTCTAGCACGTCTCTAATCTTACATTCAAAACACTCTTCGTAGAAGCTACGTAATTAGTATCAATAATTCATGATTAAACATGAGGGTTACACTGCTAAGTTGAGTTGGGTAATTCTTCAGTATTTTGGTAGTGATTTTATGAAAATTCTGGGAACTAACACGTAGTTTAAACTTATGTAACTCACTTGATCAGAACATAGACTAAAGACTACTGAACTGACTTAACTTTCTGATCACAACAGTCTACTTATTGCTTCAGCTGTTGCATGGTTACTCTCCTTCCTTGGTAACAGCTTCTTGACAGGGAAAGATATTTGTTCTTCGTTCATAGCGTGCTGAAAGGATTAAAATATCATCCTCCCTTTGCCATAAAATACTGGCCTATTCGTTTCTTCTTTTATCCAATATTAATATCTTATAGGTTAGTTCATAGGAGAAGGGCTGGGCAATGCAATCAAACAGCAAGTAGACTAGTTGCATGCATACCTATGTACAGAAGAAATATTTAGAACTTTAACAAGCAGAGAAAAATATAAATAAAGAAATAGGAAAACTATTGTCAGAAATGACTTGCAAGTAAAATAACTATATACAATATGTAAAAATCAAAGAAAATAAAAGAAATTGAAACGTACTACTGATATGTCTGAATTTGATCTAAAATAAGCTATTCCCTTAAAGATAAAATAATGTAATATAAAGGTAGAATAATATAAAAGATAAAGATAGAATAACATAAAAGAGAAAGATAGAATAATATAAAAGATAATGATATATCTGTGCAAAGCAAATATGCTAAAGACCATCAAGACAGTACGGTACCACTAGGGTAAGGTGTTCCCAAGGATCTTTAGTGATAGGATTTAATGACAAAATTACACTAGCAATAACAAAACTATACTGGCTGTTCATTTTAATCTTGGATATCTAATGACTTTCGCAAAGTAAAACTTTTTTCCTATCAGGGCTGCAACCTTCACTACAAATTTCGTGACAGCGGTGGAAACAATTTTATGACCATTTCAAAGACTTTTTAAAAGTGTAGTAAAATGAATCTATACATACTAAATTTTACTAACCAGGATGTCAAGATCTTTAATCGTTAATTAAATGAATTTAATTGATATATTTCATAGACAGTATTTTGGAGCCTAGGCCTAAGGCAGCCTGGAGCCTAGGCTAACAAAAATTAACATGCTACATTATAACTAAATATATCTATTTCATTAAATATATATTATTTATCTTTTAGGAAGTTTGAAATTAAACGGTACTTCCCTTTTAATAACTCCATTGAATCGTGGGAGCGTCAGAGCTCAGCGTTACCAGTCATTATGGTAACTGAATCAGGCTAAATTTGCATATTTAGCCTTCCTAATCCGTTACAATTACCTACTAATGCACTTTGGTAGTTCATCTGCATTCGGTTTGGTTTTTGCCTGAAAAATGAGCAAATCGTACATCATACGTTTCATGATGATGAAGACTAAAAAGAGATTACAACAATAACCACTATCACCCATTTTCATGAGGATTCATTCCAGCGTGATGCCTTCTCGTCAACGCAAACTTACGCCGGAGCCTCAAAGATCAGAGAACAGCACCCTTACTGCCATGATTGCTTCATCCATATTGTATGCTCCTGGGGGAATGGCTGGTCTGAGTGAGGAACCTCATTGTTCCCTGGAAATTCTCTAAATAATGTTCATGTATTAACAAGACTTTACGCTACTTTTAAGGAACTGTGCTATCCCATTCTGATTAATGTTTTCAATTTTTCTAAAATTGAAAACGACATTGTTATGTTATTCCTTAGGGCATGAAATGTAGCCTGTACAATTATTGGTTGAGTAATTGAGGATAACTATACCATCTGCATTAGGCAAATGCTTTAATACATTTGTTTGTTTAATAAATGTTTTGAAAAATAACAAACCATACACTAATTGCTTTAATAATCCAGTTCCTAATTCAATTTCGTTACATCAAATGAGAAATCGCTTTTAATTTAAACAAAAATCGAATACATTATGTAGAAGAGTGGGTATGTTTGTGTATTGCACAGAGGCTTCAAAACTACTTTTAATCTTCGTAATAAAATTTACTCATATTTAGCCCAATGTTACACCCAAATTTAAGGCTTTACTGTAACTCCATTACAACATGGCCTCTTCTTCCAAATTGTTCAGCTTATTGTTCCCTTCAAAATTAATGTTTTGACTTATTCCCCCTAACTTTGGTACGTTTTATGCGTAAACTGAAATCAGTTTCTCTGAAAAAAAAGTTAGCAAAAAAAACGAAGCATTTTATATTATAACAATTATTCATATTATGTATCATATCATACAGTCATACATAGTGAGATGATATAGAGAAGGTTATATTAAGTAACAAAAGTTGTGAATAGAGAAGTGATAGTTATAAACTGTAATATTGGTTTATTGATTTGTTTGATAGTTGTTATTTGTTTACAGATAAGATTGTGTAAATAAAATGAATAATTGTTATAATATAAAATGTAATGAATAAAATGGCTTACTTTGTTTACAGAGAAACTGATTTCCGTTTATTCATCCCACCTTCAATAATTGTTTTACATATATATATTATATATACACATATAATATATATACTATGTATACAGTAGTAGTATATTAACTTTTGCAGCTAATATCATACATCCATTGTAATTATCAGACGAAAAAAACTGGTTGCAATTGACTAGGGCCTGTTTTGAATCAGAGGCCTCCTGATAGTGTTCTCCTAACTCCTATTTTACCACCACTAATAATTATTATTATCAGGTTAGTTTAAGCTAAACAGTTGATATTTATAATACTGTAATAGACAAACAGGCTTGGTACATGCACACAACTTATATGTGTACTTATCCTATATTATATTACACCCTATACTTATATTTTATACAGTATATATGTGATGAATTTAAAATATATCATAAATATGTATAAATTCATTTTTTTTTTTAAATATAATCTTGATCCACTGATTATTGACGCCCTGTATTTACAACATAAGCTAAATATATCAGAAATCGAGGTGCCTTGGTATGAAAATAGGTGAATTCCAGCATATTGCGTGGTGGACGACGTTGTCCAAAGTTTGAGTCCCGACTCCGTCAATATAATTTTTTCATTGCCTCATAATTTTGCATTTATTTGTTTACCATCACTATAGCTTTCTAAATAAATTTAATAGAGAGAAAAATACAGCTAAACTATTTAAACAATAAAAAAACGGTTTAAGTTTCTATTCTTCATTAATTCTGTAATTTCTTTCTTTAAATATATGCAGTCGTAGATAAGAAGTTGTCAAGTCGAATCAAACAAGTTAATTACATGGATAAGAGATAGCGGGAGATTAATTAAAGATTCTAAGTTTTCAGGAAGTAATCAGAAGATAAGATTGAAGATTTGTAGACGAAGTTAATTAGCGTAAGCTAGATTGATTTGTCAGATCGGTAAATAGTGTTCAAGAGGCGGTAATTATGACATCAAATAAGTATTTTATAATGTATTATATCTAGTTGGTGACCTAAAAACTCGTTTTTATCTCTATATCTATAGGGATAGGGACAGATGCTTTAGACATTACATTTTGGGTTTTAATCGACCGTAAGAGATCCAACAATAATCACACCCAAGATTATCAGGTCAGGATTACGCGTTCAGTTTCGACCGACCCATGTAGACTTGGGGGGCCTCTGGGCTGTTTGTATATATAGTATGAATGAGCGAGTGAATGAAAATTGTAAATTGGTATGAACGAGATCATATAGCACAATTACTTATGGCCCAATCAGGCAGATTGTAATTTTATCATAATGAAGTTGGTATTAAAAAAAAAAAAAAATTTCGACCGAATGTTGAAGAATCGCAACTTCTAAATAAGTCTGTACCGAATTCTGCCATCTCATTTTTTTTTTTATCTCTGAAAACTCATTTTTCTCACTTTTAGCCTTGTGTGCATTTTGATGTTTGACTGGTGTGCTACTTGGTGGTGATATCTTTGCACTTTTATGGAGGAAACAAGTGTGACTTCTTATCCTATATTGATTAAGCAAGACGAACTGTTGAGTTAAGATATGATAATGAGCCCTTTAACCTAATTTGTTTATTTACATTACGGTATCGACACCGGATCATCACATTGGCATAGTTGTGATGGCGATATCAGATTTTGTTTTTGATTCGGTAGTGTTATTGAGGATAAGATAATTGTTCTGGACGGTTTTGTATTTATTATTTGATTTATTGCCATCATATTGACAGAACGGTTGGATTATGTAACGCCTATAATTAACTCTATAATATGTTTAGACAGGGGTTGGGATAAATTGTTGGAATAAAATATGGTGGAGGAAAAAGTAATTTTGAACTTTGCCTAACCTTTAGCCATCCCCAAACTTTTTTTCTCCTGTTCTTTTTATCTTTCGCCGGAGCCCAGTCTTTTGTGCCGCTCCTGATTTACGCTCAACCCCTAATCATTATATAAGGTCGGCCCTTGCTGCCTCTAGCCTCCCGATTCTGAAATATTACCGCCCTCCTTTCTCTTCTTATATCAATATGAAACAATTTAGAGAATAAACTTCACTACTTAAAATTATAAAAAAATGTAGTCATTGTTTTTTTAGGGTAAGTATTTACTTATTTTTTAATGATCGTCAAATATTTAAATAATGCCCATTTACCAATATTAAGTATCTCATGCTTTCCAGGAAACTTTTCTGGCAGCCCTTAGTTCATTAATGTAGCTTAACAAATAACCTTATCCACTCCTTGATACAGCCAGATATCGTATACTGATTCAGACTTTGTTGTTCTAATTAAGTACTGGTATTTTGCTCACGGTGTTACCCACATGGAAATCTTAAATAAGACTTCTAATAAGTTCAGTTAAGTTCACCATACTAAAAGAATTTTCGTGAAGTTACAAAGCGTGTATGTTAAAGGACAGCCTAAAAAATCTTTTCTAGATTTTCCAAATCCGTTAAGCAGTTCCTGAGTTCATCTCGTGTAAACAAAAAAATAGTTGCCCTGTTATTTACATGAAAAAGTGTGAATAATGTCTAAAACGAAAAATTCATTTATCAAAGTAATTGTATTTACCGATAATTGAGAGTATAAGTTCAGTATTAAAATTATAAAGTGAAATAATTTGAAAATTCCCTAAGCGGTTTCAACAGTTTACGTCTTTCATCCTTAGGCTATGACAGTTAGTACATACAACAGGGAATACTTAAAAAAGCATTTCAAAGATAAAATGTAAATATATCAATAATAAAATAATTATAAGTATGGGTGTGGATATTGGTTAAACTAAATTATTGAACAGAGAGCCACCCCAGGTAAGCGTCTGGGAGATCATGAAATATTATAATTGGTATATGGTAATATTTAAATATTTAGGGGCCATTGGAGAAAATAAGTAAACTTTTTTCGTAATGAAAAAAAATGATATATACATCTTTGCAAATTTTAAGCTTAATTATATAAGGGCTAAGCATTAAAACTGAAAAAAATTCACTACATACATACATATACGACTACCATGGAGAACTGGCTACAATAGTAACAATCTAAGCGGGGATGAATCTTATATGCCAGTATACGGAACCTGAAAATTATCAGATTAAATATACATTTTTATTATTGTAAATTTTGCCTTATATTATCACTATGTTCACAAATATCAGTGCTGTGGCCTCATTACGTGATTTGTTTACATGTAAATATTTTGTTTGGGGTAGCGCCTGTTACCTGTTACTGTACGGTTGACTTAAAGTCTATCTGGTTCATTGCCATTTTTATCATCTTAGTGGAAGAGTTTTATCCTATAATTTCAAACCTCCTCATCTTATCCATTGTTTCCATGCTCGGCTTCGTCCAGTGAGTAACCTTACTTTCACTGCATCCAACTCTTACACAGTAGAGTGTAAAATATAAACGAAATAACCAACGACATCAATAGTGTGGCCAGTTTGACGTCCGCCAACCAATAACGAATTTACTCTTTATTCAGTAGGTTTGTTCCAACACAAGTACCAACTATCATGAAACTATCATTGAGCATGCGCTATAATGTTGTGCCGTTCCAACTCCCCCTAAACCAAAACACAAACTGTCATAGATGTGTTCTTACGCGCTCAAAACCTAGATTGGAAACGGTTTGTGACAGTCAAAACGATCCGAGGATTGGCGTAAGGACTAATAATCAGAGCAATGCACAGTCATTCTCCCCAAGTTCCCCACTTGCCATAAAAAATAAGGAAATAAAGATCGTTAAAAGTAATTTAAGTTATGTAACTCATTACTTCAATTAAAAATCATTAATTGTAAAATGAACAGTCTAACTATTATTTTGTCAATTAATAATTAAGTATTCACTTTAAAATTCTTAATCGTTGAAAATCTATAAATGAATGTTTTCATAATTACAAATTATTAATGATTAAAAAGTGGTCAGAATATTAATTTTTGTAGGAAGATATTATTAATTCGACAGCATTTGCGTTGTAGAAATTACATATTTGATACCGTTTACATATCAGAATAAAAACTAAAACCAGAAACTTCTCTAATGGAAAAAAAAGAAGAAGAATTCGGGTTTTTCCAATTTAAGAAGTCGGGTCATAAACAAGTAAGTTTTTTGTAAAGTAACCTTTCAACATCATTCAGAGATTAGTAAAAGCGTTACATGTTCTAAATCAGGTAACTTTCGCGCATAGTCAGTAAATAATCACAAACCAATTTGAGAATAGTCCATGATTCTGTCTTGGAACAAACCTAATATTTCTTACTTTTAGACATTATCCATAAATTTGTCTCGAATGATTATTATTATGTATGAAGAATTTGTCTTTGTAATATTTTTTTTTTTTACATTAGGTCTACTTATGCGCGTTATGTTTTTTGTTTCAGGACTATTTCTTGAAGAAATCAATTTCTTTTTTTTGTTTAAACGTTAAAAATGAGGCAGACCAACGGAAATGTTTGAAAGAATCCCAATTAAAGAAACGTTTTCGAAGAGAAAACCTAAATTAACACCTTATTGTACATGATAATATTAATTACATTCAAAGCATGATTATAAACAACATTTATAGTTTTACCTCAAAAAGCAGGAACAAATAAGAGTTATTGAGTGGATCCATCCTTGAGCAAGCAACGTAAAGTTGTCGCTGAGAGAAACTTGGCTATCTTAAATCCGCTCAGCAGTACATGATCGCCTAACCTTGTGATCGTGATCGAGAATGTCAGTCTCACTGGAAATTGCAATCTCAGTTAAGTTAGAAGAGATAGTAACTAGCAATATGTGCACAACTGACTTTATGTGTAAATCGATGATAGCCAGGAACCATTCCCTAAACTCAAGGTATAAGTACATAAATATATTGTATGTAAATTACGTTATGTATTATGTAATGATAAATGGTCCATACTGAACTATTTGATTGCAATGCAGAAATAAGAAAAAAAAATACATAATTGTTGAATATTGAGCTGTGACTAATGAATTAAACGGCTTATAGGTGAAGCTCCTTCATCCAAGATGAGGGAATTGCGGTTTGCTAGTTGCTCCACGATTGAACCTGGTTGCGTGTAATGTGGCATCCCCAGCTTACTCCAATGGCACAATACAATTAGGGGTCACAGAAGTCTTCTTACTGACACAGCAATTAATACTTGAACTGTTGCAATATGGTATCAATTGTGACCGATGGGCTCATGAACGATGTTCTCATGTGTGGTGACTTAGATAGCCGATGAACCATGGGTCAAACCCGAAAATGGACAGTGATTATAACAGTTGGGAAATATTTATCGTATCTCCAAACAGGTCATTATTTTCACTACTCCATTAACATCTTGGACATATTCTAAGATTAACGATGTAAATACGCTACTGTAACGCTCCTACGAAGCAAACAGCAAGCTAAGTGGACACATGAACCATAACATTTCATCCGCTAAATTAATTTTATAGCCCATTATATTAAAAATTATATTGGGAATTGTATAAAATACTCAGGGTTAAAGCACAATTCAAGTAACTCGTAGTTTATAACAATTGCAGGTACACAATATGAAACATTATGTCCTCTCGATTAATCAAATCGTCTAATGATAATCAGCTTTCTATCAAACATTTAGAGATACTTGGCCAGGTATGACCTGGCTGACTACAAACCAATGCCTAGTACCCCTAGGCTCCACCGTAGGTTGACTCTCACTACCTTCCCGAACCCACCCGCCTCCTTTAGGCATCCCACACCCCATATCCTTCTCATACATCCTTCAAATAGGACTCCCCTTAGTGAAAGGCACCCATCAATCCAAAATAATTTTCCTTTTATTTTTCCCACATCCTATTTTTCATAAGTTTGAGAGCTAAGAAAAATAAAAAAAAATAAATAGAGATACTTATTCTTTAGCAGTTTAACAAAAATTAATAAAGAGAAATGGAAACAAAGCGATGACTAAACTACAATTCTTTCTTTGTCTTCTAGAAATTACTTCTTCTTGCCTCTGAAAAAATTCATTATTATCTTTTCAATCTTAGTATCATTACAACCAACGGTAAAAAGAATCTTATGGAGGCTAGAGAGAGATTATTTTTTGCACTGTGAAAGAATGTGTTGCTAATAACCAGCACTAAATTACCTTAAGACTATTAAAAAAGCCGAATAAAATACACGCAAAAGGATATGTTGTATAAATCTTAATAGGGGTTGAACTGAACACTTAAGAAGAAATAGGCCATTTTCATGAAATAGAGAATCGTCTAAGGACTTGATAGGAAAGGATAGGAAGAGGGGGTAAAAATATCATGTCAATAGATCTGTGACGTCAGCCATGGTTTAGGAGCACTTCTGAAATTGACTTTCGTAGCTTTAATCCAATTTAGTCCTATACCTGGTGGCTGTATATAAACAATTTAATAGATTGGTGCATAATTAAATCGACTAAATTCAATTTATATTTCTTTATAATCTATTTTAACTCTTGTGTATGCGAAATTAATTATTACTAAGCTCCGAGGGGAACATTCGATTAATATCAGTTGCTTTCATGTGGATTAATTTCGTTTGAAAGTAATTTTTGTTGGGAAAAGTATTTTTCCTGTATCAATGCAATTTCCAAGGCAATGAATGAACTAGATAATTTTTAACATGTACATTAGTAAACGTATTATATTAAGTGATAAATTAGAGATTATATTTTTATGACCGCGGGTGATAATTTATTTCCAGCTTTATTGGCCCGAAGTAATTAATTTAATGGATGTCGGAAAATGGTTAGGTTTATTTTTCGGGTTTCGTTGACATTTCTCATAATTAGCAACCCTTATATTTTCACACATGTGGTCGTTTGAGTATTCGTGTCGTTAGGAGGGTTACAGATGTAAAATTATATACGATAGTCCCATTGGATGACTTAAAAACACAAAAGTTAATTAACTAATTGCTGTAGTTAAAAAATAAACACTTTTCTACCGTGTTTATAGGGTATCAAAACAATTTATCCAGGATTGGTAATTAGTAATGTTCTTTACTTGTATGAGTTATAACTAAAAAAAGAAAATCTTACTATTGTCGATAAAGTTTTGTTCGTTATTAGTTAACCCTTAATTGTTTGAGTCATCACAAATGAAATTTTTATATATGTTGAAAGTATACTAAAAGTTATATGTTAAATGTTTATGTTATACTAATTTTTTTTCCCCTTTCTTTTTTTATTAAAGGGTAAGTCAACCACAAGGGTCAATGATTCAATGTCTGCGTATATTACACATATATGATCATTTTATTGATACTGATTTTACGATTTGCTAATTATATCACCTTTAATTATTGCTTTTGGGGTTTTAATGCTGTAAATGCCCTAGCGCGCAAAATAGCGAGAACGAAGCCCATTCATTCTCATTTTAAGGACTAATGTTAAAGTTAAAAACGATTCTTTGATTGCTCCGAGTAAAATGTGTTTTTATTACTTTAATATTAATTGACCTGAAACAACTGGGATTTATAAATAATTGGTGTTAAATTGAAAGCTTGTTAATTAAAAATCCATTCCCCAAGTATGCACACACCAGAAGAAGCCTGTATTATATACACAAGTATATAATGAACGTTTTTAGTTTCAGAAACTTAATAAAAAAAATACTAAACAAAAAAAAAACAGCTAAGTGCATAAAGCTAGTTCAGAGCTCTTCAACAAGAACAGTGAACCGCTAAAACGCCTCTATACTAGGTAGAAAAAGGTTCGTATGCTACACCCTTATTTCTTTTTGAATGGAGCACGAAAGGAAACGCGCCAATAGAAAATACTTCGAGAGTGAAATAGGTATTCATTAAATATAAAGTTTTAATTGCATCGACTCGAGCATCTACCCTTGAGGGCGGAGGTTTCCGTTCAGTTCAATCGTTAAAGGGCTACAGGGCAGGCCCTATATAACCAGATAATATTCCAGGTCAAAAGGGTTGAGGGTTACACGAGCAGTTTTCAAATAATGCAAAACTATACGCTGTTGGATGTGCGAAACCAGTTTACAAACAGACTGCCGCTTCAATAATACTTTCTCTCCTCGAGTCTTAGTTTTATGCGAGGACAGTGTAACCAGAAAATGGGACCCTAAGAGATCCTGGGTATGCCCAGCCACCAGAGTTGCTACAAAGGAAAGGAAATAATAGATTCGAGGGGTTCTCTCCTCTCTGACTTTAATTAACGTTTAATTTCTACAGCCCTACTTGGTCGGCTTTTTCCTGACTTCAGGCAAAGCTACTCAAAACAATTATTTCCTGTCTCCATTGTGCGCATCTGCGCCAAGGACAGCAAGATCAGATCATCAAAATATTCAACTGTCTTTTTTTTTTTCTTCTTTCATAGCCCCTTTAAATTTACAGATAATTATCTAAGAAACAACATCTTTTTATCGATGTTTAATTACTTATACCCAAGGGCTCCAGATATCCCCGTCTTATTTAACATCAAAATAAAAACGAAATACACCACATATTTATTTATTAGAAACTTCATTATTGTGATAAAACTACAATCTGCTTTATAGGGCAATAAGTAATTGTGATAAATGGTCTCATTCATACCGTATTCACAATTCTTCATTCACTCGCTCATTCATACAGTATTTACAAACAGCTCTGAGACTAAAATCCAAACAACTTCGTAATGATACTGGAGCTCTTTTTAATAACTACGATCATTCATTTCTCTACTTTTCCAATCGCTAACTTAATAATACTACAGTTATTAAACCATTTAACCACCAACCTACTAAAAAATACCAGAAATAAAAACAAGGTTATTGAAAAGTTATCATAACAACGAGGTAAACATAAACGTATCTAGTTATATCAGTGTTCAACACACAGAACAAATTAAGGCGTTACCGATAAAAATGGGCAAAAAATGAAATTTTACAGGAGAAAAGAAAAACTTTAATGCTTGGCACTAACTGTACATCTTGGCGACGATCAGAACTAAACCAAGCTAGCGAGGCACCTGTCTTATTTTATACACTGGTGGTTTTGGAACAAACCATTGCATTGGTCAAAAAAATACTTTTCTGAAATTTTGGTAATTACCTCTTTTTTAGTGGCAACTCATCAATTGTCCATTGTAATATTAATTTCTGTGTTGAATATTGTTATCTTATTGCTAACAGGTAACCCTTATGGTTAACAAGCAGCTCTAATTCGTCCATTATTTTCAAATAAAAATAATTGTACAAGGGATTAGATTGCAACTTATAACACGAAAATGAAGCCACTTGTCTTATGCACCTTACAGGTGAAAGTTATGTGTTTCGAGAGAAGACATAGAGACTTATGGAAATCAATCATGGATAAAAAAGCTAGATGGATAAAACAAATTTTCTTACAAGAATAGTCGCATGTAGCCCCCCCCCCCCCAAGTGAAACAACCCCCTCATGCTTTGGGACTTAGTGGTGCAATAACTAAAAGCTTACTTACCGAAGCGGAAACGGAAGTTACCTAGAAGGTCATCGAAATCCTTCGCTTGCTGGAGTGAGAGAGAAGACAAATTTTAACCACCCTAATTCCCTAGTCCCTAGCACAGTCATTGCACTGCACCACTCATCCATATAATCCTCTTCGGAGATTAAAACGGCAGTGACCTCGTGACCTGCTATAATTAAGTGTTAGTGGGAGTCCTGGCAATGGCCAGTTTCTCTAATCATGTCATGAGCGTCTGTGGCTCTCGCGCTCTTGGTCAGCCTCCGCTGGCTCTTATCCAGTGAAGTGGCTGACGTAGGAGCGTGGGGGACTTCCCAAAACTCCGCATCCTCCTTCGCACGCGAGGGAGGTGACAACCATGTGGACTTGGGGGGCCTTTGGGCTGTTTGTAAATATTGTATGAATGAGCGAGTGAATGATGAATTGTAAATATGGAATGAATGATAACATTTATCTCAATTACTTATTGCCTAATAAGGCAGATTGTAATTTTATCTTAATAAATAAATAAAAAAATTATAAACCTCACAGAAAAAGTTACAAACACGAATTTGATGACAGCAACAATGACTTTTATAATTTCAAGCCCATTTTAATTTTCATTTTAAAGCATTATGCTTTGAGAGGTGACAAAAATTGGAAAATACTTTTTTTCTCAAACAACAGTAAAATAATAATGAAAGCTCCATCAAGAGATCACTCAATGTCAATAATTATAAACACGTCAGACAATTTAAGCAATAAATTCAACATTATGTTTTTAACCATCTATTTACTTGATAGCATTATGTTCTTTTATAGAAACAAGAAATAATATGGACAAATGCGTAAGAGGGTTCTATAATATAATTAAATTTATTTTGTTGTTGAGAGTATTTTTTTTGTAATTTTTGGTTTAAACTATTCATGAAAACTATGTTTAGAACTGATTTTCTCAAGAATAACCAAAAACACAGCTTTCAATTTGCATATCAAATGTAAGTAAATTATTCAAGAAGGTTCGAGCTAAAAGGTGCTAATTCAGTTTTTTTTTTTACAGAACCACAACACTACCGAGACACTTAAAAAATGGTTAGAGCAAATAATTGCAAGTTTATTCATATTTTTATATCTGATCCAATCCGATTTAGATGAAATATAAATACATGAATTAAAAGATAAAACCTACAACGTTCTGTGAAGATTGGTTTCACAGGTATTTCTACAGACGTTAGGTCTACACCGAGTTTGACAACAAAAGAGTTTTCTGAAATGCTCTACAAATACAATGAAGAAGAGAGTCGTATCTAGAGGAATAACTAAGTTACGCTGCAGATGATGGTACATACTCGACTTCTTCATGTTGGCCATGGCCATGAAACCTTAGCTTTTTATTTTGATTCAATTCTGTCTGAAAGAAATAAAAACGTTTGTGGTCTTTTGTGAGCATGTTTCGTCATAAAACTTGACTACCTAGCTACAGATCCATGGCCGTCAGTGTGTATACGTTTGAAAATATAAAACCACACTCTCTACAACTTTATCTATTTTTTGCCAGAGCAAATTTGACGGACCATGCCGTTCACAAGGGTTCAAGGAAATAGTAACAGTGGCACTTGCCAAATAGGCTTTCACACGACTTCTGGTCTTGAGATGACAGCATTGCCCATCGAATTCGTTTTGGTGGGAAATATAAAGTTGTTTGGAATTTCACCAGTTGAAATCGCAACCGGCAAACGAGGCGACTGATTCGAGAAACTAATTAGCCTGGGGATAATTAGCTATACGTTTGAGTTTTAAGTGGACTGTAATTATTTGAGAGTCTCGTTAGAGAAATGACAATATCAAATGTAAACACAGTAATGCAAATTCCTACCTGCTTCGATGTGACGACAGCGTGCGAATCTCCCTTCTTGAACTCCGATAACCTAGAGATTTGGGCCCAAACTCCAGATTTATCCAAGTCCCGATTCATCCAATAGCTGTCTGCGTTTAATCTGAAATGTCGCTTCTCCAAGACTGCGTAATAGTGATTTGAATAATGACTAAACAAAGATAATGGCGTTGAAAATACGCTTGAAAAACAGTGTGAAAAATGATAACTGTTGAAGACAAAAAAAGACGCTATAATAATGAAAATGAAAATTACCACCTGAGAGACAAAAGCGTGGGGAAAAACGCTGATCGAGCCGGCAGGCAGCGCCAGCGTCTGTGATTCACAGAACTACCGAATGGTTTCGGGTAATTACTTATTGAATAGCAAATTCAAATTAAATGAAATTAAGTTTACGCAAATGGCGTAAACAAAAGTTGTGGAGAGACAGAAGGTGTGTAGTTACTTAATTTCTAAAGAATAAAACTATAAAGCTTTTGAAAATACGAAAATTAGTCGTAAACTCGCCTCAAAGAGTTTTTGTAATTTGACAAGGTATCTACTAAAATTGAAAGTTCATTAATAAAATAAAAATCAGGAATTTTCTCAACAGCCACTAAAACTATTAGTTAATTAAAATATAGCCAGCTAGAAGAGAAGTGTATTTTACCCAGCGATATCAGTATCCTATAGGTCAGGATCTCAGTGACCTATTGCCAGGTGCTCTTCCAACTGAGCTGTTCAACATGGCTCTTTATAATAAAAAACATATTCAGCAATCGTAAATTACAGGAAAATATTGCGAAAACGGTAATCATTTAATTAAGACTTTTGGTCATGAGTATTTCGAGAAATAGTAATGTAGTATTACATGATCTTTGAATACAATAAACATATACCGAAAATTATTTATCATGGACGACCGGAGAGCAGCACCCATGGAAACCGCTAAAGCATTATGGTCGGAACGATGAGAGGTTTGTGTACCTCGTATACGACCCTAGTCTCCGACGAAATTTCCAATTGGACGTCCCATCGGACGAAGTCAGCCATTCGTCTTGGCCGAAGGCTATATTTGCCCACCTCTAGATAACATGTCCTGTGGTGAACCGTTGGAAATTCAATTTAATTCGCTCCACCAAATCTTAGCTCAGACATCGAAGCAAAGCTGAACATAAACTCAAGCGAAAACTAATATTCAAACATGTGGTATATCGTTCTCCTATAAACAGCTGGACACTACTACTTACTGTTTTATTATTATCAAAACTTAACATGAATTAAATCACAAAATTTTGCACCTTTCCGAAAAATAGTTTATTCGACATAAACGTTTTCGACAGTTCTAACATGTCATCTTCAGTTGCTAAAATGGAAAGTCATACAATAAAAACATCGACTGTGCATTTAAAAATATATTTTCTATTGTATAAAAAAGTTTTAGACACTTAAAGAACGCTGCTCAGACTACGAGACGCCCAAGACAGGAAACCTTACCAGTGCCAGAACAGCCAATAAAGCAAAATACAAAAACTATCTCCATTCCACTTCCGCTTTAAAGAGGAATAAGTATTGTGGCGATGGGCGATGCTTCAAAAAAGATCTGCTAGGAGATTACGCTTATTAGATAATTATAATGACATTTTAAGCATGCGTGGTCTTGAATAGTGAAAATTGGTGACATAAAAAAGTGCATTAAATGCATTTTAAATGTGCTCTTAAATGTATTTTAACAACAAATAGAGCGAAAAGGCAAGCATGCAGACAGACGTAAGATTTCAAGTATGTAGGCAGGTAACTAGGATAATTGTAAGTGTGTGGTTTTCGATATAATAAGCCTAAACTAATAGGAAGTATACTTTTTAATAAATTAATAAGTGCATTTTTAATAAATCAACTATAGTCCAAATTCACCAAATATCACATCGAGACGTCGAAATCTTCAATTTGATTCCCTAGTCAAGATGAATAATTATTTTACTTTTAATTATGATAATTTATTATTTTTCGTGGCAGATCATTATCATTTATTATTCGTATTTATTACCATTAAAGCATTGAGTGGGACATTTATACAAAATATTACGCCTAAAAAAACACTGGTAGATTAACAGTTGTGAAGACGATGCTAATGACTGGTTATATTTTGGAAAACAAAAACACAAATCATATATTGTTAATCAGGGGCGTCGAGGTCATTAATTTAAAGGCATACACCCAATTATAGTTGTTTGTTTTAACTAACAAGCAATTAATTATGGAATGACCCTTAACGCTTCATGGCTGTATTTGTCATGTCTTTCCAATATCAATTGGAGTATACATGTAAAATTTCATTTCTCTAGCTTTAACAGTGGATTCACAAATACCATGGCAGAAAAACAAGTACATAAAAGTGTAAAAACATTTTTGGTCTTGAACCAAAATTAGCAAGACCATACAAAAAAACAAACAATACCCACTTTCTATCGAAAGCCTTTTACCCCTCCAATTATATTATTATCACCGAGGGATGGGGTGGACGGTAGCGTTTCAATTAGCATTTCAATTCAATTACAAGATTATCCACTGGGACCGATTCCTAACGAGGTGGTTCTCGAAGAGAAATTGAAAAGAAAATTCGCGGATTTCCGACCTCATTCAATTTTTCTCAGCCAGCACTGGCTTTCATGTGATTTACCTTCGTGTTATCGCGTGGAATTGTTTCCGCAACATTATGCAAATTAAATTGGTAGCCTGTAGATAACAGAACCGTTCTTTATAGTAAAAATAATTGATCTATGGGAACTTAAGCAGCATTGGATGAATACTAATAATGTTAAAATAAAAAAGTGTTGAAAATACAAATACAAAAATGCAAATGTACAATCTACAATAGTTAAAAAAACGCTGCAGTGCTTTTAGTATTTGGAACTAGCGATCACTTAAATACATAGATTGACAGATCCACTGTACACTATCACAAATATTTCAAAACTAGTATTTCTACATCATTTTCAATTCTGTATGGATGGAAACATTGTTTGTTTTTATTATATATAACGTGATCAATACATTTAAACGAAATAGGTGAAAAAATCAAGCCGTTTCTTAGCTCATTATATTCCTCTCCTAGATACATAAATATTCAAGGGACTGAAGAAATCAAGAGAGCTTATAAACAACGAAGTAAAGTGTCTAAAAAAAATACAACATACCAAAGAAAATGGCAGAATAAGATTTCCATAAATATTTCTCTTCCGAACGCTGCTTTACATTATTTATGTGATATTTTGTTAAGCGAGAAAAACATAGGCCGTACTGTTAAAAATAACAACAAGATATTTATTTAATAGAATAAAAATAACCTAAATGCCACTTTTGTGCCTTTTGGATTAGAAAAAGATTTTCGAATTGCTGTCTTCCCGATTTCCACGCTCTAATGGAGACATAAAGGGGAGAAATAAAGGAAATATTTCACCAATCACTTGATTCAACTTATGATGCACATCTGACGAATGAAAATAAAGTTTTACTAAGAGACCTCTATGCAAAGATGGCCAAAATAGTAGGGCATCAACGTAAGTAAAGAGTATCATCTTCAACTCAACTCTCTTGTAACGAATACCTTAAAATAAATTAAGACTATTGGCCTCCAGAACAATTGGGGTGGTTTGGAGATAGGCGTTTATGAGAACTATGGTGGAAACACTCGATTCGAGGAGCACAGCAGGAGGTGGATGAGGAATGCAAAACAGCTACAAATGACAAGAATCAAGAGCATAAATATTACAGGTCTAGAAGTGCTACACTAGAACGCCAACCAAAAATCATCAAAAATAGCTACGGTCTGAGAATACCTGCACAAGAGAAAAATTAAAGGATGGGGAAACAAGGCAGTAAAACAAATTAAATCCCATAGAAATGCGAATTTGAACAAGATGCTCTCCCAGACAGAAAAAAAAATAAGGTGAGAATGGAGTCAAGTCAAAGATTACAAAAGAAAAGTAAAAATGACGAAGACATTCTGTATACCTGGTAGGAGGAAATACTGGCCCGCACATTTGAAGAAACTTTAACATGAAGAGAGAGTATAATAAAGGAATATGAGGATAATGTCCCTCAGGCAGATGATGGCGAGGATTCAGTTCTAAAATTGGAAGCAGTCGTTGGGTAATGAAAAAGAAGGCCCCAAGAAAAGAAAAGCTGCTGCTGACCTTCTTAATTTTAGAGATGACTAAGTTCATAAGCCACTTTACCCTTGTCTTCGCTATCTGGGTGGAAGTGAAAATATCAGATTAATGGATCAACGGTTTAATATTCCCTCTAAACAAGAATGAAAAACAATTAGAATGTGGAATGCTCATATAAAATATCCTCCAAAAATTTCCTCTTTAGCTGACTTAAATCGTTCGCTGCAAGAGTTACGTCAAATATTGACCAGGTCAGTGCTTTCCAGGCTCGTTTGGGCTGAATGTTAATCCACCAAATCTTGGTCGTTCTTTTACGTTCCTGCTGTAGTATTATGCTTGTTAAAGGGACATTTAGCTTATATTATAATACCTGTATGTCTCATTTTCACCTTTTTGTGTTTTACTTTTCCTCAAACCTTTATAGCTATCAAAGTACAGTTAATGATTTAACTTATTAGTAAGTTTGCCTGATTTAAAAAACTTAATTATTGACTTTTTTTCATTAGTCGTCTGTTTGATCTACCGTTTTAATAATTCTTAGTGTTAAAATGTCAATGTTATTTAATTCAACATAATTAATGTTTTAATTCCGTAAAAAAATTACTTAATCTGGCAGGCATCTTACTACTTCAACAACAAAACCCTTCATAACAATGTTAATATACCCTACATTCTTGAACTCATTCCTACGAAGTTGATGAAATTCTATCGAAACCTATCCAACCACCCTAATGCCCTAGCATAGTCATTACACTGTTCCACACATCCCTATAATCCTCCTCGGTGACTAAAACGGTAGTGGCCTCGTGATCTGATATAAATACGTGACAGTGGGTGTCCTCCCATTGCCCAGTTTCTCCGATCATGTCCTGAGTGTCTGTGGCTCTCGCGCTCTTGGCTAGCCTCCAATGGCTCGTATCTGGTTACGCAGCTTATGGAGACGCGTGGGAGACTTCCAAAGACTCCGCTTCCTCATTCGGATTTGATGAGGGGTGACAATCATGCTGATTTGGGAGGCTTGGGCTGTTTGTAAGTACTGTATGAATGAGCGAGTGAATAAAGAATTCTAAATATGGCATGAATGAGAACGTTGAACACAATTACTTATTGCCCAATGCGGTATATTGTAATTTTATCAAATTAAAGGTTTGAAAAAAAAAAATAATCTACAATATGTTAACGAATAACAAAATAATGATTACCCTTTCTCTTCACAGCAATGTTGAGCTGGTTCACTATAGTGCCTTTACAAACTCGAACGGTTATAACCAAAGATTAACAGACTGTGTGAATTGCATTATCGCCCATGCATAATCACGTTTATTGTCATAGGGGAATGTACCATATTTCGAATATGAGATGCCACTCCTCCATGGCAGGCACCCAGTGTGGTAGACTATTAGACTATGGCTACTGAGAGGGGTGTAATGATGCCGGAGAAAGCAGCCGCAGGACTAAGTGCCTCTGATGTCGGGGTGCGGTTTCCATTACTGCGAGGTCTCTCCTCACGAGTAATATCCCTGTCTTCTCTTGTATCTCCCTTTTATCTTTTCTTTCCTTTCGTTATTATTTTTTTTTTTTTTTTTTTTGCGAATTTCCTTTAGAACAATGACTCCGCATTGAAGAGGGGCAAAAAGCCGGGATCAACGTTAGGGCATTTTTGCACGTTAAGTGGTATAAACGAAGCTGGAGGAGTCTACATTTTAATTATCCTTATCGTGATTTAAAAAAAAATTGCTTTGTCAGGCTTTATTGAAATAATCCCCCTCCCTTAGAATTTATTAGTCATTTATTGCAGTACAACAGTCATAACTAATTTATAGATTTTTTGAACAGTGACATATTAGATGCTAATATAGGAAATTCGTATTTGGTATAAACAAATTGTTATGGGTAAACAAAATAATAGTTACTAATCTATGAAACAGCTAGTATATATATTTGCTAGCTAATTTATGTGTATATAAATAATATAGTGGACATAAAAAAACTCTACTGCATTTTTTCCTTAAAATCACCTTAAAAACTAAATAGTAGCCCAAATATAGATAATAGCAAAATCTATTAGAAAGCAAATTGGATTTCTATTGCTAGCTCTGAAGGCTCATGTTTTCACTTATTTTTATGTCACAGTCTGTAATGTGTGCTTAGTCGTATGGACACAAAAATACTGAATCTAAAACTAAAATAGCTCATGAGATATAAGTCAGACTTCTAAAAGCGTTCGAAGCATAATAGTCTAACCACGCAAAATTTGTAAATCTCCATCATATTTCACCTAAACACGCCTAATAAGTAAAATAATTGTGTATAAAGCCAACAATTTTTATTCCACTATTTAAAAGAGATTTATTCATTCAACGCACCTTTCTTTTATTCCAGTCTCGCTAAAAGTCATTTACTCTCAAAAATAAACTATATTGAGGTCGTTATTAAGGAAATATTTTATTCAATTATGCATTTCTTCCTATAACCTATTTTGTAAGGTATACATTGTTGAAGGGACTTAACAGTTTCTCTTTGTAAAGCTATAAACCTATCTTTATTCATTTAACATGAGAGAAGTTTGGTGTTAGCTGCACTCATTCACACTAAAAGCCAAACACTAACTGAATAGCTAAGAGAAATACCACTTCAAAATGCTAAGACGTGCTTTACCGCCACTCAACATCAAAAGTTACATCTATGTTTAATAATATATTCACCATATCATACAATAAACCAATTTTATTTAGTTAATTTATTATCCCTCATGTACGTATATTATGCATCCAATCTTTCTGGAAGAGATGTTGCAGTTAATGTGCAATAATTCAAATACAAAGTGTATCGATAAAACTGTACAATCTCTGAAATATTTTGAGCGATTATTTCGGATAAGCGCGTATCAGAATGCCAAGGTCAACGATCCAAAATTAAGTGAGATAACTTGGGTTGCAAGCCGGATCACTCAGCGTGGGCCTATACGTAAGAAGAGACCAGGGGCAGTATCTGACCTGACTAGATGAAATGATGGCTGTCAAATACAGACGTCAGGCTGAATAACAAAGACCAAAGACCTGAACTAGTTAGGCCAAACAGAAAACGACTGTGTCAAAGGCAATTATCTTTCTTTTCTCAGTCATTTCACTATTTCTTCATGTCTAAAAAACAATATCACGTTTCACTATTTATTCGTGTCTAACAAACAATACCCGGCCTTTAACGACGCTCACTGCGTTCCCCTCCTTCAGAATGTAGGTTAAATTGGCTAGTTTTGTAATACTGCCAACAAAGGTGATACCTTCAGCAGAACCGCGTTCCTGGCTTGTGACTTTTTGGAAGTCACTGATGGTTCCCTTGTTTTTTATTAAGTAAGCAACCGCTTCCTTCCCAGACCTCCCTGGTTCTCAGAATCTTATCCTTTTCTTACTTATATATGTCTCAGCTTTAGCCCTAACCCCACTTACTCATAGACATTCAAACCAGTTTGTAGTAACTCTGATCTCTTATTATTTGCATATACCAGTGTTTTGCTTGTAATTTATAATAAAGCTTTTTTTTAAAAGACTCTCCTCTACCAAGATTATTTAACTGGCTGGAGAGAGTATTTCTCCCACATTTATATTTTGTAAGGTTGTCATTACATTGGCTGATAATTGAGGTAAGTTAGCCAAACACAATAGACCGTGTCAGCTCCCCTGCTCATTATGTCACCGTTTAATAATTAGTTATGAGAATATATTATTATGTATATTACAGTAATAATTAGTTATTTAAAGCATGCTCGACTTAATCAGCTCCCTTGCTGAGGTCCATATTAAAAGTCGTTATCCAATATAGACAGCTCCCTCGAACTGGACATCTCGTTGATTATTATTTGTACGTTGTACCTTTTGTTTTTACTGGACATTTCCTATATTGGGTTTCCGCAGTTCCGTCGGAGTCGGTTTTAGCGACCCCTAACTACATTAGATAAATCACCCTATACTCTATTGTATATATATTGTAACTTAACTTAAACAAATGTAAATAACATTACCAAACCATGTTGTAAACAATAAAGACGATAATTAGTTATATGAGCGTGGGCACCCGCTACCCGTAGCAGGTACTAAGCGACCCGAACCGCCAGGCCTTCCGAGAGGGCCGGAGACCCTTACCCGGGTCAGGTATCAGTGACTCAAAGGCCACAAACTGTCAAAGAACAAAGGCCGCCAAATACTCAACTGGCATTGGGTACAATTAAACTGAAGCTGATTGGCTACGATCCGACCTCGGTAATTAAAACTTAATAAATGAACATTCCTACCACATAAATAACAATAGTTTATGTTATAATGATACGTGCCCTTTCGGCGGAACATAATTGTCTAGTGCCTGAAACGGCAATACAATTGTGTTCAATATGACCACAAGTTTAGCCGATGTTGACAGAAATAGGTCTAAAGGAATGACGTAGTAGCCCATGAGATATATTGTTTACTCAAATTGGTTTTTATTTCTTTCACCAGTCTAGTCCTTTTGAAACTGTTATCTATTTATTGAGAATATTATATCAAGTTATGATGTTTAAAGTTTAAATTGATTCTTTAAAAACTATAACAAGTGTAGTATTCGTCTAATACTAAAATGTTACACATAATCAATCCCATAAATTTTTAAAAGATTAAAGTTACCTCATCAATTAAACGATGGAATAAGATAAAAGTTCACTAATGAAAATTGAAAAGTTAAATCATGCTGGTTATTCTAACGCAATAAGATCTGTAACTGAATTTTTATTTCTCCCTTTTTTGTCTGGTGAGTAGGGCGAGGGTCTCCCAGCACCTTCGTCCATTTGATCCTACTGTCCGTATGATAATCAAAGAACGTCCCCATTATGCTTTATCTCAATAGTTTCTAATTAATTTATGTACTTCATGAACATTGCACTGGATAGTAAGTGAACAGCGTGAGGAATATCTCGGTGATAAGCTTGTGACTTGTGTGAAGGACGGGCTGTCATTTCTTCTTAAGTGCTCAAGGCGCCTCATCTTTAATTTTCGATGGTTCCTTCCCACATATGAAGCACATCACATTTACGTCGTCTCAACTTGTAGACCTCAGAGGGGTTTCTAAGTGGTACCGGTTCTTAACGATTCAATATCCAGATCTGTAGTGTCTTGTTTGTACCAAACGAAAACCTAACGCCTGCTTCGTTTAGAATATTATCAAAACCTGGTCTAAGGTATGGTGTGGTAGCCAATGTGATCTATTCTTTACTCAAATTGGTTTTCATTTCTTTGACCAGTCTACTCCTGTAAACTAATAGGTAGCTTCTCAATGATGTATCCAAGATCGCTGCTTTGCGTTTTATTTCATTCCATTCTCTGTTGTATTATTTGTAATCCAATGGAATGCTATTAAGGTGGTTTACTAAAAAAACTGAACATCACCATTCTGTGGTCCATGGACTTGTTTATTGTGGTGTACCCAGAAAGAGTGTATACTTATTTAAAAATATTAATAGCCTACCACACCATACCTTAGACCAGATTTTGATAATATTCTAAACGAAGCAGGCGTCAGGTTTTCGTTTGGTACAAACAAGACACTACAGATCTGGATATTGAATCGTTAAGAACCGGTACCACTTAGAAACCCCTCTGAGGTCTACAAGTTGAGACGACGTAAATGTGATGTGCTTCATTTGTGGGAAGGAACCATCGAAAATTAAAGACGAGGTGACAGAGCGTCCAATATTACAATTAATGACTGCAATGTATCGTTAATGCACCTGATCATTACCTTGAATATCTCAACTGCACCTTTTCTGGTCAGTATGGTCTAACCCCCTATTTTATATGTTGTTATCTGTAACATTCACTAATAATAATTAACTAAACTATCTCAAAACAATGCGGTTAATTACCGGCATATCTCGTTACGGCGTTAAATGTGTGACAAGCTATGTTTAGTAATACCCTTTATGAGATGGGTTGCATAATAATATAATCGTATATTTATACACCATTATATATATATATATATATATACTGGAACATAGTTTATGGCTGTGTCCTAGCTTGAACTCTTGAAAATGAGATTTTTGTATGTGCGGTGAAGTAAAAACCCTATAGAACTGATACCGTGCGTTTTATTCCATCAATTAAGTTACTGAGCGTTCTGAAAAACGGATCCACAATTTAAAACTATATATTAAATCGAGCGAACATTACCAGTAACATGGTTTGTACTAACTGTAACTTGACTACATTTTAGCTAATTGGATTTAGTTTAGGGACTTTTGTTTTAAACTCCCGCACCCAATTTGGAATAACCCAGCAGTTTTTATTTTCCAGTACCATTTTGCTGATATTCATTTTGTTATTTATCATGTCAATAAATATTTAAATTGTATATTTTATTTACATCGTTCTAATTCAGTTCCTTTTAATCCATTTCCACTAGAATCATTGTTCTTTCCATAACATTTTTTGTTTATTGATTTACCAAAAAATTCTTTTTTTTTTTATATTAATTATATAATTGAAATTGTTACGAAAAAAACTACTTTATATTACCAACTAGGATGCTTGATGACAATGACTTATGAAGGGGTGGCTTACCATGGCACAGTGTGGTTATTTAATCAATACTCTTGTAATGTGCCTTATGAGAATACATGATGCTATTTTACTGTCCAAGTCCAAACACAGTGGCTTTACTTACAAACAGATATAGTTCCATTGCGGTTTGTCTGTGAGCTATATAGGAAATTAAAAAAATATCCGAAAAATCTGAAATTTCAATGATATCATAACTCTTACACCAGTTGTTTAAGAATATCCAAGAGAAATATCCATGAAAAATTTTAGACGAAAAAAAGTTGAACCAATATTTTTAAAATACTTTTTGTACAAAAACTAAAATGAACTATTTTTGGTAAAAACTCTTCGTAAGTTTATTTCAGTCCAAGTATCTAAAAAAACGACATAGTTATTTCACTTTTTACGACTTTAAAACATATGACGAATGCTACAGATAAACTAATTTTCACTTTATTTTAGGTCTAAGTAAATCTTTTATTTTTATAAACGTTTACTCGTGATAATATTTCTGTTTTTAATAATGTTTTTAGAGTATTTTTGTTTATATTTTCAGTGGAGAGTTTTTAAACGACGAAGCAATATTTTAAATAAAAAAAAATTAAAATGTAGTTTTAATTATTTAGTTAAGTTTACAGTAGTAAACAATTAAGGGTTTCGATGATCTTTCTGATTGCTTTCTATTCATTGATTTCTTAACTTTTAATTAATTATTTTTACTAACTTACACATTCAGAAGTATTTTGTGTAACACGCCCCATTCAGTAATACTGTACATGGGAAGTTGTGAGTATGGCCACAGCCGTTATATTTAAATATATATAATATAGTATTTTAACTATATTGACTGATGCACAGTGACTAGCGAATGAACGAATGTGCTGTAAATATGAAAACAGAGGTCTTATTGTTATTAATTTAGAAACTTTCTATATATAAATATTGGAAAAAAGGTCACTAATCTGTTTTTTCCTGTAGTTACAGTCCACTGAAGCTTCAAAATATTGTGCATATTACGTATTATTCAATAAGATAGGATCTTTAATGGCATACCATAGCCAATGCACTAGACAAATTCATAGATTAGTGTCGCACTATTTTTCAAAGGGTTACTTTTTATTTTCAGCACATTCGGGGTATTATATGAAACCAAAAAACAAAATATCGCCCCTTTTCGTGACAAAAGGAATTGGTTAAAATTGCAAACCCCAATTAAGGCCTAAGGGTTTACTTTCTAAAAATTCGTGAACTAACACTTTCTTTTAAAAGGAACACTAATAATAATTAAAATAATAATCATAATAAAATAAATAATAATTTAGTCAAGTAGTAATGTAACTAGTGCGTGATACTAGATTAGTCATCTACTTCAATGTTATCATGACGTACTTGTACATGTTATTCTCTTATATTAAAGTATTATTTAAAGAATATTGACGCATTGAAAATTGAACTGTCTTTTAATGTATGTAGAGTTAACTTCAATTTTATAACAGATTTCTTTAATACTTTTCAAATTTTGTGAAACAAGTTAGTGCTTACATTAACAGCAGACATTTTTGTTATGAAATAGAAAACTTTGTGGGAAGACTATGCAATTTCGTTTAATTGAATTAACCAACAAAGTTGAATTAGTTGACAAAGATTGTTGTTTTGTTGAAAGTGACCGTTTAAAATAAAGTTGCCTACTCGGATTGAACTTTGTATATATTTCACGACGTGAGGTGTGAGACGTCTCACTACAAACTAAAGAGAATGTGATAGATTGTAACATGGTTAGAAGAAAACAAAAAGCGAGTTTTAGGCGAGGAACTTCACAGGAGACCGAGGCAGGCGATCTCTCGAGGCCGTTGAGTTAGCAATTTTACCCTTTCCAAACATATCAAGTGACACAAATGATTCACACTGAACCATTAAACCAACCATGAGATAGGAGTAAAACCTTTTTTACACAAGTTATTTCAAATTGTTTTCATGTATTCAAAGTATGTATTTGTAATGTCCTTATACATTCTACCCTTTTCCACCAGAAATTAAATTGACAAATTCTACATTTTCGTACTCTGGTTATCACCACTCTAGTTCTTACGTTAGTTGATGCGTGGATCAGTTGCCTCACTTTCTTATACTTATTTTTTTCCTGTGATGTCAAGAGTGTTCTTGTCAGTTCTCCAATACTTGGAAATGATGTTTAATAAAAAATAATAAATATTTTTTAATAAAAAAATTATTTATTCGTATTGCTTTTACCCTCTAGTTCACTGTAAATTACGTTTTATTTTTAAAAAAGCCATTATAAACAACTAAATATTAATTTATAAAAAAATTTACAATTGACGTAGAGCAACCAGGATGAAACATTTCCAACAGGAAAAACCAATAAAACCGCCAATCATCCACCTAGGAAGCATCAAAATCGCAGTGACGCTCAGGGACACCTTCTACAGGAAAAATTGAAGAGAAGAGAAAAACTTAACCAGACTACGCAGTAGGCACATGACATTTCACGATTGGACGCTTAATACGACCAATGTAACAGCCAATCATCCACCTAGGAAGCATCAAAATCGCAGCGACACTCAGGGACACCTTCTACAGGAAAAATTAAAGAGAAGAGAAAAACCTAACCAGACTACGCAGTAGGCACATGACATTTCACGATTGGACACTTAATACGACCAATGTAACATGCGCAAAATTGTAACAACACCAGTGACACCGAATGATATTTTCATTATAATCGGGGTTTGTTTGTCACTGTGGTGTAAATCTGCCAAAACGTTTAGTACAGGTCGCTTTCAGAGGGTTTTCAGCTGGCTCACTACATCTGTGTCCTTGAACATCGTGGTCAATCCTGATTAAAGTGATTGTATTTTTTTATGTATAATTTCACATTTATATGATTTTTTAAAATGTATATATTGATCATTTGCTTTAAAGCAACACGTAAATTTATTTCTTCTTCTTTTTTTTCTATTGCTATTTACCTCCAATTGTGAGGTAGCGGCATATGCGGACGATATAGGGGTCTACAGCACCAGCCTCAACCCAGCGAAAGCTCTAAAGGCTGCAGAGTGTGCAGTCAATTAATCCCAGACAGGTTGCGAGCTGTCCTCATTCAAGTGAACCCAGCCAAGACTCAGGGTATCATCTTCTCTTTCCAGGATGGGAAAAGAAAGCGTCCACCCAGCTTCACCATAGACGGGACTCAATGCAAACTTGCCAACAGCATCTGCTACCTAGGCATCAACCTAGGTAAACACATGACGTTCGGCACACATTTGCAGAAGAAATTGAAAAGAGTACGTAGGACTTACTACTCTCTCCAGCATCTCATCACAAGCCCGGCTATATCCCTTCGACTGAAACTCTTAATATACAAGAGCGTCCTTAGGCCAGTTCTACTGTTTGGGACACCACTCTTTAGATTCCTACATGCCAGCACCATAACTCGACTCCAGAGCTTCCAGAACAAGATCCTGCGAATGACACTCTGGCATACACCCTTTCGTGAAGGCTTCCAACAGGCACGATAAATTCGAGCTCCCCACCATCACCGACGTCATCAAAAGAACCGGCACGATGGCAACTCACAAGATCGAGTAAAGCAGAGGAAATGGTGGACATCACGGCACTAGGCCCGCCAACAACAAGCCCCTAAGGGGCACCCATCACTGAAACCCATCACCTAGAGAGACTCTAGGCCCAGCCACCAGTGGACTCTCACCCCTGTACCGAAATAACCAACCTCCACCGAGGCTTCCCACACCCTTAATCCTCTCACACCACCTTCAAGCAGGTACTCCTAGTATAAGGATCCGATTAACCTAAATATTCTATATTTTTCTCTCATCCTGAATTTCTAACTAGAGAGCTTAGAAAAAAAAGAAAAAAAAAAAGATTTTTATCAGTGAAAATGACAATTTTTTTTTTTAACCATTTATAATGTAATAACAAGAGAAAATGAAAAGTTGATTTCTTCAATACCTTTTGAGCAGAAACTTAAGAAATCATAAATGCTCACAATATCCTCGAACGTTTTTTAATTTTGGTTTGCTTATCAATTTTCCTTGTTATTGAAAAAAAAAACAGCATGAAACTAGTACTGAATATGGGTTTAAAATGTCAGATCAAACTTTATTGTTCAAAGAAATTATTTTAACTTGACCAAAATGTAAAGACAAAGAGCCTTATAGGGTTGGCGAAATTTGCAACTACTTCAAAATCATCGATTTATCTGTTAGAGGTAGAACAAATAGCTTACAATTTTCAAGCTTGATGCCTTCGCTGGTGTGTATAGGTCGATCCGGGTCTGTACAAATACTTTTATCCAAAGATAAAATAAAAAATATATCACACTAGTCATTGTGAACAGTTTTTATTATGATGATTATGCCAACTTCTGGCACGCTGACTTGACCGACCGAATGAGGCGGCTGAGGTCACCGACTAGGACTTTGAGGATATCCACCACCGCCTGGAGCAGCGCTCGGACTATCCTGGTCCCCTCCTCTGGTGCTATCCACAGGGAGCCACCACCAAGCCGCATCCGGAAGTGCACCACTCGACAAGCCTCCTGCAGAAACATGAAGATTCTTCCCTGAAGAGTTGAAGGCCTGCATTCAACCTATTTCCAGCCACATGTTAAATGGGTGTGGTCTCCACCTTAACCTATGTGTAGAGTACTGAGTAAGACAAAGTCGAAAGTTTCCTGATTCTCGTAATGTAAAAACGTAGATAGTTATAACTTAGGTATAATATTGGATACATTTCTGAGTGCTATAAAAAATATATTGGATTGCTATTTTAGACGATGTGATGTCCGTTTGACTTTCATGATGCTATTTTAAGCAGATTCGTGGCAGCTCTTAGTCTGCTGGCGTTGGTAGGGAGTTTGGAAACTAGGTACATTTAATTTGAATGTCCTTTAATTTATAAATATAAAAAAGCACCTAGAAGGGCCCGACCGCGGGTTGTTGCCACATTTGGTAGGGGGTGCTATGCTAAACCTTAACTCATAACCTTATTAGGTTTTCTTTATTTGATTTGGTATTTTTTTATTCAAGTAGCTTCTCATTCATCCCCATGAAGCTGATAAAGGTGAATCAGATCCTTTCCCGAAACAAAATATCATATGGGAATGAACCCATGTCTTCGCAGTTATAAGTCAACATGTATCTTAGCAATAGGCTACGGGACCAACTCAACGATTAAGCTCACTATTAGGAACTGATCTTTGCTTTGTTATTTCTAAGCTAAATTTTAAATCGCAAAATTTTCATTGGTCGTTTATAGCTTAGTGCAATGGTTTTCTTTTCAAAAAAAAAAATCAAAGAAATCAATCGGATTATTTACAACAGATCGGGAAGAATCGAGGATTTTTGGGTGTTTCTTCTGATTACAAGAACTGATTCATTCTCAGAGAAGGGTAAATATATGGTTATCGCTCCCTCTCAGTTTAGAGTAGCAACCAATTTTTCAACAGGTTGAGCACTCAGTGCAAATGAGATTGGATGCCTACTGATTGTTTTCTTGATTAACCTCTCTTTCACTGCTGTTTCCCCCGGGTTCATAGTTGGCTAAGCTTGAAATACCAACCCCTCTCTCTTGGTAATGTTTTATTTACCCTTAACCGATGCATCAATCATTGTTATTGGCTTGCGTCATAAATAAAAATACAGTCTGTCTATCATCTGATTATCTAATCACGCGTTTTGCAAAGTGCTAATTGTAATATAACGTTATTAAGTGTGAGGAATATCACTTCTAAATCAATACATTACCAAAAAGGATGATGTTATTATTATATTTTTTTACACGTTGTGTGGGAGAAACTCCGTCTGGGAAACCTTAGAAGCCTTAGTGAAACAAATTAAACCACACCTTGTATTGCAGACCTAAACTGGATGCTACTCAGGCTACAGCTAGCTCAGAAATATGATTCTACAACGATTAAACATATAATAAACATTTATGAGTGTTGTCGACAGATTACTATTAATATCAGTATTATTAATAATATAGCGATGTTTATATTGTATGGGATAAGCTATTTAACACTCTAAAGCCTATTTTAACATAGCATAAAACAAACAGATACAAAACACTATATGAATACACCACCAGACTTGTGGGACTAGGGAGCCTGCAGGTTTCGGGAACCCCGGGCTCTGCTTTAGTCCATGTACTATCTTGAGCTCACATCACTGGGTTTCCTAAATGAGTCTAAGTATAACAACGGAATTGATGATCTAAGGGTAGGAATATAAAATTTATTTTTAAGCATACTGAGTAATAATAAAGTTATCCAATATAACGAGAATAACAGCGGAAGGTATACCTGAAGGTAATCCAAGGTATGACTAAAAATATAAATGCTGAGATACGCTTCACATTATTAACTACAGCTTAAAAATCACAAGTAAAGAGACAAAAAATTTTATTTTGACTGGAACATTACAGGACTTCGTCGAATGTCTCCTTGAATATTTCCCAGTAGAGGCTGGTAAAGGTGTGCCAATTGTATTCCACCAACTTGACCTCTTTGTTTAGCATCCTCTTGGCACCCCTTGCCTCCCGCAGGTAGACCCTTACGGTGAGTTTGATCAGGTAGAGGTTATTCCTGAGGAGGGAGGACGCATAGCCCGAAGACAGAGTTCGCTGTCCACAGGTGGAGGCCGCCGCAATCCTGCATGAGTCTTTCACCACTGTGGTGATGCACGGTTGGTATTTCTGCGGCTCCAGCAGCTGTGGGCAACATCATGGTGCGTTTGTCTCACAAAAGTAAACTCACCCTACCACTTATTGGTTAGGTTAGAGTTTTATTTATGTGTAATATAGCAATTATGTTTGACATTTACTACCTAAATGTTGTGCAAACACGACAATGATTATTCATCCTCCTGCAACGGTAATAGCTCGTGTTACCTCAGTAAAAATTATCGATTTACGATGGGATTTTGAGGCATTTACACTGAGGGTTAGCTAACGTACATCAAGGATGAGAAAACTGAAATCAAACGAATTATACGAAGTTTGATAAAAAAGTAACGAGAATTTTTTTTAGCTTAAAATTTTTTTATTTATTCATAAATAGCAATTTTGTCCCCTTCAAAGTAACCCCCTCAGATATAACATACTTGTGCCAGCGCTTTTTCTAATCTTTGAAGCACTTTTCAAACTCACTTTCCGGTATAGATTGGCTCCTTCAGCGATTCTTCTTTTATTTCATCAATAGTGTAAAACGTCGTCCTTTCAAGATTTTTTTTTTCAACTTCGGGAACAGAGGTCGCAGGGAGATATTTCTGGCGAATACGAGGGCTGAGGTAACACTACAGTGTTGGTTTTTGCTAAAAAATTACGAACAATCAGTGAGGTGTGAGCGGGAGCGTTATCGTGATGCAATTTCCACGAATGGTTTTGCCACATTTTCGGTCGTTTTAGTTGGCTCGCTTCACGTAAACGGCCCATTACTTCCAAGTAGTATACTTTATTGACCGTAAGACCTTCTAGCAGGAACGGTTGATTGACCTTGTCGAATTATTTTCGGTCTTGGCTCTTCAGGAAACTTCCATTTCTAAGATTGCACCTTGGCTTCCACTCCATCAGCAACCTTTTTAATAGTAATTCTGCGATCGTCCGGAATCATTTCCTTAAATTCTTCAATGATGTCGTCGTTTATTGAATTGTTAGGGCACCCGGCGCGATTATCATCTTCATCTTCACGACCCTCTTTGAACCACCGCTAATACCACTTATAAACTCTTGATTTAATCATGGTAGATTCTACAAAAGCCACTGTCAACATTTCAAAAACTTTGCAACACTTTATTTAATTTTTTTGACAAAATTTAATACAAGTTCTTTGATACATTTTTTTCGAAACTAAAAATCGTTGAGAACACCAAAACAGGTATAACCTTAGTAAACATTGTAAAACAGCTGCAAATTTTAATGTATTTCAAGGACATGTGTACCAACATGATAAAAAAAAAATTGTTTTTTTAACACCCGTGAAATCATAAAACTCTCGTTACTTTTAGATCAAACCTCGTATATGTATGTTTTTTTTTGTTTACTTGTTTTAGGTCAACCAGAACCGTCAATGATACCACTTATATGTGACCATTCGTGATTTCGGTTTTTTAATTATTTTGACTTTTACGATTATTTTACAGTGCTTGGAAAGAAATTCGTTAACGTTATTAAGACCTTAAATATTATACACAACAAATATATATCTCATGGAGCCACATGAGCGCGATAGTGAGTACAAATCTCCTGTAAAAGCCGACCGGGGCGCAGGTGGCACCCCATGTCACCTAGTTTTGGTAAATTCTCATAAAAAATCCCCCCCCCTCCATAGTCCACGGTGCTCTGTGAGACATGAAGTGTCACCCAAAGCCCCGAATATCGGCCCCCCGAGAAGCCAAGGATCCCGACCAACAAGCTCTCTCTCTCCCCCTGGCTTACAACGGTAGCATTCACAGTACTTTTATAACTCTCTTTCCTAGAGAAGGAGAAAAAATATTTCAAATAACAACAGGAACAATATATAATAAATAAAAATAAACTGGAATAATGATAATGAAAAAGTTATTGTAAGTCAGTGAAAAGAAACAATAATGATATAAATAGGTTGAATGAGCACTGATTCTTCGTGTTTCAAGGAATTTGAGTACTGAAGATTGCTTCATCTGAATTGGCAAAGACTTCAGAATGAAAGGACGAGATCCTCCGCTCTTCCTCACTCTCAGGATATCCGACCAAAATATGCTTTACTGTAAGCACAGATCCACAGAACCCACAAGTAGGGTGGGTTTCGTTAGCCATGGGTCAGTCTGGGTTTATGGTGATATGGTCAATCTTGAACTTTTTGGTAACTATGCTTCACTAGTTTTGCCAGCAATTCCATAATGCCAATTCAAAATTATAGAAAGTATGTCGTCTAAGGGCCATCTCAAATGGTTCACCTTCGGAAATAGCCCTGCAAGCAATAACGTCATAATCTTTATTCTTTGCTATACCACATTCTCCCGGTAGACAACAGAATATAACATTGAATACCAATTGTAGATGTGTGCTTTTCAGGATTGAAGAAATTATTGGGTTGCATATATGGATTTTTGGAGTGCGCCGTGGTGAGAGGAATAAGCAAAACCAAGTCGTAATTTGAGCAAATATTCTGTATATCATTTTAATTTAAGATCGACTATATTTTATTAACTGTTTTTGATCATTATCATTTTTTGTTATTATTTATTCACACCGATGAGTATGATGTGTTTTTTTAAGTTTAAATTGTGCAATTCAACTACAGTAATGTGCTTGCCGTATCAGATCTTACTATTTTTACTTTTTGCTATTTAATAATGTACCCAATATTGTACAGTTCGATTGAGGGCCTATTTAAATATTACCATTTTCTATCTGTTACATATATGACAATATTTAACCCCATATCCACCTAAAGCACATCTAACTAATAAATATGCGACAAAACAAAAAGAAAAGAATTTATTAGAGAATAATTTATTTATTCACAATTAGCAAGCCACAACCATCGATCCAACACGTCTACTACTGGAGTTAAACAGATCGAGATTATGTCAACAACGGAACTCCTAATGAGTAATTGTTTAACCGAATGAATTATTTCTAAACACATTTAATAGTTGAACTGTTCTCTGGTAGTTCTTGAACTAACAATGCCCTCATAATGATGACCCCTTAACAATGAGCAGGGAGGGGGAATAGTAAGAACTCTATAGACTTCGGCATGGATAGGATGAAGTTCAAGTTCGATGTTGTTTAGTCATGGTCATTATACATTTACGATTGTAAATGCAAAGAGACAAGAAAACAAGCCGTAAACTTGAATTTATAAGTACTTTAAGCAGTCAAGTATAGACGACCATGCAGAATATAAAAGTGCTGTGAAAATATATACAAATATTGATAGATACAAATATGTATAATGTACAATAGCAAATGAAATAAAAAAATCTTTAAAATAGTAAAAGTAAGTACAACTAAAAATCAGATTTCATAAACAAATACAGCGGTAAATAAATATGTACTAATAGGATTTAATTTTAACGGATTCCATTGAATAATAAATGGATGGAAGAATAAATGAATAATAAACACAATGTATTAGAAAACATATTAGTAGAATTTAGGTCTATACTTAATGATCCAACATTCGGGTCGTACCTAGCCTAATAGACCAAATCTGACTTTGATAGGCATGTCGTGTGTCAGCAATAAAGGTTTTATTGAAATCTGTGTCATTCGATGTATACTTTTTAATATTGTTATGTTAATATTCATGAAATAGGTTTAGGTTGATAGAAGTATGAAATTAAATTTTAATCAAATCTGTTATTTCGACCTAGCGTTATTGACAAGGATAAAAACAAGACATATAGATTACCAAAGATAAATGAAAGAAGCGTTGCATACATACAGTACTTAATCACTTAAAAGTTTGAATTTAAAATTAAGAAAAAAATAATTACAAAAAGTTTGTAAGTTAATCATTGTTCGAGAAATACATGTTAATTTAAATTTTTAACTAACAATTTTAATTATTGTTACCTTTCATGTTTTGTTAACCAGGGCCTGATGCACGCGTGTACATATTATTTCGAAAAGTCAATTATAAATAAATTTGAAGAAAATTTCCTATTATCAGCCTGAGCCGGTAGTCCAATGAATAAGTCCATTTAATTATAATAATAAAGCTTTGTAATAATTAAAAAGAATGATGGCTAATAAGAGATTAAACCCTGCCATTTACATAGAAAAATTATTCTATACTAAAATGCTCGTTAGATGAGAATGTACTAGTCAGGGGACGATAGCAAACCTGTCAGGGAATGAGTTGACTTAATCCACGTTGGATTGTCTGCCTAACCTTACTTTATTATTTTATTGCGTGCTGCTATGTATTTAACTATAGATAAACATATCATTCTGTAGTTTTTCTTTTCTGCCCAGAAGACAGCCAAAAATGTAATGAACTCCACCATAACATGTCTCACATAGGATAGGGTTACCAGCATAAGTGTTCCATTGACAACTTGGTAAAATCTTCTTCCGAATCGCGGAAAATGTGCAAAAATGGCAAACTATTGACAAATAAAATTCTTCTACAAGCGATGTGCCTAAGAAAACTGATATAAAGTTGGTCCCCTATGACGTTCGAGATCCCTGCTGGTGAAGGTACATATGTAGAATCCTAATAGGCGCCCTTCCTAATACCTGAGTGACCTCTGGGTTGCGAGAACGTCTATCTATTCCAATCTATTGACTATTCGAATAAAATAAACTTTAGTAAAATGACCCCCTCCCCCAAAAATGTTTAAATTGCGGGCAAACGAAATATTCAAATATTTCCCAGGGGTAGAGCAGTGGCTAAGAAAACCAACTCAATTTAAATAGCACGTCTTCTAGTCACAATATGGAAGGTTAATTCTTATTTACTTTAGAGCTCCATAAGCAACAAATTGGGCTAAGGTAACAATAAGTATGTATAAGGATATATGTAACTATACAAATAATATTTATTCACCAATTTAAAATACGCTATTGTTGATTAGGCTTAGAAATTTGGCTCAGTCGAAATATAAGTATTTGGAGGTATAGAAACCAAAAGCCAATTAAATGTAATGATAAAAAATGAATTTACTGTTATATGGTGCAGGGACCGGCACCGATTGAATTTCTGGTATTACAATGGTTGGAGCTACCATTGATGCTTCTTAATAATGCCTTTGATGTGTATTGTTCCAATTTCTTAAATCCTTCTGAATAAGTAAATATATTCTTGTGAAAAATATAGTTAAGACGTCTGTACATATTTTAATGATAATTTAGAATTGAAGCGAAATGTGTGTACTAGAAGCAAGGTTGTACTTCAGAGTGCGGGCATGGATATTTTAGCTTAGGGATACGCACCCACACCTCGTACATGCCATACAGCCAGAACTGATTCAGGCCTCTCCCAATCAACATCTATCAGTTAAAGGTTAGAAGGTGTGTTTATGAAATTGGTTTCAGCCGTCAGAAGTGCCTTATTTCCTTCTTCATCCAAAACTTCCGACTCCTAAATATCCTATATCCAACATTAGCACAGGCAAGAGATAGCATCAGATGTCCATATATTGAGACAAGCCGCTCAATTTACGTTGTCTAGTTTGTGTTATTGTTATATCAATAATTCCATATTGAAAAATTACTCCTTGAACTAGTGCATGTACAAATTTCAAATATACTTCCAGACAAGAACTGGTTTATTTATATTCCTTTTAAAAGCAAAATGAATGAAAAGCCGTTTTTTTTTTCGTACAAAAACTGTACTATGATCAGACAATGCTAATATGATCCAGTGAATGGTCAGAACACCTCTAATTGCTTGAATGCCCCTTTTATCTGTTAGGGTGTTTCGTCGTGCATATGTTTTCTCATAATAATAATAACCATAGAACTCTACAATAACGGGGTTTCAATTAGATATCGGGCAAAGATATTAACCAAGAAAGGATCCGAACCTGATTGTGAAATTACATATTACAGTGTTTATTAATGTTTTAATTAGATATTCATAGTTTGTAATGTGACCCGCTAATTGTTATGGGTAGTGATGAAAGTTTCATGAAATTAGTTGCTTACAATGAAAAAAACCTATGAGCAAGCACATTGGACTTGATAACTCTAAACGAAAGTCTTTGATAGCTACAATTATTGGCCCGAAATCGAGTCAAATTCCAGTTGAACTGCCTTAGTTTCACTACTTGTTGGTGCCATGTATTGGCTTTCAGTTTCAAACTTCCCTTGAGTTGATCACATGGTCTTTATTGGAGTTTCCATTGTGACTGCTTCTTTGACTCGTTATCCGTAATTAGTGAGGCATTTAGGTCAATCAGTCCTTACAAATTTTCTTTCAATTCACTTTTTTTAATACAATTAACATATTTGTTACAGAGAATGGGGCCTATTCAAGTTTACTGACGATTTACACAAACATAATTCGTTATAAAAATGTACTATTGAATGTCTTAGGATCTCCTACAATTTTTTAAAAATATGTACATGTTTAAATTGAATCAAATATTAAAAATGGTGACATCCCACAAACATCAGAAATATATAACATATTTTAAATAAATATTATTTCTGTTTATTTTAAAACTCATGATGAACATTTCCGTGGACGTGTAAAGACTTTAAAAGCTGTTCAGTATCATGGACTAAGAATATTCTCTTCTGATTTGGAAGACATACAAAAACGTAACATTTCGAATGAGGATTCAAAGTTAAATTTGACTGAAAAGGTTCATCGGAGAGAAAGAAATAGAAGAAAATAGAAAAATAAGAAAAAGGTAGCATAGGATGCTCTGGGTGGTTGTGGGTTCTTACTTCAAAAGATAAGGAGCAAAATACATTGTTACAGTTGTCGTAGTCACTTATATATGGTCTGTCAAAGTCCTGTTAGCCTAGCATCGTAAGCACTTGAAGTTTGAAAAAACTATCTTTTTTCAACAAAATGTTAACATGTACATATGTAAGGACTGTTCTCGAGCCACTATATATCTGGATGGAAAAAAAAATTGGAACTACACCACTTCTGTTCTGAAAATCTCATTTCTTATTTTCTAGTGAAGGAACTATTATTAGCGTAATATTATTATGTAAACACTTTCTAAAACACAAATAAATTGATTTCATTTTGACAAAAAAACTATTGTAAATAGTCAACAGGTCTGAAAGTCTAATAGGTGATATTTCATTGTCTTACCAGCACACTCTCCGGAAATAGGTCCAACAGGAGACCCACTCTCCCGGTCTCCCGTGCAAAAATAAATGGCTTGGATTGGGATATTGACACGAAGCGTGATTGATGCAACGTCACGGGGACAAATGGTGTAGACTCTGCGAAATCGAGAACTCCACTTCCATCCCTTTCCCTCAACGGATTAATATTTATTTATGGTAATATTTTTTTTATACTATTTAAGTTTTTTACTTTGTGGGTGTTAAGTCTGTTTTTTTTTTTGACCTAGTAAGATTTTGTTTATACCCCACTCTTTCTGCCCTTCATCTATACAAGTATAAAAGGGTGCAGGTTTTACTTAACTCCTTAACTAGATGCTAGTTCTAAAACGAATCATGTTTTTACAAAACAGCTTCTGAAAATTCACTAGTACGGGAGTTTAACTCCAGCAAAAAGAACGAAACATCTGTTACTAAATAAAAACTTTCTATTTCTTTTAGAATTGGGATTCTACATTGCTAGTTCGAAATAAGTTAAATTTAATATGTTTAATAACTTGTGATGTGTGAATGAAAATTTGGATAAGCGATTAGCTTAAATATAATTTTAATTTAATATGTAAAAACTTGTGATGTGTGAATGAAAATCTGGATAAGCGATTAGCTCAAATATTATTTTAATTTAATTTGTGAATAAGGTTTTTATTGGAATTTCTTCTATTTAATTTTGTTTTACATATACATCATTATGTGATAGCCAATAAAATAACTAGGGAAAGATACCAGAAGATTTAATAAAAACTTAGTAACAAGATGAATTGTAAACCAAATTGTGATATAAGTTGTCAGATCTCTCTATACTAGTCCTTTTGGAAATTGTAAGAAGCTAGTATTGTAAGATGGATAGTAAAATAATATCCAATTGTTTCTGAGATAATAATAATTTGTATTACACACCTATGTGCATATTTCATATTATGGCTAATATATTATATAAAAATGAGATTATTTTGCAAACGAAGAAAAAATTGCTAACCCAAGTATTTGTTAACATAATTCAATATTACTACTATATGATAATCCTATTAAAACCTCTTTCAACAAAATTAAGTATTAAGTAAGCTAACGAAAATTATTTTTTTGTAATTTGAATTCATATCTCATTGTCATGTCTGATGTCCTTCACTGCAGTAAACTTTAAATCTGAAATAGCTTCTGAGAAATGGATGATAAATTTCGAAATAAGTAGAGAAAATAGTCGAATAATAATTATAGTAATATATATAAATCAAATCGCTATTCTAAAGGCACGGCCAATAATGTTAGGGATTATACTGACCGCAACCTAAACTGATAAATATTTACATAAGTAGACTGGTAAAATATATAGATAAAAAAACACACTAACCAGACTTAATTGCGTGACTGTAAGAAAGTACAAGTAAGTAGCCTTTGTGATATTCTTGTACAGACAGAAAATTTCAGTCGGTAAAACGATTTAATAACTTTCTTGTTTATTTTATTAATTTACGTGATTATATAATTTCAAAAGAATCTGAAATATACGTATTATTCAATAATAGATTTATACCCTTACATTTTATTTGCCTTCAGTCAAAAGCTCGGTCAAAGTTTTTTAAATTGTCGAGGAGGATTTGAGTAGTGGGTTATGGTTGTAGTAAATGTGCCAGTGTGTTAGAGTTCACGTTATCCATTATGTTCACTTGAAGCTTAAGATATTCGCAATATAACTTAAGAGCGTATTCTTTTATACGACCCTGGGATCACTTTATATTCTTTTCAAGGAAAAAATTTGTTAACCTCACTTATTAACTAAATTTTTATAAATAAATGTGAGTTGGCTAATGAAGTAAAGCTAAGTGATTATTAAATGGTTGTAAAACAATTGACAGTAGTCCTAAGGAAGGATATTTAATTTTATTTATTATATCATCAAGGTGGCCGAGAAGTGTTAAAAAGCTAAAATATCTATCCTTATAATTAACAATGATAAATTCTGGCTAGACGCTACTCAAGCCGACTTTTTTTTGATCTTTTTTCCTAACTACAGTGGAAAAATCAGATTTTATTGTCATTGCTAGCTTGTTATTAACAAGCTATTAACAATAACGAATCGATAAAGTTTAAAATTCAGGGTTTTTTTCAGACAGGCGAAAAATGACTGGATGTATCTCTTTGTAATTAAACACTCTTGTGGCCTTAGCAATAATTCAACAGTTCAATATATATATAACATAACCCCATTCTCCTGCATTGGTTGAGGAGTTTCATGTCTTCTTGATATTGTTACCTTGTTATTTTGTTTCTTCTTTGATACCCTTCGTTGGCCATTTCAAGGCTCTTCTATTCCGTTGCACTACCTAACCTACTTCCTCGCAGGAGCTTTTTCGGGCATCCTCTTCACATATCTCTATTATATTAATTAGCTAGAATGACAGGGGGAATATTTACTTATCGATTCTGAGTCTCATTTATAGTCGTCGATCAGTCTCCTTCATACGTGTATATTCATCCCATGTCAGTCCCTATACAACATCTGATGGGAAAATAATTTAAGTTCAAATATCTTTTTTGTCGCAACGAATCCTCTGCTTTCACTAATTATATGAAAATGAGAAAATGAAGGAACTTACAAGGAAGATGTTCTTGACCCTGTGAAGTTCCTCGCCCATCCGCAAGCCGTAATGAACCTGTACCAGGTGAGCGTACTCCTTTATCAGTTCGGTAACAATTCCCATCATGTCCAGGACAGACTTCATCACGTCGTTGTAGTACTCAACCACTGGAAAAGATAGATAAATCATTGCAATGTAGATTTCATAAAGGGGGCAAAGTCAACTAACACAAAAGTAGTCTGGCTATTGTGTAAATAAGCAATACCAGATAAGGATAACGCTCACATGAGCATGCTTTCATTGCCACGGCAATAAGCAAAATGTTTTCCACAGAATTGAAATAGATAGAAGAATCCTAAAATAATATTTTTTTATTCTTCAAATAAAACCAGAATCTCGGAACATTTGGATTAAATTCCTGGCTGTAGCGTTCCTTGCACTTTAAAATATTCATTGTAAACACATCTCAGGATTAAACACGATATTTTTACATGCTTGTTTGTATTTGGATAAGTTATTTCAATATATAAGCAAATATCAAACATTTCCTTAAAATAAAATACCATTTCATTTGAAACGGTATAATAATAATGAAAATTGAAAATAAAATCTTTTCTGAGGAAATGGGGAATCTATAAAGAGGTACAAAAGCAGCGCAGACCCCATCCTCAATTCGCTCAGAAAATACCTTCACCGTCTTCCTTAGAGAGTGTATTGGATATCTAACTCACTTTTAGGTTTCATACTATAAAAGCTCAGGGTCATGCAGTCAAATAGTAATAATATTGTTTTCCAAAGTGAGAAAAAGAGACATGTACATATTTGTATTTTGGGTTATTTAAGGTACAGACTCTCCAAAACATTTTTTTCATTGACACTATATCATCTGCAGACATTTCGGTTGTTGAAGCATCATCAGGAATACAATGTAGAAACTATAATTTTATTACATTTATTATAGTTAAGAGGCTATCAGTATTGCTTTTCTATTATTGGTTGGGCATAAGCTGGATATTGCTTATTGTTGACTATCTTCACGTGTATCTTCCTGTGGATTATTTTCCAAGGGCATAAAGCAATAACGAAATGACATAAAAATAGGAGTATCTAGAGGTCCTCGAATTAGTCAATATCATTACGCTCAATCCTCTGCTGTTAATTGCATCCATAGCTTATAATTGCTTGTAAATCAATCTTAAGCCTTTTTTGGATTATACCGTCTACTCAAATGTTTTAGATGAAGCATATCCACCTCGTCAGTTAAAATTGTTAATGATCAATTGTTGATTGATATTGTCAATGATGATGGTACTCTACAAATACTTTTTTTCTTTTAAGTAATGGTGAAATTATGTGAGTATGAAGTAATATTAAATAGAAATAATAAGAAGCTGAAATTTTAGGGGCCCTAATATAGTGCAGTGGTTCATGACGTTAAAAGGACCTGGGTAGAAATCTCAATTAGGGCAGTAAATTCACTTACTTTAGCCCATTTCTAAGGCCCAGATGGGAGGGTATAAGTGCATCAATACCCCCCCCCCCCCGGCCCACCCAATACATCCAATTAAAAATTAAAGTTGATGGTTAGGACTTAACTAGTATTGAAATAAAGTAATTAATTACTAACTATGAAAAAAACAATAATTTAAAGCTCGAAAAAGTATTCTTTTTGTAACATTTTACGTTAGTATCTTATACCGAAACAAACATTGAAAAATTCAACCGTTGCATGACGTCTCACGAAAGCATATAATAACAATAATGACACAAGATGATAGGAATTCCAAAAAACCGTCACCTTGGTTTTCTTGTCACGATTTGCATATAATTTATTCGAATGGCTACACTATATTCTATCATAAGTCTGATGCTGATCAGGCATTCATCTTTCCCCAATCTCACTAGCAAGATAATAATTCTTTATAAAAAATATTAAACTACTTGGTGCCTCCGCATAATTGATTCCATCGATAGCAGGCCTCGCTAATCATTTTTACCTTGGATTTTCCTAATTTTTAGCAAGTTACCTAGCTCAAATATGAACTGTTTTTTCTTAAATTCCTTGAAAGTAGAAGACAAATGTGAAGAGCCCGTGGTGAGTGATTGAGTTTTCTATGTGCTTTGACTGTAAGAGATGCCTATTTTTAATCTGTTTAACATGACAATGTAATTGTTTATAACTTAACATATCGATACTTTCCGTTGGGGTATTATATTTTAACCAAAAACTAATCATCATATTTTGAGATTCTTCCAAATATACCATTAAATATTTTCGCTCGATTGAAAATTTTTCCGGCTATGACAGATAAACGAAGTACAATTTCTATATTCCTGTTTGACAGTGGAATTTCTTGCTTCGTGCTCAGAAGCAATTAGGACGTTATTTATAGCCACAGGTCTCTTTGAGGGCTCGTACCGGAGTCCTACAATTTTCAACCTTTTGCTAACGAAATTCACACGCCAAAAAATACCAGGATCACCCTAATCTTTATTACAATTTTATTTAATAATTTATACAATAATTAAAACCCTGCAATTAGCATTTTGATAGTTTTTGTGGTTTAAAAATTAATACCTAAATAACAAAAACCATTATTCTTACGAAAAGGAGGCAACATATTCCTGACAAAAGTCAAACGAAAAACCTCTGAAATTATCTTCATAAAATGCCACAACATACTTCAAAATATATCTAGTCAAAATAAATGTTTTACCAACCAGGTCAAATTATTATCAGATTAAAAACCTAAGCAAAAGTGTAAAAAATGAACTTATATTTTAATAAACATTTTAAAATGAGTCCAAAAAATTAAATAATCCTGTACAACACTAAATTTGACCACTATTAAAGTATGTTTGCCTAGCATGGAGATTCTCCAATAAACAAGATCTGAAACAGTCAAAATAAAAGTCTCGAAATCATAAATGATTACCTTTATTATATCAGAATTAGACATATGCGTGACATATAAAATATACCATTCATTAAAAAATTCTTGCAAACTCAAATTAAAAAAAAATTGGCAACTCAAGAAATCCACCAATTAATGAAATAAGAAATTAAACTAAATTTATATTTACAAGAGAACCAAACCTATTCTATTTCAATAGTATAACAAGACATGCTAAAATATTTATAATCATGCCTAGTTTAATATATTGTTCTTACATAAATTATAAGAATTATTTTGTAATTTAGATGGAGTTTTGAAGAATTTTCCCAACATGGAAAAAGTTGTCAGGAAGCAGCTGGTTATTCTTATAATAAGCTACCACACCATTGTAATAATTGGTATTTATAATATATTCATAAATTGCAATAATAAATTAGTAGGTATTTTGTTGACATCATTAATAGGTTAGATGTGGGTGGGATCCATAGCATAGCTGTTTCATCGGATTTTTGATAGGATAACCAGCTGCTTCCTGACAAATTTTTCCATGTTGGGAAAATTCTTCAAAAACCCTTCAAAGGACGGATCGAAAATCCGTAGGAGGACCAGTAACACAAGTATGCCCACTTCTTTAGCTAACATTCCTTCTTATGGACTTTGCATCGCTTTTTCTAATATCCCTCCGAACTGAGGTAAAGAGAGAACATCTGGAAAAGCTTCCCCCTCCCATTTGCAGGATGATTAAAGAAGAACCTAGGAACTGGAAGGGACATATTAACGGCTGGACCAACGAGTTGTGGAGTGCCAGGTAGACCAATAGCAGGAAACCTCCCTTTGGTCAAGCACAGGCGAAGTGGGTGTTCCCTGACACTAGAGCTCCCAGGTCCTGTCGTTCCAAGTTCTACGCCCCATAAAATAAATTAGCTCAGGAACCCAACTGCCTACATTGCAAGAATAGAGATACCGTGGAGGCGCGCGTGCTCACTTGCCAAGCCTTGGCATAAGCAAGAGCACGGATGCTTTTTTCTAATCTCTAACAGTAGGAATGCAGCTGTTTCGATATCAACCACTTATTACTTCTAGCATCAATGTACTTGCCCTTTGAACAATTTGTAAGTTTACGTTTACGATTTCTCCTGCCTCTCCTAAAGTTTGAATTGTCGAGATCCACCTGTACCAGTTGTAGAATGATTCCAAACAGTAATGAATCAATCTATTACTCAATATCTTCTAATATTAATTACTAATGTATTAAGTTTATTGTGCTTCTTTTAGTGTGCATCTGAGCTTTGTATGTTAGCTTAGCGTCTTATTTATGGTTAAATTTTTTATAAGAACTGGACACAGGCTATCTACCCTTTTATGATTTGTAACGAACTTCCTTTTGTAAATAAATCGTAAATCCCTTCATTACGTGGATGTAATTAGCTATGTTTTTGTTGTTGTTTTTTTTAAATGTAATAACTGATTCTTGGAGTCGTCAGTTTAACATTCATAACCTTATTTTATTATCAATATAATAAAGATTTCAATAGTAAATAATTCTGTAAGTAAATTAACATTCGCTGTGTGGATTTAGTTAACGACTACTGAGCTTAGGTAAATGCACTAATTGTTTGAGAAAGGCAGTACTTGGACCTGTAATTACCGACTGAAGCAAAGTTCTTCACGTCTGCGGGGAGCTTGGACATGAGAAGCATCTGCTCGAGACGGTCCATCAGCCTCTTGTTGGCAAGGTAACCTTCGTTAAGGGCCAACACCATATCTTCCAACGAGTCAGGAGAGTCCACATTGTCGCACTCTAGCACCTCCATCTTCGAAATGTATGGTGACCCAAGCTGTAGTGTTCACAGTAATTTAAAAGTACATAAGTAAATGATCAATAACTAAACGGGAGAAGGGAAGAAAAAAAGGCCTATATTTATATTTAACAGTTTTAATGTGATGGCGTCATGTGTTCGCTGTTACGGTATCCATAGCGATCATTAGATAATTGACAATTAGACGTTATTTGTAAATTTCCCCCAGTCTGGTCACAGTCACAGTGTAATCACACAATTACACCCATGCTTGTCACAACAACATTTATATAATAGTTGAACCACTAAAGGGACCGTATCGTTGCACAGTGTTAATCTGTTGAAATTTAGAATTTTTCTCTCATTTGTTGTTCCATAAATTAGATGAGCGGGTGTTTGATTATTTTATATTTTACTAATAATAATTAGTATTTAGAGCTGTGCCTTATACAAATTGAGCCTAACTTTACAGGCATGACTTCACAACAGTTTGATAGTTTGATATCATTCATAGTATAAAATACTTTGAAATTTATGAACCTATATGCACGCCAAATAATTTTTTGAATACAGATTGTGAGACAAGTTTCCTGCCGATATTAATGCAATATGATCTGAGTAAGTCTAGGATTTCAGATCTTTGGTTGAAAATATTGCACAGGTCACTAGTTTATCAAAATAAGTTTAAATGCAAAATATAATGTTTGCCTACGGCCAACAAAGGTTCACAATCTTCAGAACTGCTTTAAAAAACCAACCAAACCAGGGAATTTGCTTATGTCATATCTAGTGAAATTTATTCAATTAGCAGTGGAATAAGTAAGAACCACTAATCTTTAAGTTACAAATTAAAGAATTAGAATAATAAATATTTCCGCTGTATTTATATTGAAATATAGGTGAGTTGGGCCCTCATTAATCAGGTTATATTTCCAAACGTGAGATACATACATCGTAAGGCATACTGTGGAAGATGATTTATATTTATTTCAGTCAATGAATTAAAAAAAAAACTATTTGGAATCTTGAACAGGCTGCAGTTTTTATACAAATGCAGTTTAAATAAAAAACCAATTCGTTTCCTCGAATTCACTATAACTTCTAAGAATGCGGTATAAACAAATATTATTATACCAATTAAGCTATAACCAAACTTCTCTTAAGCAGTTATTTTGAAATACTGGTACAAACTTAGTGCAGTCTACGGTAAAGATCTTTTTACTAACTGGATTTAATAAAATTCATTCAATTTTTTTTTTTTGATCAAGTGAAGAGGACTAACATTTTTTTTGCTTAGGAGAACGTACATCATTAGGAATTTAATAAACCTCTAATAAATACAGATTCATAAAAAAAGAGAGCTCTTACCGTTCAAAAGCAAACAAGATTTAATTTCCCCAGAACCCGAATTCTCACTCCGCGCACAATGAAGTGACAAAATTAATTTAATAGTAATTTTTAAGAAGAAAACAAGCAATAAAAAATAAGTTTTATTGCCTAATATTCATCAGATAGCTTTGATAAATCTGTCAGTTGAAAGAAATTATTGCCCTTATAGGCTTAAATAAAGCAGGGAACAGGGCATATTACCCTTCCCTCGACAAATTGGTCGATGTAGGCAAATATCCTCTATTTTAAGAACTTGTGCCCAAGTCTCAAGACAAATAACTAACTTATCTATCTCAAAATACAGACACATTGAATATTCAAAACCAGCAGGTTATGTGATAACATCTGAATAGATAAATTAGTAAAATACAGCTTTCGTTTGTACAAGCTAAAGAGTTGGCTGATTTGGAGTACTCTCGGAGAATACCAATTACCACAAGAAGATACATGATATGAAAAAAGTAATACCTTACAATCCTGATGAGGATGAGGATCCTGATGACTTGCCATGAGGAACTCAATGAAGAAGAAATTTACGACTGTTGTAAAAAATAAAAACAATTTTTCAAAAATGCAATACTATTTTTTTCTTTGCACTATATGTATCAAATTTTTTCCTGATGTATAATGAATTACGTTACTATTGTTTGTTTGCACAATTTTTGTACGAAAAAAACATCTTTTTTTGGGCCACCAATAAAGTATATCATTTAAATTTTTCAGGTGTGAAAAATCAGTTAGAAGAAATACAACAACAATTCCTTGTACTTTAATTAATCAATAATGAACCAACAAAACAAATAAGTTTTTTAATTTTAGTTAAACTGTATGAAACGTATCATACGAATTTCATTCCGAAAAAGTAGTTAACAAGTTTTTTTTGATTTTACAAAAAGTCTAATTTTGTTTTCGGGCCCATCTTTAAAATGACGATTTAATTATCGTCTATGCTTATTTGTAATTTCAAATTAAATTAAATTCGCTAAACAACTTTAATAAAGTTTCCTGCGTCAGCAACAAAATCGGAAAATTTTTTGCAAGAAGTAATTGTATCTATTTTTTTATATTTCCCTCAGTATCATTCAAATTCTGATGGTACTTGTATGAATCGAAGTTCATTTGTGTACTGAGATTTTCTAGTTTTTATTCAAATAACTTAAGAAACATCAAGAGGGAGTTTCGCAATTACAGTTGAGAGGCACGATTTTGAGTTTGATTTAGTTCAAATTTAATTATTGGTTTTCTTATGTATGTGTGTTTTTGTTATCGCCTTCACTTTACGACATGACTTTTGAATATCATCAACTTGTGACATAATAATAAAATGGGTGAACTCAAAACAATCTATAAAACTTACATCTCAATAATAGCACTACGACTAAAAAGAATTGCCATTCTATACTACTATTGAGTTACCAAGTCCATTTAAATTCAATTAAGAAATTCCTACGATCTCTGGAAGGCTCCTTGGAATGTCAGAAAAGTCTACTGGCAGGGGCGTGGGCAGACATTTTTTTCTGGGGAATTGAAATTAAGTAGGAGGGGAGATATGAGTATTTAATCCAAAGATAGATATAATAGATAAATTATAAGTTAGCATGTATAATTATAATAATATAATATAATAATAATTATAATTACATTATTTATTACGACCTAGTACAATACTGCGAAATACAAATGCATAATTCAGTACAGTACTCTTTGCCTAGTAATGATTAAAATTAAAAATTGTGGGATCTATACCACAAGTAAATATCCAAATGGTTATGAAATAAATACATAAGGCTGTAGTATTATTGATTATGTAATAATTAGTATTGTTGACGCAATGATATAAAGTAATATTCAAGGATATTCAACAACATTCAATTAATTATTGGTGTTTAACGTTTTTTCTGGTTCTTCCTCTTGTTTGAAATGTGATTCCAGATAATATGATACGTACTTTCAAGATTTTAAATAGATTCGAACATTTTTACGACTTATTTTCAGAATGTCAAGTGTCCGTACTAATTTGCAGTAATATCCTCGACCGGTTCAGGAAATATCTGTCACACTGGATATAGATGTACTTATTTGTTTTTAGTTCATATGAAGGCCATATAAAGAATCTATATGAAAATATAAAAAATCCATATAAAGAATCTATATGCTACACACATAAAAATAAGGGCATATGAATAGAAGAGGTAGGTGAATATTGGAACAGCTGAATGTTCACACATTTTCGGTTTAACTGCCTAATGGTGGTTCCGGATCGCCACAGGTGAGGGGACGAGGAGTTTTAAATATGCATATTGATGGTCTGGGAGGGAGGGTGTGGTAAGCCGCAATGGGCAATATATGTTGTCGGTGCTAACTCACTGTGTGCGGGACTGTGTTATACCAAAGTGGTGCTGTTCGAACTAAATACGGATATGTATAGCCGGACCCTTATTGCCAGACTTAGTATATTCGCAGATCATGGCATGAAGGATATATTCAGAATCCACTGAAGTTCTATTACAGGATTGATAGGAATAAGGAATAACCCGTTTAGAACTGAAGTGCGCTCTCTTTTCCGCTGTAAGCGCGTCTATGATATGTTGTATTTTTTATAGCTATGATCATATCGTCAAAAATCACATGCTGGAACAACTCATGAGTCTTGGCGTTTTTGACTCCAACTCTTTATGGTAACTATTCATAAAATTGAGCCACCGGTAGAACACTAACCACATAGATAACCTTGGTTATCAGATTCGTATTATTCAAGACATAAGCAAATCAAGTAGAAGGTGAGTTATCACACCACTAGATATTCTTTAAAGTAGCCAAAACCATTTTATTGACATATTTTAATAATATTTTGTGAATATAGTAGACATGTAAAGTGTTTATTAGAGTGTCATGATTTTTAATTTGATACCTTACTCAATCTGAGAGAATAATTTGACCTTTTTATTACTAATTAATTAATAGTATTCTTGAGAACACGAGTTTGTTGAATGTTCGTGAAAAAAAATACTGGTTATCATTTGTCGAAAATACTTTATTATACTTGCTATACCATCTTGGTAAATGCAAGTAGCCTTTTGCACCGATAAAAACATTAAAGCCCTGAATCTTCCACGAAAAATGCTGTTGGAATCATCTCGTAACTAAAAATAATCTATATTTTCCGGAGGATTTTTTTTTGTTTCGGAAAATCTTTTAAATTTGAGTGCATTTTTTTTTTTTGTACTTTTGGATTGTGAAAAAACAAGTAAAATGTTAAATTATAAATAGCTTCTGAGAATATTGAAATGTTAGTGAACGAGGCATCACTGTGTTTTATGGAATATGGCTTTATACTTTTTGATCGATAGATCATAGTACATTAGGTCAGACCTATAAAAGACAGTTAGGTTGTTATTTTGACTCATAAAGTTTGACTGCACCACCTGTCTCTCCCTACACTGAAGTGAGGGACTTATTTACACCAAAAAGTGGACAGGTGTTTTCAGATCCGTGAAGTGGGTAACTTTCTTCTACCTGGACGTGGCGAAGTTGGCACAACGTAGCTCCTCCAAGTTACACTCTTGTCGGTTATCTGAAAGGAAAGACAAATTTCCCGGAGTCTAGGCGGTCGCCTAGGCCCAAGGCACCTGTGTCGACGTCACAGGGCTGCAAGGTGGATGTCAGTTGGACTTGAGTTACCCTTTCGGACGTGACGATTTGCCTCTATGGAGTGAGTAGTTCACGCGTCCAGCTCTGGTTCGAGATAATAACTGATCTCGGTGAAGTCCTCGGGCTTCATTGAGTAAGTCCGAGTATATGATAATCATGTGATGAGGTCGGTTGAGGTCTTGCCATTGGAGAAAGCGATAGCTACGTGGCTAGGTAGGATGTAGCCTTGATTACGAAGTCTTGCTTTGTTTACTGAAGAGGATATGCCCGTCATTAACCGATTTAGGTACGATATGGACGTCAGTTATAAGCCAGTAATAACTTCATGTCAACTTTTCGAATCCATTTACAGCCTTATTGTCAACAACGGTCTAATCCCTTTGTGTACTCTTCTAATCACTATTATTAGCCCATATTCTTGTATGTTAGGATACGCAATCGCTCTTTAATTGTCAACCCTAGTAATTCAGCCTAGCGACCTAGTTTATATGTATTAAATTTGTACTGACATATACTGTATATATGTATTATACTGAAAAGTGTTATCGTTTTACGAAATGCAGAGCTGTTATAATTATCATAGACCATTGAGGAGTAGGGGGAGGGGTCGAGTCTTCGTTTTACTTTGATTTTTATTTCTATTCGCATATAATTGGTCTAATTTTACAAGCTTGTAAATACATTCGTTAATCCATTTCAGGGAAACTCGCAATATTTATGTTTTCGTGGATTGTCTTTTGGAATAGGAAACCCTTACGTTTTCAACAGTCTGTCTTTAAGTCCGTTGTCCCAATAATTGTGAGTCCCCTGGCCAAGCAAGATACCTGAAATGTTCCATAGAAGTCCCATTTGACGTGAAAATATATAGCCACCTCCATTAAACATATGTATTTTTAAACAATTTAATTATTTAATAATTTATTTATAAACAGGTGCTATGGAGTACGGTGAATAATAATTCATATAAATCAAATTATTTCTTCAACAAAAGCCAAACCTAAATAAAATAAAAGTATATTTCCCTCAAATTACTTAATAAAAAATAACTATAATAGCCTGTCGTTCGTAGAAACTGAATAGAAAAGTGATAAAATAACCAGGTCATGAGTTGGGACATGTGCATCATAACAACAAGTAGTTAAAACTGTCAATATCATATTCCCTATCCTAACGAATCACTAAATTGTTTAATGTATTAAATTTTTTATATCATTTGACTCAAAATTAATTGTAGTTCACTTCAAGTATTTTCTAATTGTGAAATTTCGTGTAGGTTTTGAATGGGGTTTATAAAACTTATTTCCACCTATTGACGAAATAAGCTGAAGTTTGTGAACATAACAGTTGATTCAAAACCGATGCTACTAGAACCCTCTCTACTTGATTGGAAATCTGTTATTACCGTTAAAGGCATTCTTGGGGGGAAAACTGTTAGCCCATTAGGGGGATTGTCAGAACTGTTCACTGAAACTTTAATTACACCCCTATTGCAAGTTCAAGTCGGTAACTTAGCAAATTCCATCAGAATTCACAGACCGGATAGTAGGTGATCATTAAATAAACATTATTGAATCGCACGGCAGATGTTTTATTTTTGTCTATAAATTGTGCGATTCTTCGGGTAAGAACTTACGAACCAAGTCCCTTAACAAACTATTAATATTTTTCCTATCGACATGGAGCTAAATTTTGTGAGATCGAAAGTTGTAGGGGACCTGGTGACTAGTTCAGGTAAATGTAGCCAAATTAGATGATATTATGATCCTGTATTAATTGTTTATTTACTGGGACAGATGTTGTTTAAAATATATATTTGAAAAAGAAAGAGCATGCATCCGTAGGTTGATTCCCATACCCAATTGCCAAATGGAAATATAAGCTAAAACTAGATATCTTAAACTATCTTCTCGTATTCAAAAGTCACAGTGCAAACTGTAGTCACCCGGTGATTATCACCAGAAATCCTTTCTTTATAAGAATTAACTGACGTGGTTCGATCGATTGAACAGAAGTTTCAAAATATTTGGTCTACTAATACTGCAGTGGTGTACATACGTTGGGACACGTATGGTCTTATAAACAACAATTATGACGTGGAGGATGTGCTAATACTTGAGTCGGAAATACCAAGACTATAAACTTTCCTACTACCATACCGACCTTTGACGCTTTTTGGATATTGTTATAAAAAAAAAGGTAAAAGAACTTAAATTAAAAGCCGAATCCACAAAAAATAAGATGGATCGGGAAATAAAAATGACCGGTAGTCAAATCGTACCAAAAAGCGGTAGCATAATTGGTGAATCCCTGGTAAACAAGTCAATAAAACCAAACCTCAAACCAGAAGTTATTTGAGTATAATTTTTGAACGTTATATTGTCACTGTTAGTATCGAGAAGGTTCGATAAGAAATGAAATATGGCTGCGACATCGAAATATCGAACTGCACACAGAATAATTTATCGCTGGTATAGCTTAAGCCCACGAACAGCTTCTTCATGTTTCTTCAATACAATATATCATTGCAGATATTAATTGTGGGCTTGATAGTCGATTCGTAGAAGTGACTGTAGGGGCTTGACTAATGACTTTTTAGTCTGGATTTCTTCGGGCAGTTTTTTTTTTATACCACAAGTGAAGAAGCATTGCGCGAACGTTCGTGCATTCTGCTTGCTGTTGTGATTGGATAGCCCTATAATTGCCAATCTACTTCTCAGTTTGTCCGTGAACACTGACGGTGGACATTAGTTAGTTAATTATAGAGTATTTCTTATGTTTAATCAGTTTTACATTAATTTAGTTACTTCTTATCTGCAAAAGTTCAATTTTCTTTTTTAACATTAAAACTTTACTTTGTCTGTAAAAAAGATATTACAGCTTAACATCCTTAATGTCAATATAACGGTTTCATGGTGGGCTCTTGGAATATTCTCACAATACCAATTTGGCTAGCAAATTTCATTAAATACAGCATCCGTTTGGAAATGATAGAGAAAGCATCCGTCTCATAACAATAGTTTCGATTTAAATTGAATATTGAACGATTGTGTATCACAATCAATAACTTTCATACCGGTTACAAATTTAGTAGACCGATAAGGTAAGGATGATTTATTAAAATTGGTTTGTATTGAATTCTGAAAAGGTATCATATTTGCATATGAACTCCGAATTTATCATATAGTTCATTTTTCGTTTTGTCTATATAAATAAGGCTGGTGCATGACAAAAGAAATAGAGAGAACAAATATTTCCCCACTTTCACGGCTTCTTTCCAATCTGAAAAACGCTTGCTGGATGTGGATACGAAGGCACCTCTTGGATGAATTTGAATAGAGCTGGCCTGTTAATGATGTAACCTGACCTGAAGTCTGGCTAGGAGAGCACTGCTGGTACAGTGAGTTTTTAATTAGTACTATACCACAGCCCGTTGCCTATTTATTTAACATTTTTTTCAATATATTGGTTTCGTTAAATATACTTTTGAAGGAAATTTAATAGTTAAGATCAAGTGTTTATAAGTGTTGTTGTATATATATTATTAACCATTATTTATTCTTGTATGTTGTGATAAAAATATTTTAATTTTGATATATTGTGTTAGAAGAGAATAATATTTATATCTACCATGCATACTTTGTTGAGTTCATTTTCTAAATCTTTAATGTAATTTTTTTATTTAAAAAATCTTAGTGTTCATGGTTCTTTATATATAGTGTATTTTATTTCCCACGTATATTTGATCATATTAATGTTCTATCATTCCAGGAGCTTCATATAATAGACCTAGCATTACAGTTTTTAATAATTGATTAAGGATATGAATAAATGTTTTTATCAATCTGCCATAATATAGGTTTGGTGGAAAGTCGAACAAAATTATCGATCCTAATCAACCATATTTTCTTTTTGATTTTTTTTTCATTTCCACAATAATATGCGTATTAAAAGGTATGAATATGTTTTATGTTATGTGGCTATACCAAGCGGTTAGCAGGCGTCATTACGCCGTTTGAATCTTGCGTCCTATAGAACTGTGTAGCCTAGGCTCCAATTCAATATATCATCCCTCATTAGTATCACAAACTGATTGTGTAAACGTGCAATGTGGAGAAGAGATAATTTTTTTGTTATAAACTTTTTACTTCTGACAGACGTTTGCCTCCAAGGTTACATTTGCCTTATAGTTTCACATTTAGTAGATTCAGATACCTAAGTATATCAGTTGAAAATGCGATGGTTGCCATGTTTTCTTCAACGTTAAGGTGGGAGCGTAAATGCTCAAATGAAAGGAACTCTTTGATGTTATCCAGTGCAGCAAAGAATCTTTCAAGCACCAAGCCTTTGCTTAGCTTAGCCACCTCACCTTGTTGTGGAGAGGCAAGTCGTCAAACTAAGCATGTGCCTTTTCAAGAAATGATTTAAATTGACGATGCGTAAGAAATGGTCTATATAAATTTAATTATTTGAATAACATCCGCTTTTCATTCTGAAGACTCCGATCCAGACTGCATCACACAGTTTGATGAATAATTAAATGCTAGGATAAAAAACCTTCATAGCACTTTGGATCACTGCTAAGTCACTGAAACAAGTCTTTTCCTGCGACTAGGATTCATCCGAAGCCGAATCATAGCAAGCACTCCTTTACAATATTTGCTTCACAGTCTGGCATATTATTGTTTGTTGGCATACCCAACAAATATGTAAAGAAGCTTCGGAACATTTATTTTATTTAGGCATAGATCTATTCATGATGTGTGCCGGTGTTATGTAATTTGAACATAAACCCTGAATTTTACTTTTTCGGTAGCCTTTGATGTGCCCACAATTTCCGCCTGTATGATAGTTTAGTCCACTGAAACATTATTATTTTCTGTTACTCACAATTTTTCACGCTCCATACAAAACTTTCCTGCGGCACACCACTGATATACATAGATTTCATATATTATTTATGTTAGGGTACGATTTAACATATTAAGTTCAGTAGAACAAATGCCCAAATGCTAAAGTATTTGCTAGTCCGGTTTTCATTATTTTGTTAATTATTTTTGATTTATGTTTTTGTAATTTTATTGTATTTTAATTTTTTTTTCTCGCATGTCCACATCATTTGTGTTCATATTTAAATATGCCTATTTTATCATAGGCTGTAATCGGTTATGTCTTTACTAATACCTTTGTGGTGTCAGCTATTTAGTACTTGAAGGTCACAGATTCTACCAAATGATCATTTCGTATCACTGTCATTTATGTATGGTATAAATTCTTATTACCATGAAAAAGAAGTTATGAAAAATTTCCTCAATTAAGAAAATGATAAACCTTTCCAAATTTTAGACTTTTTTTGAATAAAGATCAATTAATCAATGACATTTTTTACTGATTATGTTTTATTAATTCCACTATATCTTTTATGCTCCATGTGAAATTCCCTGTCATGGAGAGAACAAGATATACATAAATTCTAAATTGTCCTTGATGGTAAAGTTTATAAAGTTGGCGATTGTTAAGAAAAAGACTGGCCTCAACTAGCACTATCCGTTTACATCCGGAGTTCCCAATTCCTGATATTTACTTAATCAAGAATGGTTCCTCCCTTCCATAAGTCGCTGATAGAATATTTAATTCGGACAGGGAAATAAACATGGTTAGTTGTTCCAAAGATCCTGTTCTAGTGACAGGTGGTTAGCGAGAGACCAATGCCTGCTGGATGTTGGTTTAAGGAGCTAACATCTCACTCCAACCATCTCAACCATGTCATGCCGTAACTAGTATCAAAAAAGTTGTTAATAAATAATAATAAGTTAATTAATTTGATAGAAAATTAACATCTCTCTTTCCTCGGCGTAAGCCAATTGCCCTACTAACAGATTCGCCCATTTATTTTGTTTTTATCGATTTCATAAATTTTAGTTTAGACACATAAACTTAATTTTGTAGAGATAGATAAATTGTCGTTTATTTAGCTCTGTGTTTGTTCATTTCCAAGGTTGAGACGTTTACTATTGATTTTATTTACTCAAGCATTCTGTGGAAATGCTCATCTTGAATAAAATTTAACTCACTCAACTACTCTTTAGAGCATAGCTATTATATATTATTTTAGTATAGTTGCTATATATTTGATATTTGCGGAAGACACAGAAAAACAGCTGACACTACATACAAAGAAAGGTCGACTAAGTTAAACTTTGTACGGCCCATACCATTCACCTCTTACTCACACACTTATTAAATTAATTTAATATTATACCGATAACTTATCCTCAGCTTTAGCTGTTTTAATACTTTTTTCAGGTCTAATTAAGATTAATGTTTGAACTAGTTGTTGATGAACGTGAAAGCGACGGAGTATTGTGAAAAAAAGAATATTTCGGAAAACTATCTCATAACTTAATATTTATTTTATCACTTGTATTTTCCATTATTAATTCAAATAGATTTTAATTGTATTTGTAAACACATGTTAATAGTAATTGTATATGACATCGCGGGGTCCTAAATTCCCCCATCGATAGCCCAAATCCCCTATATTTAGTAAAGATGTATTCTAACAGCTAGTTTACAGGTTCAGACAGGTTGGCCACGATGCACTTTGCACGGAGGGCAGTTACTTCTTACTAGAAAGTCAAATGGTACAGATTTCGGTACTTTTATTTACATAACAGTTTTTTTGTTAAATTTGTAGAATATTTCACCTATAATTTATCCTCTGTTAATAAGTAACTGTTTTAGTGTCATATTCGAATTATAATAGTGATCATTAATTAAACTAAAGTCGGTCAACGGGATACTTGGAGCTCTCCTTCACACACTCCAGAGTGGTTTGAACTTTATACATAATTTTATATATGTCGAAATTAAGTGCAGAAATACTATGAATATTTATATTTTGAATAGTAATGAAGGGTAGGAGTGTTGGAAAAATATCGCATTAATTAAAAAAGAAAACAGAACTATTTTTCTGATCGTATCAAGTATAGTTACTATATTTAATTGTATCAAGCTTTATAATATTTATTGTAGAATTTTTCTCATTAATAGCCAGAATATTCGGCATTCAGATAAAATGTACATTTAAAGCTGGTTTGTAGGAAAGCTCATAGGCTCAGTTAATGTTTAATCGGGATGTACTGTATGCACTCTGACACTGTATAGCTGTTTGTTTTAAAATTATTCTGTTGAAGCAAAATATATGAAATCAATAAACGAAAAAAAAAATGGGTGAGTGAGTTAGTTGGGAAATCGGTTTTGGCTGATAGTGTTAAATTTATATTAATTTAAATTGTTGAATTTCAATCAAATTTATGAATAGACCGATTTTCTGAATATTAGTGTAGTCATTGATATACTATTTAATAACAAAACATGTCATTAAATTATTTAATAATTATGATAACTATAAATTTACCTTGCTATATTACATTAGAGCATCAGGCTTAGTATGAGAGGGTTGGAGAGAGATGTTGACTGCTTATACCATACTGAAAGAGATTCTTTCTGAATTCAAGGGATTCCTCCTTTCCTCCTAGGGAGGCCTAGTATGGCCTAAAAAACCAGGAACCGGTTGAGATGTTTATCTCTCTCTAACCACCTATCATCTGTCTTATTAAATGATTATTTATTTTATAGATGGGTATAAATAATAATTTTTATGTATTTAAATTATATTTTCGGAATCAAATATTTTTTCGTATATTATATGCATTATTAACTGTAAATAATAAATTGAGGACCTTCTATTGCACCAAGCACACCATTACATCACATTCGATGACGGGTTATTTAAGAGGATTACGAATAAATAAATGAATTGAACCCCGTAAGAAATATAATTGTTTATAGAACGATGCTATGAACAGTCTACAAGCAAATATAACCGAAACAAAAACATTTTTAACATTAGACAATTATAGAAATTAATAATTATAAATTTTCTCTGAGAAAATATGAAATAAATAACTGAATAACACTATAAAAAGATTACTAATTTTTATCGCAATCAAATAATAAAATGATAAATTAATCTTCAAAGTGAAAGTAATGTCACTATCGATAAAAACTTCTAAGAAATAAAACTAACTGTTTAACTTGTTTTGCCAGTCAAACAATTAATATGGCTCCATTTATGCTTTCATATTTCTACATTTTCGATCCATTTATGTGAAAATATATGTTTTTTCCTGATTCTCAGTGAATTACGCCCAATTAAGAAGCATATAAATCTATAAATAAAGAATCTGGTAGGTTCTTAATTCAGAGTGGACATATTGATTTAGATTGTCTATTTAAAAAAAATATTGTTACAAATGTCATATTGGCTAAACGTATTTGTGCAATGATTAATGGTTTGGTGACGTAGTAAAGGATCACTTTATCGACTTGAGATCACACTGACATTATTCGATAGGCCAGCCATTTTCATGGTATTATCTAAGGACGTTTGTAGCTCTTGAAGCTTGTTGCTTTTTTTTAGACTTACCCACAGTTGTTTTGTAAAGTTTATAATTCCATTGAAAAAACAAGAGAAACGGGACTAGTAATCTGAGCTATGTAGTCTCGAGAAAGGTGGGAACAAAAAACTTGACCTTTTTTTTATACTTAACCTTAATAAATATAAAGACAGTTTTTGGTCACTTTAAAGTTAAACAGAGCACAATTGAATCCTAATTGTATCACTAGTTAAGAAGCAAATATCACAGATAAAATATAAATTATGAGAAAAATTATTTCCTAGTTGATACGATGTTGTTTTTGCTCCTTCGGACTATTCAAAGAAAAGAGTAGTGACCCATTGGCAGTTTATGTCATAAATTATCGGGTGGAATTTGGGTCTCCTATTGGCTAAGGAGTCCCATCTTACCTGGATTAGAAGCGGAACAGCAGCCAGAGCTGTCCTGTACAAGGGTTAAATAAACTTAATATGGTTTAACTTCCAATGTGCACTATAGTCCGTTTAACTATCACATCATCACCTTTTGAGCGAGAAAGTACTTGAAAAGAATGCATAGCTCAAATGATATAAAAACTATTTTAATATAACTCTACCAATATATGAGATATGTTGTTAAACATCATAAAGTGGAAAGAAGAATAAGTAAGAAAGCTAAGCGGGGTTGGCAATGACTGATGTCACGCATGGATGCGATTGTAGATTCTTCATGAAGAATTAGTTTGACGTAAAAAACCATATAAAATGTCATGATCCTTGGCAAAACAGGATACTGTGATCAATAAACATACAACCAGATACAAACAAGATCATTTTTATACAACTTTATGTCTTTCCACAACTGATAATTTCTTTACTATTTTATTAATACATACAAACAATTAAAGATTAAGTAACAGCCTGGAAAATATAAAAATAAAATTAGATTTCCTAAAGTCAGATAATATAAATAAAAAGAAAGAAATAGCAAACACGTGAATGCTAAGAAACCTCCATATGTATACCAGTCAAGAGTGCGAAGCGTGGATGTACAGACCTGGTTAGAAGATAAAAAATGTACTAGTGTTTTAGATGAGTTATTTTTCCCACAAAACCAATTGGATGAGTGGCCATACTATTGATTTATAGTTGTGTTTTATAATTTTATGACAACTTCATGACAATTTTTCAATTATTTTTTATGGTTTTAATGGTTATTTTATAGTTTTTTGAGAAGAACATTTTCAAACTAAGTACAGTTCAGTATTGTTAGTAGAATGTATTTTATATTTTACGTCATTACTGCGGCCATTGTTACGTATAAGGATAGTATTTAGTTTGTCTCCATATCCCCAGGTACAAGATTTTTATCATTTACTTATTATTTTTTTGTAGAGATAACTGAAGATGACAACTTAGAGCTGTCGAAAGTGTAATTTCAATAAAAAGAAATTATTAGTTGTGGAAAGACAATAAAGCTGTTTTGTAATTATACCATTGCACAATCCGTCAGTAATATTTTTATTTAAGAGTATTTTTGTAAAAATATATATTCAATCCAATAAATTGACTGATGTAAGAATTGCTTTATTTCACTGTCTTGAAGAAAAACTATTTGGACTTCATTGCGCTAATTGATCAGTGCGCCAAATAGAAAAAAAATTGCTGTAGCACAAGCTTAAAATTTTAGATATATTGTATAACGTCTTTTGAGCTATGCCCACTATCTTAGCGCATACGGAGAAACAAAGTGCAAATCACTTCAGCCATATCTCAGTGGTACAGCTCTGTCACAGTGAATCAAATGGAAACATCATTGCTGCCATATGTGGAGTGGCACGCGGCTGCATGATACCCATCTGGGAGGCATGCCAGGCTGGGCCACTGACGCATGAGCAGGGGCTAATGAATAGCAAGCAGCCATTAGTCAACATGACAGCACTGTTTCTTCGAGGGTATTAAGCCGGGTAATTTAATAATGCCATGCCAGCTCAAGTCGTGCGTGTTCTATCCGTATGAGCTTAATGTCAACGATCCTTCCAGATTATTCTCACTCAAATTGTAAGATTTCTTAAGTAATCAGTACCAGTAGTTTATTACGTAGGTCTTTCGTAAGAATTCTAAACCGTCCTCGACCTAGCCATCGAAAGAACCCTAACTTACGTTAATCTTGCCGCATGCCTTTGATAATTACTAGCATTTATTTTAAACATAATCACCCTTTTCAGTTTCAATTTCTTCACCCTTCTAGGTTAGATAGGTGTGGTACAAATTCGTATGTGTACTATCATCCATTCAGTGAAATATAACCATTTTTCAAAGTTTGAATACTGATCGAAGTTGATTTAATCACTGATTTTGGGTAAGCAGCATTATTTTATTAACTTCACAATTTCTTTCCATCTTAGCTACTGATAAAGTGAATTTTACTTGTGGAACAAGCGAAGGGTAGGGTTAGATGTTTTTTAACCAAGCAATCATTTTCTTTTCATTTAAATGTATGACAGATACACGTAATACCCATGGAACAGATCGAAGATGGCATATACATGCTTAACTGACATGCCTTAAACCAGATTTCATTATTTGTTACTAAGAATAGAAATAGGTGTCATTTACCTTTAATTCTATGAAATGTAGTTTACAAGGATGTTCTATTAAACGCCTTTAGCCAAGTTTAAAACGTTGCTCCTTATTTACTTTTCCCTTATACATACAGTACAAAAAAAAAACAATATTCTGTAACGATCTTGAAGATTATTTTTTAGTGAAGCGTGGGTATTTAGCTATTATTTTTCTTATTTTCCTCAAATGTTTCAGGATAGCCGTTTCTTCAAAATTAATCTTTCCCCTTAGACCCCTCTTGTTCATAACATCCTTACACTGTGTGACAAATAATCTCAACCTTTCATCGTATTTTCAGCATGGAAAACAACGGAACAATATTAGCGAAATAAAAAAAAAAAGTCGAGGCACCATCTATTGCGAAGGGGAAATGTTATTATTTTGCAAACAATTGTGCCAGAGAAGTATTCAAATGTCAAGGGGAGAAAGTTGTGCTAGGAAAAGAGGCTGGGTATTGTTAGGGTCGTTACTAGATGGGTCGATCTTAACATTCCGACCCACTAGGTCGCAACTGACCGCTCCTTTGCGAGGGCCGGCAACCAAATGGCGGGACCATTTCCTTAACGGCCACGCAAAACACAAACACATGCCTGACTGGCTCCTCAACCTTTTACCACCGTCTTATGCCCTACTTAACATGTCTGAGGCTTGAGGCCCTTCCTACAACGTGTCCAACACTCTGTGTCTGTAAAACACTAAGTATATTCAAAAACTTTATTATAATAAAATTACAATCTGCCTTGTTGGGCAATAAGCAATTGTTATAAATGTTCTCATTCTTACCATATTTACAATTTTCATTCCCTCGCTCATTAATACAGTATTTACAAACAGCCCAGAGACCTCCCAAATCCACATGGCTGTCACCTCCCTCGCATGCGAAAGAGGACGTGGAGTCTTGGGAAGTCCCCCACGTTCCTCTGTCAGCCACGTCACTGGATACGAGAACGCGAGAGCCACATAAGCTCAGAACGTGATTGCAAAAACTGGCCGTAGCCAGTTTGTCCCGTATTTATAGCATGTCATGGTACTATGTATCATGTATTATAATAAAGGTTAGGAATTTTCATAATTAAAAAATATATTGTAGCGAAGAGCTAAATATATATGTAAATTACCCTACACTCTGGTTCATAATGTATTATAATAGAAATGCAAATCTCTGTAACTTCTGGTAATAAATCATAGAGGGATCGGCAGAGATAAAAACAAGTAACAGAGGATCGAGGGTACGGCAATAAACCTAAGAGAATTAGCCACCTGACTGCCATAAAACCTAGGGCAAGCACACTTACCCTTATTAGAATAGACCTTCAGTCACGTTCCCGCGGTCATAAAATCATGCTTGGAACAGCTTAGTCACGTAACTCGGAAGGCGGGACATCATAAAGCACACCCTTTTGGACCAACGGGATAATAAAACAGACCACCTACAGACAGACTCCGCCTTCCATGAGGGAGGGGGGTTACAATATTTATATCGGCAAGATTCGCCCTGAAGGGACAATCTGTTTCCTAGTTTCCACAGCCGATTACCTCGCGATACGACCAGGGTCCCGGGCCCTGGGAGTAAGCCCACTCAGCCTTCTGCTAATCTACTCTCGCTAAGCCACACCTCTACGACGGCACCTTGCCTCACAGCCTCTAGCAGACCTCTGACGACTTGTACCTATTACGCTGCCGATCTCTCGCCCGAACTCTGAAACCTGGTCTTATTCTTTATGAACCTCTGAACCTGATCCTGAACACAGTGTATTGTCGGGACACATCCCTATCAATAAATGGAGTCAGATATTAACGCCTACATGGAACATGGTCCATGTTATTAACTACAACAATCCACCTTTTCCGACAATTGTTGACCTCCGACAATTGTTCACCCTTTACCGACAATTGATAACCCTCGACGTGTACAAGAAGCTTTTCCGACAATATATAGCATTGATAATGAATCAATATTATCAGCGAACGATTTAGTATTGGGGAATTGCAAGTAAAATGAAAATTCATATTGTGATTGGACCCGAAATAAATACTGTTTAATCCAAAATAATTGTGATGTAAAATAACATTGTAATGAGATTTTTAAAACAATTTATTTATTAAATCAAAATATCTATTCAGCTTAGGCTGATTAAAATGGATTGGATGTTTGTGAAAATCGTCTCCGGATATGGGGACCATTAGAGTTTTTAACCCTTTGTAGACACAGGTGTTTTTTTGGTTTTTTTATAGCCCATGCCGTCGGATTTAAATTCCACTTCGGAGTCCAGAAGTGATCAAAGTAGAGAGTTAGTCATCAAAACAACACATGTGTTCTCTGAGTGCATGTTTTAAAATTAACTTTTTACTGTAAAGTGGTAACATTAGACGCGTCTAATCCTCCTTTTAATAGTCGCAAACCCGCTTTGCCCGACTAGCCAATGATTACCCCTGGTAAGAGACGAACCATCAAGAATTAATTTCACATTGACCACTTTTTGTATTGCTAATTTCATATAGAAAAATCATTCCTCCAACTAGCTCGATTACAAATGTATTATGAAGCGTTTATACATGATTAAATAGTATGAGTATTCTTCTTGGAGATATGCTAGATATTCTTAAAGCGAGTAAATCTCAATATTGACTTTAGTTAGTTCACCTGACAATAATCCGCCTGACAATGGTCCGACGATGTTTCGATTTCACATAGCCTTATAATAGATAAAGGAAAATGAAAACTCCTAATGAAAAAAGAATACACTAAATCCGTTTAAGGAAACTAAAGTAACAGTTATAATGATAAATAACCCGACTGTAGTAACTAGATGATAAGCCTGACTAAGCTATCTGGTCATGTAATTTCACACCACGCCTTTAATTTGATTCAGGAATTGACATATTATCATAGGAAAAAAATCGGATAATTTCCTGCTTCAAATCAGTGGTAAAAATAACATCAGAAAAATATGTTGAATATTTTCCTGATTGGACGGTAATTTACGGAATTTTGTGGTATCTGTGGTTCCCATTAAATTGAATATAAACGATGACCTTATAGACACTGACAAATACTATGAGATTTTAAAGGCCAGGATGTAAAATAGTGGCTATTTTTTCCAGTCTCTTAATGGTGACAATAAGGAGTGTACTATGTTGTACTGTAGATAAAAGAATGCTCTTATAGAACCTAAACATTACCGTTTCAAAACGTTATTTATACATCTATATGTTTACCCTTTCAAGCCACCGCATTTGTATTTTCTTCCGTTTTGAAGTTCTTGGACCACTTCCAAACGACAGTGCTCGGACTTTTGTTGTGAGCCGATTTAAAAGTTCCAGTTTGAGACTGGCGTCCGCAGAGAAATATAACCCTGAAAATCAATTACGTATTTTCGTAAGGCACACCGTCACATAAAATCCTAACTAACTGGACGGGACCAAAGCAATCAAATAACAAAACCTCCAACCGTTTTCCAATCAAAGTTGGCGAACGTACTACTGAACTTCTTAAACCAAGTCGACTTAAAAGTTCGACCCCGGTTTACGTGGGAAACAAGTTCGTTCTGGTGAATTATTGGCCCCCCCCCAATAGGGTAAGTTCACTTAAGGTGGCTCAATTATACCATCCTTTGAATCCCTAGGTGGAAGGTAAATTCTTCGTTTTAATAGTGGCCTTCTCCTGCTAAAGTGAGAGTAAATTAGACTAAAAGACTGTAAATCATAAAAATAAATTTTAAATTACGTGTTTGTCGATTTCAATCCCGTGTCCCCTCTGAATAGGTAAGGCCAACCACGTTTGTTGGTGAAGGCATCGAAGTGTTCTAGATTACATAGTAGGGCAATAGAAGGCTTTGCAATCGTTAAAGTATAAATACGAAAGAATTTTAATAAATGCACTTACAATTGCAGGTATACATTAGCAAGGTGTCCTATGTGTTTTGAAAAATATTTCAAGATGAACATAAATTTTTGCAATACTGTCTTTTATGACTATGACACTAATAATAATCCAGTCCCACGAAAAAACAAAATGTGGTCAATTATTCATCTATCACTTAGTCGATATAAAACAAATATCTGAAGATATATAAATGTGTCCTCCAGCCAGCTCTAATGTGTGGTGCCCCACTATATATTCACTTGATTGACAATACAGCTAAAAGTCTCCAGCAATTTCTGGATGGGATCATGAGAAAAGAGGTCAGACATACATCTCTCGACAGGTTCAAGAACGCTGACCTGCACCCGTGTTTGGTGTGCCGTCGGTTGGTGAGTTCATCCACCGGAGACACATAAAGTTTTTTGACTATTTGCAGCATCTAACAAACACAGTGTTTAACCCTATGATCCACCACCATTCCCACATCAATGGCAATAGATTGTCGGGGAAAATTAGGTTAAGATTTTGTTGTTAGATATAAGTTAGTTTTAAGTCTAAGATTCATAAAGTGAGCCCCATTACTTTTAAACATCTTTAAACAAACAATGTATAATGCACATTATACTTTTGTAACAGTCACAAATCACATTGTATAATTGTTAAAAATTGTATAAACTGTAGCCAAGGTACATGAAATATAATATTGACCAACTATAAATAGATTTATTTATATAGAATCTATATTGAATTCCATAATTTTTAATAACAAGGGAATATGACAAAAAAAAAATCCGCACTCACAAATATCAAATCAAACAAATAGATATCCTGATTAATAACGGGTAAGAAGTGTAGAAATTTCAACAGCATTGAAATTTTTCCATTCATGTCAGCTAATTAAAGTTTAGGATAAAGTGAGACTATGCTATGCCCTAACGCACGCACACCTATGATCCAACCCGATACAATGCCTGCCGAGGCATTCTGGGGGAGGGGTCGCTAAGCCAACAGATAATCAAGATCTCCGTCTCCATTAAGGCAAAGCTGAAATGATCTATCATAATTCACACGTGCAATGTGATACTGCACATTGCTTGCTGCCTTCAATCAAGCCTAGAAGCTTTGCATCAAGGCTAACGTCTTAACGCCCATGTATCAATTGGATGGATTAGCCACTACATCATACTAGAGGGAATGTAACAGGCAATGATTGATTTATCAGCGCAACAGTGCTCCGGTCAGATCTGCCTGACACGCTTAGATTGAGTCTGACAGTGCTTGTGTGCTCGGAAGTATTTTTGTCTCTAGCGTCTTAGCCTATTATCAGATTAGCAAAGGGTTCGTTTTCTCAACATTCTTTTACATAGCTCAAAAACATATTTTTTGTGTTAACCACAACATCAGTTTTTACTGCTTTCGAGACAATCTTAAGTGTTGTGTAGTAAACCTTTGAGATATCGTATTGATTGAATCATTATTGTGACATCTGCATTAAAGCATACAGAAGACTCATGAAGGACTAGAGCTCTGATCCTCTTTAAAAGTTAAGTCTCACCATTTTCTGTTTATGACTGTTTACGTTTCGTTTAGCATATGATGACGGAAGTATGCAAAACAAAACAAAATTATATGTGAAAAATGTTCTGAAACGTTCATAAAATCTCAGCTTTATTTACCATTTTTATAAAATATCAAAGCCTGGATATAATGTTGTGACGCTACAGGAAATACAGAAATAATTTGTAAATAGATTCGCCTGAGGATATATAATTATATATAATTGTCTGTAAATTTAAAGGAGCTATGAAATAAAATAAAAAAATAAAATATCAAAACCTGTATATAATGTAGCGACGCTACAGGAAATACAGAAATAATTTGTAAATAGATTCGCCTGAGGATCTATAATTATATATAATTATCTGTAAATTTAAAGGGCCTATGAAAGAAAAAATAAATAAAATATCAAAACCTGTATATAATGTAGCGACGCTACAGGAAATACAAAAATAATTTGTAAATAGATTCGCCAGAGGATCTATAATTGTATATAATTATCTGTAAATTATGAAAGAATGAGTATGAGGGGAAAAAAACGGGTACCAGAAATAGGCGGGTCGGGATTCATAACAGGAATACTGTTTGGAATAATTGAGATAACTAATTAATGAACTATAAACAGTAGAGTAGGATAGCAAGAAGGCAGGTTCCCTCGACAAAAGTCTGTACACTATAACATTCCACATCAGACTCCTCTGGGCCTTCCAACAGACCATCTAAGTTTAAGGGTACTAAGTTTAAGGGCAAGGTAACGGTGTTCGCACATTCTTGCATATTCGGCTCTGCTTATTGGTCCAATCCGCCACGACCACATATATATCGACTAATTTACTTAATCATTTTTTTCACCAGCTGGTCTATGTATAAAATATTCTATGTTGCTTCTTAATAAAGTATCGATTTTTCACAAATAACCGATGCTGTTACCAGAGCGATGTTTTAAATTCATCATTATAAGACCACGTTTCTAAGTCATCACGAAAATTCCAATACTTTGTCCATTGTCATATCTTAGTTGATTAATTAACAGCAGTAAATAAACCACCTTTAACTGTTTTCTATTGTCAAGGAAGCCAGAAATAAATATATCAACATTCCATTCCATATCCAGATGAACACGTCTCCAACATCTCTTATTCAACAATACGAGAATGCAGATAATGTTTATGTCAATTTCTATTATAAATAAATACAATAGTAATTATTAATAATTATTAGCCAAAGAAAAAGCGGCATGCTCGGGAGTCGAACCCAAGACCTTCACAATATCCAGTCTGGTCCTCTACCAACTTTGAAGTCCTGGGTAGGAAAGGAGAATACATAGAGACTAACAATTCCAATCAGAGACTAACAAGAGAGGACAATTGAATGCGCAGATCCCTTTAATGGATTTGAACTATTGAACTGAACTCTATTTTGACTGTGGGCAGAGAGGACTGAGGTCTGGCAGTGCAAACAAACTGTGACAAACGCTCAGCCAATCGAGGGACATCTAACGATCTGATACCAGAGCAGGGACATTTATTTCCTCTAGGATCGGTGGATCAGGGTCCGATTTATAAAGACTGGAGTATTATATTTCCCAGTTCTCCCTTTATTTACTGTTTCCAGGATCTCTTTATAGCTTGCATTTTTGTGTTATTGCTCTCGAATGTTGGGCGTTTTCGGGGAGCACCATTACTGGCTTGTTTGTAAGCTCATTGTTTTCGTTCAATGGAACCAATCATGTTTTTTAGATAGAAAACACTGTAAACCATCAAAGAAATAAAATTCTATACTTTCTGCCAAAAAAACACATCAATGGTAAAAAATGATCAATCTACCAATAATTTCAAAATTATTCTCCACAGCACCTTAAGAAATGCTGATATTGGATTAAAAGAGCTAAAAATACGTATTACCTTATAAAAATAATTACAATCTGTCAGTCTCTGAAAGAAAATAATAAAATAAAATGATTTAACTACATTTATTAAATAAAGTCATAGATGGATCAACATACAAAAAAACAAAACAAGAATATAAGAAACTATGTACAATACAAAAATACATTAAATGAAAATAAATAAATTGATACAAAAACAAGCATACAAGCTAAATTTAAAATAGTAAACAAGAAAGGTGCAAGCCAAAAATCTATTTAATAGTTAAAAAACCCAAGTACTTCGAGTATCGTTTTAATATTTTATGTGAATTTCTATAAATTATTTTCATAAATTTTTGTTACCTGACGATTCTTTTCAAAAAGAACCAATTTCAAAATTTCAATAAGTACGTACATTTGTAAAAAAAGAAAAAAAAAAGTCTATCTATCACCTTCGTAAAGTATCTGATATCCTTCACTTAGAGACGAGCAGACAGCTGTTTAATCCTCACCTCGGAAGGAATGGCTCCCCTCACGAACAGAAAGTACAGCTGGAGTACGTGACTAGGTTCCCCTCCACCGGTGCTCTATCAACGGTGGCATTAATCTCATTTCCCTTTCCTAAATAGACCGGACTTGCCCTAATGTAAAGGGTGTCTTTTTTTTAAACGCGAACCGTAGAGTCCGCTCTGGAATTTTAAATTTCTCTCTAATTCCTGTGGCAGACTGTATATATATTTTTTGTAGGTAGGTTCTATTCGTATAGTTGTTGGAAAACCCATCATGCAGTAAAAGTCTGGAATATAAATTACAGTCGGGTCACGAGGGGGGTGCCTAGTTAACCTAGCCCTGGTGACGAAGTGAGGGTTGATTAAGTTTATGACCTGGAAAATCGTTTCATGACGGTCTTAATATCTGACTCCATATTCGATGGGTATGTGCCCCGACAATGCACTATGTTCAGGAGAAGAGGTATAGGGTAGGTAGGTAGTTTGTGTGGTCTTGGAATGACCACGAATTCACACTTGGTATCTGAGGGTAGGCGAAATCCGTCCAAATCCCAAGGGGGGGGGTCGGAGAAAGGCAGACCGTTGTGGGGAACACTGCTTTGTAAGTTTGCTGGGCCACGACAACCGTTGTTCACTAGGGAGAGGTCTCTCCCAAGGAGGTGCTAGATTTAGCGAGAAGAAGGCAGATATTCCCACTAGGAAGGTGTGGGGGTCTGACAACGCCGGACCAAAACATAGCGAGGTGAGGAGAGGGAGATGCTATGTAAGAGGCTTTCATAAATGAGAAGGTCAAGTTTTGAACATCAGCGCAGCCACAAGCCATCAGTCAGCCAGTCGTCAGGAGAATGAATTACAGGCCCAAACCACCGATCTTTAATACCCAGCTAGCTTCGTCAGTAGCCAATCAGCTTCGGTTTTATTTACCCAATGCCATTTGAGTATGTGGTGGCCTTTGTTCTCTGACAGTTGGTGGCTTTCGCATCACTGATACCTGACCTGGGTAAGGGTCTCCGGCCCTCTCGGCAGGCCTGGCAGTATGGGTCGCTTAGGACCTGCTACGGGTAGCGGGTGGCCCGGCTTATATAACTAATTGGCTTGCGGTTGCTTCTTTATTTATTTTACAATGATTTATGGTTTGGTAATGTTATTTATATTTGTTTAAATTAATTTACAATGTATATAGAACAGAGTATAGGGTGATTTAGCTTATGTAGTTAGCGGTCGCTACAGCCAGTTTCTCTAATCAAGTCTTGAGCGTCTGTGGCCCTCGCGCTCTTGTTCAGCCTCCATTGGCTCGTGTCCAGTGACGCGGCTAAAGGAGGAGTTTGGGGGACTTCCCAAGACTCCGCTTCCTCTTTTGCATACGAGGGAGGTGACAACCATGAGGATTGGGAGGTCTTTAGGCTGTTTGTAAATATTGTATGAATGAGCGAGTGAATGAAAATTGCAAATATGGTATGAATGAGAACATTTATCACAATTACTTATTGCCCAATAAGGCATATTGTTATTTTATCACAATAAAGATTTGATAAAAAAAATTTTTTAAAAACTAATTTCACGAAATTATTATCTAAATACTGTAGACTTTCGCATGACCGGCACTCATATATTTGGACAGCCAAATACGTAAATACAATGTGAAATAAACTAATTTTAAACTTCGAATTCGTCGTTCAGCGTAAAAATTTCAAGGCTTCAAAAATGTTGAAACAAACTGTTCAACGAAAACTCAGAGAAAGATGACAACGTTGATAGTGACCTAACTGCTATTCTCAAAGGGCTAAACAAACGGTAGCTAAAACATTACTGACACTGAAGTTGCAGAGTGGGTGACATTTGCTGTTGGACAAGAGTTAGCAGATGTCGAAATTATAGACCTTGTTAAAGGAAAGGAAGAGTAGCCAGACATTGACGATTTAAAAACCATTGACGAAACGCGCGTTACTTTCCATGCTGGATTCCATTTACTAGACTTAAGTTTATTTTATCCTTCATTTAATATTTATTTTGATTTTATGAAATATATATCTAATTCTATGATTTACTATTATTTGTAAGGTTCCATTTAAAATTCGGGGAACAGCACGATCATTCCACACTTGCTGACGTGATGCTCATAAAGCACTGGCTAGATATCGCAACTGGGGAAAGGTTGACAAAAAAATAAAACAAACAACTTTAAACAAATATTTTGATGCAAAATTGTAAAGTTTTTTTAAATATATGAAATAAATGTAAAATTACCTACAGTTTTCTTTATACCCTAGTCACTCTCCTATATATCTGGATCACCCCCACCTATAAAGTCCAAAAGAACAGTGCCAAAAAGAAAAAACAACTCACGGTTAGATTACTTGCTTGTACCAAGGAGGACTTGTTTTTCCCCTGATTACTCCATTGAAAGCCTCAGTAACAAAAGGTCCTATAGCTCTCTTAGAGTGTTTAGTTGAAGTCAGCTCTGTGTTTTATAGCCTATTAAAGTTTTTACTCTCCCACTCCTTTGTCACATTTTTTTTTTACTGTAAATAACTCAACTTTGTGGATTATGTATTTCTCCTACCTTATTTAAGCTAAATTAGCCTTTAAAATAAACATAAAATCCAAGATTAACGCAAGAATATTTTTTTTCAATTCTTTCATAACTATAATCTATATTAAGAAGGAGCTGTAACCTAAGCTAAGGAGGACTTCACATTTATTAATAGAATTATCGTTGGCAAATAATGAGTATTATCGAGAGTGGCCTAGTAAATATTAGCTACGTACAAAACAAAACAAAAATACATTTTCATGTTTCTTGATATGTAATAAAATTTGCTTTGCCTCTTGCGTCACTAGTAATTTCAGTTTATTATACTAACCACCTAGAGCGCTATATCCTTGCTCAGTCCCAACCCCTTAGCATTATAATTTACCAACCTAGAAAAACAGGACGGACCGGATCATTTGACCCACCTCCTTTTTTTTATACTCTCAAGTTTAGTTTATTCGTTTTTATTATTATTCCTGCTCATTAAAAATTACAAGAAATGAGGATTTGTAATAGTTAGGGTTAAAACAATTATTTTAAAAAATATATAGAATTAACACACCTTACATTTAGCTATATTTTTATATGATTTATAAACAGAAAACAAATGGAAGTACAAATATTTGGGTAATAAAACATTACATTTAAAACCAAAAAATGATAGTTCTAACAATAAATAAGTAAATTATTTATCACACAATGTAACTTTCCCACCACATATTCCGCAATACATTTGTCTTCACTTTACGTAAATATTTGATTATCTATTTTCACATCCCTTACAAATTTAGCATCGTTTGTTTTTTTATTGCCCTTTTTGGAGTTTTTGGAATAGCTTGAAATATCAATCCAGGTAAAATCTCCGTCGGTTTAGACCCATCGTGTGGTACCCAATCTGAAATAGACGATGATAGTCTGTCATCGCCCATATATGGCTCGGAATCGGAGGAATAACGATTATATATATATATATATATATATATATATATATATATATATATATATATATATATATGAACTTTATTATAATAAAATTACTTTCTGCCTTATTGGGCAATAAGTAATTGTGAAAAATGTTCATTCATCCCTATTGTGTCAACCCTTTTATCACGAATAATTAGAAGTTCCCCTCTTCTCGGCCCAGGAAATATCTACCTATGTTTCCATATTTTAATATTAAAAACCTTAAAGCGCCATTGAAGAGAGAGGCAAGATAGTGTACGAAACAGCCGCTGGCCCTAGGTGGCGTGCGAGGCAACCTACCGCTGGCCTACCTATATAATCAGCCAGATTTGAGGCATTCAACAACTCTCGGCATCCGGCACCTGAAGTACACTACTCTCTGGACTGCCACTTGCTGATCTCGAACTATGGCTTTCTTATTCAACTACCTCTGCATCTCTATCTCCTAACCTCGCTATGTTTTAGTCCGGCGTTGTCAGACCTCACACCTTCCTAGTGGGATTATCTGCCTTCGTTTTGCTAAAGCTAGCACCTCCTTGGAAGAAACCTCTTCCTTGCGGACGACGGTCACCATGGCCCTACAAACTTTACCTAGTAGCGTCTCCCACGGCGATCCAGTCTGCCTCTCTCCGGTTCACACTCATCTTTGGGATCACACGCATCTTTGTCAATATTTAGCTGGCTTGTAGATGGTTGATTTGTATTACCTACTTCTTCACAAACAATTTCATCTTCGGATGCTTCCTTATCCATTTTCTGCATGACGGAGAGGAGCTTCTTCCTCCTCTATATGTATATTTACCCATATTGATGCTTACTGTATCAAAAACAGAAACCAACTAAAAGAGAAAACAGAAGGGGTTGGTCAATCCAATAGTCAATTTCCGGCTAAAGATCTAGTAGTGGGGGATTCCAGCTAAAAATGTATAACTACATTGTCCGTATTTCCCGAATCCATAACAAAAGAGTCAATTAAATGTTTAAAAGAAATAACTTTAACTTTAATTGACTTAATAAGCTTTTTAAAAGAAAGAAAAGTTGTTTCTATTTAGAGGGTGAAATTACTCTTCCCCATCCTTCGAGGTATACCTTCTTCTAGTAAATACAAAACACATTTTTTTTTTAATTATTTTTAAATCAAACTAAAAGTCAAAAAGTTATTAAAAAAATAAATTTACTATAAAATACATGTAAAGTTTCAAAATAAGTAAATTTGATTAAAAAATAAAGGTTATTTCAAACGCTTTGAGGTAATCTTCAGAAGAGATACACTGTTTTATGGGCAATGTATCTATTTTACGGTGAGTGAACAGAATCCCACTCATACCGTATTCTTTTTTTCATTCGATTGAAGGTTTAAATGTCCACCTTTCAATGGTTACAGCAGTACGACCACATACCCCCTCCCGTAATAACAGGAACATTTAACGTCTTCTATCTAAAGCTTAGTCTATGATTCATAAGGTGAGCCCTATAACTTTTAAACATGTTTAGACAATCAATGTATAATATACATTATACTTTTGTAATAGTCACAAATCACAATGCAATGTTATTAAAAATTGTATAAAATGGAGTCAAGGTATAAGACATACATACAGTAACCTTTTGTAAATATATTAGTAGTCTATACCGATTTCCATAATTTATACTAACAAGGATATAAAGGAAACATAAATAAACTAATAATATATTGAATAATTATAAATTAAATAAATAATAGTAATAAAAAACTGAATGAATGACTGAAAAATGAAACTATAATAATATATCTTAATAATATAGCACGATAAGTGTAAATGACCTTACCTTCAAAAGCCATTCATCGTTACCCCTTTATTATTTTTCAACCGTACTAGATCATTTTGAATTACATTACTTTTCATCAGTAAGTTGAAAAGTAATGAATTTGTAATGATGAAAGACTTTTGAAGGTAATGACATGTACACTGATTGTGTAAGGTCCGCTTAAGTTAACTGTTTTAGCATACAAGTATAAAAAAATAAACTATTTGATTTAATGATTATTTGTCAATTGTAAGTGGGTAATAGACAATTTCCTGTGCATGTGTGCATGATTTTAAGAAATCAGGTTATATAGCACACGTTTGAGCCATTTCCTTGATTAAGAAACAGACGACCCACCTTAAAATAGTAACTATAAACGGACTTCTCAAATTTCATTTGTCTCCACGTAACAAGGAGCAGGGAAGTATCACGCATACACATTTATGGCTAAAGTTGATAAGTCATAACAAAGCAATGAAACTTTCACACCTCAGTAACTTAGTACTCCTTCTCAGGTGGAAGTTCTCCAGGGGAGTGGAAGTTTTATCAAGCCCTCTAAGTCAGTTTGGCAGTCCCGACGGCTTTTGTGTGCTTTTTTCTCTTGGGGAGGAGAACGCTCTGGTAAGATGGAGGGAACGATATAACTCAAGTTCCTCTTATAAAGTTACTGGGTAACTCTCATCTATGTAGTAATCCATAGGTATGCTTCACCGCTGTTCAAATCATTACCAATCTGTATTAGCACATTTTCATCACATAGGGTAGAGGGATATTCGTTGCATGAATACTACAGTAGAAGTGTTGAGGCTGTGCATAAAATAACAAACAACTTCCAGTTGGAATTAGGTCTAACAATTCAATTCTGATATACATACACTTAACGCACCTGACCTAGCAAATGTCAATTCAAAAACCGATAGGGAATATAACCTGATTTTAGTTAATTATATACCATTATTATATCATACACCGAGCCCTAAGCGAAATATATTCTGAAACCAGGCACGGGAGTTCATTGAGGAGAAAAATATAGTAAAATATACGTCTCCACGTACTATAGTAGTTTATTATTAATGATTAAATAAATGAAGTGTGTCTATCCTAACTGCATTTTACTGTTGCAGAGGGAATATAACAGGCTGTTATTTGTTAAAAAATAATATTAATTGGCATATCTGATATCAATCATCAATTTATTGAAGATCGGAGCTACTTTTAAAAAAAAATCAGATAAAAATATAAATGTTCAAATTCAATTAAAATAACCTATAAAATGATCAAATTAAGTATATTATGAAAATGTATATATATATTTATTTACAAAATAGTTGCATCATAACAAATGCATGTAAAAAAAAAATCTAATTGCAAACTAAACAGTTTAAAAGAAAATAACCAAAAAATTAGCATAAATGGAAACTAATATTACTCTTATTCAAGAAACTAGATACTTCAAGTCAGACAGACTACGGGTATTATTTGAATTATCCAAAATATATACGATACTCTTTTGTTAGTTTCCAAGTTCAGTAAGAAGATCATGGGGTTATATCTAGCTTTAGAAAACGTTATCGGGTTCTTGATATATAAAAAATTAGACAAATATGCAGTTCTATGTTTATTTCAAGTGCTCATGTTTTAGGGCGTTAAACGGAGTGTATTAACATTTGGTATGCTTCCTATTTCTTAGCTATCTACTAATTTCATAAAAATATGATAAAAGCCACCCCAGGTTTTTTTAATAGATTTTATTTCATGAGAAATGGCTTCTATCTAAAAGCTATATTAGTGTAGCAAAAGGAAGGGGGGTGACAACGCAAGTTGACCACTGTCCCTCCCCCCTGCATTTTCTACTTACTGTTAAATTTAGGAAATAATTTATAACTAAACTTTTTTAACCTACATCTTACGATTTCTGTACACCGTTTTGACCCCTTGAAAAATACAGTGGGATCACGATTTTACTTTCTTAGCACTCCTCTACCTCCCCCCCCCTCTGTAGTCCAATCAGTATTCAGGATTGAAGATCTGATTCATCACTTAACCCATCTTTATTTTATTTTTTTGTCAGATTCGCGACAGATTTGACTCAAATAAAGTCTCCAAAAAATGACAATGGTGTTTTCTGTACCACATAATAATGATTTTCTTTAGTAAATGATAAATCTCAGGAATCTTTCCTCCACAGTTCATTTCCTGTGGTGGCTTTTCTATTCTGCTTTGTGCTTTATTGAAATTCTACCTGATGCCCTTATTAATAAGCAGCCAAGATATAAATACAGTAATCCCTTAACATACGCGAAGAGAATGTAGAATTCAAGACTGATGAGTCTACCTGCCTACATAAATGGGGGGGTTACGTTTTCTGACGGCCAACAAAGTCAAAAAAACACATGCGATTTGTTTTAATGAATATTTTTTTAATTTCGTTTAATGTATGTGTGAATTTGTAGCCTTAAACTAATTTTAGCTTGTAGATGGTAAAAAAAAAAGTTTTATCTGTGATTGTTTAGCTGATTATGTTTGAGCCTTTTAAATTTCAACCTAACAAATCAACGCGATTTCCATTGCCCTCGTAAAGTTAAAACTTCAAATTAAAACTCAAAAAATTTATCTATTATGTATATTATTGTTATATGGTTTTGTGGTGTACATTGTAATTTGGATTGATGGGTGCCTTTCACTAAGGGGAGTCCTATTTGAAGGATGTATGAGAAGAATATGGGGTGTGGGATGCCTGTCACAAGAATTGATCTTTGTACTCCACATTTTTTTTTTAAATCCAAGTATAGTCAAATACGCATTTCGCGGATGTGGAATACTTCCACATTTATATTTTCCCGGATGCTAAACCCACGAATATTGATGGATTACTGTAAAATAGTATAAAGATCATAAATGTTTTCTAGAATTAGTTCGACAAATATGAAAGCATGTATACAAAAATAAATCTAGACAGGTCTGGAGGTGGTTGGCCAATGGCACAGAAGCATGCCCCTGATTGAACATCCGCTTTAGGCTCAGAAGACAGAGGGACCAAAAGCGTTTGAGAGAGGCTGTTATTGCAAATTGCTTTCTCTTCTTCCTTCCTCATCTCGCTACTCGTTTTCTTCTTTCTACAGCCATGAAGTCTTTTTCTTTTTCTCTTATTTTTCTATCCTGCGCCTCTCTCCCGAATGAGTTGTATTAAACCTGTTTATTTGGTCCTCAGTATTGTACTTTTCGAGGATGCAGCAATAAAAATCAATAATAAATTTAAGCAATTAATAAAAATTAATTGGTCCGTGGGTCACCATTTTTTTAGCATTTAAATTCATTTATTGACTTAACGGAGCTAGATATGACATTATTACTCCATTCCGTTAGTATTTTGGTCATTTGAACGAATGCCCCACAGTAAACGGGGCGTCATTTCACAGTTTGGAGTCCTACTAGCAGATTAAGATTGGTGTAACTATCCCTTGTTGGCAGTGACAATGGAAATAACACTGGAGTGTTGCGTTCCTTCTTTAAAGCTATACACACACATTCTCCGTTCTATGTGTTCACTGCTTATGTAGTTTCTACTTTTCTTTTCACTTCCGAAACAAGTACAATTTTTGGGTGACTTAGCTACTCGTCTATTAATGAACATTTTGAAATTTACCCACATGTACTTAAGATCCTTTTTTGTGATCAACTTCTGATTGCGCATGACACAACTTAGTTTAAACTAATTATGAGCTTCATTTCATTTTTTTAAAATAATTATAAATTTAAACGAAATAAAGGGCGTAGAAAGTTGAGAAACAAAAAATAGAGAGATATACTTATGGAACTCCTTTTGTGGATCGTAAGGATTTCTTAAAATAATAAAAAATTAAATGGTATTTTGAACGAGATTTTTATTTTTAATGAATCATAGTCACAGATGATTGCTTAAAAAAATTATGATGCCTAAATTATTTGAATATAAGCCTATTTAAATATGATAAAAACGTTTCTATTGTAACCTTTCCAAACTTTAGTGTTTGGAATATATTTAATAATTTTTTGTCGTTTCGCCTTTGATGTTCCTTTACCCTAGCAAAAACTCAGAAATTTACACCTTAAATTGCCTCTGTGCCGTATCTAGAGTTTTTAAAAGTTCAAGAAACTTTGCGTCATTGTATTTTAAGAAGTAGTTTTTTTTAAGGAATTGTGAAATATCCATTTATAATCTCTGATAGATAGAATTATTTTTCCTGCCACTACAGTACATCATAAACTGCCGGAACATAAATCAGATCAAAAGTTCCAAACCAGAATAAAAGTAGAGCCTCTCCCTTTTGGCTCCACAATACACTTATGTGACGATATTATCTTTATACCTAAAAATTACCACTAGCATCTGAAGAGAAGGAAACCACAGTTGGCCAACGAGACAACGTTTAACAAGTTTTAACATGACAGTGTGACAGTCCTGACAAGGAGTGGCTACAACACATCTTTTCCAAGTACAACATGAAAATTCCTCAAGCATGTTGTAGTATTACATGCTTGTCAGGTTCATGGCTTGGCAAAATATTCTCTTTGTAAAAGAAATTCAAGCGGAAAGCTTATATTCCGGTTAAGCCTCTTGGCGGTTCCCTGTTATTTCACAAAAACACAAATATGGTTACGGTTTAAATTACAAATATTCTGTTTTTCGAATTGGGGATCTGATTCGTCATAAGAGGGGAGGGTGCGCCTGAAGGTCCACCTTCGTATGCTATGTTAATTTACCCCTATTAGCTCCTAGTGAGCTGTTCCTGGAACTGCTTGTTTATTGTTGATACTACTTATTTACAGACCCGGGTGTTCCTTGTTGTTGGAAGGAAGATTTAGTATCTTTAATTAACTGAGTACTTTAACCTTCGTATAACCCGGGGATCATTAACCAAGTATCTAACGCACCGTGAGATTTTCTCTCACCAAGTTATCTAATCCGGAAACGGGATAGTAGGGATATCGAGGTTCTGTCAAGCTGAGTTTACATCCTCAGTTTAAATGATTATCATCCTTAGTCTATCTTTAGCAACGCAAAGAAGAATAGATAAGACGTTTTGTGAAAAAGTCCGTACCCTGAGAGATCCTCCCATTCACGTTATGTTTTCGTAAGTACCGCAATTTGATTTTGAGGAATTTATTGTTTATTTTGTTTGCGATGTAATAGCATCAAAATAATAGCAATCACCAATAATATTACATTTTTTTTTATTTTCGTTAGATCATTTCACAATGAGTTATACTATAAGTCGGAAAAAGCCTTTGGCGGAAATAAGAAAAACTACTGTGATGGAAAGTTTCCAAGGCGATTTTTCCTTCGTTGTCTTCGGTTATTACTATTATTCTGGTTTATTTTCCTCCCTAATTGTCTCAAACAATTTCTTCTCTTGGGTCTTCATAAATTTTACTATGAGAAATTTCATTTTAGGACAGTTAGTTTGTAAAATTAGGATATGCTAGGAATATTACATTAGTTTGCCGTTGATTTAAGAAATATAATTTAAGTTTAGAATAAACAAATATTGTTTAGGGTGATATTAATTTTAAGTAGTGAAAAAATGTATTTTTGGTGTCGGAGGTGGGAGAATGACAGACGAGAAGTGGGGGAAGAGAGAGATCCGAGACAGAGGTGGCCAGTTGGTGGATTAGAAACCACTCCGAATGGAGGAGTTTGGTTGTTGGCTTTGGACAGCGCATTGCGCAATCATTTCGGACTCCATACTATCACAAGGACGAGGATCCTTTCGCCTACCTAACCGGGGAAGATTTGTGGAGGAATGCCCTTGGAAACTTGTCTAAAGTCCGACTCATGGTTCCGTCAAGGAAAAGAACGGAAGTTATAACTAGTGACTAAATGAAGAAGATCTACAATAAAATCAACAGGTTATTATGACAATAAAAAAACTCTTGTAGGCAGAGGGGTCAACTGAAATTAATGACATATTAAAAGTTTGAATTGTACTGAGAACAGAAATTTAAAATTTTCAAATCTCTTCCTCAGCCAACTAACACTCTAGATTTCAAAAACATGGTAAGACACTAAACTTAAAATAGAAGACCGGCTAATGAAAATAAATAAATCAATCGTTTTGAGTAAATGTAAACAGAGGAAATGATAATAATATGAATCGATCAAAGAACGGATCAATATAAAGATTGATTACAAGTGCTGATAATTCTGTTCGATTGGATTCTATTAGTTTGAATTTATAAAATTTTCCCGGGATTCGGAATCTAAACGGAATCCATAAATGAATGAATCCACCTCAAATAAAACAGAAGAAAAAAATTAGGGACAGAAAAAAATATGTTACGAATTGAGTGATTTGCAACAAAACCACTGGCAACAAAAACTGTTACACGTAAGAAAAATGATGCATAGAATCGTAAATTGTGCTTAAAAAAAGAGAAAAGAAGCTCTGATGTGAGCGACTGAAAAGGAAGTAAATAGAGGGAAAGGTTGAGAAAGGAAATATAGATGGAAAAAGGACAATGTTCCTTGTGTGCAGATGTTGAATGACTATGCAGAAAACCTTAATAGAATTTTCTGGCCCCAGTACCCGATGAAGTGAGGAAAATACCGATGAAGGCAGAGTGATCAGTGTTTTCGCGATGATTGAATAGAAACAGTAAGAAGAAGAAATGCCACAAACCTGAGACAATAAAGAATGAAAACTACACACCTAGGAGATGTTTTTCAATATCACAGCGAGAGACTAGACCAGAAAAGGTCTCTCTGTGCACAGACGGAGTATCGTAAAGGATGCGTCAATACTGCCTGCTCGCGATCTATCACCTATATTATGAGGTCATGAAAATGTGTGTTAGCATCAATACAGCCTGGCAGTGGACATAACTACATACAGCATACTTTAAATAAGCCACAAAATTAAAATTACCAAACCAAATGTTTGTGCAGTCCGCGTGGGATCTTAGCGCTTGAACTCCCGTGGCGGTCACAACGTAGGAAGTTAGAAAACGAATTATTCAATGTTATCTATTTCCATTATGGGCATTTATTTCTTTTTGAACTCCGTATTGATGAATCTTTCAGTGTGAGTGAAGGAAAACTCAATAGGGTGACTACACCTTCTCCGTCATTTAACTAATGGATTTAACTCTTAAACATCTTTGAATAGGACAATGGCTGTAAGTTATTAGATGTAATCTATTCGTGATTGTATGAGCGCTAAACACTTATGTCGGATTTTTTAAAATAAAATTTATTAATATACTAGATTTAAATAAATATCCACAAAGCTAAATGTTATTGGCTAACAATTATAAGGGTAAAATCAAAATAAAATTGATTGTATGGAATAATTCTTGAATTCAAAAATTTTAAAAAAAAGTGTAAGTTTATATTTTTTTCAATTTTGTTCCTTTCAATGAATACAATAATTTAGTGCAAAAATAAAAATCACTAAATTGTTCATATTGCTCTCAATACATAGTGTAAAAATAGCCACACATTATTTTTGAGTTAAACGTCTGTGTAGAGATCGGCTTAGATTGTTCAAAAAGAGATGGCATGATTTCATCAAGCTTGTGTAACGTTTTAACATACTAAGTATCTCTGCACCAATATGCAAGGCGTCAAGAAAGGATGTCGGGGTTAAACATCGTTGGTAATGATTAGTGACAGTTAAGTAAAACGGAAATAAAACGGAAGTGGGTTTAAGTTCTGTGTAGGTAGCAGACAAATTGATATCAATCAGGTTTGACATAGAAAGATATACAGATAAAAACACATACGTGTATAAGACATAGATTATGAGAGCAGAGAATCGATTAAAAATAAAAGTAATTTTGCAGTAGTCTCTTTTTATAGATGTAGAAATTTAAAGTAAGAGAGCCTCCGTTTAATATTCAGGAACGAGGCAGTGTATTTTAATCACTTTTCTCCAGTTTCCTCCTCGCTATGGTTTCTTTCACATCTCCAGTCTGTATCTTTCTCCTGATATAGTCATTTTTTTCCAGATGCTGATATCCCTTTCTAGTTACTAATTTATTTTATTTAATATTTCAGAAGAACGGGGTCGCACCAGCTTTCAGCGACAGCCCTGTTGTCCTCCCCAGATGGGTCCAGGCACCCCCTTGACCTGTACGAGTTCGCGGAAGAGGAACTGCGAAGACCACCACCATCCGGGATATGGGAGTGCCTTGTCGGCTGCAGACACAGGATAGACCAGACTCTTGCAAGGAGGAGGGTAAGATTCGTTTTTACAACATACTTGTATCGATGAATAAGAAATTCCGTAACCGGTTCCTCAGGAGAAAATAAATGCCAAATCATTTTCATGCCCGCGAAGAGTACTTTTTTTTTAATGTAAACACCGCCGACAGAATGATTCGAAGATACCTTAAAACTTAACTGTCGAAATGACTATCAACAATAACATCAACTCACAAACCCGACATTAGAGCTATGTGTATAGTAAATAACCATTATGAAACCTACTCTCCAATATCTCTTGTTGTTTTGAGTTTGATGTCATTCCTTTCCAGCCACAGTTAAAATCATTTGTTACTATTTTCAGCGTTTATTTAGTATTGATTTTTTATTTACTGAGGTCTTAGAAAAAATGCTTAAAAAAACAGAATTGTTTCATGTTCTAGCATATTTGCTACTCTTTTACATATTAACAATACTTTACATTCTGCTTTAAATCAATATTCATCAAACTAGAAGAATATAGAGCCAAATAAGTTATTGCTGTTAATAATTATTGGCCAAAGAAAAGGAATACTGGCAGGATTGGGACTCATGCCCAGTAACTCCACAATATCTTATCGGGGGCTGAACCAACCACGTTGAATGATTTCACAATATGAATCTTCTTTTGCAAAGCTTCAAAGAATATTTTAAAATACTTTTTTTATAAACTAAAAATATATATTTATTGAACTGTTTACGTGCAATCAATGCATACATATTTAGAAGTGTTTAGAACTGTTTGGAAATATTAGATATATTTGAATACATGAGCATAACAGGGGGAGGACGTCATCCCTTCCATGCATGATTTGGTACGGGGCTTAGACAAAGAGGATTAATATAGGGAAGATCTTCAACTTGTACTCACTAGTCAGTTGGTAGAGCACAAGACTAGATATTCGGGAGGTTCCCGGGTTCAAGCCCCGATTCTGCATGTATAAGTTTGCTTTTCCTAGTGATTATACTAATTATTAATAACATTAATTAATATCTTTGGCACGAAACATTTTAACAACGGCAATGATGAATAATATTGATTCTTCGCCTCAGGGCAGATTGTGGCCAAGTCATTATTAGCCGTGAAATATGCGACTCATTTTTCGATTAGTCCGGTTCAAAATGTTTCCGTATTCCGTAATATGAAACACATTAAAAAAAAAAGAAAAAAGAAAAGCACGTTTTGACTGTTGATATTGAAAGAGCTTAAGGAAGCGTATCCAGAAATACCAGTATTGAATAGTATTGAAACAAAATTGCATCGATATACCCGCCGTCTAGTTAAAAGCATCAACTTAGTTTTCTATTCATATTCAATAGTTCAATCTATGCATTTATTCATCCCTATTAGCCACAATTATTTGTACCAAAAGCACTCCTGCCATTAGTAAAATCAATCAATTAATTATTCCATTAATTCTATTTGATGTATAACTTAAAAGCATTCTCTCTCTCCCCCCACCCTTTATTGAATTTGAACTATTGATTCGCTTCTCGTTTATTTGAGTGCAACATAATACTCCACTGGCCACAACAAGAATTATTAAATTTACCTTCCTCCTACTGAGGCCAACTGAAATTCAAACAGTATATTTCCCGAGATTAACTGGCTTTTGATGGTGACCAAGTACTAATTCCTTTTGACTATGAATGTGTTGATTCGTGAGCGTTAAGGACAATAATTGTAAATATTAAATCCAGCGAAAAATTTATTATTTAAAAAAATTAAACAATATTCTACAAACGCAGAAAACGACGAAATGGTGCATCGGAGCCTGAGTTATTCGACTGAATCGCCTGAAACGAAACGTATAATTAGACTGGCAGTAGTTATCAACAAAGGAACTATCTGGTTGTGATTTAAAGGCATTATTGCAAACTAGGATATATAATTTATAACTAGTCATTAAAATGTAGATTGATACAAATATATACCCATATTTAACATCCTATTACTTCACTCAAACGTCAAGAAAGCTATTGAACTCTAAAAAAAGGTTACAAAGTATTGTTCTGCGGATTTTCAACATTTCAATTAAAATAATTCTTGAGCACTGAGCTTTGAGTGATTCTGCCCATCCATTACCCAGGCCCCCGAATTAGGTTAGGCAACACATTAGCAATAGAGAAGAAATAACACTTAGCAGTATGTAAATATAAAGAAAATCACAGAGCTTAAATCAACATTGTAATCGTTCCGTTGGATTTTGAAGATGTTTTCGAACCTCTACGGGGCTACGCACCTGCGAGCTAGGAGATACTCGACATTTTACATGATAGTTTCATATGACGAACCATCAATATGAAATACACTGTCAACTCCACGAAGCTGCATCAAGTGTCAATTATTTATTGCTTGATGTTGTATAATCACAAAAAGGGATTCGAATTACTTCCTTCCTCCGTCACTTTACTACTCAGCCAAAGCCTCGCAAGCCCCTGTTTTTTTGTCAGGTTTCTGTTTCCAATTGACGGTGTTCCAACGCACCTATCTTCGCCTGATCTGTCGTTCTAAGACATGTTCACTTGAACTTTAAAGTGTAAGTTCATACGCTTTAGCAACAGCTCATTCCCAATCCTCACCCTACCAACCGCAGGCGTTAAACCCTCATCTCAACCACAATACAACTCCCCCAACAGTTTTTTGAAGTTCGTCGTTGGATCTGATCGTCCATTCATTATTGATTTCATCTTCCAAGGTCCGGCAATACATCTAAATACTCTATTCTCAAACCCCTTGAAGCTGTACTTTCAGTGTTCTGTAAGTGCCCAATCTTCCCAGTTATTCATGATAACTGGTGTTGTAAATGCATATCTTCGAAGTTCGGGACAATATTTTAGGCTTAAAAAGAAGTTCTGAAATAGGCTCTGTATCTCTATTTTATTATGCGATGCACTAAAGTATGAAAGTTAGCATTGCAATGACCAGCGTTTCCAGGCACTTGAACGGGACTGCCTTTGGATACTTAGATCTCTCCATGTAATTTTTTTTTTTTTTTTCTCCCCCTTCCTGAGGCTGAGCCTCAAACGGGCTTACCCCACAAGCCCGTGAAGCGAGCTCATGGGGTTACGTAGCCTGTGGTGCGCGTATTCCGGTGCAATGGGATTGTTGCACCGGTCAGCGCACCTTGAGTAATACTGTTTTTCATTCTTTATTTTTCAAAACCAAAACATAGAAAACATTTTTCTTTTTACTTTATAGCTAGTATCCTTAATCTATTTACATTATTTACAGATCCGTTAACTATACTAATATCTTACTACTATACTTAAGTACTATATTTACAAGGGGTGTGCATACTCTATCCCCCTATAACTAAACTTATATCTAACCATATGCTTCTCAGTCCTACCTTTATGTATATCTATATGTACATATTTACAGTGACTCCTCTCGAACCGCCGATACATCGTTGGCTTCGGGTGAGCCTTCCCAAAGACACGGCTGCTCACCCCGCCCAACCCACCTGGATATATTGAAGTGCCCGGAGCCTTGTACCCTTCTCCACTCCCCGACAAATCTGCAGAACGTGGTGTATCTTGCTTCGTCATTCACCAGCGACGGCAGGTCGGACTCGCCCAGGCTGTACTCTCCTATCGAGCGGAGCAGCCGTGCTCTAGCCGGTTCTAACGCATAACAAGAGAGCACAACGTGCTCCGCGGTGTCGTCCTCTCCACAATGAGGGCAGGACCTGCTTTCTGCCCTCTTGTATTCGTACAGCCTGGCACGAAATCCGCCGTGTCCTGTAAGCACTTGTGACACCCAGTAGTCTGGGGAGACCCAACTTGCCCTCAGCCGGTCCTAGACTGAGGGGAAGTACTTCCTCAGGGTGCTCTCCTTAGTCGTACCAGTCCACCTGGCTCTCTCCATGTACCTGCTGACTTTCGGATTAATTTGAAGGCTTTTGCAACATGGCAATAGATTTTAATGCTAAGAATCACTACATCGATTCCCAATGCTCCGACATATATCATAGTAAAAACCAAACTTCATCATTTGTTAGTTACGTTAACCACTGCACCAATCGAGAGACAAATTTTGTCCTGAAAACAAATTATTCTTAGTCTAAACACTTAAGCCCAAACTAGTTACCGGTTGCAGTGTACTATAATTATTATAGTTTCTAATGGTTTTGTAAACAAAACTTGTGTATACGTCATTTAATAGAAACGTCTCATTCTCTTAAAGCAGCATAATCGGGAATTTGAGAAAAGCTTATCCAAAATACCTTTTCATCCTAAACCACAATTAACGGCCTGTGTGTTGAGGTGGTCTAGAGACTTCGTGGGCTTGCGGTAAAGCTTTTGAACGTGAATTATACCAAGCCATTTATAATATTGAAATATATCAGAGGAGAAATAGAATCGCTTATTGCAAACTTCAATATCTTTGGAGGAAACGGTTGGGTGATGTGTGTATGTCTAACTATATTCCTTTATACATTTATTTGGCGATTAATTAAATAACAGCCAAATCAACTGTTTGTTTTTGTCATAAGCGAATGAAATCAAGTGACTTAGGTGCTGATTTAGTCACTTCAGATTGATGGGAAAGATAACTCTTTCGCAAGTTAAACAAAGGTATCACAATGCATGTTTTGAGTCGTGCATTTAAAACTCAAGTGAAAGTGGTAAATCTCTCTTCAATCTAGTTGACTGATATGTAAAGATATCTGCATGATCAAAAACTCAAATCAATAACGAAATAAGCTTTTCTGTAGATGAGTAATTATCCTGCTATTTCTGAAAAATCTTAGTGGCAGATTTATTCAGAGCAAGTAAACGAATGGGATCAGTCATGAAAAATAATTTTATTTTATAAAACAATTTTTTTGTAGCAAAGCCTAACAACGGTATATTTGCGTTCTATGGTTTGGTACCATCTCGAGGCTAGCTTTTGGATCCAATCACAATACCACTCTTTGGATTTTGAACGGAAGAATTCTGGACGATTTAAGCTCGTCGAGAGAGAAGCTCAAACCCATACAGTTCTGATTTTTTTTTGAGTATCGAGAAGTGTATGGTTGGGCGTTATTTTGTTGAGACAAAACCCGATTCGGTTTACTAATCCTGGGTAACGTTGGGTCACATCATACATGCTTTTTTACTCACCACTATAAGGTTCTGAATCAATGGTTCGACCTTCTGGGATGAATTCATAATGAATTATGCCTTTGTGATTCCAAAATACATCACTGTCTTTTTTTTGATTCGCACTTGCTTAGCGCCTGGCACAGCAGGCTGATCGCATTCTAACCATTTTTTTCGCAAATATATCTACTTTTCATCGCAAGTAATAATTATTTTAATAAAACAATGGCCATTAAGGATTTTCAAAAGTTGTTGACAAATTTCTGCTCGATGTCGTGGCTGGTGTGGACAACCCATAGGGAAACACTCTTGACGAGCGATTAACTTTTCCCAAGTTATGCAGCCCGCTATTTATGGTGAATTGGGTAACTCTAAGTTTTCTATGTTCTGTTCTTTTTGTTAAGCCTGTCCCAACAGAGTCCCGCAAAGTTTCCTCATCGAATGATTTTCGTCCAGAACCCTCTTTTCTATCGAGGCTGTTGTCACCAGTTTTGAATTTCTGGAACCATCTACTCACAGTTCTTTCAGAAATAGAATACTTTCCTGCGAATTGCTGAACCAAATGAGTTGTCTCAGTGGCAGAAAACTTATGTTTCCAATAATAGCGTATTATTAACAATATTTAAAATTTTAGTGGCATGTTGTTTAACCGGATGCTAGGCCTGAAGGCAAGACGAGGTCATTTTGTTTACAAATTCATTTGTAGTATAGTCTTTGAATTAAAGTGATATCAAGCTTAATTGGGTTAGAAAAACTAATAAAGCCCATCAGTGGATTATAATTTCCAAAAAAACGAAATCAGTAATTTTTTATGACTCACCACACTATTAAACTCGTTCAGAACAAGCAGGGAGTATTGGTAATAACTTTATTTTTTTTCGGAAATTATGTCATATATATATAATCTTATCATTAGCAAATGGTATGTTTATCAGTTACATCCTAAGGACTGCATCGTAACTTATAATAATCAGCCCTATTATAATTATCTTATCTTATCCTATTAGTAACTTATCTTATCTTGTCCTATTAGTAACTTATCTTATCTTATCCTTTTAGTAACTTATCTTCCCTTCCCAGACCTCTATTCTAAATAATTGGCTCCCACGACCTTTTCTATCTGCGCCCTTTCTTACTACCCTTACTACCGTTTTCTTACACAGATAAACAACAGACAAACCAGATTTGTGTTTTATACCAAATAAAGTTTCTTTTTTGAGTTATTGAGCAACAATTGAATATTTCTTAAATAATTACTGCGCTAACGTCCTTAAATAACCCCCGTCCATCTGATTAAATTAGAACTTATCAGATTATTTTGACTGACTTAAGAAAGTTTAAGTGTTAGCGGTACGGATCCATGTTTTTCCACGTTAAATTTTATCTTTAGTAACGGTTGTTGAGTAATTATTACATTTGAAAGGTATATCCAAAAATAACCCTAATCAACTGTATATTTTAGTTAAAATATAATAACGAAAAGAAAGTGTTATATTGGATCAAGGGATATTTTCCAGAAGACTTAAGATTCTGCCGTTTCAACTAAAAGAAAAACTCTGGAAGCTAAATACGAACTGGCAGATGGGACTGGTAGCGATTGATTAACCATGAAAGGTCAAACGGATTCATTGCCATTTGGCTAATTATTGGCAGATAATGGACTCATCTATATAGTGGATTGGATCCATTCCAAAAGAGGCAAAGCTTTTTTGATGGTATTTTTCGCTCTCATTCTTTCTCCTATCAAACCAAGTACCGGAAAATTGTAAAAGAAAAACAAATACAACGGAATTACTGAAGATGTATGAGCATCTTAAATCAGTTTATTTTGAAACATTTAACCGAAGAGTATAATTAGACAATATTAGACGATTTAGTTTGACATGAACTATTTACGTACTTAAGATGAGCTTCAACTTGTATATTTACCCTTCTATGTGATAATCCATGAACTAGAAATTTGCCCAATATCGACAAAAACTAGAATAGTTACCAACTATTCAATCTTGAACACATATTGGAAGAAGATTTAAGATAGCAAGAGCCAAACAGCCAAATTGGATTAAGTTCTATATAACTACTTATAATATCAACATAGCAATAATAAAAAAACATGTTCATTTGAATGGTAATTTTACATGAACCAATAAATTACATGTTACTCTTACACCGTTAATGAAAATTGATATTTTCCAAGGAAAAAGTCTCTTCTTTTATTACGTTATACTGATGAACAACCTGAAATTAAAGTATAAATCAACAAATTATAAACATATACTGAAGAGACAATTAACCTATTTTAGTTCAGTTTAAACAGAGCTACCGCGTGCCGAATGGTTAGTGATTTTACTGTCATTGTATGACTTATCACGTAAGTTACTGCCAAGGGCGAGTGAGTAGGAGCTATTGGCCTGCAAGATATTATTATTGTTTTGACTGGTCACTCGTAAAACTATGAATTTCAACCTTAAAACTAAAGGCCGGAAAGTCTGTATGCTGATATAACCTTCCTTTGTTGATATATCATAACGTTGTTTTTTTCAAATAACTTCAATCATATATTCTATTTTTTTTTATTTTACATTTATTGCCCAGAATATTTTCAATATAGAATTCATCAAAGGCTATAAATAAAATACTCTATTTACAATCCCTTTTATTTCCCTGATGGGGAAGTAAAAACCACACAAAGTGGACCAGCCCTTTCCGTTCACGAACCAAATTAACTCACAAGTATTAAAGTCCTTGTTATTCAAAAAAAACTCGTCAAACGTCCACAATTGAAACGTGACCTATTGGATATCGAGCTGTATAATTCCTTACAATAGCAATAGACTCAAATTTAGAAATTCACCTCATACTACTGTTATTTACTTCCATTTTTCCAATGACTCTGCCATGATGGGTGAATGGAGTGTCTGTCTGTATGGTTCATAATTTATGGTAGTATTCTGTTTACCGTAACCACTTTTGTGACTCCAGGCACTTTTCCGGTGGTTTTATTCTTTTGCGTTACAATGCACTGTCTATCGTTACGATTTTTTTTTCGATTTGGAAATGGTACCAACACCAATAGATTATTATTTATTGAAACAAAACTACATATCATTTTATCGTTAGATCGTGAATGACAGTAGATAGTACCAGGGCATAATACCCCTAGTAATTATGTTTTGATTGTGAGTATGTCACCTGTTGAATTGACTATTTCTTTTCAACAATCTAACTATTTAACAGTTTATTATTTTACTAGAGGTAGTTAACTGTTTGTTGAGATGTAACCATGATATGTACAGTTATATTGTAGTTTTCATGTCATTAGGTGGTCAAGTAGAGCATCAATATAAAATGGTCTCCGTATCTAATAGAGGACACACAATGTTCAGAATTTGTCTGTACTTATAATGGTGATGACCTTAGGGATTTTTTTGTAGAAATCCAGGAAACTCGAAAAAATATTTATAATCAGTATATTCCGGAAAGGTTTATAAAATATTCTAGCCTACTGTTTTATTTGCATACACTTATTACTTATATGCAATGATTTTAAAAAGAATATTTCTGGATTCGGAAACAAACTGTTGAGTGTTTCAATTAATATCTTCCATTGACTATTTCGTGTTCCAATTTCTGGAAAATATATGCTTTAGCTTGATTTATGTTACCCATTAAAAGTGAAACTCACTAAATCAAGTTACTAGTTGAATGCTAAAATATACTATATAGTTGAACTAACTGAACTAATTTTAATCAAATAGACCTGACCACTGAACTAGTCACCTATAGTTCATCAAACTAATTTAAAATTCAGCAGCGCACCAGGAAGGAGTTACTGTTCACCTCGATAGAACATTGGGTCTTGATCCACAACTAGGTTGGTTGCAATTAAGTTTGAAACACGTCGTGAATTCTCCGTTAATACTCAACCAATATAATATTATTTCACTTGAAAATTTAAAAAAATGTAGATAGGGAACGAAGCAAAATTAAGAAATCGAAACGTTAAATTTAACTTTGCGTTACCGTCTGTAATTTATCATACAAGAAAGTGTTATTATTACCATGTGGTTTTTAGTTTGTAATTTACATGGAAAACAGATCAAAAGCTATCAAATCATAAATGCTGCTAATAAATTAGTATAATCTTTATCTCTCAATCCCATTAAATCTCAACCGACCGAAATGAAATGGGTTTTACTAAATTGGAAAAGGAACAAACGTTTTTCCCAGCCTGTTGAACTATCCTGTTCCAATAACAGAGAATATAGAGACCTTTTCAACAGCCCTTATTCAACTCGCCCTATATAGCTGGTCCCTTTTGTGTTAGCTGGGAGACTTTGTGCGGCCGGCGGCACAGCACAACTAGATTACAGGCGCTTTTACATTTCCCGCATCAACTTTTCCACAGGACCGACGAGGGAGGTGCTTACTCTCCGTTGAATAACAATTCACAAGAACGGATGAGAGACTCTCATTTTCTTAATGCGTCTAAAACATCATGACACTTACCATGTTGAGCCTAATAGGAACACGTTAAATAAGTAGCCATTGTTTCTCACTGAAGTTTAAACTGTATGTGTTATTTTAGCTCTCTAGAATACTTACTAAAATAAAGCTTACTAGTATTTTTTGCCATCGGCCAGTATTTAGTTACCAATAATCTGTGGTAGTATAAAGTGGCTGGTAGGAGATTAAATACACATTGAATGTTGTTATAAAGCAAGGAAACGTTACAAAAAATAAGCCTAAAAAATTATAATATGAACCTAAGACTGTGATTAAAGATACTTCTCAACCCCCATTAATAGTGTTGTTTTTGAAGTGGTACGCTATTTGTTGTGACACTTTCCTTTTATCACAATATAATAATATATCACAGATCAGAATCCATTCAAGATTTTAGATTCTGATAGGAATTTTTTTTTGTACGTGTACTTTCTGACAGAAATAATAAACCAACGAGGGCAAATAAACACTAATTAATGTGTAAGGAGTAAATCATCGATGCAAAATAGATGATGATTCGGTCGAAATATAACTTTAGGCAATCACAGCGATGAAACCTGGCATATAAAGTATTTTTTGCATAATTGCCACCAGGAGAGTGACTTAATGAACAGCAGCTGTTACGGTGGAGTCCATGTCAACTCTTAATAAGAGACATCATATTTCATTCGAAAAAAACACCTTTATCATTGCTTATTGACATCGTCAATGTTACAAGGGTTTGTTTTGAGAGTGAGGGGGGTGTCAAGAGGTATAACTACGGATTTTGTGTATGTTGATATAGTAAATGAAAATATCCGAGTAAATAAAAATGGCTGTTGATACATTCAAGGGTCGCCTGACAACGCAATATCATTTTCGGAAATTACAATCGGAATTCAGATAGTTTCATGGGTTTCGATGATTTTTCTTCAATGTCGATTTCACAAATCCGCTGGATACACCTGATGTGAAATTCATAGCAGTGAGGCGTGGAATATTATCTGATTATAAGTTTCGTTGATTTTCTTATGATAAACGGCTCTTGATTGGTATTCCATGGAACATATAACAAACGAAATTAGTTGTTCCACAAATAAAGTGAAATGAGAGAAACCTTGACTTGTTTAAATGGGCAATAATTAAATATTTATGTACCAAAAATAACTAACTATTTATTTATTAATTATTTGAAAAAAATATGTATTAAAAACTTATAACTAAATATATTTATAATTATTCAAAGTTTAATTTTAAGACCAATTCATTATAGACCGCAAATTTTGATATGTTTCTAAGCGAAAATATCTGTCTTTCATGATAATTAGAATTGAAACCTTTTTCCAAAGGACAAATTTTGAACCACCTTTTCTTCTCTATAAATTCAAATTTTCCTATGGTACTTAACCGAAACCCCTTACACTTTAATTCTATGGTGTTGGATTGACTTAGTGTGATATACAAAACAAAGTATTTCCAGTCATAAACATTAAAAATGCCTTGGAGGCATGCAGGACTACTTTGCAGTAATTATTTTCTTCACCATTTCATTTTCATGTTACGTTCATTTTTTTAATATTTAAAGATATTTACGGATAAAAAATTTTAGAATTTAAATAATAATTTTTAGCCCATGAAATTTTAACCAGATGACACTGAAATCAATCAGTTTAGAATCATTGAAACAAGTGGTATACTCTGGACAAGAAAACCAATGTATTTTATTTTAAGACTTAGAAATAGAATGAAAGTAAGGTTGCGCGCCACTAGAGGTCCTCCACTACCAATTACCCAAAGGTCCTTTTCACCTAAAATCCTCGACTAAATCCCAATGGATCTCTCTACAAACCCGATTACATCTCCCATTCTGACTTTGTGATCCTGGTTTGACCTCCCCGCATCCATATAATCCTCCGCTCCTGAGCTTGAGATACAGACCTTCTATCCCCTTAATCCTGGACGTCGTTACAGAGGACATTCGCCACATGATCCACGGTTATTCCAAGCTTAACCATCAGGTTCGTTTAACCAGATCCTTCCTACAATCGCTTTTTCTCGTTCTCTCCGTGTAAGGTTCTTATCGCATATGGTTTATATTTATAATTAACGAATCCTAAATTTCATGACTATTATTGACAATGAGAGAAGATCTCTGATCCAAAAATACTAGTTTCATTATTTAAAAAAATAATTTTGTCACTCAATTTATTATAATGGACTATTAGCTAAGTTTTATTTCTTGTATATGTGTAATGTTAGTGCACTGTCAGACAAAAAAATTTTAAAACCTTACTTGAGAAAGTATAAAACTTTGAGACAGTTCCTGATTTCTAAATTGTTTTTTTTAAGTATCGTTGATTGTTATTTATTTTTATAATTAGAAGCATTTATGTTTCCACTTGTGTTTCTCCTTGTCTGACCTGATATTTGTGAGCACGCTGTTCACGCTCGATCAATAAAATGTTACATGTAGCTCACAATTGATTTTGAAAATAAATTAAAAATAATTCTTCCGAATTAAACATCGGAATTATTCTAATTAGTTGGTGCCTGTAGTGAAAGGATTTATTCAAATAATAAATCTTTTGTCCCTCAACAAAGTGGTTTATTCAACGATAACGTTTTCGACTTCTTCAGTTTCTAAAATAAAATGTCATATTATAAAAATATCGACTGTGGGTATATAATAAATGGAAATCAATAAACCTATATAAATATTTAAAAGTGCTGAATCGCAATAAGTCACAGATGGTCTATCCATTTTATGTATTATACTATAAAAAATTCGATACATACTTACAAAATAAATAAAATATATTCAATCCTTATTATGAACTATTGAAAGAGATGGGCTACGACTGGCTTTGATTCGGAGGTATGCAGGGGTAGGGTTTCTTAACATTTGTTTATTTGCTATTTTTTCTTTTCTATTGATTTTGTCTTAACTTCCGGATTCTAATTTAATCTCTACGCTTTCCAGATTGTTTATTATTGTTTTTCCATTCGTATGATTTAGCAAGCAATCAATTAAAAACATAGAGCTGTCGAAAACTTTTTTGTTTAGTAAAGTAAAGTATATTGTGGAGCGACAGCAGATTTGTTATTTAATGACTATCATCGATTAATTAATTATATAGAATAATTTTTTTTTTTGATTTTCCTCTAATTTTGAGACGGGTATGAAATTAACGGTTTCAACTTCCTGATTATTAATATGCAATAAGCATGGTGCTTGCATCCACTGGTTTTTATGCTTATGATGCTACACACACGGTTAAAATAATCAATGATATGAAAAGCACCAGTAAATTGTTTTCATAACCGTTGTACTTAGTAGTGTTATGAATCGCTCATACCTGGATATATTTTTTAAAGGCTAAGACATATAGAAATCCTCACATTTTAAGTTTGGCAATAACCTCATCCTCAGAATTCCATCAAATTAAAAAATATTGATTTTTTTTAATAAAGGGACCAGGCTAAAGTTGAACTCGAAGCGAGAAAAATTTGTTAACCTAGATTTAATCAACGAAATTTAACAGAATACTAGTAATTCTGTAAATTAAATTACGTTAAACTGAGTTAGATGCCTATTATAGCATGCTAATATAGTTACCTCTTGACTATTCATACCACTGTTTGTGTCGTAAAGCTTTCAGCTGACTTATGGGATGAAACACTATCAGGAGAAAAGGCTACCTGTTTTGTTAATAAACAGCAAGCTTTAGCTACAGGGATGAAACTGTTTACTCAGGAGTTGGGGGTTGTGTAACCAAAAATATCAAACCCCTTGATATGGTGTCCATTACAAACCTTGTTCGATATCTCAAAACACTAAATAAATGTCAGTGTTATTGTTTTATGAGGGGGATATATTTTGGCTAAAAGCCCTTAACAACGTTGTTTGTTTGTGCATCACAAGTCATTTTGGAGCCAATCGGGCTCCTTGATGGAAAGAAACGACGGAATCCTTGGGGGCACCCCAGTCCCACAGGTCAGGCAGTAGGTTTGATGATTTGTTACAAGTCAATATGTATAATCGAAGGATGTAGATAAAACCATAGCTACATCAGACAATTGAGCAATCGCTACATTTTTATACGCCTAGAAAATTCCAAAGGCACCGACTATCCCGCACCTACATCAGCAGGTTTTTTTTTTTTTTTTTTTTTTTTTTTTTCTCAGCTCTTAAACTTATAAAAAATAGGATGTGGGAAGATAAAGGAACATTATTTAGGGCTGATGAGTGCCTTTCACTAAGGGGAGTCCCCCATTTGAAGGATGTATGAGAAGGATATAGGGTGTGGAATGCCTAAAAAGGCGGATGGAGTCAGGAAGGTAGTGAGAGTCTACCAAGGGTTGAGCCTAGGGGCACCTAGGCAATGGATTGTAGTCGGCCAGGCAAAGCCTGGCCCGCCCCGGCAGGAGCTATTTAAACCTTTTTTATGTCCTAACAGTCAGTCTGTTTCTGTGAGAAAAATAACTGATTCAAGCAATTAAATACGAATTATTACTGGTGTTAAATATTACCGATTAAACAAATTTAGGAGAGAAAATTGATAATGACAATTTTAGTCGTTTCATTGATTCTTTATGCTCCTTGGTGTCAAAAACGTAGGCCCAACTTGCACCAATGGTTGGCAAAATTGTTATTCTGAATGAGTTAGTAACCATGCTGTTAAATACATTAAGTAAAAAGTTGATCTGTTATCATTCTCCTATATATATATACAACGATTAAACTAAATACGAGTACCTTAAAAACCTATCACATTATTTTTAAAAAATCTACTTCATACTAAAAATACTACATACTAAATAGCTTCTTAGGAGTTTACTCATCAAGTCACCACCCAAGCAATACCTCTTTTCATATACAAATTCACAGCTGACTATGAACTACCACAGACAAATGGTATTTTCAAAAAATACCAATTTGACTACAATAACACTTTTTTTCAAAAACATGATTATTCAAGTATCTTTTTTAATATCCAAGAGGAATGTATAACAATAGAGTGAATGTGTAAATCATCTTTAAATTATCGTAATTTTACGAAATGTACATCGGTTTTCGATGAACATCATTTCGAAAACCTAACACTTCGAATTTCATAACCTAACCAGGGTGAAATAAAAATGATTTCAGCTTATATATGTACTTTCTTCAAAAAAAGCCGTTCCCTGATCTCTGAACTACTAAACCGAACCGACAGATAAGTCATGCAGGTAATGTGAACACTAAGTGCCGAACACAAAAGTTTTATATTCTTCAGGAATCATTTAGTAGATGATTTTTCAATCTTGCCTTGGTGCTATTTGAACATTCATACTCCACACATATATGAATGAATCAAGTGACAAAAGATTATAGCGTGTTTTTGCTGATTAGTACGAGATTGTTGGAGGACACTTTGACGAGATGAACCGGTCCTAAAAAACGAAGAAGAGGGAATCAAAAATTATTTTATTACCTTAAATATATTTTTTCAAGAGAAAAACTGTAGACAAATAAATAAATACAAGTTCTTAAATAAGTACGTATTTGCTTAATGGGATCGAGATTGGCTAAAGACTCACGTGATAGTCACAATCTTAAGTGAAGGTAGGAAGGACACTTTCAGATTGTGTTTATCTTCTCAAAGCTCTCTTTTGGCAGATTAAATTGGCCTTCTTAGCATTAAAGTTTCCCCTTTATGGAGCTAAATTGGTCCTCTCTTCAAACAGAATTACTTCCTTTTAATTCGTTACAAAACATTTGAAACTAAAAAATAACTCCACAGTATTCTTAATTAGGCTATACATATTATTTTTGCCTGAAGATCAACTTTTTCTTTGCTGTACAAATATATTTATCTAAGAAAGCAAGGTAGGTTTAAAAAAAACTGTATTCTAAACTGTAACTACCTGCATGCTAATGTTGTGAACGAATTATAATTTATTTATAATGAATTGTTAAATAATAATATTTGTTTTCTATTTTTGAGCTGCCACTACAAAAAAAAAACAATGAACAAATCATATTTTCGGCTTATGTGTCTATATTTCGAATATCGCTTTTGAGTGTCTTGTCGCTTGCGGTTTCTCATAGACTATAGCAAGGTGCTGTGGGTGATGGTGTTAATTTTGGGTCCAACGTGTGACCGCTTTTCTGATGTGCTCATTGATGCGCAAGGATTCCTATTTAGTCCTGAATTCGACGGTTTCTAACGAAGCATGGAACATTGAGGACCATCCTTAATAATTTATTTCAAAACATTTGTAGTCTATTATTTTATTTAAATAGATCGTCAGGATAGGGAAATGGGTACGTCTGTAGTTTTCTAAGCATGGATTTGTATTTAAAAATAGGATACTATAATAGTTGTAATTATTAGTTCAGGTGTAACTTCCAGGTTTGTCTAACATTTAATGTCTTAGGCTCTAGAGTTAAGAACAGCATTACTGTACATGCTCAATAAATATTATTTCTAATGCGAGGGGTGGTGGGGATCGTCAACCGCCAGCTGCGCTTGTGGCACCGCCTCCCTGCGATTATTAAAAACATGAGACCAACGGTCAAAAAAATTGCCCCGTGTGAGCTGGATGCATTCAGCTCTTTATCCATTTAGGAAAATCTTGTTTCTCAGTCACTTTGCTTCTAAGATGATTGAGTGAAGGGGCTCTGGTCCATCGAGGGAGGAGCATGGACGAGGGGGTCTAAGGGCTGGCCAGCAATAACTGTGTAAGCTCATCTGGAATATTCCACATAGAACATAGATTCATTGCTGTACATACCAGGAATCTACACCACCCGACGATACAGCATACCACCTGCCCAGCGTTGCATTCCGTAAGTGTATAATTTCGCTGTATATATGTTATAATTCCTTCTCTTTTTGTCTTTAAAAATCTGTTCCCTAAAATCATTAACGCCATTGTATATTCTTTTCGGCCTTCATCACGCTTTTACATATTATAGTTTTCTTTTCATTTAATATATATTTAGCTGGTTTGCTTATCCATTCATGCCCGATACACAATTACCATTCCACTTTGGTCCACTCATTATTATCAAAGTTGAATGTGTACATTGAGGTCCACCGTCTTACTGAGTAAATATTAAACAGAACATTTCATATTTTTTCCACTAAGGATTTATTTTTAAAATTGAATATTTTAGTTTCTGTCGTTTTAATATTTGAATAAAATTTAGATAACTATGGACTATGTACGTCCAAAGTGTTTAGTTCATTTCATTGCGTCAATGGTAGAGTAATAATTGGCAGCTATAATGAGAGTAAAGCAAAAAAAAAAAAATTCTAGGAATGATCCTAAAGATTTATCACTTGGGTAAATATTGAAAGGAAGTGAGCTTAGTAATCTTTATAGTGATTTAAGTAACATTTTGACGAAGGTATAGAAATAAGGTTGCATCAATTAATTTAATTGTATTAAATAAGATTTTATCTATTTGTCTTACAATATGAATATTATATCATCATAATAAAGCACAGAGTTCTATACATCACAACGAAGACATGAGTAATTCCCTAATGAGTAATGAAGTAAATAAAGAGTCGCAAACATATGAAACATTTTCGGGTTAATCTTAAATGGCCGGAACCTCGTGCTAAAGTTTTGATCTCCTTTAAAGTTAGATTTGATCAAGGGAAATTGGAGGATGAAATTAATTAAAATACCACGGACCACTACAGGATATTACAAAATGAATTGTTTAATTATAACTTTTTAAATAAAAAGCCGTTAACAGAGCGTTTATTTCTCGGTATAAAGGATATACATTTATATATAGAGCAGCAACACTTCAATTAAGTTCGCATAAATAATGGCATACAATATTTTTAAGCGGGTACAACTAAGTGGTTACTAACTACTTCATTAGTCCAATTTATTCTACAATTTCGGACCCCTTTATGTATGTTTACCCTTTTTATTTTTTTTAAACTAGTACTTGAACATCCAATACTGCTTAAACCCTCAGAAAAAAATATTACGATCATCAATAGGATAACTCGGTAGCTAAAAAAATGTTCTCGGTCATGGTATAAAATTAAAATATTAGGAATAAGTAAAGTTGGTTTGGGTTTTAATCACTTATAATTTCATAGCAGGTTATAAACGTTGCCAATAATATCGATCCGAGGATGTTCCAGTTTCTGACATAGAATAATAAAATTTTAAGTCGGGGGTGGCTCCACTTTATTACCACGTGATAGAAACTGCCATGCTAAGAGCATAGGACTTAATAACAGTCGTTAATTAAAAAGTTACATTAAACGCATAAATCATATGTTCAGATTTTCGCTCAGAGAAAATTATGACACACGTCTTGACAGAGTTAAGGGGATTCCAGGAAATCCTTTAAATTGTTAATTGTTATTTAATTCCAAATAATTCGTAACTTGATACTCAGCAACTATGATATTAAGTTGATATTAGCAACCAATCACAGTTATTAAAGTATGAATCAGGTCATTTGTCACAATTATTCATTCCCCTAGAATGCCAGAATGTAATTATTCAATTTTAAAAAAGTTTGTATCAATGGACATTTGATATCGTCCTGTCAGTTCCTTGTTTAGCCGGACTCCTATATGTAAAACGAAAATAGGAAAGCTAAAGCGGAAACGTAATGATTCTCAGTTTTATATAATATCTTTGAATAACTAAGCTAAGGCTATTGTTATGAAACAGTATTTATCCATAATAATAAATGTAATAACACCACGTTTAGTTGCTCAATTACTAAAAGCACAACTCAGATTGAACTAGGCACGGAGAGCTGAAAAACCGAGAACTGAACGAAGTACACCTTTTACATTCTGACACTGAACCGCGTGAAAAAAAACCATATCTACATGTTATCTTTCATATTAATGACAGTTGGCCATGAAGGGTTCTTCCGTTGAGAGTTAAGTTGGCCGACTGACCGATATGTTTCTAGCAAATATTTAACAAAATCTATATAGCCCTTTTTTTTTTATCGGCGGCCGACTTAATGAATCTTGCACTTTATAGAATTCAGTGTGGCACATTTTTCAGGATGTGATCATATAGGCGTGGAAAATTGCCCATCCTGGTTGGTTACCTACAAGTCGTTACCTTCTCTACAACCAAGTGGTTCAGTATAACTGTAGAATAAATTTAATTAATTTTATTTTTAGAGTTAAAATGGCAAGACATCGTTAAATAAGTTAGCAAATTAAAAATTAACAAACGCTAACACATACATTTTTTCAGACCATCCCCCTCCCTTTTTTTAATGAACGTTCTTGGAAAATCATTCTTCTATTCAGGATTCAACGGAAGACTTCTAGTCCTAGGGTTTTCGTCTTCGAATCTCCTTTTATACGGAACTAGGTTTGGACACCAGCTTTTGTACCATTGTGAATTGACTTGAGAGAACTTATAGCTTGAAGAAACCTTTCATCAGGTGATAAATGGTTAGCTGTGAATTTCCAGCTTAGGTCGGAATAGCTTCTGAGTATTTAATTAATAAGAACTGCTTCTCAGCAGTGACTTAAAATCCCTTAAACGTCGGAATTTTTTTTTCTCAAAGAATTAGACCAAGATGAGCCTATTGAAATTGACTGGAACGACATTAAATGCGATATATTTACTTTTGATTTTTGCTTTACTACAATTACTGTTTATTCATTGATGAAAACTCAAACTGTTATAATCTTCATTATCACTTAATTAAGGAGTTGCTTTAAATAACGATGTCAACACTTAAATTCTAACTAATAAAATGGCCTCAACAAAAATACGATAAATAAAAAGACGTGGCTTAAATCGTTTCTTATTATCTACTTGACTTCAGTTCAAAGAAAACTTGACATCAGTCATAAGCTGAGATTACTTTGTGTTTTTAATCTAAGGACGATAATGCTTTCCATATTGGCATTTATCAGAAAATTGATTGGCCCTTACTAAGTAAACGTTTAGCACCTACTTTTTTTAAACAGCATTAAAGATTCCTGGAAGTTCTTGTGTAAACTCTCTTCCATTAGCCGGCTTATCTCCCCTTCCTCTCACTTTTATATCAGTTGGTAATTCCAAAGATAAATTGAGTTGGGCGAGGCCTTCGAGAGTAACTAACACTAACTCAACCCGTCAAGTTAAAAGAAGTCTCCTTCAGCCTTCCAAACGGCAAACGTGGAAGTTAGTGAAGTGACTTCCGTCGAAAACTAAACTTTAAAACTACTAATAAACTATGTATTATTGTAAAAAAAAAAAAAAATATGACCGATTCTAATCCAGACGAAAGCAAATTTCTTCTGTGCAATGATATTTCAATTTATTCGCTTGCGTCCCCTATTACGAGAACCGGTTCAATTTCAGTTTTGGTGCCATTTTAGTCACTTTTTCTGAGCCTGTAGACCGATATTACACCGCCTGCAGGAATGATGTGGTTTTGTATTTCTTCGATGGAATGAATTAAATCGAATCCGTGTAATAGAAACTTTTTATTTGGTTTTGTTCCCCTCGGGGCGTAGGTGTGGAAAGGTATTTTAGCTTCTTTAAGAGCGGCGACTGTTGATATTAGGTCTTACTTCGTGCCACAAAACTCTTTAAACAGAAAAAAATTATTTTTGATAAGTTCTTGTACGGTAATAATTTCGTAATTCCGTTTACATTAGGATAACATGTAAATAAAGTGAAAAATTACTTTCTTTGGCAGTCACCCTTGCATATAATACATTAGAAAAACAGAAACATTAACTCACGAGCATAAAACCTTAAAATTTAGTAAGGTATTAAATAATACTTTAATTATATTGAATATTCCTCTCGAGAAAAATATTATTTTAATTACACATACCTTTGTATCAGAAATGAAATAAAAAATGTTTCATTTTGGATTTTAATTATGATATAATAACTGATTGTGTGCTGATTTCATTATAGTTCTGTACTTTTGTTAAATACCATTAAGAAAATTTATATGTTAGTATCTCCCTTCACATTGATCTTGTATTATACATTGAACCCTTAATTTACCTAAAGCTAGTACAAATATTTAGCTGCAATTTTCAATAAACTAGTAAGCTTTTAGTTTACTAAAAATATTTTAATAGCTAAAATAAAAGCAAGTAGGTTTTAGTTTATATAATAATAAAGAAACAATAAAATATAATCTTTAATAAAATTTAAATGTAACAAACATAATAATTAAGTGTGAATAATATAAAACTAGGCCGCCTTTTCATGGCACAATTGGCAATATGCTAAGGAATGTAAGATATTTATATACACTAACGATAACGATGAAATAAAATATAATAAGCTATAAAAGTAAAAAATTTAAATATATACAAAAAGACAATAGGCCAACCTGAATAAATGAAATATATATACGTATTACATATATTTACAAAAATAAATTCTAAAAACTATAAAGAATTCAAATAAATACATGTACAATAAAATATTGATTAATAAAAAATGTGAACAATATGTTACATAGATCTGTATCAGAGGTTACGTGATTACAAAAATAATTATTTTGAATAAACATTCAATTCCTAAAGAAGTTTGATTAGCACACAATTGTGTATGTCGATTAAGAATAATAGTTGTTTCATAAGTTTTATTATTTAAAAGATGGTACAGACAATACGTTTATTGGTTTCATTACTGTCAAGATAAAATGTAATCTGTAGACTTATTCTTAATTGCACATTGTAACATTTTAATATTATCGCTTTAGGTATGTCATTTTAATTATACCAGAATGAGTACTAAGTGCTCAATTACTAGTCTACATACTTCCAAAGAATTTTTTTAAAGAGTTCTAATAGTTACTTAAATCAATATTATAAGGCATGGTGAATGTTGAAGATCGTTAACTTTATTTGCTTGTAATAAATTAAAGTAATAGTGATAAAGCGAATAAACCTATTGCTTGTACCATTGTTAAACAATAACACTTATGTAACAACTATTACTCTTTATCAACTTATACCAGTCTATGCTATTCAAACTTATTTGGGCATTGTATGTCTATTAAAAATAATTATATTTGCAATCATGTAACCTTTTATACAGATCTATGTAAAATATTTTTCACATTGTTTATTAATTAATATTTTAGTCTAAATTGTTTTACATCCCACTGCACTTAAAACTATAGTTGTTCTTTCTAGATTTTCTTTTTCTAACAATATTATCTGCGTGGAACAGTATTTTTTTTGTAGTTCTAATTCTATGGTTTCTTGTAAATTAAGGGCTTTGAGTTAGTAAGGAGGAATTAGAAGACCATTCCTGACAATGTAAAAGCTACGATAGTTTCTTCAGATTCTTGTTTATCTTCATCACATTTCGCTGTATTAATAGTCAATTTTTAGTAGTATTTTGTCCTAAAATGACCCATGAGGTTAATTCTGGTTTAATTTACTTAGAGGCAAAACGTTTCCAATGATAAGTTTCTCTTTTGGTTCATAAAATTCTCAACTTGAAATCGTGTTTTTCCTGCCTTTTCTACATTTTATGAAACTTCAGTTGCTTTTACATTTATCTGAATTTTCTTTTCCAAGATATATGTTAGATCAGAAAATTCTATAACTTCTTCATGAAATTCAAAAATGGACTAAGCTGTGTAGTTAATTTTTTTTTACAGACTGGGCACATATTTATTCAATGACTTTATTCAGTACTGCTATGGTAGAACGTCCAACTGACTGATACCCACCCTTCAAAGAAACCTTCCCTTTTTCACCTAATTGATTACATTTTTCTATGAGGATATTCAGTTTCTAGAATAGCGATTGTCTTTATAGATTCTTCTGACGAAATTTCACTATTCTCAGACGCTGTAACTTTGGCAATATTGTCCTTAACACTTAAAAATTTTTAATGAATCGTCTTCTTTATCCCCGAAATACTATCGTTACTTTAAGATGAATTATTTTCTTCTATGCTTCCCAAAAGAGATGAGCAAGTTTTATTGTCAAAACTACGCGAACCTTAATTTTGATGTTTGTTGATATGTGCCTTTTTTGTCTCAATGTATTTCATCTTTTTTGAAAAAAAACTAAAAATAAGATTTTAGCTATAGAACAACAGTATAAAAATAAATAGAAACTTTCCAATTATTCAAAAACATATTTGATTAAACTATTTTTATTAAAATAAGAAAAAATTGGGATATTAAACATAAATATAATATTTATTTATCACTTTAACCAAGGAATAATAAAAAACAATTAAGAATGACAAAAGGTAGAACAACTAGAGTCAACTAAGGTAGGTAATTATTGCATCACATTTGAAATTGAAAGTCCTCCTCATCCAAACAGTTAGCTTGCTCTTGGTCAGATTCTTGAGCTTCATCCGCCTGTTGCACGCCAAAAAGAACGGGTTGATACCAAGCCATTTCAGGATTAGCTGTCCAGTCATCTCCATAACGGGTCTGGAGTACCTCTTTTTACTTTTCCACAAACAAAGAGTGGCGTAAGGATAGCGGTTTAAGCAAAGGTATGTCATTTACTACACCATTGAGCAGCAAACTTCGATTGAGCAGCGAAGCGATAATTGGCGATCCGTGGTAAACTGCTCTCCATACCTGTAGAGGAATTTTCTTATTTTCATTTTTATTATTCATTGTGATTTTTTTTATTAGTTTCCAAACGTGGCCCGCTCTTATAAGAACTCCGATCTCTCTGCATTTCTTTTCATAATCTTCGCTGCTATAGATTAATTTTTTTTTTCCAACTTCTCTCGACCATCCTAAAAGCACGATCAGCAGTTAGGAAACTGCGGCATTGGACCGGAAAAGTAATCATGATTGATTTCACATTACCAGGAGAAAGTTTCTTTAACCAAAACGAAATCAGGCGAATGATGTGTGCTTTTTTTTCCGTTGCAAAATAAATTAAGCTTATCAATAAGATTGCGAAAGTGATGTACTGAGGCAGACCCTATTTCCACTTCCCCCTTTCAATTGTGTTTCCGTCCAACTTGAAATTGAAACGTTGAATTGAAACGAAGTCGAAATAAGTAGAACAACGATCGATAGATCAATAAAGGTTACATAGTAGCTTATAATAATGATGAAATATAATATATAATGAAAAAAGGAGAGGTGAAGAGGAAAGTTTGAAACTCTGCCATCTAGTAGATATTATGAGACAGTTCTAGCTTAAAATGTGAGCGATAGATTGTATTTTGGATATGTCCCATTTTCAATAAAAATACTGTCACATTTCATACAATTGAACATGGATATGATTCCATTTCAATTGAATATACTTAACAATACTGTAGTGAATGTATTTGTTACCGTTGGATTCAAACAACTAGCATGAGCATTTCAAGAGAAAAGGATTTGTTTAGTTTTTATGAGAAATCATTGGAGGGTATGATTCAGAAAATACTTTTTCTTTTTATTTTATCGGTATGTGCCCATTTAATAGTAAGTTCCTCAATTGATGTCTTAGTAACGTAGTAAGCAAGTCGCCCGAACTTTGTACCCGTACAATGTCCCAGTTCGGGAATCACTCAGAACAATGTATGAATACAGAGAATATTTCGTCAGATCTTCTAAGCTTATTATGAACCGCCTTAAAGTGCGTGGGTGCCACTTTAACCACCAATTGAATAATCAAATTTTTCAGACAATCTCTCTTTAAAAAATAAACTTTATTAAGGTAATAACATAATACTGCGTGACAGCGATCTGAACTAGACAACCGCTAGTAACAAACAAACAAAATACAATACATATACTTTCTTGAATAGACATCTATCGTTGTCATTCGTATGTGTGAATTGACACTAGAATTTACTATCATACAATGAACTGCTACTTCTCCACAGTGGGGGGCCCATAGGTTTAAAAAACCGGGTGTTATTTCTTCTCGTTTTCCTTTTTTCTTTTCATTTTTAGCCTCCTGACTTCTCAAGGAAAAGGGTGAAAATTTTAGTTTGCGTACCGCCGTAAAAAGGAATGAAACACCAGATATTTAATCAGCTTAGAATATTAATTTTAAAAAAATGAATTCTGGGATCTTGTCCTGCATGAAGATCAATATGATACAGATACATTGTCCTTGATTGTGACCACCATTATCCTATACGTTCATGGAGACACTATACGTTCCTAGTATAATATATAATAATATCCCCAGTTCTACCACAGGACAATTTGACCACAGTTTGGAAGTATTTTTTCTTACTCGAATAACAGCGTATATCCCTTATTTAAATGAAGCTCTAAACTTTATGGACTATTGTAACTCCTGCCGATCTTTATCAATCATCTGTGATTTAACTGTTAAGCAATGGTACAGATGTTGTAAGTATAGAATAAAAAAGGTTCTGTGAAACTCGTGCGAGCCTAATACGTACTATTCCAGAACTATTCCCGCATTATAACAGGGCTATTGTTGAAAATCTAATAGAAAATTTACTTTAATAAGCACATTATTTTCAAATGATAATTGAAAAAAATTATCTTTATGCCAAATTAAAATGATTATTAGTTATAAATGTCTCCATTAAATTTCCCATAATGAAATCGAACGAAAGATCTACCAAATAATAAGCTTAATCATCACGGCGCTAGGTGCTACCATACCCGCAACACTTAACTGAGCACAGCGACAGTTCTGCGGGTATGGTAGCATTCAGCGCCGTGATGATTAAGCTTATTATTAGGTAGATCTTTCGTTTGGTTCTGATTACATATATACACATTGTGTAAAGTAAATAACATGCAAATGTCATGCAGTAATAGGAGTAACCCTCAGAAAAAATTATATTCTTGTTTATAATAATCAATTTTTAAAAAATAACACTAATAGGGGTTTAGGGGGGGGGGTGTAATAGTAATCCTTCTTTTTTTAACAAAATTTTATGAAGGTACATCTAAATATTACTGAATGAAAATAATTATGACTATGTCTTACAAAACCATGAAATAAATATAACTACAATACAGGACATAATAATACCAATAAAAAGTCACATTATAGTAGTAAGCTAGAAATAACAGGGTAAATAGATTTAATAACAATAGAAGTTAGAATAACGAAAAAAAATATTTCAATACATTTCATTAATAATTCCACAAATAATTATTCAGTAACTTTGTCATTATTTTCCCTATTGTTAACTCTAAATGCTAAACAATACTAGTCCGGAATCTCACCCCCACCACCACAACGAGACTACAGGAATTGTCACAGCCAGGCCACTCTGCCTCATGGTTTATTCAGCTGGTGAATAAAGCCATAATATATTCAGTGTCTCCCGCACCTGCTGGTAGTTAGCAATATAATTACCAGGCGAATAATTAAACATAAATACCTACGACGCTGTAAGGCAGCGCGTCTGAAGGTTCAGTTTCGGAAAAAAAATGTTTAGCTTATGTAGTATGTTGTTAAGCAAATATATATACCAGGTTCTATAATTTAACAAAACATAGATTGAAGTAATTTAAAATGAGTATGATTAGGAGTTTCAAATAATTTTAAAAAATCTTAATTAATTTCCCAATAAATATTTTTTGGCTTTTACATTTAGGATCAGCAATCACTCAGGTAGTACAGCTCACAGAGCTATTTCTCTTTGCCTGCCCACGTGCCTGTATGTTCTATGTTGTGCAAGTTATAAATAAATAGATTTGGATTATTTGTATTTATTTTATTTCTTGATAATTTATTTAAAGAACACATACTTTTCAGTAATTTGACCCATAATCCTCAGGTGCTGCATGAGAGGCATAGATTCATATTTATTAATGACCCATTTACAAAATCAAAATTACCCAAAAAAATAAAACTATGAAATTTTAGTTAAAATAAGTCAAAAAAGTACAAAATACATACATATTAAATACACGAATTGAATATCAAAACGTTATCAATAATTATTTTTTCGTGTCAACCACATGGGTCATAGACATGCCCCACACTTATAAATATTTTTATTTTGTTGATTTAGATTTTACGATTTGCCAATTGTTTTGCCTTTTATTATTACTTTGCAACACAAGAAATTTGTGAATATGGATGATGTTTTCATGCTGTAAATTTATATTATGGAGCTAAGTGAGCATAATTGAAGGAACAAAGCCCCTGCCAGTCTCACTCATCAGATAAGCAGGTACGTATTATTATTTTACGGAGGAGTCTTGATTGGAGGGTATGGGTTAAAATAATTAATCCTGCCAATATTTCATACATCAGCACAGTTAGTTTGTTGTAAATAATCAAAATCAAACAAACAAAAGTCAAAATAAATTTCTGATATGAATAGTCAAGCACTTGACAATGACAGTCAATAAGCGCTTGTAAAATGTGAATAAAACAAACTTAACGGAAGGCAAAATTAAACGTTGTTTACTTTAAATTGCTTTTTATTCGCTTGTGCTTAGCTGAAGTCTCTAAGATTCGACCTGGGTAAGTAGAAAATGTGCCGTTAGAGTGGCATTATTGTTGTAAGATCCCTAATCTCCATTTCCATAGAAAAAAAAAGAACATTCAGAAAACAGTTTAAATCATCCACCATTAAGGGAGCGAGGCGGTCTATCTGATTTCACTTTGTAAGTCAGATTTTCCTACTCTTGTCGAGAAGTTTTTCCTTTCCTCCAGAGGAAAAACTTTTGAAGCGAAAATAATAAATTCTCTTAGCCCCTGGAAATTTATTTTTGCATCAGAGTCCAGCTCTTTTTTCATCAGTATGTTATGAATCAATCTTAGTGTAGCAACAATGTTTTGGTTATACAAAGTTGCATCTTATTATAGATTAATATAATCTTATTATAGATTATATATATATAGAACTTTATTGTGCAATAATTACAATCTGCCTTTTATAAGGCAATAATAATACAGATAAATTATCTCATTCATACCAACCATTATAGATTAATATAATCTTATTATAGTATTATTATAGACATTAGTGACGTCTCAGCTTACTATATAGAGGATGCGTAAGAAGAGAATCAACTTTGCAGTAATAATATTTTAGCTCAAATGAGAAATCACCACGCTGTCCGTTATGAAATATCATAACGAGTTCATTACTGGAATATACTAACATCCAAAAAATAGATAAAGATCAATTTTGAACTCACAACAAAGTCTGCGAAATATATTTAATCGTACAACCCTTAAAACCGTTCAAATTTAATTTAATTCACTTTATTAGCAGAAACATAATTATTCTATAAGCAATTATGAGTGACCACAACAATTCAAAACTTAAAGCATTTGAAAACAATTGACCAGTAGTTGTCCAAGCAAATTTCAACAAATTTAACCTGCAAAATTACTACTAGTACGATCGTTGTATTACAATCATATTTATAAATTTTAATATTATATATATTCATTTTAAGTATATGTGTTAACTTTTATTACGAAACATTGAAAACATGTACCTCTATATTATTTCATTAATAAATTATTTGAAAACATTGGCCGATGTACAATAGTTTGTCACAGATTTTAACATCGGTTAAAGTTTAATCGTAATAGTCATAGGTCTAATTCATTCACTTAGTCTTTCATCGACATAAATAGTTTAATGGCGTTATCTAGGTTGACTGGAATGATACATACATTTAAAGAGCCAAATTGTACCGCTTCAAACAGATAAGATGTATATAAGATGTATATAAGATGAGATATTGTATATAACAATCATATCGTCGATTCACCATTTGCACTGACAGCCTATTTCGCTGTTGCACCAGGGTACTAAATGGACAATAGTAAATAAATAAACTGAAAAGGGCCCGGGCACTCTAATGGGATTGAGAGAACTCAAGTAGTCATTAATTCACTGGGTGTTGGTTAGCAAAACCCTTATGCTGAATCACAAATTAAAAGGTTCCTTTAAACAGTGGAAAGTTCAATAAATGAATGAATGTAACGCTTATGACATAACACAGAATAACAGTAACCAAAACCTAGTTCCGGATCAACCCGATAGATTTAATATCATTTATAAAATTTAATGGAAACACACAAGAAATTCTTAGATGAATAAAATTAGATACAAACACTTTATTACTAGGAAGGATGTATTGATAAAAAGGAAAGCTATTTATGCGTTACTATTTAACCATAATTATATCCCAAAGCATTATAGGTATAAGAGGGGATAATAAAAAAAAAGCTAATAGAAAATTTACGTTAACAAGCACATTATTTAAAAACTATAATTGAAAAAAATTATCTTTTTGCCAAATTAAAATTATTATTAGTTTAATAAGAACCCTGCTGAATGAAAATAATAATACCCTACTAGTACCTAGTAATAATTGAGCTTAGGCTCCAAAAACAGTCTACCAGTATACATCACTAACAAAATAAACTAAACTAAATATATGCAGATAAAATTACTTTAATTATATACACGGTCTATTACAAAGTAATAGGTATTTATAGAATTAAAGAGATACTAAATGCTTATATTTACAATCACTAGACTAGTATTTGGACATATATTCAGTTTAACATATGTCATTATTTTAATACAGAAACTCTGACTGCAGTACTGAATAGTAAGATACTGAACAATATATACTAAATATTAACATATTAAAACAAATATTACATACCCATTTAATACAAAAACCAATAAATTATAGTGCATCCTCTTTCTTTTTAAAAACTGTACACTGCCGGTGTCCCCCAAGGATCGGTGCTAGGCCCCCTGCTGTTCAACATTTACACCGCCCACATCGTAGGAGCCTCGTACCCCAACTGCGAGGTATCGGCGTATGCAGACGACATAGGTGTTTACAGCACTAGCATCAATCCCACCAGAGCCCTGAAATTCGCTGAGAGCGCCAGTCAACAGATCGCCGAGAAACTCGATGCCGTCCACATTAAAGTCAACCCGGCCAAGACGCAAGGAATTATATTCAGCTATAAATCCGGAAGAAAGAAGCTTCCGAAATCCTTCGTCTTAGACGGCAAAGAGTGCCATGTAAGCAACAAGCTATGCTACCTTGGGATTACCCTCGGTAGACACTTGTCGTTCACAACACATCTTGGCAAGAAGTTAAAGAGTGTTAGGAAGAATTCTTCAGCCTCGGACACCTACTTCACAGCCCGGCTTTATCGGTACGCCTCAAGCTGCTGATATACCAGAGCGTCCTAAGACCTGCTTTGGTGTATGGGACCCCTCTCTTCAAGTATCTGACTCCTAACACTCTCAAAACGCTCCAGCAATTTCAGAACAGAGTTCTCTGCACCTCCCTCAAACATACCCCGTTCGACCGAATGAAGGCAGACGAGATGCATAAAAAATTTGAAGTGCTCACCATTCAAGATTTCATCAAGAGAAGGCACATCAAATTTTTCGACTCACTCCGACACAGCCACAACCCACTATTCTCCGACCTTCAACCACCACCATTGCCCGTCAGATGGAAGCACTGCTGGACCACCGAAGCATGGAGACAGATGGACGTGATCGAACCCTAGCCCCCTGATGGAGACTGAAGATCTACACCCAGCCGAGAGATCGAGGCCGATCTCCGAAGCTACAAGACCCCATCTACCTGTTTAAGCAGGGTCGACCTTCCGGCCGAGAGGCCGACTTATTTCAGGCCCCTGCCGGGGCTGGCCAGGCTTGACCTGGCCGACTACAAACCCTTGCCTAGGTACCCCTAGGCTCCACCCTCGGTAGACTCTCACTACCTTCCTGATTCCACCCGCCTCCTTTAGACATACCCCATCCTATATCCTTCTCATACATCCTTCAAATGGGGGACTCCCCTTTGTAAAAGGCACTTATTAGCCCAAAATAATTTTGCCACATTCTATTTTAAAAGTTTGAGAGCTAAGAAAAAAAAAAAAAATTTCAAAACTGTATATACACACCATGTATAAATCTTTAAACCCCTGGCCTTCCACCCTGGTTCTCGATTCTCAAGACCATGATCAGGGAATTTATGTCCGGACTACAGACCGTATTTGCTCAATTGGCACGCCATGGGTAAGTACAAGATACTTAACTTCAACGTTGACGGTCTGATGATACTCGAAGAGGTTGAGGCGCTGATAGCGATCTCCACACCGGATATCGTCGTGCTAACGGATACGAGCATTGTGAACCAGAACGTAAGGCTACAGGGCTACTCTGTTGTCATCGAACGGACCGATGGCTACGGTGGAGTTCTGGTGGCTATACGACACGGCATCACATGGATGAAAGTGGCTCCGCCACTGAATACATTTGATGTCAGGCTCCACCACTTATTGGTGAAGATAAATTTAAAGACACCCATTTATCTCACCGCCATGTATAAGAGACCGAGAGCATCTCTCCTACAGTTCTTGGCTCTTATTAAAGAGTGTGCCAAGAGAAATAACCACTGGGTTGTCGGAGACTTAAATGCGCGGCATTTCTTATGGAATAATGCCACCGCCAACCCAGCGGGGAGAGCCTTGGTAAAGGCGTCCTTTACTGTCGTTCACCCTCAGAACTACACCTTTCGCCATATAGGTAACAGTGCACAAACCTCCACCCTAGATCTTTTACTCACAAAACAGCCGCACAGGATAAACAATTGTGAGACCCTGGACCTAGTAACGACCGACCACCTGCCAGTATTATATTCCATTGACGGTAGAGTTGTGATCCCGCGTCCCACGAAGTACGACTATCGTCAGGCTGACTGGGACCTATATCGATCGCAACTTTACCACCAATTGCATACGGTTCCTGTTCTCCGCACTAAAGAGGAAGTGGATCGACAGGTAGTTTTCTGACCAAGGTTATCGTCGATGCAGCAAACACTGCTATCCCAAAGTTTAGCCCGAAGCCTCCCTGCTACAAAAACCACCAGACCATATTCTTCGACTTATTGCATTACGCAATAATTGGAAAAATAACTGGTATAGAACAAGGAATGTTCAGGCCAAGAAAGATGTAAACTCTCTTACAACTCAAATTCGTGGCCTGATGAGGAATTGGAAGACGGCAACGTGGCACGAACGGCTTCATGGCTTACATGGCGATTTCCATAAGTTTTGGAAGCTCCTAAAGACTATTACCAAGAAGGACTCAGGTGTCCGTCTTCATGATAGAGTCACCCTGTACACATTGGAAGAACAGGCTAAAATATCGGCCGACCACTATACCGCAGACAACGCCGCTAGGACAGGTAACTACCACGAACCTCAGCAGCTGAGGACAGGTCAGAACTATATGTTTGTCTCCCCGAAGCAGCTCAAGACGATTTTTCGCCGGTGTCAGGGAAACCGAGCACAAGGGGGTGACGGGGTACAAACGGTATTGCTGAAACAGCTGCTGAGGAGAGGGATTGCCCAACTCGTTAATCTGTACAATTCATGTATCAGGTTGCGATACTTCCTGACAGCGTGGAAACAAGCTATCTTGTTCCCGCTGTGCAAGCCCACAAAGAGAGGCAACCACCCAGCCCACTATCGCCCGATCAGTCTCCTCCCTCACATGGGAAAGATTTTTTGAAAAAATAATACTGAACTACCTGAAGGAGTTCTGTTCCGAACATGCTATCATTCCGTACGAGCAGGCAGGTTTTCTGGCTTATCTGAGTACAGAACATCCGCTTGTAAAGGTACTAACAGAAGCCACCCTCGGTATCAACAAGAATACAGCAACTGCTATGATCTCGTTGGACTGCACGCAGGCTTTCGACTCAGTGTCCCACGGGATGCTGTGCCGACAGTTTTGTGACTGGGAATGCCCAGAGCAACTATATACCATGTTGGTTTCGTTCTTGAAGAACAGATCAATGAGGGTACGGGTGGGTTATTGCCTCTCTAACCCATTCCCTATGACTTGTGGAGTTCCTCAAGGTGCGGTTTTGTCTCCGGTTCTTTTCAGTATGTACACATCTGAAATTGTTGGGACAAACTATAAGAAAGCTACTGTAATCGCATTCGCCGACGACATTGCGGTTTGTAGCAGCAGCATGAGTGCACAAAGAGCTCTTACACACACCGAGTCAGTTTTTAACGTTATCAGTGACAGACTGGGCATGTTAAACATCAGCGTAAACGCCGGAAAGACCGACTGCGTAATCTTCTCCCTCCAAAAGAGGAAAAAATCCTTGCCAAAATCGTATAGCATAGGAGGGCAAGAGAACTCACCAGCTTTCTCAATGCACTATTTGGGTATAAAAATGGACAGGCATCTCCATTTCTCTACTCATTTTAGTAATAAAATAGAAAAAGTACGACACAGATCTTACCGGCTATCGCACTTGCTAACTTCACCCAACCTGTCGCTTCGTCTCAAATTGATGATATATAAATGTGTCCTCAGGCCAGCTTTGCTGTACGGTGCCCCGCTATTTACCCACTTGACTGACAATACAGCCAAATGTCTCCAACACTTCCAGAATGGAATCATGCGAAAAGTGGTCCGACATATCTCTTTCGAGAGGTTGAAGAACGCTGACCTGCACCCGTTGCTTGGTATGCCGTCGATGGGTGAGTTCATCCGCCGGAGACACATTAAGTTTTTTGACGCGTTGCAGCAGTCAGGTGCTGATCAGGTTGCAGCACCTGACAAACCCAGTGTTTAATACTATGACCCACCACCCCTCCCGCATCGATGGCAACAGACTGTCGGGTAAAAATTAGGATAAGAATTAGCATGTAATTAGTTTTAAGGTTGATCAAAAAGGTAAGCCCCATCACCTTTATTAGTCAGTTTAGTCGAGTCACGTATAATGTATATCATTATAATTGTTTATTCATTATATAATTTTTATAAAATAACAAAACCTGTATATAATGTAGTGATGCTACAGGAAATACAAAATAATTTGTAAATAGATTCACCTGAGGATCTATAATTCTATATAATTATCTGGAAATTTAAAGGGGCTATGAAGAAAAATGTATAAAACTACACTTAATATTAACAATCGCTCAACTTTACACTTAACAACGCATGCTTACTTCAAGCTCCCCAACAATTCACTAGCTCTTTAGAAAGTCACCCAGAAAGCCTCCTAGTAGATATCTAGATAGGAGTATCCTGCTGTCAGGTGGTGGAAGTTAATTAACACAATATCACCTCCTTGGTAAACTGGTCCTACCACAAAGCCGAGCTGCAACCTTGATAATACAATTATCATCATTAGCCCATATGAAGAAATTAATTTACGCCATTGTATAACAGAGCTCAGTCAATTCAACTGACCGACTTCTGTCAGTAAAATAGCCGGTTAATTGAAAAACTTCCCAGTGGTGAGATTGTTTGAAGTGCACTCATCCTGAACTCCTAATCAACCCATCCTCCATTCGAGGTATTTATATTCCTCTAATTGAAATCCAACCCTTCTATTTGTTTTTGTTTTTTAAGCTATATTTAACTAACTGATTAACAGCAGAGCTATGGTAAATCGAATTCTCAATTACTGGTTACGGACTGTTTGTCAAATTTCAATTGGTTTAGGTCAATGGATTAAGTCCGCAGTTAGTGTGAAGGCAGGCTTGAACTCAATGTAATTCTTTTAATTAAATGTTATATCCGATTTAGAGATTGGAGAACAAATTTTGTTATAAACAGAGATAAAATCGTTCTTTTGATTAAACGGTTAATGACCATCCTGGCTAACTAAACAGTGGTAAGCTTCTTTGTTTGAGATTACTTTAATCAGTAAGTTCGCAGTGATTTAATTAAAATCAAAAGTTAGGAATTTTTTTTTATTTATTTTTTCGGCCAGCTGTCCCTTAATATATTTGTTTCTAAAAACTTCATTCTAGTACGAACAATGAATTATTATTGCACTGCATTTATTAGTACTGCACGTATTTGTATTTTTAACATGTATGTATTAGTATATATAAGTTAAAGTTAGGAGTATGACTGTATTGTAAATAAATACGATCATGGGATGTAAACAACCCATGATCCTATATGTGTATGATTGTCGGAATAATAAAAGTTAGTCTTTCTCTTGAACTCAAGTGTGTCAGTTCGTTTCCCACTTTCTCTTTTTATCAAATCATTACCACCGGAGATTAACTGGTGCCGAAACCCGGGATTCTCGTACGGCGGTGTATAAAGCAACTGTTTTTTATTTGTTTTGTTTTTTCTCCTTCGTTCTGAGCGAACGATAAGTTAATATATAGTTTACTAATTTAAGTTTAATAGTATAATGCCCGAGGGAGTATTGTGACCCGTGGTGTTGAACGCAGCTGCAGACGTACCGCAAACAGCCATGGCAGCGGCCCATGCGAATATTTTGGTTTGGATGAAAATACAAGCGATAACGGCTCAAGACACGAAAAAGGCCATTTCAGACCTGGAAAGGCTCGTGGGTGAGACCGCAGAGGTGAATCACTTCCTTAAGGGGGGGGTGACCGGCTGATGACACGGATAGAGTCAAAAAGGACTGAAGATTTATTGGCATAGTGGCTCTCGTATGCAGAGTAAAAAGGAGTTTTCTGAATATAATCCAGGCCGATAAGGAGACGCCCTGGGACATAGTGAAGGAACGGTTGAAAAAAGCATTTGGAGGGGGAAGATGAACCCCTGAAGAAGACATTTTTAAAATGTTCCGGGAGACCAAGAAGCATCAGGAGACAAACGGCTGTACGCCGGAACACTGCTAGCCCGTTATAATAGCATCACTGAGAAGATGCGGGAGACGGTGGGCGTGGCAGAGGAGGAAGCCAGGATGGCGTTTATGTCGACTATACTAATGGTGCAGCTAGGAAAGGAGACTGAAAGAAAGGAGGGGCTACCAAGTGAACGAACATTCTTAGAATGTCCCCAAGAAATGGTGGACACCAGTGCCAGAGAAGACGAGATCACAGGTAGTGAGGAAGAAACAGGCTGGAGAAGAGTGTCGAATAGAAGGCCCAATACCACAGTGGGTGAAAGGAACCGAGGAAATACGTGACGCATCAGGAGGCGTGAAGACAGGAAGTGCTACGAGTCTGGGAAGGCAGGACAATTAGAACTTCCCTCGGGGACTTAATAATAGTGTAAAAGAGCGCACATAGCGCCTATAATTAGTCTGCCTATAATTAGAGTCGCGAGTGGAGTGCAGTGCTTAGTGGATACCGGGAGTACTAACACAATAATTTGTCGGGAGAAACTAGAGGGGATGTGTTGAGAAGAGAAGATGCCTCAAATATAGGTATGCTCTTGTAACTTGATCACCCTGGGGGGCCCCTGTTGTGTCGAAGGGGAAGCGGTAATAGGGTAAGATAGATGGGATCGTAGCGAGGAGAAATAGCGGGTCAATGTGGTGGAATAGATGTTCCGGGAATATGGAGAGATCATAGGACGTGATCTGTTAGGGAAAGTGGGAGCAAAGTTTAGGAACAGGGAGGGGCAATGGGACATTCGCCTAGGTAAGAAAGCATATAGGGTAGGGCGTAGGGGTAGTTGGTAGGGCGCGGGTAGGGGCGATAAGGCAAGTGGATGATTTGAGAGAGGACCTCAAGAGAGAATATACGGACATTTTCTTTAAGGAAGGGAAAAGACTGGGGACCACAGGAAAAACCGTACATGAGATTCCGCTCAAGCAGGACCGAGTAAGCTACGTGAAGGAGCGCAGATACCCACAGGCTCTGAGGCACCATATTACGGAGGAGCTGGACAGCTTAAAGAAACAGGGGATCATCGAAGATAGCACGTTACCATATAACAGCCCCTTATGGGTTGTTAAGAAAAAGAACGCGGAAGGTAGGGTCCCAGATAAGTATAGGGTCGTAATAGATTACCGGAGACTCAATGATAATACGGTGAACGAGATGTACCCAATTCCCAGGTTCGATGAAATTCTGGACAGGCTGAGCGGGGCCAGGATCTTCAGCACCCTGGATCTCAAAGCAGGCTATCACCAGATACGGATGCATCCTAGGGGCCGACATAAGACAGCCTTCACTTTTGAGAGAGGATACCATTTGGATTGAAAAATGCACCTATCGCATTCCAAAAGCTTATGCATGAGTTGCTACGGGAAGTAGACGAGTTCGTTTGCCAGATATACATGGATGAGCGCGACCAAGCCCCCCAACATGTAGATCACTTGAACACGGTTTATGACCGGGTGCGACAATTTGGCCTGAAATTATCAGAGGAAAACTCCCATCTGGGTCAGGAGGTCATCAGTATTTTGGGGCACACGATATGCAAAGAAGGAGCCCGACCAGATGCCGGGAAGGTGGCAGCAATCTAGAAGATGGCGATTCCGTCTGACGTAAAAGGGAAACAGTGGATGATGCGAACGCTGTACTACTACAGGCAATTCGTCCCAGAAATAGCAGCATACCTGGTACCTCTTAACAACCTCCTCAAAAAGGGGAAAAAGGTAGTCATCACCCCCGACTTAGAGGCGAACATTCGCAAGTGCATGGGACGACTACAGGAACATCCGGTGCTGGCGTTTCCTGATTTCACAAAGCAATTCGCAATTACGACGGATGCCAGTGAATATGCCATGGGAGCGGTTCTGTCACAGGCAGTGGGCACAGGGGGCCGTTCCGTAGCGTACGCCAGTAGACGCCTCACAGTGGCGGAAAGTCTAGCGCGCTGGAACGCGAGTTACTTGGTATAATTTGTAACACAGCTGTAAACAACCCATGATCCTATATGTGTAGGATTGCCGGAATAATAAAAGTTACTCTTTCTCTTGAGCTCAAGTGTGTCAGTTCGTGACCCTCTTATTCTTTTTAACAAATCTTTACCACCGGAGGTTAACTTACATTATTGAAGGAGGGATGAATAAACTGAAATCAATTTCTCTATAAACAAAGTAAGCAATTTTATTTATTCTATTTTATACAATTATTCATATTATTTACACATCTTCCCTGTAAACAAAGAAACGACAATTATAGTTTATAATTATCACTTCTCTATTCACACTCTAAATACAACTTTAGTTACTTAATTTAACCTTTCTGTATCCTTTCACTTTTTAGAATCTTTCGTGGCAAATTCAAATTAAAGAAAGTATACTTTCTTTATATATATATTTTAATTTTAGTTGCGGTTTGAAATCCCGATGGTTTGAATTCTAATGATTATTGTTTAAACATGAAAAATATTGAGAAAGCAAGGACCTTCTGATGATCGTTCGGCTACCTTAACCTCTAAGCAGCATCTACTGAATATGTGCCACTGACTATTCACTATTCAAGCCCACTTGACTTTCTTGAAACAGTGAACATTTCCAGTTTTGACTACCATGTAGTCATTTTATTTTCGAGAGCTGTTTTCTTAATACCAGAAGTCTATACATAGAGGTATAAAAATGGATCTGGGTTGTCCAGCGTAAATCTGGAACGCACGGAGCAATTTACAACAAACTTAGTAAATATATGTTCTACAATCTGGAAAAGGAAAGGGTGTGGAAAAGACCCTCTAGCGCACTAAGAAGGGGCTTTGAAATGTCGTTTAAAAATAATCAAAGGCGACCTATATCAGAGCTGAACCTATTGTTTTCGGGTTCACTGAGAGAAAGAGAGCCACACTCCCGACTTAGTAACACTTTAGTCGATATTAAGCCCTCAACAGCCGGCGGGAAGGGGGGGAGTAAGGGGTAAAAAAAAATGGCCAAAATGACCGACATTAGTCAAATCCAAGGTTTTCGGGGCTGTTATGTAAATTAGTTCCAACGATGTTTGAGTACACGTAGAATCTGGATTTTTTTTATAAGCCAACCAAAGCGTTATAGATTATTTTGGAAACGAATAAATCGCGGTGTAGACATGAACCTTTCAGATGTTCTATAGAAACTAAAAAGCTCTTTACTGCCATATTGGACACTATGTGGATTGCCATCTAATATCACATAAAGTCGGATCTGCAATTATTTTTCCATGGGTCCTGGGCTTATCAAAGTTATGCAATGGTTCTATAGTAGCCGAAATTAAAAGCATGAGAATCCGCAATACATCACAAGCACTATACACTACATTACTTCTCTTCTATCCACATGATCCCTTTACTTCTTCTATAATGTCAATCATTAAGCAATAAGGAAATTAGTGGTTGGTATACCACCCACCCTTATGCTCCAACAACACACCAAGCCCCTTCACCCCTTCATTAAACGTCTTATTTCAGGACAACAACTATAGGCTGTTTGTTTGATGGTCGGTAATGTAAATATATGATTATGTAATCATGAAGAGGAGGGAATGATACAGTTATTATTTCTCGAATACCACTTATTCCGATAGGTCTCCCTCTGTGAGTTGCAATTTCCCTTTAGCATTAGATCACGATTAATAAATCATAGGATCGGTTAGTCGAGTACTGCGGTGTAGATGTGAGATCGCAATGTTTCCCCACGGACACATTTATTTTCTAAAAGTTAAACTAACAATGGTGTTAATAATGAAGTTTATAATTAAGTTAACATTGTAGAAAATTTTAATTTGTAATTGTTTTACTTTTAATTATCTGTAAAAAAATCTACTTCGATTTTACAGTGTCTATATAATTCATTATGTTTCCTGTGTAATAGAAGATTAGGATAAATAAGTACCCGTTGAATACCCAGTAAAGAAGGTTTATTGTTCGAGATAAACTAATATTGTTCAGTAGTTCCTGTACTGAACCAATTTTGTAAATTGTCATGTCACTATAATAGTTTAAGATCTCGAAGCGGACGATGCCTTGGGCTAAAATGTTACTATTTTAACATATTTTAGAAATATACTAAAAATTGTTAGCTGTGGCACTCAAATAAGTTTGTGTAATGACAGCATAAATAGAATTGCCAACTATTAGTTACCGATATAAAAATAGCAATCTTTGCCTGGTTTGTATCCTCCCTAGCTCTGATGAAGGTTTGTTCTTGCAGGACTGCTAATGAATTTTTGTCATGTACGTCTGAAGTAAAATAAAAACTTGTTTTCGCAGAGTAACAGTACGGCGTTTAACAGGAACAGAACGAATTTCCAGGAGGTTAGAGACGCAGCAGACACAGCCTGGCATAGACAATGATGTTCGTTATCAGGTCAGCTTGTGCATTGGCCTCCCTCTCAATGCAGCATCCGCTGCGGCATACTCCATACCTCAGCCATACCACGAACATCCTAGGTTTCATCGTAGGAATGTCTGGTGTCTTGAATACTGAATAATCTATGATCACTTTCAAATACGCCAATCATTCAAGTACATTGTTTTTATTACAGCAACGCCTGTATTCAATGTAAATATTACACAGGATTACCGGGAATCCGGTATAATTATATAATAATATAATATAATAATATAATTATATTGGTGGGAATATCAAAACTCTTCATTTTAATGTGTGATAATGACAACACACGTCTAGAAAAAATATTAAAATGGATATATTCATTACTTCACTGAGGATCTTAATTCCCCACTATAACATAAACATAACACACACTTTTGTTACTAAATTTTACATTAAAAAAAAAATAGTTATGCCAGTAAATAATAGTTTAAACTTAGTGAACTTTTTATCAACGAAGTTTTAATATATTAAATTTAGGCTGAAATACCCTCCTCGTCTTAGAGAATAAAATAGGCTAGTATATTATTATAGCTCTATTTTGTAGGGGACGATCTCTTTAACTCAACGTTATTTACATCAGTTATATGTTATATATTAGTATATTAGGTTATTTAAAAAAAAAAAAAATTATACAGTCAATATATAATATACATTATACTTTTGTAGCAATCACAGTTCTCAATGTTAAATGATTAAACTTTTTATAAAACGTAGCCAAGGTACAGGACATATAATTACCTATTGTATATAGATTCATTTATTTAGGATCTATACTGATTTTCATAATTTTTAATAACAAGAGGATATGAAGAAAAAAAAACGACCGGAAAAGGTCGTGGAAAGGAAAGATGGAAAGATTACAACAATGCTGTACAATGCTTGAACCTATTTGTTAAAGAGACTTTTTTTTGACATATGTTGTAACTATAGTGTGAAACATTTTAAAAAAGCTCAAGATACTTTTGACGAATATTATATAATCTCTCTTAGATATAAAACCCAGTGAGATGAAAGGACGAATTGCTATTTTTTTTTTTTTGTAAAACCCTTAATTGGGATTTGGAGCTATAATCGTAAAAACGTACTTCTTACATACTCCATTTAGTGTCGACGCCCTTCTAAGAAGTCAGTGGATGTTAAACTGGTTAAATTCATACAATGACAATAAGTGAGGCCATTTTAATAATTCAAACTTAGAGAGTAACATAAAGTTATTAGCAAAACTCTCACCTCGGCTTTTATCACCAGCGCTGGGGAAGGGTGCTGGGACGACGGTGTTGATCATACATTGCAATGAGTGAAATCACTTGACATGTCTTAGTTGAATGAATTCTTCCCCCGCAGAGATCCGAAGAGCAAAATGTAGCTAGCTGTTTTTTTTTCTTGTTCAGTGAGTTCCTTCCGACCGCATGTCAAAATAGGCCAACCTGTAATGATTTGAGATTTCAATGGTAATTTTATAAAGATGGCTAAGTACACCGTACAGTAAAGCAGGCCCGAAGATACATTTATCTATCATAAATTTGAGTCGAATCTATACTTTTGCAGAACATAAGAAGTGTGATAGCTGCTAAGAGTTGCTTCTGTAGTTCACTGGAATGTTTAACTTCACCAGCCTTGATTACATTCCCAACTGAGCCGTTCATCGCTTGGTTTCAGGAGTCGGGACATGATCATACGTCTTCGGACAATATCGTAACCTAAAATTGACATTGTACTGGTCAGTGAATCAGTGAACCCCCTCCTATCGACAGTTTTTTCATAAAATTGCACTTTCGATACGAACAGTACGTAACTTTTCCCTGACACCGGGTAAGAATCACTTTCAGCTATTTTGGGGACCCCAATATCAGCCTCGGTTCCAGTTGTTTAGTAGAGTGACATCTGTCTAAGCCGCATCGACTGCGGAGGAGTGGTAGGGTAATTTCATTCTCTGTCGCTCCACTCTCAAAAGATTGCCTGTCCCCTTTGTGGAGGTAGGCACACAAGATCTTCCTTCTAGCGGTCTTCATTAGTTATGAATATAGAACAGCACGTTGATTTGAAGTGACAATGGCCCAGCCCACCTTGAAAAGATCTCGGAGCCAGATGTATAATGGTAACTTCATCGGCCCTTAAATTCACCTAGGGCACTGCTCAACACACAAAAGTACCCCTGTGCAGTGCAGTGTGAAGAAGTGTCAATCTCGCAGCTATGGGGTAGGGGGCGAAAGTAGCCGAGTACATTGGACCAGGGATAGAACGCAGAAGACCAGTGAAATTGAGGTACAGCCATCATTATTAAAACCTCCCACACACCAGAAGAAACAGAGACATTAAAAGCTATATAAACATATATTTGTAGTTTAAAGTCAGGGAAAACAAAATTTTAATACACAAAAAAAAAAACCATATTCATTTTATCTTCCTTTGGTTTTCAATAGACAAATTAGTTAATTAGACTTACATGATTATTAAATTAAAATTTCCAGTACTTCTCACCAACTATTTTATAAAGTTCACTTCACCTATTCATTTACCAGCTACCTCAATATTAGTTTTGGGGTCATATCCTTGATGTGGACAGTGTTATTGTCATGATTAGGTGTGCGGACCTAATCCATCTGCATTATATGTATACTAATGCACTATACTTTAAGGTGTACTGTCTGAATATTAATAATGATTGTCCTAATGGCAGGTTGAACAAGGACTAAGGCTGTACAATCAGCACAAGCAGCAGGCCGCTGTCACTAAGTGGAGGAGTGCTCTCAAGAGGATAAGGAAGAGAAGTGACAAGTTCATCCTACTGGGTTACCTCTACCAGGCCTATATGGACTGGGGCAAGTACAGGTGAGCTAAACAATACTATAAATATACATAACTGCCAATCGTTGACAGAATATCAGGTCTAATAAATACATATACCGGATTAAATCATGTTTATTTATTAATTTCAATAAATAACCATAAATATTTCACAGAATATTTACCATAAAAATGCTGGGCACAAACAATATAAAAAGATTCAGTACACTGTATGCGATTCTTGGCCATATATTATTACAAGTGCATCTGTACAAAGACAAAGTCTTATGTCTTATTAAATATTTTAATGTAAGTAACATAACTTAGTTAAAAAACAATAACATGGAAGCCTCTCTCTCTTAGATACTCTTAATTTAAAAAAAAAAAATTAAATAACAAGATTTAGCGAAGAAAATATGTTTAAAATTAAATATATACATGTAAACTTGGTTATATTCACTGAAAGCTCATTTAAAATGAAGAAACTAATGACAAAATGAGGTAAGCTAATTGAAGACGAATTATTTGAGGAAAATATAGGGCTTGATTAATGTTTCTGACAAAAAGAGTCAGTTGTTAAAGTGTATGTATCAGTAAAAGGGAATGTAATAAAGAAATTGCAAGAAACTAAAGAAAATAGAAAGCATTCGAGTTCATGGAAGGAAATGTTGTCTAAATATTTCGAACAATTGGTCCGGGCAACACTGTAGTTCTATCCAGGAGCACAAAAATATTCAAATCGGAATTAGGGAAGTGATTGGCAGCATTGGGGAGAGGTGGAAACGCTACAACACGTAATTATCAAATGCTTTTATTACTTGGAAGAGAGGAAGATAATCTGCCAAAAATTATAAGCTAAGATTTGCAAAAAATAAATAAAATAGTTTAATCAGATAACCAATTGTAGTGAAAACAAGCTTTGTCGAATAACGGAAAAGTACGACTGTATAAGTTCTGTCTGTTGTCAGTAATGGAACAAAAAAAAAGTACGTCTTTCATCTTCTTGAACACTGAATAAAAAAAACAAAACAAGGGAACAGGTTATTCAACAACAAGAGGGTAGATTAAGAATCAAATCAGCAACTTTTCTGTAAACAATGATGTTTTAGAAGCCAGAAACATATTATTACAGCTAAGAAAGCATACAAATATGTTCATATAAGAATGTATTATACTTATTTGGGGAACGTTCCCTGCTGTTAAAGTCAGAAGGAAAATTACTGACGGAACCCGAGGAAGATCAATTGACGCTGCTTTGTAAGGTTCTTTTTCTAGGGGATAGAATTCTTTCTGCTTGGGACAAAACTCTGTCAATTTTCCACCATACGTCTGAAGGGTGATTTCCCTTTCCAGGTACAGCTAGGTAGTTTTATTCCTTCTTTTGTATACAAGGCAGTTGGATCTACTTCAAAGAATGTTAGCTGCTAACAATCCTGGTGTTTTAGTTATTACTCAAGGAGTAATAAGTTAGACTTCGCTTGTTTAAGTGGTACCCAAAAAGTTTGTTACCAAGCAAAGCTTCTCCAGCTACACTTCCTGTTAATATTTTAGCCTCCATTGCTCTTGGTTGGCAGACCAATTGGCCCCGATAAATTTCAAAATGTCACAAGGTACACTATTATGTTATTTTACTATGTATTGAAACATTGTTCCTATTCTGGAGTCAATGGAAGACCACACAAACATTACTCCAGACAGGTTTACGAATCAAGATAAAGGAAAAACCTACAATAATTTCCATTGCTAATCTATGTAACTGGGATAAATTGAATTTATTTATGCATAGATTCATGTTCCTATCACATTATGAAACAATTAACACTATTAGAATGCAGAGGTAGTTCAGCGCTAACCGGGCATTAGTTATGCTAATGTTTACCTTCAATATCGGGGCATGGGCGCCCCTTGAGTGGACACTAGCTAGATACACAGCAAATTCATCTGTCGCTAATCTATTTATGTCAGTTACACCTAAATGTATACTTGTAAGAATTTATTTTTTATTTTTAAAAACCGTATCAATAAGATATTTTTTATCGTTAGAAAACACTTAGGCAAGGTGCAAGATTCGTCAGCCAAGTTGACTTGGATTTGTGTACCCTCTTTAAAATCTTTGGTCTATCTGTTATCTAATAATGTACAGTCATGAAACTGAAATGGCCGATAAGAGGATATATATATGAATGTAGATTTTCACATAAAACATACAGTGAGATCACTTAATTAATGTAATAAATATTCGGTTTCATTCGCAACAAACTTACATTACAGATATGCAGAGCAATATTATTTACTTTACTACCGGCATAGGTTCGAATAGAGAGCAGTAAAAGGATGTATTTAACTATTAAATGAATTTATTAATAAATGTTGTAAATATTTTCTATAAGTATTTATATAGATTATGCAACTTAGCAGGTGAGACTATTTTTTACGGTTAGTATAAGCGAAAATTATCTGAGTTGGAGTTGATATTTACGTTAGATGTGCTTACTGTAATTTGCTCTTTTTTTTTTTTTTTTTTTTTTTATTTCAAAACCTCAACAAAATAATACAATGTACAGAAAATAAATAATAAAATAATTGGATAATTTGCTCTTATTTGGGTAAATGGCCCTGATTCGTACTGTACAGTACATGTCTCTGAGAGCTTTAATAAAAACTGTACAGATAAAGAAAAGTTTCACAGGAATCGACTGAGAAATGGCCACCTTTCGCGAGCCAAGTTTACCAAACTAGAGAGAAAAAGAAAAAAAAAGAAATTTAATGAAAGTAGAAAGTTTGAAGTAGAGAAATATTCTTGTCGTTACCACAGCTTGCCTCTATTGGATATTGTCATCTTCCTATCCCTACTTTGATTACTTGGGAGTTATTTCATTACAGCAAAAGCCATTTCTCTCTGTTAATTCAAAAATTGATATTGTCTTAGTCAAAATACATTTTCATTCCCTGCCATCTAATCTAGGCTCTTAAGTTGTTTGGCTGTCGGTTTAGTTTGGGCCAAAACTTATATTTAGTTGACTTACACTCATATCAATTAATGTATAAATAATTCAAAATTAAAAAAAATATAAAATATTGTAAATAAATAAAATTTATATTTTGTCTTTACATTTTAATTCAAAGGACCACGCTTTTTCGCTTTTTTAAAGGAGCATCAAACCTTACTCGGAATACCCAGGTGCTACCTACCAGACAAGTCCTCAAATCCCCATTACCACCTTTCGGAAAGTAGTTCATTACTTCTGATATTAAGCAAACGAAGGCCAAGCAGAGGTTTTTTTGCGCTATGCAACGGTATTTTACTACTAATAAATAGTATTATGTACACTAGTACATTCCAGAACTGTTTAATTTTTGAAAGGCGTGCTCTGTTACGGCTTAGTTGCCGAGGTAGAAATATTATTAATTAATAAATCTGATATCTTTATAAAAATCTTTCTGAAACGTCTGCTGCCAATACTTGATTAAAACCCCTTCTTCCTGCCACCAATTTGGCTTCCCTTTACCACATACTACTCATAAAAAGCACAACGAATCGTCTTGCAGTTATACATGGCATGCGTCCTGGTTGCACCAGGGTAATCAAACCAACATAGAAAACTGGAAAGGCGTACAGCCACCAGATCACACTAACTGAACTCAACAAGTCACAGGTTTATGAACTATACACACCATGTACTTAGCGTAACAAACTCTAATCTCAATATTTACAATATTTAAAGCTGAACACCAATCTTAACAACACATGCCAAAACTCTCTGCAATGACAATAGTTATGAAACAAAGTATTCTCAATTATTCTTCTCCCGCCAGAAAGTAGAGGTGGATTCACCTACTTTCTACGACCTTGGTACTCTTCCTTGGCTTCTAAAACAGCACTGTCCCGGTGTTATGGATATCTCTAAGCCTCTGCTTCATCTTTCTTATTGGAGGATGGTGTCTATCATGCAAGGTTGAGAGGTTTCTGAACTGTTTTTATATATTGCAGGAATTATAACTAGAATCCAATACTATAGATATGGGGTTTGGAATCCTGGAATGATTAGATTAATGGATTGTAGTTGAAATATTCCAAACCACCGTGCACTAAGAAGAAGCGGTTTGAAAAGTAGGACTGGAGGATTAGGAAAAGGGTGTGTGGTAAATATCTTTTTAGATTGTAAAGCACACACACACTCGTGCTAAACCGTGTCAAAAGCTCATTTCAATCAACATTGAAAAGAATGTTTGGTCATAAAACCCCACTTATTAAGAAGAAGAAAAACACTGAAACCTTAGTACAAGTTTGTTTTTTTTTGTTTAGATTCTTACTCTAGATTTTTTTTGGCCATCTAGAGAGGAGCGCAAACTAAAGGAAGTGCCACAATTTATTCAGACAATATTTTGATATGAATGTTCATGTGCTCGAATTCCAAGATGCGTGGCTACTTCGGAAATTAGAAAAGGCTTGTTTTTTCTTGCAGTTTGCACATTACATTTTAACCCGGTTATGATAAAAAAAAATACATTACTTGGATAAAATTATTTCATCTATATATTATTAGATGAAGAAAATGATTTTCTTAGGATATGTGCAAGTATCCTTATGTTCGTATACTCGGATGGAACTAGGGTTAGGATACAAATTTAGCTGGCTGGTCGTCAATCATTTTCTTGAGTGGACGCACCGTTTAGATATACTTAATGGAGGCAATACCTGTTGGTCTCATACTGTTTTTTTTTCTGGGCTCAGGCTAAACCTTCTCGCTGTCGAAACTGGCTGGAGTTGATTTGGGCTACTTGCGTCGACCAGCCTACCTTACAACCGTATCGCAAAGGCGGTGTCCTCGCTTGCTTATGGCCCTCAGTCTTTTCCATAATGTTGCGGAAAGTGTTATCTACCAATCTAATCACTCGTGGTCGTCAGGGATTTGTGTCTTAGCAACTGGCTGTGCGTCCAGGATAAATTTAAATTTTAAGAAATAAAAATAAATTCTGTAGTTTTATTTATTATTTAATCGAAGAACATGCTTGGAAAAGATTTTTTTTAAACCTCTTGACTTGTTATGAAAACAAAATGGTTGGAAGGATACTTCAAATAAAATACTGACACAGGTTTATTGTTATTTTAAGTTTTTCTTCTATAAAGGATTTGAAGGTAGTTGAGCACTTTATTGTATATTTACGTGCATCCTTTTTAATTGTGTATTTTTTTTATTGTTGGCCATTTGTTTAAATTAATACTTTTTCAACAAATGTGGTTTCTGTATACTGTATACTCGTAGTTAATATAAATGAATGTAAGGAATGCACACAGAGTAACATTTATTTGATTAGAAACTAGCAATCGTAACAAATAATGTGGTTCCTCATCAACCGAATCAGTTTTACATTAACCGAATTTTCAAGAGTTGACAAATATATCTAGAAATTATATGATATAAAAAATAATTACATTCAGTAGTTGCATCTAACTTTCCAAAAATCATGTAAAGTGGCACTGGAAGTAGTCATGTCTAGAGGGGTGGTAAGGTAGGCTGGCTGGACAGTGTTTTTTTCTTTATCTCTAGGGGGGTATATAGTATGTAGGAGGTTATAATGTTAGGGATTTATTTAACATTGAATAGAATAATGATGTAGCATAGGTTCTAACATAGTTAAAGGCAGAGCTGTTACTGTGAGAATAAACACGTTTAGGATAATCCAAGATTGATTTGATTTTAGACAGCTTTTTGTATTAGCGGCGAATCGAGTAACACTTTCTTTCGAAATAATACCCTTCTGTATGAAACTAGGGCTGTAAAAAAAAAAGAAGAAAAAAGTTGAATACACTTTTTATGAGAGTTTTCATTGTGTAATTATATTCCACATAAATCCTAACAAACATTACTAATTAATAAGTAGGGCGTAGAGATCTTGATCCGGTATCTGACGGAATACATTTTTTTTTAAGTAGTTAACTAGTTGCTGAATAAGTGGATATACAAGCGAGAAGACAATTCATAACTGCAAGTATGTTCAATGTCACTCTCTAATTTTGGACTTCTTTGGCCCTAAGGCGACTCTGCACCCTAAGACTTCTCTTTTAGCACATTTAACCAGTTTGTAACAAATTAATTAGGATTTAGGCACCCCTGGGCTATAATTGAATACACATTTATATCGAATGGGTCATTTTTACGACTACTGCCGAATCACAACAACTAATAGACAATATACAATTCCTTCATATCGGCCTGAAAATAATTTTTTCAGGTTTGGCACAAACAATGTTTGGATCAAAGCCATAACCCGAGCGAAAACTCGTTACTTGCAACCACGTTCCGATTGAGTATTAAGTTCTGCTTTATCCTTAGTAATTTTGTTGTCTAGAGACCGTTCCGAACGGCCACATAGCCCATTAATTAACCCGTATTAAATAAACAATTGAATCGTTCCACAGCCAGAAAATTGCCCCATTCTCCTCTCTGCGTGATGGGATTTACCTGGAAGATAATCGATAGCTATTCCGCGATCGACATACTCTGGGAGTACAACGCGAATACTGAAGGGTAAATATGAATGGTGAATATTCATTGCCTACTACACAAAGGCGCCAGCCACTAACCGTGGCACGAGTGCAGTCCATAAAATTTACATGATGAGGCCGTATCTCACCGTCATCGACGAGGCCTCTATTACTAGCGATCGGGTCCTCCAGTTCTTCTTACAGGCGGACATCCATTTCCAGCAGCATAAAGCCGCTGTCAGCTGCAAAAATCTCGCATAAGCTCCCATAATGCCTCCTCGATTCAAATAGAAGGGGGAGGATACACCTTCCATCCAGGTGGATAAAAAAACCTTTATTATCGTTTGACATTTTTCTCTGGGTCAACTTTTCATCCTTTTCAAACACAATAGTTACTCCCCCTAACCTCAGGTGAACGGGTTGAACGTTATCGTCATAAAAATGTTAAAGTCCCCAACGAATATTTCTAGCATAATACGGATATTACGTGGTCAGTTCTATGACCTCACACCTAGGGCTAAATTTTCTTTTCTTTTTTTGAGCAGACAAAGAAATCAGCACGTTATAATGTCCTTATATCCAAGATTTTCTTTTTCCTACTAGACCAATTTTGAGTTAGGCTTATTCATTAAATATTTCTAAACTATTATGAGATAGTCTGTCATGGGTGTAGGTCACAAATGATATATCATGTCAAATTGTGGAAACTCTATTCAGTATTTTGGATCGGATATATTCCTTTATTGTGCTATAATTACAAGATGCCTTTTATAAGGCAATAAGTAATAAGATAAATGCTCTCATTCATACCATATTTACAGTTCATCATTCACTCGCTCATTCATACAATATTTACAGACAGCCCAGAGACCTCATAAATCCACATGCGAAGAGAAAGCGGAAGTCTTGGGAAGTCCCCCACGCCCCTCCGTCAGCCGCGTCACCGGATACTAGCCAGTGGAGGCTGACCAAGAGCGCGAGAGCCACAGACACTCAGGACATGATTGGAGAAACTGGCCATTGCCAGGACTCCCGGATCGGATATTGTTTACGCGGGAGGATTACCGCGAGAGATTTTGATTTATCTGTAGGGGAAATAGCTCTGGGAGGTGCTGCGCTCTGGCAAGCCAATTCTACAATTCTACAAGGAAACCGTTTTGGGGAGTAATTGGCCATTGTGTTCTATTAGTTTGAAGAGGCTGGATCTGTGCTCCGATCGAGTGGGGTGTTTGCCAGAACCAGCGAAAGTTATTTCCGGTTTTTTTTATTTTCAAATTTTGCCGATGGTTGGTGCATGGTTTTATTTTCCGTTATAGTTATAGTTTTTCATATGGGTAAAACGATCCTTTCATCGCCAACCACTGGGGAAGAATTGTTCGCTGCTTCTGAATTCTTGGCGTGGTCATCAGGTGGATTCGGGCTTGTCCTAGACTTTCTTTATCCTTTCCTATCCCTCATATTCCTCCTAGAAGCCGAACCGCTCGAGAAAGAAGCTATCAGACCCCAGGTAAGTGTGAACAGTTTTTCGTTATTGGGGGTTTTGAGAGGACGAATAAATATTTGGGTTTTCGATCGTTTGGAAAGCCGATTGATAGTTTTGAAATTCTCAGATTCAATTATTTTATTGATTTGAATAAATTTTTAAACTTTTGCTAATTAATTACAGTCCACTGGCATAACCATTTGGCCTCCTAAACCGGATTCAAACCGATTTTGGAAAAAAAAAAAAAAATTGTTTTTGTTCTTTTCCGTGTTTATGTATTGATTATATTGAAAGTTCGTTGTTTCAATTAATTAAAATACAGTTCCTGATTGAAAGGAGTTCGAAGATGGTTATTGGAAAAATACGATAGTATTATTATGAACTAAATTGGAAAATTAATTTAATTTAAAAAAGTTAGCGACAATCAACTGGCTGGAACTGGTTTCGTGTAAGCCCGGCATATTTTATCCCGATTTGGTGGGATATTTATATTTCTAAGTTTTTTTGTTTGTTTCGTTTGGTAAAATTATTGCTCAAATTAAAGTAGAAATTATTTATTCTAGATTGCTAATGGTTGATAAGTTAGAATTGATATAAATAAATTTCATTGAGACAGTTTTAATTTTGCTACAGTTCAAACTCGTAAAGTTTTAACAATTTTTCTACCCGTCATCCCTTTATATTAACAAGTTTGAGGTTCAGGGTCCAACCGAGGAATTCAATCTCCGGATTGCCCTTTCAACTGATAAGAAAATACCAATAAGGTTATTATTTCTAACTCTAGTGGATTTATGGTTTTCCTTTTATTCGTTTTTTATTTTATTTTTATTTCCGTATTTGTTTGAATAGTTTATTGGAACTGGTTCGATTAGGAATTGTTCAATAAGGTCGATTTAATTAATAATATAGACAAATCCAATTTGATCGTTTAATTTTGTTGATTTGTTGGCTACTCATTTTTGAAAATGAGCGAGAAAAGGGCTATTGAATCGTCTTTAAAAATTTATAAAGCAAAACAAATAAAACTTTTTCAGCGCATTCAAAGAATTTATGATCTGTCGAAAGGCATTGCGGATAAAAAAGTTTTACAGCAATTTGAAACTACTTACCGTCTAATACCAAAAACCTTGACCGAATATGACGAAGTAGAATTCAAAATTAATGAATTAGAGTTGGAGTTGGATTTGGAATTTACTCCGACATTTAACGATTCCCATATGGAGATGATTGAGTACATTGAAGAGGCGGCTGAGAGCCTTGCGACGAAGAAAAAAGTGGCCGCTACTACCGCGGTTCCTGAAACTCTTTTACCAACCCTGGCGACGAACAAAATTGAAGTACACCTGCCAAAATTAGAGTTACCTTGTTTTAGAGGGGATCAAACGCAATGGTCGGTCTTTTATGAAATGTTTAAATCGTTAGTACATGAAAATAAATCGTTGACCGATCAACATAGAGTTCAATATTTAGTATCAAAGCTTGGTGGGGAAGCCTCGAATATTTGTAAGCACCTACCACCAGTGGCGGCAAATTACCCAGTGATTTGGGACGCGTTACAGAAACGTTACAATGACCCTAGAGCTCAAGCAGATACCTATTTAGAGCAAATTTTTGAATTCAAACCATTAAAGTCAGAATCAAGGGGGAGTTTAAGCTCAGTATTGGATAAATTTTGTGGGCCCATAACAGCCCTTAAAAGATTAAACACCGGAAATTTGGCTGATTCGATATTTTTAAATCGTGGTTTGAAAATTTTAGACCCCGTGTCCCGCCGGGCGTTCGAAGCCGCGGTTCGCGAAAAGGATATTCCTACTTATGAGGATTTTGTAACGTTCGTCGAGAAACAAATTAAAACCCTTCCTTGGGAATATAACTCAATGTCAACGACCAGATCGGAAAAACCGATAAAAAATTACAGACCAAAGGTTTTTGTAACTCAGTCGGGAGGAAGTACTAGCGATGGTTTTGATAAAACTACAAATTGCTTGAAATGCAATCAGGGATCTCATCAATTAGTTGATTGTAAAGGATTTTTGAAAATGTCTCCTTGGGATAGATTTCGTTTTATTAAACAAAAGGCATGTTGTTTAAAGTGTTTTTCTTCTAACCATTTAGCGCCTAATTGTAAAAAAGGTAATCCCTGTTCGCAATGTAATAAGCCCCATCATTCGCTGTTACATTTTGAGTTTTCAAAGAATCCCCCAGACCGTGTAAATTCGGGGGCGGAGGGTCAGCAGAATTCCTCGATCAACTGCTGTTCGATGGCGAATTGTAAAGATCGTTTTTCCGCCCAGCGTTCTTCTATGGTTTTGCTGTCTACTGCGGTAGTAACTATGCAAAATGGCGGGGGAAAACTGCATGATGCGCGGTTTTTGATTGATTCGGGCAGTCAGTGCCATTTTCTAACGGCGAAAACATGCCGAAAACTTAAATTGCCTATTTCGCCTTTAAAAACATCGGTAGTAGGTTTTGGAGGAGCAGTCAATCCGGTTCTGGGGAAGACAGTTTGTAGTTTCAGTTCGAGGATCAATCCGAATATTTCATTTACGATCGAGCCTTTAGTGGTCGATAAGATTGTCGAGAAATTGCCGGCTAGGGAAATTGATCGATCTCAGCTGTCTTATCTATTAAATCTGGAACTTGCAGATGAGACATTTCATTTACCGGGTGATATTGATGGAATCATAGGGGCTGAGCTGGTGCCTCATTTATTGAAAGAAAATAAATACAGAGGAAAACCTCTTCAGTTGATGGCAGTGGATAGTGTTTTGGGTTACATTTTGATGGGAAAAGCCCCAGTTTTGGACCTAACATCCGAGAGTAATAATTGTATGTCTGTTTGCCGTTCATCATTGGACAGTTTGGTGCGACGGTTTTGGGAAATTGAAGAGGTCCCAAACTTAATTACTTCTCTTTCGCCCGGAGAATCAGAATGTGAGAATATTTTTAAATCTTCGGTGCGTCGTTTGGTATCAGGACGGTTTGTTGTGTCGTTGCCTTTCCAGGAGCATCCCGATCGGTTGGGAGATTCATTTGAGATGGCCAAACGAAGATTTATGAACCTAGAAAAGCGCTTAGATCGCTGCCCGGAAAGTCGAGTATTATATCACGAGGTAATGTTGGACTATTTACAGCAAGGGCACATGTCATTGGTAACAAATCCGATGGATAAACATGGCTATTACATACCACATCATGGTATATTAAAGCCTGGTAGTTCGAGCACGCCTCTAAGAATAGTGTTTGATGCCAGTGCAAAAACTACGGCTCATTTGTCATTAAATGACGTTTTACATGTGGGTCCAAAACTACAAACGGATATCTTCGTATTACTATTGCACTTCCGTTTATTTTCAATAGCATTGACGGCAGATATTAAACAAATGTATCGGCAAATTCTGATTGATGACTCTCACCGAAGATTCCAACGGGTGTTATGGAGATTTTCGTCAGAGGATCCAGTGGAGATCTACGAATTAAATTGTGTAGTGTTTGGCATCACCTCGTCACCTTATTTGGCTCTTCGAACTGTTCGTCAATTGGTCGAAGAAGAAGGAAAAAATTTCCCGGCTACCAAAGATCGAATTCCACAGGATATGTATATGGACGATCTTATCACTTCCGTCCCCTCGTTGCAAGATGCTGAACGACTTTATCAGCAAACAAAAAGGTTATTCGAAAATGGAGGTTTTCAGTTTACCAAATGGGCCTCTAATTCTTCCGAAATGCTCACTCTTTTCCCCGACGAGGATAAATCCTTTTCGACAAAGGATTTTGAAACGGGCACTTCTTTAGCGGTTTTGGGTCTTGAGTGGCAACCCAGCACAGATATTTTTTGCTTTCGGGTCAGTCACGAACATAAAGCCGGCACAAAACGAAATATCCTTTCGTCAGTTGCAAGAATTTTCGACCCCTTGGGACTACTGGCCCCCCTGACTTTATTTCTCAAGTGCCTGATTAAGGAACTGTGGCGTTTGGGTTTGGACTGGGATCAGGTTCCACCAGCTTCTATTAAAATTCAGTGGGAACGTTGTCAAGGGGAATTGGTAGTTTTGTCGAATCTTTCTATTCCGAGACACATTGGAGTGTTGGTTGGTTCGCGAGTTGCGTTGGTTGGGTTTTGTGACGCCTCCGAGATGGGTTATGGAGCCGTGATTTATTTAAAGGGCCTGACGGGAGAGGAAACTGTCAAGGTTTCTTTATTATGTGCAAAATCTAAAGTAGCTCCATCCAAGGTCCTGACTATTCCCCGCTTAGAGCTTTGTGCCGCCCTTTTGTTGGCAAATCTGCTGCAGGCTACAGCATCTACTCTTCGCACACGCTGTAACGTTGAGCGTGTTGTTGCACTGTCTGATTCAACGGTAGCTTTGCATTGGATTAAAGCTGCACCGTCCAGATGGCAGACGTTTGTAGCTCATCGGGTGTCTAAAATCCAAGATTGTGGCATCGATAGTTGGATGCATGTATCAGGCACCGAGAATCCAGCGGATTGCCTGTCCAGGGGCTTAACGCCATGCGAGCTCGTTGATCATACCCTATGGTGGAATGGACCGCTTTGGCTGGGTTCGGAAGAAACTTGCTGGCCCGTTAAATTAGACTTGGAGGAGCTGGAAAGCCCTCCGGAAATTAAAAGTAGCAACATTTTAACAGTGGCGCGATCAGAAAAAATGGAAGAAAACTCCATTTGTGCTCTTGTTGATCGTTGCTCAAGCTACCTACGGTTATTACGAACGATGGTGCTAGTTTTAAAGTTTGTGAAAATATTACCAAACCAAATGAGAGTAGGGGAAAGGGAGTTAGACACAGCGGAAATTTATCTGTGTAGAGTGATCCAGCTACTTCATTTTACACGAGAATTCGATAGATTAAAGAAGGGGGAAACTTGTTCACCAAAACTTCAACGTTTATCTCCATTTCTCGACCGTGGAATTATTCGAGTCGGTGGTCGTTTGCAGAATGCTGATATAGGGTTTGATAGTTGTCACCCGATTGTCTTGCCAAAGAAGGACCCCTTTGTTATTCGGTTGATTGATTATTATCATCAGGAAAATTGTCATGCCGGACCCCACCTGTTATTATCGTTAATTAGGCAAAAATTTTGGATTATATCCGCCCGAGAAATAATCAGAAGTCGGATAAGAAAATGTAACCGTTGTTTCAGAGTTCGCCCGTCGGTTGTGCCTCCAAAAATGGGTGACCTCCCTACTTGTAGAGTTACACAATGTAAGCCATTCGAACAAACTGGAGTGGACTACGCTGGGCCGATTCGCATTACTATGGCTAGGAGACGAAACCCTTTCATATTTAAGGCGTATATTTGTTTATTTATATGTATGTCGACCAAGGCAGTTCACATTGAACTGGTATCTGACTTGTCTACTCCCATGTTCTTGGCGGCTTTCCGGCGATTTTTGTCGCGCCGTGGTCCATGTAGAATTATATACTCAGATTGCGGGACAAATTTTGTGGGGGCTCATGAGCAATTGTCAAAATGGTTGAATTCTTCCGGGTATCAGGATGCGCTGACTAATCAACTGTCGGAGCATCGAATCGAGTGGAAATTTATTCCACCCGGAGCTCCTCACTTCGGAGGGATCTGGGAAGCTAATGTTAAATGGGTGAAGTCCCACTTATTTCGAGTTATTGGAACCCAGCTTCTGACTTATGAAGAGCTGAACACAGTGTTGGTTCAGATTGAAGCTGTCCTCAATTCGAGGCCCCTTTGCCCCCTAAGTTCTGATCCGCGGGAGCCACTCGCGTTAACCCCTGCTCATTTTTTGAACCTTACTCCACTGAAATATTTTCCTGCTCGAGATGTACAGAACAGCGAAATTAATCGTCTTACCCGCTACGAGCTAGTCGATCAGCTGGTCCGGTCGTTTTGGAATAGGTGGAGAAAAGAGTACCTGCATGAGTTGCAGATTCGACACAAATGGTCAAAGTCCTCTGCTTCGCTCACTGTAGGAACTGTTGTAATCGTGGATCAGCCCAACCTCCTTCCTTTAAAATGGCCAATTGGAGTAGTTGAGGAGGTGTTTCCGGGAACCGATGGGGTCGTGAGAGTGGCACTTATACGGGTAGCTACGGGTCGGTATAAGAGGCCGGTAACTAAGCTTTACCCTTTGCCGTCACAGTAGTACCAGTATTTTGTTTGTTGATATTATTTTATTTTGTTTTTTTTTGTTTGTTGTATAGTAAGCTCATGTGTTTCTTTGTATGATTTATGATGATGGATAAGTGTTGTTTTTTTTTTGTGTGTGTGTATTCTGACCTTATCTGAAAATAACCTTTCAGAGGCGGGGGGATGTTTACGCGGGAGGATTACCGCGAGAGATTTTGATTTATCTGTAGGGGAAATAGCTCTGGGAGGTGCTGCGCTCTGGCAAGCCAATTCTACAATTCTACAAGGAAACCGTTTTGGGGAGTAATTGGCCATTGTGTTCTATTAGTTTGAAGAGGCTGGATCTGTGCTCCGATCGAGTGGGGTGTTTGCCAGAACCAGCGAAAGTTATTTCCGGTTTTTTTTTATTTTCAAATTTTGCCGATGGTTGGTGCATGGTTTTATTTTCCGTTATAGTTATAGTTTTTCATATGGGTAAAACGATCCTTTCATCGCCAACCACTGGGGAAGAATTGTTCGCTGCTTCTGAATTCTTGGCGTGGTCATCAGGTGGATTCGGGCTTGTCCTAGACTTTCTTTATCCTTTCCTATCCCTCATATTCCTCCTAGAAGCCGAACCGCTCGAGAAAGAAGCTATCAGACCCCAGGTAAGTGGGAACAGTTTTTCGTTATTGGGGGTTTTGAGAGGACGAATAAATATTTGGGTTTTCGATCGTTTGGAAAGCCGATTGATAGTTTTGAAATTCTCAGATTCAATTATTTTATTGATTTGAATAAATTTTTAAACTTTTGCTAATTAATTACAGTCCACTGGCTAAACCAGATATAGTTACCAGAGAAAGTTTATCTATTTCAATGATTTTGTTGGTTGCCAAATATTAAGATACGCTCTAGAAGCTGATGAAAACTTGTTGATAAAGTGTTCATTAAGGCATGTTACTTACAAGGTAACTTTAGGAAGAATTACAAAACACTTGGATTTACTGACCAGCCACTATAGACAGCTACCAAAAGAATCGTATCATTGTAAATGCTATATAGAGTGCTAATCCATGTCCCCTTCAGTGATGACACGGTCATGAATGTAACTTCTGAGAAATGAGCGATAAACAGATTGCTTCTATTTTTGATCTATCCATGTCAAATAAGTTTCATCTACATAAAACCGTACAATCAATTGGGTACATTCAAAACCACTTATTTTCTTTTGTTCTTGAAACTCTCCTTGATCAAATTAATCCACAAGAAAAACGCCAAACTTCCCACTCTCCTGCATCCCACTGCCCTTTTCACCATACCGATCGTGGGAAAAATCCTTGAAAAACTTTTCCTCAAACGCTTAGAAAGTTTAGAGCCTAAGATAGCACTAAGACCCAAGACCCTCTTACCTCCCCCCTCAGCTTGGATTTAGCACCTGGCACTAGCCATTAGTACCACAGCAAAGTTGATTCCGTTTCCTCTTCGTTCGAGGAACATGTCACCTTCATCCTCCTTTACTCATCCTTCCTATAGTTTTGCCTCTCTCGGACTTGTCGGACATACAAATGACTCATTGGACACCCCATCACAACAAACTTACAGACAAGAAACAGATGACTCAAACTATTTCTTTGCCTCATGGGCGATCGTTGTAATATAACAATAGAAAAAAACAGACCCTGATCTGATCTGCAATAATCTAACCTACCGGGTCTTAAAGAAAAGAAGAACGGGGGTGTGTCAAGCCCTCCCAATATACCTGGCATCCAGGCCTTCCAATTCACAATCGTCCGCTATATAGCCAATGCTCCATGCCACATTAACATCACACCCTTCACGCTGATCTCCACACCTCAATTATTTAAGATTTTATCACCTCCTACTAACAAAACGTCGATTCCAACCTCCCTAACTCGTATGACCTACACTCCCATCTCATCCCCACAACAAAGAAATACGTGAATGGTGGAAGTGGCCTTATGATAACCTTCAAACCAACTAGCGTTTTGTATGTTTGGTTGTTGTTCTGTTGTGGTGACAACCAAAGTGAGAAATTGAATGAATTTGGCTATTGAAACTTTTTGCCCAAAAAAGTAACTAAACTTTCAAGCACTGCATAAAATACAAGTATTAATTGCATTTAACAGTTCAATAAATATATAATCATAAAAATCATACGTAATCTGAGTTTTTTTCGAAATGCAATACAAAAACAATAAGGCGGATTATAGAAATGAGCATGGCTCATTGACAAGTTACGAAAACCGGGAGAAGCTTCAAGTTCAAGCAAAAAAATACGATAAAAAACAATTTATTAACTCTGAATTCCAAAGAAGTAAGTAACAATGGTAAGTAACAACGCAGATGCTGCTCGTATATTTTTCAGTATAACTCAATACCAATCAGGTATGAGCCTTTATAAGTATGCTAAATAAGGGTGACATTAACAGATTAATCTTAAAACGTTTTGTGTATATAGGTTTTTAATTTATACATGGAAGTATAAATCATTTCATTTTAATCGTTTTAACTGTTTAATTTTAACATAATTAAACATGTGTGCTTTTTTGTTAGTACCTCTCGAATGATACAGTTCCAAAGTGTTAGTAACAATGTTACAGGACCGTTGAGAATGACGGCATCGTCGGAAAATCAATAAAGTGGTAGAGAAGCAGGAGGTATATTATTTTTACAGAATAATACACTTTCATAAAATCAACTTAGCCTGTTGTTAAAAAAATATGTTTACCTACTTTGCTTCTCCGGGCTTTTAACTATTCTTTTTTTAGGTCTTTTTTAGATAAACAACTTTATTATGATAAAATTACAATCTGCCTTATTAGGCAATAAGTAATTGAGGTAAATGTTCTCATTCATACCATATTTACAATTGATCATTCACTCGTTCATTCATACCATATTTACAAACAGCTCAGAGGCTTCCCAAATTCACATGGTTGTCACCTCCCACGCATGCAAAAGAGGAAGTGGAGTCTTGGGAAGTCCCTCACGCTCACCGCAGTCAGCCGCGTCACCGGATACAAGCCAGTGGAGGTTGACGAAGAGCGCGAGAGCCACATACGCTCAGGACATGATTGCAGATACTGGCCATTGCCAGGACTCCCACTGTCACGCATTTATAGCAGGTCACGAGGCCACTACCGTTTTAGTCTCCAAGGAGGATGAGTGGAGCAGTGCAATGACTTTGCTACGGGACTAGGGTGGTTGGATAGGTTACTATGGAATTTCATGAACTTGGGAGGGATTAGTTCAAGAATACCGTACTGTCTCAGATTCAGGGAGAGGAGTGGAATTAAAATAAACTATGGGGCACGACTTGCGACGGAAGGTGAAGGTAATGTGGGAACACTTTGCTTTATTAACTTTGATCCGCCATTGGTTGCACCAATACTCGATCTCGTCAAGGTGTTTTTGACGGTTATGGGATGCTTTATCGGGGTCTGAGTGGGATGGCAAGACTGGAAATGTTGCCAAGAGGAAATTAGAGGTAGAAGTGACATCGGCGGTGTATAGGTTATACAGGATGGGACCCAAGACACTGCCCTGTGGAACTCCTGCTTTTATGGGATAGTAGCAAACTTTGTATCCGAGAGCTGATAGTTCGTCTTATATTTCGTCAGCTTGTGTGGTCAGGTAAAACTTTCTGATCACTACTTGGAGCGATCAACTAAAACAAGGTTGATAAGTATCGGGAGTGTCCGGAGAGATTTTAGTGTCCCGTGATCTATTGAGGCAGGTATATTTTCCCGTACCTACAGCTACACTAGTTTACTCATTTGTGAGCATAGCAATTTAAAATTATTTATATTACGGACAAATATCGCAGGCGGCTTGGGTTGTGTAGGTGTTTTGTTAACTTCCACTTGAATATTTTTCAACGCCTCAAAGGTTTTAGGCGTGAAGAAAGGGGACTCTATCTATGGCGGTTTCTTTTTTGGGTGTGCTGGGCAGTGGTGGTATCTCTTCCACGGAACTAGCTGCAGAGGAGGTTATTTGTACGTTCCTATTTGAACGTCTTGGTTTCCGCTTTACAGGCGATGGTGTCGGAGTTGGCCCTAGAGACCTTGACCTTTTTTTTTTTTATTTTGTGACATCAACTGCTGATAAAATCGCATTTTATCATATTACGATATTTATTAATATTTAAATTAATTTTATTATTTATAAAAAAATACGTTGTGCCGCTGGGATTCGAACTCACGAATTCTAGGGGTGAGTCGCCGGTCGTGACTCTCGGCTATTAAAGCCGCCGGTTCTACGACTATTGCTTGATGTTATCTGTACTCCGGCAGAGGCAAGTCCTTCGGTCGTCCAATATGGCCGAATTCTCGGGTTGATATCACTTATTACACTCCTACACAAATATAACAAGTGATTCACTCACTTCTTGAGGGCTCCCTCGTGGCCAGCTCACGTAAGTTGCCTGCTGAGACAATTTTATAGCTGAAGTACGGCCTATAAACAGTAGTATGAGGTGTTTAAAGGAAGAACGAAATAGGGAGGTGTTTGTTGATAATAGCGCATGCGCAGAACTCTTTAACTATTAGGAAATTATTTAACTATCTAATAACCCTATTATGGCTAGATGATTCTTTTTCTCGACAGGGAATGCATCTAAATATGTATAAATTACACTCATGTGACTAGCAAACAAATAATATAGAGCCTTGGTGAATATTTGCTGACTTCAATAAACCTACAGCTATCGAAACATAAAACATACATTTCTGAAAGTAAATTCTCGAAAAGAATTGTAACTAAGAACATAAGAAAAATTTAGAAATTACCATTGACGAATGATTGCTGGAATATAAATTGGAGAGAGATAAAGAACAGGTAAAGAATACATTGAAATAGTGGAAGAGGTGGTGAATGACGAGTATTGATGAAAATATTCCGTAGTTTTACGCCTAAAAAAATAACGGTCCCACGGTTTGTGGAATGGTATATATTGTGAAAGAGGAGTATTGTGAGATTGGCTGATTTGAGTTGGAAGTGATTTAGTTGAGATAAGGAGGCTTTACAATGATGATTATTTTTGTAGAAGAGGGTTCCAATGAAGTATTGGCTATGGAGAAAAGAGTACAACTGACCCAACTCTCGAAGTAGCGCTATGACACGGGACAGTCCCTGGGGATCCCAAATATAAATTTTAGAAACAATTCATCAGATTCTCTTTCTCTCACTTCACCTTCAAGCAGGTATTTACTTCTAGTACAAGGATCCGCTCAATCCAAATATTCCTTATTTTTCCCTCATCCCTAATCTTCTAACTAGAGCTTAGAAAAAAAAAAATCAAAAAAATCAGATGCTTTAACGGAGCTTCGAGATCTTTAGAAAGACCACTATACACCAAACAGCTGCAGTCAAAATAGGGCGAAATAATAAGTAGAAGACATTAAGAGTTGGCAGGTAAGTAATAGGAGGAAATAACAGGACCAATTAAGGGTGGAATCTAGGACATAGTTTGGTTGGGAATCAAACCGAGATTTTTATTCATGTGAAGAAGTGAATAGGAGGAACGTCAACCGTGAAGGTAGGAATATCACTTATGGTTTTGAAGAGGGGACCTAAGCCAATGATTCCCTTGGATTTAAATTTTGAAGATTGTGGTGAGAGACCCATATATGTAGGTAATGAAGTAGGACAATCCTCTATTCCAAAAATTGTGTTACTAAAAACAATCATGAATACAAAAATAATACACCAGCCTGGCTGTAGTAGGTAATAAATCTCAACACAATTTACTAGCTATACACATGAAAATATGTATACTTACAATAGATTGAAATTAATGTATAAAAAATAAAATTTTGTTGGCAAGTACGTAGCGATGGTGAGATAGCACTTGAGAGACATGAGCACTGGTAGAATGAGAGAAAAGAAAAATCGGATAAGATGGGATTTGAAAAATGGGAGAGTCTAGAGACAGTGGTAAATAAAGGTAGTTTTTATTAACTAGAGAGGAACAATCAAACGAGGTCAATCTGTAGTAAATACCGTTTATATGAATTTTGAATTTGACAAAACATCAAATATCAAGGCTGAAATGTGCGTTCATTAAGGGCACCTTTTCTCTAGTAAAATGTTTCTTATGTAAAAAAAGGAGAATGAACATTTTACCAGCATTAAGATAATTCACTTTATTCGGGAACAAACATTAATAAGACTTTTACTGCCACGTTCAATTATTTCATAAACATCAAAATTATGAACTTAAATTCTCCACCGGAACATTATTTAAAATAAAAGAAAGTTTTCAGGTAGACGTTAACTTTACATTTAATCTATAAATGGACTTTTGATGTATTGCAGAACTTTTAATTTTGCTTTGTTATTCATAAATTTTGCTAGGAAAGCACCAAGCGACCTTGGCCCCAATTTCGTTGCCTCGACTATATCTTACTATTCTGACTGTAATGCTTTTTCTTCCTGCAAAGATGTCAGTAGAAACTCCAGGCAAACTTCACAGATAAGATTGATTGCACCGTTTTGCCCTAAGTGCTAAAACAGAGCTATATTAGTTGCTGTGAAAGGTAATGTCTAACTGAACCTAATTTGTTTTAGTTTCAAGATAAAGGTACTACTCATTAAATAGCCTCCTGGCCGAGAAAGAGAGGCAATTGTAGACTCGTTAAAACTGTTATTTATTTTCATGTGGCTTCAGAAGAATTTTCTCTGGTAAAATTTCAAGACTCCTTCTCTTTGGAGGGCTTTATAGGTGAAAATAAGCCCAACCAAAGTTGGTCTAATATTTAAAAAAAATTGATAAATACGAAATCCTATATTTAATCGAACCACTTTACATTTTTGGCTTCGCCAACAAGATTTCATATTTTTTTAGTAACTATGAAACTGTTTCTTCATCACTATCTGTTATGCATTAACCCAAGAAAACACCCCGAGCTCTGCAGAATAAATAGGCTTGGAAAATATTAGAATTTAATGTAACGACAATATAATGAATCCCTTTTAGCTTGGCAATAATTTCCTTTTTAGCTCAAAGATAGGCCGCAATTTGTTGGTCACGAACCCCACAGCATTTTTGCCAACGTACGTAACAATATTATTTCCCGATACGGCGTGATTCTGGCAGTAAAAAAGAATTGATGCAGGTAAAATAGTAGAAATGGTTGCAACCCCCATAATCTGTTTGTAAAGGAAAGTAATGTGTAGTAGAGTAATGTGCAGGATCCATGCCAAATAAGGTGTGATTGTGGCGTTAAGAGTAATATGAGCAAAATTAGGATTTTTTAGGATAGGCTTGAGTATTGTATACGTATATATTGTCCAAAGGAGCCTTGGCTCAGCCTAATTATAGTTTTCATATACATAGCAAGATGCCAGAGTGAAGGGGTTATATGAAGAGTATATGAAAGGCTGAACCAGGATTGTGTTGTTTAGATCCATGCCTGGTAAAACGTTTTATATTTCAGGATGGTCCACAGTATTGCGGACCTGACATCTTTCTGGACATCGTTTCTAACTTTTTGCCATTCATCTATTGTTTAACAATTGGATTAATAGTATTTTGTTATTTGCGTAATATTGAATTGTTTATATATTATTTGGTGTTGACAGGGAAAGCTTGGAGCTGGCCCACCGGCAACTAAATATCGCAGAAGAAGCGGACTCGCCGAACCTCAGGGCTGAGGCATACCTCAACCTGGCGAGGACCCACGAGAGAATGGGAGGACTGGAGCGAGCCTTGGCTTGCGCAAGGTAACGTTATTTAGGAAAGTAAAATCACTTTTAAAAATGGTTTCTGCCCCTATTTATAAGATAGAAACATTCTATCTCAAAAATGAATTTTCAAATAAATGCAACTGATACAAACACAATATCTCATCACGCTAACTTCTGGTTTCCTCTTTTGTCTTCCCCCGTTTTTACTACGGTTGTGATACCCCACACAAGCATTCGAGGCTCGGTTTTAAGTGACTGATGATTTTGATGTCACATTTCGCAACAAAACTCTAAGTTTGGGGAACTGTACCCTTCCACCTGTCACAAATACTTCCTTGGATCCCTCCTCTTCAATACTATCATGACTAAAAAGCCTCCTTACCTTCACGGCCTCATCAAAGACAATTTACGGATCGAATCCAGCAATATTATACCCCCGTACATTCGCCCTGTATTTCCCATCCCACAAACCAAGGGACCGTTATATTTTTATCCGTGCCACAATCCCTTGGAACTGTATCTGCACCGATATTCTTCGTTCGTGTACTCTCACAATCTTTAAATTTAGACCCTACCAGTTCCTACAACGTAATGGCTCGTAATTCATCATTATTATTCAATTTTTTTTTTCATTTCTACTCATTTATTATAGTTTCAAGCTATGCCCCTTTATTATTTATAAACTTGTCAAATTTGTGTAATGTTATGTATTTTTTTTTTCAGCAGGACATTCTATCGTTCCTTATTGTTAATCTTAGAAGACAATGCACGAAAATTATTTTTATTTTTACATTTCATTTCAACATCACACTTATATCCATTATATAAATCCAGGGTAGAAGTAATTGGAAATATAATGCGTAAGTTTTCTTAACAAAACAATCTATAATCAGATAATATCAGTCGTCTCAGTCATTAATAATAAATATAAAAGAAAACATTTAAAATATAATGATGAAATGTGTGAAATAAAACAAAATATTTAAGAAATAAAATTACAATAAGTATTTAGTACCAAAAGATGTTAGTAATGTAGTACCAAGAGATGGACAAGCTGAGAAAGTCCAAAATAACGAACTATAATCGATTCCAATCTTGTAAAGAGGTTACCTGTGAGTTAACGTACGGGTCATCTATGCCCAAACCATAGCCCGTTCTTTTATATTATTATATTTTTATTTTATCAATAATGTTTTTTTTATAAATTTTTCTTTTATCATTTATCATTTATTTTCACAATTATTTTATTATTCCTGAACTCTTTAGTGCCACTAAGCGCATCCAAAAAGAGAAGTTATAATTTTAAGAGTTAAAATTAAATCTTAAAAAAAAACCTTAGCAAAAACTACAGAAGAACAAGAAAGTGTAAAAGAAAAAGCTTCAAGAGAAAGAGGGAACGAAACGAAAAAAGGCATTATTTTTTTTACTTAGTCTTGGTTATCTCCTCCCCACTTTACGGTAATGACACTTCACTCTATCCACTTGCTTGGAGTTCTTCAACAGGGAGGTGTTTAAGGTTCATAGGCACTTGCGAAAGATACGAAAAGCCAACATCCTCAATGCTGCAAAAGAATTCAGGATGATATCATAAACTTAATAACGCCTATGAGAATAAATTAAATAAAGGAGAGTTTTCATTTATGAAACATCGGTTAACTTGGTATATAAATGAAAATAGAGTTTGTCCTTGAGTAAGTGATAAAAATAAATATGAGATTATAAGAAATAAAACGTTATGAATTGTTTTGTCCAATAACAACAACAATAACAAGTGCTCATATATCATAACATATTATTGACAATATTTTTATTTACTGATTACAAATCATACAGGATGTCAATCAATCAATGTCAGTGACGAATATGTCATCTACTGAGGAACTGCGGTTTCCATCTTCAATCAAGACTGATCATTTTCAGTTTCGTATTGTGTTATTATCTTCAAATTCTTGATCTCCTCTGCCCTGGACTGAAATCTCTGTCTACTATCGTCATTAGTGCCTTTGATTTTAATATTTATTTTTCAGGTTCCACTGATTCGTTATTCCTCGTCCAATACTTAGGTATTTATTTTAAAAATACAACTCATCTAGTCATAATAATTAGTTTTATTCATCTTTGTTTTAAATTAGTCATAATGTTTTTCTGCTTGTAACTAAATAATTCTTTTTTCGATTCTGGTCCTAATAAAATTTCAGTTGATCTTTCACAAATTCTCATCTAACGAGGAAATCAATAAGACACCTACAATGACATTTCATTTAACACTCCACCTGCATCTTATTTATCGTATTCAAGTCTTTAAAAATTTAAGTAAAAGTTGGAAGACACTATTTCCAACTATAACACAAAATTTCAAATGTATGTGAGCAATTCAAAAAAAGGTCGTCCTCCTTTTCAAATGTTGTGCCTTCCTCGGTAAGGTGATATACTAGGTAACAATGGTACCACATAAGATAAGGATGACTTTGGGCAAACCTTGTATGATGGATATTAAGCCGAGACAAATCACATCTTTCTTCCAGCTTTCGATTACAGACCTACAGCATGTTTTATTTTATGATTTTGATTTCATTAATTTAAAATCTATTTTGTAATATCAGTAAGTCTATCATGGGCCCCGAATTATAGTATATTTAGTGCAGTCGTAACTAGATTGATTTGCAAACCTTTAAATGTTGCTTCTTTTGCCATTTTATAAGCCTATTGATTTCTCCTAATTACCGAATCCCCAAGTGTCCAAGATAACCCCATATTAAAGTTCTGTGTTTTAAGATAATGCAAGGCATTAATACTTCAACCAGCATTGGATTATATTGAACAAGTGTTTTGAATGGTAAGAGGAGCAGATTTGGATTTAGGAATATTGTAATAGCTATGCCTGCAGGAATGTTAAGCTTCAAAGGGTTGAAAGGGAAAATTAACTTACAGGTGTCTAGCCAGAAGTTCCGTGTATTTAACGCACAACTCACGCTGTCATTATCTATGTGCTTAAAAACTTGATAATGGCAGTGTGAGCTACCAAAATCGCTTATGTGTTAAATAAACGGAAATTGTGGGTAGGCACCCATGGAGGGCCTTCAGCCAGCACTGCCACGTCAAATGACAAGTTCCACCATCTGAACAGCTGTTCAGTGAAGGAGCTGGCGATGCTTGTATGTCAAACATGTCATTTTCCTGTTTTGACGTTCATTAACATTAAAGAGTATAGGACTGAGTACTCTTCCCTACCACGCTCTTGTGAAAAGGATTTCTAGAAACAGCTAGTGCACCTGACAGTTGCACACTTACGGCTGCATACCTTTCTTAAGAATTGGCCTAGTAAGTACTTTCTTACAGTTATCAGGAAAGTTGCCTAAATATACCATTATTAATACTATCGGACTTAGATTATTTAGCAGTAATGGAATATTTTTTTTTAATTAAGGAGACATTCATAACAGCTTTTTCCTTAATCTTCACGGATTACTAATTATGTATTATGGTGGTGGCCTAGAGAGGACGGTTTTAGTTTGCATCGCTTTATTTCTCTTCTCAATCGCTTCAGTGCACTCCTTTGATCGCCATGGGAACAAACTCTTGTAGCAATCAGCAGTATAAAAGAAAGGGAAGATGTTGCTAATGTCACCTCTATAGAAGACATTAGACTGGTCCAAAAGCAGGTTTAAGTGGAGATGGGTTCATCATTTAGAATGCTCAATAAAGGAGGCAGTGGTTAATGAAACTTTCCACGTTTATCCAGAGAGTGGATCGATATAGTGCTTTGGAAAGCAATTTGAAGCAGAGCTGCAACAGCAAGCAAGACTTCTTCGGGGTTTTTTTCTGTAGAAGGAGCGAACTTTAAGGTAGGACCTAGGGGTAAGTAGGTCAACTCCGAAGCAAGTAATTTGTCCTGCTTCATGAGATTTCCGAAATACTTTGAAGTTTCAAAAAGGAAACATTCCAATACGTTCTTTATTGAAATTCGATTATTAAACATGACTGTATGATATTTTATTATAAACTGAAGATCTGCCTCAATGGTTTTCATTCCATTGAGGCAAAATCATGAAGTAGAATTCAGTGATTATGAAAAATACACTAAATAGAGAAATCTTAAACAACACTTTACCGTGTTAAACTACATTAGTAAACCATATTTTTTTGTAGATTTAGCTTTTATCATTATCCTACTTTATCCTCTTTTTTTCAATATTTTTTTTTGGTAACTACAATATGATGAATTAGGAGGTTCTCAAACATTCAAATATTGGTGACTTTTGGGCTCAAATGCCACATTTTTGTTTAATGAATGCAGGTAAAGTGATGGCTTTGTTACGCGTGGCTCGAGTATTTTGCACATGGGCCTTGCTTGAGTAATTATTTACAAGTTTACATGTGTCAACTCCATTTTCTGGACCAGTTCGCACAAATTCAGCTTTAGTGACCAAAATATTCTTTAAAACATTTCAGCTGCTATGTTTGTTAGCTGCTTTATTCCTGATGTTAATGACTGCTTGATCGTAATTAGCGCTTTAACTTTTGAATGCGAAAGTAATGACACATTGTTTAGTTTATTCTTCCGTTCGGGAACTTTCCGCTGTTTGGGAAAGGAAATAAAAAACATTTTATATTGCTGCCTCATCTGAACTTGTGGAATCAATTTTATAGTTGCTTCATTTGAAAATTTTCTAAAATAGATACGTTATCTGCAATAATATTCTTCTAATCGTAGATTTTCCCATTCCAAATTCCATATTTGATAATAACATCCCTATCTACCAGGGACAACTCCCTGTGGAATGTAACTAAGAAAATCCTAAAATATCATCCTGTTTCACACCCACTCCGTCGTGATGACGGGTCCTGGGCGGCTTTGATGGCGAGAGGGCGGAGGAATTTGCACTGCATCTTTCCCGTACTTTCACTCCTCATCTAACTCCTCAAAACAATAATCACCGTCCAACTGTCGAAGATTTTCTCACTTCCCCTATCCCTCTCTCACTACCACCAAAAGCCGTTAACCCCTCTGAGGTTAAATATCTTCTAAAAAAATTACCTTACCGAAAATCTCCAGGATATGATCTCCTTACTCCTCGAATCCTCCAACAACTTCCTCTTAAAGCCATAATCTTCTTAACCTATATATATAATTGCATTATCCGAACGACGCACTTTCCTCTCCTCTGGAAACATTCCATTATTGTCCTATTCGCCAAACCCGGTAAACCACCCAATGACGCCTCATCTTATCGTCCAATTAGCCTACTCCCATTCCTCTCAAAAATATTTGAGAAACTCCTACTAAAACGTCTACTTCCCATTGTTGAATCCAAAAACCTTTTTCCCACACACCAGTTTGGTTTCCGCCAACGACATTCCACTGCTCAACAAGGCCTTCGCGTTGTTGATCACATCTCCTCAGCCCTTGAAACCAAACAGTATTGCACTGCTGCCTTTCTCGATATAGCTCAAGCTTTTGACAGGGTCTGGCACGCAGGTTTGCTTTACAAACTCAAAGGAATTTTACCGCAAACCCTATTCCTAATCCTACAATCCTACCTTTCAAACCGTTTCTTCCAAGTCCGCTGTGGTTTGGAATATTCTGACTACTATCCCATTAAAGCAGGAGTTCCACAGGGCAGCGTCCTGGGTCCCATCCTCTATAATCTATACACTGCTGATGTCCCCTCTACTACCAATACCTTCTTGGCAACATTCGCAGACGACACTGCAGTCCTGTCAACCCATCCAGACCCTGATATAGCATCACAAAACCTTCAAAAACACCTTGACGAGATCGAGTATTGGTGCAACCAATGGCGAATCAAAGTCAACGAAGGAAAATGTTCCCACATAACCTTTACCCTCTGCCGCAAGTCCTGTCCGCCAGTCTTTTTAAATTCAATTCCTTTCCCTGTGTCTGAGACAGTACGGTATTTAGGCTTCCATCTATACAAGAGACTGACATGGAACCCACACACGAGACTAAAAAGACAAGAACTAAACAGACGCTTTGGACAACTGTACAGACTACTTCGAAGGACATCCCACCTCTCAATAGAAAACAAACTACTTATCTACAAGGTTATACTTAAGCCAATCTGGACATACGGAATAGAGCTATGGGGGACAGCAAAAAAGTCGAACATCAAGCGCATCCAATCCTTTCAATCAAAAGTCCTAAGAACAATAGTAAATTCCCCTTATGACGTCAGCAACAAAACCCTACACAATGATCTGAATATACCCTATATTCTTGAACTCATCCCTTCCAAGTTCATTAAATTTCATGGTAACCTATCCAACCACCCTAATTCCCTAGCACAGTCATTGCACTGCACCACTCATCCCTATAATCCTCCTCGGAGACTTAAACGGCAGTGGCCTCGTGACCTGCTATAAATAAGTGATAATAACAAAATCAACACTATGTTTGAAAGATTTCAAGCCCATTATTTTTTAATTGAATTTAAAGATAACTGTAGCTAGAATAATGAACAATGCAATAATTAATACGTACTCTAGTCGAAATGAAAACAAAGTACACCTTAAACTATGGTTAAGATAAAAATAATTTAATCGTTTATTTTTGATTGCCAGCTTTGAACAAAAAGGTCTGTATGGCATCAAATTCCAAAGATTCGGCTATCATTCGACTTCAGAAAAATCTTTTCAAATCTATATGACACATGCAAAATGAACACCTTCAATTTTGACCTAAAACAAACTTCGAAAAGATCGTGCGATTTTCCCAATGCCTGGTCTATACCGAACCTTAAGATGTCAATGTTCCTCTGAAATAAAACTAAAACTGCTAGCCAACTAACAGGCTATTTTTAATCAAAAAAAGCGTAAGCTCTTACTTACTGAGAGGCAGCTAAAAACTCTAACCTAGCAATAATACAGAACTACTTGAGCCCCTTACTTTTTGGTTTTGTATTTTTTCAATCGATAATTAAAATGTTGGAACAAGGACCTTTCTTCAATGGAAAGGGTGATAAAAGATAGACAATCGTTGCGTACATAAAATAGAATTGGAATATGGGTATGAATAATATTTCTCTTTGGACTTGGCAATATAATTAAAAAGAAAAAATTCCATTATATTCCACTATCGAACATAGATGCAATTGAGTTCTCCATTTCATCGACTATAGGAATTCAAACGACCACGTCGCCGATCCCAAATTAACGTCCTCGTCAAGTCATTATGAATCGGATGGATTTTGAATAAGAGCTGGAAATGGAGGATTCGCCGCAAAGGTCGGAATTCGCTGCAGATTGAAGATATTAGACCTGGTGAGTCCAAGGGATCGGTGCCCAAATCGGAAGCCCCCCCTTCGCACACTGTCAGAGGCCTGTATTAACTCGCCGGAATTTAATGATTTGTTGATAATTCGAGCCTCGCCCAATCCCATCTCTGAGATCTTTTAACGCACTGTTTCCAGCAGCTATTTATCATCCACAGGCGAAAAGATCTTTCACCGGAACCTCAAGTCTCTTTGGAACTGCCCCCGAAGTGTGGGGCTAATCGCTTATAGATAAAGACCTATCAACTAATATTAATAAATTTCAACCGATAATCATTCATGAATATCGAAACATTTAAAATCAAATTATTTATTGACTGCAATGTAACCATTTGTTATGTAACAAAACAGTATTTAGTATAGACTATCCCGCAACGCTTAGGAGGTATTAGATTACCGGCGCCGACTGGTGCTTGCACTTCCTTGAAAACTGAGAGGAGAAGACGACAAACACGGGGATTTCACATCGGGATTCTAGGAATAAAATATTACAACCCATGCAACTAAAGGGGATTGGAGGAACATCTCCCCCGCTCTGAGATCGATCACGCCCCTTGACCAATAACAAGAGAGAACTGGCAGAAGGAAATCCCCTCTTGAGAAGAATTGGGAAAAGGAGGAGTCAGAGTGTGTGGAAAAAGTGGAAGGAAAGGTTGTGTGAGCTAGAGAGTCTGTAGGAGTGAGTGGTGTTAGGAAATTGTTAGTGATCCAAAAAGATGAACGATAGACGGATACCGGACTTTATTCAAGGTAACTTTTACAAATTCAATTGGTGGGTGGGACATTAATCACCGTGGAGCTTAGGACGTTGTGGAGATTTCAATTATTATCCAATTATTAAATTAGTATTCCATTATTATTCTAGTATTCAATTACTATTATATTATTCAATTATTATTCTATTATTCAATTATTATTCTATTGTTCGATTATTATTCTATTATTCAATTATTAGTATTCTATTATTCAATTATTATTCTATTATTCAATTAGTATGATTTTGTTATAGAAAGTGTTCAAGTAGCTAATAAATTTAATTAACCAGTAGTTTTGAATAGAAAAGGGGTTTATATGTCTTTCTTATTCGTATCTTTCCCGAAAATTCTCCTGATTATAAATTTGTGCATGCTAGCTAATACGTATTCCATAATTCTTTCCTGGTTCCTAACCTTCCGTTCCCTGATTTCTCAACATCCAAAGGTAAATTTCCTATTTCCCGGTAGGCACGGGGGCGTTACAGTGGTGTCAGGTGTGGGGTGGTTGCAATAAAACCACAAATTCAATTTACGCTCCAAAATGGCTACAGAAGAGTTAAAAAGGAAGCTTGAAGAGGCGCTGGTTAGGAATGACGAATTTAAATTAAAAGAGGCCGAGCTTCAACAAAAGATTGAAGAGCTGCGGGCTCAGCAGGGGAGTGAAACGAAACCTGTCATTAAACCGACTCGGAAGGACCTATCCTTACAGTCATTAGTTAAGCCTTGGGGGGGCGAGGCCACAGCCAGGCCGGTAGAGGAGTTTTTAGAATACCTGGCGGAAGTAGCGGATTGCGGGTCATGGGATGATGTAGACAGAGTACGGATATGCCGGTTAAAGCTACAGGGCCAAGCGGCTACTTTCGTACGAGGGACGGAGGAGCTAAAAGGGGGGTGTTATACTGGACCAACGGCAGCCCCGACGTGGGAACTTGGAAGTTGGCTGTACCGGAGGAGTTAAGAAAAGCCGTCATGCGGCAGTGTCATGAGGCCCGGTGGGCTGGACATCCGGGTATTGAGAGAACGACGTTGTTGGTAAAAGAGGGATTTTACTGGCCAAACATGAATACGGATATAAAAGAGTTCGTAACCTAGTGTGACAGCTGCCAGCGAAGGAAGTCTCCCACGGGCTTGAAAGTTCCACTGGAAGCTCCTTTCTTCCCTACCCGACCATTCGAGCAAATCTCGATGGATATTGTTGGTCCTTTACCAAGAAGCGGACGCGGGTATAAATACATGCTGACCATGATAGATAATTTCACTAGGTATGCCGAGGCCATTCCTCTGAAAGAGATTACGGCAGAAGAAACGGCCAGGGCTTTCGTGGAAGAAGTAGTCACTCGGCACGGAGCCCCGGAGAGGCTGGTAACGGATCAAGGAAGGAATTTCATATCTTCCTTGATGAAGAACACGTGTAGGTTGCTGGGAATTGAAAAGATACAGACCACTCCATACCACCCGGAAGGAAATGGAATGGTGGAGAGGTTGCACCGGACGCTAGCGGAGGCTGTTGCTCATTACGTGCGACAAGATGGACGGGATTGGGATCGTTGGGTACCTTACGCGTTGATGGCCTATCGGGCCATTCCGCACTCGTCAACAGGATACTCACCGAATTACCTGATGTATGGGCGAGAAGTACATACACCGATGGAGTGTAAGATCGCGCCGGTGGATGGGGAAGCCCCAGTAGAAGAGTCGGTAATACGGCTTCAAGAAAGGCTGAATCAGGCCTATGAGGAGGCATCCCAAAGGATGGAGAAGGCCTGGGCGCGTCGGACAGCGCAATGCAACAAGGCGCGGAAACCCAGGGAATTGAAGGTGGGAGAGTATGTTTTTCTGCATGTGCCGGTGATCAAACCAGGACAATGCAGGAAGTTCCATCGGCCATGGACCGGACCATATGAAGTGATCAAAAAGTTTTCCCCGGTCACGTACAGGCTGCAATTAGAATTTGGACGGCAGGTGGTTGTCCACATCAACCGTCTGAAACCGGCGGTAGGTGGTGGGCCTAACTACTTAGAGGATGAGGAGAGCGACGAGGAGAGTGAACTGGAAGAACGATTGACTCCAGAAATGGAGGAGGTCAGTGAGGAAGAGACGGACCCTTGGGTGGAATATAGCGATGAAGACGGGGACGACGAAGTGGAGGAAAGGGAGGAAGGCGCCGAAGTAGAGGCGTTACCCGGACCCAGCCAGGAAAGTGTGACCTCAACGCCACCCTCGCTAAGAAGATCACCGGGTCTCCCCGACTGGGTTACTCCGCCATGGATGCGGGAAGATACCGACGAGCCAAGTAGCCTAGAGCCAAAAGGAAGGGCTGGGGAAATGACTCCCAGAACTGGTTCAGAAGAAGAAGAAGAAGGGGAAGGAGGAGAGCACCCGGAGGAACAAACGGCGCGACGGCTAGGGGAAAAGAGGAAGGGAGCGAGAGAGAGGGCCGGGCGCAATATTCAACGAGAAGCGAAATACGGAGAAGATAGAGAGGACGACTCGGGAGATAGCCAGGTGGACGACCCGCAAGACGCCACGTGGGCCCCTGTAGGGGGTCAATCCTTGGTAGCTCCACGTTCCCCTATATCCTTGAGACCCAGATCTGAAAAGAACTAATGGTGTGGGAATAGTGTTCGCAGGTTGGCTGGCGATGCATATGGCCCTGGGGCACGAAGGAGTGAGATTCCTGGATGAAAGAGATGTGGTAGTGACCAGCGAATGCTGGAGGGTGATAGTGGAAGTAAACGTAACGCGCTTGTACGGCGAGGCGTTACGGATGATGGAAGCAATGGACGGGATAGAGGTAGCCTATTGGCGCACGGTAGACCGCGTTCCAGAAATGAAGGCCTACTTGGATGAGTTGGAGAGAACCAGAGAGATGGTGGCCGAAGTGAATGCGACTGTGTTGTCCATGCGGAATCTGTTACCAATTCAGAGAGGAAGAAGAGGATTACTAAATATCGGTGGAAAGGTGATTAAAGTGGTGTTCGGTAATCCAGACGCGGATGACCTAGAGGGGATTAGAAGCGATCTGGGGAAGCTGTCTGCAACTCAGGGACACTTAGTTCACCTGGCCGCCGAACACCTCACCATTACGCGAAGACTGGGACAGAGGACGGAAGAAAATACTAGGACACTAGTACGTCTGGCAGGGGTACTAAGGGAAGAAATGGAAACCACACACCGGCGGCTGTCCTCTCTTGAGAACCAAGTAGACCGGCTTTCCCTTTACACTAAACTGTCCTTATCCTTAACGTCCAACCTCCGAAATATGGAAGTTACGGCTCTGAAAGCAAGGGGTGATCTGAGGGAATTATACTCGGGTTTAGAGAACATGCTACTTTCTCTAAAGTAGCTCAAATTTGGGGGCCCAAATCGGAAGCCCCCCCTTCGCACACTGTCAGAGGCCTGTATTAACTCGCCGGAATTTAATGATTTGTTGATAATTCGAGCCTCGCCCAATCCCATCTCTGAGATCTTTTAACGCACTGTTTCCAGCAGCTATTTATCATCCACAGGCGAAAAGATCTTTCACCGGAACCTCAAGTCTCTTTGGAACTGCCCCCGAAGTGTGGGGCTAATCGCTTATAGATAAAGACCTATCAACTAATATTAATAAATTTCAACCGATAATCATTCATGAATATCGAAACATTTAAAATCAAATTATTTATTGACTGCAATGTAACCATTTGTTATGTAACAAAACAGTATTTAGTATAGACTATCCCGCAACGCTTAGGAGGTATTAGATTACCGGCGCCGACTGGTGCTTGCACTTCCTTGAAAACTGAGAGGAGAAGACGACAAACACGGGGATTTCACATCGGGATTCTAGGAATAAAATATTACAACCCATGCAACTAAAGGGGATTGGAGGAACATCTCCCCCGCTCTGAGATCGATCACGCCCCTTGACCAATAACAAGAGAGAACTGGCAGAAGGAAATCCCCTCTTGAGAAGAATTGGGAAAAGGAGGAGTCAGAGTGTGTGGAAAAAGTGGAAGGAAAGGTTGTGTGAGCTAGAGAGTCTGTAGGAGTGAGTGGTGTTAGGAAATTGTTAGTGATCCAAAAAGATGAACGATAGACGGATACCGGACTTTATTCAAGGTAACTTTTACAAATTCAATTGGTGGGTGGGACATTAATCACCGTGGAGCTTAGGACGTTGTGGAGATTTCAATTATTATCCAATTATTAAATTAGTATTCCATTATTATTCTAGTATTCAATTACTATTATATTATTCAATTATTATTCTATTATTCAATTATTATTCTATTGTTCGATTATTATTCTATTATTCAATTATTAGTATTCTATTATTCAATTATTATTCTATTATTCAATTAGTATGATTTTGTTATAGAAAGTGTTCAAGTAGCTAATAAATTTAATTAACCAGTAGTTTTGAATAGAAAAGGGGTTTATATGTCTTTCTTATTCGTATCTTTCCCGAAAATTCTCCTGATTATAAATTTGTGCATGCTAGCTAATACGTATTCCATAATTCTTTCCTGGTTCCTAACCTTCCGTTCCCTGATTTCTCAACATCCAAAGGTAAATTTTCTATTTCCCGGTAGGCACGGGGGCGTTACAGTTACAAGTACTAAATTGGTTTTTCGTACATAAAACGTCATAAATACTCACAAAGTAAAAAACAAATATTTACAAAGGGACTCAAACTGAATTCCTTCGGTAAATGATTGTAGAACAATGATCAGTATTTTTGACCAAAAATCATTCATTTAATTTCTTTGACCATTCAGGCCAAAAAAGTTCGATCTTTTAACGAATGAAACAAAGTTTTAAGATGTCAATTTAATAAAAAAAAATAAAACCGGTTTAAGGCCGAAATCTAATAAGCAGATGAGTTTTTTACATCCCTTTGAAATTTTAGATCGATTAAATCGTTTTTACGAATGCCATATTAGAAAAGACAAGAATACAGATTTATATTGCATATATGTCGGTGATGTAATGTCGGAGAGTATGTGACAAAAACATTATACCAGATAATATTCGATCTTGTAGCAATTTTTAGAGTTACTTAGTTAGATTAATTCGATTCTAATTCTCACTTTAATTATTTAAGCTCATAACCTAAAAATTAATGCTCTGAGTTTCACATCTTCTTGAATATTTTAAATCTTGAGTAACATTATAAATCTCTTTTCAATTTTTTAACACACTTTCAGTAATCGTACTATAAACAATAGGTAGCTACACAAATATTTTTTGATAATAATGTCCAAGGTATTTTTTCTTAGTTATTGTTATATTTATATATTATATTTATATGTCATATTGTTGTATTAGGAACAATGGAAGATTTTATATTTGCTTTTCACACGACCCGCTTAATAATAGAATCGGGTCATTATTATGTATCCAGGTTATGGAGCATTTAATTAAACATGGTTTCATAAAAATGAATAATATTTGTACCTCCTAAATAGAAGTATATGGGCTAGAATGTTTTCTATATTTTCAATATGAGGGATCAATAAAGTCTAATTTAAAAGTTCCTTTTCCCCTTTGACAGGAGAAGGCATTCCTATTACATTGGGAAATCTAGACTTGGGGGTTTTGTCCTTTGCTAGCTACTCTTGTATAGCCCAGGAGATTCTTCCCCTCTGTGTAAACAAATCCTGTCAATCAGCCAATCCTTTTTGTGGATATATAATGATCAAATAAAGAACGACCTAACACCGAAATCTAACAATACCATTCTCAAAAAAATAAGAAATCGGCATTATATTTACATGGTTTGAAGCATACTGGGAAAATGGATCATTAGAAAGGCAGCTCCTGATGATGTGTGAAAATCTCCAATTATGCCTTGGTTTTGCTGAGGAGAGAAAGAGAGAGAGTTTACAAATCAAAAGCGTACATATATGTACATCATAAGGACAGATTATGAATACACATTCATCATCTTCTATCCTTTTAACAATGATGATAATTTTATTGGATTAGAAGGGATGAAATTTTATTTATTTGTATGATATTATTAAAGTAAGAATCCATCTCTTGCTTACATACACTAACACGGTGGGTATTAAATTAATCTGTAGACATTTCGCTTTCATTTTCATGCTATATTTTAACAGTTTATTATAAACTGTTAAAGTGTTTGTATATTTTTTTCACTATCAATGGAATCTAAGCAATTAAGAGTTATATTCTTATATAAACTTGGGCATAATGCTTCCGAAGCCTTTCGAAACATCAATATGGCTTTTGGTGATGGTACAGTGAATGAAAGAACTCTATATCGGTGGTTCTTTAGATCCACTAGCAAAATCCAGCAATAAAAGTCTCGAGAATGAATATTGTAGAAGGCCGGAAACAAGGATACGCCAGCTATAATTCATTTATACGGTACCTGTATTAAGGGGTACCAGAGGGTGCCATCTGATCTGACGAATCGCCAGAAATTTGGTTGAAATGTTAACTTTAAAAAGATACGTGATCTGAAAATAGGAGTTTTACATCCAACAATTTCACCTAACTTGTCGCCAACTGACTTTGATTTTTTAAGAGCGTTCGACGCATTGTTATAAAATAAAAAAAAATTCCAAAATGAAAACGAGGTAATACTGTCATTCCTCGAATTTATTGATTCAAAGCCAAATATTTTTTCTAAACAAGGGATGAAAAGCCATGTCAGGTGTTAGGAAAAATTTATTGAAGCTAACGGAATTTATTTTGAATAAAAATATTATCGTTAAAGTTTATTTTTTTCATTCATTTGCCTCATACCCTAGTTCCTGACATTTCATATGTTTCAACCCGATATAAATTAATTTTAGAGGAAATACAAAAATTAAAAAACCTGTGTTATAATGATGACTCCGCCACTGAATACATGTGATGTCAGGCTCCACCACTTGACGGTGAAGATAAATTTAGGGACACCCATTTATCTCACCGCCATGTATAAAAGACCGAGGGCATCTCTCCAAGAGTTCTCAGCTCTTATTAAAGTGTGTGCCAAGAGAAATAACCACTAGGTTGTCGGAGACTTAAATGCGCGGCATTTCTTGTAAAATAATGCCACCGCCAACCCAGCGGGGAGAGCCTTGGTAAAGGCGCCCTTTACTGTCGTTCACCCTCAGAACTACGCCTTTCGCCATAGAGGAAACAGTGCACAGACCTCCACCCTAGATCTTTTACTCACAAAACAGCCGCACAGGATAAACAATTGTGAGACCCTGGACCTAGTAACCACCTGCCAGTATTATATTCCATTGACGGTAGAGTTGTTATCCCGCGTCCCACAAATTACGACTATCGTCGGGCTGACTGGGACCTATATCGATCGCAACTTTACCACCAATTACATACGGTTCCTGTTCTCCGCACTACAGAGGAAGTGGATTGACAGGTAGTTTTCTGACCAAGGTTACCGTCGATGCAGCAAACACTGCTATCCCAAAGTTTAGCCCGAAGCCTCCCATGCTACAAAAACCACCAGACCATAGTCTTTTACTTATTGCATTACGCAATAATTGGAAAAACAACTGGTATAGAACAAGGAATGTTCAGGCCAAGAAAGTTGTAAACTCTCTTACAACTCAAATTCGTGGCCTGATGAGGAATTGGAAGACGGCAACGTGGCACGAACGTCTTCATGGCTTACATGGCGATTTCCGTAAGTTTTGGAAGCTCCTAAAGACTACTACCGAGAAGGACTCAGGTGTCCGTTTTCATGATGGAGACACCCTGTACACATCGGAGTTCTGTTCCGAACATGCTATCCTTCCGTACGAGCAGGCAGGTTTTCTGGCTCATCTGAGTACAGAACATCCGCTTGTGAAGGTACAAACGTAAGCCACCCTCGGTATCATCAAGAATACAGCAACTGCTATGATCTCGTTGGACTGCACGCTGGCTTTCGACTCAGTGTCCCACGGGATGCTGTGCCGACAGCATTGTGACTAGGAATGCCCAGAGCAGCTATATACCATGTTGGTTTCGTTCTTGAAGAACAGATCGGTGAGGGTACGGGTGGGTGATTACCTCTCTAACCCATTCCCTCTGACTTGTGGAGTTCTTTAAGGTGTTGTTCTATCTCCGGTTCTTTTCAGTATGTACACATCTGAAATTTTTGGGACAAACTATAAGAAAGCTACTGTAATCGCTTTCGCCGACGACATTGCAGTTTACAGCAGCAGCATGAGTGCACAAAGAGCTCTTACACAGGCCGAGTCAGTTTGTAACGTTATCAGTGACAGACTGGGTAAGTTAAACATCATTGTAAACACTGGGAAGACCGACTGTGTAATATTCTCCCTCCAAAAGGGGAAATAATTCTTGCCAAAATCGTAAAGCATAGGAGGGCAAGAGAACTCACCAGCTTTCTCAATGCACTATTTGGGTATAAAAATGGATAGGCATCTCCATTTCTCTACTCATTTTAGTAATAAAATAAAAAAAAGTACGACAAATGTCTTACCGGCTATCACACTTGCTAACTTCACCTAACCTGTCGCTTCATCTCAAATTGATGATATATAAATGTGCCCTCCTGCCAGCTCTGCTGTACGGTGCCCCGCTATTTACCCAATTGACTGACAATACAGCCAAATGTCTCCAACACTTCCAGAATGGGATCATGCGAAAAGTGGTCCGACATACCTCTTTCTAGAGGTTGAAGAACGCTGACCTGCACCCGTTGCTTGGTGTGGCGTCGGTGGGTGAGTTCATCCGCCGGAGGCACATTATGTTTTTTGACTCGTTGCAGCACCTGACAAACCCAGTGTTTAACACTATGACCCCACCACCCCTCCCGCATCGATGGCAACAGACTGTTGGGGAAAAATTAGGTTAAGAATTAGTATGTAAGTTAGTTTTAAGTTTGATCAAAAAGGTGAGCCCCATCACCTTTATTAGTCAGTTTAGTCCAGTCACGTATAATGTGTAACATTATACTTGTTTATTCCATTATAAAATTTATATAAAATAACAAAACCTGTATATAATGTAGCGAATAATTTGTAAATAGATTCGCCTGAGGATCTATAATTGTATATAATTATCTGTGAATTTAAAGGGGCTATGAAAGAAAAAAAAAAATTATAATGATGATATACATTAAAACATTATTTTTGATAGGATTTATCTTCCATAGTAGTAAAATAATAGAATCCATAGTTCGAGTTGCAATAAATATTTACGTAAGTCAATATATTATATTTACAAGAATATGTGTTTTGTTCTTTTGGGAACATATCGTTCCAATGTGTCTTTGTTGTAGTCTCCTATTTTGTTCATTAATGGGTTTGTTGGGTACAGACACTTTTGAAAAAATAAAACTGATACAGGTTTAGTATGTATCTGTAGTATTCAATTGTAATTACTCTTCGTATACCTGTAATTTTAGTGTAGTAGTCTGTGTTACCTGCTACCTTTAAGCAGCAGTTTTGTTGGACTTGAAGTTTTTTTGTAATTTGAAGCGCTCATTGAGCTCCAAACCTGGCATGCGTAACACATTATTGGTCGGATACAATGTTTATATATTAAGTGTTTATTTTTTATATTTAAACTAGAATTTTGGTTAAAATATTTGGATATTGTATAGTATTTAATTCCTTTGATTAAATATTGTTGGTATGCCTAGAGTATGCTTCTATCACCATGAGTTTTAAATAGTGTATATTTGGTTCCCACTTAATATTTTTATTATTATTCTTTATCTGGTCCACCATAGGTAGACTCTCACTACCTTCCCGAATCCACCTGCCTCCTTTAGGCATCCCATACCCCATATCCTTCTCATACATCCTTCAAATAGGAATCCCCTTAGTGAAAGGCACCCATCAATCCAAAATAATTTTCCTTTTATTTATCCCACATCCTATTTTTTATAAGTTTGAGAGGTATGGAAAAACAAAAACTTTTATCTGGTAATGGTTGATTTCTGAGCGAAGTTTCTTAAATATCATGGATTTTTTTGTTTTAGTTTTTTAACAATTTTTATTAAGATACAATTACAATCTGCCTGATTGGGATATAAGTAATTGTGATAAATGATCATTTCATACCAATTTACAATTTGCATTCACTCGTTCATTCATACTATATGTACAAACATCCCAGAGGCCCCCCAAGTCCACATGGTTCTCACCACCCTCACGTGCGAAGGAGGAAGCGGAGTCTTGGGAAGTCCCCACGCTCCTACGTCAGCCACGTCACTGGATAAGAGCCAGCGGAGGCTGGCCAAGAGCGCGAGAGCCACAGACGTTCAGGACATTATGGATTTAGTTTTTGAATAGTTAACTATGGTTTTCTATCGGTGCAGTTATTTATTGTTTGTATTTAAAGATGTTTCGAGTCTATTCTTAATTGTTTCTATGCCATAAGATTGGCAATCATGAACATATAATGTTCTAGGTAAGCCCTTAGTAAATATGGTGTAGAGATGAGGTGCGAGACCAGGTCCTTGTGGCGCAAACCAGTTAGTCTTTTTCTAAAATGATTTTCTTTCATCCAGCGAGTATTTTACCTACGCGCGGTGATCAAGGCCTTCACTGCCACCACAGTACCTTTGACCACTTAATTGCAGTGATAATAAATATTCTACTAGATTAATTAAATTTAATTTAAGGGAAAAATGTTTCCCTTCTATTTTCTTATTTATTTAGGCCTAAAATTATTATAACTGGCATAATTATATCAGTTATGTTTAAGATAACATCCTATTCCTTCGTTGGGAACACGCACACAGTTTTCCACTCGAACAACACAAGAGGCTGTAAATTAACTATAAAAACCTTCGTTAAAACGTTTATAGCTAACGGAGAGGCTATCAAAGTTCGACTCCAATGGGCTGTATTGGAAAGTGAATGAGGGCTTTATTTTTACTGGCATCGTTTCCCTAGAGCTAAAAGTGATGTCGTTAATAAAGTTAATGGCAACACTAAATGCAACTATAGCTCGCTCTCCCAAGTAATTCTGGTATCGTTAGGTCAAAGGGTCCAATACCCGTTAACGTTTATCTTTAAACATAATTTTATTTTTTATTGAACTGTGAGTACATAGTAAGCAGTGAAATTAGATAAGACCTGCTGTTGCTTGTTTTTCGTCGTAGTCGTCTTAAATTAATAAAACAAAGTAAAGATTGGTGGTATAATTATTCAAGGCCTCACGTGCTCCATGTCAGGCTCCGTTGGATGGAGGGTGCCTGAGCAGCTTTTATTTGTATATATGTAAAGAAAGTAAGCTTTCTTCAATTAAATTAGCAGCGCTTTGTTATCACGCGCGTGCTTCAGTTGGCTGCCACCATTCACTGGTGGAGCTAGAGACATATGACCAGAAGGTTTTCAGTGTAAACAATTAAGTAAAGTGCAAACAGTGATAACAATAAACTGTAATTGTTGTTTCTTTTGTTTTACAGGTATGAATTTAGATTTTATTTGTAATAGTTGTAAACTAATTATCAATTAAATAAACTTTTGTTTTACAGAGAAACAGATTACTTATTGTTATAATAAGAAGACCTAACAACCCTTCATTAAAAAGATTTTCTAAATTTAAATTTTCTAAAAAAATAACTAATGGGATTCAGACATACTATGTTACATTATGTACCACCACTCACATCCTTTACACTAACATTTTTAAAGCGGGGTTGAACTGTCTTTGCAAATCGGATCATTGCAAACAAGGCTATGCATATCAAATATGTCCACACAGCATAATTTTCAGCTCCAATTATACCATGAAGGAGGAAATATTCATGGAAAAATTTTACTTTGCTCAAATTTTGCATTTTGTCTTGCAAGAAAACGACGAATTAAAATTTTTAAAAATCTAGTTATTTTTCTTGGTGCTTGGTTCTGAGAGAATTCATTTTTGGTGATAGTTTTTCCATCTCTTAAAATCTCTTGCAGATACTTTTGCACCTAAGCGTCATAGGCCCGATTCTTGTTTTTCTGGTTAGTTTATTCTTTTGATTTCACGCAACACAAGCACGGAAAGCTCTTATATCAATCGATGAACTCGTGTACATTGACAATGACCAGCCATAGTTAAACGGCAAACTGATGTACACCAACCAACCAAAAACCAGCCAAATTAAACATGATTTGTGACGATTTTTAAACTGGCGCTTTCGCATGTAACTGAGGTATGTACTGAGGTAATGTTTGAGGTAGGTAAAGATATTCTTAGTATCCTACCTCAAACCCCTACTACAATCACAAATAATAATATACGAAGTTCTCTGTGTCCACACGCAGCGACTTATTACCAACGATCTGATAGTGGCAGACGTTAGAAGTCATTGGGGGTGGAACCCACTCAAGGGATATCTGTCAACAACCCACCCACTACTGATCACTCGTTTCTGATCCCCTAGCGTTATCTTTAACAAAAAGGAAATGTTATCTACCGGTTTCCTTCTACCATCTGAGGCGTTCTTATACCCTCATTATTTTTAGATTAGGCGTCTTATCTTATTATGCTTATTATTTTATTTTGCCATTATTTCTTTTGCAGGCACTCTCTGTACAACGAATGTGACCAGTGCAGAACCGCCGGCCTGGTGCAGATCACCGTAGGAAGCCTCCACCTGGAGCTGGCCACCTTCTGCAAGGCACTCCAGGCCTTTCAGCAAGCACACTCCATAGCGCAGAGGATCCACGACCCAGCACTCGAGTTGCAGGTAAGTTTTGAGAAAACTTAGTGCTATTGAGATTTTCATTGATACCGATTGGTAGGGGCAAGACCAATAACTAATATATTCACCACCTTATCGGCCACGCAATCTATCTTTACTTGTAGACATGGGTCAAACATTTCGTACCGGCTGAGTACATCATCTTGAAAAGTCTCTCTCATCCATTTGCGGAGACTTGCTTATGTTTCATGTTACGGAAATGGGCTCAACTAACCTTACATTCTTTGTTTTTTTCGTAATTCCTGCTTTTTATTTTACCAATAGCGAATCAGCGTAGTTCAAGACATATTAGAATATTCCCTTGATAATTTAGATTGATTGAATTTTTCCGTCCACTTTCGTAGAATGACTGCAGACAAAAAAACTAAAAGATACAGACGATTGCTTCCCGTTCCTGAATGAAAGTTATTATATAAAATTACTTTTGCCCAGGTTGTATAAGGTTCTTCTAATCAGCACCGAATGACTTAAAAAAGGTTCAATCAGCCAAAATAAAAAATTATAATATGATGGTAAGCCACTGAAATTTGAATCAACTAGTGTGAGAGTCAATATTATGTCAATGATAAAAAATCATGATAAGATAATTTTAGCGTCACGTTTCATTTTTTTCGTATTTTGGAAATGGAATATTCTATCTCACAAAGCTTCACGGTAGATACTAACTACCATGAACATAGAGATTAGAAATTATGAAGGACATCCCATCTCTCAAAAGAAAATAAACTACTTATTTACAAAGTTATACTTAAGCCAATCTGGACATACGGAATAGAGCTATGGGGGACAGCAAAGAAGTCGAACATTAAGCGCATCCAATCCTTTCAATCAAAATTCCTGAGAACAATAGTAAATGCCCCTTATTACGTCAACAACAAAACCCTTCACAATGATCTAAATATAACTCATCCCTGCCAAGTTCATAAAATTCCATAGTAACTTATCCAGCCACCCTAATTCCCTAGCACAGTCATTGCACTCCACCACTCACCCCTATAATCCTCCTCGGAGATTAAAACGGCAGTGGCCTCGTGACCTGCTATAATCAAGTAATAGTGGGAGTCCTGGCAATGGCCAGTTTCTCAAATAATGTCCTGAGCGTATGTGGCTCTCGCGCTCTTGGTCATCCTCCGCTGGCTCTTATCCAGTGACGCGGCTGACGTAGGAGCGTGGGGGACTTTCCAAGACTCCGCTTCCTCCTTCGCATGCGAGGGAGGTGACAACCTTGTGGACTTGGGGGGCCTCGGGGCTGTTTGTAAATATTGTATGATGAGCGAGTGAATGATGAATTGTAAATATGGTATGAATGATAACATTTATCTCAATTACTTATTGCCTAATAAAAGGCAGATTGTAATTTTATTTTAATAAAAAAAAATAGAAATTATGTATCTCTCCTGACGAGGACAATAAATCTACTGATTTCTCGTGTGCCCGATCAGTCTACTGTGCATATGCTTCAATTTGTAATAGATTTCCATTACCTGTATTTTTTTTTTCTAAGCTCTCTAGTTAGAAATTCAGGATGAGGGAAAAATATAGAATATTTAGGTTAATCGGATCCTTATACTAGGAGTACCTGCTTGAAGGTGGTGTGAGAGGATTAAGGGGTGTGGGAAGCCTCGGTGGAGGTTGGTTGTTTCGGTACAGTGTTGAGAGTTTACTGGTTTACCTGTCGTTCATCCTTGCATCGGTAATGTTTCCAGTGGATTTATTTCTTCTTTGCGAGAATGTGAGAAATTTTGAAAGAAACAAGAATAACATTGTTTCATTTTACCGCGTGGCTAGAGAAAACCGATGTTGGGAAGACAGGGTTGATTGTGTTCAGAGTTATTTTCTTCATTCAGACTAATCTGTGCATAGTTAGTATTGGCAGTAATAAGAATTGTCAGAAAAAGACGTTCAAGATTAACTAATCTTTCGGCACTATTACGCCACTGCTCCACAAGAAACAAATGTATCTTTCTAATCAGCCAAACAATACGATTCTCCCCAGTAAGTATTAAAAATATGGCTTCATTTTCTTTTACTTGGTTCACTCAATTTGAAACTAAAATAACAATGCATTTTGAAACAATGTAGTGGAAAGACACATTATACAAAAATATACTAAGATAACAAGAAATAAATAATAACCTCATTAGGAGGGACGTGTTTTTAAAAAATTAGACGTATATTTCTATATTTTTTCATTGAGTAATAAATATTTACCAAATTCAAAAAATCTCTAGATAACATGTTGTTAAGCTGTTTATTGTTTTTTTACAGTGGTCCTTCAGTGGCGAGCATTTAAGTTAAGGACCCATGAACTAGTTCAAGATTTGCATCAAGTTTTTTAAACTTTTAAATTTAGGAGTGTTCGACGTCATCCAACTGAGAATGAGAATGGCAATTAACTGATGAAATATCCGATTAGTGGAATTAATGTACTTAGGTCTACACCACTCGGTTCCAGACGACCGGGAGGGTCGGGAAGGGCTAGGTACTAAACAGGAACAAAGGGGCACCATTAGGTTCTGGATAATTGTGGCTCCATTGTCGCCTTCAGAGACAAAGGTGTGCAAGCGAGCGATCTCATACCCGGTAGCTATCGTCAGTTAACAATTGTCTTAGTGTGGACCTACGTGGTGCCTGGTAGCGAGCTCATTTTTCAGAAGTCCTATTAAAGAGAAGCTCCTAAGGAACCACCTGGTTTTTCAGGTTGAACTAGATGATGGTTGAAACATCTATACTACAAACTATGTGAATCGATGAGTTGTTTTTATATATGTTATTCATTGCTGTTCAAATTGGTTTTAGGAATGAAATATTATATATAGATTTTGCAGGTTACCTACATATAGTACATAGTTAATAAATTAAAGTATCCCAATGTTCTTGTTTGCTGTGTAAGGTTTTGCTTTTAAATGTGGTATCAGCGTTAAGTTTTAGTCTAGATTGGTTCCTTTACTGCTTATTAGCTCATGTAGTTTATGTTTATTTTTAACCTACGCTTAAATATTTTTCCATGTTATGGTATAGTAAGTGCATCTAATAGTTTGTAATTAAGCATCAGGAGTTCGATACCACCGCTCCTGTTAGTAGAGTTGTGTTAGCCACTGTCCTTGTATTGTAGAGTTCAATTCCTCCACTCAATTCTACTTTAATATACGTAAACCGCACCTCAAAATAGTTTTGTGATTTGCGTCATTCTCGATTAGTAATAAATTAGATAATACAAGTAAAAGTCTATACCCACTTTCACCATCATGGGATATTAATTAAATCTATTATAATAGAATTGCCCAACTTGTTGTCGTAGGATAGTGTATTCATTTTTGTGTGTCACGATCCACTGTAACACTCTTAAACTGCCGGTGACTTGAGGCAACGAAGATCGTTTTTATATCATTTTAAAAAGGATAATGTTTCGAGTATTTCTGTTGGTTAAACTAAATTTAGATTTTTCAATCTGATGTATCGAATGGATAACTTCCGAAATTGAATTAAAATATCTCAAACAAACAATTACCAGCGTTATGTTAATACACCCAACTTACTCTCTCACCTTTTCCCAAAGGGTATGACGCGTATTTGAAATGAAATTATCGATACGGTATCACCATTGGTATTATACCAGAAGCGCCACCGTCAGAATGTAATGTGGTCCAAAAGCGGATAAGCGTACTGGCTAGTGTTGGATATAAAATTCAAATATACTCAACTGGAGTTGCTTGAGATTTATAACAGCTAGAACTCAACCAATGCGTTTATATACAACCAATTAAATGAATAAAGAGAATAAAAATCCTAAACGCAAAGGATCGTAGTCGGTATATTTATGCATAAGTGTTTTATAATTGCGACATTGCCGTTTTGACGAAGCATTAAAATGATTTTAATGTTCTTTAAAAAGAACTATAAATAAACGTTTCTATCACAGAGTTGTCTTGTTGATTAAAAAAAGATGAGGCGAAAACTAAAAGGAACGATCCTTAAGGTGCAGCAATATTCTCCTTTACTCCAAACAACATTTTCATCAAAGAAGAATTTCTTATGCTCTCAAAGCGAAACGAACTCGCTTCATCAAGACTACTTCAAGGTAAATAAATTTTCCTTGTAAAATAATAAACAGTTCTTACAGGCAGCCTTCAGCGATGCAAAACAGAGCAATTCGCAATGAACAATAAACACATAGGATTGTAATTTCTTTCTTTCTAGAATTTGAAATCAATTTAAATTATTTTATAGAAGATATTATACTAAAATTTAAGTCAAGTCGGAATTCAAGGGGTTTTTCAAGCCTGCTATGCGATTTTAATGAAATTTATTAATTACAGTCCAATAAAGTTCCACAATAATATCCATAATTAATCAGGACTTCAAGATCCTTGTATACCCCAACCATATGATAGGATTGTGGTTTCTCTGGTATTAGTTGCTAACCACATAAACACGAACAAACGAAAAATAGCTTGGGGTCCTTTCATGTTTTTTCTTAGGATGATCATCTCTAAGCAGTCTGATCTGAAAAAATACTTTGAGTACAAACTTGCTCCCTTTCCATTGTCACTTTTCACAGAGGAAGGCATTCGCAAAGGAACAAAGTCCAGATTTTACCCTGCTTTCACACCCTTTCCATGTGACACAGAAAAGAAATAGAGCAAAGGCGATGTAGTAGATGGAGACTACCACCTACACAGACTTCACTGGAATCATAGCAAATTTTTTTCTGCTGTTTTAAGAAATATGTTACCAACATACAGCGACATCATGGTCAACATATGTTACACAACTTCATGTTATAAATGAAACTTGCAGGAAATTTATTGTTCTTTAAAATGACAACTAAAAAGTTGTTGCTTAATATGTACTAGCAATGGTTACTAAGGAAAAGCTTAAAATTAGCTTTTCTTAGTGTTTTTTTCAAGATGGTGGAAAATCCTCAAAATGGGGGATGTCGAAAACGTTTTTTGATTTTTTTTTTTTTTTAGGAGGTCAATACATACATACAACATACCTGAAAATAAAAATTACTCCACCTTTTTCAATTAAAAATGATATCTCTGCCGGGCTAAACGGGGAGATTCCGCATGCAGATATGTTACTAGTTCCTAAGTTACTGCTTCTTCTTATCATAGTTCTTTTTTGATCTGGCCCTTCAAGCCTTAGGCGTATATTTTTACTCCCTGGAAGGCATTTCCTTAACTAACTTCACCTGTTTTTTTTGGTTTTTTTTTTTGTTTTGTTGGCTTTCTTTACCTCGTACTTCTTTCTTTTCTTTTCTGTTTCCATGGTGGCCAAATCTGGATCACATAATATTTTCCCGTATGTTTCTCGCGTACTTCTATTTCTCCTTGGATACAGTCGTCTTAGTCGGGGACATAGGTACTTCTAAAATCTCACATAAAAAAAAATGAGTTTCCTTCAAGGAAAAACGATCGTGATTACACAGTGCAGTTGTTGCAGATTTTTTGAATCTAAATATCACACACTGTGTTGACACTGATGTCCACAATAACTGATTTTTGTTACCCAATCATTCCTTACTTTAATTAACAGAAGGCTTGTAGGAAATGAGAGACTATTAAAATACTCTCAAAAAATTAAACAAAAGGATTTTTAAAAGGGACAAAGGGCTTCTGATGGCAACAAATCTAGTTGCTCCAGCAGCTATGATACACCTCTCTATCATTGCCTCAGATTTTTCAAAATTTGAAATATCCATTTTCCTTGTTTTGATGGGAGATCTTAAAATGTTTGTAGGGAGTGAGAAAAAACTGTTTGACGAACATAAAATCAGATGTATACTAAAATGATTTCATTTTTATTTTTTAACCAGATCAATTGTAGGGGAGAGTCAGCCAAAACAATTTTGTCATTGTTGAAAACATGCATTAAGCCTAACATTGGCATTTGAGAAGTTAGATACCTACCCCATGTATTTTATGAGTAGGGGTTGGGCGTAGTGGTAATTAACAATTTCTAATTAAGAGCCTAATAAACATTTCGTCCTCATTCTAGACAGTCTATATGTGAGTCAGGGACTCTGCTGTTTTTTTCCTGCAAAAATGTTGAACTACACTACGTCTAATATTTTAGGCGCAAAATCTGTCTGACATAAAATTACCGATATTTTTTAATGACCCATTTCACACCAACTTTCGGGGATATCGCTTTAGTGATTAACTTTCCAGTTATGTTTTTGATCAATTGACTGTTGAAAAAATATTTGTATTTATTGTTCCGTAATCAAATCAGCTTCCTCCACGCCAACGTAGTTATTTTAACAGTACCCTTCGCTTTCCGTCTACGCTGGTGAATTTTATTTGATTCCGGGATGTAATAATCGTAAAACAAATTTAATTTGCTTTTTTATCGGGAGTCTAACTGCGTGCTATTCAGTAACACGGAATAAGCCTTTGCATAGGAATGAGCGTGTTCGTATCGCCTGGCAACTCAACCATCCCTACCCTGAAACTACATTCCACTCACCACAATCAACTTTTATATCTTGAACCCGATAGTGAGATGCATTTCAAAGAACAATTATAAATTAAAACCAAGTGTCTACGGAGACTGAACCGTTTTAAATACTTACTCCATTTTGAGGTATATATCATGAGTTTATTTCAGAGACAACACTAAATCATTCAGATTGCAATTGTATGCAATACATGATTGCATAATGGGCTATCTAACATTGCAAATACATGCAGTTAGATATTCCTATTTTTAATGTTAATTCATTATATTTTTTGTTGGCTATTATTTAGCTTCTGTAAAGAATTTAGTGTAATAGCTTATATAAAAATAATGAAAATCGGATCCCATTAAATTGTTTATAAATGTGTTCGTGCCAATTTTTGTTCCGAAGCTTTTATAAAAAGCACTTTCCCACAGGCACAATTGTCTGCATCATATATTGGCTATTTAAGTTGATTTTTTTTTTTTTATGGCCACTATTTAAATGTGTACATATTTGTTTATTTTGTGGCTCGATATGTTCCACGAAATAATTCGTTCATGCACCTTTCATTATTTGAGCTCTTCGAAATCCATTTCTCTACTGTAAGTTACTAGAAATTCAAACGAAGTCGGTTTATGCTTTACTAAAGCGCTTTATTCTTTAAATTCATGACTCCCTTGAAACCAGTATGAGTTTCAATTCTTGAAGTTTTAGCCTTGCTTCCATTATCTTTGTCAGCCCCGAATACCGCAGTGCATGTGTAATTAAGTTGCCTTGTATAATACAACTTGTAGCTAAAGCCAATCAGGTTAGGTTTGACCTTTTACAGGGACATTTATCTTATGGATTATCATTATCTTCAACCCAACCGAGGAAGTTCACGGGTGGCGTTTCGATTTGGCCTACGTAAACAGAAAGCCAAGTTTCAGGTGCAGGGGGTTTGTTCCGAACTGGCTTTCCAAACTCCTTTAACTATTCGAATTAACACCTCAAAGTCAAGCTTATTATTAATTTAATAGGTTTAATATAAGTTATAAAGTTCGGAATCTACTCCACCTTTAATATTTATGCTGAACGGACGAATCGATATAACAATCCCATAATTAGTGATCAGTATGCTCTCAAATTCAGATCGCAGGCTTGTCAATGTATTATAATTATCAATCTAGGTCGTAGGTTTGAATACTGGTAGCTCAAACATAAATAGGATAAAATAAATAGAAGAATGCTCATTACCAGTCCAGACGAGAATCAATGGCTTCGCCATGTTTTGCTTACTATATAAAAGATTTATTTTTCATTGACTAAAAGTTTAACATCAATTATTAACACAACTTGATTTCTTTATACGTATTCTAGCGAAACAAATGACGAAGTTAATTTAGGGAAAACATCTATAGATGCAATTAGATGTTATAGATATAGATGTTTGGATGCAATTATATGTATCACTTTCCTAATTAGAAATTAAACAATTTAAAAAAATAATACCAGATATTTTCGAACAAAAATACTTTATTTTTTAATTATTCTTATTAGCTACAGGTGGTAGAAAAATCCTAGTATTGGGGAAAATTATAAAATTGAGCCGGTGAAATTTTATCTGCTCATTTTCAGTTCTCACAATTATTCTCATTAATCGAGTTCATTTTATATTTGGAAAATTTACATCTCACAGGCTAAGAATCCTTTTTTTTTTAATATTTGAATCTTTTTTTTTTTTTTTTTTTTTCAATAACAAATTTATTATGATGAAATTACAATCTGCCTTTACTATATTTGAATCTATGATAAAAATAATTGTTTTTCTTAATCTTCGTTAGTTTGAGATGATGGTGCAGAACTTGCCCCTATATATGCAAAAAAGAATAAACGGTACTTAAAAAAAAAAACTCCTTTCTTAGTGACGTTTAAGGTGCATTATACCAATACTGAACAAACATTGGATAAAGAGCTTGGCCTTCACCTACCACCCTCTGACACTAGTAACAAAGTGTAAAAGTTTATAATTTATCACATTTTGATTGTGATAAAATTACTGCCTTATTGGCCAATGTTCAATGCTCTGATTCATACCATGCATACAATAATAAAAGTCTGAAAAAAAATTCCATGCTGTGTGTTCTATGAACCTACAGATGAATTATTCATCGCAAGTTCAGAATGTATCTAAAACCAGCTGGAAATAATGTAAACGAAATTGTCTCGAGTTCTATTCCAACAAGATAACACTCGACCACACACTTCTCGTTGAACCAAGGAAATTATCAAAGATCGTAATAAGATCGAATGGGGTCTTTACTTTTAGCTTTATGACTTTGAACTAGTCAAAATTACTGTGATACAGTACTTTGACAGTTATCTAAAGTAGTAGTTCTAGCGAGAGATCAAATCACTGGCCGAAAGATGGTTAGTGACAGTGGATCAGAATGGGGTATATTGAAAATATTAATTTCGTTACATATTTTATGATAAAATTACAATCTGCCTGATCGGGCTATAAGCAATTGTGATAAATGATCTCATTCATACCAATTTACAATTTTCATTCATTCGCTCATTCATACTATATATACAAACAGCCCAGAGGCCCCCCAAGTCCTGGTTGTCACCTCCCTCGCGTGCGAAGGAGGAAGCGGAGTCTTGGGAAGTCCCCCACGCTCCTACGTCAGCCACGTCACTGGATGAGAGCCAGCGGAGGCTGGCCAAGAGCGCGAGAGCCACAGACGCTTAGGACATGATTAGAGAAACTAGTCATTGCCAGGACTCCCACTGTCACTTATGTGTAGCAAGTCACGAGGTCACTGTCATTTTAGTCTCCGAGGAGGATTATAGGGATGAGTGGTGCAGTGCAATGACTGTGCTAGGGAATTAGGGTTGTTGGATAGGTTACTATAGAATGTTATAAACTTGGAAGGGATGAGTTCAAGAATGTAGGGTATATGCAGATCATTATGAAGGTTTTTGTTGCTGACGTAATAAGGGGCATTTACTATTGTTCTCAGGACTTTTGATTGAAAGGATTGGATGCGCTTGATGTTCGACTTTTTTTATGTCCCCCATAGCTCTATTCCGTATTTCCAGATTGGCTTAAGTATAACTTTGTAAATAAGTAGTTTATTTTCTATTGAGAGATGGGATGGTCTTCGAAGTAGTCTGTACAATTTCCCGAAGCGTATGTTTAGTTCTTGTCTTTTTAGCCTCCTGTGTGGGTTCCATGTCAGTCTTTTGTCGAGATGGAAGTCTAAATACTGTCTCAGGCACAGGGAGAGGAATCGAATTTAAAAAGACTAGCGGACAGGACTTGCGGCAGAGGGTAAAGTTTATGTGGGGACATTCTGCTTCATTGACTTTGATTCGCCATTGGTTGCACTAATACTCGATCTCATCAAGGTGTTTTTGAAGGTTTTGGGATGCTATATCGGGGTCTGAGTGGGATGACAAGACTGCAGTGTCATCTGCAAATGTTCGTTACATATTAGAGACACATATATTTCGATTTTTTGTGTTGAAAAACAGTTTTGATCTTATGATTTTTTGTATACATTCCATACTTGGGTGACTTAATTTGAAAAAAAAAAAAAGCACTAATATAAAAACCTATTAAAATCGGTATTAATATCTGAAAGTGAGGATTTCAAATCTTTAAAGTTAGTAAAATGGGGAAATAATTTCATGTTACTTTAAAACTTATGTCATTTTATTTTAAACAAAAACAACTCAGCCGAATTTGAGCTCATATGAAATATATCTGTAAAATTCCACACATTTCGAAATATTTTTACGATCGCCATAGTAGAATATCCTTAAGACATAAACGAAAGACGAAATCCTTGGCCTACATTGAAACTATTTAAGAACATTCACTAATGAAGCCATCAACGGAATATTTACTTGTTTAGGCATTAATGATGAATGGATGAATGCGACCTATGGAGCAGCAGATATATTGACGGCACCCGTGAATAAGAACCAGCTATGAAGACGATAAAAAAAACACCCCCTCCTCATCCCATTAAGAAGTGTGTTTCTTGCTGGGCAGCTGATGGATGCTACTTATTCACAGATAAGGGCGAGGGTGCTTAATATAACAGTTCATAACTCCGGACTAAGTGAGGGGTGAGCTCATATATCCACGTCCTACCGTTTTTTTTTTATCAGCATTACACTAGCTACGGCTCACAGTTATTTTTAGAGAAGCCATCATCATAAAATTATCTCTATTTACATAACACTAACTGCTTCATCCTCACAATTCATATTTAATTTTGTTACTACAATAGTCCGTTACGTTAATTATAAACGAAATTTGAGACAAATAGAGAAGATATACATTCACTCGGGTAAGGCTTGATTGTATTTCATAATATTGATACATTGACAACTATCGATATTAATAAATTGGCCTATATAATAAATAATAAATCTGGCCACAAACGGATACAATAATAAAAACTGTATTTGAGTCTCGTGTAAAAACAGTGTAAAAACACAACGACCTATGGCCTAGTATGAATTTTTCCAGTTCACGCTTGCCTATGGGATCCGGACGGTTTTCGCCCACTCTCAGATAACAAATGTGAACTAGCGGTCATTCCAAGACCACGTAAACTACCTATAATACCAAGCCTGTACCTCTTCTCCTGAACACAGTGCACTGTCACGGCATACCTTCTAAGATCGTATGGAGTCAGATTAATAAACAAAATACTAATTAAGCTGCTCGCCGACCAGGCCACCAGCAAAGGTCATAGACCACAGGTTTACATCTTTCTGTCGCCCGCCGGGCAGTGTCCTGGTCAACAAGACTTCCCCCGGTGAGGTGCCCGACAATACTTATTTATGGTGTATTTTTTCAGGTATACGTCGGCTTGTCAGAACTATTCGGCCGATTGCAAGACGCTGATAAGAGTGCTCGTTACGCTTCCAAAGCTTACGACTTATCAAGGAACCTTCAGATGGGCGATCTTAACTCTAGGTAAATGAAAAACTATATTATACATTAATTTCATAATGTGAATATTCATTTCATAAGCTTGTCAAAACTTTTTGGGCTGTCCCTAAATTATCGTTTATATTATTTGAGTTAAAATATAGTTACTTTAGTTAAATTAGATCAAAGTCATCTAGATAGCTCTAATCACAATATCATAAAAAATACTCATGAATCCTTAAAAAAATTTTAAATCCTAAGAAAAAATTATTGGTGTAAAACTCTAGGTACCACAGAGCGGCGTTACTTCAAATGGCAGCGGCCCTGAGGAAGCAAGGCGAGTTGGGAGATGCCCACGATTACTGCAGTGTGAGTATACAATATGTTCCAACATTGATATTTCTCTCGTATTAAAACAAATTATTAATTATTCACATTCACGAAAATCTAATAATTATTACAATTACAGTTAGCATCGAGTTATTATGACATCAAAATAGAAAAAAGTCAACCGATCAGTTAAAAATTAAATCTCTTTGTTCATTGCTTGCTAAGGGGAATGGGGGTGATTGTTGTTTGGATATTGTATGTTGTATATTTGAGAATAGGGTGACAACACTGTCGTTACCTTTTGGTATGGTTATATGTTGTTGACATGGAGCATGTGTTTAGAGTCGTAGTTGCCATTATCTATTGTGATGTAATTATGATTAATAAATGTGAATACAAATGTAACAGTTTTGTTTATTCAATAATAGCCACACAAAACATGTTTTGGGTGTGGCTTGAAAAAATAATATTAGATTCAACCCAGAAAAAGTTAAATATTTTGTTAAAGAGGTTAAATTCCTAGGGTTCTTATTTAGTGAACATGGGCATAAGCCGGATCCAGACCGGATCCGTGTTATTAATGAGCTAAAATCACCACGTAACGTTAAGGAACTACAAAAAATGTTAGGAATGGTGAATTTTCTACGCAGCCACTTACCGAATTTGTCTCAGTTTTTGTCTCCCTTCCGCCTGTTGCTAAAAAAGGGGTCAGAATGGTTATGGACCTCACTTCATGATAAGAAGTTTCTTGAATTGAAGGAACTTCTTGGCAATGCAACATTGTTGAGTTCTTTTGACCCTACTAAAAAAGTAGAAACCCAAGCTGATGCTAGTAAGGATGCCCTGGGTTGTGCACTTTTTCAAAAGGTAGACCTATCCTCTTTGCTAGTAGGTCATTGACAGATTGTGAATGCAATTATGCTCAGATTGAAAAGGAAATGCTTGCTGTTGTTTTCGCGTTCACCAAGTTCCACAAATATGTATATGGTCATTCCAGTGTTACAGTTTTTTCTGATCATTCGCCACTGACATCTATTTTTACAAAGGATGTAAGTAATATAGTTAACAATCGAATAAAACGAATGATATTGAAATTGTTGCCTTATCAGTTTGAATTAAAGTATCTGCCTGGAAAATTCATGTATATCGCAGATTTTTTATCTCGTAATTTTGTCAAATCTGACCTTGATGATGACCCATCTATCTGTGCATTGTTTGGGAGCCAAAATCAATTTTATGGATGAAAAATACTCTAAGTTTGTAGCTGAAACCCAGCAGGATCCGTCTCTTTCACAAATAACTGAATTCTATCGTAATGGTTGGCCGTCAAAATTAGAATCCACTATAGCTCCCGAAGTGGTTAATTTTTATAAATTTCGTAATGATATATGTGAAGAAAATGGTTTATTATATTTAGAGAATAGGTTGCTTGTTCCGGTTGCATTGAGGCGGTTTATCCTGGATCTCTTGCATGAGACCTATTTGGGTTTAAACAAAATAAAGAACACAGTCATAATGTCTGATATCGTAGGTTTGGTGTCGGGTTGTATAGTGTGTCAAACATTTCAAAGGAGTAAGATAAAAGAAGAGCTGCTCCCTCATGATATTCCGAATATCCCTTTTTATAAGGTTGGGCTTGACATAGCTGAATTCGATAGATTTTTGCGAGATTTGGGATTCCTAGGATCATCATTGCAGACAACAGCTCATTTGGTTCTGCAGAATTTCGAAATTTTTCTCAACAATGGGCGACAGAAATTAAAACAGTAAGCCCTCATTATCCTCAGAGTCTCGCAGAAAGATATGTTGGTATTGTCAAATCTATGTTAAAAAACGCCAGATTAGCGGCCAAGATTTTAATTTGTACCTATTAAATTACAGAAGCAGTGAGAATATGGTGACAACACTGTCGTTACCTTTTGGTATGGTTATATGTTGTCATGAAGCCTGTGTTTAGAGTCGTAGTTGCCATTATCTGTTGTGATGTAATTATGATTAATAAATGTGAATACAAATGTAACAGTTTTGTTTATTCAATAATAGCCACACAAAACAATCGTGAAGCTGACCAATTGTACCCCTAGAAATTGTCATTAGTTCAGAAACAATCGGTCCGAATTCAGCTCATAAATTTTGCCCCCCCCCCCCTCGTATTGGCCATAATAATTTATGTTCTGATGTTGGCGGGAAGATTCTGTATAGTGACATCGCAGTATACGATACATCGAATAAAACTGATTTTTATCTGAACAAAGATTTTTTTTTTGTAAAGAAGGCATGAATTATTTTATAAACAGATAATAAGGTTTTATTTATGAACGAGAATTGAAGTATTCACATAAAATGCTCAGACATGATAATCTATGAATTTCTAATTGGAACATAAGAAAAACAAAACTATAATCTTGACCATGTCCTCAATAAATAATAACTTGAAACTATTATAGTTCACTTCTTTAGTTGAAAAAATAACTAGGATACAACAATAAATAAATCAATAAACAAACATTAAAATAAATAAATTAAAATAGATGCAACAAACGATTAAATGTCAAAAAAATATATCTTGTTACTTCTCCATAAGTCGTGACTTAAGGATAATGCGTATACTTGCCGTAACAGTAATGATTGTTACTTGTTTAACAAAAAGATAAATGAGTGAGAAGGTTAATACTGAGGATAATGCAAAATAGCTCAACAATAAATAAAGTGTATCATTAAATAACTAAATCTCTATTTAGAACGCACCTGCCTAAAAGGTGAGTTGTAACAGGTGCGTTTTGAAGTTACAGTACAATTCCTATAATTCGTGATGGCAAGGGTCCGAGGGTTTATCACCAATTATTGATATTTTCAAAATAGCGGAATTATGAATTATTAAGGGTTAAAAAAAGGAACAATTGAAATTAACGGCATTATTAGTTTTTATTGATAAAATTTAAATTATATATGGAAGTTCCAGATATGTACAAAACATAGTAACAAACTAAAATATGTATGTACTTAGTTATTCTTAAAAAGAAAAAATTCATCAACTGGAAAATAAATCAATTTTTTTTTTTTGTGACGAAGGGAGTGTCGGCAAAAACTCACCTTTAATCAAGTTTTCGTTAAAGTTCAGGGAAGTCGCCGGCTTTTTTGGGTGATTTCCTTCTTCTTTAAAATCGACCTCAGTGTAGATGAAGAAATATTAAAGCGTTTTCCCACATCGATTTTTTTGCTCGCCATCGGCAATGCCTTTGATAATCTCCTTTTTTTCATAAATGGACAAACACTTATTGGTACGCTTTGAGCTCATGGCGAAACCACACTGAACTAAATTCAAAATAAAGGATATTGAATCGAATGTAAACAAAAAAAAGATAAAAAACGAGATTAAGAGTAGAAGAGTGGGAAGGAGGTTTTTTTTTTAGAATAAAAGGAATTCCCAAGAGAGAATTACAATTTATAAGACGATTTATAATTTTAAGTGGTCTTTGGTAAGGAAATCATTACGAATTACTGAGGGGACTAAAATTCTTTGTTTTTTTTATGAATAATCACGATTTTGTCGAGGGACCAACAGTTTATTATAAATTAGCGCAATTCTTTATAATTAACGGAATACGAATCACCAATATTTCACTTAACTAAAGGATGAAGAATGACCGATATTACGAAAGCTATAATTTCGCAGAGTGGTGGTGCAAGTACAAAAATAGCGGTCGAATTCTTCAGATCTGTGGGAAGGGGTGATATAAGGTATGAAGGATGGGATCTGGTATTATAGCAGTATAGTTTTAAACTCTATGATATCGTATGTGCTAGGATGCTGTGTATGGGAGAAAGGTGGTGAGCCTAGAAAATGTTCTCTTTTTAAACAGTACTAAGGGTTGCAGAGGGTATTCAAAAAATTAATTTTTTGTCTTAATAATGAGTTTTAATATATTTTATTTTTAAATGTTTAAATTATAAGAAATAATCAATTTCAAAAGTCTGATGATCATGAGAAATAATTTTCTTAAACTCCACCCAGTCTATGAAATATGTTAATTATATAAATTAAAATGCCATTCACAGTTTTAAACCCCCAAGTATTTATTTTTAATGGTATTCCTTATCATATACTTCTCGCAATGATGAACCTTTCATTAGCATTAAAATTATATTTTTTAATAGATATCCATTATTTCCCTTCATGACATTTTTATGATTTGTGATAACTATGACTAATTATTACGAATATAATATTATTATTAATTATTATATCGTTTGACATAACATTTCATAATGTAGAATTTTCCACAATATGGAATTAAATGTAATTTCCTTCCCTTTTATTTAAAACTTTCACAAATAAATTACTCTTTTGATGTTGAAAATCCAATTAGTTTCATAGAGGTTTTCTTAAATTTATGTATACCACATATATACAGTTTGTCCTGTACCACTTGTGACTGAAATTGCCACTTTTAGATAGGTACTTCTTTGATATAAAACATGATTGAGTACTTTCTGACAAAAAGTAATATATAATCAAAGAAAATGTCCCTTTCTATATGACACTGTTCAGGGAAAAGTATCAGCTGAAGAGAAATTAGTACTTGTATACAGATATTATTTATATACTGTTTCTTTCTTGTAACATATAAAAACCATTATTTCATACATTAACACATACATAATATATTAATTACTGTTGAATTGTTAAATTATACTGGTGTTTTTTATCATTAAAATGTCTCAACACACACCTTTAGGAGTGCCACAAAACAAATAATGCTATCACAGCATAACATTGGAATGCTCTGTTTACCATCCACAGATTAAAATAATTAATTTTTGATGTGGAACCTAGTATAATAAATTTAATTATAGTACATCTAATAACTTCTAACTTTTTCTTTAGGAAAAAAAATATGTGTATCTTCATTATCATCTTCCAAAAAACTCAATTAATAAAAAACTAAACTATAGAGGAAATAATTACAAAAAAAACTCCAAGGTTCAAACTAAATTAAGCTGAAATAACCTCGAACATATGCTGAAATGATAGTGAGGATACTTTGGTATCCTTTTATGCATACATAAAATTTCAAAACATTTCTACATATACATAAAACATATATCCAACATTTAGGCTCTTCCTGTCAAACCCACTCACTCATCTGTGGTTAAAAACTCTACAATACTACCTCATCAAATTGATAAAATTAAAATATCAAACATTCAAAGTCCAATTTTTTTTTTACAATTAACACTCCTTTAATATTCATAATATAAGTATAATTAACTTCATAATATTCACCAAAGATGCCCATGTTATGGTTTTAGAGCTCACATCAACAGAAATAGGTTACTTTCAAATTTGTTAATTAATTAATCAAATAGTTGATTGGCACATATTTCCAAATCTTTGGTGAAAATATATTTGATTTCCAACAAAAATTGTAATTTCCCATTACATAAATGCCCCTCCCCTTGTTATCAATAATCTCATTCACATTTTAAATGTCCACTTGATCAAAATAAATACATACTGAAACAACTGTATTCAAATTCAAGTCAGCAGAAAGAAAACAAATTAGCTATAAAATGTGAACTCAAGGGAATTTAATTTTTTTTATTTGTAAAAATTTATTTGATGAAATTAAAAAAACTTAAATTTAAATCCTAAAAACATCTATGAGGCTATTGATTGATGGATCTACAGGTGATTTAATATTTCCAGCTATGGCCTCTCTGTTTACGATGGTTTCAAAAATCTAGTAATATTTAGTAGCCCAAAATATAAATGTCCGATATATATACTTATTACTTACTTTTTACCTGTAGCTGATCCAATAGATTAAATAAATATGTTGTTTTTTCATGAACCTCATCCTCAGATACTCACCAGTAATATTATCTCCACTCAATTTCAAGTTAACTTCGTAAAACTACACAATTAACAGCATCTCCAGCAATATACTTACTTTTCACTCATAAATATTTGCAGGAAGCAACACGGCTATCATTAGTTTCTGGTGATCAATGTACTTATGCCAAGAGTATCCGAATCATGGGTGACATATACAGGAAAAAGTCTGAAATCAGCGTGAGTATATATAGTTCATTTAATTACATTATTTAATAATTTCAGTTGTAAGTAATAACTAGTGTTTGCTGCTCTACTGTACCATAATTTAAAGCATTTTTATATTGGAAATCAACCATTATCTAATTTACAGGGCTGCCTTCATTCAACCAAAGTGATATGAGGCAACACATTTAATAAGTACTAAAAATTTACAATTGGTGACGATTTCAACCCTTAGAAAGGGGCAGGTGTAAAGCCATAAGGATAGGATTTAGTAAAAACTTTAAAAGACAAAAATTTAAATTAATTCACTAAGATTTTAACCCAGGTCCTTAATACCACGAAGCTACCCTCATAAACACTCAACCAAATAGGCTCTCAGGTGGTGTACTAGTTAAAATAACTGCTTAATTTGTAAATTTCTTGAACATTTTTTAAATTGATTCTAAAAATAATAGTGCAAATAATTATTTAATTTTATGTAACTATAAACTTTATTCATGGTAATCAAAGCTACAGGATAATAAAAATATTTCCATTAAAGTCAACCCACAGGCGGGATTCCAATAAAATAACTATATTATTATAATTACCAGAAGTGATGGAGTATAAGCATTATTTCAATGATTTCTTATTTGTCAGTTATTCATCTATTTCTAAAATCATGTAGCATTGTTATTTGGTTGGTGCGTATCTTTTTCTGTCTTAAAATATTTTATTTATGTCTGTATTGATAAATTGATGTCCATAGAATGCATATCGCCAATATGAAAGTGCCATGAGCACTGCATGTTCGATGGGGGACAGACTGTGCCAGATGGAGGCTATGGACGGTGCGGCTAGATGTCTCGAGGCACTCAGGCTGCAGCAGAAGATTTGCAACTGTCGGCCATTAGAATTCAACACAAGATTGTTAGAAGTTGCAATGGCCATCGGTGCCAAGGTAATAATTATCTAAGAAATAAAAAGATCCAAGATAATGAAAGTAGGGAACTTTTGACAATTTCCATTAAACTTTACCCAACTCAGATTGTTCTTATTTGGTTCTAAAAATAGTCCAATACATGAGAAGTTCTTAGCAGGTCTTAGAAAAAAAGTTTAAAAGTTTTCTTATTAACTTACCCTCTGTTATAAAAAGTTCACAGACTCTCTCCCCATGATTCTTGTAGTATTTATAAATCAAGAGAGTTCAAATAAAAAAGGAGAAAAATTACAATTATCACTACAAAATGGATAAGAATTGTATTTCCATCCAAAGCATGGTCTCTACAAATATTTCTTAATATACTAATCAAGTTCAATCCATAATCATATTTACTTTGATTCTTGAAGTATTTTTTTTCTCCTGTGGGAGTTGTAAGTACACTGTTATCCTACACTGTTTAAATAACTTTGTATGATAAGTATAAAAACAAGGCATTGAGTGATGTGCCTAATATAATTAAATGCAGGTTGGAAAGAAGAAAATAGTATAATGAAGGAAAGTTGTAGAAACTATGGTTATTGGAACTTCATGAATTTTGTCATTATTTTTTCGTCTAAGCTCAATTCAATCAAAAGTGTCATTGAAGTTCTAATTACAAATTATATGAAAAATGGTTACTTATGAAGCTTGTCTTAGATGGGGCTACAGAGCATTAACTAATGAGCTATTAATATTTGATTAAATTTTATTTATAAGTTATATTATTGCCAGGAGTTCTGATATTTAATCTTTTACCAACATTTAATTTTGATTGGTGAAAGGATTTTCATGTTGAGTAGGCATCTATTTCGTTTTTATATGTAAGTGATTTAAGTCATAATAGTGCTTTGTAATTGGATCAGAAATAATTTATTCAATAAAAGCAGTGACTAAATGAGGATTACCATGGGAGAACAGTCAGGAATTTCATTTAACATACAATAATAGATAACACATCCCTACTCTATTAACTACAGTTTTTTGAGAGAATTATATCATATTTATTATTGTGTGACAAGTTATGACTTCATCCATTTTTATGACACTTAAATCCTGGTTGCGAAGTTTCTTATATGCCCACATATTTATATTGAATTAACAAACCAGCTTTTAGTGACACTTAAAATTGAAATATTAATTGATCCCACAATAACTTGCTGATGATTTTCTAGATGTGATGATTTTCTAGATTCTAGTGATAAGATTTTGGACAATCCTTTAAAAGGGCAATGTAAATCATTGAATTTTTTATCACAATTAAATAAAAATCTGTAGGGAAACGAAAATAGTATTTATTTATTTATTTTATTTTTCAAGAACTATAAGAGCTGGAGGCATGAAGTTTATGGGTTCTTGTCACCAGAAAAACAGTGAATTTAATTTTAATAATTAATGAAATTTTAATTTCAAATTTACCTTAAATTTTTAAATTATTTCTGCACTTACATTTTTTTAAAAAGTGAGCTCTGAAAGACATCAAATGGATTTTTATGAAATGCAGGTTGTTGCAGTTTTCTATTTTAATAATGATGTGAACGGCTTAAACTGTGAGCAATAATTTTCAAATGCACATCATCTGTCTGATATTTGTATTATTCATGCCCAATATATTAATAAAACCTATAATGATATCATTCTCAAATATATCTTAAATGAGATCTTTAGACAGTCTTATTTGGCACTATGTATCACAAAATTAAAAATTAAACTTGGTTTCGGAAATTATTCATTATAATTTCCATCAAATAATATTCTGGTCAAAATTATGTCAGTGCAGGAATAGGAAACATTTTGTCAACATATGTACACAGAATTAATTCTACCTATCTTTAGAATCATTTATTGCAATACATTTATACAATATCTATACATAATAATGGTAAAAAATATTAAGCAATATATTAATTTATAGGTTTTTACCATATAATTTATTTTATTAAATCTCATTAGTAATATTGACTTATTTCTTTTAGCTCCTTATTCGAACTGTTCGAGTAAGGCTCTGCAGAATCTACCAGAGTTTAGGAGATGAAGAACATGAGGATGAACATGCCCGTGCTGCACAAAAACTAGAAGAAGAGTTGGAACTTCAATGCGGAGCATGCAATCTCCCTTTTGGTTATGATGCTGATTCACTGGAAGCCCTTCCATGTGCCCATATTTTGCATGCCAGGTATACATGTAATACTCATTCTATTGAAAATTCACTCCAGGATGGAAATATATTTAATGTAATTTGTAATTGTTACCTTCCTAATTGCTCCTATACCTTTATTTTTAATTATCAGCATTATTGATTTATTTTAGGTTTTAAGAGAAGCAATGAGGTCAATCTTATGAAGTGAGTTGAAATGTAGATCAGCCTCTTTGTTTTTTTCATAGATTTATTAGTTCCAAAGTTCAAGAGATTATGCATATATGCTGGCTCAGAAAAGTTCATAAAACCCACATATATAATTTTGACTTTATATTATAGCAATTTCACTTCTGTTTAAAATATTTTTATACTTTCTAACTGAGAAAGGTAAAAGGACATTCCACAAGAATTCATAAAGAATAATGGTTTATTTTATAATGTTTAAATGATTTTTATCTGATGATTCAATACTGTCCTAGTTCATAATGTTAATATTTCAAATGTTTAATATTTAACAGAATTACTGGAGAGTTATATACTTTAAATAATAATAACATGAATTTTCTTTGATGTTGGGGGGTGGATGTGTTTTTCTCATGGTTACTATCCTCTAGTCTTAACCTGTGGCCTCTCATCCGCACTCTCCCTCACGACCACTGACAAACTCTACTCTCTGACTTCCTGAATTGCTTGATTGAAAAGAAAAGGTGACCCTTCTTCCGAAACAGTGCTAGTGTGTGGCAAACTGACCCTACCCAAAACTCCAGGAAAACCCTAGGTACTATGATATCTGCCTAGGTGGACAGGTAAAGAACAACGAGGTCAATATTACGAAGATGAGTTGAAATGTAGATCACCCCCTTTGTTTTTTTCATAGATTTATTAGCTCCAAATTTGAAGAGATTATCCATATTTACTGGCTCAGAAACATTCATAAAACCCAAATATATAATTTGTTATAAAGAACACCTTTATTTAAATCATTTTGACAACAGATCTTTGACTAAGAAATTGACCCTTTTTTAAAATCAATCTAATTCTAAAAATTAATTTGATTTGCTAACAAAAAAATCATTACAAGTATTTATCTATTAATCTTATTTAACCTAGCTCAAAGGACACTGTGAGGAATGCTCGCTGACAAGAGATTGATACAAAGGTGAATAATTATAATTATAAAAACGTATAACAGAATTTGTTTTTTTGCCCAGATGTGCTCATGAAATTCTAAGGAGAAGGGATAAGAAGAAAAAGCGTGTTTGCCCAGACTGTGAGAAGTCTGTGAGTTCTAGACTGTACCTGCACTGTGATGATTCACACCACTCTACCTTCAGCCTGACCAGCCTGCCACCCCTTCACGCCTCTAGTGCTGTCTAGCATAAGTCATCTGTTAGCACTATATGTTAAACCAAAACTGCTGTGCTAACACTGTTCGGTTTTAGAAACATTAACAACTCGAAAGTATTATGTTTTTGCTCTTGATGTGAAAGCAACTACAAAAAAAAACTAATACTTCTAAACTTAAAAAAAACAATTACACATTTGAAGAATATAATTATGATTAAACATATTTTTCTTCTGTCTCTTGATTCCATTTGAAAAATCTCAAATATGATAAAAAAAGGAAAGAAAAAAATTTTCTAATTTTAAACTGAAGTTGCATAAATGATATAATGATACTGAATCATGATAGCCAAGGCTTATTTACTAAAATGATTAAATATAAAATTTATAACTAGGATTTGAACCTTGATTATAAAATTTATTGCAATTAATGCTAAAAAAGAGATAAATTTTAGACCGTTTCATGGACTTAACATCACTGCCCAAGGTTCTATTGACTATATCATCACAAAAACAATAAGAATGACTAACTAAGGTATTGCATATACCTTGATTTAAATATGAATTTTAAACAGCATATCATTGGAAAATAGTTACTGTACGTGACATTGATATATGTTTGCACTGGTTATACGTTAATATGTGAACTATTTACAAAAATTTCACTGCCTTTTTTTTTTTTTAAGTAAGAGTATTCCTTTAAGTTAGATTATTTTTTAATTTTTTGTAGTGGTCTCTTTTGTAACTTTTTATATTTCTTAAACATATCAAAAAAAATTAATTAAAACTTTCCCAAATAATAAAAAAAAAATTAAATGATACTCTTATTAAATGTTTCACTCAAAAACATTATGTTTACTCAACCAAATATCAATAAACAAATTTTAAAAAATATTGTAACCTAGATTGTGTTAGTCTGAGCCACTGAAATTTTATCAAAATTGCAAAAATAGTAATGCTGCAAATACATTGATAATAGATAACAATACATAACTTAAAAATCCAATTAATAGTGTAATGTATTCAAGAACATCTAATAGCATTAAAGGTTTTAGCAAACACCTAACTTTTAGACTGAAATAGAAAGGAAATTACAATTTTAAATTGTAACATAAGGTTTATAAATACTCAATACTATACAATAATATACCAAGTTTTATATAAAAAACAAATTATTTAACCCTCCAAATACCATAGTCACCATAAAATATCAGTTACCGCTCGCGTCATTTTCATTTTTATTTTTAGTTGAGCCATTTATTATTAAGCTCCACAAAACATTAAGAAGAGCTAAATCAGAAAAGAAAATAATTCTCTTTTAAATTTTACTCTAAAGAAGTTTCTGTTCTTTACAAAATGTGTAGGCTTACTTTACAGATGTGCTAAGTGAAATTTTGGGAAACATGAAAGTGCAGAGGACTTAGTTCTCATTGGTGTTAAGTGAAAAATTATTTTAACAAAACATGTTCTACCTAAATTTGTACAAACAGAAAATATAATTGAGAACTTCTAGTTTTCCTAAAAAAGAGAACCTTTGATTATATTTTTCCGAAAGTCAGTTTCGATGTTCTTACAACTTCTGTGAAGTAAGTCATACATATAATTATTGACAAAATTAATTTTAAATGAAAATCAAGCCCTTTTGAATATTGAGGTATTTCTGTTTTTATAATTCTTTTTTTGTTTTGTTTTTAATTCTGTTTTGTGAATTGCTTTATGTATTTCACAGGATAAACAACTAATCCAGAAATAATGTTCCCTATATACATAACTTTAAATACTAGATGTACATAACATTTATTAATATTGGGTATTAATCATAAAATGGTATAATAAACACATGAGCCTTGTACTGAAAGGTATAATATATTTAACTTAAGGGTGTAAATAATAAAGATATCTTCACAGTGAAATCAGTGTTTGTGCATAATTCATTGAACTGAGAGTTTTAGGCATTAAACTTTAACTAATTAATTAAATTTTGCTTTAATTAAAGCATTAAACATTAAACTTAAAAAGAGATTAGAAATTTCAAAAAACATAAAATCATTGAAAATAAAAGTCTGCCATGCTTGGATATTGCTCAATGAATTATCTTAATAGGTCACATTAGGAGATCAATGAGCTCACGATTGTTTTTAGTGAATGATAATTTTTGTCTATAAATATATTTACTAGCAAAGTAAATGACAGTAGCTCAGAGTGTAGAGGTTAATAATCGTAAATTAATTCGGTAATAAAAAGAGATTAACCGACAGTGTGTTTATTTAAAGCAATAAACAGATAAATTTAACACAAAAACTGATCTGGATAAATAAAGTTTATCCATCTAATACAGTTTGTATTGAAGCTCAATATAGTGGTGAAAACGCTAAACTGCAATGTAACACATATTGTGTGATTATATATTTTCATATGAATTATTCTCAGCCTATATTTACTCACAGGGATAGGAATTTATATGTGTAAAATGTTTTGTAACTCATATCAGTATTAGAAGATTTATAAAAAATCAATGTTGCCAAATTTTAATTTTGTTTTTAATATTATGATATGAGCTTTTATAGGTTAGAAAAATATCTGCCTACGCTCATAAATATTATGCATGGCTTTGTAAAATGTATAAACAAGAATATGAGGAAACAAAGATATTGATTTTCAAAGCATTTGAGTTAGTGAAACAATAATTGTAGAGGTAATATTTTAATTTTATTAAGGTAAGTGTTTGATTTTCTTAAATGTAATAATGGCTCACTCTGCCTGAATTATATAAAATAAAAAATCACTTCCTCTTTAAACTATTTTAAGATCTTCAAAGCATTTTTCCTTATTGTAGCAAGTTAAGACATTGAATTATAAATAACACCTTATTTTCTGTAGAAGGATGGTAATGTGAAGAAGTTAAAGCTGTAGGTTTCAGAATTCTGCTTGAAGGGTCAGACCTGGTTTAGGAAAGAAAAACATTTTTGTCAAATGGTCTGTTTATTGCTTTTAAATTTATCCTGGGGCTTAAATTCCATTTCTTAAGTTGGTGGTACCTTTTACTAGTTCTGTGTTTTAAGCACAATACTGACCACAACAAAGAACTCTTATCTTGACAGTTTAAAATTTACTTTCATGAAAGTTATTGTTATGAATGAAATAATTATAAGCTAATTTCAAGTTAATAATCTAAGCTAAGCCCACCTAAATCCTACTGGTAATGTTCCTTAAGGGCAGCATACAAATGATTGGCTGTCTAGTTTAGGGATGATTCAAATTATCATTATGTACATAAAATGAATGTGATGTAAAAAAAACAAAAACAAAATTAAAATAAGATAAATGGAAAATAAATCAACATCCCTTATAAATAAATTATACTAGTAATGCCAATTACAAGTATTTGTAGTGATAAAGTAATTTAAATGAAAATAAATATTATTATTAAACTCTTTGTCCATTCACTTTCACATGTCGACTTAACATAACTTCAGTCAAGTTATCTACATTTAGAACTGCTAATTGCTTTTAGAAATGACAAGAAGAAGTTGAAAAGATGGGATTTAAACATTGGAAAGGAAGATAATGAGGAATAGAGCTCCAAATGTTAAACCCTCTAACTAAGAACAATCAATCAAAAAAGAAAGTTCTTTGGGATGAGAGGTAGATGTTTGATGGAGGATATCTCATTTGACTGGAGTAGGTGTAGGATATGAACTAAATCCTAAAATCAAATAAGTACAGTGAGTTTTTGGCTTATATGCTGAGTTAATGGAAGAATCCAAGAAAAATATGAATGACAGGAGTCATTTTTGCTAGTTAGCAAAACTCAACATAACAGTGTAATATGCAATTAGCTCTCTGATACATAAGGATAAATCTCAAGAAACAGTTCATCAGCCATATTTTTTATGGTTTTACGGTGTTAAAAATTTTGTATGTCGTGATAAGTTGTAGCTCGTCTTAAAGTCATCCAAATTCTAGACTATTCACAAGGAGGGAAAATAAAAACCACTATTCAATTTAAAATATCTCAAAACTAATCAACATACGAAAGTAGATCAACTTATGGTTCCGAACGAAACTTATTGACCAAAGATATTAACGTAACTAATAATTTGAAAGTTTAAATTAACAAAAAATATTTTATCAGGGAGTGATAAATGGCCAAAATTGTAAAATATTTAAATCATGGCATCTTTTAGCGATTATCATAAAATGTATGATAAAACTTTAAAACCTAAAACCATCCTACTCAGTGCTCCTCACCAACTTACATTTTCTGAGACATTTTAAAGCTTTCCTGTGGATTGCATCCCCTTTCTCAGGCTGAATCTCAGGGATACAATTTCATATACTGTACAATATTTCCACAATTGCTCACCATTCTACTATACTTTTTCAATTGATTATTATTTTTGTTATTGTTCCCACTATTTTCAATACCTATTATGCAATGAAAAACTAATATTTCAGAGTCCGGGTTCAAACCCAATATCCAGTCAGTCTCTGAGCTATCCCTCCCTCCACCAGCCTAGTAATATCAAATCTGGTAAGCTTCCACTTACCAACCTTGAAATGAAGACTCTCGAACAACTTTGAGTTTAATTTGGTAGAGGGGCTACTATGTTGTCCAATGTTTTTAAATTTTGTGGGAGCAAAGCTTAAGAGACTTTATATTGACTAGGCTTTTTTTTTATTTAGAATAAAATACTATAGCAGATACATAAAATAATACTATCCCCCATAGCAACTGAACTTGGTCACCATAACCGAGGGATAAAAATACTGATTTTTTGTAAAATAGGTATAATGTCATACTTAAATTATATACCTGAAGATTCAGGAAACTGTTTATAATTGATGTTCAGTAATTAGCTGTCATAGGTTTTTTAGTTAGTTATTTCGGAACAATGAGTTCCAAATTTATTGTGCCGATAAGAATGCTTGTTATCTTGATAACCGATGATATTTTTTTATAAAGATTTTGAATATTCTTATCTCCCCTTTAAATAATTGGGTAAAGTGAGCCATTTGAGATAGTGAGTGGGGTTTTAATGGTTAAATTGTTTATTATAAATTTCTATCATTATCACCTGAAAAATAATAATATGCAATTTTATTCCTTTTAATCGAAGCAACATAAGCCAAAGTGTTTTAAATTGTTTAATTGAATTTAAATTAATTAAGAAGATTAACTTTACTTAACCAAAGGTGAGATAAGGGTTCTAAAAAAAAGATGGAATCAAATTCACCTGTAGAAAAAAAGAGTAAATATTGTTTGTAATATAAATATTAATTATTAAAGTTTTAGAATTAAATGTTAAAGCCTTTTTAACACCTTAAGGTATATGATATTTGTATATTGTATATTAATTTATGACATTTTCGATTGTAATTATATGTAGTTACATAATTTATAAATAAAAAAACAGTGTATAACAGATAAGAAATATTTATACATGCACTTAAAATAGAAATGTTTTTGTATATATATATACAACAATACGATACTAAATGTGATATTAAGGTAATTGTAATCAGTTCTTCCCTGAAGTAATTGAAATAATGTATTCTAAAACCCCAAATAGTGTCAAATAAACCATTGTATGCCAAATTTCAATACAAATAAATATCAGTATTATTAGAACTAAAAACACACCCTCATCGGTGGAATTAATACTCATTAACATATAAATACACATGTATATTGATGTTACCAATTAAAAACCTATAAGATATTAAATATTTGCTTAAGGTAATACCAATGTTATATGTAACCATGTATCCTGATATATTTTAATTTTAGTGCTGTTGTGCACATTTATTGTATAGTAACTAATGAAGCAATTATAAATACATAATTACACTTTGTTAGTTTGATAATTGTAAAAAATAAAAATCCATTGGATTACTGTTGTATTGTTGCTAGCTATGATATAAAATTTTATTTTAAGATGAGTTATAAATAATATATTACTAGCCACTTATTAAATTGTTTTGTCTTTGCCATACACATCTTTAAAATAATTAATGGGAGAAAATGGGATATGTAAATTTGACAATCTATCAAGAAACTTCTATGTTCAAATCCCTTGCTATAGTCAGTAAATCAGAACTAATGATGAATTCAAATGATGAGTCACTCAAATGTTCGATTCAAAGTTAAGTGTCGTGCAATACACAATTAAGGATTTATTTAAAGGATATTATAGGTTGTATTAAGAATATAGCAGCGAACAGTGGTTACCTATGTTTTCATCATACAAAAAATAATTTTCATTTGTCATCCTATTTTTTCTTAATGACCAGCATTGTTCGATACCAAAAATAAACATATAAACAAATCAGAAGGTGAATATGGAGAAAAGCTGTCCATGGATAGTGTGGGTTCAACATCAGCCAGGAATTTCCCCAAATTATTATTATTATTAATTAGTTGACTAGAAATACATAAATGTATAAATTATTTTCCTTGTCCATTAAAATTGTTTTTACAAAAAATTATGAGAAAACCAAAATACAGATTGAAAATTCAAGGGAACTGTGATAATAAAAGGGTTTGTTTCAGTGTCGAGAAACCTTCAGGCATGAATTTAATAACTTTTTGTGATTATAGACCACTTAAGTTCTAACAAATAACTTATAAAGTAGAGCTTATAGATCTTTAATTTGATACCCTACTCATTAAGGTAGGAAACTGAACCCTGTATCTCCCATTTAATTGAAAGGAAAAGCATACAGCTGGAGATCAATGCCACAACTATACCCATCATTAATATATGTTTTCAATTGCCTATAATTCATTAATGAGCCATCATAATTGTTTATGAGCTAATTTTCATTTTTAGCATCGTCAGGTCATCGAATGGAATTATTGTACAATCTATTATTTTTTATTTCTTTATTTATTAACTATATAAACTTTGATAAAAAAAACAAAACAATCATTTCCGATAATTTTTATCTAGAAAGTCTCAAGTCTTCAAGACCAAGGGGTCTTTGGAAAGGCAAAAGGAACTTCACCTCCCTAAAATAGTTATTGCAGTGTAAGAAAGAATTGTGGGACATTCATGTGCTGAGTGCAGAAACATCCTCTGGCCAGTGGAGGGAACAAAATAAAAACTCTCATATGTCTGTATCACTGGATATCTTGATGAAAATTTCCCTCAATGTAAACATAATTATAAAATTTAAACAACATTGTACAAGCATAAACAGTGTGAATCTAGACATTGTTTATAACTGTTCACATGATTTAATAGACTATATAGTAAAGAATGTTTAAATATTTGAAGTGAATTAAGTGGTTACATATGTACAGTTGGCAACATGATTATTAAAGCAGGTGGGATGAAGCATTTGTAGCAGTTTGGTCAGTAGCACTTCAACCCAGGCATAAAAAAAATACACAAATATCTTGTATGGTCCTTCTTTTTCATTCATCTGACAAAAAGTTCTTCTGTACCTGTTAGTAGTAGTAAGTACAACCGTTCCCTTTGGACTGGAGAATAATTTATAATAAATTAGAGTATGAACATTTAAATCGAAACAAAATAATATGGTTTGGATTCCATATTGGAATGGATGTACCAACTCCTTTCAACTGAGTTATAACTCACTTCTGGATTCCAGTGTAGGACACCCCTATCTGCAAGACTCATCTGGCATAGCAAGTGCTCCAATCAGAGAGGATTGCTTAAATCTTTCTTTTCAATTGAGAAAATCGCCAATAGTGTTAACAAGTACATATACCTCACCCAATAATAATGATGATGATCAGTTGTCTCATCATTTTTTCATTGGGCCAAAGATGATTTATTTTTTGTAACCAACAAAATTAGTTTATATCAATTATAAAATAAATTTTATGTTTGAATTATGTATATAATCTGAATTGAGGAGAATATGGAGAAACAATAAATCTTTATAAACTTATTAAATACTTATGTCGATGAAAAAACTAACAAGTGTAATCGACAAAAAAAAATTCACTTGAATTTTTAACCCATTATGGTATGTGTTATTCCATTTTTCGCCGAATGAATATTAACTGTAAATTGTTAAAATGTCAACTAAATAAAAATCTATTGACACCATTTAAAGTGGTAGCTTAAATAGCTTTTAAACTGGGACTTGAGAATTACTAAAAGTCAGTGGAATCATCCTGACTTTCTTCATGTTTGATATTTTTTCATACTTCCCTTCATTTAATAAAAAACAATTCATCATATTTTGCAATGTCGCTTAAAATTTTAGATGGGTTAGATTATTTTTGTGCCCACAACAGTAGAACAAGAGCAACAGGTAGAACACACTGCCAGACTAATAGACAAAAGAAGATCGCACTGAACCTGAACGGAAGTGGAGCCTCCGCCTTCGGGCTTAGCAATTATGACATGAATCAGGTTTACGGAAAGTAAATGATTGTTCTGTGAAAAATTGTTAATAATAACCTTAATACTTAACCAATTAGTTGTCCCTTTAATAATTACTGGCGAATTAATATGAACGTTTTGATTTCCGTTCAAAAGCTTCTACTGCACTCCGATCTTCTTCAGGCTATCTAATCATGTTTTTACTTATTATCTATAATCTATTATTGCGTTTTGTGATTTTTATGTGAGGAGAGGGCAGGGACAGCCAAACTGGTCTTATCAGAGGGAAATGAGAAAACTGAAAAAGGAAGATTCATTAATATTGTAGATTGAGATAAATCAATAATTATAAATTTGTTTCAAGTAATGAATATTTGAGTCTATATGTTTGTTAACTCATGATAGTTTCCTTTAGTACCCATATATTTATATAGCTTCACATTATTTGCATACCTATTGCTATGCTTGTAATAAAATAAAATTGATTGATATATAAAATTTTATTATATTTTGTCCCAATAATTCTTTTCCAAAAATGAATTTGGTGTTTATAAATGAAAAGAACTTTAGACCATAAAGTAGAATCTATGATAAGATAAGTTTTGTATTTACATGACTGAAAAATTAAATGAAATAAAATAGAATGAATGAAATGATGGATGATTAGATTATACTTATAAACTAAATATTAATGTACATTGTCTAACAATATCAGTGGCTTCATTGAAGGAAGGTATATCAAGCTCAGCTGTCCTGAGCCCCCTTCTACTCCACCCCTCAATCTATTTCCTCTCTGTTTCCGTCCTTCCCAAAAAGTGATCTCACCTCTCCTTCCATCCACCTAGCACTGACATGAGTTCCCACCGTGTACAAATAAGGGTGTTTCTTTGATTTCCCTCTCTGGTACCAAAATATTTTTATGATGACTATAATAAATAAATAAATAAGGTGGTGCCAGATTATTTAGAGCCGATTTCATATGAATTTTATGCCCTTAATTTATAATATTGATTAATAATATACGTTACACAATTTTAAGTTAAACCCATGGATCAAATAAAATAACTAAAAACGGATTATTTTTATTATATTATACAAATATTACTATATACAAAGATAGAGGAAAAAGTCATCGATCAAACCAACTAGTCACTTAACACTTCGGAAACTTCTTTTCCATGACATTCTTGAGTGCATTTTGGAACAGTCCCTTTTTAAATTCCAGCATTAGTCTGCCATCATGTAGTGGGCCTCAATACTATTAATATCCTGGTGAAATCTTCCACTTTGTTCCTCACTGGGCTCTCCTTAATTTTCAGGAAAACGGTCTAAGTGGCTGTGTAAATGGGGCGCCTTAATACTTATCTTATACCTAAGGGATTTGAAACTGATAAGCATCTCATTTACCAATTCAACATAGTTTTCAACTTGGCATCCACCCAGAAAATTCCCAACAACTGCAACTTTATATGCAGTGGAGGAAAGATGATTTTCTCTCATTCATCTAAGGGGTCGATAATGACATCTTTTCCCCTAACGACCATGTTTTGTCTCTTAGGCCACCCTTTTCTAACCCAGTGGGTTGTTTTGTCTCTGTTATTCCAGAGGCACAAGAATCAAGGATAATTTGTGTACCCACTTTGCTGCCCAAGGAGAAAGTTTACCATTTTTAAGTCCGCACAAATCACCCATTGATATTCATGATACTTTTTCTTCTCCTAGACCAAAGCTATGGTGGTATTTTCTTCTTTCATTTTCGTAGAGTGAGCAATTGATATTTATATATATATTTATTCCCAATGTGTAGAAAAACACTTCGCTTTGAGCTGTCGATAAATAGGCGCTAATCGTCTAGAAAATAGTCAGGAAAACTCATTTTTTCAGGCGTCTTATAATTTCGTGACAAAATTCTTGAAAGAAGAAGGAAAAAGAAGAATAATGGATCTGAAGAAGATAAGAATGGCGTTAGAACTGCGCATTCCGTGTATAACTGCACGTAAAAAAAAACTTTGATCTAAAAAAGTTGAGCAGATAGAGAAAAATTGATTTCATATTTAGTTTCAGCGCCCAAAATATAGCTAAAATCCTTGGCACCAAAAAAATCTCTTTTTCTTCTAGGCTTGTGTCATGTGGCAAAATACACATACAACACTATGTTGCGGCCCCATTGCATTATTTTGACAGAGAGTGCTTTTAGTGACTGGTACTACTTTGTATTTTTAGAGTGTGTGACCACCCACATGTGCGAATCATGTGTTGACCTGCAAAACCCCCAGTTTGTCTCTGTCCAATAGGAGAAACATATGTCAGGCAACCCTCGTCAACCTAGCCACTGCCCGACGAAATCCTCTAGTCTGATTGGCTGCCAGCTTCCCGGTGTTTTTGTTTTTCTTATGGGCAGGTTCTCTTTAATGAGTATCGAAGGGTCGGTTTTTTTGGGTTTTTTTCGTTTAAAGTACTAATATATTGTTGTGCCAACAGTAGAAGCGGTTTGTATGCAGTCAACCCATTTTCCCTTCTTTATCAAATAAATTATTTCTTCCTTTTTCATTCCTAATTTTCATCCGAAGGCTGCATTTCAATCCTTCATTATAACCTTTACTAAATAAATCAAGGCAAGCTTCATTATTTTTATTCATTTCCTCTGCTGATCAAAGCTTTTATTTTTCAATTTACTAATTTTTTATAGTTATCTATCAAAACCACTTTTAAGGGTCATCGAAAACCACTTCAATATGTGGTAATTACGTTTATTAATGTATGGATTTAGTTTTGTGAATTAATGTATAGATTTATTTACGAAAATTCGTTAAGGCTGTAAAAAATGTCATGTTTTGAGCCTTAAAAAATATTCAGCCTTGAAGTTCGATTTTATGAACGAAAATATCAATAGCTATCTCATCGAAATAACACAAGGTCTTTTTGATAATACTATAATGAAATTTAAACGTAAATCTTTGTATGTCTTCTCGCAAATGTCCAACGAACTTGTATTTCTAAACGAGAAATGATACCCTTTCCAACAAACAATAAAAATAAACAAAAGGTCTTACGACTCCCCACAATTTCCATTATATCCCCACAAGAGAAATACTTATTTGGAAAGTATATTATATCTAATATATATGAAATATGCCTAAAATATATTATAACTTCTCAAACCTTCATGCGCCTCTGCCATACTAAGCATACCATATAAATAAATAGAATTTATGTGCTACAATCGTCCAATTTTAATGGTGCTCGAATAGATTTAAGAATCGGACGTTACCCTTTCAAATAAAAACTCGTCATTTTCCACATTATGTTAAAACATGAGAGAATTATTGACGGAACAAGATTTCCAAAATATTTCTAACGCTATCTTGCAGGAAAACCCATGTCTGGAAGCATAAAATCTCAATTAAGAAAATTGATCATTGATCTAATATTTTTATGCTTTCAAATGAGTACTGGCTGCTATTGATCGCCATTAGTGAATAAACCCGAACAGTGAAAAAACAGCACTCCTGACTGTTGCCTGAGTTGAGCAGTACATTTGTACAGGAGGCAGCACAGTCGATATACTTCCTGCCTAAATGGTAGTTAATCACTCGTTTAAATTACAATTGAGCGCAGCAGCAGCAGTAAAACAATAAAAAGTGTTTTTTATTGAATATAAATTAATATTTAGTAATGCTAGGATTAACAAGTATACACAGTCGGGTAGTTGTAAACCGCAATTTATTTCTTGGGACGGTTTGAGATTATTCAAAGAAAGTGTTAGCAAGTAAGGGTTGCAACATTGTATAGGATGTCCCAGAATTAACGCATGATTTTAATCTGCAGCCATTTGTGCAGTAAAAAGCTGGCAGCCCTTGTCGGGTCGCAGATTGTCGTCGAATATCCCCAAAGTGGGGAGGAGACGCCCGCCGCGGGCTAGGATCGCTACAACCTCTAGCCGCCGTCCGGCGAGTGCCAAGAAAGTGATAAGGTGGGCGGACCTGTGGTCTTTCACCCTGGCTGCCGGCCTAGTCGGCGGGCTGCCTAATTCGTTTTGATCTGACTCCATAAGATCTTAGAAGGTGTGTGCCCCGACAAAGCACTATGTTCAGGAGAAGAGGAACAGGGTAGGTTTATAGGTAGTTTAATGTGGTCTTGGAATGACCACGAATTCACACTCGGTGTCTAAGGGTAGGCGAAAACCATCCGGATCTCAAAGGCGAGTGTGAACCGGAGAGAAGCAGACTGGGTTGCCGTGGGAGACGCTACTGGGTAAGTTAGTAGGGCCACGGCAACCGTCGTCCGCGAGGGAGAGGTCTCTCCCAAGAAAGTGCTAGTTTTAGCGAGACGAAGGCAGGGATTCCTATTAGGAAGGTGTGGGGCCTGACAACGCCGGACTAAAACATAGTGAGGTTGGGAGAGAGAGATGCAGAGGTAGTTGAATGAGAAGACCATGGTTTTGAGTAGAGCAGCAAGTGCCAGTGCAGAGAGAGAGATAGAAGTGTCCAAGATGCCGGTTTGGTAAGTACTATTTTTCGCCTTTCGACGTGGGGTTTATATACAGGCCAGCCGTGGTGGGGATGGCTCCCCACCTGCGGCTGTTTCTTCTATCTCCCCTCTCCGCCTGACGTCATAAGCTTTATTTACAAAACATATGGAAATATAGATAGATTTTTCTGGGTTTAGAAGAGGGGAACTTATAATTATTCGTAATTAAGATGTGACCACAACAGCCCTAAAAAAAAACAATTTGACAGCTGATAGTTTAGGGTTAGTAAAAATGGAGCGTTACACGATAAAACAACGTGTCTTTATTGTTGAACATTATCTCAAAAATAATGAAAGTTTGGCGGCCACAGTTCGAAAATTTCATACAAAATATGGTCGGAATAGTGTTTTGACTTCATCAACTGTCAAGAGATTAATTGAAAAATTTAGGGATACTAGATCAGTTGGAGACACTAAACACACTGGTCATCCAAAAACAAGCCGTTCAAATGTCAATATCGAAGCAGTGCGTGATGGGTGTTTTGAAAATCCAGGAACATCAATTCGGCGTCGTAAACACAGTTCTTTGTGCCGAAATTGGATGATATTGATATGGCCAATATGTGGTTTCAACAAGATGGTGCCACATGCCATATAGCCCATGAAACAATTCAAATACTGCATGAGAAATTTCCAGGTCGTGTACTCTCTCGTTCCGGTGATCAGAATTGGCCCCCTAGATCGTGTGATTTAACACCTTTAGATTCCTTTTTATGGGGTTATTTGAAGTCAAAGGTGTATTTCAACAAGCCCACATCCACCCGTGCATTAAAAGAGGAAATTCAACGCTGCATCAACGAAATTCAACCACATTTATGCCAAATGGTCATGGAAAATTTCGACAAAAGAGTGCGTATGTGCCAGCAAAGGCGTGGAGGCCATTTGCCCATTCCATTTGGCCATTTGTGTTATTCCATAAACCACCCTATCCTATTTACTTTGTAATACAATAAAAAAATAACAACAAAAATACTAAAAACTGTGTTTTCTATTTAAATCAAATCTTGCGTTGACTGGTACACCTGGGAATATATATACGTTAATATATCTGGGAATATATTAGGCTTAGGCATTGTATTTTATTTTGCAAAATAAAGACGGTTTAACAGAATAAACCAAGGTGCGTTGACAGGTGTAATAATCCCATTGCACCAGGATACGCGCACCAAGGGTGACGTACCCCCATCAGCCCCCCAGCAATATGGCTTTTGGGGAAACCTTGTGATAGGAGTCGTACTCAGGAAGGGAATGGGAACAAAAGAGATTTGGGTTTATTCGTATAGGGATAATATTGCCTTTGCCAGAGAGTCATGATCATTATTATACCTTACCCGGAATACATTTCAGTTCCTTGACGAATCTTACGATAAATGCCATCAAATCATCATAGAAATTTTTCTTTTTCACATCTATCAGAAATCAGTGCCTCAGTGACATACACGGATGACTTTCACCAGGTCCTCTAGCCCGCCTAAAGATCTGGGAATGTAGCACAAGAAGTGGAAGAGTGGAGAAGACATGAAGGGACACGCCGGAAGACACGCTAAGAAGTGGGGATGAAGCCCTCGCAGACCCGGTCAGTCTGTGCTGTGCCTCTGCCAGTGTCGGGTGTCGGTTCAGTGCTTCTCAGATGTTTGCGTCTTATCACGCCATGGTCATGTCTTGTCACTGAACTGGAAGGGTCAGTCTCTTATTATAATTACTTGCCTTGTATCACTATATGAACCCTTATCATACCCCTCTTTACATTTCTTTATTTTATTTATTGTTTTTGGCATGATATATTTTATTCACGAGTGTACATTAAGCATAAAAACCAGTTGATGCGATGGTGCAATGACAACCAGTGTTTTTTCTCACATGTAAGATTAAAATTTACGCTATTTTATTTGATTAGAAGATCTCTACAACAATTCCTTCGAATTCTTTTATGCATAAACGTTTCAAGCTGCTAGTTCAAGTGTTAGGATTCTGTCGTGTTCTTTTACCTACTATTTTTTGCCCTACAAAGCTTACAGGTTAAGTGATATTAGTAAGTGTTACCTATGTGACGTCACTTAAGTTTCTTAAATAATCAATTAAGTAAATTTGAAAAAAAACAAAAAAAAACTACGCCCTCCCTTCGAACGAAAATTATTGATTAAACCAGTTTTACAAACACTATCGTAGAACATATTGTCATACATATTCAAGCGAACGATGATTCCATGGCTGGTTGAAGGTAATTCCATGCCTCTTCCTTCGGGTATGGTAATTACTTGCATTAGCTGTCAGTGCCTGAGGGTATGTGAATGTAATGGAGCTAAGGGGTTAAATTTGGAGGTCACGGCCCAACGCTACTAGTTCCAGACGAAACCTAATTTTGATTTTTTTCTTATTTTTTGCTAAAAGCTAAATCGGAACTGAAACTTATTTGACAGAAATGGTTGACAACTCAGATGGAATTTCTTATAGTTTTTTGGAGGGGATATTAAGGGAGGATATTAAGGGAGGTTATTAAAATCAATCAAAAAGTGCATAAATATTTTAATATTTATCTGTTAGCCCATTTAATAACATCTATAACCATTAAAAAATATTACGTAATTGTGACCCAACGAAAAGTTTCTCATTGCCATTTCTAGTGCCTCCCGTGACGAGTGTGACCCATTTTCGATTTGGGAGTGTGTATTTCAAAATTTAGGTTTTTCTAAGTTTTGTTTTAAACGTCACTAACTAACGACGATCACTCCGCATGCCTCAATGTCTAACCAGTCCCTCCGGGCTTAGCAATGGGAAAATACTAATGACTTGTTCTTTCTAGTGTAACATTTTAACAATACCAAAGTAGGATGGTTTTATTGTTGCTTTATATTAAAATGGTCATCAATATTTTATTGCCTTCTCGTCAAGCACATTAAGGTGTTCTTCATTAATGCATTATATAAATCATCCGGCTTAGTCAAGTTAATTGCTGGAAATAGCGCGCCAGATGACTTTTTCCGTCGGGTAGGTTTGATGGCGTAAAATAGAGACGGGCTTATAAAATAATTATCTTTTAGCGGAGCAGTTCAAAAAACCACACAATTATACGAAAGCTTTAAGTAAGGATTTAAATGGCAGACTAATGATGAGTTGAAGCGCCGTAAATGTGAATTGTTTAACTCCCATGACAAGATTTCCCGCATTCCCTACTATACGTACAAAACAAATGTAGTGAATCTTGTGTGTATTACCATTAACATTGATTCAAGTAAGATTTCATGGTAGATAATCCAGATACATTGTAGTTTGTGCTAGTACAGATTCGTTATTTTAGTAATTACCAATTGCCACTAATTTAGACGCCGAATTGATGTGGCGTATTCGTGTTACTGTACTTTCACTTTTGTTGCATTTGCAACGCTCTATGCAAAGTTACACACATTTTTACTATTTACGAACTGAAGAAGATACCTGGATATAATAATAACGCAATGTATTATATTATTTCATCAGTTGTAAAAATAAACTATAAGCATTCTCCCTGAGAAAATAGCTATGATAATCATTTGTGAACCAAATAACTCTTTGTTGATGTAAACGTGCAAAGTCTCTGGGACATGGTCTTATTGAGAATTCTTGAATGATCAGCCGAGTCCTTAACTTGAGTCGGTAGCATCCTCGAAGGCTTCTACAAGTTTCCAGAGTCTACCTTGTCAATGACAGTGACAGGTGAAGGTGAGAGAACAGTCTAATCGAATGACAAAAGGTGACATATTGTAAACTGCAACAGGAATTAGACGAACAAAGACTATCCTATACTATCCTAATCTAATCAAGACTGAACCGATCTCTGACTGTCATAAACTGAATCTGGATGTTCTCTTGTTTTTCTATTATTATTTAAATGTAGTGTCCGAGTCCCCTGATAGCTTCCTCCTAGCAAACCGGACAGCTTTTCCATCAGAGGCATGACCTATTTCTCTCACCGCGATAGTTTTTTATTCATTTTGTCCAGCACGCCCACCGGGGGAGGTCTAATCGACTTACCCACTGCCTGGTGGACGTCAGAAAGAGATAAACCTGTGGTCTATTTGCTGGTGGCAGAGTCGGCGAGCAGCTTAACTCGTATTTGTTTATTGATCGAACTGTATAAGATCTTAGAATATGTGCCCCAACAATGCAATATGTTCAGGAGAATAACTACAGTCTAGGTATTATATAGGACCACGAGTTCACACTCGGTATCTGAGGGTAGGCGAAAACCGTCCGGATCCCAAAGGTGAGAGTGAACCAGAAATAGGCAGTCTGGACCGCTGGGGGAATTATGTTGGGTCCCGGAAGCCGTCGTTCATTGGAAGGTTGTGAAGGTCGTCAGCATCAAGCCTAGATCTAACGGGTAAGACTACAGAGGTACGTAGGTGATTGAATAAGAAAGGTATAGTTTGGGTGCCGATTTCGTGTTGAACACAGGGTTGGTTAGAAGTTCAGTGATCCATCAGAGCTTGATTTGTCTATGGGCAATGAACTCATCGACCGTCACTAGCTCGACATCTTCGTGCAGTTCACGACGCCACAAAATCTCAGATGAGACGGGTTATATTGACAGGTAGCTTTCTGCGCGCAGCCAATGAGAGACCAGCTTATTCCAACCAATTAGGTTTGCAGTTATCCTAACCCATCAGGGACGATTACGCCCCTAGTGAGCGCTCACGGAGTCGGTGACTCTGATTGCGAATCAGTCCAGTCTCTATACTCTGACCTGTAAGTTAATTGATATGTATAAGAATATGAAAACGTTGGCAGATGCTTTTTGGTTCGCCAAGAAGGTAACTTCTACTTATCCAGTGACGTTGACACGTGCAATTGATAAAGAGTGTTTATTCCTCCGGGAGGGGGGGGTGGCAATTGCCCGGTCCCCTTTAGGTTAAGTCTGGACTCAGCTGTGCAAAACACAATCCTGAAACTTCAGTTATATTTATTGCCCCATTCGCTCTGGTATCACCTTTACTTTTTTTTAAACGAGTAAAATTTTTTTTTTTCTATTTATGGACAGGTTATTTTCCTAAAGTTAAATTTCTTTGTGGCAAACCGACTTCTATGGCCATTCTTAGTATGAACACCACTTTGCTAAATATCATGTTATCTGAGATGGGTTACTTCAATGTTTGATATCAATATACACAGTATACTTTGAGCTGGAAGTGAAGAAAAAGTGCATACAAGGTTTTTCGGTATTTATCATATGAATTACCTCCTTTATTACATTGGTATAGAATCTAGAGATAATAAAACACATAAATAGTTTTAAAATATTCACTAATTACACTTAGTTATACATATTTATTTACTCGTTTCCTGGATATCTTCAGTTTAATTTCCTTTACCAACTAGTGATGAGGAATAAGGATTTTCTTCCAGCTGGCGGGTCAGATTCAACATACATATTTCTCGTTTACCCAAGGTAAAATCTTTAACAAATTCTGAGGCGTGAAATGCTTTCATCCATTGTGTCACGTATAATTTTCACACTTTCTCCATGGTCACTGGCTCCCGAAGAAAATAATGAAACCCTGAGATAGCCACCGAAAGAGGACCTGTGGGATTAAAACTATACGTCTGCAGTGCTCCCTATCAATCTATAATCAATAAACATACTTTTTATGTTGGCTGTAATAATTAATGTATCAATATTATCGCTGAACCCGAAGAGAGAAGCTCTACTGGCATTGAAGCCTAAGGGTATCGTCTTACACGCCTGTCTAGCTGGATACTCTACTGGATAATGTCGTAAACTTGATTTATCAATTTTAAATGTCAATTGTGCTGATTTGCATTAACGGAGTAACACATGAAAGGAGTACGTATAATTCGTTCAGAGAATTGAAACTAGATCCACTTTTTAACAAATTATACAACTATTTATAAAAATTTATGACTGGTGTGATCTCAAATTCGTAATTTATCGAGAAAAAATTGATACTTGCTTTCTTAAACGGTTTTTAACTTCTGTCCACTCGGTTGTCCTTGTGATATGTTCTTCATCCCCATTTCCAACTGTATTCTAACCCTTTATCGACGTCTGTCACTAGCACTGAATAAATTATTTCTTTTATGGAATTCGTCCGCATGTTGGTAGTACGTCATTCTTCATACGTCGAAGGAACCGTAGTTCAACATGGTGGAGCAGAAATGTACCAATTCATCGCTACTTGTTGGACACCTTCAAACAGGCCCAGGTAATTGTCATTCGTCTGCCTTCAACCATTTGGAACAACCATACAAATTATCATCCCCCCAAAAAATACTAGTTGAGCAAAAGTTGTGACAGGTTTTTAATGTCTATTTGCAATTACAGTCGGATAAAACAAAATACAAATTACCTAACGGCAATTACCTTCCGTTTGAAACCCTACTCAAAATTAAAAAAAAAATTTTGTAATAACAAATTAATGATCCTTACTTATGTTTTATTGAGATTTCTATATTTTTCATTTCTTCTTAATATAAAATCGTCCCTTTATGCAAAATTTCACTTCATTAGATTAAAAATACCCGGGAGCTAAAAATACCCGAACAGGATTGAAACCAATGTCTCGCACAACTAAACGTAAACGATTTGAATGTCACTTGTAATGATAATCCATTAAAACCCGACATACAGGACATTGAAGCCTTTAGTGTATACAATTAGTTGATTAATGATCGCTGTTTCATTAATTGCTGAATGTATATAATATTGTTGATTTTACTTCTAGCATCTCTGGGACATCAAATAAAGCTTCCCCGCCAAATATCATCCCTGAATGTGAAATAAAAAATTGTGAAAAGAAAAATTCAAGCACTCTTTTGATAAGTTTTAATGACTACGTAATATAGTTCTCTTCAGCCTCAACGCATATCTAGATCAATAATTTAATAGCTTATTCAATATAATGGAAATTGCTTTTTTTAATTAGTTAATTTATTAATGAAACAATTTTGTAATTATAATAAATAATATTTAGATTGATACGACAACAAAATTGTACTCGATTATTTATTCGGAAGGAAGTCTGGGTCTTCCTCACTCAAAATTATAGAAAAACATATATATTTTTAATAACAACTAATTAATTAATGATACTACCCATGACATACATGAGTTATATGTTCTGTTGAAATGGCTACTTTTTTTGTGTTCCAAATATCAAATGGGGCATCTATGTGAGGTGTACCTCTCCCATTAATTTTTTCACCACGGTGTATTCTATAATTATATATAATTATCTGTAAATTTAAAGGGGCTATGAAAGAAAAAAAAAATTAGACATATCTCGTTGCAGCACCTAACCAACCCAGTGTTTAACACTATGACCCCACCACCCCTCCCGCATTGATGGCAACAGACTATGGGGGGAAATTAGGTTAAGAATTATTATGTAAGTTCGTTTTAAGTTTGTTCAAAAAGGTAAGCCCCATCACTTTATTAGTCAGTTCAGTCCAGTCACGTATCATTATTCTTGTTTATTCCATTGTATAATTTTTATAAAATAACAAAACCTGTATATAATGTAGCGACGCTACAGGAAATACAAAAATAATTTGGAAATAGATTCACCTGAGGATCTTTAATTGTATATAATTAACTGTAAATTTAAAGGGGCTATGAAAGAAAAACAAATTAGACATATATGTCCATCGCGAGCATTCTCATCTCCCCGTAATGGTTTTATCCTTTTTCAGTCCAAAGTTGCGATGGGGTCCAAGCGGGTTTTCCTAGGTCTCCTTCGAGGAGTGGTGGGGGGGGGGGAGGGATTCCATACATTAGTTTCCTATTTTATCGGTTTTCATACATTCGACACACTTGTCCAGATCTCTCCAGTTCTCGTTTTATTCCCCATTGTCCCTTCATGGCAGCAATCTTTATGTTTTATCTTATCATTTCAACTGCGGCAAATCAGTTTAGCGCGTGAAACCAGATACAGCTTTATCTTTATTCCCTCGGTGCACATTGTGCTTATTCAGTCTTATTTCCTTTTCGTTTGTTTATATAAGTTTAATTTATATTATTTAGGTTAATTAAGTTCTTTTAATTTTTCATCTAAAATATATAAAGCCATTGATAAAGAATTTACTATAAATATCCTTTACTTTCATAGATTTAATACATAACGGACTTTATGAAGCAAATACTATTTATTTATTTATTTTAAGGGCATTTCAACTACTAGGGCTATTGATATCATAATTCCGATTGCATGTTGAACGTTTATTTAATGATAGATAACTCAAAATGTACTCAGTACCTTAGTGTCCTTTAAAAAATTAAATAACCTCTTCGGCTGAGTGCTGTTACCGTTTAGCTTTCCACAGTTGTCCCACAGTCGGTGGAATTGCAATTCAAGGTGAACAAAAGTAGTATCTCATTTGAAAAATGTCCGAATTGTAACGAAATTGGGTGATTTATATTTTATGGGATTTAGATTATGAATTCGAAATCCGATTTAAAGTTTAACAAAGCGTATCATTGGTAATGCAGAATCGAGAATATTTTTTATTTCATATGCAAATGTTTGGGTTTTTTCACTTCAAATTCGTTGTATACAACCATAAACACGTAGGGACTTATTTAAAAAAGGAAGCAAAGACTATCATGTGTTAAAAGGTAATAGTTTTATTTGCTTACGTAACATTATGATATGTGATCGTTTGATGAGTTTTAATTAGAATTAATGAAGCGATAATAATCAAAATGTTGTAGTGACTCAGGGGATGAGGTATTTTCCTGGTCTGCAGTGAACTCATACTGGCTGAACAGGTATACTTCAGGGGATAAAAGACCAATTTTTTTTTTCTGGAAGATCGCGATGAGTAGTGATGATGAGGTCAGAAGATGTGTGGAATAATTCGGTCAATGCTGCAACTCTTGAGATTTTTTAGGAATGGGAGTCACTAAACTTTCACAGTCCTTATTCCTGACTTCTTGAGCCTCGTCTGATGGTCAACCAATCTGTAACAAGGCGTGTTATATGATTGCAGAACTATGAATTAAGAGTTTATAGATGCTGGCTGGCCATTTACACAAACCAATGCACAATTTCATGGTGGTAAATGAGTATTCATCAAACTTCTCGCATTATTGCATGACTAGATGGTACTGGTAGGGAGTATTACTGACAAGCGACGAATCAAAGCTTGACTGGCACAAGTTATTTCATTTGCAAGGCCTGGGTGGGTAAAACACTTTCTAGACATTCAAATTAGGGAGGAATTTTACCGTCGTTCCTTTGCTTATGCATCTCATTATTATTTTACGTAATAATATAGACGTAATTAATCGTCATACAAAGTAAGCAATTTGTTCTGTATATTATCTGCACTTGATTTCAGTTCAATAAGTATTAATTAACTTACCTGAACTAGCAGCGTTCATTATTCAAGTTTATTCCCATCTTTATAAATCTCTATGTCAAATAACAAATATGACTTCATTGAACGGTCAGCAGGCCCAGTACGAAAATCTGTGTGTGTACTGTCAAAAATACTTCCTATATTCTAGACAGGTTGAAAATCTTCCATTTTTGGGAAAGATGTGGCTCAATCATTCTTAGCTGGTTGTCCTTTTTATTACTGCGTCATGTTTGATGGCTGAAACCGAACTTCCACAAAATCATTAAACTTGTCATTGAAATCGAGTTCGTAACTAACACCAATTAATTTTTTTTTTCCTGCCATACTTAGCATGATAATTCCATACGATGTCCGATGACGCAAAAATATAACTTTTAAATCCTGAAAATAAAATAATGAAAATTTTTCCTAGATGATTGTATAGGTGGTATCAAATCAAAAACCTCGACGTGTGTTGATAGACTATATGGTGGAAATTTATTGTTCTATGATTACAGAAAAATAACATAAAATTGGATTAATGTTTTTTCAAAAATCTGTGGCCGTGGTCACAAATTTCCAGTACAATAAAAGCCATTCCATGAGGCGTGTTTGAGGACTGCTGGCCTTAACACAAGTCTTTTTTATTACTTTTAGTGGAACAGCCAGGTATCATCTTATCATATCATAATATTACCACACTTTTTTTAACGAATATGTGAATGTTCTCTCATATTCTGGTCCTTACGATTTGCAACCAACACTTCTTCTTATGTAATCACAAAATTGTAATAAAATATAATCTCTTTCTACTTCACATAATCTCTTTCACTTTTTTTCTCAACTCTCAAGTTTATTTCATTCCTCAATGAAAGATACCTCACTTATGGCAATCGAATGAGTTCTATATCAATAGCTATAAAGATCTAATGACCTTGATGAAAAAATGATAGTCTTGTATTCATTACATGCTTCATTACATGCTTCTATGATACAAGGACCATTGTTCTCGCAAATTTGTTTATAAAATTAAATTTCTTTTACTTTCGTACTATTTCATTTACTATTAGTTGGTAATAATTGTTAATTATCGCACAATACTAGATTGATAATAACCTTGGAATACGTATTAGAGATCGTCTGGGTGCAGGCCAATTCCATGTGGCTTGTAGTTTTCTCAAATATAAATAAGCAATAGTGGAAAAACTCGCTATTTTTGACCAAATAATTATTCCTATTTAAATAAAAGTCGATCAGAATGAATGTGCGGTATGGACTTGCTCTCATTACTTGGTTTTTTGTAACATATTAGAATTTATTTTTGCGTTTCAGTCTTTAATGTGCTAAGACATGCATGGTAAATCAGAACTTCAAATTTTAAACAGCTGTAATTTTTGTAATAAAAAGTCGGAGAAATCGCAAATACTATTTTTTACCATTTTCTCCGTTATAATGTCTTCACCGTCACATAAACACCACAATTCGTGGTGTTGTGGAGTGTACCAATCAAATTAGAAATTGATTTTGTGATAGGCCGCTATCGTAGCCTAGCAGACAAGTAGGGAAGTAGGAGGAAGGCGATTCAGAAATCGTTTCTAAAAACGGAGAATTCTTGAACATATAAATGGTTGGATATCGTCTGCCTATTCCAGCTTAACATAATTCGCTGGACACTTATGCAGGGTTTGAAAGCCCGGATTTTTTTTGGTTAGATAATTCGTGTTTTTATTTTACGATTGATACTTATTATTTTATTTTTTATGCCACTTAACCCAAGCAAAGTAAGATATACTCTTCAGAATAGTTTCTGTGCATCGCAGGTTCTAAGTGTTCCCTCCACACATTATCTGTCTATCAGTTCAGTCTCATTTAATAATGACCTTCATGGTATATCCAGGAACCCGATATTTATATATATATATATATATATGCATACATACTTTTTAAAAAATTGTTTATACACAGTAATAATTCTGTTTTTTTTTTAAATATATTTATGGTTTGCGTTCAAAATTCAATGAACATTTTTATTTTTCCAAATATGTTTGATATATCTTGATTTGTGGTCAAAATCGCCAAACATCACCACCCTGGTGTGTGATCTCACTTTACAGCCCTATTTAATGTTCTAGAGAGTCGAAATTGAAAATCACAATATTCCCACAGAGTGTCGAACTGGGAGCGTATATACAATAAATGTTGGCACAAGATAAGTACCTATTTTTTAATTTGATCTAATTATCATATCAGTTAAAATTGATCTGAGAACATTATGTCATCTTTGAATAGAAGCCCACGCATTACCTGTCTGTCTGTTCAGCTTCATTTATTTGAGTAAGCGAGATTGTGCAACCCGTAGTGTGACTGTCTGACTTTCATGGTATATCCAGAAACTCAACATTTATATATATACTTTTCAAAACATTGTTTACACACAGCAATACTGTGGCACACAGTCTGCAAGAATAATATGAATCTGCTAATTAAAATGCTTCCATTCTTGGACTTTGTGGCTTTACCTTGGACCAAAAACACCCCTTTGGATCTCAGCAACTCTCACTCGTAGGTGGACCCCCCCCCCTCTTAGTAATTACTGATCCATGTCATATTTTGTTTATTTCGGAAAATATTTGTTCAGCAAAGAAAAATGTTTGACATAATGCGAAAAAGAAAGAAACCCACCTAGCTTTCTACATTTATACGTCATTTAACTTCTAGTCTTTAGTTGTTCGGTTGGAGTCGGAACGAAATAGCTAGTGTGGTTTTAGGTGCTTTCTCCCACTGAAGTACTCCATGATAACCTAAGAAATAGGGATTTTTTTCAAAACTAGAGGTGTTTCAGCTTTCCTGATAACTACCATGGGAGTGAGCCAACTGTTGAATGCTGTGTTCTTTCATCCCTGGCTGACCGCTGACGTGCAAACTGACGTGTTAATTCAGTTACAAGTCTTTTCCTGTAACTCACGGCAGGAAGCTGTTGTGCATCTGATCATCTAACTCATGGATACGCTCATTCATCAACGACAAACCCATCTTAAAATCACTTTGTAAGCTATACCATACTTCCTTCAAGAAAGTTCGTTCGCATGCATATATGCGCATAATACTCACAGGAAATAAGCTTTTCGTCATAAGCCAAGAAAATAATCTTGCGTTGTAGTGGTTAAGAAGCCGGGATCATGGCATTAACGAAAATGTCACACTATTACACATAGTGAGAAGCTTGAATGTTTCAAGATTTATCGGTATGAACAAAGTTCTGAGTCTAATCTTTAGACCATTTTTTTTAAAGATAAGAAATCGATAAAACACCAAGAGGCATAAAACGCAAACTATTTACAGGAAAATGGAAAAAAAAAAATGTTTTCAACCCCATCAACTTGAAGGATATTTCCTGAGGAAAGCTATAATCAATAACAATTACAATTTTTACGTACTACAATAAATAATTATATGAAGCACGTTTATTAATAATTATAGAAAAACGTTGATCGAGGTGTTAATTTGTGAATTCGACTTTTGCAAACTTTGACATTTTCCTGCACATATGATAGTAGATCCTAACGGAAAACGAGCAGACAGTAGTTTTATGTCATCAAATATGGTAAGATTTCATTGAACGTGCCATTAAAAATTCTCGCACGGGCCCCACCACGCCACCCTCATTTTCAATTTTCGCTGCTGCTACAAATCGAAAATGTATACCTCGAGCGTTGGCAATAACATTTATTGGGCTTAAATTATCTTAGTCGATACTTCATCGACAGCAAGCAACTTTTCATGAAATTCCCTCATATTTCGGCTGAACAAGATCTTCTGGATGCTGGTCTGCATTACCATAATGATTCCTCTGGAGAAAATGCATCCCAACAAGATCTGCTCCATCTCGCACGACGTTACTCGAAGCTGTCCATCACTCAACGGTACTGCTTGGACCCTTGATGCCTTTCGTTGCGGAAGACATTCCACGGAGGCGGTACCGCACCTCTCGCACGTACAGAGCCAAGGACCTCAGGCCCAACTGTCCGGATCCAATCCCGTCAAGAGGACATTGGAATGTATTAGGCCTCTGCCAGTATAAGAACTTGTAGCCTCGGGATGATGGAGAGGAACTCTAGAATACCCTTCAAATTCTGAAGTCAAGCTACTCGGAAATTAAAGTCCTTTTCCTTCCCACAGTATGTATGTGTATGATTATTATTCCTACTTGAGCAGTGTCAGACCTTTAGTACATAATAACCTAGTCAACAATTTTCCTAACCTTTATTTTCCCACATCCTATTTTTTATAAGTTTGAGAGCTGAGAAAAAAAAAAAAAGATAAAAAAAAAGACCTTTTGTAAGCAGGATGTTTACTAAGCTCTTGATCATGCCACATACTTACTTTGGAAAAACAAAGAGCTTGACTCTTATTGCCAACCCACAACGAACAAACATACTTGATTCTTTGGTTTTGTTTCAACCAATCCTTTATGGAAACTATTGCTGTCTGCATGAATTTGTGACTGAATAAGCATGAAACAAAAACTATTGCAATTATTTGCAATAACTGCCTACTAACAACAAATACGCTAGTGGTAACAGTACGGAACAAACATATTATATATTAAAAATAATAGTTTAATAAATGATTACATTAAAGAGCTCAACGTATTTGTTGTGTGATAAATTGTAACTAACGATGCAGTTATACCTTTATGTTCTTTTTTTTTTTTTTGTGTCTGTATTACTTTATTGTTGTTATTCTATTTATTAATATAGTTATTTTGTGTTTCTTTTTATTTCTTAGAATCTACTACCAAATAATGTTGTCGGGTCGTCACAAGGGGGGTGCCTAGTTACCCTAGCCCTGGTGACAAGTGAGGGTTGTTTGAGTTTATAACCTGGACAATCGTTTCATGACGGCGTTACTATCTGACTCCATTTTTGATAGGTATGTGCCCCGACAATGCACTATGTTCAGGAGAAGAGGTATAGGGTAGGTAGGTAGGTAGTTTGTGTGGTCTTGGAATGACCACAAATTCATACTCGGTATCTGAGGGTAGGCGAAATCCGTCCGGATCCCAAAGGCGAGTGTGAACCGGAGAGAGGCAGACTGAATAGTCGCGGGAGACACTGCTTGGACAGTTTGTAGGGCCGCGACAACCGTTGTCTACTAGGGAGAGGTCTCTCCGAAGGAGGTGCTAGTTTTAGTGAGACGAAGGAAGAGATTCCCGCTCGGATGGTGGGGGGTCTGACTAAGCCGGGCTAAAACATAGCGAGGTAAGGAGAAAGAGATGTAGAGGTTTTTCATAAAGAAGCAGTCAGGTTTGCAGAGTTCCAGCGGGGAGCCACAAGCCAGTGAGTAATTGCTAGGAGTTGCCAGGAGAGAGAATGATTTACAGGGGCTAGACCGCCGCCTTAAGTACCCGGCCAGCCTTGTCCTTAGCCGATAACCATTAAGATTGGTGTAACCAATGGTGAATGGCTTCTTTGTCCTCTGGGAGAGGCTGGATGCCGGTTGTTAGGGCTGCGGGTCTTCTAGGGCCTCATTTGGCATACCTGGCTGACAGCTGTGACCCATCTTAAGTAACTACTTGGCACCCCGCAGTTTTATTGCTTAACACATTTACAATGATTTATATTTTGTTAATGTTATTTAAATTTGTCTAAAATATATTTTGTTCATGTTATTTACATTTGTTTACCATATATATACAATATAGGGTGATTTATCTTATGTAGATAGCGGTCGCTGCAAATGTTATTATTATACTATTAATAAAGGCATATTTTTTAAGTTCTAATTTAAAAAATAAAATGCAAGTTATTTAAGGGTTGTTTCAGCTTGTTCACTGTAACCTCCCTTGTTCTGTGAATAATTGAATTGAAATAGAACATAAATATGTTCTCATAGGGTGTTTTTTTTTTAATTTTAATAAAGTTAAACAAATTTTCATTAGTAATACTTTATTAATTTTAAGTTATTGACTAATTTTCAATGTTCAAGTCAAGATTCTTGCTATTTCGGTTACTATCCCTTATGAATACAATAATGCAATTACGCCATTACTCTAGGATGTAGTCCGCTTGGAATAAGATAAATACAGATTTAAAATTCATCGGCGAAAACTTAATCGATGTTTCAGTAATTAGTGACTAATAAAAATAAACATGACACTATGTTGCTATCTATGGTCAATTCTGAACACATATCTATGTTCACTTACCTTAAATGGCCACCACCTAATGCAACGGTTCGAAAAATATAGCTGAATGTAATTAACTAAGCTTATGTTAATAAAATAAATACTGACAACAATTAATGGGGTGCTAATTCAGATACATATTCGAACAGCCCGCATGATTGGTACTATGCCATTCGCGCCGTAAGTCATCTTCTTGGATAAAAGATAAATAAACAGTTGTATCTTCTAATGTGTACATCGAATCGTAAGAAAATGTATTTCACTTGAATTAAATTATTTACAATTTGTATTTTAGTTCCATTCATCTTCCTACATTGGTCTTCCTGGTTCCTTTATTAACATAAGAAGAGGATCTTCGATTTCTTTATCAGAAGAGTCAAGATTTTCACTTTCCCGGACTTTCACTCAATATAATTAACAATTTTAGACTGATCGAACTGAGAACTCTCACTTACTTAATCCTGTAAGCAAGGAAATTAAACAGGAAGAAATTATCACTTCACCATTTTCACTGGGTTGAAAATGGTTACTTTTGGTTTTAGATTATATGGGTTAACGATTTACTAGTTACGAATATTACTAGTTAATCCGGGATCAGTGTCCTTTGTAAATTTTTCCCCATTACGTAAAATAGTATTTTCTTTAAATATTAACCCATACAAACCGACTCAAAAGGCCCCCTAATTTCTGCTGCTACTTTGTGGATATTTGTGGAAATATTTTTTTTTGTTTATGTTTGCATCACCGTATATAATTAGGTTTTAGCCATTGGGGTTTCACTGACAAATCTAAAAATTTAGAGTTGTGGTGGGACCGACGTTTTTTACTGTTATATTGTAACCAAACTATTTAGCGTAATCAGCGGTTGAATACAGCATAAAAATTTCAAGACAAATTGTATTTTTACGAACGCCTCCGTCGTAGAACGCATAAACCGCTCTACAAGTTCGGTTCTGACAATTTTCAAGGAGTTGGGGAATAAGACCAAAATATTTTTTTAGGAAAACTTTGATATGAAATTCATAATGTGTCTATCGAGGGCAAATTCCTTTTCAAGCAGCCTCGTACTGGAAGTCAGGGATGTTGGAAGAGGTTCTCAGTAAATTAAGAGAATTCTTATTTATGCAATCTGAATTAGAAAAACATGTTGTTTTATCACATGCAGAATGGGAAGGATATGCAATTCTTCGTGGAGGTTGACTAGTTTTCGTAGAATTTCAAATGGAAAGATTTCGATTTAAAAATATTTGAACTATTCTTTGAATGCTATGTCAAAGAATACATTATACATATATTATTGGTTTTAGGATTGGGTTCTATACAAGTCTCTATATCTTGAAAAAAATACATCGCTGGTGCTTTTCCACAGAACGATTTATGAGGAGTAGGCTAAGTTGATTTCATTTGCATAATTTCTAGGCTAATTCTCAGCCAGGAAGCTTAGTGTTAGCTAAGCGGAAGAGCAACCGGTTGGAGATCGGGAGGATCTGGTTTTGAGCCGAGTAGACTTCGGCGAAATCGACATTAACACTATATTCTCCAAATCCTCCACACGAAGTGAAGTAGAAGGAATTATAAAAGAGAAAAAAAAATTACAATTGATATAGCGCTGACTAAAAAAAACATTGGTCAATATTATAAATATATTTACACAAAAGATTATAAGTTTTAGGAAATTGGTTTTGCGCATAATAACAAAAAAAAAGATGAATTCTTAGTAAAAAATAAGTTAAAATGTATAAGATTAACTGATGCGATTGAGTGAGGGCGCTCTGGAACAAGCCCTGGTTGATACTTTGCTGCTCATAATAGAGTGGTTCGAGTGTGCGAGAGGTAAGACGAATGTATAAGAGGAAGAACGAAACAAAACTCAATGTACTGCGGTAAAGAGAAGCCACGAGCTTCACTGACGAGCGATGGTTTACAACTGAAGACCTCTGGCTGACTGGCCAGGTGGTAGTTTTAATCTTCAGTTAGTGGATCGTTTACGTTTTTCCAAAGGATTAACTCTCTTTTGACAGCATTCCCACAGAACCAAACAATTTTATTTCTAAGTGATGTAACAGAGTTAAAGTTGACTAAAAATAAATTAAATGAACTTTGTAAACACGCGCACTGAACCTATTTTTGAATATTGCTACTGAAAATAGCATAGTTTTAAAACGGTATTCACTAAAAGAGTTTATTTGGAAAAAAAAAAACTTGGAACAAAATAAATGTATATGATTAATCTCCATATGGAACGAAAGATTTATGGTTTTAAAATAAATTTAAAAAAATAAATTAAACCATTTGTGAATCCAAAAACAGAAAAATTAATAATACAAAAATATGTCTGGCCGCAACAAATATAATTCTTAAATAAATTGTTTCTATTGTTGGATCTCAAAACTTTATTATTTTAAAATTATATTTGTGTTACAGCCTGAAATATTCTGACTGCGTAGAAAACTTAAAATCTAAAATAGCTTTTGAATTGGAACATAAAAAATCTTAAATTTTTGCACAAAAAATTCCAGACTTCTTGTTTTATTTCACCCAACAAGTAACCATCAGGCCTATTGTTGAACATAGTAATTAAAACTATAAATACAGCATATGCCATAGTATGCATCGCCTAATTAAAGGTCTAAAATATCAAAATAAGACATTAACAAATAAAATAATAAAAGAATAAGGCACAACAAGTTCTTATTTTCTATTAATATTGTCTAAGGGAACCTAATATTATCTCTATGCTTTCCATTGATTAATTTTTTGTCATTAGTCGGTTTTTCTTTTAGATGTTCTTTACATCCTATAATTGTCTATAGGTTTTGACAACCAATCGTTTGCGTGGTTAAGAAGCTATTATTACCCCCACCCTGATTCTCAGAGTAGACGTTTGTGAGTTTCCTTATGAATCCTTTACCTTACTTCACCCTATTTCCTAGTCGATACCTAACACTTGGCGGTACTGTGTGTGACGTATAGACTACGCACTGTGACAGCGGCCTGGCATGAGTAAGCCAAGAGGAACTTTTCATCCAAATCGGCGTTCCGGAGGTTCCCATATGCCACCATTCGGCCACTGTTACCGCGGTCTTGGCATTTCTGGGTCCTACGTAACAGTTACCTCACAATATCGGCGGTGGTTCCATGGATCAGAAAGCTCGGGCCAGGATATTTCCATTCTGAGGATCTACTTTCAATGAAAATCTGAGCGATTGTCTTTCACCCATTAGTATTTCTGTTTGTCTTATGAAAAAAATATAATAATAATAGGCTGCATTGTATGTTCTGCGATTAGCGCTTGGCCTTAACTATCAATCTTTAAATTTGGTTTACAAAATTGGATTTGATGTTGTTTTTATATTCAAGTAGCTACCTATTTATCCTCACGACGCTGAAACCCGATCAGAACCATACACAAAGGAAAATTCCTAGAGCATACGGTCTCCGCTTTTACAAGTCAGAAAGCGGACCACTAGACTACTGTGGCTTCAATTTCGAACGTAAAACTGCTTCAATCGATCCAAAATAATAAACATATTTGACAGTAGGTGGAAATAAGCTGGTTAGTTATCGGTTTAACACAGCTATGGGGAATACGACAAAAAACAATCAAAATTATCGGTCCCATATTAGTAACATTTAAGTATCTTAAGTCCCAGTCCAGAAGTTATGCTTCTGTTTTTTTTTCCTATATATTTATGAATACATCAAATATGAAACGGAAGAATAATTTCAAAGGTATTCACATAATAAAGTTTTATGAGCAATAGAAATTAATCTCGTTTCAGTAGTGTTTTTTTTTTTACTTCATATTTTAGTCATTTAATTTGTTTTTCATTTGTTTAAAACACAAAGTAACATAGTTTAAAAAAATAGATAAATATTTTCGGGCAAAAATAAACAACACATGAAGCCCAGCAGGTATGTTCCAATAAAAATACAGATTAGTATATAATTGACCTAAATTAATTTTGAGCGATATTAATAATTTTAAATGACTAGAAAACCTGCGGATCCAAATATCAACTACTTATCCTAAGTGTTTCTATAACGCATGAAATTTAAATTGTGATGGTTCTGTCCCGTATACATACGTCCCGTACAATTTTTTTTAAAAACGTAATTGTTTGTAAAAGGCCAAGAAGTTCTGATGGACATAAATTAAATATAATTGTTATCCGTATCAAAAACTAATAAACCCTTAAGGTTAAGTTTGGAAGTGCTTTTGAAAGTTTGGCCTACTGAATGAAGCACTGTACTATTTAGTTGGAGGAAATTCCAGCCTCGTCATTTGTTCTTTAACCTGTTTTTCAGGAATGTCTGATTTCCCAGTTGTTAGTAGTGTGATACTAACCACAATATCTCTCAAGAGGTGTACTTACACAGACAATAATCGCACAGAGATCGAAGGGGAAAGTCCTAGCCACCGTTGACCCGAAGTTTCCAGAGCACAATGGATTTTGCTGCGTTCCGTGAAGGTCGTCGTTACTTACAGGGTAACGGTTACTCCTCGTAACACCTGGTGCTAATGGTGTCGATCTCTGCTCTATCGCACAAAAACTATTTCAGCTGACTCACCGGGCTACGTATCAAGGAAGTATCGCTCCAATGCATCGAACTATATTTTCACTTGATCTCCGGTTGCGTAATATTCAAACTTTGCACACTACATGTAGCTATTATAGTTTATTATAAAGGCTATTTACAAATTAGATGGCTAAGAATCATACTGGTAAATAAAATATTGCGTTTTTATCTATGTCCAAAGGGAGAGGCTTCATTTTGAAAAATGTACGGGGCGGGACAATCGTCTGAGTGAGACGATAGCGGCCATATGCAATTGGTTCCATCAATTTCAAGTTTGAAAGATTCATTCCACATGGCCTCGGAGTTAGTTAAGATATAGTGATGTGAAATAATAAAAAAAGTTATTCAATTGTGCAGCAGTTTCACACAAATGAGAGCTTCAATGATCTTACTCATTAATCCCTCATGAATTATATCCTAAGCTTTATTGAAATATATTTATTAACACAAACATTCAAAAGCAGTTCAACGGAACAACTTAAAATTCTAACACGATTTTAATGAGAGTTTTAATAACTTTGTGTAATTACAGCTGAAATATAAAAAACAAATTATTTTCAAGGCAACAATATCCTTGCTTTTATAGCCATGAAAGCTATTTTTATTACCAAACGATTAATTATTTAATAACCTTTAATTGTTTTACAAAATTAAAAAAAAACTCATATCATTGGGTAATAAAATGGAATCTTGATATAAAAGTTCATGATTATAGGTCAAACATGAGAACCACAATTACCAGGACAGATGGACACACAGGTGAAAACATGAAGGTTTACGATTTTGAATGAAAATCAATAAAATATTAGTTGTTGGTGTTTTTGCTTACATTTCTAAAAATAATTCCACCTCAGAAGCCATTCGTTAAGGAAACCACAAACAATAGTTTTTAATATTTTATAATTTATAATATTTTTAATATTGTGTATGCAATGTTTCCTTATATTTCTTTTATTATTGCAGGGGACCTTCTTGGCAGGTTTCTATAGAAACTGCCTAAGTAAAAAGACAATTATATAAAGATATTCCAAAGAACAAAGTTTTGAAAACCAGCTGTAGAAATCAGTATTGAAAATGGTTGAAGGCGATAATAATAGATTTTTTTTTTATTTCAAGATTTAAATTTCAACAAATCAATTTTTTTTTACCAGAAACTTTTCTTCTGTTTACACCCGTAGCTGACCATTTGTTTCTAACCATTTCAAGGTTAAATACCGTTTGTGAATGCTCTGCTGAGACATGAAAATTCACATGGAGTTCCCATTGGAGGTCGGAAAGGCATGAAAAATATAGCCATCCCATGTTAGCAAGTATCATTAAAAAATTAATAGTTTGGTATTATAAAAATATATCTTATAATTATGAGTACTGTATCAAATGGGAGATCGTCAAATATTGTTTAACAATATATAACTTTTGTTTTATTTTTTCAATCTTTAATTACAGGGCTTTCAAACTGTCATTAGGATGACGTTCGTAACATTAACTCCACTAGTGTCTTTGTTCTAAAGTTTCACTTTGCCTAGTGGTTGATTTGATGTTTCGATGATATCTATAACAATAAATTTAGATAGGTAGTTAATAGATCCATGTTCAATACGTCCGAGATCAGAAACTATTATTATATTCCCAATGTTAAAGAAACTACTAACATAACCATAAATTATATGAAGATGTCTCTTAATTCTTTCTATGTCAAAGGATTTTCCAATGATTTAGTTTTTTTACCTAGGTTGCATATTGTGTTTCCTAACATTTTGTTCACAATTGCAGGACATTTCACGGGGTCATGATGAATTGCAATATATAACGCTGTATCTGGAGTTTTTGATAAGAAGTCAAAAAATTTAGATCAAAATAGTTCGTCATGCATCACTTAAAATATTAAACATTTTACGAATCCGGTTATTAATTATGTAGCATGTTTTATATACTCATCATGTTTCTATAGCTAATTTAAGCATCAAGTCATTTAATTTACTTTTTAAACTTTCCTTACCGGTGAGAAGAAAACCAACTTAACAAAGAACGAAGCATTCTTAGCCTTGTGCGGTTTCGTTCCCTTTCTTTTTACAGTTGAAGATTTTCCACTGGTTGAGTGTACAAGCCAACAGGTTGACGTTTGACTTACCGATGATATTTCTTCTTGTATAACCAATATTGGCGAACGATCTGTTGTAACAACAAACCATTTTTCAACACCATCTGACTTAAAAAAACAAGAACGGTCTTTTACACAATATAAAGTTGAAGACACTTGAACGTGATGTTTCCAGAGGATTTGGATAGTCAGATAATTTCTGGTGGAATTTTAGGAAGCTTAGGAAAATATGATATTCCATATTGACAATTTTAAGGTAATTATCAAACGTTTTATTCGTGGAATAAAAAGGTACCGTAACTGATGCTTTTAGGACTGGATGCGTTTATTGGTTGAGGGCTTTGCTGATCCCCGTAGTTCAAGTCCGTAAGTCCAGTTTTAGGGTGACTTTATATATGAGTATTTTGTTTTCTAATGTGAGGTAGAGTTTCTTGTTGATTAGTCTAAATAGTAGCCTTCAGTTGAGTTCCTGCCGTTTAAGTTGCGTATGAGGGCTCCAGGTTAACCTTTGGTCTAGATGGAATCCTAGGTATCGCACTGTATCTGATGTGGGAACATGAGAATCGTTGAAGAGAACTGATGGGTAGGATTCACGTTGTATGGTAAATGTACTGTTTGTACTCTACCTGTTGTTGACTTTTATTCTCCGCCGATTTGACCACTGCTCGATCGTCAGAGCTGAAAAAATAAGGTATACTTCGCGAAGTCCCTGCTGCACTGTGGAGCATTGGAAGCCTGAAACCAATCAGACGCCCCGGTAGGAGATTGTGGGTTTCCAAAATGGGGAGGAGACGTTTAATGTTCTAGAAAATTTTGGAGAGAATTGGGAATAGACAAACAGACCGATAGGATGGAGGGCTATTTGGTGGTTTCCCGGGCTTATGGCATAATATTATAATGGAAAATTTCCATAGAGTAGGAAAGCGTGTGGTTCGAAACTTCACAGCAGAAGATATTTGTGAGAAATACTATGGCTTTGTGTGGTAGTTGGTGGAGGATTCGTGTAGTCAGAAGGTCATATCCAGGAGATTTGTTTCTTGGTAAATAGTGTTTGACTTAGGAAGGGGGAATTGCCTTAAGTGGGAGGGATAGAGGAAGCATTCGTTTTAATTGCAAAGTTTTCTTAATCATTGTCTCTCTTAGGAAAATTCTCAATTGGATCAGTCAGTAAAAGTATACTTCACAGATGTTGAAAGTTTAGCCTCTGTAGTACCAACCATACAGTTATTTAATAGCTGTGCCAATAACATCGTTTCAAAATGTAAAGCTTTGCCAATTTCAGTCATTTAGAACTGCATATGTCCTAACTGTATTTAAGTATTTAGGCATCATTTTTTCATAGATCCTGAACAACATGACTAAACGCCTACGATTGGATTCAAATGTATATTTCACCAAAAACCATGTCCCAACTTGTGTAGTGGTTAATGTAACCACGTGGAGTAAAACGTCTCAGTTCAAATAAACAATGTCAACAAAAAAAATTTTGTCCACGTTCATTTCTGAAAAAAGTTGTTTGTATGCCCAGACACCCTCGTTGGCCTAATAAAAATTATCCGGTGACACGAAATCTTTAAATAAAAACATTTTTAAATTCATAAAAATCGTGACATATTAGTTCGAATCTCTAGGTGGAAACTTCAGTTGTCTTCAGCTCCTTGAATATTTACTTCCTGAAGCGCAAGTAAATAAATGGGTTTCTCCTGTTAGGATAGCACACCTATCACCCCTAAATGATTAAATATCATGGAGTACGGGAGGTTTTGTCAAACAATAAACAAACTGAAAATATCGACCAGTACAGTGGACCAATGAAATTCTTTGGTCTCAAATTCTACAAGCAAATGAATGTAATGGTTGTTCAGAGAAGGTAAGGATTTATTTTTTATCTAAAGTTACATCACGAAACATGCTAGGGATGTTGAACCTGATATTTAATCATTAACCACTAATATTACTAATGATTTCTATTCTTATTCCATACCACTCTTTGCCATGTCTAGTTCCACATCTTCTATCCACTGTATTCTTTGGCTGACAAAGGAATGGAAGAGTTTCGTGGAGATCATTTCAAATTGGTCAAAAAAATTTTTTTTAGAGAAAGGACAAACGTATGTGACAGATTGAAAAAACGTAGTGACATTAAATTAAGATTCTAGAACGCAATCGAAACGTACATATACATTTTATCCCTAGAATAAGAACAATAAAATTTCTTCAATTATTTTCAATAACAATTTGAGCCCTTACATTTTCCTTTTGCCTAAAATAAAAGGGATACTTCAATACAACTCTCTCAACATATTGACTGACAGCTAGACCTGAGCTCAAGAGATACGTATCCGAAATAGAAAGTGAGAAACGCATTGAATTCGTCAGGAGTCTTTGCCGTTTGCTGCATACGCACTCACAAAGGTGGCCGCGGAGGAGGTTGTGCAAAAGTGTGCCAATACTCTCCTTGGCTTTTTTACTTTCCCTGTCGGCGGGGAAAATATCTGGAAAAGTACAATGGCCTATAGTACCTGTGGTGTAGAGGAGTCGATCATTTCTCTCATGTACATGTCAACATAAACCTTGAACATAACATGTCAGAAGTTTAATAAGAAATAATAACAAGGTATTTTTGAATTTATTGTGTGCGTAACTAGCTACTTTTTATTAGCAACTAGAAGCAAAACAAACTGTATTCTAGTGAGATTTAAAGGCACCTTTTTTGTATTATGTAATATAAATAGTTTATTTCTGCCTACAAGCCAGAAAGGTTTAACGTGCATATAAACTGACTCAAGCTCAACAATGTTTATGGAACTTTACCCATTAGTACTTCTTGTACTAAACTACTACACAGGATGGTGCTCACCATTACTCACTTCAGCTTGCGTTTTTGGGATTAATGCTAAAAACTGCAGCTATGAGACCAAACTGTCCTACGTCTGGCCTCAAGAGTATGGTTTGTCACAAATAGCTACATCCACCGCTAATTTGAGAAAACATCTGATACCAGCAACCAAGTTTTCCTTCCCAAACCCCGACCAACCATTTTTGTTTCAGATTCCACAACAACTAAGAGGGTCAAAACAAGACTGTGTGGCGCTCTAGTTGTGGTTATCGCGCACTGGCCAGTTAACAAATATTTTGTAGCTTATATACCTATAAAATGGGCGTTTTTAAGTTTTATAAATAATAGAGACATTTACAATCTAATTGACTTTAATAGCATAATAGCAATAAAAAATGTAAGTTTATTCTAAACACGGCAAGAAGAATATTTTTTTTCCAATTCTATAATTTTATTCCATGATTAAATATATCCATTTTTATTTTTATATTAACAGAAATATATTTCTATTTAGTTGAAAAGAATAATGTAAATAAGGCGTGTTATATAATATGGTTTTGATTATTTTTAAACCTTAATAGAATGTAAAAAAGACTATCACTACGCAATGAAGAGTGAGGTTACTGGTTAGATTAGCAATTCACTGTCCTTGTTTGGCGAGGAACAGAACCTACTGTTTGGTTTGGTGACGCTAAATATCACCAGGTATCTCGACCTCCCATATTGTTTTCTTGATTGAACAGTCCTTTTATTGGAGATAGCATCAGCTGTATTGGCAATTTATTCATTGCGCAATGATTCGTGAAAATATTTTTGTGTTAAAATTTTCCTAGTCTTCGGTGTACTGACCAGTGTAACAAGTCTTTGTTGCCTAGTGTTTGCGAGCACATTTTTCTTTACATATTATGCAATATAATCCAGCACAGCTTCCGCTCATTTTTCTACATGGTAAAAGGTTCTAATCAGTCAATTTCATCACCTCAAAAAAAAATGGACGAATTGTCTGTAACTTAACTTTTTTCATCTAGAAATTCATTCTTTGAATTTAAAGAACCACCACATGTTTTTTAACTGTTTCTGCTTCACGAGTAGATGTAACAACAGAGCTGCCTGGTTGGACAATTAAAAAGCGTTTCTTTACACCAGCATTCATAGTCATGTCCCCAGAATATAAAGTCAAAGCAGTCAGGAATAAAATATTCTTGACCACTTTGAGTAAATTCAGTCCATTAATGTATAATATACATCATTATACTTTTTTACTATGCAGATCCCTATTTCGTATACTAGAATTTGTATAAAACGTAGCCAGGAATACAATGAAGCAATTGTAAATAAATTCGTTTGTAGAATCTATATTTTGTACATATATTTGTAACAAGGGGATATGGATAAAAAATAAATATATATTAAATATTCTGGGAAGAACTTTTTTGTACACGTTTCAGCTCGGTTTTGAAGAAACACTCAGATGTTGAATCTGTTTTCATGGTTGGTCGTTCCATCAAATTTTACAAAATTGGCGGAAAATTAGCGATTACTGATTCAGAAGACCATGAAAAGTAGTTTTAGACATGAACTGTTCAAATCTGTCCAATATACAAAGTAATTTATGAGGGCAGATGTAGCCGACATGTCCAATAGAGGCATACGACCAAACCCAGGAAGGAACACATTGGGAAAGATATTTTCCATTTAGAGCATAGTTAGTTTCCCGCACGGTGATCACTATGCTACTAATTCTCATCTCGAGTACTACCGAAGGATATTTTGATTGATTTATCTCCCAAGGTTCACTTTCATTTCGATCATAAACATTCACTCAAGCTTCAAGACACCGACTGGAACTGTGACATGCACTACTATATATAGGGTGTCCCAGAATTAACGCAAGATTTGATTTAAATAGAAAACACAGTTTTTAGTATTTTTGTTGTTATTTTTTTATTGAATTACAAAGTAAATAATATAGGGTGGTTTATGGAATAAAACATCGGGAAAATGACCTCCACAACTTTGCTGGCACATACGCACTCTTTTTGTCGAAATTTTCCATGACCATTTGGCATAAATGTGGTTGAATTTCGTTGATGAAGCGTTGAATTTCCTCTTTTAATGCACGGGTGGATGTGGGCTTGTTGACATACATCTTTGACTTCAAATAACCCCATAAAAAGAAATCTAAAGGTGTTAAATCACACGATCTAGGGGGCCAATTCTGATCACCGAAACGAGAGAGTACACGACCTGGAAATGTCTCATGCAGTATTTGAATTGTTTCATGGGCTATATGGCATGTGGCACCATCTTGTTGAAACCACATATTGGCCACATCAATATCATCCAATTTCGGCACGGTCTACGACGCCGAATTTCACTGGATTTTCAACAACACTCTCACGCACTGCTTCGATATTGACATTTGAACGGCTTGTTTATGGACGACCAGTGTGTTTAGTGCCTCCAACTGATCCAGTCTCTCTAAATTTTTCAATTAATCTCTTTACAGTTGATGAAGTTAAAACACTATTTCGACCATATTTTGTATAAAATTTTTGAACTGCAGCCGCCAAACTTTCATTATATTTGAGATAATGTTCAACAATAAAGACAAGTTGTTCAATCGTGTAACGCTCCATTTGTTTTAACACTAAACTATGATCTGTCAATTGTTTTTTTTTTTTAGGGTTGCTAGGGACACTGCACAAATGTCGACAAATTCGAATCTTGCATTAATTCTGGGGCACCCTTTAGTTGTCAGTAGGCAACATTATTTTGAAAACCGAATCCACTTTCTCATCTGCAATTCAATTTGAGAATGAATTGAATGAAACATAAATAAATAAATTTAGACATTACAGCCAGGATTTGTGCCCAGGCACTAGTTGTGTATTGGATATTACTTGAATACACAGAGTATATACATCATTTCTGAGAAGGGTAAACTTAGGATGTTATATATACCCACAAATCTAAGACTAATATATAATATTTAAGACTGTTTTAACGGGTTGTTTAGCCATCCGGAAAAGTTGTCAGGTCCATACCTTGGTTGGGGGAAAGCTCCACTGAAGAATGGGGCAAAACAAGAGCAGCGAATCGCTAATGTTAATACTGTACATGGAGATTTCAAAATCGTACGTATGTATCGATTCTTTAACTATAAAAAATAAATTATTTACTTTCAGGATATTTTACAGGCAAAGGTTCATCGAGACGAGAGAGATAAGCACAATGTTGAACAATAACCTCATAAGATCATTGTAAATCACAGCGTTCGTCTTTATTATAGTGCAGAGTAGCCACTCGGCAATAAGAGATTGAGGATGTGACGAATAATACTCAATTCAACCGTCCTTCAGAATTTATTCACAACGAAAACAACTCTTGCCTGGCAGCGAAAAAAAAATCCCCTTTAAACCTTGAATGTCGCTATTTGCATAGTTTGGTTCTCGTGAGAAAAGGACGTTGCTGAGCCCGATTTACTAGTTTCTGCGTACGCGGTCGAATGCTTTTTCTCATGCGGGGGCATTTCCTCCTCCTGACGCCCATCCTTCAGGTCCGCGGCAGGATACCTTCAAGGCCAGGTATAGTTGCAGTATTCGCCTTCTAATAGCAGTATCGTGTTCATACATCGAGGTTGTCAGCAGATGGATATTGCAGCTATTATAATAACCGTGCTTTGAGAACATACAGCCCAAGGCCAGCTGATTGCGAGTTTAAATAGTATTACAGTGACGAGTAAACAAATACTAACCATTAGCTAACTAGTCATCAATTGTTGCTCTTATTTATCCTGCTTGTATTTTATACGGAATGAATAATCCAACATGTGCATGCATATTTGGGGCCTGATATTTTGTACGAAATATTAATAATAAAATTAAGTTAATTTATATTTAGGGTAATCTTGATGGTATTAATTGTATTTCCTTCATACTACATCTGGTTGAAAAGGTTACTTTAGGTACCATTATAAGGGATCACCATGATCCAGCTATTTACAAGTCAACAGTGATAAAAATGAAGATTATAAATGCCCATGTCAGAAATGACGTAATGCTGTTCGCAAATATTTTGTTAACCCATATTTACCTTCTTCTCGGACTATGTATGAAGATCGACTTATGAGAACAACAAAACCCAAACTTCCCTTGATTGAATCTCACCACAAAACAAAATATCGTTGACATTTTCATTATTTCAAAAAAGAAAAACCTGTTTACTACAAATAATTGCTAAAAAAAATGGAATACCTCCACTAACGCCAATAAATATCAAACACAAACCAATGTTTTTTTTTGGTTTGACTGAATCGTATCTAGTGTTTGAATATGGAATTACCAGTAAACACAATAAGGACATTTTTTTATTGTTAATTTACAACGATTCTCACTGCTTGCACCTTTATTGTCAAATATTAATTCTATCGTAGTTTATTACTTTTCAATCGAATTATTAAAAATTTCACTTTTAAATGCATTTGGAACTCATTTTTCTACACAGTCCTTGTCGTACACCTTTCCACGATAATAACTGTGCTTGTCCGTAAGATTTCAACTAATCTCGGCCCCCTCCTCACAAAGGTTACCTCAGATTCGGATATCGTGGGTACATTCGTCGTTACATTTACCACCTGGATATTGTTAAGTTTAAATTATAAAGTGGACAAATTATCATCAAATATAGTCACTGTCAGCCATTCCAGAATATTTCGCAATATTTTGTACATTATTTGGACAAAATAAAGTCGAACAAAGAAGTTCCATCCGATGTCACAAAGAAGCAAATCTTTCGAGTAATTCACACTCTTACATATGATTTAGCCCCCCCCCCCCCCCCCCATCGAACATGTATAGGCAATCGATTACATTTTTTTTTATGTAATCTAGTAGAGAATTAATTTCATTTAGAATAGAAAGTTTTAATAACAGCAGTGGATGTAATGTAATGAGGATAAAATTTCCTATTGCTATAATGAAACCGCAAGGTTACATTTGGTAATCTAATCAATGGTAAATATTTTGGGAAATAATGGATTAATACAGCTTGCTCAACGATAATTTATCGATGAACCATTTAAAAATTTAAAAAGCTTACTGTGTACAAATTTTGAACTGCGAACACAATAACAGGTTGTCCTAAATTCACATTCTGGCACAGCTATCTATGTCCATTATTCTCTTTCCAACCACGTCTTCCCTTGATTGACTTTGAATTTCTAAAAGCCACAGCTGTGTCTATCCATACTTGCAGCCTCTCAATTAAGATTTAGTTGGTCTTATAATTGATTACGTCTGATCCATTTCAGTATAATTATAAAATCATAGTAACAAACAAATAAATTATTATTAAACATATCGACTTTAGTAATCGTAATGACAGCACAATACAATGATCATCTGGGCAGTCACTACATTAACCTTGCGTTTCTGAAACAGTTTTACCTAACAAAAAAAAAATAGCCTGTCAGCAGGCAAATGATGACGTCACTTGAATTAGTTTGTTTATGCCTTGTATAATACGTAACCTTTGTTTGCTGTTACAATATAGTTCTGTTCTAACATTCCATGAAGTCGGTCGTTCTTATTAACACCCTCATTCTTAATTTAATTAAGTCATTCTTACATGGTGCCGAAACCTTTTTATTTTAGTTAGTTTTGATTTATTAAATCCGCGAGTGATAATAACGAAAATTTTCTTTCGTGATGAGTGGAAACGAATCGGACTCGGCTGTTAGCCTTCGACCTCCTGGACCTTTAATGATTTCCCAGGAATCAAACATGGCAACAGCATGGAAATCATGGTTACAATCATACAAATGGTTCGCAGAGGCTATAAACCTAGACAAAAAATCGAAGAAAAAAAAAGTCGCAACTTTTATGACTATTATTGGTAAGGAAGCCTATTCAATTTATGAAACATTTAAGATCGAAACAGCTGATAAGGACAAAGTTGAAAAAATTATTGAATTGTTTGAATCGTATTTCACCCCTAAAATAAACATTACGTATGAAAGATTGATATTTAATCGCATGACTCAGCAGAATGGACAATCTTTTGATGATTTTCTCACATTAGCGATTAATCAATCCAATAAGTGTAATTATTCAACCATGAGGGACGAATTTTTGCGCGACAAAATTGTAATTGGAATATTAGATGATGAGGCTAGAAAAACATTATTGGAAGTAGAAGATTTAAAATACGATAATGCGGTAAAAATATGCAGGGCGTCTGAGTTAGCTAAACAACACATGTCGGCTATGAAAGGTGGTGAAGGATCCGTATCGGAAATAAATGCTGTCAGACGGGATCAAAGCAAAAAAATACACGCCAAACCCGACCAATTCCATTGCAGGCGGTGTAATACGACCCATGGCAGACGGGCTTGTCCAGCTTACAAAGTTCAATGTAAAAAATGTAATTTTAAGGGTCATTTTACAGAATGTTGTTTATCATCAAAAAAGGTGGAAATGGTCTTAAAGAGTAATGACGAAAACACTGATAAAAATATTGATATATATATAGGCACGACACAAAAATATAAAACAAATTTAAAAAATACAAAAACAAATCAAATTTCAGATTGGATAGAAGAATTACATTTCCCACGAAACAAAAAAGTCTCTTTTAAATTGGATACAGGAGCCCAAGGAGATGTAATAACAACCACAGAAGTAGAAAACTGTGGCCTAAAAATAATTCCATCATGCGTCAAATCACTGATTTCATTCTGCAATAATCGAACGCCTGTTCTGGGAGAATCTAAAGTAAAAATAAAAACTAGGCTGGGTCAGACAGAGTATTTGACTTTCCTGATAGTTGAAGCCGGACACCAGTGTGTTTTGGGCAAGGCTTCTTGTGAAAATCTTGGATTAGTGAAAAGAATAGAGACCATAAACTATGACGATTTGTTCAAAGGTATGGGATGCGTAAAAGAATATGAATATGACATAGATCTGATTGATGAGCCTTCATTCAAAATACACCCACCTCGCAAAATTCCTTATGCAGTAAGAGATCAGGTAAAACAAGAATTGGACAAAATGGTCTACAATAAAATAATTACTCCCATGATAGAACCCACTCCATCAGTTTCACCAATGGTGGTAGTGTGGAAAAACAAATCACCAAGAATTTGTCTAGACCTGACTGACCTGAACAAAAATATTAAAAGAAGACACTTCCCTTTACAAACAATGGAAGAGATAGCCGCCAAGTTGCATGGGTCAAAATTTTACACAAAAATTGACTGTATAAAAGGATTCTGGCAGCTACGAGTTTCACAGAGAAGTTCAAAATTTTTAACCTTTGCAACTCCTTGGGGACGATACAGCTGTTTACGTCTTCCATTCGGCTTATCAAGTGCCAGTGAAGTGTTCCAGTCCTTCATGACAGCTACACTGGAAGGAATAAAAAATGTGGAAGTCGCAATTGATGATATATTAATTCATGCACCAACCGAAGAAGAACTTAAGAAAACAACGGATAAAGTCCTTAAAAAATTGCAGGAAGTTGGGCTAAAACTTAACAAAGAAAAATGTATCTTCAATGTACAAAAAACTAAGTTTCTGGGTCACGTGATCAGCGAAAAGGGCCTTGAAGCAGATCAAGAAAAGGTGGCTTGTATTGATAGGTTGAAACCTCCGGCAAATATAAAAGAATTGGAAAGATTCTTGGGTATGGTAACATACTTATCGAAGTTCATAAAAAACCTTTCTGAAATCACAGCACCTTTACGACTTCTCAAACAAAAAGACATAGAATGGCATTGGGATCAGGATCAAGAACAAGCATTCATTAACTTAAAAAACAAATTGAAATCTGCTCCGGTTTTGCGCTACTACAACCCTAAAGAAGAGGTAAAAATTTCAGTTGACGCATCAAAACATTCGATGGGTGCAGTATTGTTACAGGATGACCAACCGGTTGCTTATGCATCCAAGGCGTTCACTCCTGCTCAAACTAGATACAGCCAGCTCGAAAAAGAAGCCACCGCTGTTCTGAATGGGTGTAAAAAATTCCACGAATATGTGTGGGGGAATCCTAAGTTAATCATTGAGACTGATCATAAGCCATTAGAGGCAATATTCAAAAAACCACTCAATAGTGCTCCAGCGAGGCTGCAGAGGATCTTATTCGAAGTCATGCCATACAACCCTCATATAGTATACAAAAAAGGAAGCGAATTGTACATAGCTGACTTGCTCAGTAGGGATTGTGCAAATGAAGCATTAAAAGATGAGCCAGTTGACATAGTTATACATGTAAGTATACCATTTTCAAAAACACGTTTTGAGGAATTAAAAACACTTATAGAAGAAGATGTTGTTATGAGACAGTTGTCAAATTTTATCTTGAATGGTTGGCCTTCGTCCAAAACTGAATTATCTAATGAATTAAAAGCCTATTACAGCTTCAGAGAAGAATTGGCTCTTTATGAAGGAGTAATGATCAAAGGGGCCCAAATAGTAGTACCAGAAAAATTGGTGCCTTTGGTTCTATATGAAATTCATCGAGGACATAGAGGAGCTGAATCATGCTTAAAACTCGCCAGAGAAAATTTATTTTGGCTCAAAATGTCCTCAGACATAAAAAACTTTGTGGCAAGATGTCAAGTATGCCAGTGTCTTCAAAAAGATAAACCAAAAGAAGAACTGTGCCTAAATCAGGTACCAACTAGACCCTGGGAAATTTTAGGATCTGATTTGTTCCATTGGAATCAAAAAGATTACTTGATTATAGCTGATGTATATTCAGGATTCTATGATTTTCAAGTGCTCAACATAACCACCAGTGCAGCTGTTATCCTTAAACTAAAGAATTGGTTCTCTACTCATGGAATACCTGATATACTAAAAACTGATGGTGGTCCACAATATAGCAGCAAAGAATTTCAAGACTTTAGCACATCATGGAACATTACCCATCAAGTATCCAGCCCTCATTTTCCGCGGGCTAACGGATTCATCGAAAGATATGTACAAGAAGCAAAACTATTACTAAGAAAATGCGCCAAGGAAAACACGGATATCCACCTTGCACTACTGAATCAACGCAACATTCCGAGGGATAGCATTGGATCCCCAGCTCAAAGGCTCATGGGAAGAAGAACGAAAACCCTGATTCCTTGTTTGGACTCAGTTCTTAAGCCTCAACTCATCAGCCCAGACAAGGTCACACAAACACTCAAGAATTGGCAAAGCGAGCAGAAAAGGTATGCTGACATAGGCAAAACGTCGCATAAAACCTTCAGTGATGGAGAAAAGATCCTATGGAAGAAAGCACCTCGTGAATGGGTACCAGCAACAATTATTAAGCAAAATGAAGGCTCCAACTCTTACATTATTAAAACCCAAGATGGTGTGAAGTACCGCCGCAACTCATGGTTCCTTCGTCCTATAACTGAACCCCAAAACTTTGAATTTAAGGAGAGTGTGGTTTCCTCTCCACAACGTATGGAATCAGCTCCAGCAGTGGTTACTCGTAAATCGATCTCTACACAGTTCACACCACCAAAGAGTCTAACACCAAAGCCACCTGTTTCTGAGGATATGAGTTTAACCAAATCTGCTACTCAACAAAATAAAACTGAAGAATACCGAACCAAGAGTGGAAGGTTAATCAAGGAACCAAGAAGACTGATAAAAGAAGAATAATCAAGCAACCAATAAGACTGACAACATTACCAAGAAGACTACATATGAAGCTTCAAATCCAAAAGAAGAAGGATGTCAGCAGGCAAATGATGACGTCACTTGAATTAGTTTGTTTATGCCTTGTATAATACGTAACCTTTGTTTGCTGTTACAATATAGTTCTGTTCTAACATTCCATGAAGTCGGTCGTTCTTATTAACACCCTCATTCTTAATTTAATTAAGTCATTCTTACATAGCCAACCTTTTATTCCCTGATACTTGTTACTGAGTGAACTACTTTTAACATTCATGTGAATCCTTAGTCTTAATTAAGAAAGTCTCTTCTTAATAGGATTCCAACAGATTCTGCATGTCATTTTCTGCCAGGAAAGGGGTTGAAAATTGGTCAAAGGGTTGCCAGTAATCCGTATTATTTTACATGTATCCTATTATTTTTCAAAGCCGTACATATATGGTTTGTAAAGTTGACTCTGTTAGTGTTTTCTCTTTTTGCCAAGCGAGGTTCTACCTTCATTCTGGTCGTGTTCTATCACTGTCTGGTTGTGTGTCTTCAATGTTGTAAGAATGATTCAACCAATATGAAATTAGAAAAGAAATATTCCAATTTTTTTTTTTCACATCCCCTTGTATTTAAAAATTATTGAATAGATAGATATATAGACATAGATACAGTATAGATTCTATATAAATGAATCTATTTACAATAGGTCAATATTTTATACCTTTTTTTTTTTTCAAAACCTCTTTATTGATAACATATATACAATGACAAAAATAAATAAATAAATTTGAAATTACAGTTGTCTACTCGTGCTGCATTCACAGATGCATATTAAGGAGTGCATAAAATATAATACTTTCAGATTGTTGTTAATAAGTCCAATAGACATACACTCACTAGGTGATGAGGCTCACATTCAGCTTGCGACCGTGGGTATTTCATACCCTGTAGCTTGAGTACATTTTATACAATTTGACACTGTGATTTGCTATTGTTACAAAGGTATAATGCGCATTATACATTCATTGTTTATACATGTTTCACCTTATGAACTAACATCTAATAAACAATATCTTAACCTAATTTTCCACAACAGTCTGTTGCCATCGATGGGAAGGGTGGAGGGGTCATTATGTTAAACACTGGGTTTGTTAGGTGCTGCAACTTAACAAAACCAGTAAAAAAAACGATAGAAATATTCCACAACATTTCGAAATGTGGTTATGAGTTTTCATTTAATATATAATAACGTGAAGGAACGTGAAAAATTCACTTTATTTCCCATTATGGGACTTTCAGGCCCATTTCCCTAACATTTAAGATTTCTTAAGTCCTATTAAAATTTTTCAATTAGAAATGTAATAGGTACATTAAACAACAGGAAGCTGTTTGACTATGGTTTACATAATGAATGGGAATGTATAATAAAACTTTCTCTTTAAGAGACAGACTAAGGAGAAAAAACTTAAGGATTTTTGTATATACTTTAATTTAACCGATAGAATTAAATAGTTCAAATAAATATTTGTTGTACTCTGTAATCCCACTGGATTAATTTTAATTAGCATAGGCTAATGAGAAATATAGAATGAGCTATGGTTAAACTTGGTATAGTGGAGGTCATTGCATCTAATCTACCTGTGAGTCATTAGGTCGGTATCTCGTGAAAGCAGAGATCGCGTGACACACAGGAATACTGTTTATGATATTTCCTGATATGGAGAATCGTTACACATCATGGTTAATTTATTGAATATTCTCTAGGTCACCGTTCTACGAAGTTTCCCTAAAATGATTATTGCATTTAAAGACTGACTGACAGTCAATCATTAAAACATATAGCATGGCTTCGAAATTTTATTAATAATACATCTCACCAAACTTATTCCACGTTAAATAACAAGTTAAGCTTTATTCACTTCATTTAAAAAGTGTTGTACCGCAACAATATGCATTCACATTTTGCTGATGTCTGATAAAATGTTTTTGTGGAGTTTGCAAATATCATGGAGCTTAGTGTATAAAAGAACAAAAAGTAGATATAAAATTTACTAATTCACAAGTAGGAAAATATATTTAGTAGTATTTCTTTGATAATATGTTTAAATGCGATTGTAAGGAGTCATACTGTTCACATAGAATCGTAAAAATATGTACTGATTAATTATAAGGGTATAGACCCTAACATGGTGGATTAACAATTTTTGTGCTTCCTTTCCCGGAAAACATTCATTATTTAGAGTACTAAATTAAGTTGTATTAAACAGATAAAATTTTGATTCCCTTGATTGACAATTCCACAGTACTTTTGAATTTTTGGATTTATTACTCTAGCTTACTTTTAGGGCAAAATATTTTTTCTAATCAAAATTTATAAAACTGATCAGCTTTTAAACTTTGGATTCAAAATTCTATTTTTTTTTACCTGTTGTAACACCATGTTGCCAACATAATAAAATAAAAAGGTTATAAATATAAACAAGAGGTTCTCCCCTCCCCCTTCATATCCCCTTGTTATTAAAAATTATGGAATTCAATATTCTATGTATATGAATCTATACACACACAATAAGTCAATATTATATGTCCTGTAGCTTGGCTACAGTTTATAGAATTTTTAACAATTTTACACGTGGTGATTTGTGATTGTTACAAAAGTAAAATTTAGATTATAAATTCATTGTCTAGACATGTTTAGAAAGTGATGGGGGTCACTTCATGAATCATAAAACTTAAAACTAACCTATTGAGGTTGGCAAGAAAGTAATTTCTTTTTTTTAGTGTGAAAAAATTCAATTTTTTCTGTACAAAAAATGAAATTTATTCAGTCACATATCTTCCATTCTGTTCGATGACCTTTTGCCATTTTTCTGGTAACTTCATGATCCCGCGCTCATAGAACTTCTGCTCCTTATCAGCAAAAAAATCAACCGAGTGCGATTTTAGGTCATCGTTATACTGAAAATTTTAAGTTTTGTAAACTTGAAATGAATGATATTCCGGTCATGCAGGGTCGGGGCTGTATGGGGGATGTGACATCACTTCCCAAACAAGCTCCAATAGTTTCTTACGTGTTGCTAAAGATGTGTGAAGCCTCGCAATTGTCGTGGCGTCCAATATAAGAAGTCCAAGACGTCTTATATGATTTTCAATTGTTATGTGTGATATATTTAACTGTTTTTCAATCTCTCGCACAGTTATATGACGATTCTATTTAATTATGGCTTTCATTTTATCATCAACTCTAGAAGGTCGACCAGAACTCTCGCTGTCCCGTGTATAGTTAGTTTTTTAAGTTATGTATAATTTTTTTTTTAATTCAATTGTATATTATCCTGCCAAACTAGAATCATGTAATAAAAAGACTTACGATAAAAAAACATAGGTAATAATAAAATAAAAAATTAAAAAACCGGGTGAACAGGCGAAGCCATGACTTATCGTGGGGGTTTGAGTCTTGTCTGAGAGCTACGCACCCTTTCTTTACTAGCGCGAGTCGTATTTGAATATGTCTGTATTTGAACACCCACTCCGAGTGCAAAGTATATTATAAACCGGCCTAGTATATTATAAAACTTTCTGGAGAATTTCATGAATATGAAATGTTTGTGATACACAATATTGTATTGTCATGTAAGAATATGATGATTGTGTATATGTTTTATTTCATGATCTGAATATCGTTTAACTTTATTTGGTGAGGATTCGATTCTAATCTGTTGAATTATAATATGTTTTAGTGAACGAGTGGTCAATATTAAATGTTGGAATTCTGACATGGGTAACGTAATTGTACGCATGGACCTTTGTATGTCGTTTAAAATCATTCGCCCACAGCATACATTCGCGCACAGTTTTTTCATGCTCTCTAACAATGCTCTAAAAATATTAATTAAAAATATCGTTAATCACATGGAGGATATAACTTGAAAAATAATTTTTTTTTCTTTGTTTATTAGCCAGTCAACCATGAAGATTTTTAACGCCTTGCAACCAATTAATCATATGTCATATTGCATATATTTTAGAATAAATATTTAATAATATTAAGAAAACTATATCGTTAATGTTTATATATTTTCGTTTATTTAACTATTTGTAATTCCTCAAGCCCAGCTTCTCTTAACAGTGGTTCATTAGTAATGTGTTTTGTGACTGTCATAATAGGATGGACATACAGACGGCCATTACCTTAACAGATATGAGTGAGTAACACATATTTGCTCAATCGTAATAATAAGTTATAAGAATTTTTCTATTGTCCACATATCACCTAGTTGAATCGGTAACCGATTGTTTCGCTCCCGCCCAGATATAATTATTGATAATCAAATGTTCATAAATCGATTATTTCATAATCGAATGAAAGAAAACAAATTTGAAGTATGAATGTAACATTTTAATATAAATATTAATTATAAATTGAAAATGGAACGTTTGTTATTACAGCTAAATTAGGATAGTTCCTTGTATTTTTTCACTATTGTCTCTCATTAATGTATTCAGTTAAGAAGATATCCATATTGAAAGCTTTCTCAATTATCCCAGTTGGTCAATTTATGAGACAAACAATACATAACCTCACTTGAATTCGCAAAAAATAATTCCTCACCTAAAGGAAAAATTCCGGGTTAGTTTGGTGACCGTGAGTTTCAAGTGAAAGGTTTGGATGTAGACGTACTATACAGTAACCACAAGTGATCATTTTGTCGGAATTGGAATTGATCAGAGACACTTATGGGCGATTGCTGAGGGCGTTGTTTTTTTGTATTCTATTGCTAGTAGTGGTTAGGACTACAGATATTATATTATTGTTTTTTTTATATATAATCTATTGTTGTGCTCTGTGACATTGATTTGTATTTATCTTATTGTGGTTTGTATATTGGGTATTTTATTTTACATTGGTGTTTATTCCATTTAAGGGACTGAAAAATACAATTTGTAGTTAGAAACGCATTGTATTTGAGAATGCCGCGCTGATTTGTAAAATTATTAACAAAACAAAGATTCAAAAGATGATTCAGAACCTTCTTCCGTCCGATTCCCATTATCTAGCCTTTTTCCTCTCGAAATCTTACAACATAGAGATGTATTCTTTCAATTATTATAAATTGATGTTTCAGTGTCTGTTACCTAACTTAAGGCATACGGTATTATAAATCATAGACAAAATTGATTTTTCTTATTTTAAAAACTCTTAAACATTTTAGTTAAAATAAATACACTAAACTTACAACGCCTAGCTTATAACAATAAAAAATTCTAGATTTACATTTCTAGCATGGGTTTATTAATTTTACAAACTTTATTAGTTAATACATACCAATTATAGGTAGTCTTAATGCAATTGTCATTAGCAACTGATGGACTTTAACAACTGAATTGAAATTGGGAATGTTAACACCGTTTCTATGTTTGCCGTGCTAAATGTCATAGGTAGAGTATCATGTTCTGATTATTTTTCTGAAACATGTACAGCCTTGTAGGGTTAACTCCCTATCAGTAACTCTTTTACGGAAATGGGTTTCCATGTTGTTGTTTTTTTGCAAAACCAATTATATTTTCAGCACTGCGTTGAAATGATTTGTCATATATCCTTGTCTATCGGTAGTGGTTATTGTGAATCCACCGTTTGGCTTGGGAACTTGAAATTTTATCAGTACCATGAAGATTGATTAAGTTGGTTAAAAAAAATATCCAGTCATATTTAGATGTCGACTACATTAACGATGTATATATGTAAACAGTATATCACAAAAAGGTGGTGTACGTTATAAAACCAAAAAAAAAAGACACATTAGGACTGTCATGCTGCAATATTTTGGCAAAACCAGTTTGGCTTATAGATATGACATTTTCTCAATACAATTGAAACGTATCTTTAAATAATTAATAACGTGGCAATGTTCTTGATTAGAGTATGACATTAATGACCACATGCTGGCCAATAATTTGTTATGGGCGAGTGGATTATATTTAAAACACATTGAATATCTCAATAGCATATCTGTGACCAAAAAGTGAAATAAGTGCGTGAATAGGTATTTCTAAACTACATATATACATACTAGAAACATTTAAGGACACTTAGTTTAAAATATTTCTTGATTAAAACTTTTTACTACAGAAAATTTAGTTATAGAACAATATTTTTTAAATTAATTTCGTCCACTTAAGCAAAATTCGACAGAAAACAACAATTTTTTTTTAATAATGTATGTATTTAATAGTTATGGATTAAGTGATATTACATATATGTGATATTCTATGTTGTTTTAGTACGCAACCAAGGGAATTAGGCTCCTTTCACACTAAACGGTTTTGTCCACACGGCTAGACGTATAACATGTTTTTCAGATTGGGAGCGCACACATACCACCAGTGACATTGAGGGGACATACGTCCTTTTTGCGACCTACTTTGTAGATAATATGCACACCTAATGTATACAAAATTTTGAAACAAATTAGACGATATTGGGTACGTACGAAGTTGTTGAAACGGAAGCCCAATTTATGACTGGGAAGAACGTTTTTGGTTTCAAATAAGAGCATGAGGCGTTTGAGTAGGAATCTTTCAACAACTTTTGGGAGGATTGGAAGTAGACTGATTGCGTGGTAAGATGAGGGATCATTAGGCGACTTTCCAGGTTTCTGAAAGGGGACAATAATGGGATATTTCAAGAGAAGAGGGTAGGTAGTGTGTGGTTCTTAAAATATGATTAATTATGCAGGCTCACCAGCATATACCATTTATACCAATACCATTGATTACCCTGGATGGGAGTTTTCGAAGTATTTCGGAATGAGCTTGTAGTGACCACTAACTGCATAAGAGAAATCACCCTATACTCTATTGTATATATATTGTAAACAAATGTAAATAACATTACCAAAATATAAATCATTGTAAACATGGTAAACAATAAAACATGCTGCTAGGAGCCAATTAGTTATATGAGCTGGGGCGCCAGCTGCCAGGGCAGGTACTAGACCCAAGCCGCCGAGAGACCCTTACCCGGCTCACGTCTCTGTCAGAGAACAAAGGAAACCACATACGCAAACCTCATTGGGTACTATAAAAACGGTCCTTATTGGCTACTGACGAAGCTAGCTGGGTATCTAAGACCGGTGGTTTGGGGCCTGTATATCATCCTCCTGGGAACTATAACTAGCTCGTCGCTGCTCTGCTTTAAACTCTGAAACTTGGCTTCTTCTTTATGAAAACCTCTGCATCTCTCTCTCCTCACCTCGCTACGTTTTAGTCCGGCGTTGTCAGACCCCACACCTTCCTAGTGGGAATCTCTGTCTTCGTCTTGCTAAATCTAGCACCTCCTTAGGAGAGACCTTTCCCCCTAGTGGACAACGGTTGCCGAAGCCCTGCAAACTTACCAAGCAGTGTTCCCCACGGCGATTCAGTCTGCCTCTCTCCGGTTCACACTCGCCTTTGGGATCCGGACGGATTTCGCCTGCCCTCAGATACCGAGTGTGAATTCGTGGTCATTCCAAGACTAGACAAACTGCCTACCCTATACCTCTTCTCCTGACATAGTGCATTAACGGAGCACATACCTATCAAACAATGGAGTCAGATAGTAAAGCCATCATAAAACGATTGTCCAGGTTAGAAACTGAAACAACCCTTCGTCACCAGAGCTAGGGTAACTAGGCACCCCCCTTGTGACGACCTGACAGAGCTATCCTACCTATGGGATTTACATTGAGCTATATTGCTCAAGATGTATTTGACCTCAGAGAGATTGACTGGCTGGCTTTGAAGGATATGAAAGAGCAATCGGAGAAGATAATAATTCTGTAACATTAGTTACATAAGGATGGATTTTGCTAGTTAGGATTAGTTAACGAACGAGAGAGGTGAATGCTTCAGATAGCTCTGTCTGGCGCAGCCCAGGGCCCATCGAAACGACAGGGTGGATGCGATACACGATGGTATTCTAGGGTTTTTAGTGTAGCTCTGCAGATAGAATTGTCATGATCGGATAATAATAATGTTAATTATATTATTTAACCATTTTATCGACGATTTTTCTATTTTCTTAAAATATCAATTAAGGAGTTCTTATAAGTTAAGGGAATATGTTCATTATTTCATACATCTCATTTCACTATTTTTTTCTTTATCATTATGTATCAAAAGTATCAATCTAGAAGGAATTCAAGCTTTTATAACGTATTTACATTAAAAATTTAAGATATTGTGTGGAGCGTGTCTGTAATTTTTTATTTATATCCGGCCACTGCTATGTGAGACACGATTCACACAGAAATCAATTCGAAATTTCTTTAGTTTTTTGTTATTGTTTTTTATTTCAGAAAGTTAGCGAAATTCGCTTTATATTGATGAAGACTCAAATAAAATGCTTACTATGAGACGAAGGGTTGAATATTAAGTAATAATTTAAATCAGCATTTCAAGACTGTTTGATTACACAAATTATATTTTCAGCTCTTAGAAATCACTGAAACATTTATTTCTGTTTATTGGCGATTAATTTATCACTCACTAACTTTTTTCCTGTTGTTAAAAAAAGAAATATGTGAGTGCATTACTGAGATTATCAAACTATAAAATGCGTAATGCCAAAAAGAGAGGAGATTTGGTCAGTGCGCGCGAGATATATATCGTGAATAACTAGCTTAGGTACTTCAAACAAATGTAATCATTGACGCAATTCCCACATTATACATAATGCTCTTATGCAACATCCATGTGTGTGTATGCATTAGATACCTGGCCAAGTTAAACTGCAACGGCTTCATCTACAATCTTAGTCGGCCTAGTTCTCAGGGCACTAAGTATGTAGTTTGTTTGGTAAGCTCTAAAGAGCTATTGTTTAACTAGTTAAATATATTGCTATAATTATGTAAATTTTGATTTAATAAATTCTTAATGATAGTATAAATCAAGTGATGAAGGTCATGAATAATCTTACTTATGAACAGGACAATCGTCTATCATCTGTTTGTTCTATGAAATTCACCGTAATTCCACGTGTACTCAACAATTCGGAAACCAAAAATTTGAATCGTTTATATTTAATCTCGTTAAAGCCGATATAAATAGGTCTTTTTGTTGTATATATTGCAGCTATTTGACTAATCTTCAAGGACCAAAATGAAAACAAAAATACATTCCGTTGGTTAACAATACTCGTATGGGCTAGTTTATCGACAATCACTTTGTTTATGATCAGGAAATTTGTAATGTTAAAAGACACAAAGAAACAAACATCATGACAGTTCTACCAACACCTACATGAAGAAGGAGGTACCACATAAAGTTGCATTGCTACACCATAGAAATGATAGAAAATTAATTAGTTGGCTGGAAAATATTGAAATAAAATTAGATTGCCTAAGGTTGGATGATATCAGCAAAAAGGAAGAAATAGCAAACACGCGTATGTTAATAAACCCGTCTTCCATACCTCCTGGACAAAGCCAGTTGTATTATAAGGAGCGTGGATATTGTCCATCACCCACACAACCAATTATGTCAGTAGCCATAGGAGTGATAAATAGTTGTGTTTTTAATAAGGTTTTAATAATTTTATGACGTTTCTTAAATAATTTTTGAAGTTCTTAATTTTGTTTTTCCGAATTTTAATTATTTATTACATATAAGTGGTATTTTTGAGTTTTAAGAATTTTTAATTGTAGTAGAATAGAAAGACAATCGCAAACTAACTATAGTTCAGCACTGTTAGTGGAATATAGTTTTGCTTAATGACATTGGCCATTGTTAAGTATAATAATAGAATTTAGTTTGTATCCATATGAGAAGGATTTTTATCTTTTGACTTTTCATTTTATTGTAGATATAAACGAATAAGACAGCTTAGAGATGTCGAAATTAAAAATAAATAATTTCAATTAAGAAGAAATTATTATACTTATAAGGAAAGACAATAGGGCTACTATATAATTTTATTTCTAATAGTATAATAACCTGGATTCAGCTCATCTCTGAAAGCTAGGCCCGAGTACATGTCAAATACTTTTCGCTCTAACCCTGAAAAAGTATTCATTGAAATCCATGGGACATTACGAGTCTTCCCCTTGCAAGGTTAAATCTCGCTGACCAAGGTTTTTTTCTTTTTTTCTTCAGCGCGCCACTTGTTTTCAAATACCAAGTGTCATGGGCTCAAATTCCGCATGAGAAATTCTGGTCATCGGTTCAGGTATGGACAAATATGTAATTTCTATTCGACTAAATTGCGGTTAGCTATCAGATCAACGGCTCTTTCCGAGAATTTAACCAGACTCGTTATACTGGCACGTAAGAAAGGCTGGATTGGGGCAAACCTGGTTGTTGAAGTGGACATTTCATCTATTTCTCATCTACCATTGCAGCTACTCACTATTGACTTCATATCTTCCTTAATATGCGAAACGAGGATTCGTGGCTCAATTTAAGCTTTTTAAACAATGTATTCACTCAAATTCATGACTTCGTATTTAACTTTATGTTTACATCTACTATCGCTCAAGAAAAGAACAAACAAGTTGTCCTGAGTTACATCCTGTTGAAGTGAGGGAGATCTCAAACGCTGAGATCATTAACATTTATGGGACTAACTAGGGACCGGATAAATTAGCGAGCAATTGCATTAATAAAGTGGTAATGAATCCTAGTGCAACATCTGAGTAATTCGACTTTCTCTTTAATTTATTAATAAATGTATGCCAGTTATTGAGGTCGAGCAGTTAGTCTGACATGGGCTACAATTCCTGGCATAATTACTACAAATATTCAGATGAAAAGTATGACTATCTTTAAGTTATTAATAAATGGGGTGTTTCCTGTACTTTAAACATCTTTCCTCAAATTAATGGGATATAAGGAGTTAATTAGTTGAAACGTTTATCTGTTCACAGTTAATATTGCGAGAGCTTAAAACATCATCTTCAGAGAGTACCTGCAGGTACCTGGTACCTGAAGATAACCTGGTATCAGTTTAAGCCATCGGAAGCGCTTGTAACACGATGATGTTTTAAGCGCTCCCATTATTAACTGTGAACAGATAAAAGTTGTTTCAATTAATTATGAAGATTCAGCCGATACCGGCAAATACACCAAAAAAAAAGTTTGTTAACTACCGAGCCCAAAAGGGAAATGATCTAATTTAAAAAAGACGAGGTGCTATTGACATTCGTCTGCCTGTCTGGTGTTTCTTAACGTATTTATTCTTCAATATCAGCAGTTAAGATGACAAAATCGACTTAATCTATTTGCACATCAGCCATTTCTTATCCTATTAGTTAAGAATATAAGATATATTAGATCTTAGAACAAAAAATTAAACTTTAATAGATACAGTATCTTATCTTTTGCACAATTCATCCGATTATCGGATAATTATTTCTAACTCCTACGCTTTCTCAAGTCACTATCAAGAAGCTATTCAAGATTTAAAGTTTTAAGTTTCTTTTTCATGGTTGAAGGCACATTAAAGACGCAAAAAATTAAAAAATTGAAATGTTTTGAAAAGATAAAGTGTAGGAAACCAACACAGAAAATAACGTCGTTCTGACAGATTAAAGGCAATTTAGAGGGAAAATGTCAGTTATTCCATATTGCATACATTCCAGATATTCCAACTAAATGTCTGGATGTATCGTTTATTAAGTCAGAAATCGTTCGTTCAGTGATTGTAAAATTGTTAATTACCAATTGATTTAATTAAACGGCAATTATACTTCACTTATTAAATCATATGCCGTAGGGCTTACACACTTCAATTTCATAACATAACTGTAGTTTTTTCTTTGAAAGCTTCCTTGGTATTTTGTGAAGCGGGCATTACAAGCAGCAATGGTAGTAGTGGCCTGTAGTTTACTTGGAGGCTAATGCGGGTTTAACGACATCAAGAAACCCGACTTAAGAAATTCTTTCACATGCGCCTTCTTACAAGTTTCTCAACACCTCTCTCAAATGTATGTTTCCCCTTCCGCGGATCTCTTTATACACTTCAAAGTTTGGCTTCTCATTTTTTGATGTCCTATGGGCTAAGGTCTAGAATCTTTCAATGACGTTTGATACAATCGGTCAGACATTCCGAACGAACACCACTCACAGTAGGGGAGTACAATCAAAATAATTTGTATAGTTAAAAATTGTGTTAACTAGCAACCAAGAAGCGATTAAAGATACTATCTTATAATTATCAGGTTTCGTTCGCAGCATATATTCCCAACTGCCTGCAAAACCAAATCTAAAATATGACACACGGTATTTTAAAAAAGCTTATTTGTCCATAGAATTTTAACTAATACAATATTGTATTTCTGAAAAATGTCCAGTTTTACTTATCGTTTATTTTATACATAGGATAATTGCTTAGCACTTAAAATAATTAACCATCTATTGTATTTAACTCTTAACTGGCAACACAAACATTTTGAGCATTATAAGTAACATGTCTGTGAGACGTGTCTATAGTAAAAAATGTTTCTTAGGCGAGTTGCAATGCATATTTTATTAAAATGATTACATCTCTATATCTAAAAAAAGTATAAAAACAAAAAAATATAATAAATTTAGACATTTTGCCCACTTTTTTTTTTAACACACTATGGACAATAGTGGCATGTTTTCCTTTTCGGAAGCCTATCACATTTTCCTGAGGACCACTACTTGTTTCTTTGGTTCACTAAGCCCAAGAATACCTCGTCCTATTTTCTTTATGTCATATGGGAGGTTTGCTATTAGCAAACGACGTTGCAAGCTCACTACACATCGTGAAGTGGCCAAAACAAAAATATTCCACTTTAATGTCCATCTTAATTGATTTTTTTTTTACGGTATTTTTTGTGGTTTATACATCATACAAAAACATGATAGAGTCCTTTCTCTCTGATTCAGTCATTGGTATTGAATGCCTTTCCATTAAAATTGAATTTGGTTCTAATTGCATATTATGTTTATTACTGATCATATTACGAATGCTTACAGGCAGCTATGCAGCAGGATGCCGGTCTCACAAGAGGAGCTAGAGGGTGTGTTGAGACTTTGCGATCCGGCACAAACTGGCCTGGTGTCTCTGGACTACTTCACTCAGCTAGCAAGTGTTCACTGTTCAAACCAGGTAAGGTGCATCCTTACATTACATCCCGCTTTGATAATTAAATAAATCCTCTAAACTGTTTTATACAAAGGTTGATCAACGGCGGACGAATCCTTTATTCGTCGAAGTGACACCTCAACTGAATCGCTAATGTTTTCCACATTTATCTAAGATTTTCATAATTTCCCAACTACTAGACTTTTGTTACATTAATTGGCTGTAGTTATGCAATGGTAGACCAAGCGAAACAAAGTCTGTTTGTTCAAAAGTAATTTGTCTTTTGATAAAAAGACTTACTAGAACACAAGTACTTACTACACTACCAGCACTTAAATATTCTGTATATAATATCGTATTTAATAAATGTAAAAATCTACCAATGCATAAATACATCCAATTATAATCCCATGAAAGAAGAATATAACACAATAGCTTTGGTCTTGGAAAAGGGAAAAAATGAGAAGGATATTTGAATCACATTTATAATTATAATATTTAGTTTGTATCAAGCCTAAAATTAATAATTAGTACTCATTAAGTTATTAAATCAGAAAATCAAGTAATGTAACACGTTAATAAGTCATTTTAGTTTTGTTGGATAGTATATATATATTGAAACCTACCTCATTTTTTACCATTTCTCTTTCTACTCATTTGATCAAATTACCTTAACTAATTTGGCAGGCCCGTCATGAGATCTTTAATTCAAATTGTTTTATGTATTTGACATAGGAATTTATCCCAATTGAATCGCCCGATCTCAAGGCTTATGTTGTAGTTATTACTAAATTGAGAGACTAGGAATTGTGAAATATATTCAACTAAAATGGTTATAACAAATAATTATAATTATATAGAGTGCTGACAAAAAGTATAAAAAAATATTCTATTCCCTTTAAAATAGGATAGTTACTACTAATTACAAAAACATGAAATTTGAGCTCAATTTCTTTTAATGGATCCATAATAAAAACAATATTAATATCACCCAATCGATGATCTTCCTTTTATCCAATCAACGTTACTTCTACTGTTGGTTCTTCTCCTCTCTTCCTGTTGGTGACCGCCAATTCGGGAGCTTGCTCTGGTTCGCTCTTCTAGACGGTTGGGATAAGACTCCCGTTTATCTCATCCCCATTCCTAAGAGCATAAAGGAAGATGCTTACCAGATGGGAGGGTTCCTGGTCATGATATTCTCAAATATCATGAATGTTACAATATATATATATATTGTAACATTCATATATACTTATATATATACTTACAACATACTTATATACATATTATAACATACCTCGTTTCCTGATGAGAATGCTGGCTTTAAATGGTCCAGTCAGCTACTTGGTTACTTTTAATATGATAGTAATAATAACAATAATAAATGAAGCGGCACTACCATTATGTTTATAGTTGAAATAATTTAAGTTTACTTTCATAAGTGACTAGCTAATACAACAATCCAGTGGTTGTTGTTCAAAAACAAACTTTTATTAAATATCAAAACAAATTGGGAATGGTTAATATAATCAAAACTTAATGCTCTATAAAGTGTATTATTAATAACTTATTGAAAATTTAATTGATAATATAAAAAAATGAACTGATTGTCTACGAAGTAATTATATAAACTATTGTTATACAAATGGATTAAATTGAGCTCGTTTTTCTTAATCTCTACAGCCTATTTAATTCTGAAGGAATTCATTCAGTATTTAAATAATACTGCTCAGTATATCTTTTAACTTGTATTCGGTACCTTAAGTATTGTTCGTTGAGAGTTCCTTGAGTAGGGGGTTTGTTTGATATTTCTTTATTCTGTCCATACAAATCATTTTCCTTTGTTGAGATTCCTGACTGAATCCTTGTTATGCCTTTAATATTTGCTCTATGATTTCACTGACTTCTTATTACCTGACTTCAACTTATACTTAACAAAATTAAATAACCGTTCAACTTGACATGGGAGCCAGCCTCCTTCGTTCGGGGATAGATTTGGACTTCCTTCTATTCTTTTCGATGTTTTCAGAGATATATCTTCTTATCCCATTTCTATTGGACAAAAGGAAGAACACATGTCCACTCCTGGATTTGACTGGCCCGGTGTTGTCATCCGATAGGTGGCGTGGGTAAAATAGCCAGGACGGATCCGCACCGATCTCCCAGTGCCTTCTGAGAACCTCCAGTCAACTGACCGGAAGCTCGCTGACAGATGTAAACTTATTGTATGAATTAAACATGATTAGCTAAGATTACTGAAGGTAATCATTTAATTAGTAGTTATTAACTTGGATTTTGGAAAACCTAAAATACAAAATGTGTCAATATATATATATGAATCAAAAATTAAAAATATAAAATTAAACAAATGTAAAGAAAAAAATATGAAAGAAATCCGCTCAAAATATCTACATAATTTATGGTGGGAGTTAAGAGTTACTCGAATCATAGAAATTATTTCACAACTTTTTTCCAGTAGCGCTACGAATCATGACACCATAACCAAGTTATAACTAAAAAAAAGAAAGGTGCTTGACCACCATGTCTCTCGAACATTTGCAATCTCTCCGCCGCCCAGCCGAGGCTCGATTGACCGATCGCGTGATCATGTCTGAACTTGCGAATCCAGCGCGATACCATATTCACGAACCATCCCTTGCGAGTCGTAAGTGGAGAGGAAATTTTAATAATGACAAGGAGAAACATCGGATCGGCCTAAATCTTTCGAAGACGGTAGCAATTGTTCTTGCCTCAATCACTGACATGGTATTCGGAACAAGTCCAGCTGTTTGAAATGTCAACCCCCCCCCCCCTCCAGCCCCGGGCCTCAAATGTCTTGCATAATTGACGTCGCCTATATTGTCCTTATCAGGTTACAATGCCTATATTGTTACCCATTTTTATTTTTATGGTTAGTGTTCCAATTTCGTCTTATCTTAAATATACATCAATGTCCCATATCGCCGCACTCTGTAAATGACAACTTTTTTTAATCATTACAAACTACCTCCACGATAGGACAGTGGAACGAAAAAGGATTATTATTGGACAACGTATTAATTCCTGACAACCAATCTGATTTGCATGAAATTTTGTGGATGCTAGTATGATTCTACGCAGTTTGAATCCCGTAAATTTCAAAGATGTTTAAAATTACCTACAAATAACATTAAAAACTTCTTTTAGGGCTTCGTTTTTTTTTTTTTCAAACTCAGAAACCCTAATGTTTTCACCTTTGTCTGTATTTCTGTCTGTCCTTGCAATTGTGAGCCACTTGTTGGGCATATAGACATGAAATATATAACATATGCATAAATATGTTCAATAAGCCATAATTAATGGGTTTTAAGCGATTAATTACTTGTAAATAAAGACACAAACATTGAATAACGTGTTAACATATGGTGTCAAAATAAAGATTCTATTTAATAATACGTGATATTTGTTTTATAGTTTCGAGCCATTAAAACTAACTTAAGTAATGTTCGCAATTCTAACTCATTCCGTTTTTTGTGAAGAGAAGTGATAATAAAACCAGGCCCATGGTACATTGAAGCGTATCATAATTGATTACTTGGTAATAAAAAAGCCTACAAATACATTTTTAGCCTATTGATCAGGGTAGCAAATTAAAGACATTGTCCTCCTCATTAATAATATGTATTTTTGTTTGCCGGAATTTCACAAAGATATTTAATCGTATTATAAAATCGTGCTCGTAACTGCATGATATTTTGCAAAGTATACCCAGTTTTTGATGTTCCGATGATGCCCAAAATAAATGTAGTACTGTAAAACATATCTAGTGTCATTAATGTTACAATTTTTTTCCTAGGATATTGTGAAGGGTATCAAATTTAACCATTATTACATGAAATGCGAAATCATATTAATGACAACTTTAATATATTCAAATAAAACAGCTCTGGGACTGTGCTCACAAGTTCTCTAGTACTGTACCAACTGATTTTGAATGTGTATGACAATGCATGTTAGTAAGATCATCAAAAATCCTTAACGTCATGATACTGCTGTAACTTTTTATTTATTGTCTTTACGGTTGGGTATCTTTTTTGTTTTAGCTATCCAAGTTGGGCATTTACTAATATTACTAATATTAGTGTAATCATATACTATGATTACTCTTTTCTATCATGCAGGGTCCAAGCAATAGGGAGGTAACTTTATCGTCAAATAAAATTCGAACGCCCTAGATGGAATTCAAACTAGTACCACCTTCACAAGAATCTCACTCACTTTTCTACTGGCGCACCTTACGAGCTTTAGACAATTTTTGTATTCAAGTTTAAATAACAATCTATCCTATTGCAAGATTCTATTATGTACAATAATCCGTTCATCGACAATTAGCATCTGCTCATTACTCATTGAAACGATATGTACAAATATACAGATCAGGTAGCACCCATCTTCACTTCCCTCACATGTGACAGAGGAAGGGAAGGCACCGGAGATCCACCACGCTCCTCCATCGGCCGCATCACTGGATACGGGTCAATGAAGGATGACCAATTCCGTGGAAGCCAAATACGATCAAGGCATAATTGGAGAAATGGCCATCGCCAGGACTCTCATTGTCATGAATTCATAGCAGGTCCGGAGCCACTGCCACTTTCTTCGGGCACGATAATGACTCTCCTATGGAATTAGGATGCGTGGATAAGTTTCGGTGAAATTTCGTGAACTTTGAAGGGATAAGATCAAGGGAATAACTGACTTTAGTAACTTTTTTATACTCTAATGGATGCATCATCAGTACGTCTAATACATTTTACATCTATTACATGTGTCCTACAGAATAACTTGTGGTGCCACCAATGTTTGGGGCAGTCAAAACGAACGTTTTCAATGTCCGAGGCATCATACTATAAGTGAAAAATTATGCATTTTTTTTGTATCGTTTCTTTTTCTACTATTCAAGCAAGTAAATATTTTTAAGTCTAATGAATTTAGCTAGTTTGAAAATTTGAAAAATAATAATTAAATGCAAAAACATTCCGACTGGCGGAATAGCATATTTTAAGAAATAATTTTTGAAGAGAATGTTGAGAACTTCATTTTCGAAGAGGACTTGCACAAACTGCCTTTCTCCAATCTGTTGATCCAAACGAGTATAGTACAAAAAAAAAGTATCAAGTCCTCTGCGTTGCCGAATACTTCCGTAAGTTGCATAAGGATGCGAAACATGATTATCCTCCTAGTCTCTAATAAAGGCTCTTACTTTAGAACAATGATAGCTAACACGAGGAACTTCATGCTCGCGCTTACCCAGTCATACTTCGAGCATGTAAGAGTCGCTGGATAATTGGAGGTACCTTACACCAGGAATCGCTGTCCTGGAACATTTCATGGTACATGTTGGCTTCCTCCTTCATCAAAGTAACCGTGCTCATTTTCACTGTTTCAATGGTCTCCAAACACTACGCAAGTGTACCTTCTGTCAGCGTCTCTCGCTGTGAATTGTCTAATTTCCTGTCCAAGATTTATTGTACTGTTGGGTCAAATACGTTTACTATTTTAAATCAATAATAAATACCTTTTCTATCGTAGAAAAAATTATTTGTTTACTTTTGGAAAAATAATTACAAACGCCATTTTAACGAGAGCTTTAATGACTTTATGTACATCTCATAATACATATCATTTCTCAGAATGTCGAGATTTTAGATTTAATGTTGTACTCAATATGATAGGAGGTTTTTTTTTAATTACCAAGATTAGGCATCATCATGAGCGGTTTTATTATCAGTACAATCAGGCAATAAAATTAAACTTCCACACAAAATAGCAGGCCTTTATGTAAACCCGGTTATAATGACATATGTAGTTTTAGAATTCAAATAACGTAATATAAATACTATTGACTAGGACGTGAAGATCTTTAGTCCGATACCATGATCTGTGATCCATATAATCTGTTCATGGAGTCGGGAGTATTTTCAATGACGTAGGGTACTTAAATAAAATGTACCTGTAATATTTGATGGTCTAGGTTCTCTGTGAGTCATTTGTTAGGTTGGATTTTCAAATGCAACATAGCTGCAATTATTCATGCAAATATTTTTTCCTTTACATTCTGCGAATAAGATAAAAACATTTTTTTTTATTTAAATACGCATAAAATGACTTATTGGCTAAATTATTCCAAAACCTATAGCCAAAATATCTGGTATCTATTTAGGAAAAGCTCGGTACAGTTTATTCATGAACCTGCCACATTTTTACAGTCATTTTGACTGTTGCCTCCAAACTATATATTATTTGTTTTTTTATTAGAAAGCATTATTTATTGAAAGTCGGTGGTTTATACATGCCGAAAGTACATGAATATCAAGCACCTCATTTGTTCATTTATTTGAACAATTAATAAACTAAACTTAATTTGATACCTGTATTTCGTGATATCACTGTCTTCAAGCAAAGCAATCGTGTCGAACACCACTAAACTAATATAATGAAGCAGATGCATTTGATTCAACTTCATACATCGGGTTCCAAAAAGGACTTTTGGTCGAAGGGAACCAACCACTCACATTGGCCTTAGCTTATTAGATTTATAAATAATATTTAATAGCAATAAAGTTTCTTTGATTTTTTTTTTTTTACGTTTAATTTCCGCTTATTTTACAGTTAATAGCTATAAATTTCGTTGAGGTAAGAATAATGCTACGGGGAGTCTAATTGTTTGGCGAATAACTGTAATAAATAAATCATTAGCATTAAACTCTTATAACTTATTCACACTGTAATGGTTTTAATACAAGGTGTTTACACCTATTAGGCCTAGACACTATATAGTGAATAATATTATTTGTTAAAGTGTTAATTTTTTCCAAAACAATGCTGAACACTGAATGCTGAATATCCTTTAAAATTTTGTGTATTTGTGATGGTATTAAAATTATTAATCATAATATAATTATTAATGGTAATATATAATTATTAATTATATAATGGTATTACTTAAAAGTAATCAACTAATCATCACTGGTTGACTTTGTCGAATTCTGTTTATTTTTGATGACATTAAAATTATTCTCAGCTCAATCCGATTCCGTCAGTTAATTCAAACTTTCAGAACGAACTTTTTGAATATTTCAGCTTTTTTATAAAATAGTGATCCCTTTTGGTCTACTATTTTGACTAAAAATTTACTAAATATCCTTTAATCGCGCGTACGAACGTATTCAAAACCAATTATCAACATGTTTCAATCGTCCGTAAACCTGATGAAATAACCAGTTTCTCGCCAAATACCTTATTTCGTCTTCAAAACCACCTAGTCCGTGTTGTTCCCACTGGCTGGTTGGCAGTAAATTAGCTTTTAGGAAAAAAGTCAATTAACCTTTAGCAAGTTGTTTTTGTTAGTTACAATCGGTCTCTTGAGTCATTGAACTGAGATACTGAGTGAGAACCGTTACTATTGCAACTTAAATATTTGGGATCAATGTTTTCTTCTCAGAACAGCACCTTTTGTCAGTGGCGTATGCATGGAAAGAGATTGGCGATAGCACCTCCTCCAAAATTCTGGAGAGTAAGAAAATTAAATGAGAAAAAATACAATTTATAAAAAAAGTCATGTTAGCGTCAAATATATTGTATTTCATTATAAATAATACTGATCATAATTACATAATAAATATGTTTAATATTTTATGATATTTCCCTGATGAAAAAATATTTATAACCCCTACTTACATTAACAATTCTGAATTTACACGGGAAAAAAATCAACTTATTCATCAGCCTTTCATAGATTTCGTTCATGAAATAGATACTACTTATTTGTTTCAATAATATAACTATTTATGCCATCTCTGATGTAGATCTGGTCTTGATACAACCATAGATTTGTAGGATCTGGCCTTAGTAAAACAGCTGAAATTGTGCAAAACTTGCTTGAAAATTAACTAATTAAGCCCAAAACCTCGCAACGAGGGATAAGGAATGAATAAAAAATTGGATAATGAAAGATATTATTCACAATTTTTTTTAAGATTATTTAATATAATAATATACTTGAAGGATGCTTCAATATAGAATAATAAATAAATAAATAAATAGAATCATTTTCAAATCAAAGATTTTCTGCTATGGAATAATAAAAAATCTAAATATATTGATTGTATAAATAGTAACCCCATAAATAATCATTCTTCTCCTAAATTGAATTGAATTGTCGTTGTTTTTTTTCCAAAGCTTTTAAACTTAAAAATAGGATGTGAGAAAATTATTTTGGATTGATGGGTGCCTTTCACTAAGGGGAGTCCTATTTGAAGGATGTATGAGGAGGATATGGAGTGTGGGATGCCTAAAGGAGGCTGGTGGGTTCGGGAAGGTTGTGAGAGTCTACCTATGGTGGAGCCTAGGGGACTAGGCATTGGTTTGTAGTCGGCCAGGTCGTACTTCGCCCTTTACGAACTTCGCCCCAGTAGGGGCCTGCACTAAGTTGAATTGTCCTAAACACGAAAGTCGTTATAACTCTTCTACTACAATCTTACAACAACTACTACTACAAGACAAAAATAAGTCGACATGTTACTAAAATCCTTAACATCACTTTCCGGTGCTCTTTTTTATTTTCAATTCGGAGCTAACTTCCGTTAAAAAGAACTATTAAGTGGAAACCACACGTTTTTTAGGTTTTTTTTTTCCTTTATAAGAATATCTTTTACTATTACTTTCTATTCATTTATTAACCGTTCCGGCCAAGGTGTTCCTTGTTACATCACAACATGACTCAGAATTCTCGTCCTCCCAAACACATTCATTCTTCACTCTATCCCATATCTCCTTTTGACTCAATGAATCCAAACCCACATTTTAAGCGACATACCGGCTTCGGATTTTTCGTCGAATCATCTCCTTAATCATTAACTTGTTCTCGTTCATTATTATATAGATTATTTAACCAAGTTTATGATCTTTTCTAGTAGTCTTACCATATTTAATAATCTACTTTAGACAATGGATTTTATTTATTTGATTTTTAGTTTATTTAATAAAAGTTAATTAACAGTTCTTCCATATGAAATGATGGGAAATCAACTGATCTTATTTTAACAATGTGCTGACGCACATGGACTTACTTCTGAAGAAAATTTAATTTCTTGCTATTCCGCTGTATGTTTTGACGACAAAACCTCAAATTATACTCACAATCGATACTCTCGAAAGGTCAGCATTTGCACTATCGATCTCCCCACCTTATAGGGCCAATGCCAAGTGTATATTTTCCGTGTTTATTCTACACATTTCAATATATTATTGTAGCATTTGTTGTCCATTATTATTTATTTAAAAAAAAAAAAAAAAAAATTGTCCACCTACTCAACCAATAAAAAAAATATAATAACTTACAATTCCGGCAAGAATGTACACTCATTTCCAGCACCTCTGGGGGTATATCTAACTTTGTGGTAATATATCTAACTTTTCTATGGGCAATACAATTCTATTTCATACTCAATAGAAGATAGAAAATGTCTACAGAATTTTAGAAACACCCTAACTCTAAGGCCTAATACATAAATGCAGAAATGATTCGACCCTATAACATAGTAGTAATCTATCATATAGATAGTTCATAGATACCACTAGGTGATCTATATGGCCATAAAAATGGCAAAACGTTGAGACAGCCATCAGTTTCTGCCTTTATGACCTGTAGAATTTTTACCGGCTGTAATTTTTTACATCAAGTATGCACTGTTTCATTTCTTAAATCATCTTGGTTATATTTGAAAATAATCGTTTGAGAAACTAAAAAATGTCAGTACAAACCTATTGAAATCGGCTCAAACGTCACCAATGACGTCATATCTTTTTTGTAACATTTTTCATATTATTTTTATCGTTTTTCTGGCAGCATTCGATGAACACACATACAAACAGAATGGCAGATGAGGATCGCCCGAACATTATTGAAAGTAAAGCCTTTCCTTTTGAATTTGTCAACACTAACATTTTCTAACTGAAAAAGAAAAATTGTGGCCTTTTGAATATTTCTTAATTCAAGTTGATTGGATAAGGAATATGTTTAATTGACCGCGTTAACATATTTCGAGATCGAGTGATATACCACCAGTTTCGTGTTATTCTCTAATCCTCTCTAAAGCGAAGCCTTAGAAGTTCAAGAACACGATTAGTCCCAAATACTCGAGTCACGTGCTTGTTCTGTATCTTCTATCGATAGTGTTTTAGGTCTGATTCCTTCATTTTGTAGGAGAAAGTTTTGTATGTTCTTGAATCACCATTACATGGTTTCATGATTTTAAAGTATGACAACTATACAATGCAGGACGGGTATCCAGTATACTTCTGACTGCTAAGATTAAGGGTGGTTAATTAATCAAACAAATCACTTGTAATTGTAGCGATCCTAACTACATAAGTGTTAAATCACCCTATACTCTGGTGCATATATAATATATTGTAATTAATGTAAATCATGTTTAAAGTAATAAATCCTGCAGGGGCTGGCAGTCGTAAAACAAGTCACAAGAGGGTCGAAGGCCGTCATAAAACAGACCCGGTAGACCTAGGGTCACCTTCCGGTGGTCATAAAATCTAAAAGCCATGCCATAAAACAGTCCTTTAGGGGACGAGGGCTCACGTACCTCGGTGCAGGTGTGACATCATAAACATACCCCTTTCAAGCCAGGCTCCGCCTTCCGGTAGGGTGGGGAAATAATATTTAAACCAGGGGGTTTCGCCCTGTAGGTCTACTCTTTCTCAGTCTCCTCATCTCGACAGCCGCTATAACTCGGTCGCGTCACGCCAGGGCCCCGGGGCCCTGGAAGTAAGTCCACTCAGTCTTCTACTAGTCTACTCTCTCTGCAGCACCTATGAGCCTGTCACCCTGTCACTCAGCCTCCTAGCAGACCCTCTGACGACTTGTATCTATTACGCTGCCGGTCTCCCGCCCGAACTCTGAAAACTGGTCTTATTTTTTATGAAACCTCTGTGCCTCTTCTCCTGAACACAGTTTATTGTCAGGACACATCCCTATCATAAAATGGAGTCAGATATTAACGCCGACATGGAATATGGTCCTTGTTATAAACTACAACAATCCGCACTTGTCACTAGGGCTATAGTGATTAGGCACTCCCCTAGTGGCAACCCGACAATTGATGACTTCGACGTGATCGAGAAACCCGACAGTAATCAATAAGTTTTATTTTGTTAACAATAAGAATAACAAAGCCAAACAACGACTGCTTGCTAACCTCCCAAGGTGTCCACTAGAAGAATTTTCCCTATTTCTTATACTCTTACACTGACTACTACATTATTTGAACTTAAACGTTCTTTTCCGGATCGTACAAGAGAGGGTGTTGTATCATATTAGTAGTCACCCTCTTCTAATTTGTTTGATTGGCTTGTTTAATATAGAAAATACTAAACTTTAACAGACTAGAGTTCAAAATTCAGAATATACAAATCAGGAAGCTTTGTTACATTAAATACAAATATTATTACGGGATTTTTTCTTCACTAGTCGAACTCATTAGCGGGTCCAACTGGTCCTTACACACACATAATTACAATGTCCATAATTACACTCTGACGATGACAAAACAACTACTTGATCTCTCTCTTCCCTGATATAAGCACCGTCAGAGCGACACTTACTAGACAATACTCAAAGACGACTGAGGAGAAGTTAAAATAGAGATTTATTACATTCATCATCCCCTAATTTGTGTATTTCTCACTGTATCTTGTCTTCCCAGACATTCTAAAGGTTTTTGCGATGATCGATACGGCTACATCTTGAAACAAATTAAAATAAAACAGCAAAATTATAAAAAGCTATATAATGAAATTTTTATTGGCATATAGAACATCATCAGACGAACTCTATAAGACTTTCTCCAATAACTCAGAAGTGCAACAGAGGGAATGCTTAACAACCGATCAGAGAACATGAAATGTGTGTCGGATGTTTCTATGATAGCACACCATCTACTCATATTAATGGTTATAATAATAGTTTGAATTGTACAGGGTGCCGTAATAATAATTAATTGTTGTAAACGCGTCCGTATCCAAAAGACCACATTGGTGGCGAAGAAGTAGAAATGTTTAACAAATTCATTTAACTTGGAAGTACGATTTTGAGTGTCAAAGACTTCGTGGACTCCGAGACTTGACAACTGTTAAAGCTGTAGTGAACTTATGAGGTATGGCCATTTACAGAACATTGGTATCAGATTGAAAACTTCATTTGTACGTTCTTCGAGAGTCTACGTCGTTGTAATCGCCAAATTGATTTGCGCGCTAGGTCAAGGAGTAATTTTGCAATATTAAATCCTCAGTAAAAGAATAAAACAAGTTAGACAACGTTAGTTAAGTGGTTTACGATAATATCTGCAGATCTAATGTAATCACCTACCTGTAGCAATTATGGCAGGAAAGGAAACACTGATGCCAAAAACCACTTTCATAAACACCGATATCTAACTTGTAACTAAGAGTATGTATGTGTTGCCTCAAGGTCTGCCTGCGAAGCTCTCATTAAAAAATGGGTTGTCCCAGGAGTTTACCCCGTCCATAAAGGCTTATTATCTGTTTGATCCAATGCCCCAGATGGTGCGTTTCGCAAGCCATAAATAGTGACTTTAACCACCTATCTCTAAAGATTCATTACAATATACACGACTGTAGCCTAAACAGTGGGCAATAGGAGTATGTTCTCCCAGACTTTGTAAATCCCTATAAATGTACTAATGGTATTGAAAAATATGGTTTGCTTGAATTCAGCTCCAGTAACTCCGAGGAGGATTATAGGGAGTGGTGCAGTGCAATGACTGTGCTAGGGAATTAGGGTGGTTGGATAGGTTACTATGAAATTTCATGAACTTGGAAAGGATGAGTTAAATAATGTAGGGTGTATTAAGATCGTTATGAAGGGCTTTGTTGCTGACGTAATAGGGGGCAATTACTGTTGTTCTCAGGACTTTTCATTGAAAAGATTGGATACGCTTGATGTTCAACTTTTTTATTGTCCCCTATACCTCTATTCCGTATGTCCAGATTGACTTAAGTATAACTTTGTATATATTTATTTTCTATTGAGAGATGGGGTGTCCTTCAAAGTAGTCTGTACAGTTGTCCAAAGCTTCTGTTTAGTTCTTGTCTTTGTAGCCTCGTTTGTGGGTTCCAGCTTCAGCAACTACGGAGATGATTAAGCCCGCCCCGTAGAATACAGTACAGCCTTGGTAAAGCCTTGTATCCATAAACATCTATCTTGTGAGAAAGCCCAGTTGACATTCAACCTACGTACAGTAGCAGCGTGAATCATTACTACTTCAAATAATAGACAATAATTTCGCAGCTGTGCACACACAATGTATCTTCTGTTTCACAATTCTCGCCCACAAAGTTGCTTTCGTCAAACAGCAATAATGACTATTGTTAGATCCATGAATCAGGCAAGTACGTCTGACCTACCCACTTCGTCGGGACGTGCCTGCATTGAAGACTGAGCAATAGCAGTTTCTGACACACCCACCTATACCAACTTGTCTGTTGGGCCATGTGTGTAACTCAATCTTCATAGTATATTTTTAGTCATTAAAAAAATGATTGTTCATTACTGCTAATGAAGCTGAGCGCGAGCTAGTTAACCATGATTATGCAAACATACATGTGCTTGACCGCCTCTGAAAACTAGACTATGGGAAGTGCACAGCTTAAGACACTTTTTCACACAAGTTCCATGATGTAACTGATCCAATAACGACGGAACTACAACAGGATGTTTCTGTTACAAATAAATAAAGAATTTTAATTTAATTATATTACTTAAATATGTTACCCTGACTGGGTGACATAGGCATCTCTTGCCGGGTCATAACCTCCATCGGAATTGGTTTACTTAAATATATTAGTAACTTATAATATATAAGTAGTAATTTGTAAGTTTGTTAACCTCGGTTAAGTTATACTCAACTATTCTGGATCTGTTTTTTTTTTTAAATGAGCAGGACCGTTTAGTTTATTTAAATTCGACTATGTAGTTAAATGGTGACCATTCAAGCATTAGATACATGATAGTGACCTAATTTACATACAAATATGCCTCAGGAAATATTTATATTTACAAATAGAGACTAATATTTTAATCACGTGAGCTATTTCTGTATTCTTAAACAGTCACTGATATATTCTTGGAAGTAGACTAATGTGCATTGATGCTCAAGAAACTCGAAATGTCCATTTTTACGAATACTTACAGACATTAGAACAACAGGAAAAAAATTCCTAACCCAATGAACAGATTTACACAACCATTGACCAAACACTGTGGAAGCATAAGAGTGTGTGCTGGTGTGCACTGACTTCCTGTAACATAGTCCATGTAACAACATTACAAAAGAGACTTGCAAAAACTACAAGGGTCAACATCTTTCTGAAAATTCATTCATTTATTTAAATGGTTATTTGAAATAAGTTAATATATAACAAAACCAATAAATTACGATAGTGTAGATGAGAATCTTCTCGAAAAAAAAATCGTTTTTGAAATTCATGAAATACTTTTAATGATTTAAAAGTATAATTGAGGTGTTCATACTACAATTCTACTTTAAACACCTGAATAAATATTATATTTTTTTCAGTTCAAAATATAAATTACTGGTAAGACTGTTTCACTTATTTATTTGCTCTTGCTTGGTAAATACACTCAGCATTTGTATCTATATGATACAACAGGAAATACGCTCTCATCCCGTAGATTTCCTGACGCAGTCCACTGAAGATGAGCGTACAAGTTATCATGCAAAATTCCTTTAAGCATCTAGACCTTCCTTTAAAAATCTTATCTTTACTTTTTTATTTCCGTCATTTTTTCTACGCTACAAGCTGGTCACCTAGTCCAGAGTAGTGGTGCAGCGGTCATGGCTGACCCACTAGTTACTTCACGCTCTTGGAAAGTTTGCTAATTGTTCACGTCCCGATTACCAAACAGCCCTCTCTGTCATTGAAATGACCTTACTATTTAAAGCACGGATCTTATTAAAAGCTACTATAGTAGTTTTATGAGATAATTATGGACTTAATGTTGCAATATACAACCGTATAATGCAGCAATAAAACAGTTTGATGATGCATAATTAATTCCCTTGCCTCTATGCCTGGTGCTCTAGCTTAATCTTCTATCTGTGATAATATTTGGGCAGAAAGGATGTTTAGGAAATAAGGAAGTGAGTTTAAAGGAGAATTAGAAGCTTCTGAAGACAGAACCCCACCCTTATAACTACTACCCTTATGAGACAAATAAACTTTCACTGAGAGTACACCATGTGTTGCTTTGGCGAAGATCTGGAGAGATCTACCTTTGTCCGCCCGTATATCCCCGCCATAATAAAAGCTGTGTTCCCAAAAGTTGAATAAACAGGTGATATATACTATATAGAGATGATTTCCACCGAAAACTCACTCCAATAAAGTCAACTTACTTTTGATAAATTAATTTCATATGATTATAAAAATTATCGTAACAATATGAATAACTTTGGCCTTAACAGTAGCTAATTGATTGATATTTCAATAAACTGATGAAAGTATTTATAAATAGTTAAAAATTGACAAAGATGCTGTTTACACCATCAAGATACTGATCATCAAGATACAAAAAAAAAAAAAAATACCCGATTGGATAAAATTTATAAATTTATAAATAAAATTTTGAATTACTTCAGCGTAGTTGCAGGACGTTATGATTCAATTTTGGTGCATTAAAATTATTCATTTGAGGAGAAATTTCACATCTCGAAATATGCTTAGTATTTGTTGTTTCAAATTCAATAAACGCATTTATAAAAAACTAACTCAAAAATCAATAACGTCTTTCTACTCAATTGTTAAGGACATTTTTGGAGAAGACAGAAGTATCATATCGAATGCAGTTTCAGTATATTTCAATAATCTTTGTTTTTATTTTAGATATTTAAGTTTGTTTTTTTAGGTCACTCTTCATAAAGCGTTATGTATCATCTAATAAAATGAACTGGTTTTATGAACTAATATGTGATAATGTTTATCATAATCATTTAATATGTTGTTAAGAAACTGACGTGGAGAAGTATCAATTTGGACACCTATTCAAACCCTTCACCTTCTGGCTCTCTAATGTCGCTTTTTCATAAATACTTAATTATTTAACGTATTGATTGGGAGAAATGTTGAGTCAATCGATTCTTGGATTTACGGTTGGGAGTAAATCAGCGTAAAAATATTCAATTTTTTTTTCTTCTTTAGTTTTACCTATATTAGTGCTGTATTTTATATTTAAAGGAAACCCGTACAGTTTTGTCGATAAAATTTAGATTTATTGACGTGGATATTATTTAGTCCTGAGCTTGCGTTCACACTTCCCCGTGACCTATTTAGTTTCTTGTGAATTGAGCTTCTTTTATATGAAGAGTTTAAGGCCTAACTTTCCCCAGCCGTCATACAAAAGGCTGTAACATCTAGTCAAAAGTAGATCGGCTAGACCTCTTTCTGTTTTTATTTTGTCTGAAAGGTAGCGGCAAACATACAGTCATCTAATTGTTAGAAACCATTGCGTTGCGAAGTTCATTCAACTGCAGCAGTCCTGTTCCTTGGCCGGAGTTTGTAGTCACCGTGACTGTTCATTGATATCGTTGTAGTCTTGAAGCTGTGCAATCCTGAGCTTCCAAAGTGATCTTCGAACCCGAAAAGAGACGTTCTACTTTCAAACAGTTCAGGATCAATTGTCTTTTCCATGTACCATATGTTGCAATTCTCTAGAGAAGGGTAAAATACCCAAAACTGCTAGCTATAGAAGGAAAATGCATTATTTTCAAGACGGGACTTTACTTATAGTATTAACCCTAATATGTATTATTACTTAATTGCTGGGATCAATATCAATTATTATTGAAATAAAAACAAACCAAAATTAAAACAGCTAGAGCCTCTTTCTACTTTAATGTTTTATCAAGCCAAAATTCATAAGATATCAAAGATTTGAATGATGAATATTGAAGATTAGCTATGGTAATTGTCGGGACGTCCCTACGGGGGTGCCTGTTTACCCTAGCCCTGGTGACAAGAGCGGATTGTTCGAGTTTATAACCTGGACAATCGTTTTATGACGGCGTTACTATCTGACTCCATTTTTGATAGGTATGTGCCCCGACAATGCACTATGTTCAGGAGAAGAGGTACAGATGTTTTTCATAAAGAATTAGTCAAGTTTTCAGAGTTCGAGCAGAAACCAAGAATCAACAAGTAAAGGTCACGAGAGACTAATTAACAGGGTCAGGAGCCCTGGCTTAAGTACCCTCTCTGGGAGGGCTGCAAGGGCCTAGGCCGGCGGTTGGGTTTCCACACATGTGGTGATGCACCGCGACCGCCGCCTGATTACCCAACACCTGGAAGGTAGAGGCTGCAAAAGGGTTGTTAATGTTTATGACTGTTTATGAGTGACAGCTGGTGACCCTTCTCGTGTTACTTGCTTGGCCCCCATCTTTTATTGATTAACACATTTATAATGATTTATATTTGTTCATGTTTTTGTCTGTAATACATTTAGTTCATGTTATTTACTTTTGCTTACAATATATATGCAATAGAGTATAGGGTGATTTATCTTATGTTGTTAGCGGTTGCTACAGTAATAAAACTTCAATTGAAAAGTATTGTGTACAAGCAATAAAATTCGGGTAATTCTATACAAGCCAATGTAAATGATTGTATTTTTGGTATCTATTTCTCATGTTGTATGTTTGTTGTAATATTTATATATTGTAATATCAATATTTATTTCATGAATATAATGTAGAAATTAATTCGTGTGTGAAAAATAATTTAATAATGAAATAAAGAAGGATATGTTCTAGGGTAAATTGTTTTGGATGTGCTCCCCTAAGATTGTTTTTAATTATTAACATTTACCTGTCCACTAATAAACAGAATATTTTTTTTTTAAATATTAAGTATTGTCAGATTTGGAATATCTTTACATTGTTTGAGTTAAACCAATTTTCATGGTTATTTCCTCATTTTCAGGTTCTTATATAAACAGTTTAATATGTAATTTTTGTTTAATACGTTAGGTAATCGTTTTGAACGGCCAAGCATTGAACAAGTGTTCCAGTTTTCTTTAACGAAGGGAAGCAGAGACACTTAAAAAAACTGGAGCAACCGAGCATTTTCCAGCTCATTACTTTTAATTTTCTGCTTTCGGCCGAGTTTGTTTTGGTCTTGTAAGTCCGATTTTGTTCTATTTGTCCGGTTCGGCTGCCTGAACTTGTACAACGGCCAAGCTCCGTTATCACCTCGAAGAGATAGATAATATCTCATCCCAGCTTATCAAACAATTAAACAAATTATCAGTATTTCCAGGTTCTACTACATATATACTCGTATGACTCCGTGCCTTAAGAAGTAGAACCAAAGAGCTAACACGAAACTATTAAATTACTGGATGAGGATTATTTATTTTCCCCTACATATTGAAATGTAATAGCAACGAAGATGATTAACTAAACAAGAGTCAGAGAACAGATGAGAACAAATGAAGAGACATCATTCATGCAAAGAAAAGTATAATTGAGGGGCTCAAACTTTTAAACGCCTTCCTCCAAAATTTCACTTGCCTCTTGCTATTACAGAGAATTTTAATGTACAACAAGCCAGTTTGGGAATCTTATGTAACTTTGAACTACCAAGTTGGGTGAGGCTGACATCTATTAGCGGAGACCCGGTATTTCGATTGCCAGCTTGCCCATTTTTTTTCTTTGGTGATCGGCGGCACTCGTGACATTGCTCAAGGCCAGGATGACGCTCACTTTGTATCAGCGAGTATATTATTTTTAAAATGTATGGTGCGAGAATACTTTTCCGTCGAGCTCCACCATTCGAAACCGTGCCGGTATAAATTACGTACTCCACACCACCACTAGTATTAGCCGAAAAGGCTGCTTAAAAAGAAAATTAAAGATACAAGGAACCGTATAATCCCAGTTTCTACCACTGCGTATGATATCACTATTTACAAATCAGCAGAATTAAATTCAGAATCACTTTACATTTATTTAAAATTTTATATATGTAGGTTAGATTTTCATTGATTTGTAATTATAATTAGACAAGTCGCTACTTTTTCACTGCTTCAGCAAAACTTCATACTTGCCTTGAATTTCTCCGTTACTATTGTGTTATGGTTCACACCTTGATATGTAGTCATATGATTCTGTTCTGTTCTGTAATCAGCATACTTTGAGGTTCCGTTACTTTACTGAAATTTAGACAAGGATTTCACGGGGATCAACTTTAATGATCAAGTGACATGTGTCACCTAAGACGGTTCCGACCCGTTAATTCAGGAAGTCTACCGGAAAAAAAACGAGTCATACTGATCCTGCTATGTAAAAAACATATGCCAGGTCGATCACACGAATACTTGTCACTATGTAGTCTAACTTTTTCAGCGCAGGGCATGATCGAAAAAAGTTCCTGATCGATTTGAAGGTATAGTGGTTTGCAGTATACGCTGTTGGGCTATAACCTCTTGCGGTCTGCTGTCCTCTACGAAAACCCATCAGCCTTGCCCCACTTAAATCAATCTCGGTATAACTGTTCGTCCAAAACATCTTTGGTATGCTGTTCTTCTTTGAGACATTAGTTCCGGAGGGGAGCTAATTAAATCTTTATAACTACACAAGTCTGGGGTCCCACAGTGCTGGATTTCCACTATTACCTGTATAAAAAATCAGTGATTTTTTTATCCAGTTGATGCATGGATCAGTTGCTCTTCCTATTGTATCAACAGTTTTTTGTGATAAGTGAAAGGACAAGAAACGTTTTCGTTTAGGAGTAAAGTCTTCATGCCTTATTAAAAGTAATTAAACAATAATAAAAAAACTAATAGATATTTTTGATCAAAAAAGTAAACTTGTTAATAATCGCCTCTTCAAACATTTGTAGACAGCTAAACGATTAAATAATATGGAACGATATTTAATACACCATTAACAAAATATGTATTGTATAACACAACTACAGAGCGACAGGCGTAATGGCAGTCCGACATTAGTGATTCTTACTTAGATATCAGTTGTTGATGCGATCAATTTAATTGACATTGGTATTGTAAGGCATTTCTGTCTGTCTTTACAAATTATTCAGAATGATATAGTCGAAGAGTGGTCATAATTTTACTACTTTTTGCTGGTTTAGCAACGTTGAGCGTTTTAGAATAGTCGATACGAATTAATTAAACTTTTGGTAGGGAAGCTCAAAGGTGAAAATACCGTCCATAAATAGCTGCAAATGGCTAAACCAATAATGTGCCAAGTGACATTTCGACTACAATGGCCTCACTTTCTTCCGGAGAAGAGATCACGAGCGTGGGTTCCCGTGTAAGGCCACGAACATCACGTTCTCCAGGCAGAGGTTATTGGGACGTGTCTAGGCGTGAGGCAGAGTCGTAAGGTGTGCTGGGTCACCGTCAGTTATTGAAGAGTAGCTTAGGAATTCGGAAATCAAGACTCGTGTTTATTCGTGATTCGAACCTCTTCGGGCAATGTTGAAGGTTTCCACGCCAATAATTAATTTCCAACTGGAAATTCCTCAATTATTTATTGCGAAAGGCTTTCAAACAGGCACAGGGCGTACTATTTCATTCACATATGATTTCCTGGTGGAGTTCTCGCAGGAATACTTAGGCATTTAATAAAAACCAAAGGTTTTTGAAAAACTTCAAATACTGAACAAATAAAACTCTTGTAGACATGAATGTTAATGTAGAGAATTCTTCGCAGCTAAAGAAATAAACGTAAAGTACTCATTTTAGTTTAGGAATATTTTTTTTTTTTTATATTTCAAAAATTTTAATATGATAAAATTACAATCAGTCTTATTGGGCAATAAGTAAGTGTGATTAATGTTCTCATTCATACCATTTTCATTCACTCGCTCATTCAGTCATACAGTATTTACAAACATCCCAGAGACCTCCCAAATCTACATGGTTGTCACCTCCGTTGCATGCGAAAGAGGAAGCCGAATTTTGGGAAGTCCCCCACGCAACTCCGTCAGCCGCGTCACCGGATACGAGCCAGTGGAGGCTGACCAAGAGCGTGAGAGCCACATACGTTCAGAACATGAGGTATATTATTAATGAACCGCTTAATAGCTTCAGTCCACCGCTTCACTCGAGCTTTATTTCATCATAGACGGAAAAACAAAAAATGCCTTATAGCTAAATAGGGAAAGATTAAATTTTCATTGAAGAACTATAAAGGACCAATGGTTATTTCTAGTATAAGCTCTTCACCGATACACACATTTCAGAGCCAGGTGCAGGCACTTAAGAGGTTCTTTAGGCTTCAGGAAGTACTTCCGACGAAACAGATGGCATACGACCCAACTTGTAAATTGCCCGCCTTATCCAGCAGACCTCGGCGAGCCATCGCCATTCTTCATTCCTTTGGAATATTAATAAACATTTTTCTTTTCACCTCACAGTCTATTTTAGAATTTCCATTATCTGCATATGCAGATTTTATTCCCAGTTAGTTTTCTCCACCCCCACATTATTTTCTCTAACTACCTACATAGTACATAGTACCGCAGAGCTACTGTACACCTGTTCCAGTAACCTATATCTAAGGGCAATTTGTTATCTTACCACATTTTCACCCACTCTACTACTTGTGGTCAATTATATCCCCCAATAAACCCACGGGTTATTTATTTACGTGTTATAAACGTGTTATACCCAAGGATCAATACCATGTCCACGAGTTGTTGTTTTTTTGTACCAAGTTGTATCAAGTTATTTTAACCAGTTTAAATTTTACACTCAAATCACAAACGGAATTTAAGTTTGAAACAAAGAAAACGTAAAAAGAGTACCGTACCTCAAATATCGAAAGATTTTCCCAAGCACTTAATTAGATGATAACTTTGCATTTTATTTTGCCTTGTCACCTTCCTTGACCTAGTAACACACAGTTTCAGACAGGCCAAAGAAGTTACATTTTGGCCTCTTCTAAAGTTGTGATGAAACATATGATTCATAACAATATTTATTGGCATATACCTATGTAAATAATTACCTATGGATTATATTATCTCATGTCGATTAAATCTAATTTATTTACTTATGTAAACTTAAAATATTCGAAAGTCTATATTACATAATATAAAATGTAGTTGTTCAAAATAATTTATTAAACGACTACGTCCTGTAGCCTAGTAGTTAGTGTAATGACCCAGGTTCGATTTCCGGCTCTGTGCAATTACTGTAAAACAGCACTGACTGTTTAGCATTTACCTACAGGCTGCCAATTTATAATAATTCTGACTAACAGTTTAACGCAAATACTTATTGGCAAAAGACAAGATGTTCTACAAATATTCAAAAAAGTCACAACGATATCACAAACTTTGAACAAACAATCATGATAAAAAATACCAACACCCTGACGGTAATAAGAGGTCTCACACCTGAAGGAAGGAAATAGTAAGAAATTGAGTAAAGAACAATATCAGAAGAAGAGCAAGTAAGCGAGGAATGGGGAGAAAAGAAGATTTGACTGGCTCAAGATTAATTATTAGGGATCTGGTGGTCAAGATATTTTTTAACTACGGATAGGATTAAGTGGCACATTAGTCAGAATAGTGAGTGGGATTGGGAACATGGAAAGGAACAATGGTGACTTGTCCACAGATTTTTCACGAAGGTTGAAGGAGATTGAGTGTCTCAATGTCAGTTGATTTGGCTGATCCCTGCAGCGTACAGTCTGATTTGTACGATGTGTGGTTTACTGGGAGTTTTGGTAGTCACAACCTATCTTAGCCGTCTTGTAAGTAGTTTATAAAGGGTGTCCCAGAATTTACAGTTTTTAGTATTTTTGTTGTTATTTTTTTATTGAATTAAAAAGTAAATAGGATAGGGTTATTTATGGAATAACACATCGGGCAAATGGCCTCCACGACGTTGCTGGCACATAAGCACTCTCTTGTTGAAGTTTTCCATGACCATTCGGCATAAATGTGGTTGAATTTTGTTGATGCAGCGTTGAATTTTGTTGATGCAGCGTTGAATTTCCTCTTTTAATGCACGGGTGGATGTGGGCTTGTTGACATACACCTTTGACTTCAAATAACCCCATAAAAAGAAATCTAAAGGTGTTAAATCACAAGATCTAGGGGGCCAATTCTGATCACCGAAACGAGAGAGTACACGACCTGGAAATGTCTCATGCAGTATTTGAATTGTTTCATGGGCTGTATGGCATGTGGCACCATCTTGTTGAAACCACATATTGGCCACATAAATATCATCCAATCTTGGCACAAAGAACTGTGTTTACGATGCCAAATTGATGTTCCTGGATTTTCAACAACACTCTCACGCACTGCTTCGATATTGACATTTGACGGCTTGTTTTTGGACGACCAGTGTGTTTAGTGTCTCCAACTGATCCAGTCTCTCTAAATTTTTCAATTAATCTCTTCACAGTTGATGAAGTCAAAACACTATTCTGACCATATTTTGTATAAAATTTTCGAACTGCAGCCGCCAAACTTTCATTTTTTTTAAAATAAAGTTCAACAATAAAGACACGTTGTTCTATCGTGTAACGCTCCATTTTTACTAACCCTAAACGGTCAGCTGTCAAATTCTTTTTTTTTTAGGGTTGCCAGCACTTTACTGCACAAATGGCGGCAAATTCAAATCTTGCGTTAGTGCTGGGACACCCTATATTATCTGTTGTTATTTTTTTTTTTCAATTCAATTTTTTTTACAGAACAGGGTTAGATATTTCATGCTTATTTTTTTGTAGAAAGCATAGGAAGTAATATATGCATAATGCATGAAATTGATGTGGGAGAAAGGAAGAATGATCTTGGTCCTATCCAGGTGATTTTGTTAAAGCAAAATGAATGATCGACTGGCTTAATTCAGCAGGCGTGAAAGAATCAGGAGGTGGTGAGAATCGAAGAGTGTAAAGGATATACTGCAAATGGACGGGTTCTTCAATATTAGAATGAGATACGAAAGTGTTGGAGATTTACCAACAATCATTTAGTCATTTTCGCAATTTATGTTTACCTACCGATGTACTTAGAAATAAACTACATTCATGATAGCAAAATAGTAACGACATTTTTTAAATAATAACACCAACGTATTATTGTCATTATTTAATGATGTAGCTTCATTCGAACTTAGATTGCCGTCTTCATCAATGCGTTCGCTGAATTGACTAGTTTTTTGCATGAAAAGTTTTCTATGTGTTCTGCCACAACATCTAGTTCCCGTATTACCCTCATTCACATCATTCTCTTAATAACTAAATCCGGTCATTAGCATTGGAACTCAAACCAGGTATTGATCAAAATAGTTTGTTTTAAGTGAAAAACTTGTCTGTATTAGGTTTAGTGTTTAGAATAACTCCTTCTTGATATAAAAGTTCTGAAATCCAACACCTTGATGTAAAACGAATTTGTTTAATTCACCTAAGTCAGTTGCTCACGATAGGATAGCCCATCTTTCAGCCTCAAATAGGAATTATGGGATAACATAAGGACATAACTAATTAAAAAAACAGAGCACCTGTGATTCGTTTCATTAATATACACAGAATAAAGACTATTCCTTCTTACCTATTTCATAGTTGGTCCTTCGGACATGGATGCTTTGGGTTTAGCTAAATAATATTGATGAATAGAATATGAATACACGATTGCATAATGATAAGGTTTTTGCCGTTAGGAAGTCACAATGTAGGGAAGAATAAGCAAGCCACCTCTGAAGTAGTAGACAAAATAAATTGCTCGCTGCTCCATTAAGACGTTCATGAAGTGGCACCTTGATCGCTTGCCGTTAGTCCTTCGGAACCGGAAACGACACGTAGGCCTTTGTTATCGGCCCCACTTCCTCTTCGGCCGTGTCCTCAAAGAGGAACGCCCTTTTCACTTTCGTTCCAGCCTTCTTTTTCCATGCCACACCCCTTCTTAAGGTATGCTTTTGTTAGGCTTTATTAAATATCTTATGTAATCCGTGCAAATCGACTTTATGACTAAATGTGACAGCTATTGTTAATGAATTATTCTATTTAAATGTTTGTATTTTGCAGAATCCGAATTTCTCCTTTTTCTTATTTATATCAGGCCCGAAGTTTTCGTTTTTTCCAGGCGTTAAGGACCATTAAAATCGGCGACCAAAAAAAATAAAAATCAACGTATTCCTCAAATTTAAACTTAACACCTATCAAAGAATTTAAAAAAAATGATTTATTTTCGAGTGTATATATTTTAAAGGATACAATTTATTTTACTATATTCTAGATTATTCTACTAGGGTGTATACTTTTATGATAATATTTCATTCACGCCTCTGAAAAAGTCGCCTATAACGGATGTTATATTATTCATGAAGCTGAAATGAGATGTGGAGAAGGAGGAGGGTTCGGATTTAATTGTGAATCAAGGGCCAATGTTGGCACGGGTTGCTCATATTAAAGTAAATTGGCGCACCCACTGGAAAATATTTTAATTACAATCATTCTACAAATATTTAATACATTTAGAGTGTTAGAGAGAATAACTTTTATTTAATGAATGTTAATTTTAAGTATTTATATTCAGAAATACGTTTAGTTACATGTTCAACAAGGCCTAGGTGACAGGAACAATCTTGTAGAAATCGAGGGTAACTTCATATGACGCTACTTACGACATACAATCTCAAACATAATGTTCTACACCGCATGACCAGTTTTCCTTATTATCCGCCTGGAGTAGGCCTTCCAGTTCTCATTTAGTTCCATTTAGCCGAGAGTTGCGGTAGGGCGGGTAATGAGATATCGACCTACGCAACTGCTGATCGACACCGCAAAGTGAAATCGCTAAAACGCTCGTGCTCCACTCACGGGTATCCTGCGTGCTTCCTCGGTGCCAGAGAACAAGCCATAGAGTGCACGAGTCAAGCAAGAACTGTGTCTCGAGTCAGTTTCGCTTAATGAAGACCAAACCAGCAGACCTGATATAAAAGAAAGTTTATTCCTGGGGGCACTCGGAGGTGATGTATATATTTTGTCTTGTCCTAGCTGACGTTGTAAGTAATACGACTTACTGATCTTTGCCATGAAACTTTAAGCAATTAATGACATTTTTCTCTTCTAAGGAGGGTTGGTCTAAAACCTCTCGAAATTATAATAATAAAATAATCGATAAAAAGTTAATATAATTTGAAAATAAATGCTTTTTTTTATTCCCTTTCTTATTCGTGCATGTAGAGCTGGTTCTAATCATATATGTTACCTTGACATTGCTCAATATAGTACGGCTTGTACGAGTATTTTCTCCAAAGAGAGAGTTCAAGACATAAGGCAAGGGCATTGTCAAGGGCTTGAATAGTCTCTTATTTATCTATAAAGATAAATGGTCTTTTGAGTCATACAACCAAGTGATACAGTTTATTCAATGCATTGCATTTCTCTGCCCTTGATGCCACCACAGTATTCCACCAGTGCAGAAGAATCATAATGCGTTAACAATTAAGTTTTAGAAGAACTAATAAAACTATGCTAAAACGACCCTACGTCGTGCCATAGGAATAACAATCCACAGGTGATATGAATACTTTGGAAACTTTATGAAAAACATTGTATTTGAAGGCATTGAAGTAATTCAAGGTGCGATACAGATATTGGAAGAAGGACTCTTTAAATGGAGAGTACCCCTGTAGTATAGTTCCGGTGATGTTCGTTATGCCAAAACATTAAAAGATAAAATTGATTTGTTCTCAGCCATAAATAAGCTTATTGTTACAAATAGAATGGAAAGTTCATCAATAGAAGGCACAGAAAAATCTTTTATAAAAAAAATTATGCAAGCTATCTGTTTGAAGTGAAGCGATTAAAATTACCTCCACTAAAATAAAATAAATTTGATAGTTAGAAAGTTTATCTGATAGTGAATTAAATATCCTCTTATGTGCCCAGGAAAGAAATAATACATGGATATATATTTATGTTATATCCTACAACTGTTTTAATACCACAACTACAGCTATTAGATACCACATCCGTATTTTTAATTACCTAATTATCAATGGTGGTTCTAAATTGATAGGAGTAAAAATAAAAGGGAAGACGGGATGATTCGTGAAACAGTATGAATCAAAGGAATAAACAATACTTTTTTGAAATTCTGATTAAAAAAAAAGTCAATAATATTATTTTACAATGCAGTATACTCTATGCTATTGATAAAAAAGATACGTGGAATACGTGTGAAAGTGTACTGATAGTACTTGGTGTACGTAGCACTATAAATTCCTTAAAATATTCTCCTATAAAAAAAGTCTTCTTCGTCCTGTTCTGTGCAGCATTCTAGACCTAGAATGCAGAAAGGACTTTATTAAATTATTATATGAATTGATTAAACATCACTTTGTATAAGTATGGATGAAGAGATGCTTCTCCAAAGCTATTAGATCCCGAACAAGTTGTTACGGTCAAAAGTTCTAATTGACCGTGACGCTTGAGGAAACACAACTGAAATGACAGGCCACTCGGTTCCCAAGTTAATTCCAGAGTAAACTGCTCCACTCACACTTTCTCGCCTGTCCACTTTCCTCTGGAGAACATCTAATTGTTATTAGCTGTTCCAATGGTTGAAACCCATTTGTCGAAACTATCCCTCCTGTCTGGTGAGTGTGTTTTGTTCCAAGTTTTCTTGTCACTCATCCGTGGTGTTCGGTTTACCCCTCAAGTCATTTTTCTCCTCGTTGAAAAAAAAAATATATAATTACAGGGTGCAAAGTGATAAAAGAGTCATTAAACAGGCTGTGGTGACCCATGACAATTTTACTCATTTTAAATGGCTATTGGTTAGGAAAAACTATGGAATGTTACGACCCTCATCTTTACTACCCTGGTATATTCAACTTGGGTGTTTGTAAACTTCAAAGATGAAATAAAGCTGTTAGGTGTATTGAGATCATTTTGAAGGGTTCTGTAGGCTGATATAGTAAGAAGGATGTCGGATCGTCACGAGGGGGGTGCCTAGTTACCCTATCCCTGGTGACGAAGTGAGGGTTGATTAAGTTTATAACCTGGACAATCGTTTCATGACGGTTTTACTATCTGACTCCATTTTTGATAGGTATATGCCCCGACAATGCACTATGTTCAGGAGAAGAGGTATAGGGTAGGTGGTGTAGGTAGTTTGTGTGGTCTAGGAATGACCACGAATTCACACTCGGTATCTGAAGGTAGGCGAAATCCGTCCGGATCCCAAAGGTGAGTGTGAACCGGAGAGAGGCAGACTGAATCGCCGTGGGGAACACTGCTTGGTAAGTTTACAGGGCCACGGCAACCGTTGTCCACTAGGGAGAGGTCTCTCCCAAGGAGGTGCTGGATTTAGTAAGACGAAGGCAGAAATCCCCACTAGGAAGGTGTGGGGTCTGACAACGCCGGACTAAAACGTAGCGAGGTGATGAGAGAGAGATGCAGAGGTTTTCTTAGTGAAGAAGCCAAGTTTCAGAGTTTAAAGCAGAGCAGCCACGAGCCGGTTAGTTCCCAGGAGAATGATATACAGGACCCAAACCGTCGGTCTTAAATACCCAGCTGGCTTCGTCAGTAGCCAATCAGCACTGTTTTTGTAGTACCCAATGAGGGTTGAGTATGTGGTTTTCTTTGTACTCTGACAAAGAGACGTGAGACCCTTAGGGTAAGGGTCTCTCGGTGGCTTGGGTCATGAACCACCTGCCTATGGCAGCTGGCGCCACAGCTCATATAACTAATTGGCCCCTAGCTGCATGTTTTATTGTTTACCATATTTACAATGATTTATATTTTGGTTATGTTATTTACATTTGTTTACAATATATATATATACAATAGAGTATAGGGTGATTTCTCTTATGTAGTTAGCGGTCGCTACAAAGAACATTAATAATTGTTATAACTTTTGATTCAAATGATTTGCTGGACTTGATGTTTGACCATTTCACTGTACTCTGTCGTTCCAGACTGTTTTTAGTAACTTCAAAGAAAAACTAAGAAGCATCATCTCGTGGTTTCATACCCTAGTTGTGCATATTGCGGCCCCATGACGGATCTACGGGGTACTAGACAAGTATATAAAGGTTCTGGGCCACCTATGATACTAAGGAGTTTCAAGTTGGAGTTCCAGGGTTTCCTGGAACTAAATCGCTCTAAACATATGTTAGAGAGACTTGTAGAGTAACGAGTATGGGGCTACCAGACGTCCAGGTCTTAACTGCGTTGAGTGTGATTCCACTGAGAATTGTAAATAATAAAAATAAAGAGTACCTACGAAAATAATGGAGAATCAACATTGGATTACTTTGTTGTAAAAAAAGAAGTATTTCTTACCATATTGGGTAGGGTATCATATTAAATACCTCGATGATCTGATTAATAATACATATTATGTACTGGATATTTAGAGGAGACTATAATTGAAAAAAACCGTTGAGGTCATTTTTGTAACCGTAATGAAATCTCTTGTAGATCCTAGAGAATTTGTAGATCTGTTACACTAGAATTTTTTTATCATTGTATTTTTAGGTTAAATAATTGAGAACCTAAAAAAATTTATTAGAGATAATCAGATCAAAAAACTCTTTGGCGTACACACATTAGTAAAATTTTAATCAACCTTATGGACAGGTTTTTAATCAGAACAGATCACCTTTGGATTACTTGATCGTATAATGCAAAAAACTGTTCTTTTTTCACATGGAACTTACTATAAAACCTTCAAAGAAATAACAATTGTCTTATAAACAGTACCAGCCCTTTTTATGGTAAATGATAAAATATAAGTAAATTAAAATGACCATTAAACTTCAAATTTACTCAAGAGTAAGCAGTTAGTGCCAGGTTCACCCTGTTAATTCCTTGCACCATGTTTAGTGCATCACTCGGTAGTGAAATCATAACATTTAGTCTAGTTGGCTCATGCTTTCTATACAAAACAAGATAAGTTCACAAACATGGTTTAGTAGGTTTTGTTCACCACGTGAAGAAATGGATATTATTGATTTTGAGTTCAGTCGTATTTAAACAGGTAAACCTGTTAACAGGATTAATTTTTATCAAACTCGAAATTGGCAGGAATGTTACTTTTAAAAACGTTGACCTTAAAATATTTATATTTTTTTTAGGAAATCAATCAAATAGTCATAATTCTTTTTAAAAAACGTGTTAGCTAAGAGTTAACCTTATTTAAGTATTAAATTTAAAACAATTTAATGATTATACATGGATAGGTTGCTAATAAAAGAGTCTCTATTCTAATATTTTATCAGTTATTATGATGTCCACTATATACATGAAAAGAAACGTAATAAAACTTGCCATGATGTCAAAAAGCAATCTATAGTTTTTTTATACTGTTATCACACATATTGGTTCATTAGTTTGGTAACATTAGTAAACAAAATTGAATTTACTTAATCTTTTCTTGGCTTAAAACATTTCTTTCAATCTACAACAAATTCTATTACAAAACTAAGTTTATGCAACTTTTTGCTATATTTGTGTACTTATTACATTTATATGGAGGGGGGACGGATACCTAAATCTTCCGTTCGTCAATAGTCATTTTAAATATTTTTTATATAATTTTGTTATTTTGAGGATTCTAATTATTTGAAAAATTTAAATTCGAAGTTATAGCTATTTTTAATTTTAATGATTTGGTAAACTTCTGTAATATGTTGTATAATTCCTATAATCTCATTAAAATCGTCTGTGAAATTAATGAGAAATGCGCATGTCCAGTTTTCCTAGTCATTTATAGTAGTTCCACAGTGCGATGGCAACCTCGGTAGGTTACAAAACAGAAACGATCTGCCACGAATTGAAATTATCATTTTATTTTTGAGAGAGTTGTAGGCATTTGTCGTTCGGCATCATTTTAATGAAAAACAAAACAAGAAGCCATTGAAGGACTAAAACTTCTCAGGAATAAAGAACGAACGTGCAAACAAAAAAAATACCATTATTAACTGCATTCATACTATGGGCGTACAATTCATCTCCTATTGAAAAGAGTTTCATTTTTCAACAAAGGACTAGCATTAAGAACCTGGTTTAATAACCACTGAAATATAGAGCGATTACTGGCCCCAGGGAAGATCTGACTGGTAATGAAAGCGTCTGTAGATCCTATCTAACGCGTAGCTCAATTGTCTTTGTTATCCAAGGGCAGGTAAGTTATTATGGTTTATCAATAGTATTAATGATACCAAGGAGCAAGAACAATGGCGTCCTGCGATAAAGCCAACGTACACGGATCTTAGAAAATAAATGATCAAGGCTTCTACCTCAACTAAATCAAAAGGAAGTATTTAATAACAATAAACAGAAGGTTGATCAGTAAACCACTGGTAGGTTATATTGGTATATAGGCAGCAACATCAGTTACTCATTTGTTGATGGCCCTCTCTATTAAGAAAGTTATATTTAGTGAGAGTATAACACTCCCATTCCAAATCACATCTTTAGAAAATGACGAAGATTAAATTTGTCGTTGACATTTAGAAAACTACTTGTAAGTAATTTATGCAAACATCATTAAATATATTATATATGTTAAATAATTAGAATGGCATTAAATTGAAGTTCTTGGCGTTTTAAGCCGCTTAGTTAAATATCCGCTAATTTTAAAATTATAGTTTTTAAAACCTTTAGACAACCCTTAAGGTCACTTTTTTTTCATCTGCAAAATATTGTAGTTCGAAGAGGATTCAAGCGAAAATTATACAATTATTATTCAACGAAAATTATTCAAACGAGAAAAACGAAAAAACTCCTTGAATAAATGATGTCACAAAAATGCAATGATGATGGGGTTAACAAATTATCGGTGAAATTACCGGTCCGGTTTGAGCTCATTTTGGCCTGAGAAAAATAAACTGGAAAATCCGTCCAATGATTTTGTTTTAATTTCACCTCTGCTTTTTTTTCCCCCGGCACGAAATACTAGTTTAGAATTCAGGGAAAATCGAAAAAAAAATGTATGGCCAAGGCATGAGGGCGGCAATGATTGATGACCATGCTTAAGATTGTTTTGGTTGATAGTTTGCAGTAAAATTTCCAAAAATCATTCTTATTCGCCCTTAAATAAAACTTTCAATTTCAATCAAGCAATTCAATCAAATTTCATTTCTTGATTCTTATCACTAATCTGGTTGTCGAATTAAAAAAAATCTTGCCTATTTCCCTCATCGAGGAAAAAATCATCTCTCTTTACTTTTTCCTTTGAAGGACGAAAACTGGAGCGGTAATAATTTTAAAAAAAAACTTAAGGACAGACATTGTAGATAATTAAATTTCCTACTAAAGCATTTATGAAACATTAGCAAAAAGGTATTATGCAATACGGCCGTTTTAGCATAATATTTTTACCTTTTCGGAGTTTAACGCCGTTTATGGTAAAGAGTGTTTTGTTTTCACTTATTTTCGGAAATATTTATATCATCTTAACATATTTATACAATCGAATGTTTCAATACTCAAATAGTGGCAGTCTTCTCTACCAAGTATTAAAAAAACATCAGCTTTTTATATTTTAAAAAAATCAGGAAAGATAAAGTAATATTACAAATTACAACTCTAAACGTTCCTAAAACTCTCCACTATATTCTTTCATAGCAGATTTCTCTGTTTTCCGGCAATCTACGAGCCGACTATCCTCCTTAGTTACAGGTCACTAAGATGTCCACGCTTGACCATAGTAACAGGTTACTGAGATGTCCACGCTTGACCATAGTAACAGGTTACTGAGATGTCCACGCTTGACCATAGTAACAGACTACTGAGATGTCCACGCTTGACCATAGTAACAGGTTACTGAGATGTCTACGCTTGACCATAGTAACAGGCTACTGAGATGTCCACGCTTGACCATAGTAACAGGCTACTGAGATGTCCACGCTTGACCATAGTAACAGGTTACTGAGATGTCCACGCTTGACCATAGTAAGAGGTTACTGAGATGTCCACGCTTGACCATAGTAACAGGTTACTGAGATGTCCACGCTTGACCATAGTAACAGGTTACTGAGATGTCCCCGCTTGACCATAGTAACAGGCTACTGAGATGTCCACGCTTGACCATAGTAACAGGTTACTGAGATGTCCACGCTTGACCATAGTAACAGGCTACTGAGATGTCCCCGCTTGACCATAGTAACAGGTTACTGAGATGTCCACGCTTGACCATAGTAACAGGCTACTGAGATGTCCCCGCTTGACCATAGTAACAGGCTACTGAGATGTCCACGCTTGACCATAGTAACAGGTTACTGAGATGTCCACGCTTGACCATAGTAACAGGTTACTGAGATGTCCACGCTTGATTGTAGAAGAAAAAGGTCACCCTTGCCTTTTCATCGGTCCTATGTGTGGCTTCCTCGGGGAGCACGAATCGTGCCGGGCATTTTTGGGCTTTGTACGTCTTCTTATTCAAACACAAAGCGCGAGGCTGGCTGTGAAATCTTCACAACTAAATAATATGTAGTAAGAAAACTACCGAATTTTGATTACTGACTGCTGTAATTAAAGTTAAGTAATTTATTGTTGACTAATACAAAGGTCTTGTTGGCGATAGTTGGTGGATTAGAAAGTCACTTAATCATCTAGCAGATCATCTTTATTATTTATCGATCGTTTACACTACAATTTAATTTGGGCGTACTTCTATTAATTAAAACGAAATTATATTATTAAATTAATTTTATTTCAGCCTGCACTCACAGAGTAGTAGCAGTAGTGTTTAGCCATCCATGGTCCAAAGACCTGTTCATTCCTTGGGTGGAAATTCACCACGAAATTACTCGTGGATAAAGTTCTCGTCCACGGGGCGGGCATCAATGACCCTTGTGGTTGACCACCCCAAAAAAATAAAATAATAAGTTCTCGTGTAATAAGATCAGCCACATTCTGATAGGACCAGTTTTTGTTTTGTTTTTTATCAGGAACGTGCAAACAAATTTTGAAATTGAACCTAATGTATTGGTGCTGTTTTTTTATACGTTTCTTAATATTTATATCTAACTTGATTCACATACTTTAACCATTTTACTGCCGCTTAAGCCCTAATGGGCCGGCAGTAGATCTGTGACATTAAATGGTTAATGTACTTTAACGTTATTTGAAAATAATTAATGCATTGAACCTATAAATAGTGACCATCACACTACGGCCCATATTCCGAAAACATGGATAGTAAACAAAGGCATAATATTATAAATATTTATAAGAATAGTTTTATAGAAAACACTTTCTTTAGCTTTAAATTGTAAATAATTTTAGGATCATAACTAAAATTTCTCATTTAAAAACTATTTATTAAAATAGTTCTAATATTTTATGGCAAAATAGCTCTGCGTAGTCCTTGGCTGAACAGAATTAATATTGGAAAGTTCATCACTCAAAGCAGTGGAGCATAGTTGGTAAAGCCACCGACTAGATATTGAGGAAGTCACAGGTTCGAGTCCCAATCGTTCAAGGAATTATTTATTTGACTGTTAATTGTTAATAATTAGTTTCATTTTGAATATTTTTTTTGTATCCAGGCATCTTTCTTCACTTCTCCAAGTGGAGCGAACATCGTACAAGTTGGTCATACCATTGCCCGTATATTTACTTCTCATGGTTTTTTTTCTAATCTTCTACTTTTTGGAACCCAACTTCAAACGTCTCTCGGAATTTTAAATTTTTGATAAATTTTATTTAGTTCAAAAATTTGACTAGATTTTCCCGTAACTGGATCAATGTGCGCCGTAGCACTACGCACCCATTTTGCCCGACCTACTTCCTCCTAAACAGTGGCTGTACATCTGCTATCTGCACGAAAATCACCGACAATTTCGCTAAAACCAACCCAAGTACTTAACATCATGGTGTAATTCCTGCAATTCTCGTGACAATTATCTGCTCTGGCGGAGGCTTCTCCGCATGTAGCAGTTTGGTGACAAGGTCTCATTAATTTGCCGTGCAGCATGGCTAGTTATGAAGAGAAACCGGCTGTGAAAATGTCTCCTATTTTCGATTAAGTTTATATTTTTTTTATACATATATATAATTACAAAAGACCAGTGGCGTACATAGAGCCTTTGCCACTTGGGGTGATCCCAATTTGAAAGCCTTTCAAAATCAATCAAAATCAAACATGGCTATACACAATTACTGAACCTAGATTAATAAATAAAAAAAATATTTCTTTTGTTCAAACAGATTACAGAGATTGAACACATAATGATAGATAGCAAGCGTTTTTTCTACATTTTCTATTAGCTCGATTTCATCTATGTGCAAAGTATTTTTAAGTGGCCATCGCCATATTCAAAATTTCTTTTTCCACTGATTCGGCATAGAAATGTCAACATTGAGTTAGGCCCCGGACTCAGGACGTTAAATTTCATACTAATTCTTTTTTTTTTCTTTTCCTTTTTTTTTGCTTAAATTACAATCTGCCTTTTAAGCAATAAGTAATTGAGATAAATGCTCTCATTCATACCATATTTACAATTCATCATTCAGTCCCTCATTCTTACAATATTTACAGACAGCCCAGAGGCCTCCCAAATCCACATGTTTGTCACCTCCCTCGCAAGCGAAAGAGGAAGCGGAGTCTTGGGAAGTCCCCCACGCTCCTCCGTCAGCCGCATTACCAGATACGAGCCAGTGGAGGCTGACCAAGAGCGTGACAGCCACAGACGCTCAGGACATGATTGGAGAAACTGGCCATTGCCAGGACTCCTACTGTAACTGTATAACAGGCCTTCATAGGCCACTACCGTTTCAGTCTCCAAGGAGATTATAGGGATGAGTGGTGCAGTGCAATGACTGTGCTACGGGATTAGGGTGGTTGGATAGGCTACTATGGAATTTCATAAACTTGGAAGGGATGAGTTCAAGAATGTAGGGTATATTAAGATCGTTATGAAGGGTTTTGTTGCTGACGTAATAAGGGACATTTACTATTGTTCTCAGGACTTTTGGTTAAAAGGCTTAAACTATTTGAAGTAGTCTGTACAGTTGTCCAAAGCGTCTGTTTAGTTCTTGTCTTTTTAGCCTCGTATGTGGGTTCCAGGTCAGTCGTTTGTCGAGATGGAAGCCTATGTACCGTACTGTCTCGGATAAAGGGAGAGGAATTCATACTAATTCTAGTCATTTATTCTATTGATTATTTTTATTTTATATATAATTTAGTCAAAAATATAAAAGAATGTACTGCCTGGGCAGACCACCCTGATGAGATTATAGTTAGGTGAATGGCTTAATGAGTTGTAGAAAGGTGCTGGACCTTCCTGTAAAAGAATTATTAAAAGAAGAAAATAGAAAACAATCATTTAAATAAATGAGAACCACTATAATTAAATCATAGAACTTAAGGCTTCTTCAATGGAAGTTATAAATAATAATAAGATACCAAAGAAGTCAAACAATAGGAAAAATGCAAATTAGAAAAGCGAAACAACAATATGTGAAATAAGAAATAAAAACCAGAAGAACGACAATCTTTTGATCATTTTATCAATATATTCACAAGTAGTTTCTTTTATTGATGAATGAGTTTACATCTCACTAACAAAAAAAATTATTGTTGTATTTTAATAGGTAGTCAGCTTCAGTCTCTCCAAATAATTTTTTTATTAGTAAATAAATCTTCTACAATTATTTTTTCCCCTGTTCTAGCACCATCAGGACTACTGTTGTATTATTCTATTTATTGTTTTTCAATTTTTTTTAATACATTGCATTCCTGTCTCTTTCTTGTACTATATTATTGTTTTAAGCATATAAAAGTCTTTTATATATTGATCTAAATTGTAGACCTGATGGTGCCTGAATAAGGGAAACATTGATTGTAGAAGATTTATTGTTAACAAAAGATTATTTGAAGAGACAGAAGCTCACTACATAATATATTTAAAATAATATTTAAAAAAATATATTCATATTTTTATTTTAACCTAATGTAAATGTAATGCAACTACACTGGCCAAAAGTTCATTAACATGTTTCTAGTTAAACTGATGGTCTGATGAATTTTTTGTGACAAATTGAGGTTAATGACAAAAATTACAAAGATGTGATTACGTACTTGGAAAAGATAGACACTAAAAATATCGGCAGTGATTTACATCAGAAACTTGTATTGATGTATTTGTGATGGTAATTGGATATAAAAGTCAAGACTGACTGGATTTATAATTTTTATAAATATTTCATGTGTTTTTTTCTGTTTAGTTTCACGATAACCATATCCGAATGAATAACTAATTAAACAAGAGGATAATTCCGATAACTGTTTTATGAAGTAGCATGTTCTCACATAGCTCGCAAAAATTGTCACATGTTCTGGGGAAAAAGAATTTGTAGTATTTTTCCCTCTCCAATTCCAATCTTCAATACAAAACTGTAATGAAATGAATCATATCTTCTAGTTATTTTATGTTTTTCTATTTCCATTGGAAAATGTCAGAAAAAAAAAACATAATTCAATGCCCAGTTAAATCTTGCAAACTTGACAATACTAGCCCTGAAGCTTCTGATTAACATCAGCTAGGAACTCCTTGTTACTCAAATGATCACCAGCTCAATCCCTTTGTGTCAAAAATTCTTGCTGTAATTAATTCCCTCAGCAGTTTAAGATAGCTACATACTGTAAAAGCCACTTTATTCCTTTTAGCACCTTATCTGGGTATTATGGTTATTATTTTGGCTAATATGGTGGCTCTACAGTGGTGTGGCCAATATACTGACTAAGAACTTAGATTGATTTTGATTTTCAAGATGATGGATGTTTTTTATATTGTATTATTTTTGAAAATTAACTGTTTTCTGTAAAGGTAGTAAAATTTATTAAACTATTCAAATGTTGTTATTTTAAATGTAAATAATTATACTTCATGAAATGAATTATATGTTTTAATTTAATCTCAATAATGGAGTAATAAAAAAGAAATCCTGTATTTATTTTGTTTCTTTTGAGTAAGGATGAATGAATTAAGTCGTTGAGCAGACCTCATCCAACCAAAACTGAATGGTATCTCCAAGTGGAACAAAAAATTAGTTCTCAAGGGACTGAAGATCCTCACCTGCCAGGAAACACTGAAATTAGTCAGGAGAAAAAAAACAACACATTAACTCTCCATCTAATTTTTAATGATAAGAAAACACTTTTCTGTGAGAAGCAGTTTCTTTTTATTGCTTACAAAGTTTTTGTTTCTCGTTTCAACTAGTTTTATTTTGTATAATGACTTCCTTTGTGATTGTTAAGCACTCGCAATGAAGCTAGAAGGAGGAAAAAATAAAGGAAATTCCATTTACAAATACAGCTTCCTGATATTTAGAAAAATTTACTGAGGATATTCCATAGGTAAACATATAACCCAATTGATTCTTTCATGCTGCCTGCTACTATAAATCTGAAACAGTAAGCTGTTGCTGGATTTCTCTTCTTTCTAAACAACGTTAACAAGGAAAATCGATAAAAATGAGTTAGAACTCGAACTAAATTGTACATTAATTGAAATATAAATTCCTGTAAGTGAACTGAAAACTGGATATGAACATAGTTTAACTAGTTGAACCAAGTTGCTTTGTCATTTTTTCTTATCTAATTTGTTTTACCTCTTAAATTTTTTTACAATGAACATAAAATGAGTTGTATTTTTTATTTGTAAACTAAATGAAGGAGGAATGAATGGAAAAAGCAATGTTGAGATGTACTCTTGGGACTCATTTTTTTAAAAATGTATTAAATAATTGTGAAAAAAATACTCAGCATTTTCGGAGCAAATCATATTACATAAGTGACTTTTATCATCGGCTTGTAAAACGTAACTTGTTGAAATATTCTTGAAATTATTTTTGTGTTTCAATCTATATCAAAAATTAGTAATGCTCATAATACTGACCAATTGACAGAAATGTTAATTTAATATCTTTTTAAAAATGATATTTTTTATTAGTTGGTTTTCTTGGGAAGGGCCTTCTTTATGTAATAAGTAACACAACCATTACTCACCATGCACCAGGCAGGGCAGGTGTAGACGTCTAGAAAACAGATTCAATTCAATTCATCAGTCGTTCACTTTAATGAAGGAATAATTAATGAATGTTTCATGTTTTCAATTTGTCAATGTTTGTTTTCATTAAAGCAAATTAAAAATTAATGCAACATCGAGTTTCTGAAGTACATGAGTGGAATTTTGGGCATGTGATTATTCATACATATTGTACTGATTTATTTTTTGTTTAAATATTTGCACTTTTTTATTTATGAGAATTCAAAGGAGATTCATAAATATTCCATAAATAATAATAGTTTATTTCATAATGTTCATATAATACTTTCTCAGGTTGTATTATTACTTAATAATATGGTTATTGTCTCCTGGTAGCTTCTAAGGTGCAGTCTCAAACATGTGGCCTCTCTTTAATACCTAATGATTTCATGGCTGCTGGACAATTTAACTGAATCACTCTCTCAAAAAGGCAAAAAGACCCCTTGGCTAATATTTTAATAAATAAATAGAGTTGTTCTTACCCAATATCATACTTATTACACATCATTATGTACTGATTTTAAATGAAGACTATAATGTTTGAAAATCAGAAACAAGGACATTATTACATCATTGATATAGAACAGACTGAGATACGATTTGCCTCATGTAGTAAATTATGGCCAATTAAAGTATCTACTAATTATATGTAATTACTGTAGTCTGTTTTGTGAAACTACTTTCTACTAATTGTATTCAAAAGAATTCCATATATTATTATGATGTAGACATGGTGGAAGGGTGGCTAATAAGTTGGCTTAATTATTGATTGGAGTTGTTACAGACTGCAAAGGCGTGAGTGATGGAATAAAAAAGGGGTGAATTTGATTGTATTTTATACCTTTGATTTTGGTTGATATTATATTTTATGGAGGGATCTAGGTTAATCTTTTTTTTAAACAAATAAATGATAAGTACATTTTAACACTAAAAAAGAAACCCATGGATAAATAACACGTTCTATTTTTATCTTTCCATAACTTATTTATTATTTTTGACAAGCACTTACAACAGTCTATACGGTCGTTTTTAAGTACTTAGAGTGCTGTTAGTGTGAGCAATTTCTGATCTGTTATTCAGTATATGAAATAACGAAGAACTACAAGGTGAGTTTAACTGACCGAAGAAAGTATACTTTCATAAAACAATAGAACTAATATACACGATGGAATGAATTCTTGATTTTTATATAACTATAACTATAGCTATTTTCCTTAAAACTAAACCTTTAATATATGTTAGTTCGATATGACCAAAAGTTATTATTGAAAGAAAGTTCTCTAAAGATTATTAATAATAAATATAAAACTGAATAAGCAAGTAAATGAATCAAATGAATCTTTGAATGAAATATTCATGAGGAGGTTGATTTGTTTGAGAAAACCAAAATAAAGTAAATAATATGAATCTGGTATCACAAATCAAAAAATAGTAATTATTGCTAAAATAAAGAATGTCTTAATAATTGATTTACAAAGTTTAACTTTTAAGAAAGGGTTTATAAGGTTGCGCATCTGTGTAGCAACAAAATAAAAACTAAATTATAAGGTGCTTAATAAGACCAAGAGAAGTTGTAAAACATTTATATGCATAGGAAGGTACATACACCAGTTTCGAGTATTTATAACACTGCTTAATATCTAGTCCAAAACAAATAAAACATTCTTCTTAAAAATATAGTTCTGAAAATCCTTTTTTAATAAATTAGTGATGTGTTAGCCTATCGAGTAATATCTTTGTTGATCCTTAAATATTATTTTTAAAAAGTAAATTATTTTAAACATTGTTTGAATTGTTAAAAATATTTTTTTCTGAAGCTATGAGTATCAGCTAAATCTCAAGCCATTCAAAAAGTGATTATGGAAAATTGTGATGTAATGCAGTTTTTTTTTTTGTTTTTTTTTATTTCAAAACCTCAAACAAAAAATATGTAATGTACAAAAATAAATAATACAATAATGGTGATACAAGTTCTCCTCTTCCTGCATTTACATGCATTTGGAGGAGTGCATAATATAATAGATTTGTGTTGCGGTTAAAAGTACTTAGTCTTATATTCAACACGAGGTGATCACCGACATCTGTAATGCAGTCCCTCCCCAGTTCTGATTAAATTTATGAAAGGGTTCTGGCACTTCAGAATTTTGACCTGAATATTACTATGCACCAACATTTTTCTTTAGCTTTCTACCATTTCATAAATACGAAATATTTCATCCTATCCTGTTAATACCATGACAATCTCCTTTTTGTCTAAGAATATATGGCTAACAAAATAAACTTAGCTTTCGCGCTCTAGAGCCTTATGCTTCTTCTGGATGGTTACATTTTACACAACATTACCAGTTGAATTAAATGAAGTAAATAAAAGAAATAGATAATAATGAAACACTTTCATAATCCTTCATCCAGAATAGTAATTAATGTTATGACCTTATTCAATGAAGAATATGAAACATTTCATTTTAAACATTTCACTCTCATGGAATTGTTCAATTAGATCTTAGAGTATTCCTTTACAAAAATTAATAAAATTCCAAGGAAGAATAAGTTAAATGCTTTTGGTTCACATCATATTTTTGTGACTCAAGTTATTCCTTGAGATAGATTTTGTGCTAATCATGGTTCCTTTGTGCTATTTAAAAAGGAAACTAAATAGGTGATGATTAATCATGATGTCATAAATAATATAGTATATATATATAAATTTTTAAATAATTAATTATACTTACATTTTGAAATAGATTATTACTAATAACAATTGATATTATAGGCTGAAGCAGAGAGACTGGTTCGTAAGCTAGACGCTAGAGGTCGTGGATACCTTTCATACCAAGAGTTCTGCTATGGCGTCAGCACCATCTTGAGCCAAACAGGTAAACTATCTTTAAGTTAATGTTTTTATTTACATTTTAAATACTCTACATTTTACTTTATAGCATTGGTTCATGATGGCATTCATTATTTAATAATCTATAGTTCAAAGGAATTATTCACTTTACATTTCTTAAACTGTTTTAAGCAATAGATAAGTTTTTGGGTAATGAATGATAGAAAATTATGGTTTTGATGAATTGCAGCACTTTCTGACCTAAATCATATTTGAAAACCAAGAGAGCAAATCTTCTGCAGGAAATGCACTACTTGAAGAATATGTCTGATTAGATTGTAAGCAAACCAGCTCATATTTCCTAAAGAAGTGGCATAGTTCCAGTTCTTCCTGAAGAGGAGAACATTACTTCCTAAAAAAAATCTATCTCAAGAAGACCAAGAACCGGTGAAGGAAGAATGTGTCATATCAATAGCACTGAGGGGAGAATAACTACAATATTGATAATGATTGATTGTATAATTCTAGAGAATATTTGCAGAAAAAAATCATATTTACAGTACACATTATGAAAACAGCAATCCTGGAATTAACAGTTATTCTGCACATTGTACGTGATAGTAACATTTTATATTATTTTTAGAATTTTCAATTTCAAATATTTTTTCAAATAGTTTTATCAATAATAAAACTTTAGGGATACTAACAGTTTACAATTTATCAAAGTAATGATCATAAGTAAAATTTGAAATAAAATAAATATAATGGCAAACTCTTTTTTAACTTTTTTTTGGCTAGTCAAGTGAGGAAGGTGTGCCCTCCCATTCTTAGTTTGGGCCCCGTTAATTAGATTGACAAGTCTCCTGGAGGCTGATGAATCCCATCTTACCCACGGAACAGAACAGTCAAAGGTAAACAATTGTACTAGGAAGGAGGTTAGTCACCTATCCAAGTACTAACTTGGCATATTTACTTACCTGCTCTACATTCCACTGGCTGCATGCTTCCCTTTTTTAACTAGTACAGTTAATTTTTTTTTATTGAACTTATTGCAATGAATATGTATTTATTGCTGTAAATTGGATGTTTTGTTTTTTGAGGTATTAGTAGAGTAATTAATGTTTTAATAAATATTTTTAATAGTAAGAAACTGTAAATTATTATTGATTGTTGTTATTTTTCAATAAAGATTTTGGTTGTTAACCTCAATTCCAAGCAAGCCCAACAGGAAGAACATTAACCCCATTTCATGCAAATAGGTCATTCCAATATCTGCAAAAGAAGAAATCAATGGCCCATCATGAATTTATTATATCCTAAAAGTCGGCAGCAAACAGAAAGCTCTGTTTTAAATAGGAGGGGTTACGAATTTATAACTCAATTAATAACTTTTTTATTGGTTCTTCTTTAATTACACAGGCCTAAAAGAAAAAAAAAATTTTTTGGTCCCTAGGATTTTAGAAATGATTTTAGCTATATTTGGGGTGTTGAATCTAAATATGAAATCAATTTTTCTCTATCTTCTCTACTTTTTTAGATCAGAGGATATATTCAAGGATTTGTTCCTGTTTTATAATTGCCCTGTTCCTGTATATATGTCAGGGTGCTGTCATAGTTCTATTGTTAGTTCCAGGAAAAGGAGTAAACATCCAATAACTGTCATGACCATCAAGCTGTAACTAGAGTTGAGGTTAGTTTGTGTGTTCTCCCCATGCAGGGTAGATCGAAGTTGGCCTCGTCTGATATTTGTTTCTCGGAAGGATTTGTTATAAAGTAAATCTAAAATGTGTGCTTTGGTATATTTGTATTGTTGAATAGAAATTGAAATTTGGTATCCTGATGGTTTGGAGATAACCAAAAAACCACTTTGATGACTATTTCTGCATAGTAAATATTACTGGAATGAATCGAAACAACAGTAGCAAGTAACTCCTGATTTAGTGTCTGCGATACGCCCATCCCTCACTCAAAGGAAGTGCCGATCTCAATGTTTCACCAGCTACCAGAGGTCTGTGAGTCCCTCATATCACCCTTATGATACTAATGTAGGTAAGAAGGTGACTGTGATTATGTGGGGATGTCATCAATTCCTCAAGGTTTCAACTATGATGAGTTAAATAACGAGAGATCTCAACCTGTCAAAAAGAAGCTTCTGAATTACTGGCTTCCTAGTTGGAGGACAAAATTTGCTGAAACAAGGAACCAAAATTACCTTTTACTGTAGAAGATAATAGGGTATACTACCCTTCTTCTCTCAAGAAGAGAATCTTGTATTTTGTGACAAAATTAGAGGACTCTTAAAAAAAATTACTATTCCAGATGATTGGCACCTATTGACTGACAGCTCAGTCCTTGTAAACAATAGGAATAAATATGGTTCAATACCAATCGCTTAATTAATGAAAATGTAAGAAGAATATAACACCATAGCTTTGACCTCGGCAAAGTATCATGAACATCAATGGGTGATTTGTGTGGACTTTAAATGGTAAACTTTTTCCTTGGACAGAAAGGTGGCCACACCAAATATCTTTGCTTCTTGTGCCTCTGGGATACCAGAGACAAAACAAACTATTGCATTAGAAAAGAGTGGCCTAAGAAACAAAACATGGACATTGGGAAAAAGAATGTTATCAACGACTCCTTATTTGAGCGAGAGAAAATCATCTTTCCTCCACTTACCTTATGAATCAGTTTGTAAAGGCTGCTGATAAAATCGGATCATGCTTTGTGTATACAGGGGGAAAAATTAGTTGAGTACGGGAAAAATAAAAGTAGGAATATTTGATGGCCCGCAAATCAGACAACTCATTAAGAGGATCCTGTCTTTGTAAATTTGATGAATAAGGCTGAGGGAAAAGCCTGGCCTTCATTTGTTGCAGTTGTTGGAAATTTTCTGGGCAAACACAAAGCTCAAAACTATGTTAAACTGTTAAACGAGATGCTTAACAGTTTCAAATCTCTTGGGTGCAACATGAGTATTAAGGTGCACTATTTACACACCCACTTATATTGCTTTCCTAAAAATAGGTTAGGAGTAAGGTGAAAGATTCCATCAGGAAATTAAAACTTTGGGGGCCTGCTACCAAGGAAATGGGATACGCACACGATGGCAGATTACTGCTAGAGTTTTAAAAGGGACTGTTCCAAAATGCATTCAAGAATGTAACAAAAAAGAAGCTTCCGAAGTGTTCAGTGACCAGTTTTTTTATTTGATCCATGGATGTATATTTCATTAAAATCTTATATCTTAGAAATTTGAGCTCCTAGGCTAAAACTAATGCCATATTTGAATTCAGGGCATCAAATTCATATGAAATCAACTCCAAATACTCCAGCACCAAAACACCTGTTGGCTTGTGTTATTATTGATCATTTCATAAACAACCTTTTACATTACTGCTCTTCTTATAAATAAATAAATTTACTATAAATAAACCATTACTGGATAAGAATGTACTACTGCATTTTGAATGTACAACATGTTGCAATAATAAATAAAGTATTTTGTTGTTACCATTGACAAATATTAAGGGCTATATACTATACAAATATTAATAAGGGCTTTATTATTATGTAAGGGTGAATGTAACTTTTTCTTTTTATGCTTGCATGATAAGGTTCAAAACCTGAGATAGTCAGGCAATTCACATATTTTAAGTTCCAGTTTCCTAAATCAATAATTAGCTGCTCCCGGAACATGGCAGTGCACTAATCACTCAATTCCTTCTTAAAAATTTATTACTTAAATTTAAAATACTGAAATTAAATGTCTATGATCCTGGTTCTAGGTTATTTCACATTAAATAATAAATAACATCAAAAGACTGATAACAATGATTTTATTAAATATGAGTGTTTTTATACAGTTTTGTTTAGCTGTTGAAAGCTACTCCTATTTAATTAAAATAAAGTGGCCAATCCATGGACTTCATTTATTAAAATTGAATTATGTTTAGAGTCTATGTAATTTTTCATCACACTGAAAAATTAGGTTGTATATTCTCAATTTCAGGTTCTGAGAAACAAAACACACACACATCTGCAAACAATTTATTTTTTTCAGGTGTGTTTTCACTGTATTTTTTATTAACTAATGTCGCTATGAATGGGAATTGTATATATGTATAAATGAATGCTTACATCCTAATTAATAATACTGTATAAGGAAATTGTACTTTTCTAAAATGATCTTCTGTTCATTTAATGAAATTAATTAATGACTCAGTAATGGTAATTAAAAAAACTGCCAAGCTGCAAATAAATGGGTAAAAGGTTAAATGCTCTAAAAGTTAAAATTATTTTGGAAATTCACTTCTTAATCTACATTCTTCGCTCTACAATTTTCTGATGTAAATTTCATATATATTTATATGAACTATTGTTCATTTTGGCGCTAGCTAGCTCTAGTGATTCTCGGGTAAGATGACCCCCCCCCCCCATCCTTCTAGCTTCTAATGTAGGGTATTGTTGCCCCTCCCCACCTGATTGGAACCCAAAATTGAAAATAGGCCACACTCACCCCTTGAATAGCTTGAACACAGAATGCCTGAGAGAATTACCATTGGATAAAAAAACACTAGATGGTACAACTTAGTTGGAGTACATAACAACAAAATAAAAGCCAGGTATTATTTATGGATTATTCACCAAGTCATCACAGGTGAACATTTCAACACAAAACATATCTCACTGACTCAATAAACAGGTATAAGTCACAAAGCTGCTCATTTAGAATCAGTCAAAGAGATTATGCAGATATATACAAACTTTTATCTTCAAACATATCAATCCCTTACATTTCCATTAGACTGAGTATTAGCCAAATAAATACTTCATTACATATAAAATGTAATATTCTTTTAATTTACTTATCCACCTTGCTTGTTTTATTTGATATTTCCTTGATCGGACTAGAAGGAATGTTACTCGATCACTTATAACTTGTGATATTAAAATAGTTTTGTGTTATTAAGTAATATACAATAAATAGAACCATCATTTTACAAATGTCTCATCTATTTTTTATAAATCATTTCGATGTTTATAACAACTCTATAAATAAATTGAAGATTAACATCTTTTCAGCACCAAAGGTTAAATTATTAGTTAATCTTTGCTATACAATGTAATCTCAATAACCTAATGTATATGAAGACATAGTATAGCCAGATTACTGGTTAATTTATAGTAACATCTATTTCTTTGCCTTAACTTTCCTTGAACACCCTGTCTAAAGTACATGCTCGTCAAATGAACAATGAGAAAAGGTCTTTTAAATATTGATATTGTCTAACTAAAAATACAATTTCAAACAAAACACTTATTTAATGAATAAGAAGATTGAAAACAAGAATAGTAAAACAACACACCTGTGAATGATATTATCTTCTAATTTTTGTTTTAATATAGTTTCTTTTCATGTAATTTTGTTTTATCATTTCAAAAATTTTAAGTTATTTATTTTTGAAGTAAATTAGCCACTTCGATATGTGAAATAGATTGATACAAATTTTAAGATAATATCATTCACAGGTGAGTTGTTTTATTCTTTTTATTGTTTTCAATCTTATTATTTATTAAATTAAGTGTATTTGTATTAATTGATTTCTATATATCTAGATTTATATTTCTTGAATTGTAGTCATAAGGAATAGTTGAAACATCTATTGATGATGTCATATCAATAAAAAGATATTTGGGAAATTCTCCAAGCTTTTTCAATAATAATATAAACACCAACTATAATTGTCTTTGAATATTTCTCCGAAAAATAAGATGATAATCTTTTTAAGTATCTAGTATGACCCTTTTTAAGGCACCTGGAAGGGTTCTAAGTTTGTCCTTGATAAGTGCCTGGTGCATCAATGGGGGGTGGGGGTTGTGAATATCCAGTATTTCCTGACAATGTAGTAAACTTTGCATTTTTAATTATCACCATTAGAGGGCTCCGAACTTTCTCGCCGTTTTCCATTCAGCCTTGAACATTACCAGGGGGGTACGTCGCTTCCTGCTTTCCTGTCCCTAGGAAGTGGCGTTTTTTCATCCCAGCTCCCGAGATGACGATGACATAATTATCGGGTACCGGAACCTGCAGAAGAAACAGGAGGCGGTGGTAGACGTAGACCGTTGTTACCTGGCGCATGCGCACTGGAGCTCTGGTCCGGCGGCCCGCTCCCCCCCCCCCCTTCCGTTGCCAACCCAGTACCGGTCCTCAGCTTGTTGCCTCACGTTGTATATCTACCTGTGTCTTACCTGTTTCCTTTTCGTTTTCTGTTGTTTGTTGTTTGTTGTTTATTGCCTGTGTTCTCCTCGTCACCCGCTCTGCAGTGTGTGGATGTTACCGAACAGATACTGGACTACCAGATACACCCAGCGAACGCCAGCTTTAATAACACGTCAGGTAAAAATAACACCATTCCCTGCTGTTATGGTTTATTTAACGCCTGAATATGTTAATTATATATTCTTAAATTAATCGTGGTATCTGAGAAGCAATGGATAGAACACGATCTAAATGAGGATTTGTTGTCACAAGCAAATGAATTATTCTCTACATAGTGCTTTGACTGTCTGAACAAAGGCATACTGTTGTTTAAAGTGATTTTCACCGTTATTTATTAAACCAAGACACGGTGGTATGGACAACCATATTATAAAAATTAGATAATCAAGTAGACAAAATCATTTTTTTTAATTACTACAATCAAATCACTGTTCATTGGGCTCTGCAGTTTTTCCTTTTTTAAAACTGTCTTCACCTTATCAAAAAATAAATATTTTTCTATCATATTTAGTAGGGTATCAAATTAATGATCCCGACGTTTGAAATATGTGATTTGAATGTTGCCATTTTGAGCTGTAATTGCTTAAGTCATTATATCTGTATATAAACTGATCCGCGTTTGACTTAGAAGCATGGTTGTTATGTGGTGGTAAAAACTAAGAAAATCCATAAAAACAATGAGGGGTCATTAATCAATCACAGGGCAATTACAACATAAATATACTCCAATCATATTAAGTAGGGTATTAAATTAATGATCTTGACGTCCTATTTAATTAATATAACTACGAAGTGTCTAAAATTATGTTCGTAACTTTGTTTTCAGGTGTAACGATACACTTAATTGTGTTACACGTCACACCATTAAGTTGATTTATTTTGTTTTAATATCATTAATGATGTTAAAATCATATAATACCTTTACACCGTAATGTAGACAAAAATTTAACTTTATAATTACTGCTTAACAAGTGGCCGGAGCTACAAGTTGTTAAAAGCCGTTCAAGTTAGAGCGCTATTGACTAAACTTTCTGTTTTTCTATAAACGCGATGTTTTTATGTTTTGTTTTTTAATTATTAAGTCAGTCACATCTGTCACTTTTCTGTATCAGTTTTTCTTTACAATGAAATCTAATTTATCTCAGGCAACTATCACTATTGTATAAAAAAGTAACTGAAAAAAAAACATCAACGAACAGCTGAAATGAACAAATATATTAAACACTATTAATGTCAAATGCAAAACTGACTGATCCTGAACTAAGCAGAGAGAGAGTTGGCGTGAGAGGATAAGGATGTGTACACAAACCTAACGGATCTTGTGTCTGATTTGTCTATCTGGTCCTGAATCTACATAACTTTCTTCTTGTTTGTTAGCTGTATATTTTTTAAGCTGTTCTTGGTATATTTCATATATTATTCAACTTTTAAGTTATTTAATGACTATTTTAAAGTTTAATTAACCAACTAAAACTGTGCTTTAATCCCTGGAGTGAAGTTAAATCCTTTTTTAAAGATTTTTTTAGTTAAATACCAAAAGTTAAAATTATAGTTACACTAAAGAAGTTTGAAGCAAAATATAAACCGACAGGTTGAACATGTGTGAAGGTGGATGATTTTGACTAACTAATTCCACGGGTAGCCTGTTGCCATCGATGCGGGAAATGTGAAGGTGTCATGGTGTTAAACGTGGGTCATGGGTTAGTGAGGTGTTCCAACCAGTCGAAAAACTTGTTGTCTCCTGGAATGGTGGATGAACTTACCCACCTTTGGCACGCCAAGGGTGTAAGTCTTTCTCGAGGGAGGTATGTCTCATTTGTGAGGTAAGCAGATGCTTGCTATTTAAAAACATTAAATTTGTCTCTACTTTACATTAGGAAAGTTTAATGTGATAAGCAGAAATTTATTTCAAGATTAATATAAGATTATTGTTGTTTGACAATGATAGAAGATCAGTCAAGCTAATTAAGAAATGAAATTCCCAAACAATCGATTTGTAAATTGCTCTTAATTATTTTTTTGTGGCTTGTTTATTATCCGCGGCAATGTGTCATTCTTTCCTTTATTTTTCTATGTCAGAATAGAGGTCACAAAACGGCGATCTCTACTACATTTTTGATAGTTTCAACGTCTTTGTGCTCTAATAAAAAAGCCCAAAATATTAAATATTCCTTGTCAAGACGTCACCTTTAATGAAATGTCTAATTCATTAAGGCAAGATTATTATTATTCGTCATAAATGGAATGATTTATATTGTTTTTCGTATGATACTATTTTTCATATTTTCAAATTTAACCACCATGCAGAATGTCATGTCAGTGGTTAAACAGACGTGAAACTGCCAGAACAGACTGATAGACCCATGAAAATAATGGCGCATGGTGTCATTTAAAATTAAAAACTTTACTATGATTATGAACCCAAAATAGATTATTGCCAAATTTCCATTTATACTCTTTTTCACAGTTTTGTGGAATATTTAACATTAAAGTGTCATCTTGCCCTAAGTTGGAATGTGCAAGGAGATCTAAACTGCTGCTAGTTTTATGTTACATTTATTCTTATCTGTGCATAGTAAAAAAATAAATTACCTTTTCTGATTATTTTTCATAATGCCATAAAACCAATATCGTAAATATATAAAGTAAAATTGTTTGTCTTGTTTATCTCAGTCATTCTTATTGCAGTCTGTAATCTGTAACATAATTTATCCTTACTCCTAAAATGTTGACTGATGGTTAAATTAGGAAAGGAGTACACATAAGAATAATTTGTAATGTTTATTACATAGGTTTATTACTCAAGAGGTAATTGGGTAAAGAGGTAATAAGACATTTGTTGAGGGTAAAAATTTGGTTGGGTCTATTAACTGAGAAATTGATTATTTATTTTGTAATCAACTTAGTTACTCTTCCCAATAAAGCTAGTAAGGAGTAGATGGCAATTAGTTTTAATTGGTTGTTAAGCTCTTATATATTGCCATAAGGTGAGCCCAAACCTACTCCAACTCTACCACCTTTTTGAGACGCGGTTCACCCAAGGGGAGCTTCAAATCTGTTGCGGTCCTGTTTAAAGCCAGTCTGCAGTCTCCTCGGTTCCGTTGACTCCCCAAATCGCCAGTATATGAATCGGGTCCACGATCAACATTCATTCGTCCAAAAGATTTTTCCAGTGTGCACACCGTACATGTCCACAAAATATGCGGATAAATGACATAATCCATTAGTTTATGATGAACTGAAACAGGAAAATGTCTTCTATCGTGTTAAAATAAACATAAAGCGTAAGGTATGTTTAAATATGATTTCTAACACTTAACCACCATCAAAACAACATAATACGACCATCGAGTCAAAGCGACATTTTGGAACTTAAGTCAAATCCATTTTTGAGGTTTTTAGGGTTTAGGTTTAAAAAAAATTAATATGGTTGGTTTTCAATATATTTGTCCCAGCTTATTTGTAAGTTGTGTACTATTTATATTTTTCAGCGTAAATCATGATTCTTGTTTCTGAAAGTTCGAGCAAGCAATCACGCAGACATGAAGTCTATATATGTCTTCTATATATGATTAAAATAGCGGAATTTCAAAACCTGAAGCTCTTTTGTGTAAATTATACTTACTTAAAATTAAATTGATATGATATTTATTTTCGTCCAACAGATTTGTTGTAAAGTTGGTATGCATTAATTATGATTCAGGGTTTAGTCTGGTGAATAAATATGTGCTTTTCATTAAGCATTTTGTTGTACTTTTATTTGAAGAGGAACGGAAAGGGAGTAAATTATTTCTAGGGCAAAGTAACCCTGAGACTCTCAGTTCCAAGTGCTCTCCATATTAATCGTGCAACTTAAAATATAATTAAATTGGAATGAGATGAAGAAAAGACCCTCGAATTTTATGGAGAATTGCAAAAAATGCGTAGTCCTGTGGCAATCAAGCAGTAAGTTTTATCTAAAACATCACACAAGGAAAGATGAAATGATTATGTTAAGAAATAAATGTGGACAGGATGGGAAGGTGCTCTTCAAAAAGGGCTTAACTATCTTATTTTCACTGAAACCAAGGAAAATTTGAGAAGAAGAAATCTGGAGATTCTGCCGAAAACACGTACACATCTGGACGATTCGCCTGGAATCAACTGCAGGTAGAAGAAAGTGAGTACGAACCTTTCGAGGTACTTGTTGCTACGTATTCTCTTATATTGGTGTCATTTTTTTTTAATATTAGGTTAAAATCATCTGCATTAGCCCTTCGCATTCACTAGTAGGCTGCTGCATACTACTCAGGTCTGGTTACTGCAGTCAATCGATTCTGTCTTAATTCAAGAAAATTTGTTCCGACGGTCTTGAAAACATGTGCGAACCCAGTATTTACGTTGTTTTTTGCACTTGCACTTGCATGCATCATACGTTATCCGTTAATGTGCTATAGTACATTTGGTTTGAGAATCGTGAGTCATGTGCTTGTTATGCTTTGATGCATTAGAGTTTGCGCACATAAGTTGCTTGCGGCGTGACATGGAAATAGGAACCATCCAAACTAGGGTTAATTTTTGCAGGACATTGGACCATACTGTGGGTCGTACCTTCATCTACGCTTAAGCTCCCTATTTAACATAGACTTGTCAAAGAGCATCAGATGAAATTGTGCGGTGGCAGCTGCCAACTAAAACAGCCTTAAGGCTTGTGTTTAAACACTTCGGACCCCGTGAAACATGAACAAGTAACAACGAAGAAGAAACGACATAGGCGTCAGCGTACGGGTTGAGCCCTATCTGGGATTCAGGGCGAGTCTTCCAAACCGGGTCGTCCAAAGAAGAAGACGGCAGAACGGGGAAGTAGAATAGAAGCCCAATTGTCTTCTAGGACGGAAAAAGAAATTTTCGTCTCGTGCTGTAAGCCGCGACAGCTCGACCAGATAAATCGATAATTTGATGTGACAGATTTATTTAACGGTTTACACATTTATATACTTTCATCTGAACTGTCCGAGAAATGGTAATAATTTATTGCCTTTCCAAGGATTTGAACCCAGGCATCTAGTATTCATCTAGTATCCAAATCCGATCGAGAAAGTTGAACCAAAGATAGCTAGAAATATCCCTGACCTACAGACCTGAGTACTATCTGCCTGTACGATGCCATTGGGATTCCAAGTCCAGTTCATGAATTTTAAGCAACGAATATATTTTTTATTTGACTGTCAAAAAATATTATAAATATGGTATTATTTATCATTGTTTTTAAAAGTTTTATTTTTTTTCTTATTTTGTCTCAAATAAAGAAGTCCAACACTAATTCATTAAAAATGTGAAATGCCTATATTTCAATCTCCATTGCTGCTTTTAATATTAATCACGACTAATTTATAGTATTCAGGAAAAACACTGTTATTTGGAAACATTACAAATGGATTCGTATTCAGAACCCTGTATACACAATTCAAGACTCAAACTTGGAACATACTTCGCTTACCTCATACTGAATGGGGCTCAAACAGAATTGATTTGATCTGTATTGTTCAGAACAGATTAAGATGTCATAGGAAAACTCCAATCGCTCTTCGTCTCCTTTCAACATGACAGGGCTATTGTGAGAAAGCGGGAAATCACAAAGAATTTCTCCTGCCCTCTGCTTCAATATTGCCTCAAATACGGTGTCATTAAGTCGTTGCAATCATCATGTAATTACCTGGTAGAAGTATATATTGCAAAATGATTGATTGGTTTAGATAGTGATATTATATTTCAGGTTTCTTGAACTCACGGACAGATGTCTGTGATGTAAAGTGTAGGGTACACACTTAAGTATTCAATGTATCTGAAATTTTGAGAGTGCATAGCAAAACATTTGCAATTTTTAAAAATTCACAGGTCACAGTCCAGAAGGTTTTTAGGAGTTTATATTCTGATTTTACCCCATCGTTTAGGGCACAGTAATATGAAAAAATAATAGGCGCTTTAAAATTTTAGGTATACATTTTATTGGCCGAAAAGGCGATTTTTAGTGACTAAGATGGTTTAAAAAATAGAATGAAGGATTTTTGTTCAAAAATCTCGAATCTTTTGGTATTTCTGCATTCTTAATGTCATTAATATATTGATAAAGTGGTTGGTTTATACTTGAAAGGAAAGACCAGACTAGGCAATGGTCCTCGAGTTAAATAGTTACAATCATCGTGTTAAATATTTTCAATGGATTGAGAATAGAGGGACTTCGTTAATACTAATCAGCTGAATGTTGTCTAATATGGCACAAATCATTTATTACAAACACATTACATATCCAATGGCATGCGGGAACATATGGCCTTATTGAACCGACGTTAGGTGATAGCAGGTGCAGCTGATATCCAGATCGACTGGCTGGTGGAAATGAAGCTCCGTCACAGCTTTCTACACGGCTCAGTGCAATCCTATGCCCCAGAGCTGGCTTCAGACGGGAAAGAGAAGGAAAAAAAAACAATAAAACGGCAGGTTCACACGGTTTTCCCACCCCCACCTGCTCCCCAGGTAGCTGGTGGGGCCTCTATGTGCCCGGCGTTTAACCTCTTTGGATTTGTCTTCTAATCCAGCGTAGCGTATACATTTTAACGATATAACACATGTACTGTGTCAATATATGTCCACCTGCCATCTTGCGGCAAGGGGGTACGAGGAGTTTTGTTGTGAAGCTTATCTTTCAGATATTTATTATAGATTGCTGTTTATGCTAATTGTTAAAAAAAAATGTGTGAGGTGCATAAAATAGAGTGGACCCTCTATAATAATTAATGCCTAGGTATGTAGAAGATCGTTTTAAATTATAAGCTTACCTTTAAGCTTATAGTTTGTTAATATGTAATCCTATAGTTTAATGTTGATTGGTTTTGTTACATTTGTTAAATTAAGTTATGTTTAGCAATTGTTTTAAAAGAGGATTGTTACTAGTGGAATAAGAGTGAAGACATACCTGGTTAATCAGAAACAATGCTGTGATTCTAAATAACTAGTATTGATAGTTCTTACCTATCCCTTGTAATAAAATACTTGTGTATGTAATCTGAATCATTGTAGTTGTCCATATGATTTCCCTGCCATATTATTATTATTAATATTATCTATGGTGTTTACCAGTACCTTGAGAGTTCGTCGGCCTTTTGAGTTTAGTAATTTACCATTAGTGATCTCGAACATTTCTTTTTCAGGAAATTGTGTTGGTTAGATTACCCTGGTGGAGCACTTAAAAATCCGTTGTACAAATAGGGAAAATTCCTAACCTATATATTTGGAACTCAAAATATGGAATCTTAGAGCGATGGAGGGAGAAAGAATAGGCATGCATCAATTTGTATTTTTTAGCCTAAACAGCGAGGCTAAAATTTTTTTCAGGTATCGCCTTTCGTCTGTCAGTCTATATGTTCCACGACATTAGATGTAAAAATGGTTTGATCTATCTAAAGTTTAAATTTAGGTATATTCCTCAACACCTCGTTATATGCTAATTAGTTGTTAATTTAAATATAACATAGGAAGTATGGAAAACAATTAAAACATTAAAGAAGTTCTGGTCTATTTCGCTTTCGAAATTTTGCTCTGAGCTGTCCGAGTTGATAAAGTATTTAAGACGTAAAGTTTTAATTTTCCCCATAGCAGATAGTTACCTATAAAAGATGGTCAAAAATTTCAAATACACTGTAAAGAATATAATTTTGAGAGCCAACAATAGAATCATGTATTTAATATTGTTCCAGCCGATTTCAATCGTTCTCTTAATATTAATGTTTTAGTTATTATAATTTTGTTATTTGTTGAAAACAAGATTTTTAGTAATAAAACTGGTTTAATAGATAAATGAAGAATTTTTTTTTTATTAAAGATGCCGAACACTAATTGTCATTGAGTCACGCAAATGCCTTTAAATGTTATTAATTTTCTAAATTTCTACCTTACTTCGTTTTTATATATTAAAATAATTGTTTAGTATGATACTTTAAAAAATATCTGTAATAATAATTTTAAAAAAAATGCTAGGCTATTTATCTATGAATCAAGTAGTTTTTTTTATTAACGATGGGTTTCTGTTGTCCGATTTCTGAAATGGTATTGCAGTTAGTTACTTTTATTTTATATTTGCCGTGTGTTGTGGTGTCGTTCTGAAATTCGTCAGTCACTTATTTAATTTCTGTAGGTTTGTTCCGATTTAATTTGTTGTTTGTGGACAGGTTCATGTCGTCTGGGATTTTAGGGTGATAGAAATAAATAATAAATTTCTTCATACTTGTTAGAAAGTAGAGCCTCTACCTTCGGGCGCGGGTAATAAATATGGACTATGTAAGTTCCAACCACGGACCGAACAAGAGCCCCTGCCATCTGCTCACGTACCCTCCGTTTGTTGGTTCCCTTGCCACTGAGTCAGGTGGCAGTTCTATTGTTGCCAGTTTTAATGAAGTCTGGAAAACATATACAGGTGCAGACAGTACGGCTTCGAGTCCCCACTGGATGAGTGGCTACTATTACTACAACACCCCTATTTAACTGTCCCGAACCAACCCATGCCCCTAAGAATATTTTGTGATTTTGGAACGACAATATTTATTGAATAATATTCACTAGTTCGTTCAAGGGCCAGTACCCTCAATATTGCTTTCTCTAAATTTTGTTTACGTCAATTCTAAATGGAATTAATGAAATATGTATGTTCGAAATAAAAAACATCGAGAGATGCAGAACACTGAATGTTACTTTGAGTTTATGTTGGTTGTTCGGTTTTTGTTATTAGAGTGATGATAAACTAAGTGTTCGTTCAACCTAAATTCCAAAATCATTATTGTGATAAAACTACAATCTGCCTAATTGGGCAATACGTGATTGTGGTCAGTGTTCTCATTCATACCAAATCTTCATTCACTTGCTCATTCGTACAGTAGTTTACAAACAGCCCAGAAACCTCCCAAATCCACATGGTTGTTAACAGCCTCGGATGCGAAAGAGGAAGCGGAGTCTTGGAAAGTCCCCCACGCTTCAACACATAAACACATCAATGCCCTTTTTGCATAACTCACTAACGTAACTACTATGAAAGCCACTAATCAAAGCCGTCTCAAACCTGGAACTGAGACACTGCTTTGATGAATAGCATTCTTTGTAATTAATAGTAACCAAGTATACTGATAGCTCTTGTTTTTACAAAAGCGTCTCATTGTGGTTATACATGACATAACGTATTGATTTTTTCATTTACTCCTCTGTCAAAAATTGTTCTAGGTATAGTAATCTATAAGGTTTCTCAATATTTTTTTTACAATTGTGAAAACCCTAAGCAGTACTGTTGTCTATGTATAATTGTTATTTGTTAAACCACGCCAGTCCCAGAAAACCAATGCAATTTCAGATGGACTTCATCATCCTAGAAAGCAAACTGACAGTGACTGACTGAATGCAGAGGTAACACTGCTTATGTTATTCTCTATAGGATTATCATGACCCTTACAACGCTACTTTAAAGGCATTACAATATTATCCCCAATCAAAAACGGAAAATATCGTATTTTTGTTTGTCACAATAGTTCTGTTAAAGCTTGTATTATAAGCATTGGCCATCGGATAATATATCATTATGAATGTTTGCAGGAATATCCGCAATAAGTTAGTTCAAAATTGCGATAATTTATTAAAGTTTAGTTCAGTGAAACGTTAAGATTTTTTTTTTCTGAATTGCAGGTTTTCTCTTGATTTCATGTTCTGTTGCCTAGTCTTTTATTTTATTTTTGAACTGGATAATCAAGGATAACTACCGATTCAAGAACCATATGGTAATAAAGAGTTCCTGGGAAATCCCAGTGCTTAGTGGATTATGAGAAGAGAAACCTTATTACGCTGCACATAGCTTATTTGCTTTTATAGAGGTGTTTTATGAGTTTTACATCCCCTTAAGTTAGATAAGTAATTTGTCGTTCTAGCTGCAGTAATCGCCCGATGAGGTATCATAAACATTTGGACATTCTAAAAGAAGGATTGCCTAAAAGCTATAAAAAAATGTTCTATTAGTTTTTATATTACTTTCTGAAAAATCCTTCTTGCGACCTTATTAATCGATTACAGTTTCCTGGTATTTGTTGGGTTTATTGTTAATTGTGTGTTTTATATAATTATAAAAACTTCATGCCGTTGGTAGTAATTGTACAAATTTTAGTAAAACACTTTTATGTTATGTTCGTTAAGATTTAATAACCAGCATCCAAAATTAGGTGAAATTTCTGAAAAAATCTGAGGAGACGTGACTCTAGAAGTGATATTGCTGGAGGTTTATATAATTTAACCGTTTTACTTTTATGTCAGTTTCCTAATCATCTTGTTTGACCTTTCTTCTTTTTTTTATTACAAACTAACATCGGGGTAGTGGAACTACTAGGTTTTTCTGAGGGTTGATAAATTTTTCTTGTCGTCGGGTATGATATGTAACGTTCATGTCTGCAGGGCTATCTATGGGATAACTATCAGACAGAACAACAAAACTCTAACAATAACCAAACTTCAGATACCTTAACCTCAGCTTTCTCTCAAGTTCAATTTGTGGTTGTGTATATACTATTCAATTTCTCGCCAAAAAACATTAAAAAGGTTATTGAACTGAAGGGAAAATCCTCTGCGATGCCTTCTGAAAGTTTAGAATCTGTTTGAAACTACCGCTTTTAACTAACGCTAGAAAAGTGGAAGAGCTTTGCTGTCAGGCAGTAGCGATAGTCAAATCGAACAGAAGACTAAAGGAAAAAAGAGAATCGCAACCTCGAGGAGAAAGGACGAACGTGCCACCGCTACCACCTTCGACACCAACCGGAGCGTCGCTCAGAAGTGGAAAGTGGAGCAAAATACATGGAAACTGTGGAGTTTCCTTCCAACGTTTACACTGTCGCTACTGAATCACTCTTACGTTCACTACTGCTACGTTCTGCACGTCTTCTCATTTCCGATATCATGGTCCGACCCTTGCATAGCCCAAATGAAGAAAGTGTATTAGAGCCAATAGAAAAAATGTCTTCTTGTCCCAATGGATTGAACTCAGATGGTTGAAGTTGACCGAAAACTGTGTTGATTGTGGTGTACCGTTGTGTAGAAATTAGGACAGGTAGATCATTCGTTTGCTGGGAAATTTTTTCCAAGCCCGTGATAAGCTGTCCTTCACAGATTAGTGTTTTACTTCTTGAAGTCTTATGTTATTTTTAGCATTGACTAAAAGAAGTGAAAGCTGTCTTATCATTATCATGGACAGATAAACGGCTAGATACAGCTGTATTATTATTCATGATGCAGAAACGTTAGGGTGACTCATATCACACTTTTGATGTGATTGTTTCATGTAATACTAATTTATGATTAAGATTGCTTTTAGTTGATTGTTGACTGATTTTTCAGGTTTTCTATTTGTTTCATTTTTCAATCCATGCTTTTAGAATGGCGAATTTTATCCACATTCAGGTTCTATTTATTGATATGATAATAAAGTGTACTGGTTAAGAAAGTAACAGCATCGTTCAAAGTAACGGCAAATAAATTCAATAAAATTAGGAGCGTGTTCTTCCAATCTCCAAAATGTTGGCATCAATTTTCGTGTAATAAGATGAAAAAAATATACATCTCTGAAAATGTGAAGTAAATGTAAATATGCGGTGATTTCTCCGGGACGAAATAAAGTTTTACAATTATTTTTATCGGTCAATTATTTATTTAGACATATTTTCCTGGTCAGGTACTTAGCAAGATAATTTACAACTATACAATGAATCCTTAAATTACGGGAAACCCGGAAAGCCTCCATAACTGTAAATACAATACCATGCTTAGCCTTCAAGACCATGGGGTAGAGTAAATTGCTTTAGCTAACAAATTAAGCCTACATCTTTACAACTACAGGCATTGAGTATATTCTGAGTACTGCTTAGTATATAGTATTGCTTCCGGTAATGCAAAACATTCTAGTTTCTAGTTCTTCATTCCAATTTTATGAAATAATTAAAAAGGTCTATTTGGCAACAAAGCAGGAAAGGCCGCTGTCCACAATGGATTTATGCGAGGTTTGGATTCCACCTTTGATAAGACCTATAAATAGCGTGTAGCCATGGGAACAATGCCATGAACACAACGATTGGGGACAGTCGGCGCTTTTCTTCACCTCTCCTTTTGTATGAACAACGCAATATTACAGTAATATTTTATTGGTTATTACAGTATTGAAAGGAATTATTTGACCTTATTTACTTCAACTCTGACCACTCTTTGAAATAACCTATAGTAGGTTTCAATTTACCAATAACTTACATGTAATCTATTAAGTTAAAGGCGGTTTTCCTCGTTGCTCGACTCAGGGTTATGGTGTTGAAAGTATCACTCGTTAGTCTAATGGTTTTTATATTTGTCAACATCTGGTCAACGTGTCTGTGTCAATTCTCTTCTCTATTTTTTTTTTCAGAACTCCAAGACTACTAGGGATAAGTTGATTGCGATAGTGGCAAAAACGGTCATAACACATATAATCACATTATTTCATTTTGTGACAATCTATAGATCCATCCATGAACATCATCTCTTGGTGTTAATGTAATATTGGTTTAAATAAACTACATGTCCTGGACATGTGAGTTCAGAGTTTGGCCGACTCAAACGAAAAAGCCAAACCAACTCTAAAAATAAATTAGTGGACATCATAATTTTTGTTTTCTTAAATTCGTCTATGTTCCCTTCGATCAAGTTGATGTCTGATCCACATTTATTGATGTAAATGTGTTCGAGGCCTACATTGATCATATAATTTACTTATAATTATTCCCAAACTGATGTCTCATTCGATTTCGATTGGCCATATTTATTTTCAAAATGTCTTCATTATTTCTTGTGATCTTGGGATCAGGCTTCAAACGTCTGCTAAAATATGAAAAACTTCCTCCCATATCACCTATTAGCAATTTAGGAGTAGTAGAAACTATCGTTGTATTAGTTCTGCTTGTTTTCTTATTAGGGTTTCAGTAAACTCCCAGAATCTTTTAGATCGTGCATTATCAAGTTTCCCTAGAGCCATCGTCTGACTGGGCCAGTTCGGTATTCCTTCTACTGTCGAATTTATCGAAACGTAATAACTATAATAACTCGTTTGTTATAGGGCAGGATATGACTCAAATAAATATTGAATAACATGCGACTATATATTTTATAATATATTAATACGATGACTGTCTAAGAACGTATACATGATTTAGCTTTCTTCTAAACACACTATCGTCTCCACTATCAAAATAATTTGGTGCCTAACTTTATAGGCAAATATATTATAGGAACTAAGATGAATCAAGTCAATTCATAAATTTCATATTTAGATTTACTATATGCTGATAATTTGATTACTAGCCATTTATTATCATAAGATAAATCTATTATTTTTAGTGGTCTTTCTTGGGACCGTTGTAGATAACAAAAAGGTTCTATGTCAACGTGATTGTTGATTTAATTTTTTTTTTTGTTCTTTTTGAGGTTTCTTTATATTGATTCTGATATTTACATATAAACACTTATCACGATATCTTCTGTTGATATTTATTGGATAATGATACCTATTATTTAAACAAAGCTTATTATCACTTTCGATATCGGTGAATAATAGTCAAGAAAAGACCGCTACCTAAAGATAACTGCATTCGAGGCGATGACCTCTCTTCGATCCTTCACAATAATCGATAGTTGCGTGTTTCCGCATCATTAGACACTACACTTAGTTATATATATATTGTTTAAACAATACTGTAGTAAACCTGAAACAGTCTTGAGAAATAATTAAAAGTTTTTATTTGTCAGATAAAGTATTTTCTTTACCTAACCATTAATAATTAGTAGTGGTGGGAAATAATTTCAGTATGTATATATATATATATATATATAGTTATGATTAAACCATCAGAGCCCAACGAGATAGTTTTTAGCACTGGATGATGAGACCGTATCCCTCAACCATTAGGATGTGGTACTGGCCACGAGCATTTTCCGATCACCTGCTTTAATCTTGCTCTAATCTTCGAAGTGCACAAACTATTATAAACTTCATAAAGCACTTTTTGTTTTTGAGAAAAGATAATTTTTGTTCAGAAGCCGATTTTGTTTATGCTACACAGGACAGTATTAAACAATCCGCTCGTCCAGTATTATTTTTTATTATATTACTCGACTTATCTGGTTCCTCACAATTACTATTAATATATAGAATGTACTACGAGGATGAAAAGAACACAATAGAGGCTGATTGTGTGCAAAAACTAGCAATGTTGATGACTGGAAAACACCTATTGATAAAAGTGGCTTGGGGAAGATTTGAAAAAGAGTTGTTTTAAGCGGCTATTCGAACTTTCATTACTCCATACAACTGGAACAATGAAGTTGCTCTACTGGAATGAAGAAACTAGAAACTATGAAGAGGTGAGAAATAAAGTTGTAAGAACCGCTTTGCAATTAGTTCCGATGTGTTAACTTAATGTTAATAATTTAGTTAATAGCCCTAGAAAACTTGATATGTCTATTTATATTATGGAATATATCTGCTTCATTAGACATTACAGCAAAGCGAAACCAATACCAGAACTGTAATCGCCAGCTCATTAACCGAAATTGGTTTTTGAACATTTGCTTGTGAAATGTCGTTTGAATGATTTTGGTTTTTGAATGCCACTCATATTCCTGACTTTTTCACTTTTTTTAGAAATAATTATTGCATCATATTCTGATATGGTTCTCATATCTGGCGGTGAAGTGCGCCATTTCTGTTCTGTTTGTCTTTAAGTTTTTATTTTTTTTCAAACTTCTTTATTGTGATAATATTACAATCTACCCTATTGGGCAATAAGTAATTAAGATAAATGTTCTCATTCATACCATATTTACAATTTATCATTCACTAGCTCATTCATACAATATTTACAAACAGCCCAGAGGCCCCTCAAGTCCACATGGTTGTCACCTCCCTCGCGTGCGAAGGTGGAAGCGGAGTCTTGGGAAGCCCCCACGCTCCTACGTCAGCCGCGTCACTGGATAAGAGCCAGCGTAAGCTGACCAAGAGCGCGAGAGCCACAGACGCTCAGGACATGATTAGAGAAACTGGCCATTGCCAGACTCCCACTACCACTTAATTATAGCAGGTCACGAGGCCACTGCCGTTTTAATCTCCGAGGAGGTTTATAGGGGTGAGTGGTGCAGTGCAATGACTGTGCTAGGGAATTAGGGTGGTTGGATAGGTTACCATGGAATTTTATGAACTTGGCAGGGATGAGTTCAAGAATATAGGGTATATTCAGATCATTGTGAAGGGTTTTGTTGCTGACGTAATAAGGGGCATTTACTATTGTTCTCAGGACTTTGGATTAAAAGGAATGGATGCGCTTAATGTTCGACTTTTTTGCTGTCCCCCATAGCTCTATTCCGTATGTCCAGATTGGCTTAAGTATAACTTTGTAAATAAGTAGTTTATTTTCTATTGAGAGATGGGATGTCCTTCGAAGTAGTCTGTACAGTTGTCCAAAGCGTCTGTTTAGTTCTTGTCTTTTTAGCCTCGTGTGTGTGTTCCATGTCAGTCTTTTGTCGAGATGGAAGCCTAAATACCGTACTGCCTCAGACACAGGGAGAGGAATGGAATTTAAAAAGACTATCGGACAGGACTTGCGGCAGAGGTTTGAGTTTTTGATTTTTTCTTCTCTCTATTATGTTGGGCGTCATCTATTTATTGTAGCTAGTTGCCAGCGGTATGTCTTCCGTATATCTTAATGTTTTTCAACGTTTAGGATGATGTCACTTTGCTTGTCAGTTCAATACTACAAAATTTTCTACCAAACTTGGTTATTAGTTTCAAGCCATTATACTAGAGCTCATTTCAGGATATTACTGGTTCAATGGCGCGAGCCAACTTCATTTTTTATCTTGTCAATTTAACGCACTTTAATTATTCGTACCGATGTATGTAGAAAGTTAATTGTTCAATTGATCTTTTCGGACGGATGAACTGAACTTCGTTTTGTTGTCGAATTTCTGGTTTCGCTTTCATCGCGTGATGTTTGTTCCAAGAACTAAGTTGGTAGGTAACTTTCGACTTTTGTCTCGATTTCTTGTTACTCATGGTTTAAAAAAAATGACGAATCACCTGACGTCCTGCACTATCGAGATAGTACCTGTATGTTTGGTCGTCGACGCTTGCCTGGGAATAAGCACTTTGAAGGGTTGACAGTTCATTGCACCTGGCAGAAGAATGGCTGGAGATGAGATAACTGTATTGTGCAAGCTATCGGGTCCCCGATATCGGCGTGGGGGGGGGGTCGTTGAAGCGTGAAGCCAGTTAGTTACCTGTGGCCGCAGTACACACACCACATACCACGTTTTAATTAAACGTGTCTTTGTGGAGTACTCAGGATTAAACTCCCGAGGCTCCTGAACATAGAAATTGATATAGTCGGATAAATAAAATTAAGTAAGGATATATCTAGTTGATCAACGGCTCAGAAGATTACAAATTAATTTTCCAACAAAATACTTGTCAAACAACCTCGATGATTGAAAATATTGAAAAAATAAAAAATATATCTAAAATTTTTTAAAACGACTCAAACAACATTAAATTCCTTTTTTTGGTTAATTAATTTTTGCTTTACCATCTTTAATGCTTCCACATATATGAAAAAAAAAATTATCTTAAATTCTTGCTGTAACTTTTGAAAGGTTAAAATTATAAGCTTTATTTTTCGATGAATTCCGAGGTTTTCGTCTAAAATATATCTTAACCTTTCCTTGAATATTTAATACGGATCTACTAAATACTACCTATAAGTACTAAGTTGATAGCTCGAAAAGTAACCCTAGTTATTTTTCTATAAGCTTCGAGTGAATGTGCGATATGTAATGAGAGAAATATTATAAGACGACATTCTTCCTTTACAACATGCATTGAAAAGTCTAAAGAAATCCAAGAAATACATTAATACGGGGCAGCTATAAAAAAAATTATAAACTACTGCTGTACTGCAGGTAAAGTTGCTGTCGTGATGAATCGATGGTATATTGAGTCGATGTCTTAGTTCGCCTAAGTTGAGTAAGAACCTCCCTAAGTAATAATTAGTGAGCTGACAATAGCTATTAGCAAGTACAGCACGAGCAGCTCTTCTAATGAAGGGAAGGTAACTGGTCCGCTGACTGGGTGCTTGGTGCCAATTAACTCCCAAGATGGATACCCGGTGCTGATCCCTCCAGCACCCACTAGGGAAGGGTGAGGTGCCCAATTAACTCTCGACCTCCTCTGGGCCAATTCTGCCTCGGGTTGGCTTACCTCTGCCTGAAGGTCAGTAAGACGGGTCATTGTTCGTACTTTTGGCCTATTATAACGAAACGCTTCTAGTATGTAGTTACAGCAGGCAAACCTATTGCTATTACCAATAGTCGCATGGCAAAATGTTCTTGTGAGAATAAGCCAAGGACCGTCAAAACCTCAGTATACCAGTGACTGAGAATATAGCAAGAACACTGCCTTAACTCGCCCTTTCTCGATGAACGCTGACTCTCCATTTCTTTGTGTTGCCTGCAATGTGATCCTAAATGTCAAACAGATTGTGCTCGATTGTAAAAAGTTTCAAAATTATAGACACAGCTGTCAATTATCCGAAGTATTGAGTGATGAAAGAGAAAGTGAAATGCTTGTTAGAATATAAAAGAAAAGTAGAATAAAATCCTTTACATTGATAATAATCTGATAAGAGTTCCCAGGATCATATGTCAAATTATATTGAAATGTGAAGTAGTCAAATCACTGCTTATTACCATATTATCATAAAATTATAATAATACATGGAATGAATAAATAAATGATACTAATAAACGAAAAATCATGACGGTCCAGTAAATTATATGTGCTGTCCTTTGAACCAAAAGCGATTATACAATTGGAACCAAAGGCAAGAAGACCCAAACTATTCTGTATCCTGGGGAAACATGATGGTTGATGATATGGGTGGAAGAAAGGAAAATGTCAACAACAGGACTAAATGCAAAATAAATATAACAATAATGTTTGCTCGAAACAATGAGTTAGTATATTCTTAAGCGATCAGTAAGTTAATCGTTTTGACAGTGTGTAAGGAATTAGAACCTTCAATGCATTGAGCATTTTAATTAGTAAAGGAACTTTGCAAGGGACAAGGATATGCTAATCTTCTCGCTCTCGACCTGAATAGTCCACTGCTCGCTTTATCGTATTCGTAGTTTGAATGGGTGAAGTGTTTTAACTTATAAATCATCGCAGAACAAAGACAATATAACACATGCTATCGAATAACTCACATATTGACTAGAAAAATCTGATTGCTTCGTAGCTGCTTGAAAGCCTCTCTTCTCTGGAAATCACCGTCACGATAACTGGAACAATTATCCAGTGTCTCTCTCACACTTCTCAGTTTCTTAATGGACTGTGTCACGTAATAGAACATTAGCCTCCTTTACAGTTATCACTTAGTCCTGAAATCCTCCCTTCACCCTCTGTAATATTTCCTTTGATTTCCTATTGGACAACTTAACCGTGAACAGAGTAGGGGTAGTTATTAAAGGCATTCTTTTATTTTCAGTGTTAGACCAACCATTGAAAGAGCAAACTTGTAGTGGAAGATCACTCAACCGCCCTTAGAAAAATAACTTAGGGCCGAACCTGTTATAACCGCAGTATATATATATATATATATATATATTGAATGAAGAGTTTGAAGAAAAAAAACAAAACAGAAATAGCTTAAACTGACTTAGATTCTAGACAGGCCACCCACTGGTAAAAATAAGCAAACGTTCCTATATATATGTATAGGATATATATACCTATTACAGCAATTTGGAACTATATCTAGTTTAGATAAAATAATATAATTAAATAATAAGTAATAAATAAGTAAAATAAAGAACGTAGTAAGCAGTAGGCGAAGGAAAAATATCCATAGAAGGGCACAGTGCTTGTTGCTAGCGATTATTGCCTTTTATTTTTTAAATGTTAATAAAAGTTAATTATTCAATAATTTTTTTCTTTTCTTTTTTTCTCCTCCCTTTGGATTAATTTAGCTTTTATCTCAATAACCCCCCCGTAGGGGGAAAGCGAAAGGACATTCTTTAATCAGTTCTTCAGTTTTTTAATTGGTGTTTTAAAGTTGTTATGCGTTTTTGATTTTTAACTATTCGCTGCTATCTATATTTATTTGTAAAACCGCTCATTTTTACAATCACTTACGCAATACGTAAGTGATAGGACCAACGTATTTTAGTGAATCCTCTCCCTTCAGGTCCAGAAATTATTTTTTAATGGTCGGGCCGATTTAAAATAAATTCCGAACTGGAATTCAACATTTTCAGCCGTTAAAGAAAATGTGCTTTCAGCATAATATCTTTCATTTAAAGACATCACTAAAAGTCAGAACTTCATTGTAATCCCACTTAAACGAATTGTGGTTAAACGGGGTGGTTCTGAGGAACGTTTGCTTATTTTTACCAGTGGGTGGCCTGTCTAGAATCTAAGTCAGTTTAAGCTATTTCTGTTTTGTTTTTTTTCTTCAAACCCTTCATTCAATATATACAGAGTGAGTTACAGATTCCACAATATGGTGTTCTCAAAGCACAAGAACGTAAAAAGTATACAATAATAATAAAGTATTAGAGCTTGGCGTGTTTGAATTACTCTACTGCAAGTAATGTAATCAACGTTATCGTGGGAAAACTATTATTGCCCTAATTACTAGCGTAGAAAATACTACTCTTGGAAGTAAAATGATGGCTTTTTTAATGTGATTTCTAACTGTATTTAAAACTGCTATTTAAAATTTCTTAGGATATCTCAGGAAATAAATATTTTATAAATTGATTTCTGATTCTGATGACCAAACCAAAAAATACTGTTCTTTACTTAGTTCTGGTAGTTTTCGCTTTTTTTTTTAGTAGCATCAAAGGTTGCGTATATTCCTTGACACATTGCTTATTTAGCTTATACAGAAATGATTAATGATAATTTTCAGATTCTTTTTTTTCCAAAACCAAACTACGCTATTTAATTTTGTTCATTCCTTTGTTATATTTCTGAGAACGGTTTGATCAAGATTTCTTTTTATGTAAATACGCCAGGATACATTTTTCGTGACGAATATTTGATGAAATTGGTCTGGAGAAAATAATTATTTTTGTTCCCAACATCTATATATAATATATTCTATCCCTACAACGAGTCAATTAAGGTGTAATTATTAATCTTAGCTTCTCTTCTGCTGCTACCACCATAATTTCAAAACGGTTTGCATACGCCACAAAAGTTCGGCAGTCGGTCAATATTGCTATTTAATAAAAAAAATGTGATGCTACGTACTTAGGTCATATCGACAAATGTTCAATTGATGACTTTATCGTAGCTTAAGAAATACAAGTAAAATATTCCTTCTGAAGAGTTACAAATGTATTTTATTTTTTTCCTTGATATAAATTTATTTATTAAAGACTAGGATTTGTTTGACTGAATACTTATATGTTACAACAACATTTTACTTCGCCACCATAAACCATGAAACCAACTTAACCAAATAAAGAATTGTGGGGGTTTTTAGGTTATGAAAGGTGCAGTAGAGCCTTATGATGACAGAAAAGACCATCACACTTTGCAGCTTTGGCTCCTCGATCCAAGCCGTGGGAAACACGACCGCCTGTGAACGCTCCAGTTAGCGAAATGCCCCGAGACCCACTCGCCTCCCCTGTGGCATTTGCGACGGCTAGTTGTCTTTAGTCTCTGACTATGACCAATCGCATTTGCCCTGGAAATAATTCTCCAATCGCCCTAATATTGAAATTACTCCAAAATGGAGAGTTACAGTTATGCCGTCGCACTTATTAGCTTTCGAATCAAATTTTTCGCTGTAGACTCCGTTGCTTACGCTCCGTTCTTTTGGTGTGAATCAATTACGCTTCGATCAGAAATCGAACTTTCACAATTCGGGGATGTTCATGAGCAGTGCTATTAATAATTCTAGATCATATTCCCTTCCAAACCATAGTTTATAGATCTGGCTTTGTCTTTTCACCATCACGTCCTGTACCCTCAAGTCGAGTGAGGTGTTTCAGATGTTTAATCTTCACATCATAATATTCTTAATATAACATATGTTTGATTTGTGAGGAAGTTTTGTCCACCTATCTGGGATAATTAAAAAACTAGTTTGAGGATTTTTTAAAAATTTATACCCTGTGACATTTTCAATGGCACAAGTTTTTTTTTTCTAAACCCTAACTCTAAAGCCAAAATAAATATGTTGTCTATAGGTATGAGCTTCCCAGTAGAACATACAATTTAGTGTCCTAATAATGTCCTATAACAAACTTTTTCTTGTAATTATGTAGACCAAACCAACTATTTTATTAATGCTATCAACCAATTTATTCTTTATTTGGCCCAAATTTATACAGAAACGAAATAAAAGAGAGCTGTTATGTTAATAAATAAAATAAAAATTGTGAGATAAAAATTGAGGTACATCCTCAGGTTTGATTTGCTGATTTATGTTTTTGCCAAGTTGAGAGAAGATCGTCCATGAAAGAAATTAAATACAATCACAGTATCTCTTTGTAACCTCTTCTATTAAATTAGTGGTATTTCCCATTTTGAAAGAACTTCGGAATTTCTGGTGAGCTTAATCCTACCTGTTGTAAAAAGTTTTCAATTTCATACATTCTTCCATTGTTGAAACAACAGCTGTTCTGCTCGAGGATGAGGATTTCAAGATGACTTTTTATTAAAAATGTCTTTTTTTCGGTGAAGATCGACTGAAGTACTCCTTTAATCCAATTCATAACACTTTCACAGGTGTACCCTTGTCTTCCTCAACACGACTTGAGTGGAGAATTGAGCAGTGCATTGTCCAGAACATAGTGATAGACCCACACACATAGAGGATGCCTTTCACTGAACATAGCAAGAAGGAGCAAAAACATGCTTCAACTGTTGTTACTTTCACCTCGTTCTATGGCACTGGTCCAACTCTGTGCATTGCAGAAAAAGAAAACAAGAAATTTAAAATCAATTCTAACTTTCACCAAGCACTTTAAAGGGACCAATCTACTTAAGAAATAGTGATAGATGTAATAACCTTAGTTTATTAATATTTGTATCTAACATAGCACCTTTCAGTAAAATTTTTACAATGAAATGTTTTACTAATTTGTTTTTCTGTTTGTTATTAGGTATGGATATTTTTATCAACCTTCATCTGCATAAGCAATTTAGCTGTAAGTACAAAAACTGTTTATTTCCATTTGCCAATAAAATTTACTATCTACCTGCACATAGTTCATATATTATCAAGTATGAGAAAATGTGTAATTATCATGATAATAAGTGGTGAAAATATCATTTCATTTGACTCTGGGGAGGATACGTTTTTACGTTTTTCAACCACTACATCTTTGGCGGACAAAACTGTTTACTTTTCGTCCTCAGCTTTTTTTTTTTCAGTGTTCTATTCAAGTCGCTGTTTTCGACAGGTGGATGAGGGCAGGTACTTCAAGGGAATTTATGGAGGGCAGTCTCTTTTTGTAAAATAAACACCTTTTTTTTTTTAAAGAAATCATTTCTAAATTATTAAATACCTACGCCATGTAGTGCTACGTCTGAAATCACACCTGTTTTCTTACTGTCGAACAACTTTTCCGCCATTCTCCTCAGTTATTAGTGTGTGAAAATTCCCTGGATCCTTTGCATGCAGTCAATTGAAGCAGAACTGTATAATTCAATTCTATTCATTCTATGCTATTTACCACGACATTGGCTTGATTTCTACATAGGTAGAGGTAGGTCGTTAAACTACCCCCTGGGCTTCTAAGTCCTATCAAAATATTGCTTATTCGTTTAGAGGATTTTTTTTTTGTAATATTATGAAATTAATAAATTAGTATTTTTTCCAAGCGGGACGCCAGTCGCCCAAATTTTCTGGCTTGCGAATTCACATATGATCTAGTTCGAAGGTGAGCCCCATCACCTACCTAGTCTTTATTTACTTTTTATAATTTTTTAACAATAAAAAGATGATGTTAGTTTTATAGTCACTGCTTAAAATGCATTGAGAAAGTAAAAGGAGCCACTCACAGCTCCTTATTCGCAGCTTCTCAACTTGTATATAAATTCAATCTTAAAAATATTAATTATAGGTGTTGCAGTATGAATGTGATTTATACATTTATCACAATTACTTATTTCCCAATAATGCAGATTGTAATTTTATCGTAATATAATTAAGTAATAACAAACAATTATAGGTTTTATGAGGGGTCAAGCTACTTTGCCTGAACTGACTTTACTGAGATTGGGTGACTCCCCTACCCTCAATTCCTTTTAAAGATACACCCAAACCCTTTCTTGATATACTCAAATAAAATAATTGTTATAGAGGTTTCAAGGCCAATCCTGCCATATTGATTTGAATGGAATTACTAATTTTAATTAGTTATATAAAAATAAGAAGAGTTTGGAGAAGTCGCCTGTTCAATTTAGAGCCCTGAAATTTTACATGGAAGTTTCCTTTGAAGACCTGACATCTTATTTAGCAGGTCTCTTTATTTGGATATATTTGATATTTTTATGTATTACTATAAAAAATCGTATTTTCAATGTACATTTTTCGTTGTTTAAGTGTTGCTTATTGTGGTTAATTTTAAGTTATTCTTGACAAAATAAAATAATTTGCTAGACCAATTCATGTTTAGTGATGCTCCTGGTTCGGGATGGCCTTAACAATGCAATTATTCTGTAAGTTGGTGTTGCAGTAGCAACGGACACAAGTCAATCGCACTATTTAACAGGAATAGGGACAATTAGCATATTTGGGCGGGCTGTACCGTTAATATAGGCAAGAACCGGACAGAGGAAGAGCTGCCGGAAAATATAGGCCGACTATGTAGGCTAAGTTCACCCACCGGTCTGACCGGTCTTCGTGACCCCGCATCCCTCAGGGCCTGCCTGTAACACTTATGGTCGCGACCATAATAGAGTTTGTGGTATTGTTCTCTCGGTGGCAGGCCACCAAGTACTGATTGGGAAACTGCTTCAACCACTGCTGGAAGGTTCTCAGCCCAAGGTTTTAACGACGTATCAGAATCTTCTGTTTTCGGGTAGATTAGAAAAAAAGAATTTATAATGAGGTTGTATTTTCGGAATTATATGTACATTAATTAGACTCAGAAAGTGGAGGAAAGCTATCAAGAGTTCAAATGTCTTGGTCATTGAAACTCGTCCCTTTAATGTTGACTTTTCAAAACCGGGCCAGAGTAATTATTTTTGCATTACCTTCTTTCATTTGTTTTTAAGCATTAGGAAAACGTCATGACTTTAAATCTTGAACAATCTCCAGGCCATGATTTGAGAAATCTGAAAAGTCGACGAAATGACGATGAATTTCTGAACGTTTAGGAATATGTTCATACTTGCTGTGCCCCTTTAGAATGACTGTGTTAGTGCATGTTTATAATTTCCAACTATCTTTTGGAAACGTTAGTTTTAAAAAATTCCCCCCCCCCCTCTTTGTATATATCTCTACGAATAATTTGTTATTACTATTGACTTTAATTGCTTCAGAACTCAAGTTTCAGTTAAAAACATAGCCCTAACTGTCTCACTCACGAATTCGCCACATAATGTCCAAAAGTGTTGAGTTTTTAAGAATAAGTCTTCAGTTTTAAAATTACGAAACAGAATGTAAAACTTGGAACTGTATGTTCCTCCTTTTGGTAGTAATAATAAAACATGGTCGAATTGGGTTAGTACAGATTCAGCTGACAGCTAAATTTGTCGACGTGAGAACGCCATAGCTCTGGTACAATAGATCTGCCAGGCGTTGATGTATCATTATTATGCAAGTACCCGAAGTACTATGATGCAAGGAGCAACTAAGTCTTTTCTGCAGGATAAACTCTTCCCTATGCTATCGTTGGGTTATTATCATCATAAGTGGTTGCCAGGCCAGCCCTGCGGGTATCAGTGCTCAATATCACATATCTTTTGGTGGCACCGATGTTTTAGTACACGCTTTAAAGTATTACTTGAGTCTTAGGAAGTCTGGTTGGGTTGATGAGATATGTCCTAACGGGCCTTGTTTATTAATACATTTTAATGGCATCTAACAGCTATCTTTCATCTACCTAAGCCGACTCTTCAATTTCATCTTTATATATTCATCTCTAACAATGAATTCCCTGTAAATTATTAATATTTTACGCCCTTATTCGCTCTATAATGGTGTTTTTATTAATAAAACTTGACTAGCTGTATGTATAATGAGATGTTTTTGATCGAATTCATAAACTGAATTTATTCCTCTTGAAGTCCTGATGAAGCTTCTGTTATCTCATCTATTTGTACCACTGATCAAAATCAATGAATTAGCTAAAATCTGGTATATTTTAGTTTTCGTTAGTTAGTTGTTGTATGTCGGATTTATAAGATCTCTTTGTGAATCATCAATACATTTTGTGAGGTACGTCAACAATTCTGTGTATTTTGTTGCGGTTTCACAAAACTCAATAGAGACTTTTCCCTGTTTTTGGCATCTAGTTTGAAAAAAAAAACTTCATGTACTATTCTGGATAGTACTGTTCAGATAACAAATAGAAAACAAAATTGCATTGACGCAAACATAAAAAAAAAAATAAACCATTAAAATTAGGAACTAAAACTAACAATTTAAGCGTCTAATGTCACATTGAGACGTCCAAGTAATCAGCTAAATAGACAGACAAAAAATTCAGTTTTGAAAATACATTGTTTTCTTAGTACATTAAGGCACTTGAAATGTTCTTATTTAAAACCTACAATATATGCCAATATTTTCTAACAAACATTACAAATTATAAGCATATAAGCGACGAAATTTTGTTGGTGGTAAAAAAACCATGAATGGAAAAGATCATTGATCTTGAAGATTCGAAGGGTTTAATATTTTTTGGAACTTCGACACCTCCTATTCCATATTTTGCTTCCTTAGGGTTGTCAAGAGTTCAGTGTAGATCTCCAGTGGACCCCTCTTGTGGACTATAACCTCTTACCACCTCTTTCCTGCTACGTACTAAGTAAGTACTGTCTTATGAAAAAGTATCCTCCCACTGGACTGCAAGTTCCACTCCGCAGAGACGGACCAAAGTCGAAAACTGCTCAATCGTTTAAACTTGCAATAATCCTTTTATGTCTCATCTATATTATAATCTATCATGTTTGCTAAACTTCAAACTTACGGTGCTGCAAGTAAACATTCAATGGCCATGTATCATAGGGTTTGAACCCATGTCGTCGAGTCGAGACCTAGTCGGAAGCATATGAAGATCATCAGCTGTATTAGGAAATGTACAAATTAATTCCTTAATTGACTGGAGCATTGGCCTGATTTAGTTTTAATGGTCCTAAATTTATAATACTCTTTATTTTTATACTCTACCGAGTCCAGTTTAGGAATGAGCTGCTATTTTCAGCTGGCTAGTGAGACAATTCTAATATTGGCTCAACCGTATACCGGCATAGGTATGGAACACAATACGGTATAATTAGTACTAATGAATATAGATTTAATATAACTTAGGTAATTTTTAGATACATATTTATGATAATTTTTGTTCTCTTCTTGATAAGTCGCCAAAGATTCCCTAGAAAAGTCTTGCACTTTGGAAGTAGTTTAGAAGTTAGTTAGCTATCGATTTCCCATAAAGGCTAGTTTATTGCTTTGGCCTAGTTTAGAACTTGTCCCATAACTTCCCAAGCTTGTAAAAGTTTTTTTCCCCTTATTTATTGGAACGTAACTTTACAATATCTGAGCAATTCTGTTCAAATCGCTTACTTGTATGCATTCATAATGATATGCAAAAGAGACCCAGGAAGAAAAACGGTAAAACTATCGCAAAAATTGCAAAATTACTATATTCTTATTATTATTCTATTATTATTACAGATAATAATCATATTTACTAAAGAATAGAAATTAAAAAAATCAAACTAGTTTATTAATTTTATTTCGGCATTTTTAAATCGTATTTTGATAGGATGATTAAATATATCCAGAATGTATCACATGTTCAACCAGTGCATACCTCAGAAGGGAAGTGGATATGATTTGGTTTGAATTTCGCTGAGAAGTAATTTTGTGACTGATATTTCAATTCCCACTGGCGCAGAAATGATTCTCTCCACTTTTTTTATTTTTCTATTTATTACTTTCTGGAAAGTCAAGTTAATCTGGTTGCTTGTGGTTAGTGTGGTTGCATTTTTCTCCAAATTAAGGAAATATTAGAAACGGTAGTTAGTGCAAACGGAGGTTGAAACGAATCCCCCCCCCAAAATGATTGTTAGGCGTCCCGTGGAAATCGGGTACTTATTGTAGTATGATCCAGATTTTAAGTATATTTAATATAAAATACTGATTACTTTTATTTATGTTAAAAGTTACTTTTATTTAAGTGGTCAAAGCTTATTTTTAGTATTTAAATACATAGGAAAATGAAAACATTTATTCTTGAGTTCTTGCCTGTTCACTTTTTATGTTATATTAGGGCAAGTAATATTTTATTTACTCGGACCAATATATTGCGACGAACTATTCATTTATTGGGTAATAAATGTGAAGTGAAACCTTGAATGTAACAACAACAATTAGGAACGCCAACAGTCCGTGTCCAAATAGAATTAATGGTGATGCTGTCTGTGTTCATCAAAATAATACGATAGACTCTGTTATCGTTTTGTAGTTTTAGTTAACTACAGAATTAAATGGACATGATTCTCTACTAAATTCAAAACATTAAAAAATGAATCCTTGCTACATACCGTTCTGAAAATGTTGTGTTTAAAAATGGTCTTTCTTTAGATTTTTTAGTTCCTTAAAATTTTCGAAAGTTTTCATTTTTAGATATACACTCTGGAATAGTTTAGAATTGTATATAATTATTATGATTACACAGTTCTTCAAGTTCACTTCTCACAAGAATTCCGGCAAATCCAGCAGATGAATGAATCAGTGCCACGTTACTTAAATGTTTGTATCAGATTCTATTAAAAAACTAACTAACTTTAAAGTGTATCACATTATTTTGTGGTATGATACAATTCCTGGCATACACACTAAAGGTATTAGTTAAAGGATACAGTTTATTATTATATTTGACAACATATTTACTCGTAACTTTATTCGGGCGATCGTATCACGTAATATACCAATGTCAACGGTACAGTTTACTCATATATCTGACGCTATTTGACGATATATTTGATCGTAGGTTTAAAAGGATACAGTACCTGATTCAGGTGCGTCTTGAATTTTGTATTTCTCAGCATTGAAGCGTTTTAACAAAAGCGATGCTGTATTTCGATGGAGCACCCCTACAGCTTCCACCGTACAAATTTCTTCTGTCACCGCCTTGTTTGAAACATGGAACGCAAATATGATTGGGTCACATATTTAAATGAAGGAATAGTAAACGTAAACAATAGTATTAACAAAATAGTCAAATAAACATTTAATACTTTCGACTGACTGAGGTTTTGGTAACAGGCTTGTAAGTACCGGATAGGTTAGCTGTGTGGATATTGATTAATAAGACAATTCCGGACAGATCCGGATGTGTCGTTTTAGACAATTGACTACTTAGGTACATGAATCGTAAATGTTTCCAATATTTGACTTTTGTACTCTGACTTACATTTGTCTATATATATACTCGTATGTTTAGCGAATCTTTTATTATTATATAGCCATGGCAGATTATGATTAGCCATAAGCACTTTGATTTAAATAAATATTCGGTGTGACAAAATTTAATTATCATTTATTGAAGATAAATCCTTCGATCGTGAGATAGTTTGTATGGATTATAAAGATTTATTAAGCTAAAATATTTTACACCTAATTAACTCTCTGGTTTTAAACGTAAATGAAGATATGATCACTTATGAAATTGATGGAATTAACCTTAAACTGTCCTATTTCCCATGTTTCTTGTAAAGGTTTGTCGATAACTTCTCTTACATTTGGGAAGTGAAGCTTGGTGAATGTATCCGAAAGGTCATGAACAAACGTCATTAAGCCTTCACCTTACTGACTGAACACTAAAGACATTCTGGGTTTGGGATAAGTGTGCTCAGAAGAAAATGCAAGTTTTATGACTTCTGCTATTACCAGCTTGTCCTAGTTTTCTCTCGTTTCCGTAACAGTTTTTCTGTCTGATGTTCCCATAGATAACTCCTTTGTCGTACATTCTTAACTATGTATCTTACTTTCTCAGAAGGTAAACGACATCTTATCAGTCAAAGGTGAAAGTGAGGAAAATCCGAGGTTATGCATTTTTACTTTTTGAACTTGACAGGCTCACCAAGTATAATAGTTTTGTCGAAATATTTTAAAAACCAACCTTTAAAATAGTGTGACAATGAAGAAAAAAATTACTAGGTAGAATAATGAAAATCATGCTGTGCTTTTCGTGATTAATGTTGGACTTCAATTGGACGGAGTTCCTTCGTGCGGCATGTTGATGGCGAAACACACCGCACCATGGCCTTTGGAAAACCCAAACAAACCGATACCCATAATAGCGGCCGCTGTACAAATCACGTAACCAGTGCGATACGTGTCATATTAAAGTAATACTGTTGAGTCTGTAAAACGAGAGAATCATCCAGGTAAGTTTTTAAAGAAAAAATATCAAGGCAAAACAGCGATGAAGTGAATAGAGATGAAGAAACGAGCCAACAAGTGGGAAGAGAACAATGAAACTCAAGGTTTGATTATTGCGTTGCGGCGGGTTGAATAAAAGGACTGAGAGAGAATGGGAGGAAGACATGAAAGCTCTAAAAAATTCGTATCTGAGGAAATCCCCGATAAGAAAAAATATTGGAGAATGAAAATGGAATGAATGAAAACGGGAACGATGTATTGTATGACAAATGAGAAAGCAACGGAAGAAACTAATTAAAAACTTGAAGTAGAGGCATACTTAAACTATAAAAAGAAAGAAAAAATGATCATTAACCTTTGTTCTTTTAGGTGTTATCTGTTATAAATAAATCAGTATGTTTTGTCTTAGTATTAATATAGCTTACGATTACAATTTGTTTTATCTGTTCAAAATCTATGTGCCTTTAACGATCGAAACTAAAATTAATTTGCTTTTGAGACAACTTTTTTTAAAATTTTCTTCGACATTTACATTAGACCAACATTAAAAAGTGTAAATGAAAATAATTTCACTTTTTCTAAAACAGCTATATCCCAACTCAATATGAAGTTAGGAGATAATATGGCCAACTTGTTTTTTGTAAAGTTTTTTCAATGTATCGAGTATGGCATTAATTAATTAATTTAATATTGAACAGATTTATGTATTTATCTTTTATCCTACGGACTACCTTCTACGAAGCCTGGTAGATTATCCTTGTTCTGGTATTTCGAATGAGACCTACATATTGGCATCCCAATATTCCTATAAACGGGACGTTGTTTAATTATATTCATGATATATTTATTCCAACTGTAGCATACGGTGGTCGTCCAGTTTTGTAAGTGAATATATAGATATATGTATCCATGTATTTGTGAAGCAGCCACGCGTAGTACGTGTTAAGCTTCACGTTATATTTGTGTTCTTTTTCTTGTTGGTCTCAACGGAGGAATGAGAGTGGTAACTCTTCAGGATGGATTTACTACGGACTACGTACATTTGATCATACCAGCCAAAAATGGAAGTTGACAAACGACCCTCGCGACTTTAAACCGCTTAACCTCCTAACTACAACATCATACGAAAATCCTGTACACTTTTAGGGATATTAAAACGCCTGCAAGAGTCGACAGACGTTGTACAACGCGGTGCCCTAGTTTCGTCACTGTTGAGATGCTAACCAGCGGTTCATAAAGATACAAGAAGGAGGAGGAAGAATAAGCAGGCCGCTTTAATAACTTCACAGCTGAGTAACTTTTATATAAAGATAACTGTGCTGTTACGGGGCGACAGCTCCCCGTTACTCCTTCCTTAATAAAAATACTCTTCTACAATAGCCTGGATCGTTGCAGCTCCTCGTCCATATCGCCGGCACAATTTGCCCTTATTGGGGATCTTCCACGGCCGTAATAGATCGGGCCATTTACCTGTTTATCTCCTCTGGTCTCTTGCACTTTTCGTGAGAACTTTCTCAGATAGTTTAGGAGAGGAATTACATTGTTCCCTTACCCTTATTGGAGTTCACTGGGACAGTTCTGGAGTATAATTTACGTATTACAAAACTTCGCTTATCCGAAAGGGATTAAGAACCCCCTTAATTACCTTCGGAAGGTGAATTAAAAATAGAAACGGAGACTGCTGCGAATTTTCTCATACATCTACCATGCATATAACAATTATAATGTTTCATATTGATATGATTGAAAACCATGTTTGTCACTTCTATTCATACGAATCCTGACTTATTCGGCCGCTTATGCTCGAAGAAAATGTGAGCAATTGTTGGTATAAATTGGTTTATGGGATTTTATGATCTGTAAATTTAAAGGGGCTAGGAAAAAAAAAACAAAAAAAACAAAAAAAAAAAATGATATATAAATGTGTCCTCCGGCCAGCTCTGCTGTACGGTGCCCCGCTATTTACCCACTTGACCGACAATACAGCCAAATGTCTCCAACACTTCCAGAACGGAATTATGCGAAAAGTGGTCCGACATACCTCTTTCGAGAGGTTGAAGAACGCTGACCTGCACCCGTTGCTTGGTGTGCCGTCGGTGGGTGAGTTCTTCCGCCGGAGACACATTAAGTTTTTTGACTCGTTGCAGCACCTGACAAACCCAGTGTTTAACACTATGACCCCACCACCCCTCCCGCATCGATGGCAACAGACCGTTGGGGAAAAATTAGGCTAAGAATTAGTATGTAAGTTAGTTTCAAGGTTGATCATAAAGGTGAGCCCCATCACCTTTATTAGTGAGTTAAGCCCAGTCACGTATAATGTATATCATTATACTTGTTTATTCATTATATAATTTTTATAAAATAACAAAACCTGTATATAATGTAGCGATATGGTATGAATGATAACATTTATCTCAATTACTTATTGCCTAATAAAAAGGCAGATTGTAATTTTATCTTAATAAAAATTGTTTAAAAAAAAAAAAAAAATGTAGCGATGCTACAGGAAATACATAAATAGATTCGCCTGAGGATCTATAGTTGTATAGAATTATCTGTAAATTTGAAGGGGCTATGGAGAAAAAATAATAAATAAATAAAAGCTGGTAAGATCATTAAAACAAGTGATTACATGTGCCTTGGTGGGATCTGAATATAAGGAACAAGTATTTGTTGATCTTATTGTTAACATCGTATTAAATGAATGTGTTTGAAAAGTGTAACGTACCTAAGAGCAGCACAAGTTGACTTCTAAAACGTAAAACCCAAATTTGTGTTAGGCATTTGAGAAGGTCCTGATTGCGTCACGTTACTTTCAAGAACGTCACCTCTTACCTAATCTATGCTCTTTTTCAAAAAGGTAAGGAGAATATTTAATTGTATTTCTACATGTTGTAATTAGCTATGTGCTATAGCTAGGGATAATTTGGTATAGGAATTAAAGAATAGAGTTTTGTATATCTGAAATGGATTTGTATATCCGAGGTGCTACAGTAACTCTCTACAAGTTGGTTGTATTTAGCAGTTAGCTTGTGAAATAACTGCTCATCATTTATGCTCTACGTGCGTATTTCAATTAAGATGTTTATTAAAGGATTCGAAGGTAATCCTAGCGCAGACAAAGCAAGCTACGTTGTATGGTTACTGCGTAATATGTACTTAAGACCTCAGACTGACTGGGGTATTGCAGATAAACATTGACTCATACCTCCTGCGCTGCGAATCGAGTCATTCATTACCTAGGATCCTAATCAGCAATGTTTTAATATTCGACCTAGTTTTCTCCTCGATATGGATCCTCTTTGTTTGTCTATTGCAAAACATTTGTTTAAGAAAAGCGCACAATTGTCCAATCGAAGATTTTGAATGTTTCCTAAACAGTCGCTTTTAAATCATATTTTATGTACGAATTTGATTTCGGTTCCATTTCATTGCACCCTTATTGTCCTTAGATATTGGAAAAAATATCTTCTTTTTTAATGTAATAGCGCTTTCGATAGCCCTTAGCTGTCATCTTCAGTTTTTTTCAATTAGTTATGTGGGATATATAAGTCATCCTAAACAATAGTATGTTTTTATCTACTTAACCAGGGCTGCTACATTCACGTTCCTCATTTTACGACATGTTGTTTAAGTAAAAACTATGTTGTATATGTGAATTTTTACGATAGCCCAAAGTGTCAATTTAGTAAATTTGATTGTTTCTTCTAACTAGTGTAAATTTGTAAGTATTACATTTTTTTAGATTAAATTACTTTGGAAATAAATACAGTGTGCAATACAGGTCCTTCGATAATCCAAAAATTTTCATATACAGACCCTATGGCCCTAACATACTCAGGTGCTCAACAATAGAATTTCTTATTCTCTTTCTCTACAGTTGCGAAAAGGCCGAGGACACCTATTATATGCTTTTGACGTCTTCAAAAGCTGTAATTCCACCTTTTTCATTTGTTTTTTTTTCTTCGAGTTTTCTTTGTGAACTCTTATTTACCTAGTGGGAATACGCGAATAGACGTAAAATAAAGAGAAAAAAAAACTAAGCTTGTAACTTCAAACTGAAGGTGCCTTCCTCGAAAAAAAACAACATTTTTTTTCTACCTTAGTTATTAATGGAGTTTTGGAAGGGTTATTATTCTTAGATAAATGAGGTCCCCGAACTTGTTTCTTGAATGAAAGGTAGTATTTGTGTCAGAAACAGCTTAAAATGCATACGCATGCAGTAAAAGGAAACATCTACAGCTGAATTTATATTGAATTATATATATTTTTAAATAATTAAACGTTGAGATTAAGAAAACAATAAATAAATAAAAAAAAAATTTCTTGAATTAACCAAGATATGAGATTCTGAATCGTCGACTGTACTGAAGTCCTGAAATAATGTTTTATTTGTTGTAAATGGATAATTTCGACAAATGTACTATCTTAGTCAAAGCAAACAAATCTGACTGAGTTGTGTAGGTTCTGTATGAATAAACAATCAATCAACAACCGATCTGGCGTTATCAATAATTCGTCGGAAGTTTGTCCCAATGTTTGCTGTAAGATAGCGATCGTAAAAACGATTCAAACAATTTTGAAATTTTAAGTTATATTCAACAACCCTTATTTTTTGTTTGATTACTGTAGCCAGAAACAGAGAGAAAAAATTAATTGTGGGCAAAGTCCGGTGCGTTTAATATTTCTTAACTTCCTGATCAGAAGCTATTTAATATTGAAATTTTTTTTCCCATAGGCCCATTAATTTTTTTTTTTGTCATTGATGCTTGCGTATATTCGGCCATTTTCTTTATTTCGGTTTTAATATAGCGATTGCTTGGAAGAAATTTGTAAATCGTAACGTGTTTTGAGACTTTAATACTTCTAAACACAGCAACTATGCGAGAACAAAGCCCCATGCACACCTGTTTGTCAGGCAGGTGCGTGTATTCTCATTTTAAGGACAATAAAACTGATCGAAGGATGTCAGTAAAAACCATGATGCCTACCAATATTTCACTTATAAGTTCAGTTCACTGATGTTTACACAGTTGTCGTAAATGTTGACGGAAAAGCAAAAAATCCGAGTTTACGCATACTACATGCTACTAAAAATACATTTCCACTTTTTTTTTCTCAAAAATTATAATTGATATTCAAAAATTTACATAAACTGCTACGTCCGGTGGACGGGTATTTAATAAAGCCTTGTATTTATCTATTTACTTTATTTAGGTATACTCTATCTATCCAATACAAACTGTATCCGCATACAGAAAACTGTAAGTTAATATATAAAAGTATAAATCTTTTCTAAGGATACATATGCCCACTTATAGATTTTCCTGACTTACCCACGAACACCACGCTGTGCTGTTACACTCTAGTTGAGTAGTTAGAATATTTAATTTTTAGGGATGCCATCTAGCTATTCAACTACTGACAGATTTAATTCCTCAAATCGTGAGCGTAAAGTTGTATATTATATAGTTATTCAAATATTCAATTTACTTACTGTGTACCCCAATTGATTCTAAATCCAAAGTAATTTATCTTGATTCAAATGAAAGGAAATTAATGGTAAAATAGAATTTACTAGACAAAATGTTTTATTCACCAAAAACAACAAAGGTTAAAATTCAATCTGACGAAGAAGCAACCTCAAAGCCAAGAGCTGCCGAACAAAACTTATATATATTATATCGGTTTATAAAGCAAAGCCATTATAAGAATTCATTTGTATTCTTATAATTGTTGATCTAAACTATGTTTTTTTATAGCAATTCCACATCGTAAAAATAAGTGTTAGCCGACCCTAACCTTTAGCTAAAATGGCTAAAAGAACTTAAACAAGAAAAATAATAAAGAAACGAATACGTGGGTCCCCTTGAGCGCAGTCAACAATATCAAGAATAATCATAAGTACTTCATCTTTTTAAGCCTCACATTGTAAGAAGTGCAATCACTAAAGGCTCCACCGTGAACAAGCTATGTTGCTCTTAAGGAATTTGAAAGGGATACAAAAACTGGTAAAGGAGATTGTGATGTATGTAATCGGTCCTTTGACCTATTTACAATAAAATTGTGCAAGTGTAATGAGTGTGAGTGAATGTCTATTGAGCGTATGAATGATATCGTCGGCCCACGAATGTGAAAAAAAGTCAAAATTCATTTATGTGCATGGTAGTTGTAAGCACTTATACACAATTATTCTATTTCACTTATTATGTCATGAAACATCTTTGATGAGCAAAGATGGTCATGGCATACTTACGCAACATGGCTTTTGAAAGCCATCTTCTAGCCTCGTTTTATCAAAATTAAGAATTTGAACCTTTGTGGTTTTGCCTTAGGACCGATGATAATTGCGTTAAATATTTGGAGACATTATATCATTCATAAAGTTTAATTACCGAACAATATTTGTAAGCCAGAAATCCATTCAATTTAGAAAAGTATTTATCCTTCAACAATGCCCTTCAACTGTGAAACGATTTTATTGTTTTTGATTTATAAAAATATTTTAAATAAATGTCACATGTTTTATTTTTGTATCCTTTTACACCTAACAAAGTTTTTGTCATACACTGTCGAAAAAAAAGCTGACATTGGGTGAAAGTACATTGTGGGGGACTGGTGTGCCCCTCGCGCCTAATGGACGAAAAATCTCGTGCCTAACCGAATGTTAAAACTAGTTGAATACAAGCGACAGAGAACTAGGGATAGCCAAACCAACTCCTCCCTAGACCCTACCCTCACTAAACTTACCTGAGATAAAATTGACCTAGTCTTCGGTCGGAACACTGTCGGGCGCCTGGCCACTTACGGGTGGGCCACAAATCAGGGTATTGTTCCCGTCACACTCTGTTTACTAGTTGCACTACCGCTCTATAAAAAGTTTTTGCTAAAAAATCTGTCGGAGCTAAAGTAAAAACTTGGATTTTTGTTTGTACTGCAGTAGCTATCAGCAATTAATTGTTACCAGGTAAAATTTAATAACTACCTAAATCATGAATAAAGATGTTTATAAAGAGTACGGTGTATAAAAAATATAAGACAAAATATCGAGTGCTTGTCAAACACTTATTCATTTAAAAGAAAGGAACTAGGTATTTTTCAAAAACATCTTATTTTATAAAATGTTAAACCCAACGGAGCCACTGAAAACCAAAAGTATGAAAAGCAACAATATTCGCAAAAAAAACAAAAAACTATTACAATTGACTGGATTATTGGTCGGTTAATTACACGATTGCCTATTGAAACCTCATTTTAGTAATAGTTTGAGCTATTGTCTTTAATATGCTTAAATCCTTGGGGGAAATCTATTTCCAGGAATTTTAAATCCTATATACCTTTCAAGTTCTGAGTTTTAAACGTTTCTGAAGGGTTGGTTAGCAGGTGGTGGATCGACTTATATCGTGTTGAATTTTATATCTCCTACTCTCCGATAATGTATGTGTACTAAATACTATACTTGTACTGACTAAATGTATTCAGTTGAATGTGTCTTTGTACGTTTTGTTTTATGACTGATAGTGAAGAATTCAGACTAGATGATCGTCACTTAAATGTACAACCTCCCCATAGGGGGAGAAATGCCTATCCGAGAACTCAGAGATCCGGCCACCAGGTAACTTCATTACCTGAGCTGAAAGACATTCCTGGCCCCTGAGTCACCATTGCAAGGGCCAGTATGTGCATACCTACGCCGTGACTTAGGTCGTAACAATCCAAAGGTCGCCGCTCACATATAACCCTCGCTGAGGCTTAAGTGCCTTCCCACATTATTTAGTCTCCAGTGCTTGTATGTTCAATTTTTACCAACATCAAGTAAACTTAGAGGCCCATCATGTTTAAACATGATTAGAAAATCAATGTATAATGTACATTATACTTCTGTAACAATCACAAATCACCATGTAAAATTATTAAAAAAATGTATAAGATGTAGCCAAGCTACAGGCCATATGACCTATGTAAAATAGATTCATTTATGTAGTCTATACTGATTTCCATAATTTATAATAACGAGGGGATATAGAAACAAAAACAAAAAAAACTTAGTAATTATCTCTAACAGTTATCTATTGATAAGGAGTTGGATTTGTAAGTTTTGCAGAAAGAAAATCCACGTTTAATTTAATAACACTAAGTACCTACACAGAATACCTGTCAGTCAAGTGTCAATATTATATCTCATGGCACGACTGAATAAGTTTGTATTAAGTCCATAGAGAAGTTTGGGTATGTAACCAAAAAAAAAAATTATCAAATATAATTTTGATAAACCATACTTATATAACCTCAGTACAGTATGATTCCAAATTTAAAGCTGTGTACATTAAGACAAATCAACCAGTTCAGAAGTTCTATAATTCTTTTGCCCTGTAAACATATTTTTTTTAAAGCACATGTTAGTTTTGGATTAAGGAGCTGGTTTCGCTCGAAATTTATTAACATGAAGAATCCACCACACCTTCCACATTCCTTGCCTGCTGCAAAAGTTTATTCTAAATATTGAACATCCTAGAAATCTAAATGTTCTAAAGTATCCCGTCAAAACTAATGTCAACCTCCAGGAAAAAACAAAATCATTATCAAACATTAAAATATGTTGTTTTATCACAGCTAAGGACTCTTTTGAAAGCCGCAGATATTCTTGACATGGAACAATGCTCTGTGTTGGACATATCCAGGCCGACCTTGCTCCACCGGTGAGAAGGTGATCCTCCATTGTGTTTGCTAAAAAACATAGTCATATCGAATTGCCTAGAGGTCTTCATCTCCAATCACTTGGAAGTGTGAGTTATTCACATTGCTGTCAATTGACCAACATCTCTACAGAAATGCTTCTTTTGGTGTCTGATTCTGGCCGAGTATTTGTTATGCTGTGTCCAGGATCTGATTCGGTATTATAGAAAACAACTTGAGACACAGAGAAAAATTTTTACTGATCGAATCATGAAAATTTCTGAGGTTTATACATACTCGTATATTGAATAGAATTTTGAAATAAATTGACTCCTGTTGTGGAAAACAGGCATACAATAAGTGCTTGTTTGGAAGTGGAGCCTCCTCCTTCGGGCTCGGCAACTAGCCATGCTGCTTGGATTTTCTCTCTAACATTTTTAATCTGTAATCTAGTATAGATGTAATGATGGTGTATTCTTAAAATATCAAATCATTTAATCATTCAATTTCTGGATTTTAGTTAGTAATTTCGTTACAACCATAACCTAGCTGTCTGCCATGCCCCAATCCCAACATGCATAATCCAACACGGGCAGGTTCCCTATTGTTTCAGACCAAGAGGACAATAGCGTTGTTGCACCTATCCCAATTTTTTTTTTTATACTCGGCAACAATAGAATCATCCATGCCCTTCAATCTGTCGTCAAGCAGTTTTAGTTTTTGTTTCTGTTAGCCTTTATTAATGTAATAAAGTATTTCAAGCGACTCAACGCAAAACAAGCAGCCTTAAGTCACTCCAAATCCAACGATTTTCACGTTATTTGGAAGATACTCAGTAAGTTGTTCATTTTCATCGAAAGTGATAGCAAAAGTTCGGAATTCCTATTCATCTGTGAATTGTTGGCTTAAATCTTTACTTAAACAATGAAGTTAGTTTCTTTGTTTTTAGAGGGATGTTTTTTTAAGGTTGTATGGGGTTTATGTTTCCTCTCTTTGAAATTTTGTGCCAACTATAAGGATTTATTTTCGTCATGAATCGAATGATCGATAAATAAAACACTAAAGGAAATGCCTAAAAAGATTTATTAGCAATATCGGTGGAGATAAATGAACTACTAGGTATTTTTACAAATAAATGCGACATTATTTATGAGCCGAGTGGATTCCCTTTGTCTATTACTGCGCTTGTCTATAGCGCGGGTGTTGAGAATCAGCCTCGAATGACTGGACGTACATGGTGAACGTATGGTCGAATTTCTCCTTACTTCACTTTCTAGCCCTTTAGCCAAAGACTTTACAAATCACATGGCCAGTCTTCGAAGCCGGCTTAGACACTGTTGTATTATATAACCAGAGGTGCACTGCTCTAATCGGGTTAGCAATCCTTGCACAATGGCCCGATCTACTTCTCTCTCCTGATGGTTACTGGACCGGCAACATCCGCAGAAATTGTCGCAGTTTACCCATGCCTCATCGGCCGGAAGAACGTGAAAAAATGATTGAATCGACTAATAACTTAGGAAGAATTAAAATCCCCCGTTTTTTGTGGGGATCCCATTGAAGTTGTCAATTTTCAAAAACTTCCGTCCTATTCCTTGACATATAAGCTTTATGTTTTGTTTCCCTAGTATGTTTAAATCTCGCTTAAATACTAAATAAGGCCGTTGCATAGTAGTTAGTTAGTGACTAACTAGTAACCTCCAGGATCCAATTTCCAACTCCCTTAAAGATGTTTTATGGATGGAAGGATGGGTCTGGTCGTAGTTTACTTAGACTCGTGAAGAAAACTTACATGCACTTTGACTAAAGAAGTCCCGAATCCTGCTTTATCACAAAACTAAGGATTCACTAAACTATTTTCAGGATAACCTGAATGTTCTGTACCCCTTTATTAATTTTATTTACCTCTGAACAAAATATAGATTCTACATTGAATCTACGTACAAAATTGCTCTTTGTGTTTATTTTATTTACTATGGTGTAGCTACATTTTATATATTTGTAGTGCGGATATAGAGATAATATACAAGGTTATCTTATGGATGATTTTGAGTAATACTTACTTAAAAAACTTACTCTAAGTTTCCCGGACAGTCTGATTCCAACGATGGGGGTGTGGAGGGGTCATAGCGTTAATCACTATTTGTGAGATGCTGCAACTAGCCGAAAAACTTAATGTAACATGTAGATGAACTTACCCACCGTAAGCATGCAGCGTTAAGGGCGAAGGTTGGCGTTCTTTTAGCCTATCAAGAGAGGTACTTCTGACCACTTTTGTCATCACTTATTGGATGATAAAACGATTTTTGAAATCGTTTTAGACTTTCAGCTGTGTTGTCAGCCTAGTGCGGTATATCGTGGTGTGGGGTGCCTTACATCAGGGGATACATTTATATTTCATCAGTTTGAGACGTAGTGACATTGAGATTGAATTCAATAAGTGCAAAAGCCGGTAAGACTTGAGGTGTAGTGTGTAACAAGGGAGAGCTACATTAATTAATATACCAAGAGAATTTTAGGGTAGTAGGTATCGATCTATTAGCAGGTACTTGTATAAATAGCCATGAAACCTGTCAAGAATCCAAATTTACTTAGTTAACGAGGCGTCCATTGATCACGTCCAGGACCCCAGTGTCATTTATTAAGTACGTTAGCCATCCCGGATTGACCTATCTCTTCATGAAGTATTGCGCCCGGAATAAAATCTTTTAGTTACCTAAATGTTACTCGTTGTAATGTAATGTTGAATAACATCACATTTTGGATTAAAGATAGCTTTTAGTGGCATTAAGCATAATTTCTCGACGATTGTTTCCATGACATTTTCCAACATTGATCTCAGTGGAGTTGTAGCCATGGTAGCGCTCATGAGATTTCATTCTTTTTTATGAAGATTCCTCCTTTCACTTCCACTAAGAAGGTCGCAAGAGATGAATGTTTTCTTAAGCCTTTTTCTCATTTCTATATTTAGAATATTATATCACACAATCATCTTATTTTGAATTAACATACGTCACGGTTAGCCTTCCTCTGACCTCAAACCTCATGTAATTTAATTTATTACAGTACAAAATTTAATCGGATGAATAATAATAGTTAGGAAACTAATTTCATGAACTTTGTTCATTTAACAGTAGTTCTCTCAAAGTTTTTCATAGGCATCAAAATCCCATTACAAGTATTTTAATAGTTCAATCAGTCAATACCAGGATGTGTAGGAAAAAGTGTTAAACAGAATAGAGCTGCTACAGACGAAGGATCAAACATGGCTATAATAATTAGGGAACCTTCAGGAAGTATAATAGGTTGATGTTTGATATTGCCTCATAAAGGAACTAGTACGTTCTAAAACAGTAACGTCATTGGAACTGGGTCATTGCTGTTAATCAGCGGAACAGGTTACATGATTGCCAAGGGTAATATCGATATAGCTACCAAATACGGCTTAATATAACTCTACAAATTTTTATAACGAATATCTTTCTTAGGGAATTCGTTAGGGAAAACTCTAAGGTACTTAATTAAGAGCCACTTAACTTACCACTTCTCAGCTATACTGCTTCCAGATTACCTCTATTTTCCTTCCGGAATGTAATTAGTTACAACACAATGAATTTTCATTACAATGTGGTCATATTGGTATTGCGGTTTTTTTCTGCATTTAATTATAATTATAGTCTATAAATGCAAAGAGGATCCCTGGAGGGTGGTTACAGCTGAAACCTGGCCTAGAGCCAGCATACAGTAGTGTCCAAGCGCCAAGTCTTGTTCTTTATTTCTCTGAGGTCAACAACCAAATTCCTCCCATTCCGATCAGTGATGTATTATTGGTGAGCTTATAACTAATTCCTATTGTAATGGGTTTATTATAACTCAATACCTGCCTAAAAATTAGTTATATTGGGACGATTTGCTGAACGATTTCGAAATTAACTGTGATGATAGATGCTGCAGATGCAAAATCAACACCAGGTAATTTTGGTTTTGTTTCCATTAGAGTAATTTGAAAAAAATATGTCGAAAAATAGTACAAAAATGAGGACCTCTTATGATTATATATTACAGTGAGCTCCACCACCCTTAGAACGCAGTAAAGTTTTTCATAAGTACCGTTATGGAATAAGTTTCTTACATCGTAGTATACCAATTGAAAACGAGATTGTTGAATGAAAAACTTAACAGCGTAGAAATATAGCAAAACAAGATTTATAAAACTAAACATAATAACACACAAATAAATAAAAACAATTGTAATTTCTGTGTACCAGAAACCTCGTTTTAATTCATTGTTTTATAGGCTTTATTGTAGAATTCTTTATAAATTATTCCTTATATTAAAAATAGCTACAAGCATATCTCTTGCATAAATTGACATCCAATAATAAATAGTTATCTGTCCCTCTTTAAATTCCTAAGAAAAAGATATAGTAATTACATTTTTAGTACTTCCCCATAGTTTTGTTCTGGTTAAAAATAAATGAATCCCTCTCTATTACGTCCCAGCTAAGTGGTCATTTAAACCGAAAGCCGAGAAGATAAAAGACCCCGTGAAAGACACGATCGAAGCATAAACGTTCTGCTGTTATCTTCGCTCGAACATAACTGATAACGCGAGCATGAACAGTTACAGCGTTTTACTTCACTTTGTGTGTTAGTCCTGTTGTTCCTCTGAGTACGGTTATGTTTCTCGGTCTTCTTATCTCCATTTCTTTTTTAGTAAATTCCTTTTGTGATTTTGTTTTAAGAGTTACATCAAAGAATTTCTTTTTCATTGAATTATCAAAGGTCATGCCGTTTTGTATCAGTTAAATTTTCACATGTTTTTTTTTACCCTGATACTTTTAGCATCATTAATATCTAGCTTTTTCCACGGGGCTCATTGCCAGATTCTTCTGCACAATTTCTTGTTGGCTCCATGCATTAAAAATAATCTTAGTTTTGTCTTATTTCGGAAAACTCCTCAAGTCACTTGCCTGAGGTGTAATGGAGATTTTTTTTTTTTTAAAGACACCTATCAACCTATGCTATGTATTTATCTTTATGTAGACAAAATAACTTTATTAAATATTATACCATAAAGCCATACATTCGTTTTCTGTATTGATCTCATGCCTTTCGGTATCGTTCTATTTCAATTTTTTCCATAAGTATTCATGTAAGGTCTCTAGACGTCAGCATTCCTTACTAAAACGTGACATTAATTTTGAGACATCATACTACCAGGATATATAATGTGATATTAGATCAATGAATGATTTTAATTGACTAAATAACCTCATTGGCTAACTTTATTTACACTAGTTACTCCAGACTTGCAATTGTTTTTTAGTAACTTATTATAAGTTACTAAAAAACAATTGCATGTATAGATATATATGTATATTGTAATAAAAAGTATATTACACGTATATTAGGGAAAAAACAGTAAAAATCAAGGGTCTCTCCAGTCAAATTTATTCATAAGCTTTTTAACGTTTTGGCAAATTTGGGGATTCTCAAGACAATGACACACAATTTTTGACAACCATTAAAGAATTAATTGTTAGCCGATGACACGAAATTTGTAACTATCAAAAACCTATTTTTACAAAACCTATGACCCAAGGTAGTCTGTCGAATTCATGGATGTAAATCTATATATTCACCACTTGACGATCACACCTTATGCTACAGTTTGAATGAATATAATTATTTAACATTATGCCAGCTTGCTAATCTATCATACCCCACATAAGGCATTTCTTAGGATTAAAAATAACATAGATAAACATATCTCATGAATATAGAATTAATGATTCAATGATGATGAGGGACCTTTCCCCTCTCACAAAGATGTTGACCAATGGATTTGTAAATGAACCAGTAATCATAACCTGAAAAGTGCTATAACTTTATAATATAACTACTATAACTAAATAATAAGTATTTATTTATGTTAAACGAAACCTAACGATAGATACATATTGTATGTTGATGTATGTAATTGATATTCCAGATAATAACTAAACTATAAAACAAAAAGACTGCAACAATTTATTTAAAACTTATAGAACTTCAACGAGTTATTTCACCTAATCGTAGTGGTGTTCAATATTGTCTTCGTTCCCTTGGAGTCGAAGCTGAGATTAAATTCATTAAGCCAGCAGATTAAGTCTTCGCCTAGCATCAAGTGCAGACCACTTCCAGAAAAAGTGTAGTCTCTTAATTTTTTATCTTCTAAACCCTCGTTACTGACAAACATACAAGCTTGTACGTAGTTAGGGGCTTCTTGAACCACATCAGAGTTGCATTTTTGGTAGTGTCTGAAGCTAATAGAAATTAGATGACTGTAAGAAATAAGCAAAGGGACCATAATAGAATTATAAATCAGTATTTGCCGTCGTTTCAAAGTCACTTTTACGCCTCCTTAGTCACCAGCAAGCCTTGGGACCTCCTGAAAAGGCTGTTTTCAATCTTCTTAAAAGCTTCCGCGATTTGTTTTCTTTCCAACTTCGCGTTGTTTTCCTGGGTTATTCTAAAATAATCAAGGGAAAAACTCCTTCGTTGCTACGGCCCAGGGATTTTGGATATATTTTATTATTTATATGGTAATAACCATTAATATAAAGTGCCTATATATGTATATCCTATATGGATCACCTAAGAAAGTTTTTGAATTCAATGATTCATCTTCAATTTCTACACTGTGGGCCCTATCAAATGTTACACTGAAAAATTAACAGCATATTTAAACCTTGTACTTCCTTCTTTGAAAGGAATAAAAATGGGTGCCTAAAAATCTGTTTTTTTCAGAATAGGAACACTTAGTTTTTTGCAGGTAGTGGAACAAAATGAATATGTTTATGATTCAAGTGGTGATCATATAGTGAACCCGGTACCAGCCCATCATGGAGCAGTTTCGCTATTCGCTTGGAAATTTAAATAGAAAAGCCCCTTTCTACCCCAAAAAAAATAAAAATTCTGCCTGCCGACAACTAAGGCAAGGTAATAAGGCACCTACCTAGACCAGGTATATCGGATGTCGGTTTCGGGGGAAGCCTAGGCACACCGGAAGCCGGTCCGGAAGTGTATAACGTTTCAAGTGATGTTCTCACAGCGTCAGCTGGTTCACGGGTAGGCGTTTTTGGTCCTCTGCTGCATTTATGCATGATAGCGATTATAAGCACGATATAATGTATAAATTATGAAAAATAGTGAATTTTTCCTGACAGTTAGAACGATGTTTATACATGAGGCCAAAATTCGTCGATTGTATGAATTGACTGAAACCGATGAGGTTTGAAGCCGATTGTGTCAATCACAGGTGAATCGGCCATTGATGATAGAATATTGTGCCTTGAATCAGAGAGTTTCCTCGTAAATTAATGATGAGCATAATCCAACAAAGGTGATTACATATCATCATCATAGTGTCATCCGTTTTATTTAACCATGTTCCATTCTTAAGTCCATTCAATAAAATAATACTTATTATTCTGCATTTCCATGTAGCAGAAAGTACCGTAAGGGTAGTGATTTGCTCGTTGTGCAGTAGAAAGTATCCCAGAAAACTAGGACAGCTCTTATGCAGTGGCTAAGTTTCGCATAATTCAGCAATTTTTTACTCTACTGCTAAGAATAATGGGGACTAATAATTTATTGCAGGCTTAAATTCAGTGCTTGGTCTGATTCTAAGTAATGTGGTGGGTTATGAAGTTCCTTTTATCTCCAGTTTTATAGATAGTTTTGTATAGATTATGAAGGCACGCAGGACTTCCAGACCAAAGACAATTTCCGTAAATGAGGATGAAAGTTTAAAATTACATTTACTAATTTAAAATTACCCGTACAAAGGAAAGCGGTTTTACTTTTAAATAGGTACGAACGAATCGTCTTTTATCTGTCTGTCTGAAGATGAGAAATCTTCTCTAGCCTTCGTAAAATGATCTCTGGTGAGTCAATCCATGGCCGAAGAAGTTTAATAATCGAAGTTGTACGATTTTTGTTGGAGCCCAAGATATTCGCATAAGAATTACCTTCGTGACCTCTCCTTTCTTATTTCTGGATGAACACTGCTCTGTTGCTGAACAAACTATGTATATTTCGTGTTGCTCACCTTTTGATTTTTACCCTCACCTTTGATGACCGATGACTCAGATTTTTCAGTAATTAGAGCACTGTCTGGAGTCATCGCCTCAATGAGAGAGAACGCTGCTGGCGTAAGCCCGTGCCAGCCTCTTTGCCCCGCTTGACTTGCAAGCACACTTTCTCCAAGGTATTAGCCAGTCCTCTTTTACTAGTTTCCACTTCTATTGAAGAGGAGGCTTGAAAGTCGAAAAAGACTCTAGGGGATAAGGATAAGGGGGTGGTAGGTATGAAGGACGCTGGATAGAAATGTTCTTTTTACAATGTCAAAAATATTTAATTTTTAAAGAACAAAATATCAAATATTACAAAATTGCATGAAAATTTTTCTGTTCAAGCTTTGAATGAATAAGTTAATTGTCTCTATTTAATTTATATTATATTATAATGAGATCGTTACTATGAAACATATCTTTATATATAATAGTTGTAAGAAATTATAGGCGCTTATGCCAACTATCCTGCTTCCCAAATTTCCGAAGCGTTAAAAAATCCCCTTCTTGTACTAGTTTCTAAAAGCCACAAAGTTGATTAGCAGTGTATAAACCAATACTTTCTTTACATTGCGATGCCTTATAAGAGTAGCCAGAATTAGATGGCAAGGGAAATCATGATTAGGATATGAAAACAATTTCATTACCTTATTATATTATTAATAACGAAAAATAAGATGACAAATTAAAACAGGAGGAACAGTAGATAGGTAGTAAGTGGACAACGAAAGAAGGAAGACCAAGTGGAAATAAAAGAAAAAAGAAAGCCACTGTGAAGTCGATGAAGAAAGTTGTTCTGAACCGTGATTCAGTGGTTGAAGAAATACCAAATAAATAAGTGACGTTTTAGTTCTGCATTAAATTAGAATGTTATAAAAAAATAAATGGTTGCTAGTACAGAATGGGATATTTTACAAGAAATCTGCCCTATGTATATCGTGGCGTTTTCTGTTCGGGAAGCCGATTCGATGTACGCTCACCATCAAATATTATAATTGTTAATCGTTAATACGTTATTTGCCTGGAGGGACCGCCTTGGTATTGATTAATAAACCAATTTTAATTAGGTAGTTTTTAGCTTCGAAACCTTTAACTCGTCCAATTTATTTACCTTACAACAACTCGTACCCTACAGCGATGTTATATTCCAAATATGTGTTAATTCATTTATAAAACGGGATTTTATTTAAAAATTGAATTGAATATTGTTCTCGGTACTTATGAATTGAAGGACTATAATCAATGAACTCGTTTATATAAGCAATTAAAATCAAAATATACGCCATGAATGCAAGGGGTGTGACAGAAACAGTAGACTATTTTCACTTGAGGCTGGGCCCCAGAGACCCTAAGGCAATAGAACGGGAATTCAATCTAACATTCTTTTATTTACTCGATCGTCGAAATTTCCTATTCCTCTTGAAGTTGGATTTCTTTTTTGTTAATTTTCAGCTTAAAATTTGATATGAAACAAATGTAACTGTAATTGGACGTAAGCGAAAATATCATGTATGCAGTATACCTTCACGTGACGTACAAAGCCTTTGAACGGAAAAAATATGACAGGGCTTAATGGAGCCGAGATGAAAGAGAAAAGTTGAAAAAAGGCGACTGTGGCCGAACGTCAGGGAGACAACCTAAAAAGTGTCTTTGTCCTGGATGACAGCGGAATAATGAACAGTATGACCTACAAAGTCTCAATAGGTAGATTATTCATAGACATTGCCAGCGACTTCATGCACTCGTCACCGGAGCTGGCAAATCATAATATCAATGGAACAGTTGATTGGGATTCATTTGGACTTCAAAAACTATCCTTATCTGTTAATTTAAGTTAGTCGAAGCAAACGGAAAGAAACCTTTACGGCCCTGATAGAGTTGCGAACACGATTTTAATTGCAATTTAATTACTTTTTCAACTTATTCTACTAGCAATAAAAGTGCACTATGATGAGTTGTGGGATACGAATCAATTGGTATATCTGCCAATCGGACAGACCGTTTGAGACGCTCTGTCTTTTTGAATTAATTAAAAAATTCAACTGAATCAAAAAAATCACTGGCTAGATAATTGTTAGATTGTAAATCTTACATACATACGCGAAACCATTTAAAAAAAAAATCGATAAAAATGGACTGGACGTGGTGGGATGACTTAGTTTTTTAGGGAGGAAATAAAAGTAGGGAGTAAGTAACACTTTCGAAATTTACTTCCGTATGGATGTCATATTACAGCAAACTTTTCTCCACGATTTCTAAACTTTGCTTTCGCATAGAATCTAAACGGAAGCGAATTTTGAAAATCTCACTACAGTTAAATAATCGTTATAACGTTATATTAATGTGTATGTTATGACGTTATATTCATGTGTATGTTATGACGATATCTGCTCAACGGTTTCTTCTCAGTGACTTTCCTTTAAATGTAAATTAGGGGGGAAAATAATGGAGGTGGTGATGAGCGAATGGTAAAATTTTGGATGCCGAAACAAATTAAATAAAAATATAAATAAAAGAATCCTCCTAGCATAGCAAGTCTTTCATTGACTGCATTAACCTGATTATTATTATTCATAGAGAAAAAAAAATATCCAAACCGCAGTTCTTAAAAAATTTCAACACATTATTTCTTCATCCACCTCATACCATCTCGTAAAAAATATATTAGCCCAAAACCTAATTGATCGATAGCCATATTATCCCCCCAGCAAGTAGTCCAACCCATGTTAACTATTATTAATCAACATGTCTACTCTAAAAAATAGGAAAATAACAATTTTATTTAAATTGATTAATTAGTGGCCAGTCAATATATTTCATTAGGTTGCTTTTACTTTTAGCATCTAGTAAATCGTCCTTGCACAACAGCATCTTAAGCAGAACAGTCACGAGTCCGATTTTAATGACAGTTTTAATGGCTTCTTGTTATTATGGTCCTCTGTATTCTCAATATCACTGCATATGTTTGATAAGGATGCCGAGATCCTTGATGTGGATAAAAAAGTAAAAACGAGTGAATAAACATTGTAAACTTTATAACATTAATGGGCAGAGGAAATCTGTTCGAATTTAAATAGGGAATCAGCTAAAGTATGTTTAAGCGTGTGTTGTAAAAGAAACGATTCTTTTGAAAGAAACGGCAAAAAGTAACACGTGCTGGCTATATAAGAAAGAAACATAAATCAAACAGACTGGCACAATCTTTCGACTCTCGGTCAACTTAAAGTCAAAGCTGCATTTAAAAAATAATGGTGGATATGATATTATTGACAGTTTTAATGACTAATTATTTTGAACTAGTCTCTACTTCATCTAATATGAAAATATTTATTTTGTCATTGCTAGTGATTGATAAATTTATTATTTTCCATATGCTTCTTTTATTTATAGGAGCATTAGGTCACATAATGGAACAACCATAAATAGCATCTACGTCAAATAGAGGCTAAGTTGTAGTTACAAACACGGTTTTAGTGATTTTTTTCTAAAAAATAGTGCCCAATAGTAAAACACAAATTACATATTATCAAGCTGCTCGTCATAATCTTTAATTTGATAACCTACCCATGATTATAGAATCATATTTATTTTACAATATTATTTCTTAGAGATTAATAAGACAATGGAGTTGGCCGTAGCTATTATGTTGTTGGTTATTAATTTGAAACCCATTGAAACTTTCTTTCTTATCTCTATATTGAATTGGAAACAATTTCTAGAATGTAAGAGTTTCTGACTTTGAAAAAAAAGTTCTTGTTCACTTGTACTTACAATGGGCGTTTTTGCCAACTAATGGACAGAAGATATACCTCGACAAAGAACCCTCCTCTCCTCCAGGTGGAATGAAACCGTCCGGTTGGAAAGACTGGTTTGCATTCCTAGACGTCTGCACATTAGCATTGCCGACTGCATACCGTTCTGAGTACCGGACAACCGATCATATTGCTGTTCCATTGTCATGCAGTTCATTCATCTCTCGTCCAATCGATCGTTTTCGATTCAGGAACCGTTTTAAAGAAGTTTTTTTTTTTTATACTACACGCGTAGCCTTCAAAGACGTGTATACCTTACTGTTCATTGCGTCCAGGTATCGAAAGTTTATATATTGTGCGAGTGGATTCGATATATCTTAGAGAAAGGTATACTTTGCTATAAATTTTATTTCTGCTAGAAATAGGGTGGGTTCATTTCATGCATTTGAATCACTCACGTAAAGGAACCGTTCTATGTCAAAATAAGGAAGTATGATAAAGTAATTAATAATATTAAATATACACTGATGATATCGACTCAGCTTCATTCAACGGTAGACAGACCTGGCTATTCTGAAGATAAGTCTGCTGCCCCACGAGGATTACATGTTGGCCATTAGACATGGTTGATGCACAAGCGGAACATGGCACGACGCAATGGGGAAGGACAAAACAGGTGGCCATATGATGTTGACGGACATAGATATACATCAAATAAGACATTTATGCCAGAGCACACAATTATGAATTATGCAGAAAGGATGGACATCATTTCGGATTGGCATAACATAAATTAATGTGGTTTATTGAGAATAGCAAGTCTAGTTAGGATTGTTTTGAAACATCTAGTTTGATAGTTCCAAAGCCCTACTACAAACAAGTGAATATAGCTGGAAAAAAGTTATATGCGCCCTTACACCAAGCCATAGTTCCAAAACAGTACAAGTATGCCACTCCAGATTTGATCCAAAATCTCATTCAATGATAAAAGGAGTATAATGTTTACACAAATGTTTACACTGTCGAAAAAGTAGTATTTATTAATCTATCCAAACAACATCATGAACAAGTTTATCAACCTTTTAGTAAACATAATTTTAATACCAGTCCCATTTATGTGTAGATCTCTTTTAACTGAAGGTAGTCTTATTAAGTTATTCATGTGAACAGTTTTGCGAGTTAAGATTATATAGCTGATTTTTAGTCAGTTTATACTGCAAATCTTACATTTATTTATTATCTTTTTCATCAGATATGTCTTTTTATTTGTGACAAATCAAACGAAAAAAAAATAAGCTAGTTTATAGTTGCATCATACATACATTTTTCAGATGAATAAATTTTATTTTTCTTAAAATAAATAATATGTAAACCGAAATTGATTTTTTTAAATAATATTTAGACTAATAAATCTTGATCCTTTGCATATCCTGGCTTCTTGTGGAATAATATTCAAGTCCTGCTCAGGCAGTGTTTAATTAGGCCTTTTTCAGGCTTTCGGAAATTTCAGTTTTTCAAACTGTATTGTTTAACCGTTGGAATTATCACACTAAAATAAAGGTCTTAGTAAACAAAAAACACGTAAAAGTAAATCTAAATGATACAGAATTATATTTTAATGTTGGATAAAGGAAAATCAGATACTAAATGCCAGAGATCAGGCGACAGGAGACCGTGAGTGAGCCAGTAAGTAGCAAGAGAAAGGTGTTTTGACATTTCCCTTCCAAACGTGATGCGGCCTGCCTCCTTGTATTCAGCACTTTCAATATTTGGCTATATATGTATATATATGCTCTGTAAAAAATGTTGATCATCGAAAGCTCACTTCAATAACTTTCTAGTAACATGTGCAGTTTTTATGCGGTCATTTAATCAATTAGTCGTTGGGCAAGCATTTCACTTGACTACCATTTTAAGATTACTCTAGTCGCCGTTCAGAAGCAGTAAACAATTTAAAATTATGACTTTTCCCAATGGATATATTTAAAAGAAGTTTAAATATATTACAATAAATAATGTTTTGGAAAACAATATTATTAATAGAAATCGTTTATTGAGTTTCAGCTGATTCCAATAGTTTTATATCAGTACTTCAGCTCTTCAACAAATAAAAAATATTTCTTTGAAAAGTTACTTTCAGTTAGCAGCGATAGTAATTAAAGTGAAGTATTTATTGTCAAAGTTACTGAGTAGAATTTTCAAAATTATTTAAATTCATCATACAATGAGAGCCCTAAATATCTCTTGGTATTGATTATGAGCTTTCTACATTCTGCGTTGTTTTATTTTATAAACATTAAAAAAATAAAAATAAGTTCCTAATCCATAAAAAAATTTAAGTTAGTAGTAACAAACAATTCAACTCACGTCTGCATCACAAAAGTAACGGTTTCGTTACGACTGAAAACTTAAAATAATTTTTTGTGATTATTGTCTACTTAAGTACCAGTACTTGACATTTTTTATGACATTAATAATCAGGACTTTGAGAACTTTAATTTTATACCCAAATCGAAACATTTTTATTACTAGGTACTTTATTAGTTAATCTTCATAGGGTTGTTATTATTTGTAGCATAATATTATATGCAAAATATCATAAAATATCTCTGAGAAAATCACCGGCTGAGTCACGAAAACGATTTTATTGATGGTTTTTTATTTATTTATATTATTTATTTTTGTAGTTTTAGTTAAAACGATAAAAAAATTACAATTTATTTATCAGGACGTAGAGATCTCTAATTTGATACATTACTGAAGATTATTGAATAATGTATATTTTTTTAAACAAGTAACTTAGTAATTATTGGTCCTTATTTATGTCTCTAAGAAATGGATATAATTATTATGCATTTCCAATACCAACTGTTACCTCCAAGTTACGTTTCACATCTCTAGGTATAGTAGGGCCAAAAGATTGGAACAGACAGATGAACTCGCTTTTGAAAGCATAAGGAGTTTCTGGTTATAAAAAGAAACAACAAAACGTTTAAAAATCGGGACCTTTATTTTTCTTATAATTTCTTCAAAATTGAGTTTTCTGCCATTGTATCTCAACTAATCGTGATTTCGCATAACCCTAACTACAATCCGACCTTTATCGTCGTAAGCTAAGACGATTGACACGCAGTTCGTCGTTACTCATAAAAACTGCCGTTGTATGTCTATGAGGAACTCCTAATTACGAAGAAAGTTCCTCATTGGGGGGAAACAACGGCAAGGCATAGAGATCTTTAATTCGATGAATTAACCAATATGATCATAGAACAATTTATATTTTTTGTTAGCAAGATAACGAATTAGTAAAAAATGGCTATAATTATCAACCATTAGCAACTGAACCTAAGATCAAGTAGTATTTTTTTTAATTTCTATACTTGGGAAATGTTATTGTTACTATTCCACCAGAGTGATAGTAGTGGCAATAACCTGAATATTTATCAAAGAGATTAATCCAAAAGTCTCGACACAGCTTCAGCTGTCTTCCCTCCATATCTCATAGTCAAGAGCGGCATCTTAGACCTATGCTGTCTATCTCATAGCTCATCTTTATTACGAGGAGAACATGACATCACTCCGTATAAGAGTGTATGAGTTCAGGAACATCATCAATTTATGAATAAAACTACTTCTTATGCCATATCGCGTCCTTAAGTAGTTTTTTTCCTGCTGATTTGAAGAAAAGAATCTTTTTCCAACCTTTGCGAAAACAGCTACACCTCATTTCCCCACTCATGTATCAAAGTCATCATTTTCTAATCTCCAATCCTTAATTTTTTTGATCTTGAAGTACATTTATGCTAAAGCTTAAACTAACTTTTATATCATGAAATCATAGTTACTAATTCTACATTAAATCCAAATTCTTATAAAGATTGATTCTCTATATGTAAACTAGGACTACAGAAATGACTTATTCATTTTTTTTTGTTTCAGGTAAATTTTTCTTCGGGAACTTGAGGTATTCAATTTTCTTTTGAAGGTATGTTGATTTTATTGATTAGGTATTAGAAACGTACTTCTTATATAATTCAAATCGAACGTATTACATTAGATTGTCATAAAATCCTTCTATAATTAATTATCTTAAAATTGCACTTTTTCATAGATAATTTGTCATAGTATTATTTGGGATGGCTATCTATCAGAAGCGTTTATTGTTATTAAGCGAACACCGACACGAGAATTACATGTTTGTCAGTAAGAGCAGAATTGTCACTTACCTATAGAATGAGTTAATTAGTAGTCTTTATTCAAACGAATAATTTTCCATGTGTAATATAATATATCACAATGGATATTAACACCTAGATAGCCTCGATCAATGACAGACGATCGCAAATAGTGCTATAGTAATGACAGTTCCGTGATCTAGCCAGCTGAGGAATTGTGAAAGCGGATGTGTCGTCTCGGGTCACTACACTGTTTAGCTACTGTGTCACACAACTGTTCTACTGGCCTTACACTCATAGATGTTGTGATGACGTTTACTCGCAGGGTTTCCTTTAGGAGTAACCCGTCGAAGAAAATAGGTTGTTTCGTTGATGAAAACAAGTTAGGCTTGCGTTGTGGAGTTAGGGTTGTAGAAGATTTCCTATTCTTATGAGATCGTACATTAATGCTAACGAACTGTTAAGGATAAGTTAGTAGTTGGAATCCTACTATTCTTGTTATTGTAGGAACATATGGACTGCATAACATATGGACATTGTTATGGTAGATGCCTAGTTGCGAAGAACTAACAACAAATTATGTATAGATAAACAAGGCTAGACATGAGTCATGTAACAAGTAAACAAACCGTATCAAAGAATGAACAGGGGTGACTTCATTTAGTTTAGTTTGCCAAATCGTTCTGCTTTTTTCATCTAAAAGTATTTCTAAAAATAATACTCAGGAGGTCCCTGTTTAGAATCTCGGCCTTGGCATCAAATTTGTTCTTTGCCAAGTAATTATTAAATCAGTGAGATTACTTACCACAATTAATAATTAATTTGCTGAGGAGAATACTCATAATTTCATGAGCTTTTCCATCTGAAATCGAGCTCATACAGATTTGCAGGATGTATTTTTAAGGGATTCGTTCTTTTTTTCCCCCCAACCCCTAAAATCTTTATGTTTTCTTTCACCTATCGGTCTACATGTTTACAATACCGTTCTCCAAAATTACTGGCAAAATCATGACGAAATTTTGTGGCGTTGTAGAGAACAAATAGCTCTACGTTTTAAAAGAAGCTGCTGCATGATATCGTTACTGGTCGAAATGGTATAAGGAATTCAATCAATTTATCTGGACCTAGCTTCAGCCGCCTTCACCTTACCAGAGCAATGGAAACAACTGATGGATGTTTACAACACGTCAAATAACTAACGTCATCATTCTAACGAAAATCTAAGGGATCATAGACATCTAATAGTTCTACGTAATTAAAGAAACTTCAGCAGTTTCTGCATTACTGGCTGCAATGTTATTACCGAATCGGTAAATCTATCTCGACCTAGCTTCGGGTGCCTTCGTCTCGCCAGAGCAATGCAAATAGCTACTTATTGGCAAACCGAATTTCTTAAAGCACTAGCAACAATTTAACGAAATTTTGAGGGATTGTAAAATTGTTACGCACTATAAGAATGCATGGTATCGTTACTAGTTGCGAGGATACGAGAAATTCGGTACCTCTGTCTCGACCTAGTTTCGGCGTATCATCTCGCCAGAGCAATGCAAACAGTCGGCTTTGAACCCTGGGCAGCGGCAGTAGGTATTTAGTTTCAGTCGGGTGTCAGTAAGAACTGTGACGTCCACTGTATGAAAGCGGAGTAGCAACTTGAAGTCCCACGTTTAGGCCGGAGGCCACAAACGTTTTTGAATACTAGGTGCCTTATTATTGTTACAGAAGTAGCATTCTATCGAGTCTGGTCAACACCTTGTCTATGAGGCCAGTGAGCAATGAGGTTAGTTGGTACATGGCTGCGATCATAAAATAAAAATTTTACACGGGAGTCCTTCTCATTTGATGTTACAATGATATGATACTCTTTATTGGGCTATAATTACAATCTGCCTTTTATAAGGCAATCAGTAATTGCGATAAACGCTCTCATTCATACCATATTTACAATTCATCATTCACTCATTCATACAATATTTACAGACAGCCCAGAGACCTCCCAAATCCACATGCGAAGAGAAAGCGAAGTCTTGGGAAGTCCCCCACGCTCCTCCGTCAGCCTTGTCACCGGATACTAGCCAGTGGAGGAGATGTTACAATGAGTTAAAAAATACTGACATATCTTTAACACATTGTTAAGTGCCTTTACAAACATTAGTACCTGATCATTTAGTTTATTGATTGGAATTAAACAGATACATAGTCTATACAAATTCAGTGTATTTTTTCAAATTAATTTTGTATATGGCTTTTTGAACATACTGCACATTAGTTCTCGGGTATGTTTTTGTATTCCATGTCACGCACTGCTAAATGAACTAGTTTCCTTTCCGCATTGTATCTCAGCAATTAATTAAAATAGTTCTTAAGCGTTCTCATAAATTACTTTTTGTAACATCCAAAGCCATAGAAATGTATTGGTTTAGACTACAAGTCTAGTTGGAGTTGAAGTATTAAAAAATATATATTCGGTTTATAAAGATATTATGTTTTACTACTACTGGCCTTAGAGCTTAATTTAGGTGTGATTATGTTGAGGATTTTACACGTAGATGTGTGTGGGTAGATATATAGCAAGCTTCGGAATTACCGGGGGTCGAGTGGTGATATACGTCAAATAGTAGGAAGATTAATAGTTTAATTGCTCACGTTGGACTATTGGATCAGCTTTTGCAAGTCTGGGGTACATACGTTAGTATTCTACATTTCCAAGCCTTGATATTTCCAATTGTCTCAGTGCCAACCAGCCACCCTGAAGGTTAATGATTTATTTTCAGCCTGTCTGTCTTAGCTCGTTTGTTCTTTGTTCGACCGTTCCTCCCTGCGTGCTTTTGTTAAGGTGACCCACAAACGACGTGATTTCGATTCAGTTATAATTTGAAATAGGTATACAGAAATGACTCAACTAGCTCTGGAATATATTTAGACTGTTTAAGCCTAGCTATTACCTAACCGTCTATAGTTTAACTTTGGCCCCTTTCCACAGATCGCGATGTTGTAACTCATTTGACCTCTTGTGAAGCCGTGCAATGCTCGAAATAACCTCACGAAGAGTCACGACATTAGATTCAATGGTTTTCCTGTATCTGTGAGAAAAATCTTCAAGAATGCCCCTATAACTTGTTTGACTGAGATGTGCTAAAATTGGATGGCTTCTGAAATCCACTAATACGGGATTGGTGACTACAAAAAATTCTCACAAAAGATACACTCATAATGAGCTAAACATCTGTTGCTAAATTCAAATTTTCTGTTTCATTTAGGGTAAGGATTCCACTGTCCAAGTATGAAATAGGTTAAATATATATCTTGTGCACGCAGGTTTTTATAGCAGGTCACGAGGCCTCTGGCGTTTTAGTCTCCAAGGAGGACTATAGGGATGATTGGTGCACTGTAATGACTGTGCTAGGGTGTCAGAGTGGTTGGATAGGTAGGGATCTGTTCAAGAATGTAGGGTATATCAAGATTGTTATAAAGGGTTTTGTTGCTGTCTTAATAGAGGGGCATTTACTGTTGTTCTCAGGACTTGATGTTGGACTTTTGCTGTCCCCCATAGCTCTATTCCGTATGCCCAGATTGGCTTATGTATAACTTTATAGTTAAGTAATTTATTTTCTATTGAGAGATGGGATGTCCTTCGAAGTAGTCTGTACAGTAAGTAGTCCAGAGCTTTTTTGAATAATACCTTCAACCTGTATCTCGCCGTATGTCGGTTTCTATAAATTGCTCCACACCTCCCCGAGATTACTCGCCCCCCTCAGAAAAAATTGATTAAAATAAGATTCAGCGTTAGAACACACAGTAGCATTGAAGAATATTAAATTCGGAAGACAACAGGTCTCTGCAGTGTGTATGACTCCAATACTCAATTTGATTGAGTTCGACGTTTTGGGCATTATCATCGAATCATATTCAAATATGTTTATGGCTAGTTGATTTTCAGTAGCTTTGTTGCCAGAGTTAGTAGTTCTCAAAGTATTGCCGGTTTTAATTGCATAGTATAAACCTATCCGTTTACTTCTTGCTTGTATGCAATGTGAAATGTGAAGAAATATAGCTTTAAATCCAATTCAGTTGTAAAATCCATTCATTAAAGGTAATTTTTTTTACTAAGCATGAGTGATAACTGCCCTATTTGTGCACAGTAAGCACACTGCCTGCGTCAATGGCCCCTCGACATCGTAATCACTGCCATTATCTGGAGAGTGTCTATTTTTAAATGGAAAGTCTGAGGTGAGTGTACTTCCTACGTGGCGCTGTGGGCTTGCCAGAAGTGGGTCACACCGCGCCTAACCTCGTCATCTTGTTTTGGTTAAGGACCTTCTAGGTGGTTGAATTTATTCATACATCCTACCTGTACCCTGATCCTGTATCCTTAAGGAAATTTATATTTTAAAACGTACAAGCTAATTTCATACAAAGACCCTGCTATCTAATGATCAAGAAACGGTATTGACTGATAATGACATCTAAATCTATGCAGTGATTTTGTTATTTGAAAAAACTCATGTCTTTCTGTTTTTGGAATCCCATCTTTTTTGGCATTTTACCTCCACTTATAGGGAAAGCGTGGCCTGTAATAAATAAGACAGATTTCAAACTAAAAAAAATTAAAAAAATTAAATTACTACTGTAATGAAATAAAAATTATTCGTTATGAACTTTTCCCCTTTAAAAACCTTTTGATTAATTTTAATCCATGTCTTATGATCAGAGATCCAGGTGTGAGATCTAGACCATCGTTTAATTGATCAATGGCATCAATGGAGCCTTGTGCCGCAGTTCAGATAGTACAAGACACTCCCTGCCGGTTTTACTACTGATTTGGAAACGTTTGGTGTGACCAAATGAGCAACTATTTACTACCTGTTCATCTAACATTTGCATCGAAGATAACTGCCCTGGTCTCTAGTAGTCGTGGTCGAGCAGTAGTTGAAAGATGACACTGAAGTCGCAGTGTGCGTGAAGAGCAAGCACATTAGGTGGTTGATCTTCTTCTAGGCTTTTCTTGACGGGTTTTAGCACTTCTTCATCTAAATAGCTACTCATATACATGACTATAGGCCAATTCCTCCAACCAGGCCACACCAGACCAGGTTTAGGGAACCTCCTGCACCCTAAATGAATTTATGTTATCATCTGAATGAATAAACACTAGTAACATTCTGAATGAAGCATAAATAATTATTAAGAAGTTAGTATATTCAAAACATAATCATTCCATTGTAAGTGTAATTTAAATCGTCTTTAGTAATTTTCCATTTATTTGGTATCATCGACATTGTAATTTTTTTTAAATGAATACAGGTTTTTTTTAAAAATAATTGTTGTTAAACTTACTATTGGTGTTTGTATGAGCAGATATTTGGTGAGAGTTCTCCCGACTGGACACCGATACCATCTTTAGTCTTTTGATATTCATCTATTGTTTATCTTCATGAATGATATGAGATCGATTGATATTCGCCAATCAAGATTTGATAGCTGTACATTTTTAAATTACCATAATGTAGTACATACTAATTTCAAAGTTTTTTTTTGCTCGAAGAATTGAAATAATGTCGGTTACAAAGGACTTAAAACCACCTTAAGTTGTGTGGTCAAAAGTGAATAAAACTTGACAAGTGAAGTAATTTTCGCTTGGCTTGGATAGTTTCTACTTATAATGTTGAACAAGTTCTTGACAGCTCCTTGGTGTGGGACCCGCTTCCTAAGTTCAGCAGGATCCATTGGGCCGAGCTCAATCAAAGTCTGGTTCGACTGACATCAACAACGGCACTCAAGTTTGAATTGAAGCCAAATGGCATCGTTGAGAGAACCCCGCTATCCGAAGGAGTATGTCATCTTATGATTTATTGCTGGCTGCATGTGACTGGTAATTAATACGCTCATTGTGAGGGAAGACAAAATCAGATTGACATCATTTACTTAAGTATGTATCCTGTATATATACATATTGCGTAAAAACCAGGTTTCTTATGTCTCCTTATCATCTTGGTTCGTCTAGCAGTGAGAAAAAAAGCTCGTCTAACTGATCACTACCGATACCCCGGTTCGATTCTGTATAAATACAATTCTGTGATCTATATTCCGTCGACCGTGTGGTTGAATATAAAGAACAGAGAAGAACCCCCTCCAATACTTAAGATACCTCGAATTTGGCCACACCTGCAACTACTATGGGAGAAAAGAGACCTGTGTTAGGTGCGCAGGTCCACATGAAGTTGCGTAGTGCCCTCGAGATAGTAGCGCCAATTTAGTATCGTTCCGGGAACGCCCGAAATGGAAGGAATTTTCAAGAGCCAGTGCCCCGAGGATAAGATCCTACCTAACAGGCCAAACGGCAGAAGACTCACGAGAAGAAGAGGGACCCACCTACAGGACCAGCTTTAGCACCAACAACCAATGCCTCGGTGAATCCACCGGGTGCTACTACGGAGACCCTGATCGAAGACCCAAGGGCCGACCAGAACATTCTCTACCTGACTCCGGAACAGCATGCTGACCTCGGATAGGGGCACAAATGGATCGCCGTCATTCTAACCAACCCCCCAGTTTAACACAAAATCCCTGCTTCTGTTCCCTTATCAATGGCACGTAGTCGAAGCGGGGACACTCTAGATTTAAGACATTTTGTAAGTTAGCCATAAGTTTGTTTGTGTCCCTCTCTCTGCAATACGAAGGTGAGTCCCATTACCTGGTCCTGTTTGTATTGTTTTGTTCTTTTAAACGTAATCCAATTATTGTCAGTTTGTAAGAACTGCTTGAAATGCATGATAGCATCACAGTACAAGGAGCCCACTTCAGCTCAATATGTATTATTTGTATAAATCCGTTTAATGTCATTTTGACTCATCGTAATATGGTTAACATGATACATAACGCTGTCCAGTTTAGTAAAGTTATGATTGAAAAGTCAAGCTGCTTTATAGAAATAAACGTCGAGTATATAATACTTTATATAAACCAGTTTAGAGCTTTTAATGATACCCGGAACCTCTCTCTTGGAGAAAGTCTGGTTACTGTATTGATTTCTGGTTCGTTACTGTGGTTTTCTGTATAATTCTGATACTAAATATTGTTAAACGTTTCAGACTATCCAAATAATTAGCAATATTCTTTAGCTCGTTTCTTGCGCCAAGGCTTACCCCTTTCTCCTCTCTCAACTATCAATACACTTTATTTTTTTTCCAATTCCTTCTTTCGTTTTACAATTAATCTGTTAGTGAAGTTTTGTTTATAATATATGTTTTCACCGTAGTTGGTAGGTGGTGTTGAGCTCTATTGTGCTTTCCGCCAAGCTGTTACATAATGTCAAACAAACCAGATTGGCCACTTTTTTATATTTTTGTTCCAGAATGTGAAAAATCATCGACTGGTCAACACGTTTTGAATGGTATGCCCCATTTAAAAGTTTCGGGAATTCACTTGAAAAAAATAGATCGGTGAAAAATTGCAGTTGTATCTCAGAAATAAATCTATAATCCGATAGAGGCATATGTTCTTACACAGATCTCCGATGCTCTCTATAACGGATAGGAATCTGAATTGAACTGATAAAGACTAAATTGTGTTAATATACATTTATCCTACATATACTCCTGAGCGTTATGTTTTGAAGTAGGACATAATTCAAATATTGATTAAAAAACGCCCCTAGATTCGCTGACCTGTAAGCAATTATTGTGAATGTTATCTTACTCAGCATCATTCGTTCTAAGCTTTTATTTTATTCAATTCAACCTGCGGTGGTTAGATATCATTCCATGTCAAGACAAACAAGCTAACATCAGCACAAAAGCAGCCATGGAGCTGTTGCATATCCTCTTGTCTTCCTGAACTGGGTAATACCCTATAAACCTCTTCTTACAGGAGCATGCAAAATGACTTCGGAGAATGCCCCGGACCGTGTAGCCATCCATTATTGTGTGCCGTGGCAAAGCAAACACGACCTGGCCCTTGTGTAGGCGGATCACAGATTGGTCTCGGGTACGCGCTACGGTCACGTACCTCCAGGGTTCACACACCGCCCACACACCTGCTAATATGCCTCTTTCACTTAGGCTGTCGGCCCGCTGGTAGTACCTCACCTGTACCATTACCCACCGAGCACCAAAGTTAAATACTCGACGAGGCTGGTTTCTCGATCAACGATGATACAATTTATTCTTATAGTCGCTGTGATGATTGCCAGGGTGAATGATCTCATAAAAGAATTTCAGTCAAACTATGGGCCACATAAAATGGTAAGTAGTCATTACATTTTTCAGAATAGGTCACACTAGGTAACACGATTTTAGACCATATTCTGTCTGTGTCTTTTGCCTAAGGTGGTTAGTTATCTTATCTAAAGAAATGTTTACTACCTAATTATAATTTCAGCATATTTTGCTTTCTTCAAGTTTTTTTATGGTTAATTTTTATATGGTTTCATTTATTGTTTACTATCACTCTGTCTACATTCTTCTATTGCTGTGTAGAACTAATGGTGTTCCGGGCCTTACTTTTATTATTTCTATCCAAACTATCCGTTTCTTAATGAATACCATCTGATTTAATTTGGCGTTTTCACTGGTTGTGGTTTCATAGGTGGGCATTTCATCTATGATGAAATACAGTCTTCCTGCAATTCAATTTCTTTACACAAGCGACAGCTCGTACTGCCATTATCAAGAGCTGATAATCTTTCATACTTGGGCGTTCCAGTTATTTATACTTTTAGGGTGAATGCCGAAAATGCCCATACATTGAAATAAGCTCAGTGTGGCATGAAACAATTTGTGTATTTTATATCACTCACTTATTTAGCAAAATTATGAAGATTGAACTGAACAGTAAGCAGAAATGACTCTACTACATTAATATAGAAACGTTAAAGCTCCTATCTCATCAAATTTTTAACTGCAGAAAACGAGATGGAAGAACGATTCCATAGAACTAAAGAATAGGTACTAAACTAAATAAAGAATTGATGATAAAAGAACAGAAACAAACAACTATCGGTTGAAGATATGTTGGTATTATAATAACAGACTTAAGCACAGTGAAACAAAAACAGAACAGATCTTAAAAGTACATTTTATTACCGAACATACTTTTAACAGATTCACAATATAATTTTGAAGGAAATATCTTCAAAATTTTAGATCAATCATATTATTTTTACGATCGATGTCAGTCCAATCTGAGAGCTCAACGGTAAAAAAGATTCATATTGGATGGCTAAATGGATATTGGATTTATAAGATCGACTCGCGCAGACTAGCACAGTTGGTAGAGCCCCCGTACTCGACATTGGAGCGGTCTAGCTGGTAATTATTAATAACTATACTTAAATTCAAAATAAAATCAGAAGGGGGTGCTTCTATAAAGCCGACCTGCAAATTCGAAAATTCATTCAACAAAAACATTAAAAAAACAACTCAGTCTCATCGATTTTATGAAGGGTTTGAATCAGTAATGAATGTACGAATATGCGAACAGGAATTATTTCAAGGGTCTTCAAGTGTTCAGTTATATTGTGTACAAATATAAAAAAACAAAAAAAAAAACTGCTACAGTAGTTTCCGTTTGTTAGCTGTTTTAAAACGACTGTAATTATGGAAACTGAAGCGCGGAGAAGAACCGGTGCTCCGGTCTTCACGAGGCCACTCACGAGATAGTTTCATCAACCCCTTGCGTCAACATCAGACACGGAATATGTAATCAGGGCGTGAAGTAGTGATAGGAAAAATAATAGTAATTATAACGCTGAAAACAAACCTACAATAGTCTCAATTTTTTAGTTCACCCTGACTCTACCAGCAATCAGCAGATTTTGAGGAGATGTGAAATATACCTTTAGAAGTTCAGATCACACTTACCTACCTAAACAAATTATTAGCAAAATCAGTTTTTTTTTACCCCCAGTCTTCTGTCGGGCACTCACCAGCTTAGCCAATATCTCTTCAGCTTTCCCTCTTGAATTTTGCAAGACCTCTCACCAACTTTAGGGGCTGTAGTAGCCCACTGACTTTCCTTTACCACGATTGTGCCATACATTAAATAAAAATTCTTTGATTCATAAGTTATTGAAAAAAAGTATTGATCTTTGGATCGGCTATATAATTGGCCGAAAGGTCTAATTTTTTTTCCCTCAACCTCTTTGAGTAATTATTTTTTAAAATTAATTATTATGAAATGATTACAATTTTTTCTGATGCTTTCTCCTTGAACTGCATAAATAAAATGCATTTTAAGGAGTCCATGTGTTAAAGCTAACATTATCTGATTGTGGTTAAAAAGTTATATATTGTAAAGGGACTAGGTGATGGGGCTCACCTTCGGGTTACAATAAAGAAATGGTCTAAAATATATTACGATTCGACTTTATCAGTAGGAGACCATGGAGCAGGCCCACCAGAAGCACAGATGTGGCAGCGGTTGAGTTACTGGCCACAGGTGCCCTGGTCCGTCCCTTTCTCACGATGTCTGACCGCTCTTGGTTAGTTAGTGCTTTAATTCTCCAGGGGTAGTGATATAGTGCCTTCATTAGAGCAGCTTATTGGCTAAAATTGTAAAAAAGAAAAACTTGAGAGAAAAAAAATACATCTGTCCTGAATGCAATTAAAGAAATAGTTTTAAAATTCCACGAAGTACATTTTTTAGGTAACAGGGAGAAGAAGGTTCAACTATCTTTTTTAACTTTTTAGCTGTTTTAACTAACCATCATAACTTTGTTTGGAGTAGGTGTTTTAAGTAAATAATCTATAATAAGATATGTTTTATAATAATAGAAATTATAAAAAAACTTGGATGCCCATTTCTAAACTAAAGCATAACGCAAATTACGTGTTAGGAACTTCACTGTAGGATTAAAACATTCATAAGCAGGAAATTTCATTTATATTATTTTTATTTAACTTGTTTTTTATTGTTACATACATAATATATTTCATTATGGTTTTTTTTTTATACGAAGTTATAATTTGAAACGACTGAAAGAATATATATTATAATCCACTGAAGCTATTGCATATTATAAGCACTTAACAATTTGTTTTTTGTTTTTAGTTACAACAACAACTTTATTATGATAAAATTACAATCTGCCTCATTGAGCAATAAGTAATTTGGATAAATGATCTCATTCATACCATATTTACAATTTTCATTCACACGCTCATTCATACCATATTTACAATTTTCATTCACTCGCTCATTCATACAGTATTTACGAACAGCCCAGAGACCTTCCAAGTCCACAAGGTTGTCACCTCCCTCGCGTGCGAAAGAGGAAGCGGAGTCCTGGGAAGTCCCCCACGCTCCTTCGTCAGCCGCGTCACTGGATAAGAGCCAGCGGAGACTGACCAAGAGCGCGAGAGCATCTCCAAACAAATTTAAAAAAAAATTGCTTCAATTGTACCAGTTTTCATCATTTTTTTATTTGTTTATTTATCAATTAATTATCTTTAGTGAATTGCGCTATTCTAGGGCAGGTAGTGTGGTTCGTTTTAATTTTGCAGTCCATTTTCAGGGGGGGTTGACTATACGTTGCAACGCTTTTCTGACATCAAGGTAATTTCATCACAAAATAAAATTAAATATCATGGTGGGACTCAGGCGTGTGAGAGTGCGGCCCTAGTAATATTTCTGCCTCACCGGATACGAAATCAAGAGTAATAATAAATTAAATTTTTGTGAGGAGACACTTTGTTTTTCTTTGTTACCATCCTACAGGTATCTTAAAACGGATAGACTGAAAATATTTTTTCAATTCGTCTTCACGTCCCTTTATCTTTTCCCAATGAGACTCGAGGCAGTCTATTAATTTATTTCGCGGGATGTGTTGAAATGTGACTTTATCTATTGCGAATGGGTTCATGAGGAAGTTTAGAGATAAACACATCAGTATACAGCTGTATCCTGTTGTCTCGCACTTATGATAAATTTATTTATATCTAATAAGACTTAGAAACTATGCTTAATGCGCACTTATATTTATCGAAACTTTTTTTTCCCAATATAGCGCGTCCATACAAGGCCAAACTTTTAATTTTATTAACAGCCACAATCTAGAAAAAGTGTACAGTTCTCAAAACGTGCAATGGCCATGTTATGACCAGCTAAGGTATGTACTTTGCACCCTTTGCATAACGGTTTTTGAAATCAGTAAGCAGTTGACTGTCAGGTACGTGAATGGACTGGTACTAAGGTACTGGATAGCATGGTAGGCGAGCTATAATATTACGCTGTCTCACAGTAAAGTACTGTATATTTTTAGTACTGTTGCAGTATAGCTACTGTATTGTATTATCAGTTAGATGTGGGGTAACGGACTATTGAGAAACAGTAGACCACAAGATGGAAGCGGCTATGGCGAAAACCTTGCGGTCCGCTGCTGACTAGCAGGCCGCGCTAGCACGCTGACTAATCAGGGCGCCAGCTTTCTTCTTTGTCTAATGTTACCGGTTCAATACCCGATTGCCGTCGAGGAACCGGTGCTGTATTCTGTCTCTATGCCGAAGTCCACGCCTCAGGAACTGCTACAGCTACAGTGAGCCGTCGAGAAGCGAGCAATTTATACAGGACAGTTCTTGTTATTGTGAGGTGGCTAATGCATATTGTCATAAGTTATGAGTTTTCTTATGATGAGGATGATATGTCGCAATTTTAAGTAAGCAACCAACGACTTTGGGCTCCTTTGAATTCCTCATCGATCCTTCAAGTAATTCTACGATTTTCTAAACTTTTTGAGATTTCAAACTCAACCCATGCTGTAAAATGAGTAACAATAACATAAAAATTAGAAAACTTGTGTTTTTTATAATACACAAAAACATCGTTTTTGAATAAAAACTTTGTTTGTGTGTTAATTTCAGGTTAAAAAACATTGAATCAGGTTGATTAACATAGCTTGACGACAATACAGTACAAAAACTTCATAATTTCTTAAATGGACTGATTTCTGGGTTTTGCAAATGGAAGCTAATTAAAAAGGCAGAAAATTACCAAGTGTCTGTACACTTAACAGTTACTTAAGCAGGTACTCGATTTTTCGTAATCCTATTGATAGAGGCGTAATAAAAGGCTTGACAGACTTTGAAATTACTCCCACAAAATTCACAATTAGTGTGTGCATGACTAAAACCTTGATTGAAACGAGACTTCCCTGTGCAAATCCCACAATGTGCATACAACAAATTTTGTATGAGATAGCGCTTAAATAGCAACTAGACTATCAGCTAACTTCACTAAAGAAATCTGAAAATTTACTAAGAATACCTAATAGGGTTTTGTTCTATGAGAACTCAAATGCGGCTAAAAAATTAAACGCCCACTTAAAACCGAAAAGAGGTTTGGTTTTTTTACTTACCTTCCCCGTCTGTTTAAGGTACTGCAGTAGCAGTTCAAAATAAGGTTTGAACATAGTTTAACTTAGCTGGTTTTGAATGCTATATTGATCCGAGGATATCTGGAATAGTTTTCTAATACGGACACGTCTGAAATCACATCATAGTACCTCACGATCACTCAAGGACACGTTAACTGTGAGACGATACAATCGTGGATCCAACCTGAGACTGAATCACTTATTTTTGGTTTTATTATATTTTCTTTTTTGGAAAGTACATTAGCTGAACACTTTTAATGAACTTTTTTTGAAGGAGCTGCTTCGTGAACTATTTGTTTTTACCCGTTAAAACTCGTTAAAGTGTTTAAAAATAGTTTAAAAGTGAAATGTGCTAGGGAATAGATGTGAATATGACATCTAAATGGCAGTTGCAGTTATTTTTGAATCCACAGTGGGAGCTATGACGCTTATACGGAGGTAGTGAGTGACACAATGCTCAAAATAAGCTGATGACTTCAATATACTTCCTAAGGAGAACTATTCTATCACCTTAAATAGTAGTAGTATTTTCTGAATAAAAGTTCCTCATTATATTCTAATAAGCATGTTCAAATCTGGCCAGTTTACTCATCATAATAATCCCACCCGAAGGTATGAATAAATGATGAATGAATAAAAAAATTGTATGCAGAAGAATCTTATGCACAACTGTTACCTCAAGTCCTGATAACAGCAAAAGAAAGGTGTTGTTTGTCAAATGTGAGGACGTAACACGAATAAAAATAAGAGATAAATATAAATTCCACTGCAATAGTTTATTTAATGAAATATACCAGTAATAACGCAATAAAGTAATAACAAAATATGTTAATTGAAATTTATAAAAGTGGTTTACGCTTGATGAGTGTATTAATGAGAAGGTTTGACAAATAAAATTAGGTATTTTGTTTTTGCCAAATTTACCGAGAGGACTTTTAATATAATTTAATGGTCCGGTAGCGGGTCCTTGATCCTAAAAGATGCAAAAATAATCTGATCATAGGGCCTAAGTAGCGAAAAAAGCTGCCTATGGAAAAGCCGGGGCGGGCGTTAAAGTCTCCAGCGACCCGAGCCACTGGCCTTCCTCTGCAGAACTGCTCGCCCTTCGCCGTCTCCCCTCTCTCACTGCTGGTGACGTAATTCTCCGTGCCTAGCACCGCCTGGTACTCTTGGAACTGTGCAAGTCTTGTCTTATACACGTTTCCACCCTTTCATTTCTGCTTGCATGGTTTGAAATTTTATGGCCATCTGCCTGGAGATGTATATATACATTTATACATGCATGATTTGGTAAATAGAGTCCTCTTATCGATTTTGATGAGAAGGAGGTTCTGGATAACCGTACCATTGCCGAATTGTGTCTGATTATGGTTGATTCTGCGCAAATCCTTTCCACAAATCTGTTTGGTATTTTTGATCAACAAAAATATTCAATTTAAGCATCACCTTTTAAAAAAAGGAAAAAAAAACTAAAACATTGATATTAAGAATCGAAAAAGTGGCTTGGCTGTTAATTACAGAAATTCTTTGGCACTCAAACCTATTATTTATGTACAATTTAGAAAAACGGGTCTGATTTCATTCACGTTTAATTTGTATTTTATCACTTTTTGCTGTTCACCGTAACTATAATTTAGCAATCCCTAATAATAACGATTTAAAATGTTACGGAATATGCTTTTGAATTTCAGATCAACCATTTTTAGGACATCTATTGAAGGACACGACTATTCCGGATCTTTTAAGAAAAAGGCCATTTGCTTAGAGAATAATGGTCAAGAAACACTCTATACAGTCGTTTATTTCTGTCGGAAGACTTCCCGGAACATTCATAAAGTGTGCCTGATCATTAAATGTGTATAATGACTATTATTCAAGACTAAACCTTAGCCAGTTGATCTTGGTACAAAGGTATTCCTAGGACTAGTATGTTGATACCGAATAAAGCATACCTGCGTACACAGTGTCAACGTCTCCAGCGTAGCGGCATACCATTGCTATTGTACCACAGTCACATAGCAATCATTATCTTCTATCCCTTCCTAGCACAGTGTCTTCCTAGAACCCTCAAGGTCTCTGGGCAGGAGCCATGTCCAACTTGTTTGTTACGGTCTCAGCGCTGTTTTGTCTTTTCGTTGTAACGGCCGGCGTATATTTTGGAAATAACACTAGAATGCCAGAGACAAAGGTGGTTTTGCATTGGCTAAACGTTTGGTGAAGCGTTGTCCCTTTCACTTCTCCATCTGGAAGGTTAGATGACGTGCAGTATCAACTAACTGAAACATAATACATAATACTGGGCGGAAACGTACTAAGAACAAGCATCCTTATTTTTAAAGTAGTAGTATGTTTTTTCTTACGTAAATATAGTGTTTGAAGTGACGATAAAAGTCAATCAAATATTATGTATGATTAGACTAATTATGGTATTACGAATAAAAATTGTATGACGGTACTCTTATTTTATATTATTTATTTCAATTAAAACAAAATATTCATTTTTGTTAAATTCAGTAATTTTCACTAGTTTTTATGACCACTACCTCATACAGCCTCGATCCATCTTCTGAAAACCCGAGGAAGAAAATATGATGTTCACGGTTTAACACACACATATTTGAGAACCAAGGTGCTGTCCGAAATTTATTGTTATTCATATTAATCTTTATTATTCGATATGTCGTGGATCGATATGTCTAACCGATCGGTTATTCGATATGTTTTAAGTCTTAGACATTTTGGAGTAGGAGTTGATGCTGTTATACATACGAAGTCAATCAAGCGCCTTTATCTCATCAACATATCAGTCCTAACAAATACAATAACTCAAATTTAAATTTTTAAATACTTTAATACTTAAGGTTAACGAGTGGATTTTTTAGGCCGAGAAGTTTTAGCTAATGGAATGTAGTGTTTTTAGTAGCTAAGTAGTATATTTGAAATAAATTATTAATAGTTTTTGGATTGCCCCACCATTTTTAATAATTAACAATTTTTGTGTTGGTCTTCGCAATTTACAAAGGAGTCTAGTTGACATCAATTACTGTGTGTACGGTGGTACAACTCGAAATATAAATCATTAAACATATTAACGGTTAAATTTGCCATATAAACTAAATAATCTATAAGAAATTTAGATGTACAAATAAGTCATGTCAAACTATTACATAGGATACTAGCCCGCTCGTGTACTGGATGATGTAACTACCTCGAGGTGTCTTTTTAGTAAAACTTAATTTTGATGAAAGGACGTTGTTGCTTTTAGTATAGTATTATTATGGGTCTGGAATATTGAATGACCTTAAGTACACAGGTAACTGCGTATTAGGAACAATTGGTTTTCTTTGTTGTGATTTATTGAAAAATGTAGACATATAAAGATAAATCGATGCTATTGTTACCTTTAAATGGCTGTGTCTAGGCTTGTTTTATGTTCTTCTTTATTTTTTCTGTTTTCTTTTGTTTAAATTCATCCCAACGTGATAATAAGTCGTACTCACTTATGCTTAATGTAACAGTTTCATGGTCGGGCAGTTCTTGAATCATACGATCACAAAATGATAAATTAATACAAAATTAAAGTAATAAAACAGAAATCATGCTAGAACAATAACGACGTGAACGAACTAAAACGCTGACTAAACCATTTCGTGAACTATTTTTTGATGTCGTTTGTAATTTATTTTACAAAATAGTCCTACTTAAAAAAATAGTCTAGAATTTCCTGCAACTGCACAAAAGGTTCTGTGAGACCGGAAACTGTGATTGTGAGAAGCACCGGAACTTATACAGGCATTGAACAAACTGCTCCATTCATCCTATATGGTGCATTAAAAAAAAAATGGATTGGAATGTATTACATTTAAAATATGAAGGCTTAGAGCGCTGTTAGGGGAGGCACCAAAAACTAAAATTTACTCTGATTGCCTGTGTCTTAATGAACGTGTTATTCATATAAGCAAATCATATTTTAAATAAATTCTTATAGAATTTAACAATTAATGATTAACTGTCTACTGTTTTTATTCCTATCATATTTTTATAGAACCATTAACCAAACGAGCTATTGGAGTTTAACTTAGTTACTAATTTATGAGACATTATTCAAATCTAATTTGGATGATTTTTTTTATTATTATTTTCACATTAGTCTGATAACGAATTATTGTACTTTACCTTATTCAACTGAGCAAAGGACAAAATCTACCATATTCTGTAATAGATTTAAGTAAAAAATAAAAAAAATCAGTGTTCAAGTCAACCCAACAGAAGGGGGGGGGGGTTAAAACAGGAATCAAAGAAAATTAAAAATACGAAGTGTATAGATCATCATGGAATGAAGCATCATCTTTATTTGTCAACAGCTTTCGAACAGTCATGAGCCTATAATACTCTCTTGTCTATCTGTATCTCTGAGTTTTCTACAATTGTGACCATGAAATTGAAACTATCAATCTGACATTTTAATTCAACAACATCCCGGTTTACGTTGTATATGTTTTGGTTGAGATTTATTGATGGGAAGACTGTGGGTTCTGAATCGTATTTCATGCGTTCACCTCGTCTTGCCGCTCTTGCCATTTGACAAATATTTCCTTCTCCCGCAATGCTTCCCGCCGTCCTCAATGCGGAAGACAATCCGACTCCAACCGTGCAATGCTTGTCATTACTTTTATTTTTCGTACCTATCTGCGCATATTTTTGCACTATCGTTATTCATAGGTGGCTTTGTCCCGGAACAACTTTTATTTTCTATTCTATTCCATATTTTACTCTGAACTTAAAAATATCTACCAATTTATTTTAACTTTCATATTAATAAAATCATATCAATTATTATACTCTAGGTCTAACCATTGCAGACCTCCCGGCGTTGTAAACGCACCCCCAAATTAATGTTAATTTGCCCAAGGGTGACCGCTAAGGGGATGGCCACAAGGACCCCTTAGGATCCGTAGTAACCACTTTGGGATCCTGTGTGCACGAACGACTTTACGAACGGATCATGTGTATATGTATTAATAGCAATTCAAAATTTACTTGTTAATAGAGTTTGGTTTTAACTGTTTCCTAGTCCTCCGAAGAGGACATCTGCAATTAGCCTGTAGACTCGACCAAACATAATGACACAGCCCTGTGAAGGCAGTCGGAACATGGACAGGAATATTTAAGGAAATCCCCTGACGTATGACCACATGGTAAAATACAATTTACCCGCCGGTAAAAAATGTTCAGACTGCTCTCTCCCGTTGCTTTCACAGTGGAACAAGAGCAACGGGCGATTGTGAGAGGTAATTCACAGGCAGAGTAAACAACAATGGCTGCACAAAGCCTCTCCTGTACTGAAAGGGCAGCACAAGTCGATTAGCAAACTAGAGAAAGCTCTGGAGATCGATAGCTGTTACCTGTCTCAATAGTCCATTGCCTAATAGGTGCAAATATTCGAGTTAATTGCTTCATTAGTCTCTTACAATAGGGGAGGGTTTTTGTCCCTTATTTTGCTATTGGGAGAAAGGAGTTATTTGTATGGAGGTTTAGTTTGCAATAATTTCCTTACAAATAATTAATTAATACTCTTCTAATACTAGGTTAGAACCATCAGTCCGCCAGGGGGACTACAAAAATCTATTGCTTTGGTAACACTTGTAATTCAGTTCTAACCTCATAGCTAGTCGTTTATTGTGTTTATACGCTTCGTTAATTTTATTTTGTTTAAGTTATGCATTCAATGTTTCTCATTAATTATGAATCTATTAATTTCATTTATTGAAAATATTGCATTATAATAGATCGTTAATTTTATCACACAACAAATAACACCCCCTAGTTTTCATTTATTTTGTATATATAGACTTGTAAATATATATCACAATTAACAACATTAGTCACAGTTGCTTGATTTAGGAAACATACCAATCTTTCCACCATTTAATAATCATCACAGAATTTACCGCTTTCAAAACATTAGGATTGTTGTGTTCAGTTTGAGAAAGTATCGTTCTGTTATTTTCTCAAGAAACCTATCTTGAGAAATCTTACATCGTTGCTCTTTTGAAGCTAGCCGAATGAAATTTGTATTTTTTGGAAGAATCTTTAGTATTTTTTACGTTATTATTTGTCTCCACGGTTTCCGTGTGTAGTCCTATGCAAGCATGTAAATCATCAACCTTGGGCCCACCTTTCAGAATTCCACATATTTGTTTTCATTGTACTTACGGTGGTCTAAAAGTAAAAATTCAACACTCCGCATTGTGAAGTCTTCTATCTTTTTCTGCTCACATGATTCAGTAACGTGCGTCTTGTTTTTTATAATTAAGTCAGTGAATAGTTAATTAACACACGGCTTGGCGGTATCCGGTGTTACTTTCATTTTCTCTCGCTCTCTGCGCTCTGATTTCCCGTAAAAATGAAAGTTTACGAGCTCTGTGCATTACTTATAAACGAAACCTTTTAACTTATTATAAGTTTGAAGGTTTAGCTTGTCCTATAGAAGGTATAGTCCGAAAGTTCAGATTGGTTTTATCAACTGTTTGTATATGCGAGATAGGTTTTCTAATGTGAGGTTTTGAGTTTCTGTTATGTAGTCTGTATAACTGTATGTTCAATTTTTGTCTTGAATAAGTCTTGTATGAGGATTCCAAGTCAGCGTTACTTAATTCTACTTATTCCAGCTACGTCTTATCAAGCCTGGATGTAATGTTTTGATCAGTGTTGTTTAGGAAAAAGCGCAGTTTAAGTAATTGTTATATGGAGCAGCGAAACTATGGTTATTTTGTTTCATAAATGAATATTGACAAATTATTATCGGTGATAAAAACAAGTTTATTGTCACAGTAAAATGGTCTGAGATTAGATTTTATTTTAGGCTATTTAAACTTTTTTTTATTAGGTAATAAAAGTTAAAGTTCGCTTGTAGCCAGGGAGCATTGCTGAGAATTCCGATGAAAAAAGTTTTCCTCATTTACAATGTACGTCAAAAGCAGATCTTACTCTTATCTAAGAGTGAGCTCAAGACTTTTTTTTTTACTAGTTAATTTATTAATTACCCTCATTACGTTTTATGACGCTGGATTTATCATTATCATCATCGTGACATTGGATGGAATTACGAAAAAAATCTTATCTAAAAAAAAATTTCTAAAATTTTATATATTTTTTTTATTTCAACTTATTAATTGATAACTGCCATTAGCTCATTTTTTATAATGACGGTTATGTTTGTCAAATCAAATGGAACCTCTATGTTGAATTAAATAGCTTGTCCTGGGTAGTCAGACACAGACGAAAACATTAGACGTTCTGGTTTTAAAAAGACCCAAACGAAACCATACAAATAGGACGTCATAAAGCTATTACCTACTTTCACTGTGGATTGGTTGATATTAATATTTATTAAACATAATTATACAATATCCGCAGCACAAAACCGAGTTGAGATGGTTCGGCGTCGTTGATACCTCCTGGAATCCCTCCTTTAGTGCAGTCATAACTAAAATGCCTCCTTACCTTCACGACCTCCTCCAAACGAAATCAGCGATTAAATATCTAGGAACCTTTGAAACTATTCTCATCTATATACACCTTATCTCCCTCCAATCTAACAATTTATAATTCATTACTATTATTCTGTTTAATTATTTATTTTTCATTCATTCGAACAACATTCACACTTTTTTTCATCTCTACTCAATTGTGTTTTTATTAAATCCGTGTAATGTTATTTTTTTTGTCAGTTAGACATTCCTGTTATGTTCCTTCTTGTTATTTATTCTTAGGGAACAATATCCTAGAATAAAGTGGTTTTTTTTTCTATTTAAACTATCTAAACTAGCTAATGTAACTCCGTCATTTATAGGATTATTGAAACTTGAAATTTCTAGGACAGTGGATTGCCCAGAGTAATGCCTCGAAATATTATTAAATATCATGTCGGTTATGACTAAGGAATGATTAATTGGCCTGTATTTTTTATCTGATTGTTGATATTTTTTGTTCAGTATTTTTTGTTACTGTTACTTATGTACCTCTGTACAAATCGGAATAAAAAATGGGGCCGTCGTATTGTAGTCGAGGCAGCCATAATGTAAAATGGCGTAAAACTCGAAACAAAAAAATTAAATTAAACTTTCTGGCCTCCTTTTTTCGGCTCGAGTGAGTGAATGGTTCCTTTTAAAATGGGTTCCGATAAAAGAGGCCGTGGAAAGCATCAAGGGGAAGTCAAAAGTTCCAATAGTGGCTGCTTCGCCGATATTGCTTCCCTATAATGCCCGGAAACCGATTCAACTGTTTCGAAGGTTCAAATTTAAAGTTTCGAAATCCCTCTTGATAACTTCAATAACTTCAAGATAACAAATCTTTTGAAACCTCTATGAAAACTTTCAAATAAAAAACGTAATTGTTTTAATGATTTCATAACATTTTGTTTAATGCTTATTGTAAACGTCTTCTTTGCTCTTATATTTTGAATTCGCTAATGTTAAGGTTTGTAAGAGTGCTAAAGATAGATGACGACTAACTGTGATCTTCAGTATAAATCTAGTTTAAATGTCTTTAGATTTATAATCCTGTCTGTCATTTTGTAAATGATCGAAATGATTGTAAATGAAGAATGGATAGATGAGATTTGAGAAAATATATTTTAATCTCTACATCTGTACTAATTATTATTAGTTATGATCTGTAAGCCACATAATAATAATTACTTCCTAAAGACAAATGCTGGCTGGTTAATATTTCTCTTATAGTCTACTTATATATATCACTCCAAAAATGTATGGCTCTGGAATTTCATTTATTTAATAAAATGAAACTTAATCTAAAGTTCAGAGGGTCCCAGCAAATAAAATCCCACATTTCAGGGACGGCGAAACCATTTATTGTGGAATAAACCGTACCCATTAACCAAACTACTGTTGCGAATAAAAAAACAGCTTAATAGGTTTTACTCACCGGTATGTTCCTACTTAAGTCCTTGTGGACTTTAATATAACTTGGTAAAATGTCTCCCTCTTTCGTTTACTTGAGGTGATCCTTTATTGAAGTATGTATTGGTACATAAACCCGCCATGCGTTTCAATCACTACTATAGACATATCGTAACGAATCGTCTGAAGAAAAAAACTTCATTGTTATGAGAAAGGTGAATAGGTGCAGCTTACGGCTGGGTTTTGGTTTAAATGTTTCAATACTGGGGATACCAGTTGTCGAGAAGCGCCACTCTTCAGTAGTTGGAAGCATTGGTATCATGATCAAATTCAACTACTGGCTGGAAGATGGCTAAAGGTTTTTGAAAACAATGAGATTTGTTTTGAGGAGTTAACATTTAAGTTAATATTTTATGATAATTTTTAAAATTCCCAAATGTTTTGAAACAAGGTATTATCGCAAAATTAATCTCCGAAGCACTCAATACTGTAGAGTACCTGGAGAAACTTATTTCTAAGCTCCGTCCCTTAAAAGCATTATTTGCGCATTCTTTATTTCAAATCATAGACAATGTTACAAACGATTGTGGACTCTTCTTTCATTTTCTCGACAACAAACTGAAACCACAAAACAGCTTTTCACAAATATTGTTTGTGTAATATAATTCAATTCTTATGTCCGTTTAAATACAATAAAATTAAAATCAAAATAATAAAAATTACTAAACAACTAAAATAATATCAAATTAATTAATCAAGCAATTGCAAATTATTCGACTTTAGATGAGATTACATTTTGTGGGATCTAATACTATAATACTTGATATCTTAAATACTACCTGTAAGATTTCGATCAGGACAGAATACATTAATAGTAAAGAATTATACATAAATGATACTGCCTACATATCTTTTTAGGATTCACTTGCTAGCCACAAGAATTTTTAGGGTTTATGCGTACATCTGGGTTTAAATATGAATTCAAATTACTCTTGTCTCGCGGTTGTCAGCTTACCAGTTAATTCACAACGCGACCCACAGGGCCACCCCTATTACAGTTTTTTTCCGAACCACTAATTAAGAATTAATGGTGGCCAGGACGGTGTTGTAATGGTGTTCAGTGACTGAGGGCGTTACGTAAAATAACTTGTTTTTTTTATTATAATAAAATTTGTTATTTTAAAGCGGAATGGACATTTGCGTAACAGTTCCACCCGTAACAGTCTCTTGTGTAAAGTTAGATAAGTTATGAGGTTTGAGGCGATAATTCAAGAATAGAGAAATGGTTTTGACTTCACAGACCTCCGAGTAAGAAAATTTCGTCTGCATTATGATCTATTCATATTTTCAGCTTCATTGACCACACGTTTAATTGTAACTTATTATTAATGTAGTATTGACTGCTTCAACAAAAACATCATTCTTGCGTGATATGGACGTAAGGAATTATTTTCTATGTACTCATATAAATAGTATCTTTATAATATCAATTTGGAATAATAAATCTGGTGATATTTACTTCAAAGACCATATTACTTGTCTGCTGGCATGAATTCAAGCATTGTAAACTTTAACATAATATACTATGAAGTTCGTACAGTACTGTAGAGCAATTTTTACTTGCAAAAAATCGTTTTAAACGACTGATATTTTTGATGAATCCATAATTTTCGTGGTCACTGAGATGTATAGTGATACTCAATTATGACAGTGTGAAGGCCCATCAGCATGGGAGGTGGGTTGAGAACGGTGGAAAATCAAATTGGGCGATATTATTGCCAAATCCATAACTTTCTAGGATGCTCATTTTTGAGTATCCGGATGATATTTAAGCTCAAGTTAAGTCGCCTAGAAGGCTCAGAATGGTTTAAGATGACCTAGTTTCTTCCACGGACGACTTGATGCTGCTTACTCAATGTTGGGACCACCAAAGAAATTATTTATTTTTGCTCCTGGAGGTGACACTGAAAATGCTGTTTTCCTGTTATACATAATCAATAAGGTCACTGTGTACCTAAATACTTATTATTACACATCTACTAAAGCAGTAGCCTGAATAATGTCAGTTGTTATCGCTAAAGTCCGTCATAGCCGCTAACGAGAAACAGGCATGTCACATTGCAGTGGCCTGTTTAATATTGTATCCGTGGATAAGATATCATCTTGTTCATTTGTCACGTCTGCTTTTGTTGTTCAACTGTTCACTCAAGAGCGGTTCAGCACAGCTCAGAGGTGTCTTCACCTGGTGATATCTTCAATACTTGGCTGGTGGAAGATGTTTCCTTACGCCGATACTACCTCATCGTGGGGTAAGAATGTTGAGTTTGTAATAATCTGGTATGTCTTTCCATGTACATTTTGTCTCTTAATGTCTATTACCTGGTGGAACATTCTTATCGTTGTGTACTATGTTACTCCGAGATTTTAATGTTTCTGCCTAATTCCGTGGTGGTGTTCATAATATTTTAATAAGATGCATCAATTTATCAATTACAAAATTCGTTTGTAAAAGAGAAAATACAGTAAAAGACATTTTACTTCAAATGTATCCTTTTTTGGGATCCTTGATTTTTTTTTTTTAGTTTGGCAACCATATATTTTCACTTGCCAGTCTGTCTGTCGGCCCATATTCTCTGGTCTTTTTCAATACCCGAACGTTGTAAGATGATAACTTATGTGTTCGGAAGCACACCTCACTATTAAAAATCAACAAAGAAACCCTAAAAACTATAATGAACCACAAATTGCTATTGAACAATGTTTTAGTTATTTTTTTACTCTTTTATTATTTCCATTCAAATTTTTAAGAGTCCCCTACTTATAAATTAGTTGCCTAAGCGACTAACGTCCCGGTTAGGTTAGGATAAAGGACTAATTTAGTCTGCAAGCCTGAAGGAAGTCAACGACCCAAGGCAAAACCCACCAGCTTTCTACCTTGTCGCTGTGTTATATCGCCAACTCTCTTCAAGAGCTGTAGTTTCGTCTTCGAATAAACGGATAATCTGTGAATGAATACTAACTCCTAAAAATTCCATATGTTACGCGATGTTGATGTTTTTTTCTTCTGTGGGCATCCGACAAGCTGTGTATGTATCATCCACAGCACATATACCGAAGTCACTATTATGAAAATGATTTAAATTTTTCCCAAGCCTGCACATTATATTCACCACAATAATTTTCCATCAACAGTAGTTCGAGGTCGTAATAGTTGTTCAATTTATTCTAAATTTCGAGAGTATTCACTAAATACATTTTAAATGAAGCAACAAATCCGAAAATACTTCTCAATATCCGGCCGCCTTATTACTCATTCTATGATTATGCTATTTATGTTGTGAAACAGAAGTTTGTCAAGAGTTCTAAGTCACGGTCTCATTAGGTGCTGTGTATGATTTTAATTAGTGCTTTTATTTTGTCATATTAAAGATAGTAATGTAACAATAAATTCAAAGATGTATTTCTAAATTTCTACCCTGGGATATCTTCTTTTTTCATTTTCTAGACTATTTTTTTTTCCAAGAGGACCATCAAACGCTCTCTGAAGAAGTCCCCTGAAAATATGACGATCCTCGTGAAAAATATAAGAGAATCGTAATGTCCTTGACAAAGCTATCTCTCGCCAAAAGATCACAGCTATTTCAGATGACATAGAAGAGTGTGATGGTTAATTCAGCGTACTGACCATCGCCAGTCATAGATGGATAATGATGGAGTGCATAACTGTTTAATTAACATTTAAACATTAATGTATAACGCAACAGATGTATTTTTTTCTATTTAGGTAAAAAATATCTGTTCATTCTTCAAACTCAATAACACATGTTCGCATTGAGTTATTTTTTTCCTGTTAGGTTAAGTTTTTGTCAATGGAAAAATATTTAGTTGTTTTATCACGTTCCTTTCGTTGGTTGGTCGCCGTACTGCTGGATGTGTCCGTACCTCCCCCTCTCCTTTAAGTGCTTCTTAAAGTATCTGTCTGTCGTGCAGACTAACTTCACTGGAGGAATAACAGATCTGGAAGACATTTTCCATGGTAGTATAGTAGCTTTAATCATTCAAAATCTAACTTAAAACTTCTGACATAGCGAGAATAGTTACGAAAATCAACACTTTTTGCCAATTAAGTTTTATTGTCTCAAGGTAAATATATAATTGTAATGAAGAGGGGTCCTACAAGTAGGCCTATGGCTATTTCTGTCAGCCTCTGTATTACAGCCATCCCACGCTACTCTGCCTCAAATCATCCTGTTCTCCCAGCCTTACTCAAGAATTGACCTCCATTGAATGGAGTTGAGTTCTTCTAGTGGGGTCCCATCGCAGGCTAAGTTACCCCATAAGGTGGTAGGAGAGGTTTCCTCGGTGGGGTCTGTGGTAACTCCTAAGTATTCTTTAAGGAAAAACAAACTGTGACATTTCCGAAATTTAACTTTCATTTCAATGATGTTATTAATGAGAAATTAAATGTGCTTTCCCATTAATGAACAGTGAACCATGATCAGTTCGTAAGGATATTTGTGAAATAATCAATTTGATATCAATAAGTTTTCAAATGTGACCTCTCCCTCTCGAACGTGGCCCAACATAAAGTCGTGACAAAAGTAGGTTCTTGTTTGCTGTCAGTCCATTTTGAATATTTATTAGTTATTAGTTAATAGTGCTTAGTAAATAAGGCATGGGAGTTAATATTCTTTGTATTATTATACAGAACTTGTTTTTCATTTAGCTGTATATACACATATATATATATATATATATATATAGAGAGAGAGAGAGAGAGAGAGAGAGAGAGAGATCGAGATCATAAAGTTTTATCGTCTTTCCACAACTTGTTACTTGTTGTAGCGCTTGCTACAGCTGTAAGCTAAAACTCATCTTAAGCAATATTATATTTTTCTAAATATTTAACTAAGGTTGGTACTCAGTACGCTCTTCTCAGTATGACTAATTTTTACTATATAGAGTATATATAACATTCTGAGTGTACTTTTTTTCAATGAGATTGTATTGACTTGTGCTTGTGCTGATCATAGGTGAGTGCAATAGCCCAGTACATTGCGCACAGCGATTCTAGGAAATACTTGCTCTGTCAGCGAAGTAATTGGTTGGTTTTAAATATTTCCATGAGAATGCCTCTAAGTAGTGGGGGGGGGTGGCTTAAGATGCGGTCCCCTACATCTTTCTCCCACCCCCGCCTAACTCAACGCCGACCAACCGACGTTGTAATTTCTATTGTCAATTTTTTCTTCTTCCAAATTTTTTTTTTTTGAGGCGTTTCAAGGCCATTCTCTTAGCTAACGAACTATAGTTATCAAATATGTGGAGATTACATAATTAAAAAAAATCAAAACCGAACGGTATTACAGCTGTTACATTTTAACGTAGTGCTAGTAACGGTTAGTGGCATAAGTTACTCGGGTTTATACCCGAAATTTATTTTTTCCGAGAACAGTCCTATAATTATTTGTTACATGTCCACCTGTCGTTTAGTTCAGCGCTTTCAATATTTTAATAATTGGCTGTTGTATATATTTGCCACCCTCGTTCTGAAATTAAACCATTATTAATTCATAATTGGAAATTATGCTTACCAATCGTTGGTTTAGTTAAACTGGTAGTTTGTTTTTTGTCTTCGTTCTGGTAGTTACACAAAATTATTTTTTATTTTCTTAGACATTTTTCGCTTTCAACTTCCCAGCGAATGATTTTGCTATAAACCTGTCACGGTGTGCTCCCAGCTGCTGTGACCTTGCCATCAGGGACGCCCAACTGAGCGGAAAATGTTTTTCAAACAATTAGCACTTGCCTGTAGAATACATTTATACTTTATAAAGTATGTAACACACATTCAACCTAAGTGTTGCTTCCTTAAAAAAATGATGTTAATTTCCTTGTGAGAGAACTATGGTCTTCTCGGCTCCCGATCTTGCTTACTATAATTGTATGCTTATTGATTGAACATTTCATTCCAAAGATATTATTATATCTCACTAGCAGAAAAAGATCCATCTATCGAATGTCTAATGTTTAGCCCATTCACTTAGAACAATAAAAAAAAAACTTTGTTTTCAAATCAATTTACAAACTTATTTCAATAATATAAAATAAACAATTCGAACAATTAGCTTTTACAATATACATCCGTTAAAATTGTTCTAATCTTAAATTATTTATATAATATTCTAGTTATAACTCAGAACGCAATTATAGATAAAAATGAACTTATTATAGTAATTACAAACAACAACTTTATTATGATAAAATTACAATCTGCCTCATTGGGCAATAAGTAATTGTGATAAATGATCTCATTCGTACCATATTTATAATTTTCATTCACTCGCTCATTGATACTGTATATACAAACATCCCAGAGACCTCCCAAGTCCACATGATTGCCACCTCGCTCGCGTGCGAAGGAGGAAGTGGAGTCCTGGGAAGTCCCCCATGCACCTCTGTCAGCCGCTTCATTGCATAAGAGTGACAAGTGGATAAGACAAAATTCAAAGGATTAAATGCTTCAGTATTTACTTTCTACAGCACAATCTCTATCGTAACTTATTGTTGCATTCAAGCGTTCAAAGGGACCTTTTTTTGACAGGATTCGTTAACATTTTTATTTACAGTTTTGGATTTTTTGAATATCTAGCACACGCATGAAACGTACATTATTGGAGTTATTCGATGAATCGATTAAATGAACCAGGAATATTTTCTTCTTCATAAGAAAAAGTAACATTATTTGAAAAATAAATTACATTTGTTCTAATTCCGTTTCCTATGAAAAATGTCTGTAAATTTCCTAATAGTGTCTATACTTTACATCCTTATTCCCTCATATTGAGCTTGTAATTGCTTATGTTAAATGTTTAAAACATACAAGTTCAGATTTGTTTGTTAAATAAGGGAGGAGATAAAGAATGATTTAAGTGATAAAAGATAAAATTGCTGAAATGTTAATTATTAATTTAGACCGAAAAGAAAATCATTTATTCTCAAAGAGAGATTATATGATTTAGGTAAGCTGTTTAAATAGTCAATGGGCAGATACATTGTTTTTTTTTTTGGTGAATGTAAGTGATACACTTTTGCTAAATATGGATTTTGAGTAGTTAGTGATAAATCAAATATCACAATTGTTAGTCAATGGTTTACGGAATAACCGTTTCGATCGAAAGCCATACGATCCAAAAGATTTTGATATAAGTGTGTTCAGGATTATTTTGAGCTCTTCTGAGTCAATTCCGTTCAGTAACAGAATAACTGAATAGTTTAATACGCCGGGAGCCTCTAGGGAATCCCGCAGAGTTGATGTGCTGTGCGGGATAGACTCTTGCAGGGAGCTCAGGCGCATTATTAGATATTACATTAATCTTGACGGGAACCTATCTAAGATTTTTATTTTTTTATTGTTTGATTTTCAATTATATTTTTTGTATTTGTTTTTTTAATATTTATTACTATTAAAAAACTTTATTATGATAATATTACAATTTGCCTTATTGGGCAATAAGTAATTGTAATAAATGTTCTCATCACCATATTTACAATTTTCATTCACTCGCTCATTAATGCATTTATTTAGAAACAGAAACCTCCCAAATCCACTTGGTTGTCACCTCCCTCGCATGCCCAAGAGGAAGTGGAGTCTTGGGAAGTCCCCTACGCCGTTCCGTCAGCCGCGTTTTTGTATATAAAGAAACAGATACAGTCCGTCTGAATCACCGTTTGATCTAATCTGTTCGTTCTCTGTTGTATCTGCCAAATCTCTGTTTTGTACCGTGTAGTATTGCACGTTGACGTTAATTTATATATAATAGAAACATATTCCTGATTTCGGTGAATCGTGATTTAAAATAAGTACCTAACCGGCTTCGTAGGTTCACTAAACATACTCAAATAATAAAAGGGGTTTTGCAAGATAGTACATTTTTTCTTTGCGAATAAGTTATTGAAAATATGAAAATGGTTCCTATAGAAAATATAAATAATTACAGTCAGAAAAACGGGTCTGAAAGATTTTCTAAAGCAATTATAGAAAGTTTTTGAAAGAATGTAAATGAAGGATGGGTTTACAAATCTAAAAATGAGCAATGAACTCAAAGAATAGGGGGAGAGATGGCAGTCTGGGGCACAGGAGACTTTTAGGTGAAATCCGGTTCAGGAGTTGACGTGTCAGCTTACCTCAATCACAGTTACTCCCTGCTAGCTTACATCCAGTGCACCGTACCTATTCTTTTACGGTATTTAATTGTATATCTTGACAATTGTTAATTCAAAACATGACTGTAAACGTTGGCCAATGAGTAGTTCAGTTGTAGAGGTAAGCAGTTATGGAAGGTTGCACGTGATAACAAGAACGTAAATATCGCTTAAAACCTGCAGTATATCATATGTTTGTCGGTAAATAGACTCATATGATTTAGTGAACCTTACTTTATAGCATTTAGATAGAAATGGTGTCCTAACCAAATACCCTGAATTGGCATCTAAATGGCCTCGATGGAGTTCCTGAGAAGCATTGCGGACGCATCGCCCTTCAAGAAACCTCGTAAACAACTTTAAAATTTTATTTGATTACTATTTCTTACATAAGCGGTGCAATGAGGTTAAAATGGTGCTTTTCCAGTGTCCCCCAAGCCTAAACCGGTCAAGAACATGTCATCTAAGCTGTATGCAGGCGTGTCCCCGCTATTCTTCACGAACTCCTTCGTAGGGACGTTTTTGAACAAGGTATACGTGTCCATATATACGTCTGTCTTTGAATTCTTTGTCACCCTCTTCAGTCGCTACTCCCTCTGTTCCCTGTGGATGTTACATTCCTTACTAATTAGAGGTGATTACAAAATGTTTTATTTGTATATTTTATATAAAGTGATATTCCCTATTAATAGTAATACTTTTATCACATTATGAGATATGAGTTCGTTTTAGAAATTATTTAAGTTTAGACACGCTTTTCTCCTTGCGACGGTTCTCAGAGTACTAACGTATTTATCGCAAATGTTTGGTTTTCACGCGTGCTATTGTAACATACTCTTACATCTAAACACATTAATAACATTTAATTACTTGGCGTATTTTTTCTGTATTTTTAATATTTTTTTTTTTTTTTACTTTATCAGGGGGTAAAGAGAGAATGATGGCTCCAAGCGTGGGACAGCGGAATTTAAATGCCAATGAATCCAACGACTACATGACCGACAAAGTAGACAGTAATGGAAAATCGAACAGGTAATGTCGTCTATGTGTAGATTTTCTCAAATTCTTAAATACATCCTTTTGTTGTTGCATTGTTGTAATTTATTCGACAATACAATTTAACGAGGCATTTGGTCAAATTACGTTTAAGATTATCCTTTAATGCTGTAGTAAGTAGTAGTAATAACTTTTTTCAAGTCGTAAGTCGATAAAAACCGTACTGGTAAATCTATCAATTGGATCGGGATAGATGAGCCAGTAAGTTTTTTTTAATGAGGTTAAAGATATAGGTAGTATAGGTCCCTAGTCAGGACAGAGGAAACCTCGTGCGTTAAAAAGGAAGGACTCTTGGATCATTCCATGTTCTGAACGGTCTGCGTTGATGGACAATGAGGACAATCATAAGGCAAGTTGCCTCTTTGTCCATGAGTAAAATGTGCTACTGGAACCGTCTCGTTTAAACACATTTTGCAGAACAGAAGACATCCGAAAAGTCAGAGAAAGAGGAAATAGCGAAGTAAAAACTGTACTTCACTGGAGAACAAATGGTTGAGTTTCCATAGGCCTCAAGTACATCTTGTATATAAGGTTTTATGGAAGTTCCAACCCCGTTTTGGCCACCAAGCCTTAATAGGGGATGGATACAAAATAATAATAAGAATATATTCAAGTTATAGTATGAGTCAGAAAACTATCCTCATTATTATATCATAGTCCCTTATTATAATGAAGTTTTATTATAATTTTGTTCACCATATTCTGTATGACCTGAGTCATTGCGTGTGTTTCAGCAGCCGATGCTCAAGCATGTCGGATGGGGAGAGCTACGAGTGTTACGGAGAAGTAGAGATGGACACCTCCCTCTCCAACCACATCAACGGGTATCTATCTTGTTTATATGACATATATAATACTATGTATTTATGCACATACAATAACAGCACAATTATGTTTTACAGAAGCGGAGAGACGCGTCTTTCGAATGGAAATAGTCTGAAGAGGAACACTTGGCTCAGGACGAGTCTCAAGCGATCCAGCAAGTGAGTGCAACTTTATACTTATTTTTTGGTCGATTAATAAATGTGAAATAGCAAGTTTTTCTAATTTTTAATTCCTCTCAGCTCAGAATCTATTTTAAATTTAACATTAGTCCGTTTTCTAAAGGGTCAGGTTAATGAGAAACTCAGAAAGGTAACATAAATTAAAATATATACAAAAACAGTTTTGGGATCCAATACGTATTTTTATTTAAATATTTTAGCTAATTACATTTTTTATTTTATGAACAGTCTTTCAGTGGGCAAGATAGTTAAACAGTTAAAATTATTTTTGATCAAGTATTGTAATATTATAATATTGTACCTGCATTTTCTACGTCTTTAATTTCATTATTTATTTAATTTATAATCGATTCATTTAAAGTTTGGTCCAGAAAACAATCTTTGATCTGATGTGGGAAAAAAAACTTCCAACTTACAACTAGTGAGATAACCGAATTCTGTATTTCTCTAGCCTGTGTATTTAGTTTAATAGAAAATATGCTTTTAATGTATCATCATTGCATCCAAGGTCCTCTGTTATCAGGGAGATTTTTTGTGAACTCCGGTGAAATTCGTTAATTAACGGTTAAAAAAACTTGTAAGAAAACTGGAACTCGTTGTATGTGCCAAGTTCAATTAGGAAATTCTACATTAGGTTTGGTTAGGATATATCTGTTTGCTATAACAAATATTTATAAAACGGAGAATGAGTTGAAATTTTACACGATGTTATCGAATGTGTGTAATTAAAATTCATTCGTAAAAAACAAATATCACATATTATTAATCAGGGTGATTTACCCAGGGCAATCATTTCGCCAAATTTTCTATAGCTGAAAACTGAAAGATGTGGTCACCCTGCATCCGTGACAATGCAGTCAGATTGGTCACTGGTTAATAATTTAGCTACAGTGTTCTAATATTGACATAACAGTCCACGCTTAAACGTGGTTTGCTGTGCATTTGTCATCACAAGACAGGAAGTACGCTTACATTGGATAAATACCGATTCGCCCCAAGTCCGAATAATATCGTCCCAGTTCTTTCGAAGGATGAATTTATATTTTTCGGATCAAAAGTGAGGATAAATATCATGTGAATCAATTTAATTATTTTTTATATACAAAAAAAAAATGAAGATTGATTCTGAGAGGGTTGTACTGTTTTTGTGTGTTTTTAATGTATTTCTAATCTGTTATTGTTTTCTTTTTTTTCAGCAATCACGAAAATTTACCCAATCGCAGATGGGGTTCATTCAGACAGTGAGTAAATGTTTTCCTATAATTATTATGTTGATGTTAATTCTTAGTATTAATTATATCGTAGAGAGAGAAAAAGTAATTTCAAACAGCATCTTTCATCTGTGTAATGTATTCAATCGTTCTGAAAATTTGAAGGCTTATCCAATAACACATACGGACAACGTTGTATATATTTTGTTGAGGTAAGCAGGAAGTGTATGAAACCAATTCTGGAGTGTTTGGTTAAAGGAGTGCAAATCATAAACTTTCAGTAGACTCATTTTATTGATTATATTTTATTTTTAATAACACTTTAATGTAACTTAATAATTATCGTTATGACGTAAACTAAAATGAATAAAATCTTTGGTTTTTTTTTTGTTCTTATACTGATTGGACCAATAAAAATGTAGATTTTTTTTTTTTTTGCCTGCTCACCAAACACTTGAGAATTAAAACGTACGGGCTGTATATAACTTACTTTTAAAATTCTTCAAGTACTTTGATTCAAAAAAAGAGAAATTTTCATGTTATATGGAACGTTTCGAGAATTATTGCACAATGAAAAATTTAGTCGATCCCACAAAGAAAGCTTAGCTCTTGTGTGGTTCTGTGGGTAGTATACATTACAATGCACTCACCGTATTCCTTGGACCAGAAAAACCTGTCACGTCCCTTGATTATAAGACACTTGTTTCCAATCTCATGACCATGCTGACCCCTAAACGTAGCGCAATTGTGACCCAACACTATTTCTTGAACATTACCCAGAAAGAAAATCAGTCGATTTCCGAATTTGTTGCTGCGTTACAGCGAGACATAGGATATTGTGAATTCAAAGTAGAATGTAATTCCGACTCGTGTAAAAATTCAGAGGGGAAGAAAACAAGTATCTCGGTGAATGATATTTTCCTCAGAGCTCAGTTCATTCGAGGATTACGTCATAACTAGATAAGGGAACAGCTTCTGCAGTCAACTGTGACTAGTTTTGATCAAATTTTAGCCAAAGCCACTGCACTAGAGGCCGCTCATATTGAGAGTGCGGAATTGTCAAAACAGTCTAATACAGGTACTTCATATTTCTCCAGTGACACGTATCACCTATCTGGGTCATCAAATCATCCACAGAGGGATAGGAAGTCTCAATTTCGAAGAAAATCGCAAGACCGTTCGTCCAACCGCCCTGATTCTCGTAATAAATTTCATTCATCAGGAGCCAAAAATAGATCCCACAGCCGAAGTAGAATAGATTATAAAGCATTAGGGATTCAAGACCTATGTACAAGGTGTGCTAGAAATAATCATAGACTAGCAGACTTTCGCGTTGATTATGATAAAGTTCATTGCACGTCATGTAACCGTAAGGGACACGTTTCACGAGTTTGTATCACCACCCTGTCACAAAATAAAAAACCTAGTTACGCATCAACGCTGAACATCAATACGGCATTTCATATCTTGTGGACCTTTTCGAAGTAAACCCCGACTCCGATAAATATATCGTTACCGTCCAAATCAATGGAAAACCTCAGCTCATGGAGGTCGATTCAGGAGCAAGATTTTCTCTCCTAAACGAGGATGATTTTAGGAAATTGAATTTGGGACTAGAAATCCAACCAACAAATACCATTTTTCGAGCGTGATAAACATGAAGTATATTTATATAAAGGTTACAACAAGGTTACAAATAATGGTTACATGATATAAGGGTTTCAATTATATTAAATAGTCATTAGTTTTAATTATACATAACAGTCTCCCCCACTATTCAAGAATTATTAACATTAAAATAGTACCATGAATCAAAAAGTATGTATCTTGTGAGGGAACATCAATACTGAAGTGATATGTTAGGATCTCGAAAAGTACTGCTCAAAAGATATTTAGGATTTAATTTTGTGATTTTTTCCAAACAGTCAAGGACATATAAGAAAACGGCATCGAAAACTCAATACATTGAAACCATAAAAAAGTTTCAACAATCAACAATATAAATGACTTATTCAATATCATTTCAGTCGATTTCAATAAGGACATCTGTGAATAATTTGCCTGTTAAATTTTTTTTAAAGCGGATTCTCACTTATTTAAATGGTACAACCAATAAAATAAGATATTTTCAATAAAATATACCTGGTAGCTCACTTGCGATTATAAGTACCATGTAGAGGTTGACGTTATCGGTATGGAATATGATTTTATTTCTAATAAATATGGACCGTTACATCATAAAAACAAGTACAATAAAATATATAAAACTATATAAAAATATTGTAGATGGATTGATAATAGAAAAAAAAACAAAACTGAAGAAGTCAGTAAAATACAGTATTAAATGAAAACCTTTAAATTATGCATACAAAATAACTTACCAGCTAAATATACAATAATAAAGACCAAGGGAGGTTGGAGTTAAACATTTGGCTATTTCTGCAATAAGCAATCAAATAAAAATAGAAATGCAAAGAATAAAAGTATGAAAATATGGTATAAGAAATGAATCGTTCCTAATCTGTCTGGATGGCGAGGTGTTAGTAAGAGGGTAATAGAGGTTCGTTAAGATAGAGCATGGTGGATAGAGAAGGATATTGTGTGCTGCGGTTCTTTGGGCAGAAGTAAGGTCTCAGTGGTCGGTACTTGTGTTCTGGAACTGAGCTGAGGATTTGAAATGTAGGGTATTGTATATATATAAGGACGATAAGAATCAATGATTTGGAAAGAGGATGACACTCGAGTGCTAGTCCAGAGATGTTAGGTTGAGCTGTATACTACGGCTAGACACTACGTCATTGGTAGACCTCTAGACTACTATGACTGTCCACTCCGGAGCTAGAAAGTGCGCTGGTCCATGTGTACACTGCGGCACTGGGTTCCGCTCTCTAGGGTCCACCTCCACCACTACCATATCCGTGCTTTTCTCTGCACGCTCCAGTGTCTGAGCTACCGACGATGCGCCAGCAACGGAGGTAAAGCTATTTTGCCTAGTCACTACATTTCATAGATTTTTTAATTTGTCTAGTGTGTGGAAATCAGCGAAAAAGTCCGGTAATCGTCAATAATCGTTTGAGGTCTAATTCCGTTTGTAGGTATAAAGTTTTATTCAGGCTGTATCGATTTCAGTATAATAACTGTGAAAGTATTGGGACAAGCGTTTATTATTATATCTTTGATCAATTATTGAATGATTAAAATAAATCCAGGCTCGTGTCCAAGTTCTGTATCAACTGTCGTGGCTCTACTGTGTAATTCATCATATTTCAATAATCAGATTTAAATAATACTTTAAAAACGGTTTTAAAGACGATTATAATAAACGTTCGTAATTATAAACATAACATGGGGCTGATTGAGGATCCCTCTCCCCCCGCAGTCAGGTTAACATGCTGTCCACTGGGTTCCTGGCTTGAACGTTTGCTTTGGGAGAAGGATCTGGTCGTGGTGATCGTCTTCCGCATGTCCTATGATTACAGCCGTAAAAATAAACGTAATTGTTGAACGAATCACTCAAAAATGGTGGTTAGGTGTTAGTTAAAACAGATGAAGTATAAAAACAAAAATTAATCTTGATGAAAAGTATAGGAAATATTTTAAACTAATTATATTATAAAAAAAATTTGAAAATCAAAGAATATAAATCACGTATTTAATGTCGTTCGGGTGAAATTTAATACTTTTTTTTTTGTTGTTGAACAGTTGAAAAGCCAAAATTAGTGACCGATAGATATGGTTTAACAAATAAAATACTAAGTTTTTTTTTACTCTTATTTGTGAAATTACAATTTGCTTATCCAATTCCAATTCCAGCATTAATAATTATGATTTTAGAGCTCATTCAAACTTTTTACACAACTCCATTCACTCAATAGAGTTTTTTACAATAATTTATGGGATAGTCCCTACTGTTTTTAGATAATTTTCATTTGCTTCATTTCGATTGCATATATGTATATACATATGATATATTTAAACAAAATTTTAATGGGTTAAAATTTAACTAATCTTCGATTTGATATATAAAAAAAAAAAAAATGACGAGTTTTGGTCAATCAGTTACTATTGTAACTGGGCTAAGATTTTTCGATCAATTGGCTACTGTTGTAACTGGACTGTGATTCTTGGCTCAACCGGTTTACTGCGTACAAATAATTAATAATTTCGTGGATGTATTTTTCGAGACTTTAGGCATTAGGCTGATGAATTTTCATCAAAATTTACTAGTTAAAGTTTTCGCTTACTATGAATGTCTGAATCAAGTCTCAGCAATAATATAAATATGTTAAAAGTTAAAAAAGTATGACATTGATTATTAACAAGAGGTATAGATATATACCAATAGTGGTGCACAATAAATAGCTTATCAACTGGTACGAATACCTGGTTATCTTCCTATATAATAATAATCATATCTACTTTGTATGGATATTTTTACTACACCATCCTATACTTATATAGTCCAATAACACTGGTCAACATGATTATCGCCTCACGAGTAGTAGTAGATGTACTTAATGCAGTTTTTTTTTATCCTGTTTTCAAATATATATTCGGAATTTCTCCATCAAATACAGGTTTTTTGTCAATATTTATAAGGTTTTTTCCTCCATTAGTCCATTGTGGAGTAAAACCTCTTAGAAAATTTTAAATATGATGGAACGAATTGAGCTAACTCAAAGGATAGGATAATTACTGTTGTGGAGGTTCAGACGTGTATAGGCATGTACAAACGTGATCTAGTGTAGCACACATTCACCAGAGCGATGCCAGTCGTGACATAGTAGTGAACCAGTAAACACTTCATTGCCAGTGCTTTGTGTATCTCAATGTGTATTCCATGTTAACAAGTCTGTTTCTTTTAATTAGTCGTTACAAACTGCCTCGAGTTTGTTTAAACCCGTTTAATAGTTTTAAAGAAATGTCATTACAAAATAATAAGCCATTTTCTTCAGAATATGGCGAAATATAGAAGAAAAACGTCATAGCTTACTTGAGTCAAACGTTTGAAATTATAAATGCCTGTTTCTCGAAAACCTTGCGTAACGGGGGAAAACCTATATCATATTTTAAATAAGAAAAGGTCTATCAAAAACATATATTTTTGTTCCTGAGAAAAGAAAAATTATCATTTGTTCCCCTGCCACACTTGGTCACACTTTATAAAAATATACATTTTTTCCTGGTTATTTGGACCTAATACACAAAAATTCAAAGGAAATCTACCACGTCTCTTCCATCAGCCTAAGCCAAAATCCCAACAAATTCGCTCACTCATGTATTTATCCTCAATTAACCAATGTTAACTACCCAAACAAACTACCAGGACAACATTTAATACTATTATTTTCTTTATTTTAGCCTCTACTTCGATCTTATTTAAAATTTAATTTAGGATGTAATTTAAAATGTGGAATTAGCCTATCCTTAAAATAGTTATTAGGTTGACAAAATAAACATTTTTCAAGAAAATCTTTTATGTTAGTTGTTGGTCCTAAATATGCTTTTCCCTTTTTAAATTAACGTAAAAAACATTAAATTGTAAGGTCATAGCTATAATGTACAGGTGGTTGATTGATCCAGAATGTTCGATCAATAATCCATTATATTAGATTCGTGTCAATCGATCGTGAGTCACTACCTAGTACCGACAATCATCTGTCTTTCCTAGAATGTAGTTTTCATAAGTTTTAGCTCATATTTTGCTTTTGACGTTATTGTGTGGATATATTTAAAGGATATTTGACATATTGTTATGGTATGGAATCAGTTATCTGTTATTTCTCAATTGAACAATTGAAGGTTATGGGTTTCAAACCTAGAATTATTACATTGTGTCTTTTGCCAATTATTTAAATGGCGTACAAACAGAATAAACAACACAAGGGAAACCTATTTAAGCAGTTTATAAGTACTTTATCACTCAGAACTTGTTATCAAATGTACCTCGTTTGTTTTAACAATCTGTAGCATTGAAGATAATTATCCCTTGCATAAACAAAAGTTGAAAAAATAGCTAAAATATTTATAACTGAAAACCCTATTTGGAACGATTCATTTTATGTTTCAGACACTTTCCGTCCTTATATCATAACTAAAGTACTTACAGCGTAGAATTATTATACAGTATTTAAAACTTCCGATCAATTGGATCATTTTTATCGCTGCTTTTGTTGACACACAAAGCTTGAATTAAACTTAAAGTTTAGGTTTAAACTTAAGTTTAACACTACCCCATGGAAGTAGGGCTTATTCATCCCCCCTTCAGCTGTTGTTATATATTTATTACTCCTGCTGAAAAGTTTTGAAATCACATTTACCCGCGAAAGCGAATTTTAACAAGCCTCAGAATAAAAACACAAACAACGTATTCTTATAGATAAACCAAATAAATGGTATTTATCTTAGAAGAATCCGAACTGGAAACGTGCCAGACTCAGTATAAGTAAAATAGCAGAAATTATTTTAAACTGGCCTCATTGCCAAATACTTTTTTCTTTCACTTAAAGCAACTCTCCTCCCTAAATATAGCAACTCTACTCCCAAGGAAGGAAGATATTTTAGTAGTAATGTATTTTTTTTATTTTAGTAAGGTACAGTTTAATTTAAATTATTATTATCTAATGTTTTCACAGTAGATTGGCCATCCAACGCAGTACTGTGAGAGTTTATTTGAATCTACATGGTTCGCCCAGTGCGGATACTGTATGTTCGTTCCAATTCATGTTTACATTTCTAAAAGTTATAAATCATAAAGTAAAAAAAAATTAATAAAAAAAATAATTATATTAAAAAAGTAACTAAATAAAACAGAGGTTTCCTTAAGTATTCATATTTGTTTTTCTTTCTGAGCTTTGTTTACTTCCGAATGCACTCAGTTTTGAGGCAATTGTGAGTTTTGTACAGGCAATTGTGTCAATTAAGCTAGTTCTATAATATATTTGTTCACGTTTACTTAAAGCACATTGTTTGTTGAGTGATTAATTTATTTCTTGGTCCATTGATAAGTTTAAACCTTAAATAAGATGCCCGTAGCTTCCTACTGATATAATGTGGATAGTTAAATAGTCTAACTCGATAGATAATTTTTAAGTAAATATCGTCCATGTCTTCCCACAACTTCATATTTCTATCTTACAAGAGCTTTCTCCTGCTGTACTACCATTATCTCAACTGCTCAAAATTTTGTTTTTTTATTAGCTACTAAATGCGCTTCCAAAAAACAAACAAAAAAACAACAACCAATTTTTGGGAATACAGAATTGGACGTCTTTTACCTAATCTAAACCAACAAATAGCAGTTAAACCATACCTAACCTTTGGTTGACCCTTGTCATGCTATAGCACCATTGTCATGTTATAGCACCATTGTCATGTTACAGCACCACATGCATAACTTGACAAAAGTACTAGTCATGTCACTATAACATGACAAAAGTACTAGTCATGTTACTATAACTTGACAAAAGTACTAGTCATGTTACTATAACTTGACAAAAGTACTAGTCATGTTACTATAGCTCGACAAAAGTACTAGTCATGTTACTATAACTTGATAAAAGTACTAGTCATGTTACTATAACTTGACAAAAGTACTAGTCATGTCACTATGACATGACAAAAGTACTAGTCATGTTACTATAACTTGACAAAAGTACTAGTCATGTTACTATAACTTGACAAAAGTACTAGTCATGTCACTATAACTTGACAAAAGTACTAGTCATGTTACTATAACTTGACAAAAGTACTAGTCATGTTACTATAGCATGACAAAAGTACTAATCATGTTACTATAACTTGACAAAAGTACTAGTCATGTTACTATAACTTGACAAAAGTACTAGTCATGCTACTATAACATGACAAAAGTACTAGTCAGATATAATTAAGTCTTGTGTCTTTCTATTTTGGAATATAGCCATTCAGTTGCAACTTCCTTTAACACACTAATGTCGTTGTTTTCCATCGTCTATTCTAATCGTGCATCAATTTTTACTGCCGTTATATGTATTTTATAGTCATAGTAAATTATAAGCTTGCCTTTTGTCCAATATAATCTAATTATTTTTACTGCATATGCTCTCGTTTACCACTAACACTTGTTAATTTCCCATTCATAGCTGTCGAGACGCTCGACGAAACTATCATTGGTTTCGAACCAATTGTCCGCTAGAAAACATACTCACTGAATATGGAAAACTGTTCAGAAAGCGAAAATGACCATATGTTATTATGTGAGTTTTTCCGTTTTCGTACGGATAGGGAAAGTGTGAAGGTTGTGCCACTTTCTATAATTGGGCATCAGCAGTCAGAACATCGACTTGGCATCGTTTATTGGTAGCACGTGAAAGTCAATAATAGAATGTGAAGGAGGAAGTTTTACTAAACTTAATTAGGTTTGAACCTTCATATTCTATTGTAAATAAAATTATGACGTCTATGAAAAAAAATCACCAAAGTTCGGTTTATTGTCATTTTCTGGTTTGTTGTAGATCTCACTACTTTTAATAACTTTTAGTCAATGGGATTGTACACAAGGAGCATCAGGACTTGTTCCCGGGAACTCTCTAATCACTATTCCAATGTGCTACAAAGCTGAGTCCTGCACGGGTAAATGACCCTGACAATATGATTCCTTTTTGGATTAACCATGGCAATAGCTGTGAGCGTTGCCCCATGGTCGGGCATTTGCAGGGGTTTTTATCATTTTTAAAATTATTAACGAACGATCACCTTGACTTTACCCGTTGAAGAGTTACAATGCAGAACATAGGAAAATCACAAAAATTTGTCTAAGCTATCCCGGACAATTAATTTCTTATATTATACTTGGAGTTACTATAATTAAAATAAGTTAAGTGGATAATCTTTTTGAAAATGAAACCAAATAAAAATTTATCTATACCGCCATATTTTGTCCTGGGCGGGGGGTCCTTACTGATACAGGAGTTGGTAGAGCTTCTGGTGGCCGACATAGCTGTACCGGGTTACAATAACGATTCAGGTACTATTTTTTCGTTTGCTAATAATTATATAAATATATTTATTCCACTAAATAGGATAGATCCTAATAGGAGAATTAATTGCAATAATTGATCTCAATCATACGGCAGTATAAATGCATCCTTGGAAAATAGCCCAAGGATATCCTAAATCCATCTTCAGACTATGGAGGTACTTTAATGCCGATATGGTGAAGAAGGCAAGGATTGTTGGAGGTTTCGGGTAGTCTGATAATTTTTTATAGAATATTTATGGAGGGTTCTGTTTTGAAGTAATAAGGTGCATTTAGTGATGTACTTGGGTCATTAGAGTGGAACGTTTAGATACGCTGGATCTCAAAGGATTTTGTTATCCCTCATAGTTAAAGGCCGTAATTCCAGATTTGTTCTAGTAAGGCTTCGTAGATGAGAAGCTTCGTTGGGGATTAGTTGTTGATTGGTGTATACAGTTGTTTAAACGGTCTGTTGACCTCCAGTATTTTTAATTTCCTGAGGGGGTTCCAAGTTAGTCTTTTGTGGAGATAGAATCCACGGTAATCCACTGTCTCTGATTTTGCGAAAGCAGAAGCGTTAAGAGGACTGGTGGAGAGGATCTGCAATGGTAGATAGGATAGTCCCCTTTCCCTTCATCGGTTGCAGTGCTCTCCGTTTCAGAGATTTATTTGGAGGTTATAAAGATGTTATATAGGGGTCTGGATGGAAAGAAACGGTAGCTATTGAATTAGCTTAGTTGCCAAGAAAAGAGCCAGAAGTAGTTGAAATGACAGTGGTATAAAAAGAATTGAAAAGATGATCCGGAACACTACCTTGAAGGTATCTGACATTTAAAAGTAATTAAAATATTCTTAGCTACACTAGACTTGGAAGTAGCGGTTAGATAAATATGAGTACAGAATGAAGGGCAAGAAAGTGTATTTTGAGGTTTGTTAGATTTAGAGGGTATGAAATCCCACTGTAAAAAAATCTAATGTAAGTAGTGTCTTAAGCAAAGAAATCTAAATACAAACTTATCAAATTGTGTATATCCTAAGCGTAAACATATTTTATTTAAACTTTCAACTTTTTGAAAAAAAGTAATTAAATATTTGTTTAGGGTGTGACGTAATTATTGATTTGGCTTCTAAAATATTATGATCCAGGAGTGTCTCGTATCTTATACATCCTTTTATTTTTATCCTTCTCTTTTTAATTTCCATTGATGCTTGTTGTTTTTTTTTTTTGTGTTCCGTTCCATTTCCCCTTTATAGTGGATTAGACCAAATATTTGCGCTGCTCCCTCTCGAAACCCTAGTCCTCCTCCGTCCTTTCATTAGATTAATGGAGTAGACAAAGAATCCATATCAGCTCACGGCTGATTATGGTGGATGAAAGTTGCTCTGCGGTGTCATTTTAGTTTTGCTAAACTTAATAATCTGTTTTAAAATATATCTTGATTACCACCGTTGGGAAATACTCTAGATATAGGTTTTACTTCGCCTTCGTTCTGAAGGTGGTATGGTGCTTCGAAATAATCATACTTGGGGTAATATTATACTGCAACCAAACATTTTTAAGCAATTTGTTTTCAATTTATTTTCTGATGTTAACTCTTGATTATTCAAAGTGAAATTAAAATTTCTCCAGACGCTCCATAAAAGCAGAGTAAAATATTATTTATTTACTAGGCCATTTGGCGCAGGGATGGCTCGGGTAGTAGAGCACCTTAGCGGTGCGGTAGGTGGTCCCAAGGTTTAGGAATCCCGGCCGGGCAATAATTTTTTTTGGTCAATAATTAAAACAAAATAGAATGAACCTTTCTATCGGGTTTTCAACAGAGGTTACGCCAAGTAATTAGTAAAAAGTTCAGGAATTTGACATATTCTAAGCTGGTCATCAAACTTTTTCTGATAACGTTTCAAAGTTTGCCTTTTGTTTGCATACTCATTTATCGATTATTTTTCTTGATAAAACTATGCCCATTCCAAGATTAGACAGTATTGACAAATATTTAATGCTCAAACTTAAACAATCGTTGTCTGTACTCTGGAGAACCTCTAGAATAAACTATCGTAATGTTGGCTTAGACCGGGGTAGTTGATATCTAGGTTTCTAGTTTGCACAGATCAATACAGTGGCACGCTGGAGCCTTTGAGAGTGACCCCGTATTGCTAACTCAGTTATTTTTTAAATTACCCTTTTCCCTCGGGATAGTTTCCCCATAATGATAATTCCACTTCCTCCTTTTTTCTTTTTTAGCGTTTTCTTAACTTCGGAGTGCATTTTTATCAGCACTAATATTTGGAACACCATTAAAAATAAAAAATCTCTACATTTGTAGGCTAGAATTTTACATTATGGTGTGAACTATCATCGCTAATATTTCGTATAATATCTTTGTTTTTCTGTTATTTGAGTAGGTTGTCTGTTACCTATTTACTAATAACTATTATAAATGAAGGAAAAACAATTTAATTTTTTTGCTTATGAGATATTTGAGAAAGCTTACCTCTGGTTGCTTCACTGCAATAATCTACGGCGTTCTGAAATATTAAATTTTAGATTGATAGTTACGACCGTTATTGTTGCATATATAAATATAGGCAAAATCTTCCAATTACATTTTGTGAAGTAAATGCTTTCCCCTTTTTGATCATTAATTAAATTAAATAAATATAATATTTTTAGGATAGTGTTGGATAATTAAACTTTAAATGTAGTTTTGATTCAACATAGAGTAGTAGCAATGGTTCTGAGATGTTGTTGCTCCGAGATGAGGTAGCAGCAGGTTCAGAGAACCACCCGCCAATCGATTTCTCGCTTTACTCTGCAGCAAAGTTGAGAATGCTTTATTTAACAGCCACTAATTATTTTTTAATTTGATCCAACATGCCCGATTGAAGGTGTCTTAAAAAAATATGTAGAACAGAGAATCAAGACTGATTTACATTTTTATTCAGATGTACTTTCTGATAAAATTGATAGATTCTTAAAAATGATAAATATAGGTACACATTATCATAGGTTGCTGATTCAAGGGATTATCCCCCCTCTCAACATTGCTATACGGGGTCATCATCACATTGGCTCCACATATGAAGCCATGGTGAAGTAAGGGCGTGGCCCTTAAAAATTGTGTCACGTAAATTTTGCAATAAACTGTAAACTAGGCGGAATATTCTAGTCTATATAGAATACTCATTCCGGCATGTGATTAAAGTTATCACGATTCATGGAATCTATTAAATAAGCAAGAGAGGACTTCCTCGAGCTAATCGAAATGCTTCCCTTCAATGGCTGATGAAATATTGGTTACCCTCCCGTGTTTGTTGTATTGATTCATTCTGATTCTGTTGTTCACTCAACTTCTTGAGCTATAACTTTATCTATTATAATAGCTTTGACATCAAATACTGATTATTTGATATCGGTACTGAATATCTGTACATATTTGACTAAGGTGGGTTAAGGGAATTCCTCACTACCACAAGGACTCCATCCCATTAAATATTGATTTTACATCGTTAAACGATTTGACTTGATTCTTTTAGAAAAGAAACTGCAATTTTTTTCTGTCATGCAATGCTGTAGTAGGATTTGAAGGTCCCGCCAGAAGAAATTAGCCTACGGTGGATGAATACATCCAACGTAGACATATCAAATTTTTTGACTCCCTAGTACTTGACAAACCCGGTGTTATATAACCCCCGCTCCGTTTCCCTATCGATAGCAGAACGCTGTCGCGGCAGGAACGCTTTAGTCTTAGGATCAAGTTTTAGGTTTTGGTTTATAGTTCCCTCATTGTAATCTAAATTTCATGACTGCTATCAACAATCGACCTTAAAGTTTGTTGTGTATGTGTCCATTTTTTTCAATATTCTTATCACCTTGTGACAAAAAGGGCCTTTAGGCCTACTTGTGGGACTAATAATTGTTTATTTGATCCCTCTCTTCCATCTATCTATTTTAGATTCAATGTGTTAAATATTTCATTCAACGATATATAATATTTATATAGATGAAAATGTATCAATGTGTGCGTTTGCATTTTTCATAAATTAGTTTATTTTTTTGAAGGATCATCGTCCCAGATAAAATTGTCTTTTTAATTAATTTATACATTTAGTGCTCCATTTTATTTAAGCTGTAACTTGCCAAAGTTCAAATTTTCTTCAGATTTTTCTGTTTGCATTATGATGTTATAGTTCAAGTACTTTCACGTAGAAAAGGGTACTTAAAAGTTCTGTTGCTAGAGCTGGAAAGTTTTATGTTACGCATATGGCAAAACTTTCTGAACTCAGCTCAAGTTAAATAAGCCTGGTTTAGAATGATGTGAAGAACACAAAAAATGTTGGACTTATGGACTTTTCAAGAGCTCTACCCCCAACCCCTTTGCCTTTTTGTATCCTTTGACCGGAGAGTGGATTAAGGCTCTAATGAAATTTAGCAAGGTCCTCTCGAATGACGTCAGTTCTGGAATATTCAAAGCCCTCCCCCTAAGGCATCACGTCCGACCTGGAAGTAAGCAGGAATAACCGAGTTAGCGAGGGTGCTCTCGCTGAATAACTCAACTTTCAGCCACTTACTTCTAACAGTTCTTTCTTTCTCGAGAGGAGTCTGACCCTCTGGCTTTCAGGGCAGTCTGGTTGATATAGATCTAAGAGTTAAATAAATCTTTCGCTTTATTTTACCAAATTGCTTGTACTATGTCATGATTAACCTTGTTGAAAATTTTAAACTTTTTGGAGGGAACGCGATTTTCAAAAGTGTTTTTTTCCTTAGTAGAATACATTCTATGCCGGCGTATTATCAATCTTAACTCAAACCCGGACTAAATTACATTTTTTTGTTTATTCTTGAAATCATTCACCAGTTGTAATAAATCGCATACTGAATAAATATAAATAGTTTATCTAGAAGTCAGATATGGATGGATTATTATACTTGTTACATACCAGAAAATCTTACCTTACTCTAGAAAATGAACTGCTATTATACAAAACAGTTATGCTGCGTTAAAAAGGTAATTTGGACTACAGACTAGAATAATAGAAGACTGCCAAACAAACGAACATTAAATTAATCCAAACATTCCAAACCTAAGTCCTCAGTATTGTAGTCAACGTCCCCTTCTGTAATACAAACTCATCCCTTTACAGTGATCTTCTTATCCTAACTGTACTTGAAAATTTTTGTTGTTGTTCCTATACGCTTATCCAAATCCTCTTGTCAACTCCTCATCCAGAAACACTCTGCCTTACCTCCTCCTTGTCGCCCAAAACGGTGTCAACTATTCTCTTGAGTGGGGGATTCTGGGCCGATGGTGTGTGTATTTTATGAATGTGAATCGTTCATAAGCATGAATGGATGCTCAACAAGAAAATTGTAATTTTTCAAATTAAGATCTTTATATATAGAAAATAAAAATAAAATAAATATGTAGAGTGTGACAAATAATCTAGAACTATGGTGCTTTTGTAAAGTACATTCACATTTACTGTGGTAATACTTTTTTTTTTTAATTACATCATATCAGTTGACGTTCAGATGTCAGCGAATTTCTACATAGTTTCTGACGACCCTGAGATCAGCACTTAATTGAAAATTAAAGTAGGTAGGTCTTTTTGAGAACCTAACATTCTCCAGGAAAACGTTTTTTAGTCATTAGGACACCGTTTTTAACTTAAAATAATTTCATCTGCTTGTTAAACAGTAAGATATTGCTATCGCGATCTTCTAAAGCACTGTCAAACAGTAAATTCTTTTAATCACTGCATTGATTTGGCATCAGTGTCAACATAGTCACCAGTTAATGAAACGTACTTAAGAAGCATATTTTTTATAAAATTGTTTTCTTTATGTCTGGCTATTGGTGGGCTTATCAGACAGTCATATTAACAAAAAGAAAGGTTTCTGCTTTTTGAAAAAGTGAAGCTCTAAAAACATTAGTAAATAACATGGGGCATCCGTAATGACTATGTTTCTAGTCAGAAATACAAAGCTTCTCACAGAATAGAACAAAAGCATATATGAAGTCAACAGAATAATAAGCCCTAGATGAGAAGGCGATGAATAGACACCCTTGACCTAGCTACAATAATTAATCAGGTATGTTGATGAATGATCCGTAGACCATGGTCTGATAGATTTATTATTCACAGCAATCTATTCACGTCGTCTATTCGTAGAGCAGATCTATGATGGAATGTCTTTTCGAGCCGGCTATATAGATAACATTTTAGTATATAATTCATTGTCCTAAAAATAGACGAATCCTTGTACCCTCACCTTTATGGAGTTTCCAGCAATGGAATATGTGATAAATCTTTTTATGAATAAACGTATGTGTAGCGACCGCTAACTACATAAGATAAATCAGTCTATTGCATATATATTGTAAAAAAATGTAAATAACATGACCAAAATATAAATCATTGTAAATGTTTTAAACAATGAAAAATGCGGGGAGCCAATTAGTTATATGAGCCGGGACGCCAGCTGTCAAGCAGGTATAAGACCCAACCGCCGGGAGAGCCTCCCCGGCTCTGTTAGAGAACAAAGGAAAGCCACATCATTGGGTACTACATTAGCGGTGCTCATTGGTTACTGGCAAGGCTCTCCTGTCAACTACCGGCTCGTGGCTACCCTGCTTGAAACTCTGAAACTTGACTGCTTCTTTATGAAAAACCTTTGCATCTTTTTCTTTCCTCGCCTCGTTACGTTTTAGTCCAGCGTTGTCAGCTTCCTAGTGGGAATCTCTGCATTCGTCTCGCTAAATCTAGCACCTCCTTGGGAGAGACTTCTCCCTAGTGGACAACGGTTGTCGTGGCCCCGCAAACTTACCAAGCAGTGTCTCCCGCGACAATTCAGTCTGCCTCTCTCCGGTTCACACTCGCCTTTGGGATCCGGACGGATTTCGCCTACCCTCTGAGACCGAGTGTGAATTTGTGGTCATTCCAAGACCACACAAACATATAAACATACCCTCCCTATACCTCTTCTCCTGAACATAGTGCATTGTCGGAGCACATACCTATCAAAAAAATGGAGTCAGATAGTAAAGCCGTCATAAAACGATTGTCCAGGATGTAAACTCAAACACCCCTCACTTATCACCAGGGCCAGGGTAACTAGGCACCCCCCTTGTGACGACCCGACAGTATGATTTGTAGAAAAAATAACGCCATTATAAAGATTTTTAAAAAATAAATTTTTCATTGCATCACTACTATCCTAACCCACTTTTTGGAAATTAAAAAAATTACCAAGACACAATGGATAATTTTTCAGTTCCCGTATTTTGAGGGCTGATAACGAACGGTTGAGGATTTTATTATTGTTTAATCTAGAGTTTCGAATTTATCGTAAAACGGTATGCAGCGAATTAAAAGTTTATCTCAGAGTTTTGTTTCATTCCATCACCAAGTAATAATTTGAGTTCTCGAGGTATTTTTGTAGTACAATTTTTCTCTTTAAATCAAATTACAGAATTAAACTATAAATAAATTACCGAACTGTTTTTGTACTGCTTCTACAAAATGGTTTACCGAATGGCTAAAAATACACGATGAGTCGGGAAGCAATCATTACGGTCAGCTCACCCGTTGACATTTAAAAATGCGTGGATGTACCGAGTGGTCGATACACTGACTGCGCTGTGAAGCTCGTTAAATTAAATATTCAAATTTTTTTTTAGTTTATCCTCACAATAGTTTATTCCCACTTATTGTATCTTTGGTATTATACAATAATAACAGATACAAATGCTTACTTACTGTATATAGGGGTGAGCTTTTTTTCACAATGGACTTTCAGTGTTGATAGTACTAGGCTTTACTATTCAAGCGATCAATTGTTGTTTTTAATTTTAACTTGTAAGTACTTAAGGTTTGTAGAGCATAATAATAAAATAATAACAATAATATAATATAATAATAATAAGTAACATCGTGGAAGTGTGACACAATTGTAAATGAATTGCGAGCTTCTATATGTCAGTTGAATATAAATTTCTTTTAGTGGAATCAATCAATCTCGATCTGAACCAACATTTTTCAATAAAATAAAGCCAAAAAATCAGCTATATTTATCTTATATAAAATTCCAAACTTACTATAGAGTTATTTAGTTATAATTGTTTTATTAAAGCATTTATCAACTTACGCAGTCATACCAATATCACCTAACATAATATAATAAAAAAATAGTTTTTGAGAAAAATATTCCAAAAACCAAGAAGAAACGTTATTCTATTAGAATCTAGATTTGATTATTTTTGTAACATTTTGTTGGCAAGAAGTTATTATTAAGTTTTTAATTAATATTTTTTCTAAATTATAGTTTAAATGTACTTCATTCATAATCAAGAGCGATGATGATTGTCTTTTGTTTTAAGACTAGATGCAATGCATATTAGTATAATATTGCATTTTTTTATTACGTAAATATTGAAAAAAATACATTTGAATTTAAATAATTACGCTATGAACGTTATGAAGAATCTATAATTATGTATGGTTGATAGGTTTATTATATGATAATTTCATGTCGACAGGAGATTAGAACTATTATGAAATTCATACGATGTGCATTTAAATATTCGATTCTTGGTGAAAGATAAATTGACCTTAACGCTTGATGAAATAGTGTGAATATATAAAACAGTGTATATAGTCCACTAAAGGCCCAACATAACATGTATATATATATAATTTGGTACCATACTTAATATATCAGGAAATACTTAATTTATAACTACAATTAATTGATCATTATTTTTCATACAGTCGCTTTTCTTTCTATTATCCCCGGGGATCAAGTAAAACTTTCATGTCCTCGTCTAGGAAACTGTGTGCGGTAAAAAAACTTTCATGACAGTTTTTATGATTTTGCCCAATTATGTTTAATTTTAGCACTAAAATAAATTACATGGTATTAAATAGATATTAGGTAGACGTCGAGATCTCTAATTGATACTTTACTCGATATGATGGAACACTACTTATCATTCACCGCAAATTAATGTATAAAAAAAACTTCATTATTTTATATGAGACTGGTTATTTTTAGAATCATCGTGACATCAATTGGTACAACCATGCAAAGTAATTAATGAATTTATTTTTGGCACCACTGAGGCATCGAATGAAACTAACATGCAAAATAGCATCTCTCTTTGTAAAACACGGAATGAGGTGAAACTCCGTACCCAATTCTAATGGCAGTGGTAATGACTTCTTGTAATTAGAATATCAAATAAAAATAAAATCTTTAATTTGATACGCTTCATAATATGGTAGGGTTCTGTTTGTACCAAGTAATTGATTAATAAGCCGGGTTTTATGGTGTCGGGTCGTCACGAGGGGGGTGCCTAGTTACCCTAGCCCTGGTGACGAAGTGAGGGTTGATTAGGCTATGACCTGGACAATCGTTTTATGACGGTCTTACTATCTGACTCCATATTTGATAGGTATGTGCCCCGACAATGCACTATGTTCAGGAGAAGAGGTATAGGGTAGGTAGTGTATAGTGGTAGTGTATAGGTATAGTGTAGGTAGTTTGTCTGGTCTTGGAATTACCACGAATTTACACTCGGTATCTGAGGGTAGGCGAAATCCGTTCGGATCCCAAAAGCGAGTGTGAACCGGAGAGAGGGAAACTGGATTGCCGTGGGAGACACTACTAGGTAAATTTTGTCCGCGAGGGAGAGGTCTCTCCCAAGGAGCTGCTAGTTTTAGTGAGGCGAAGGCAAAGAATCCCACTAGGAGAGTGTGGGGTCTGACAAGGCCGGACTAAAACATAGCAACGTTAGGAAGAGAGGACCAAAGCTTTGCATAAATGAGAAGGCCAAGTTTTGAAACATCAGTGCAGCCGCAAGTTCACCAGTTAGAGAGCCGTCGTGAGAATAATTTACAGGCGAAATCCCGGGTCTATTTATACCCGGCGTGCCTTGTTAGTACCCAATCATGTGAGTTTTTATTGTGCCCAATGAGATATCAGTATGCGGTGGCCCTTTGTTCTCGTAGTGACTCAGGCCTCGTCCGGGTCGCTTGCTACCAGCTCTGGGTAGAGGGTGAGGGTTTCCAGCCTCTAACTGGTTTGTTTGCAGCTGCGTCTTTTATTGTTTACTACATTTACAATGACTTCGGTAATGTTATTTACATTTGTTTAAATTAGTTTACAACATATATACAATAGAGTATACGGTGATTTATCTTATGTAGTTAGCGGTCGCTACATATGGAGTTGAATATTTTTTATTGCTAGTCAAATCTCAACAAAAAATTTTATGATTGAGCATAGGTGAAACAGAAGACTGTCTATCTCATGAATAGACATACTCATAGGAGACGCACGGATGAAAACTTAAAAAGTTTCTGATTTTGACGAAAATTCAAAGAAACCATCAATTAAATATTGTTTATCAAGACGTTGAGAATTTGAATTTTTCACCCTGTTCACAATTGTAGGTTTTATTACTTTTTTTTAATACCGGCAAATTAATTAATAGGAGGCCCGGTCGGTGCACACCTCCAGTTTTAAACGTGCGGTACTGTATTTATGACTTAGGTTACATAGGATATAAAGCAGTAGTGTACACATAGTTAAGTTGCGGTGGCGTACGTGCGTACGGCAGTAGTTTTTTTCTAATCCTTTTTATAAATGGAGATATTCAGCATCGTCTGTTTTGTTTTAAAATATTGGTATTTTTTCTACACTATGATAGCAAGTTAATCATGTTTTCTTCGATTGACATACTCTTACATCGTTGGCATCCGAATGCGTACGAGCATCAATTCACAACCGTGTGTATTGCATTGCTCCGTGTGGCACCTTATGTTTTAAAATGTCATGTGTGCGGTAAGGCTCGTACTTTATGAAGGTCGATATATATTTTATGTATTCCCAATATTAATGTATATAGGAGTTCGATGCCAAATGTTATGTCACTTGAACAAATTTCTGACAGTTTCCAAAACGCTGTTCATTCAACTGCTTTTGATAAATACGAATTTAACATGTTACGACGCTAGTTATTTACGATCCTTCAGTCAGCTATGAGATAGCGGATAAGATGCGTAGAGCTGCGGCTCCGCATGGAGGGTAAGCCCCCGTAGTGGATGTAAGGGGTAGTTCAGGTGACCGTAAGGGTGGGAGGAGGGGGTATATCGACCGGACCACCCCCTCCGGCAGCCGACAGTGTCAGTCGGAGGAGGTGCCTGCCTGCGTCCGCCTTTCCCTTTGGTAAGCTACGACTTTTGGTCTGTTCGTTTTTCTGCCTGTGATAGACAAAACTGACGATTCGGACATCCCCTCTTCTCTCAAGCTTAGCTCAATATTGTTGGCCAATGCAGCGTGTTCACTTCATACGCTTGGCTATTATGCTATAATGTGTTCATAAAATGTATTTAATTCTTTTAATATCCGTCGACACCTTGTACAACGGATATTTAGCACTATAAATTGTAGGTTCAGGTACAGAGGGGTGTAAATGTGGACGCCTTAAGGTCCACGTTTTGAAAATTATTAACCAGGCATGTTTACAAAAAAAACAGCCAATTTTCTCAATGAAATCTGTGTCGTTTTGAAACGTTTGGATATATTTTACAAATTACATAACAACAGGCAATTACATATGTGCTACATTTCGTATGACCGTTTCGAATATTAGTTCTTATTTTAAAGTTAATCGTCGTGTCGTTTGGCTTAATTTGATTATGTTAAATAGGTTTTATTGTTTGAAACTTTTTATTACTTTGGAATTTACATTAAACTTAAGTTTTATATTTCTACTTATATTATGTTAATCTGAGGTGCATTTCTATAGTTTTTTTTATGGTTTAATTGCTGGCTGTAGGTTATGATTAAGTAAACTACGTCCAATTTTGCCAAAGTTTATATTTTTATTGTGTAAGCGCTTTTGGTAACTTGCGGAATCAGACTTACTACGGGTACAGACATTTGTATGCCTTGCAACGTATGTATAAGAAACATTTTGAGCACTTGACAATGGTAGTATATCTGACGAAAGCGCTTGTAAAATAAATGTACACACTTGTGGAAAGATAAATTGCACGTTGTTTACTCACTTCGCGTTCGATGAAATTAAAGACAAGATAATACCTGATTATACACCAATATTTTAGACTACTTCAAAATTTTACAGCAGGTCACGAGGCCAAAGCCGCTTTAGTCTCCGAGGAGGATTATATGGATGAGTGGCGCAGTGCAATGACTGTGCTAGGGGATAAGGATGGTTAGATAGGTTACTATGGAATTTTTATGAACTTGGAAGGGAGGAGTTCAAGAATGTAGGGTATACTAAGATCGTAATGAAGGTTTTTGTTGCTCACGTAATAAGGGGCATTTACTATTGTTCTCAGGACTTAAAAAAATAGTGGTTTTGTTATGATTTAAGGCTTCCAAAAGCGTTAGTAGAGCCAAACAATATCTTCCTTAAATGTACTCAACCCAAAAGAGCGAAAGTGGTCAACAGTTTTAGGCGACCATTGGGAAGCACCTTGCGTCTTCTGATCTTTGCTTCCACTACACCTGTGAGACGGCGACCCCGTTGCAATTCATAGACGGACAATTCAATTGCATGTGTTATGTCGAACGAGTACGATTGATTTTTGTCAAAGTGGAATATTTTGGGGTTTATTCTAATTCATAGAAAACATATTATACTCGTGTATGTTGTGCCTATCTTGTCCTAGCACATTAATTTTCCGCTACGGAACATCCTTCCTCCAGGATAAAGTAATATAAAGTTAGTATCGTTGTATAACGATTTCGTATCTCGATTGACGATATTGTATGACGTAGTATCGTCGGTCAAATGTTGTTTAAATATTTGCTTAGTCTATATCAAAATTTCATGTTTAGGTAATCCGTGGTACTGCAAGGTGCACTGACCCGGTTCGAACACGCCATTTGAAAAGATCGATCTAATCTATTCCGAGCAAGCAGCTCTAATCGTCTAGAAAATATCTGGCCTAGAACCTTGAGTAACTTTTGAATTACTTCTAAGTATAAAAAAGTCGACGGTGATTTGCATGTATTTTCTATATATGACTACTAGAGTTAAATGACATCGTGACCTCAAAGAGCATCTCCAAGCATGTATAAATCGAACAGGGCACGTGGCAAGTGCGCCTCAACTTGAGACAGAAAAAAATGGTAATTCTTCCAGTAGTGGCCAAATAACAAACCTTTCAGAGCTAGGATTCCACCAAAGTCATCCATATCACAATTACTTTGACAAGTATGTCCCAACTTCTCTTTTGAATATTTATTTCTAAACCTAAGAAGAAGCTAAGTATATGTATTATGTTTATTTTATAAAATAACGATCATTACTCTGCATAATTTAGGCTAGTTAATTCAACTATATGTTGTAATCTTTTCTAACAATCACAAAAAATTCTCTTTTTTTTTTTTAATGTCAAGTACTTAACATATTGTAAGCTGAAGTTGATACAAGTGTTAGTAGCTCCTTTTCATTTTCATGATATCAAAATAGTATTTTTTTTTTTTTTTTATACTATTTTCAAAACAATTATGTACTAAATTTTTTTTAGTAGTGTAAACAGTTGAGGGCAGTAAAATATCATGAGATATGGTCCAGGTGTGAGTTGGGGTACTAATGAAAGTGATTGCAAATGAAACCTACTTGGGATTTTATACTAACAATACTAATAATATAAAATTAGTAGTACCCTCTGCGTCACTATGCTATTTATTTGTTTTATAAACATCATTTTTTACCGTAGAATTTTTATAGCATATTGCATCATAAACGAAGTACATTACTACGTGAGCCGGTGTGTTATGTAAAGTTTCGGATAAATTTAATATTTACGATTCCTGTCGTACCCAGACTCACTTAAGAAGTAGTCAGTGCCTCTTGAGAAGTGAAACATCTTCCTTTGACCTCGGAAATAACTCATTTTTATAAATATTTGTGTTTGCACCAGGAATCTTAAAAATCAAGAATTCCCCAAACGCCAGAAAATTGCGCCGGCTACGTCGTGAGAAGCTATATGTTACAAACTCAGCGTTACAAACTTGCCAACAGTAAGGCATAAACAATAAACAAATTAATTAAACAAAGTCAAAAATAATAAAGAAATAACTATTCATTTTATTAAAAACAAAAATAATAACTGATCAGCAATTTAACCAGGTCTGAATATTAGTATTACTAGTATAAATAATTGTTAGCATAATTCACGTATAAAAATTACGAAAAAGTTTTTAGTCACGATACGATGGATGTTGGGAGAGGAGTGCGGATAGTCAACCGCAGGGCGGCGATGTGCACGGAGAGATATGTTGGCGAGATAGGCCGAGAAGTCCAAATTTGTCTTGTTGTTCGCAGGGGAACAGACCCGTATTCTGCTATCTTCATCACTGACTAAGTCAAGCTCAGGCCTAAAGCCTTGTCCTCTAATATGCAAAGAGGTATTTATTTACTTCCTCGAGCTTTATAGTCTTTCGAACTATTTTCTCTGTATGTTGATGTAATAAAATAAAAATTGCTGTTAAAGAGAAATAAAATAAATACATTTCATAACTTTTAAAGTTTTAATCTTAAATATATGTCCGTGTATACAATATTTACACACACTTTTCCTAATTTTCTCTAGAAACAATCAGAAAAAGAAGGAAAAAAGAAAATAAATTTATAATTTTAAATTTTCTGACCCATCTCATTACCATAGTAATAAAAAATATTGTTAAAATCTTTTCAAACAAAAATTAAGTTTAAACAAATAAATGAGGTCTCTCTATTTTGAATTACCCTTCAAACCAAAATTCATTTACTGCCTATGGAGCCCGAACAATATGTAAACATATTAAAAAAAAAACATAGCTAGAACTTATCAAACGTAACCTCACTACAATTAGAACGTGTATCATATATAAGTATCATGCAGGTTTGTTATACACATTTTTATATTTGTACTTGTGCTACTTCGAGAAGTAATTTCGCATTTTGAAACTATCGATACAATAATAAAACAAGTTAGGCAAGGTAATATACAGACGTAACTGGAGAGCTAATACTCCCACCTGTGGAAATTATAGATAGCATTTTTAGGAGAATGGAGAAGGAAACACAGGAGCTTCTGATACCTGAAACCACTTTCATTAGCACACGGTCTAACTTTATCGTCGTTTTGTTGCAACTCCAAAATATGTTATGTTGATGGGAAAATGTTTTTTCCCTTCTCGTCATATTATTTCAGCTCCTAATGGGGGAAATTAATTTACCTTCACTATTTCTCTTCGTGCATTTGGCACGCCATGAAGTAATTAATTTCATTCCACTGGACAAGCCAAGTTTTAATACCCCTCTCCGCAGATTGATTGCTACTCTTTGATGAAAAGTGATGATCATTTATATAGCATGACAATATATTTCTTCTTGATTATAATGCAAGCACTCTTATAAAAATAAGATCATTCGCAGTTATTAAAACTATACTGATATATTGAGTCTTTAGAAATATAGAAAGCGTTTAAAAAAAAAAAAAAAAACCCTGGAAAGACTAACCTTGAGAGTGTAGTTACTATATATAATTGTTTTAAATTAATTAATATAAAGACTTTCTATGAACATTTCGGGTCTAAATATATTTTTGCAAAGATACATAAATGTAATAAAAACAACAACAAAAAAAGTCATATCTAGTTAAAAAAAACAAAAACGTTTCCGATACTAGAAATATCATCAATTTTCGAATCCCATCATTAGCTATGAGAAAAAAAAGTTCGCTACATCTCTGATTAGTACATAACAATGGGAGACTGTCTTATTATTGTAATCAATAACCAGAGCACATAAGAAATACGAAATAATCATAGGCTCCTGGTTTGGATGATGTAAGGTATGATTTTCTGAAAAATGTATCAACTTTTTAGTAACTTTGTGCAATAACATATTAAACAATGAGGAGGTGGTAACAGCACGCAGGTGGAGGTGTGACGTTGAATAAATAGGATAATTTAACCAAGCCTTAAAACTATCCATTTTGAAATTGTTACATAATTAGTATATGGCTAAGAAGGCAGCTCTCCTATACTTGAATGTCAGTCATCAGTCAAGCTCAGAACGAGGTTGCAGGGATAATATCTTCACACTGAATTCTCTAAGACGAATGCTACGAAAAACCATGTTTTTGTCGATTTCAAAAGAACGGTTGACATAGTAAGCCGCTACTGTGGGCAAAGCCTTTTCATCTACGAACAAGCTTACTTCTCCTTGGATCTGGAAAACGAAATACAAAGAAGCATTGATATAACTGATGGATTTATTGAAAGAAAATCCTAAACCCGTTCTTTTTTTTGTTATTTACCGGGGATCTAGAACGTTTATTCAGATCACAGGGTTTATCTGATATTTAAATAGCTATAGAAATTGATATTGTTTTTTTCTTTTTTCTGTGTACCGATATATCGACAATTATATAGGAGATTCTCATCCTGATTGCCAAAAGAAATTGAATTATCTACCTATATTGTACAAAGAAGTAAACAATGATACAAAAATTGTGCTACACACAATTATTTTATCATATCTCAAACTTTAGTGACCACAAATTTAATGTGATAAATCAATTGGAATGGTTAATAAACTTTTATCCTATGTATCATTTTAAATTTTTTTCTGGCCCAACTAAATTATAAATTAATTCTAACAATATTATGTTTCTCTAACAAAAACAGATTAAAAACCAAAAACATAATTCAACTTGCTGTATGCTAATATAGTTCATTGTACGATGGTATTTTAGAATGTAATAAACAGATAAATTTGAGTTACTCAAATAGCAAATTGTCTTACTTAGCAAAACTATACGTTCGCAATATAACCTGTCACATTAAACCAAATGAGGAATGAGCAATATTTAAAATTTAAATATGCCAGAAGACCTGTTTCTATATTCTCCTTACTTTTTCTAAGAAAATACGTACAGTCATTTTAAATAACATTCTTTTTCCGAGCACCATTAGACAGATGTCAAGAAATCCCTAATTCATTTATTACTAATGAATAAATAATGATTCTTTTTTTTTATTTTGGCTATTGTTGTCATTTTAGAATTAATATTATTTTTGTTTTAGTTGATATTACGTTTCATTTTATAATATAATGCTTATAAATATTGGTATGGGCAAAATTTAAATAATGTTGTATGTAAAAAAGGCAGAAAAAAACCAAAAAACCTTGACATACATTTGAGTAATTAAAGTCTGTAGTTATAAAGGAGGCATCCTTATGAAACAATAAAAAATATCCTATATTCCATTATACTGATATAACATCATTCATTAAATGTTATATCACGTCCCAATTTTTTTTTAAATATTTATTTTAATTTTATTTATGTAATTTTTTAGATCTGGAAAACGCCTGGGTCCTGGAAGTATAGGAAGGTAAGTCCCTTAACTTAATTGAGTATTTATATAATTGAAATTCATATTGATGAAGAATTGTATGCAATCTTTAAGTGTTACCGAATGTCATTTATAAATATATCAAATTAATGTCGGGAAAAAGGTTGTATCACACCCAGAGTTGTAGAACAGACACCTTCGTTTAGTTCATTAATTAACACATGTAAGCACTGTGATTTTTTTGCTTTTTAAAATTGCATTTTTGGTGTCTATAGGTCTATAGACCTTTTATGTCTATAGGTAGTTTTAAGACAACTTCAATTATTTAGCATTTCAACTCATGTATGGTCTTCATACAATTTATTTTATTTTATTTTATTTATTTTTTTGTTTATGTCCCCATGTTACAAAATATAGATTCTGCAAACGAATCTATTTACAATTGCTTCATTATATTGCCTGTAGCATGGTTACATTTTATACAAAGTCTGTTACACATTTTATTAACATTTAATACCTCATTTTAGCTTACATTTGAAAGTATAACGCAGCATTGTGTGATTTTGTTGGCTTAAGCATATTTTTTTAATGGAGTCGCAGAAATCCGCGCGTGCTACATGTATTAGTTAGATTTGTGCTGATAACATCATGTGGAGTCTAAATATGCAGATGAGTGACCATCTTGTAAATCAATTTAGGTCCGAGTCAACGGGCATGTGATTTACGTCTGTCGTCCATTGATTATCTGTGACTTCGAAATGAAGCATACAATATATTATCCTTTCCTATGTCGATGTACTCTTCAGTGAGGGCACATGTGAAACATATACTTAAGCATACATTTACATAACCATCCCATCATAGAGACATTTTCCTACTTCATTACTGTTTTGATCAAACAAACATTTCTAATATTATTATATTATTACAATAATACTTGAGGCTGAGCCAAAAACAGGCTATGAGTGTCCATCTATTCCTTTGATTTGAACCAAACATGTTACCCTATCAGACCCTAAAAGTTCCCTTTTATTTATCAATATTGAATGAACAATACTTAAAGTACGCTCCCGCCTATTTCTTTTGACGCGCTAATTTAATTCTCTTCGGCCGAGCTTTGATAAAAATGTATTTATTAGTAAATATTTCTGTTTTCATAGCCTAGCCAAGCAATTAAATAATTAAAGATGATTTTTCGTTAGTATTTATCCTTAAAATTCAATATATTTGAGCGTGCAAAGCAGAGATATCACACATTTTATCTATAAATGATACTAGAGAGAGTCAAAAGTACACTATATAATGTTGTGTCAAACATTTTCTCAGATTCGTTTGATGTTGTTGTTTTTTTTTTAGAATATCCATCATCAAACCAGAAACCTTTGTTTTCCATATAGTCTATCTTAGGTCCTTTTAATTTGATTCCGGGTGAAATGGAAGATGAAATGCTCAATGCAACGGTAGTCCCTTGGGAAAGCCCAGGAAGACGAAAAAAAAATCGCTTTCCCTCACTGGCCTTTGTTGACTGCTTCCATGAAAAGCACCCCTCGCCCCTGTAGATTTCCATACTTCTCTCTTCGCTGTGAAAACTCATTGTCATAAAATATGTATGGAATATCCGTGAAGCTATAAAGATTTGTATTTACGTAATCCCTATACTCAATTTATATGATTTGATCTTTGTAAATTTTGCTATTTTTCTTCTTTTATTCTGTCTTGGGACTGAGATTTTTGCTAAAACCATACTAGTGATTCGGCAGGGGCTTCATTGCGTACTCACTTGATCCGATCATTGGCACTCCAATGTAAACCATTTGTTTTTGAGCATTACATGTCATTTCATTCTGGAGACAGCTCTCATAATATTTACATGTGAAAATCAATTTTTTCGAAAAGCTTTTGATTTAAATAAAATACATTGTTGTACATTATCATAATTTGTTTATTGTAACATCACCAGTTGACTAAAGCTTTAAGAACTCAAATGAAACAAAACAACTTATAAATATTTTTTTTTAAATCATAAAATATCAAATAATAAAATTAATAACAATCCAATGTAAAGACAACAGGCCTATTAATGGTAGTACCTTTAAATTAATTATTCCATTCTATCATTACTTCATACCGAATCATTAACTTTTATACAAAATTTAAAATAGTTTTTCATAAGGCATTAAAAGGTAACTTCGTTAAATACAATAATTATTTCCAAACATATAAATTCTATTTTTCATCCAACAAGGAATAATAATCCTTTGTCCCTAACTATTGAATAATACTAGTAATTTCGTCTAGAACAATATTTGTTGTCAGTGAATTTTTCGATTTCTCCATCCAATGAATAATAGAATTCATTTTAAAATAGGACTTAAAGTTCTCATTTGATCCTTAACAATGCTATTTGTGCATTAAATTAAATCACTACAAGCGCTTTTGAGATCAGTGTTCACCATTCAAAACGAGGTGGATGAATAATTATCTCTGCCCGACATCTCTACGATCCGTCTGGAAAACTTTTATGCATAAATTTAAAAACTGCTCTAAGGGGAGGAAAGTTTTAGGGGTTGCTAACTTGAAGACTAAACTTAGTCCCCGGTCCGTTCGAATTCTTGAAAACTTCGTTGGACCGGAAATAACTTTCAAAAGTCAGTTTTATGTATTTATTGTATACATCATGTAATCAATTATCACCTCAAATTCGAACATTCGGTGTTTGATTGTCGATTGTTTGATTAGAGCTTCGGATAAGATCGGATATTCTAAGTGTTTTTCACATCGGCAAAGGATTCATTCGATATGATTATTAGAATGAAGTATTTTGGAATTAGAATTCTCTGAGGAATTATTGATTATGGCTGGAACGGGTCCTAATGAGTAGATTAAAAAAGTTTGTCTTGGCCAGGGTCATATTTATTTATTGGTCATTACTATCATTTATAAGGTACAAGGTCAAAGAATGAAAATTTTAAATTCATTTCGTTTTTTTTTATTATTAAATTTAAAATAAATACCAGATTATTATATTATTTAAATCATCACTAAGGGATAATGAAGAGATGGAGAATGACATCATTAATGAGCTGGCCCTTCTGCTGTTATTTCCCTGCGGAATATGGAACAGCAGAGCAAGCTAATTGTATTGCCTCGGCTCATAATTAATTCCACAAGCCTGACCTAGTATGCCCTAATGGACGGAATTATACTGGCCCCTGCAGATGTAGTTGCTACTTGACCCGCCCAACAGTTGTGCTTTGCCAGCCCCATACGGCTTTCGACTGAAGGCGTCGTAGTTCTTTATTAACTTTATTTCAATTTATATATATACTCCTTTATTGTGCTATAATTACAATCTGCCTTTTATAATTTTAATTAAATTAATTTTAAATTAACTAAACTTTTATTATATAATCATTCTCTAACATTCATTTATGAATGAGTACAATGGAATGAAGAACAAATTAAATAGGGGAACGAAAAAAGGGTGATTGTAAAATGTATACTACATGAGGTACTCAGGTACTCCTATAACAATCTCAATAGCCAAGAACAGCATACGAGTATATTTACAATATAAGGACCTGTTATGAATACACATTCATTTATTTAAGGGGCTATGAAAGATAAAAAATAACTAAATAAACAACATTCATTTTCTTCTTAAGTTTTAACAATGGTCATGATTATATAATTTAATTTGAAAGGAAACCCAAAAATAAAAAACCATCCATCAAAATGATAATATTCAGTAAACGACTTTTTTGATAAGATTTATCTTCCATAATAGTACTATAATATACAGTATATAGTTGGAATTACCTTGTAATAAATGTTTACATAAGACAATACATTACATTTACAAGTATATTTTTTTTATCCTTTTGTAAACATATCATTTTTATGTATCTTTATTGCAGTCGTCTATTGTGTTTCTAAGAGGATTTGCTGAGTACGGACATTTTTGAAAAAACAAAACTGATAAGTGTTTAATATATGTATCTGTAGTTGTCATTTGTAATTATTCGTGTATATCTCTAACTCTTAAGCAGCGGTTTTGAAGAATTTGAAATTGTTTGTAATTTGAATTACTCATTGAGCTCTGAACCCGGCACGCGTAACACTTTTATTGTTAGGACACACCGTTAATAAATTTTATTTTGATTATTTAGACTTTAGTTTTGTATTTAATTTTTTTTTTTTGAAATAGGGGGGATTTTGAGTATAGTGAGTGTTTAAGGTATTAATACCTTGCATAAAAGGAGTTAGACCTTTATCCAGCGTCAGCACTTAATATCGGATATTTGGTTCCTACTTAATAATACAGGAACAAGTGTGATATCAACCACCTCAATTGCAACTTGTGCAAACCGACAGGTACAAGTATGTGCTGAAAAACAGTACTCCAAAAACTAATAATATTAATCAGGGCCTAGGCTAGATATCATTCGCGATTTTTATAATTGTAGATACCGTCTTTACTTTATCATCATCATTGGGAAAAACGTCATAAATTGTTGTTGTAAATAAATGTGTTTTTTTTTCTTTCATAGCCCCTTTAAATTTACAGATAATTATATATAATTATAGATCCTCAGGAAAATAGTTCCGGCATTTGTGCACCGCGGCCTCACTGAGACCTATTGTGCGCCGTCCATGTCTCTGTCCTAAATATGTGACAGGCCCACGGCCTTTGCAAATCTGAGGATACTGAATGGATCGATCAGTTCACATAGTTTGGGGTCTACATTGCGATCACTACCAAAGTGAAAGTATCGCCTTCTAGCTAAGTTATCACAGTCACATATTATATGACGTGCCGTTTCTCCCTCTTTCTTGCAGAATCTGCAGATTGGTGATCACACTATCCTTATGCAGGATACAGGCTCTGGCACGCGCGGGTACAGAAATAATCTCATACCCACGCATCGCCAGCCCCCCCCCCCCATCCTGCCCTTATACAGGTAAGGTTCTTGTGTTAGAATGATATCACCTTACCTCTCACATACTGCTGCAGAACACCACATGCTGCAATACAGTGGTGCAGATTAATTTGCAGCAGCCTCACCACCATGATCAGTGCCCGCCGGCCCCCGGAGGACCACCCCGAGGCGGACTCCGGGAGACAGCGCCAAACCCAGGCCTCCCCATCACAGAGGGCCCAGAGCCAGCGCGCCCCCCAGCCCCCGCCACGGGGCCACCCCCCGCAGCCGCCACAGTCCTCGCCTTGGGGCCATCCTTTGGAGTTGGCAAATTCGTCGTAGCGATCCCCTTCGACTCCTCCACCTCGGGATCGCTCCTTGCCTCCTCCACCTTGTCAGCCGCCTTCCTCTCCTGTACTACTTTCGGCGGCTTCTTCTTATCCAACACCCTGAGAGCGACCTTAGTGAACCCATAGTTCAGCTTAAGCTTCCGCTTCTCAAGGTATTCCATACTAGTCTCTGGGGCAGACGGGATCGCAAAGAAGCCATGCTTCTCCACCTTGGTGCCCAGGAGTCTCCATAATCCAATATCAGGTACCCTAGAGTTTTGGGTCCTGATCCTCTTCATGAAATGTCCTTCCAGAGGCATTTCTCCTGTAATGAAGGTTCCTACCTTCAAGGTTTTATGAAGCTCCTCCACCTTTCCTACACGGAGCTCCAGATTCCCACTGATTTTAAAATTGGGTACTATAATCGACAACCAGTCCTTGGTCTCCTGGTTGTCGCAGACTATGACACAGGCTCCCACATGTGGGTAAATTTCGCTGAATTCAGCCTGTGCCCCTTTCTCTTCTTTCAGCTGATAGACAAATTTCATCAGCTGGCCCTTCATTTCCTCGCAATTCTCCTTCGTCAGCTGAGTGGACGGATATCCACTAGGAATAATCGCCACCCTGCTTCCTCCGGCAGCAATCGCGTAGGATGCAATACTAGCATCCCCACCCCTATGCCTCTTGGCCGTAGGTGCAGAGGTACCGGGTGAGGACCTATACTTTTCTCTGGAGCGCACCCAGACCCTGCCGTATTCCCGGACCCCGAAGGTCCTGGAAGTCCGGCCGGATCCTCAGGTGGCCCTCCAGCCAACATTGCCCTCCTCCACTTCTTCCTCTGGGCTCCAGAGAACTTTTGCTTGGATGTCTCGCCTACATCCTTGGATTCAGCGTCCCTACCAGGCGCCATGCTCTCTGGCTCCATTACTAGTCCGCTTACCTCCTCTACAAGCGTCGCAAGTGAGCTCATAGAGGCTTCGTCGTCCACTACCTCAGCGCCAAGGTCCATTGAAGGCCCCTGGGCTGAGTCCTCTCCGCTGATCAAGCTGACCAGCTCCTCCATATCTTCATTGTTAGTTACACTCATCTTGTTCCCACGAATGTGGGGAAAGTTACTCCGCAGGTACTGCCCCCTCTCCCTGCAGAGGGTAGGCGTTGGTAGGGATAGGTCAGACTGGGAGTTCACAAGCAGTGAGTAGGGCACTATTGCTTGATTCCTCCGCTACGAGTATAGGAGACCCCCGCACCTGTCTCCCTCTCTAGTCTTTCCATTACCCTACCCATTTTACCCCCCAGCATCTTTACATTGTATACAGGTTTTGTTATTTTATAAAAATTATATAATGAATAAACAAGTATAATGATACACATTATACGTGACTGGACTATACTGACTAATAAAGGTGATGGGGCTCACCTTTTTGATCAAACTTAAAACTAAATTACATACTAATTCTTAACCTAATTTTTCCCCGACAGTCTGTTGCCATCGATGCGGGAAGGGTGGTAGGACGATAGTGTTCAACACTGGGTTGGTTAGGTGCTGCAACGAGTCAAAAAAAAAAACTTGACGTGTCTCCGGTGGATGAACTTACCCACCGACGGCACACCAAGCAATGGGTGCAGGTCAGCGTTCATTAACCTCTCGAGAGAGGTATGTTGGACCACTTTTCGCATGATCCCATTCTGGAAATGTTGGAGACATTTGGCTGTATGGTCAGTCAAGTGGGTAAATAGCGGGGCACCTTACAGCAGAGCTGGCCGGAGGACAAATTTATAGATCATCAGTTTTGAGACGAAGCGACAGGTTGGGTGAAGTTAGCAAGTGTGATAGCCGGTAAGACCTGTGTCATACTTTTTCTATTTTATTACTAAAATTGGTAGAGACATGGAGATGCCTATCCATTTTTATACCCAGATAGTGCTTTGAGAAAGCTGGTGAGCTCTCTTGCCCTCCTATACTATATGATTTTGGCAAGGATTTTTTTCCCCTTTTGTAGGGAGAATATTACGCAGTCGGTCTTCCCAGTGTTTACAATGATGTTTAACTTACCCAGTCTGTCACTGATAACGTTACAAACTGACTCGGCGTGTGTAAGAGCTCTTTGTGCACTCTAGCTGCTGCTGTAAACCGCAATGTCGTCGGCTACAGTAGCTTTCTTATAGTTTGTCCCAGCAATTTCAGATGTGTACATGCTGAAAAGAACCGGAGACAGGACCGCTCCTTGAGGAACTCCACAAGTCAGAGGTAATGGGTTAGAAAGGCAATCACCCACCGATCTGCTCTTCAAGAAGGAAACCAACATGGTATATAGCTGCTCTGGGAATTCCCAGTCGCAAAGCTGTTGGCACAGCATACCGTGGAACACTGAGTCGAAAGCCTGCGTGCAGTCCAACGAGATCATAGCAGTTGCTGTATTCTTGTTGATACCGAGGGTGGCTTCCGTTTGTACCTTCACGAGCGGATGTTCTGTACTCAGATGAGCCTGAAAACCTGCCTGCTCGTACGGAATGATAGCATTTTCGGAACAGAACTCCTTCAGGTAGTTCAGTATTATCTTTTCGAGAATCTTCCCCATGTGAGGGAGGAGACTGATCGGGCGATAGTGGGCTGGGTGGTTGCCTCTCTTTGTGGGCTTGCACAGCGGGAACAAGATAGCTTGTTTCCACGCTGTCGGGAAGTATCGCAACCTTATACATGAATTGTACAGGTTAACGAGTTGGGCAATCCCTCTCCTCGGCAGCTGTTTCAGCAATACCATTTGTACCCCGTCGCCCCCTGGTGCTCGGTTTCCCTGACACCGCGAAGAATCGCCTTGAGCTGCTTCGGGGAGACAAATATGTAATTCTGACCTGTCCTTAGCTGCAGGTGGTAGTTACCTGTCCTAGTGGCGTTGTCTGCGGTATAGTGGTCGGCCAATATTTTAGCCTGTTCTTCCGATGTGTACAGGGTGTCTCCATCATGAAAACGGACACCTGAGTCCTTCTTGGTAATAGTCTTTAGGAGCTTCCAAAACTTACGGCAATCACCATCTGAGCCACGAAGCCTTTCCTGCCACATTGCCGTCTTCCAATTCCTCATCAAACCACTAATTTGCGTTGTTAGAGAATTTACTACTTTCTTGGCTTGACATGTCCTTGTTCTTTACCAGTTATTCTTCCAATTATTGCGTAATGCAATAAGTCGAAGAATATGGTCTGGCGGTTTTTGTAGCATGGGTGGCTTCGGGATTAAGTTAGGGATAGCAGTGTCAGCTGCATCGACGATAACCTCGGTCAGGAAAACTACCTGTCGATCCACTTCCTCTGTAGTGCGGAGAACAGGAACCGTATGCAATCGGTGGTAAAGTTGTGATCGATATAGGTCCCAGTCAGCCCGACGATAGTCGTACTTCGTGGGACGCGGGATCACAACTCTACCGTCAATGGAATACAATACTGGTAGGTGGTCGGTCGTTACTAGGTCCAGGGTCTCACAATTGTTTATCCTGTGCGGCTGTTTTGTGAGTAATAGATCTAGGGAGGAGGTCTGTGCACTGTTACCTCTATGGCGAAAGGTGTAGTTCTGAGGGTGAACGACAGTAAAGGGCGCCTTTACCAAGGCTCTCCCCGCTGGGTTGGCGGTGGCATTATTCCACAGGGGATGCCGCGCATTTAAGTCCCCGACAACCCAGTGAAAGTACTTATAAAAAATATTTCATAAAACACTCGGAGATAGTACGACTAATGGGATGAATCATGAAAATTAATAAGAGGAGTCGTTTTTGACAATACACGTCGATTTTATTCTGTTCAAACTTTTTTTTTTTTTTCAATATAATAAGTTGCTAGAAAAAAAATTTTGTATTTTAATTCGATTTGTCTTCAAACTAGCAAAGCCTAAAAGAAAAGGTTAGTTTAAAGTTTTGATTCCTAATTGTGGATATTTGGTAAATACTTTTTTGTTTATCTGACACGCATTAACTTTGGTGAACGAAGGTGGACTAAATTATCAACCCCAGACATATTTCCTTTTGAGTTAACTTCTGATCTATTACCAAATTTTATCAAGGGTTGATAATGCTGGTGGCTTAGTAATGGTTAGCCGGCAATGTGATGCCATTGGGAGCATAGGTACCTTATAAACGATAGTAGAGCCCCGAAGTTTTATATCGCAGATTATTCAGGTGAAATTCAAATATTTTCAAAGTTTAAGCTGTTATTGCGTAGCCACTCAAGCGAATTCATGGCATAACTATATTAGTAATGGCACTTCCATCTTGTTCTCTTTCAGCACAATTTTATTCAAATTAATTCAATGTCTACACAAATAGATATTTTCACCCCATCTCTCATCGAGACGATGAAATGATCTATGAGTTTATTATTCTCAATACATTCCATTCTGTTATAACACACTTGGAATCATAATTCAGTCTGTTTTATACAATTGACTATAGTTGTGCAAGGATATTCCACGCAAAGTTTAAATATATTGTCTATTTCGTGTGCATGTACGAAATGGGGTGGGGGAGGGGTCGGAAATCATGATTTCTTACTTGTAACAATCGATCAGCTTTTCGTTTAATTTATTCAACTCTAAATGGAAATTAGAACTGGATGCTGCCGAGTCTTCCGTGTCGCCTTCACCCTTCATCGCTCCTCTTGTCCTCGAGTTTCGCTTCTCCTGATTCCTGCTAACTCCCTGACCACCGGTCAGGAGACCTTGGACTTATATTGACTAGTATACGACTCACTTCGATCGACGTCCAAACGATACGAACCTAACCAATAATTTAAATTACTTCAACTCATGAAAAGTCGTTATAAGATAACAATCGAAAACAACAAACTGATCTACACAGCGAAACTCCAACCTACCTGGTTCTACGGAATTGAAGTCTGAGGTTGGCCCTCTAACCTCCTCAAATCTACAAACAGTTTGTTTCTTGTGAGCTCTCTATGGTGACTACAAATGTGACAAATAAAGTGTTTTTAGCTAGTGAGCCCCTCCCCCCCCCCCAAAAAAAAGGTCCGTGTAGACTGAAGTTCTAAGCACTGCTTAAAATAATACTGTATTTATTCCATGTAAACATTTTAATAAAGAAAGGAATATAAATTTAAAAAAAAGTTTCTCAAAAATCGATGTTGTCTGTGTAGTTTTTTTTTTAGCATCCCTTACTATATGAGCGCTATACAAAAATACCTCAAAAGATTTATTATAAGTTATTGTTTAGCCCGTTCAAAGTTCCATTGTTATCTTGAATTTGTTTTAAACAATGAAAAAAACATAAAAAAAAATTATTTTAAATAGCTTTTTCATTAGTTTATATTGATTTATTCGCAACTCTACCCAGAAAATAAATAATACAGCCAGTGAATGAGATGATGAATAGTGACAAATAGGCATGAATGACACGCGACAAAGAACATCTATTGAAGCTTCCGCAAATGAGGATTATGTTGATGTTAGTTTATTTATTTTTAATATAATAGTTTATTTAAATCAACAAAACCCTCATGCAGTTCCTGCGAAGTCGTGGCGTGCCATCTTTTGTGTTGTGTGCATGTATCTGAGGATTCGTGTGTCCGTATAGTTTTTTATGGAATTGTCTGTATAGGGTCTTGACGTTGGTATGTATGTGAGGAAGTCGTAAGTCTGCGTGTAAAGAAGGTTGTAAGGTCTCGCACACTGAGGTGCACCAGTGATAATTCGAAGAAGTTTTGATTGAAATCTTGCTATTGTCGCTAGCTTTGATTTTTCGGCTGTCCATAAATTTCCTCTTCATATATCATGGGTATTATCAGATAATTTTTTGTCATCAGGATTAGATGTTATTGTCTGTCTAGTAAGTGTAGTATGCCGATTTTGAGTTTAATTTTATCGATGGCAGAAATGATTTATCTAACCCAAATATCATCAATTTGTATTATAACCCAAGTATCATCAAGCGCTTTCAATATACAGATGTCATTCTCAAATGCTAAGGAGCGCTTAGCAAGAGTCGTCCGAATTCTTTCGCTGTGCTGTAAATAAAGCTTTTCCAACCTGAAGTGGTCCCCGATTCGCCATAATGTTTAGTCAGTAAAAATCAAGAGCCCCCACCCCAACCTTGGAACACAATATACTTAAAACAAATAATGCATCATTTTATAATTGGAAATTGATTCTTTGATTTGTTATATATAATGATGACATAACTATCAATATTTTTTATTTATTATTTACATTAACTCATAATTAATATTATTATTTTATATTGCAGCCCTTTGAACCGGAGTTCTAGTTTTAACTCCTCCGGTCGTAGCTCGGCCTGCGACACAGGGGATGACGTCTACTCGGACGCATCCTTGGAGGAAGACGTTTTGGATCTCAACCACAAGGTGGGTCTGCAAGTTCTATTTATTATATCCATTTATATATGTATACATGCTTGTATGGTTTAATTTTTGAATCTGTGCATTTACGTATAAAAAAGGGAACCAGCATAAATGCGCCATTTACTTGTTAGTTAAATATTTGAATGCATAAAATACTCAGGAGTGATATATCGGACGACTTGGCGTACGAATAAACTTAGTGCTATGTTGGTGACTAGCTAATATACAGTCTTTACTTATTAAACAAGGGACTCGGGTCTGTTACATCTAAATTACTTTATTGTGATATTAATTATTAACTATTGCTTGCTTTTTTTTTTTATCTATTTTCCATGTTTTAAATTTTATCATACTATGCAATAAAATGAGTATTTATTTGGTGGCATAAAGATTCATCAAATTTAATATGCATGGGATTTGTAAAAAGAACGAGGAAACAAGTAGTCTTTAGTTCAGACATGCGCCGCTAGGTAGCGACAGTGAGGCTTTGAGGACTAGCGCTTTCTGTTGGCAAAATGCCACACTAAGCCGAATTATGGTCGTTGCTATGGCAACAGGTAAATACTGGTTATCAAGTAAGTTGAAAACTCATCTCCATCGTTCAAGAGGCGCTCAAACACGCATATTGAATATCGGGAATTCCCTCGGAAGTTTCACTTCACTAAAAATAGACGCTTACTCTCAGGAAAATTCATGAAAGTAAAGGCTGGTTCATAGTGTAGAGTCATCATATATCCATTAAGGTTAAGAGTGAGGTTCCTGCTATAAAATAGATGTTCAACACATTTTTACTATTTTTGTGCTTAAAAAAAAGTTAGGGGTAAAGACCAACAAAGAATACTTTCTATAAACTGATTAAAATCTTTAAAATTAATAAAACAAAATATTATTTTGAACACATTACGCATTAATTTTCTTCATATTATGAATTTTTCATTCTTTCCTCTTCAAGTGATATCGGCCAACTCTAAATGATATTGTAGAAGTCGGAATAATCTGTAGTGCATTGAACGAACTTTTGTTTTCGGACTGGATGTCAATAAAGACGAACATAATTAAAGGGTTTATGCTCCAAATGTCTACCGATCAAATACAAAAAAACAAGAAAAACTAGATTTTAAATTTGTTGGGAGGGGGAGGGCCTGCAATAAGCAATTGAATCATAATGAAATAATAATTTATAACAATTACTAATTTTGGTGAAATGAAATTCTTGAATACTCTACGGAGTGTCGTTGAATTGCAGATAATTGCAATTCACTCTTCATAATTGCGTCTGGTTACATGTAGCTCAATTATAATTTGCCCACATATGATTTAAAAGAACTGATAATTGATATTGACTTTTCTCGTTTGAGCTGTATACTCTGATTACTCGGATTAAAACAAAACAAAAACAATTTCATTCATAATGTTCAGCTATCATTTTGTATGCTATTTATTTATTTTTATGCTGTACTTTTTAATGTAAACCTGTGACATTTTATTTTTGTATTTTTTTTGATAAATTCGAGGGTATGGGAGAAAGATAATCTTGCTGGATTTTAACTCATTAAACACGATCACGTTAGGCCATAATATTAATTAAACCGTGAGCCAAGGTACTTAATTGAACACTATGGCATACAAATTTAATATTTTCCATTACTATAATGGTGTCGTGTACAAGACAATGGAAATGACGGCATGATACAAGTGATGACACGAATGATATGAACAATTCGAATTCATGAAAGGTCTTGTAATGGCTTATTAAAAGCCATGGTTAATTCTATGTTCTAAAATCACGCATTATATCTGAATTCAGAAGTAATCTATACAATTACTAGAAACGTCCTTACGGCCTGGAGCCTTTGTGTGTTATGTGATGAGATGTGAGAAGGGCCTTGTAATAAATATAGTCATTTTCTATGAAAGAAATTTTTTTTTATATTTTGTCATTGGAACGTATATTGTTAGTGAAAAATCTCGTGTAATCAGGTATGTAATTGACAATCGTATTTTGCCTGTTTGTCTAGACGGACACCACAATAGGGATCGTAAAATTTATCCATTCCCTCTCAATTTAAAATTACATTTCACAATACCCTGCAATAAGATTATTAACTTTTAGTAATTTTTCTTGACGCTGTAAAAAAATTTAACTTGAAAAAAGTTGATGCTTTATATGATGATGATAATATTTGAGATTTGAATTTTCTTCCATGACCAATGACCCATAAAAGTCGGTAAAGCAGAAAATGGTTTCAAAAATATTTTAAATAATAAAGTTTTGAAAACCAATAATAAAATCACGCCTTCCACTTATCCGACCAATATTTATACTATATATAATGTTTATTTAGATTCCAAAAAGAAAAATTAGCTCATAAGTGTTTATAATAACACCCAAAGAGAAAATATACCTTGGCTGGTTGATTCTCTCCGACTAAAATGACATCACTAAATCTTGGTAGTTAGAAATATTTGATCTACTGAATGGAAAATAAGAATGCAGCCAAGATTGTTCGGGGAGATACAAATTTCAAGGCTCAGTCCCACAGTTCACTGAGGATCAGTGAAGATAGATGACGAAGTAAGTGTTGAGCATTCTTTCAACAGCTAGACTTCTTCTACCTTTGGAATGGAAGGAATGATGGATGATGACGGATCTCCTTGTGTGTGAGGCGGTCTTTGCTTTTGATTCTAACAACTCCTGGTTTCTTCATCTTTCAATGATTTCTAATTCATTGATTAAAGTTTAATATTGATGCCATGTTGGAAACGATAGAAAAAAAAAATTAAATGTAAGAAAAGTTAGTCCCATTAAAATTAATTGTCTCACTTTTCCTAGCTAGTTCTGCTGGGTTGAAATGCCAGAAAATTTGAACGATGCACGCGAACGTACGTGGTTGTAACAAAGACGTCTTGAATAAAAAGGACATTGTGGCGTAATAATGGTCCATATTTCTAGCAGCAGATTTTTTACGTTACATTTGAAAAAAAAATAATGTACCTACCTCAGTGTTTATTTTTAAAATGTTCTTACTTTGAGAGCTGTGAATAAGATTTATAATCCGAGGTGTTCAATTTTCCTTTGAAATTTTGTATAGAACGATGATTGATATTGTTGTGCATCCATGAAGACAGACAATAAGAACTATCTACAAACTATCGCCCCTTTCAAAGCAAAGCTTCTACCATCAAGGCCATCCTCCATGTACCGTGGTGAGTACGAAAGTCGAACCCCAGGGACAAGTGTCCCATAATTTTCGTTAGCTAGAGAAACTATAATTGAGTCGGTCATTCTGAAAAGGGGTCAACTCCACTGTTTCGATTTTTTCTCGATAAAGATAAAACATTATTTTATCCTATTTTTTTTCTTTTGAGGAGAGCTAAAACTTACTTGAAATTGTCACGATTCCGAAATGTTGCCGTAATACTGTCTAAAAACGAGTTCTTTTCTGGAGACGACACGTTTTCAAAATAAACATTAGGTTTTTCAAGAAAAATTACAATATTTTTCAGCTTAGCCATTTTTAGTTTAGCGAACATTTAATGTTTAGCAGACAAAGAACAGGAATTCATATAACAAAAACAATATTAAAATTTTTCAGGCGCTTCTTTGATAGACGTAGATGGGCCGATCGTTAACCGCCTGGTATAATGCTTTATGTATATCTGGAATATATTGTTGCGATTTTTTTATGTCAAAAATTATTTTGCCAGTTGATTGGAATATTTACTATGTAAGCTGGATCGCTTGATTGGGTCAGGGATGTATAAAGCCGTATCTCGAGATAATTTTACATGTAACTGATGTCTGATGTGTAGAAGTTAGAGGGATTTGAAACCGCCAAAAAGCTGGCCAAAAGCTTGGCGTTGGTACCTTTTCAAAATTGTTAAACAAAGTTTCTAACCCGATGTTAATGACAATTTAACCCCTTTTAAAAAGTCAACAAACGCGGCTTACTTGAGTAGATACACTATCCACGTAGGTACATCTCCCTGCAGGAGATATTTATCTATCCTGGTTTATCCTGCCATTCCGTATCGAACAGCTCAGTCCCATTGTTGTTCACGCTTTCCTTTTCCTTCTAGCGTATACAAATGAACTTTACTTGCCCACATTTCCTGATTCATCCTGTTTAGGCTGGCATTCTCGGATATTCGAAAGAAATATTTTCTTTATAGGTGACAAGTGAGGTAAAGTACATTTGAAAAGTTGAATATCCTCGCTCCGAACCCATTCTACCATCTTAACTGTGTGTTTTAACCTAATACCTGTTAACCACCTAATATAGAAAGTTCTGTTATTTTTGGATTATTTATGAAAATTATATGAGTCTTTTTAGTGGATTATGTGGATTAAATGCCAGGCATTTGACAAGTCAAGTCCCTGATATTTTATTGTTGAGTCTGAATCCATTTCAGTACTTTTTATTTAATATTCAGCTAATCTGTTTCCGCAGTAAGCGTGTAGCTTTTGCAACGTCCTTGTGTAGTGTGTCTATATAATGAAATACAACACCTTCTGTCTCTCCAAAGCTTCTTTTATTATGACCCAAACGTTTTTGACACAGTAGGCAGTCCTCAAGGGTCTAAGCTGTATTGGTATACACTGTATGGTATACGTAAACAATTTGACCACGTTCAAGGGCAACGTTTCTTAGACGAAGTTTAAAAAAAGGTGCTAACAATTAAAACCTGAGATCCAAATGAAACGATTTAGCAATAAAAAATTAATATAAACACAAAATCAACAGACCAGTCACAAATGAATAATTTGAAAATAACAAAAAAAAAACGGAATAAAATGTCTCTACGGCAAAGCTAAAATGTCACGACTAAATTCAAAATGGTTAAAACAGTTGAAAATAAAACATCTAAGTAAAGTGTATTTAATACACATTTGGTGTGTCCGATGTACAGAAGTGTTATGTTGACCAGACGTTTGACAAGTTTTGGGCAAGAACAATTAAAAAGAGTATCCTCAGAGTACAGTTGGTATATACGTCATTTCAAATGATTCCACGAATTCGCAATATTTGATAAATAGCATTCGAGGAAATGTTTATTAAAAATTAATTACAAATGTTTATTTCTGCTCCCCATAGTAATTGAATTCGCTAATTTTGCTGATTAGGGATTTTCTAGACCACTGAAGGTAATTTAAAGAAATAAATCCTGGTTAAGAAATGTTGATAGTTTATAATGTGAAAGGTGAAGGTTTAGTTTTTTTTATTAAATCTCGTGAGTGTTACATTCTACGAGGCACCATAGAGAAGTGAGACACGTTAAAAGTAATATAATACTCCTAAGAAAGTAAGATCTCTTATTTTGGCCCCCGGAGACTACTTGGGTGAACCTTATAAACGTGAAGCTTATGTAAATTATGACATGAACATAAGCATGTTACTTATTCTGCTAGCAATTATATATTTATTGTATTAAGCGTCTCTTCAGCTTAACATCGCTTTTTACCTAAAAAGGTTTCTTCTATACTGGAGACAATCTCTGTTGGTTCGCATTTTTTAACCTAAGTAGGAATGAAAGATATGTCGACCATGGAAAAGTTCAAAACTGCTTTTAGAGCTGCTTGGAGAGGTTGGAGCTTGCTGTTCTTTAGACCTTATGTACTATGTTTTTGTGTCTTAAGTAGTGCACCCAAAGTATGAAGTGTAATTTTTTTTTTTTTTTTTTTTTTTTCATAGCCCCTTTAAATTTACAGATAATTATAGATCCTCAGGCGAATCTATTTACAAATTATTTTTGTATTTCCTGTAGCATCGCTACATTACATACAGGTTTTGTTATTTTATAAAAATTAAAGAATGAATAAAAGTATAATGATATATATACGTGACTGGACTAAACTGACTAATAAAAGTGAGCTCACCTTTTTGATCAACCTTAAAACTAACTTACATACTAATTCTTAACCTAATTATGAAGTGTATTAGTTTTATTTATATATTTATCATTTATTGCCGAATTTCATTTTAATAATATACTCTCTAAATAACACAGATGACGAGGTCTATTACTGTAAATAGGTAATAACACACGTGAGCATCCAAACCACTTCTCAATAATACAATGTAAATCTAACAATGGCCTCAGGTAGATATAATTGAGTGGTTTACTACAAGGACTGATGCAACCTGTTGCAGCTTGACCCGTCCCCCCACCAGTCCTGCTTCCATGGCAACGGATACAATCTTAGAAATAATAACAGCCGCCTGAAATAGGAGCAGGGATTGCACAAGGATATTGCTAATCCTGCTATTTAGTCCGCTGTCCAGAAATTGGTCTACCTAAAGGATGGGGGAATCGTGATAAAGGATGTCAAATGCCTTTTAGGTGTCAGTGAAACATGTGTATTCTCTTCGAAAAGTTTGTCGTATGGACCAGTGTTACAGATGATGTTCATGTGAATATTATCATAACCTGCGCCGAAAAATACGATTTATATAAAAAAAAAATGATGAACCTCCCTCCCTATGCAAATCAACAGATCCGAGTGGAAACTTGCCAAAATATCTTTACATTTTATAAACGGATCATTTCTTAGACTGCTTCGATTTCGATGCAATGTTATGTGTAAAAAAAGTACGTGGTAGCTTCGCCACCAAATAGAAAACCTATTTGCTTTTATAAAATCAATGTGTTATTTAAATAAAAACATTTCTTTACAACTAGATTTTAACAAAGAGCCTCATTCTCTGTGGAATAGAATGACGCATACTTATCGAATGGTGGAATTAGTTGAAGTCTATTAATTATTGCAAATGCACTGCAGTTAAATTTCTCTTATGGTCAAGACAGTAAGTGTTCCCTCCCGGTCTTTTTTTTAAATACAGTTTTTTTTATTTTTTGAGAAAATACCACTTAAAATTTACACGCCTGTTTTTTTGTTTCTACGAAAAATCCTAAAGAACTCCCGTCCAAAAATAAACATTCATTGTGGTTCCCATTGGATTTTGATCTACGCTCGAGTACAAATAGGGTACAAAATCTTCCCTCTCCACTTAACATTCCCGTATCGGTGAGACTATCCCTGGTATCATGTTACCGAACCTTAATTAGACGCGAAATCGCAGGGAAAAGTAAGTGAAATAGCCCCAAGTGGGAACTGGCAATCTCCAAGGTATCCGCTGCATTCTCTTTTCCACTTTCACGGACCAATCTTTTATTGGGAATGAAATTAATATTTTATTTTGAATGTTTAAGGCATCTGATGAAATAATAGGCATATTCACTGAATATCATCTCCTTAAAACATTAAAGTAAAGTAAATGACGACTCTTTGTCGTCCTAGTTTATGCGGTTTTCCAAAGTAAAACAATTATGTTAAAATTTATGTGAGTGAGGAAACCATCACCAATTTAATATGAAATTCATTGACTAGAAAAAGTATTTTTCAGAAACTTTAAACTCGGCAGGAGCCGTTCAAAATCGGCATGGATATATAATAAAAAATAATAATTGCATAATTAAGCAGCCTATATCCCTCTTCGGGCATATTGTTCCCTTCATATACTGATTTGTTCTTTGTGTTTATTAACCGTTGCTTGTAACCCGAAGGGTGAACTGATTCCTGGGAATCTTCGTTTGCTTAAATATTTACTTTAATAACCACTAACAAATATTTTCATAAGAAATTTCGATGAAGATACGATAAACGGTTATCATAAAAGTGTGTTTTTTTTATTTTCGTTCTTTTTACAGTGTTAAACTTTAACCCAAGGAACCAAACCTCGCTAGTTTACATGCCACAACGAAAAATTTGGCGAGTGAGCCCTATTTGAACGGAATCGCAAAAGGTTATTGAATTTAAAAATTGTTTTCCCTATATCGTAACATGTATCTGTGTAGATACATAGTGAATTATCTCGGCCATATGAGTACTTACATTATAATAGACCCTTATATATAAATACACGGGGGAATGTGGGAGGCGTGACCGTGCGGAGGTTGGCAGCAGTGAGAGTGAGCTCCCCTCCTCGGCGAGTGCATTTGCCGGCCTCAGTGTCTGCTGTTGTGTAGAGTCGTTCGCAAGTCGTTACCGAAGTCATTCGTCGGATCTGTTGTTGTACAGGTTGTTGTGGTGTTGTAGTGCGGTGTTGTAAGGTGCCAGTGATTCGTTATTTCAGTGAGGTATTTACATGGAGGTCATTTCATCTCTTAATAGGACGGGAGTGCAACGGATAGTCTGGAATCTCTGAACAGATATTTATATACCAATTATTTATCCATTATCTTATATAATTAACTGTTGGGCCATGTTAAGTATACATATAGATGTGGATAACTAGCTGATAAGTACATCATTAGGATAATTCCAAGGTTTGAGGCATTGAGGTATATGTTTATTTTTAAAATAAGTTTTCCCTCTTTCTCTCTCTTTCACAATGCGAGATATACATTGCGGGCGGTACGAAAAATTACAATTAAAAAACAAATGGATTTGTCCATTTTCGTTATACTATTAGTTTTATGAATGCTGCTGGTTTTTTTTTTTCTAGAGAAAACAGTCATTTTAAAAGCAATGAAAATTTTCACGGCATGACATTGGGAAGTAAGGAATGGAATAGAAGTATTGTATCCACGCCTTGTTTGAAATAGAGAAATAGAAAGTCTTTTCGCCGCAACAACATGTACGGTTTAGAGCTAGTTTTCATATTTAAAATTTTACTTTTTATTGGAAAATTTATCTCTAATACAGACTTTTGTATTACAGATGTATTACAGAATGTCTAATACAGACCTTATTATCAGTAGAGGTTAGCGAATAGATAACAATAGCTATGAATTGACTAAATCGCTGGCAAGGAGACATTTGTGGCGTAGATCCATTTTTAGCAAACGCAATGTGGTGTCTAGCCATAAATAAATTCATCGTAAAAGTTATGATATTTTTTTAATGAATCCTTCTGTCAAATAGACTAGTTGTCATGACATTGGCTCAAGATTGCCAGCCAGACGAACAGGATTAATGATCTACAATATATTAACTAAAAATAGTAAAAACGGGTTCTTCTATGATTTAAAGAACTAGGAAGAAGAAGAGGGTGGATTTCAGTAGACACTTCTTAGCCTAGATGTAGATCATTAGACCCATAAAAAACTGTACCCTAGCAGGAAAGATCAAAAATGTTTTTATTTTGTTTTAATTTTTTTATTTATGGAATCGAAATCAGAGATGAATGGAAGAATATTATATTTACTTATATGCATCTTAATATTGTTATTATGTACTAAGGGCCACTAATTATATATCTTAACTACTTTCGGTGCGGTGATAAGAAAGCCTAAACATTAGCTAAAGGAAATCGGACTCAACTCTTCGTTTTATTTTAAGGAGCATGTGTAAAAGTGTTGTAGATTGATCCGATCTTTTTAACGACAGCTTCTATTATAGAATATATTCTATTGTATGTGTTATATATAGCCCATACGAACAGACAAACAGAACACGATTGGCCTTGCCAGTTACGGAGTAAAGACTCCCCCTTAGGACTCGGCAATAAATACTTCTGATGCTCACATGCAGCATCCCTCAGCTGCAGCCGCTAGTTCTATAATCAGCATTGCATAGCATCCACTTGCGTCAGCTTTTAAATAAGGATTGTTTTCGTTCTTCTTGTCCCTGATGAGAACACTAATGATTGCGATATGGACCTTGAAATAAAAAATATTTTTCTATCTTGGGGGGGGGGGGAAGGAGATTCGAACCCCCTCCCCCCGAACTTTATGTAGCCAAATATATTGGAACCTGTCCCACACGGAATCGGATATTTTCATTATTCACACACACGCACCAACCGTGGGTGAACTGTCCGAGAATCACCGCTCTGCATGACAGCCGTGACCGACCGGTGTAATGTGAACCTGGAGATACTTCTTTATAGTGTAAGAATTATATTGTCAATGCATGATAATGCGTTTCCTACAAGGAGAAATGTTTATGGAATTGTACAAACATACGCATTTAAATTCAGGTTAGTTGTTAACATCGACATGATTGATAAGTTGCGCGTCATAAACTGACACTGATAAACGGTTAAAGATGTATTGACATTAACATGGGTGTAAACCGAGTTTTCTTACGTAGATCAAAATAAATAGAGCTTTCGGAAATGCCTGAACTAAATGTGGGTGAATTAAAACATAAACAAGATAAAAATAGCACATTAACTAAAATACATCAAATCATATTAAATAAACACAAAACAACTCAAAGATATTTATATATGGAAAAAATCGAATGTACTTAGGTTATTGTGTCAATAACGCAAAATACTCTTACCTTTTACGACTGGAAACAGCGTATACGTAACAAGAAAATAAATGCTGCTATGGTGTAGATATTAGGACAGGTATGGAAGTCTTACTTGGCCGATGGACGATTGCTGAAGAAGCCTCGATCACGAGGTGTACAAACAGCTAATTGAAGCTTCTCTGACGAGTAATTACGGTCAATTCCACCTGTCTACGTCATTCGATTGCTATCCCAACATGAACAAACTAAAATTATTCCCGTTTCCTCTTTTATGCATCCATCCAAACTATGATAACATCCTAAACTATATTTGAAAACCAGATAGAGTCTTCTGTTAGAGCTTGCATAACTAACAGGAAATGTCCAAAAATCTCTTTTGGTATCGAACAATAACGATTTTTAGAAGCGGGTACGGTCAGTCACGCTTTGACGTTTCCTCCAGCGGACATCCATAGAATTGATATTTATATTCCCTGCCCGTTGTAGGCCTATCTTTGAATACCGATGGACCGTACCTGCAAAGGCAATAGTCGACTTAGTCTTGTTTAATATTTATGATTTTAATAAGGCAGGCCGACAATTGACACTTTTGTGTGTTGTATTGAACACAGACCAACTCTAATATTCGAATCATCCCAGCTTTCCTGGAGGAGAAATGTTTTATTTCCAATTTTTGGTTTAATCGGTACTTAAACTTAGTTTAGTAATACTTTGCTTACAACAGACAGTATAACGTGAACTCACTAGCACCATGAATTAAATACCAAATGTGAGATCAATTAATGTGTCCTTCAACATTTTTTCTCATCTCATAAACTCAGTAAAATTTAAAACAAATCCGATCTGAAAGGGTCAATATATGTTTCATTAATTAGTGAGAGTCAAAGGGTCAGTAATTATCGTTTAATTATTTACCAAGGTGATGAAGGTGTTGTCTTGGATATTCGACTGGTAAATAGAATTTTATTGAATAGGAATCCTAGTCCAATTTAAATTTCCCCGGACAGCTCGAAGAGTTATCAGTTATCATTGAATTGTGTTAAGCTGCTGAAGGTTGTGAGTTGGATGTTCTACTATTGAATAATTATTGTCATTTTATAGCAAGGCACGCGTTTATATATTAAATAATCGTCTGGTAACTCAAAAACGACATAAATTATGTGGTTTTTGTGTTTTATAACAATTTCACACCTGCCTAATTACCTCTACTCCTTTCTATTTTTGATCGGTGTAGAAAAAAAACTGTCTCTTACAATGATTGGTGAAGAAATAATCTGATGTCCTGCGTAATGGTACTGGTAATATGGCGGTGGTGGACATTTTGACCCAAGGAGTCCTTGATCAGCCGACGTTCATCAACCTCACCTGGGGGGGGGGTGATGGGGCTCTTCGTAAATAGCGTACAGATCCTTTTGTGTGCCGACTGATTCCTTTGACAGCTCATCACCTGGCACGCACTGTGCTTGCTGAACTATCTCGCGATGAGTTGTAGTCCAATTCAAATCCCTTATACCATTCAGCTGATCGCAACAGCTGACAGTTCAAAAAAATATATACCTTACCAACTTTCTATTTTGTTTGAATTACCGAATAAAATTTAAATTGTCATTGTGTACAACTAACTACCAGTATGGTCTTAGCAACTCTTCTCTTTCGCTAGTGATTTCTCTTTCATATGGTCGATCTAACTTTTATATTTTGTGGAGCGCAAACAACTAAATATATTCATAGACCCTCCTTCTGGAACATATTTCTTAAAAGTAGCGTGAATTATAAAAGCTCAGTTACCTTGGAGACCGATAGCCTCCAATAACACTCATCGCGCTTCTAAACTACAAAAACAGAGCATGCAAATTATTAAAGTATTACGACTTAAGGGAAAGTCATTAACAAAACACTGATCTTTGTTTTAGGCTCCCAAAAATCCTACTACTCAAGTAGGCAAACTTAAAAGGATAACTTAACTGTCACTGGAAAGCTACACCGTTTATTAATGAATGCCTTACCAATCAATTACAGAAAATAAATGTTATAATCAACTTTAAACTGAAATAATTTCGTGTCAACCGAGATCAACGGAAGCTTGATAAAACTAAAATTACCATGTAGACACGTACAGCTTACATTAATGCGTCAGGAAATACCCCCCCCCCCCCGCCTGCCCAGAAAATAAGTTTTCTATTGTGATTGATTAGAAATAATAGCTTCTCCCTAGAATTGCGCACATGCATTACTGCTCAATAAATCAAAATTTAGATATCAAAAGAAGGATATAAAGAAATGGGAACATAGATTGAAAATTTCGAAGGCTAATTGAATTATTCATTTTATTAGTACAAGGCTTATTTTATTATTAACGAATATACCCCTATTTTGAGACTTTAAACTTGGATACCCCTTAAAGTTAAAATGTATACCGAAATTATATGAACTTAATTTCTCTTATCCATTCACTTAGTCATCTGAACTCGAAACATGTCGTAGCCAGCCAACAGCGAGGGGTTTAACTACGTAGACTTCTTTGTATGGGTTATGTAAGGTATTTCGTCGTATTGCGGTTTGATGTTAGGGATCAAGTAACAAGTACGTGAGGTTTGAAAACTTACTTTTCACTTTCACCTTTTCTAAAGAAGCCAATCTATTCATTTTGCTCACTATCGAATAGGGAGTATATGGTTTAAATATGAAGTATCATTCTAATTAAATGTCGAAACCAGCCTTGTAGAGAAGTGATTCATTCGGAAAGGAGAGTTTTATACGAAAGCTGCCGAACAGAAACGAAGCCAAGACAACGTCCGATAGATGGAAACGGAACTGTATCTCTCTCACTGATGGCTGTACGTGTATCGGAAGCGGACTCTTGAGGAGAAAACTTGATTTCACCTCCGTGATATCTTTAGAAAGAGTTTTTCGATAAAGACATCCGAAGATGGTCCAAAGAATGTCCTCCACGTTCGTGCCTTTGGTGTCTTTTGAATAGTTTTGTCGGATTTTCTGAGAGCAAACTGTCCTTTTTAGACCAGTCCATGTCAATATAGCATGGTATTTATGCTATTATGTCTGATTAAAATGATTTCTTTTCGACCGATTGCGGTTTGCACTAGTGTTGGGCGGTGAATCAATATCTCGACGCGGTCTATCGCTTGACTCATCAGCCACTAGTGTCCTCTCCATGCTGATGATCTCGCATAACTTCAGAGCTCCTTGGTTCTATATAAACAATAAAGCAACAAAAAAGTTTCTGAAATTTTACGGGATTTCGACTATGCTGAATCAGCACTCTGGAGTTGCAGGCATTGGTACTTTTACGAGAAAAGGTTTATTTTATTGAAGGAACAACACACCACCCAAATTTCGTTTCTCCCGAACTACGTTCCGTGGTATGAAACACTCTCTTAAACCGAATAGTTCCTCCCTGGTGTTCCGCAAGGTACTCTTTATACCTATGCTATTTCTTTATACTGTGTACTTTCATTGATGTTGCTACTGTTCTGGCATGGATCACATTATATACATGTACATACTATCCTCATAGACCATAGTGGGACGTACAAAGGCAGGATACAGTTATACGAGCAGAAAGAACACAACAGATATGACTGGTCTGCTCCGGCTGCCCGCCCGTTACCCACCAGCGCTCTAGGCATGTAGTCTGTTTTTTCTTATTGAATCGTCTCTCTTCTTCCCCAGCTCCTTCTTCTTCTTCTCGTGTTTCCTCTTTCTCATGGGGTCTTTTTAAATCGCTTAGTCCCATTGGTTCCAGTTAGATAGAACCACTTCTGTAATTGGCTCTGTTACACGCCGCACAAGCTGGAAAGTAGCCTACATACCTAAGCGTTCCTGGTACCATAAAACACTTTTCCAAGCACTTCTTTAAATCGCCTCAACAAGGCTTTTAATGCACTAGGATCGAGAATCGTGCATTTTGCTGTTCAATTATGAAAACAAAAATCCTGTAGATATTGTAAACTATATACTGTTACATAATTATCAGCCATAGAAAAATTTTATTCTCAAGAACCCGAACCGGGACCTTTTAAATAATAAGATAATTGCTGATTGAGGGTTCAGATTAAGTGAATGAAATATAATTTTGTCTTCCGGCAAGTTGTAAAGTTGATATTTTTATTTTACAACCTTCAGCAACTATACTGTCATTCTTAGTGTGCTAAGAATGTTGCTAATATTAGCTACTCCTGCTACAGTAGTAAGTCTGACACCTGCTAATATTAGCAACATTTTGAGAATGGTAGTATAGCAGCTGAAAGCTCTTGTAAAAATATAAATATAAATTTGTGAGATGACAAAAGTGGACGTTATTTTGTTAAATGTAGTCGGGATTCTACGATCTAAGCTATTAGCAGGGTCTGTTGTTAATTGTACTTGGGGCTTGTTAATACTTACAAGCAACAGTGGGAGAAATACCACAAAAAACTTTTCTCAATTACTTTTTCGTTGTATCAGCGATTAATACAAATTATGAATAAAAAGTGAAATAATAAAATGAAGATAGTGAGTCATATCTTCATGACAGTTTCAGTAATATTTTAAAGAGTGTGTGTAACATGAGAGCTATTCAACCTCCAGATGTAAGCTTATCAAACTTGGCGCTGATATAGTTCAGCTCCTACCTCCTGCAAACTCCTCATTTTATTCCTTCCTCCCAAATTCTTGCATAAATTTGTATCAATATTCCACAATTGGTTGGTACCAAATTTACCACAAATTAGAGTGCCTTGCTGGGAAGTCTATCCGACCTCCTCATTGCCTTGCAGTTCACATTGATGCCCCTGGTAATATTTATATCTGTGCGGGTACAGTGTACAGTAAAACATTGGAGGGAACCTTAACTTGGATTCATATCTCTTCCACGCAACCCTGGTTGAGAACCTTAGCATGCCCTTTATATCCGCTTAGGGCAATTGTATAATGTCTGGTCTTCTATAATTATCACAGCTTTGATTTACTATTATCCTACTGGCTCGGAACAGCTGGATATCTACGATACTTAAGCTAAATTTATTGTTGTATTTAAAAAAAAAATAAACCTACTCTGTTTGCTCTGACCTTTCGCGATTCTTTTCACAAGCTGCAGTTTTAAATTTAATTTATGTAGTAATTATATTTAAACGGTGGGAATTAGAAGTCACTGCGCACAATAGGATCATACTTCGTGTAAGTTTTGCTCTCGAAGAACATATATTTTTCTGTAGTGAATGAGTTGTTTTTCCCAGGAGAGGAATATATAAGAATGTACTTGCCCCCAAGGCCGCTCTCATGGAAGGTCGACCGACGACAATGAGGGTGTGTGTAAAATTATTTCAGTTACTGAGACAAACATAAAATGATACAAGTTTTGCTGAAGTAGGTTTAACTTTAATTTAACTTAAGTTCCGTATTTTCTAGGCCAGTTTTATCTAAAGATATTTGGGGGAAAAAAAGTCCCCATAAAGAAGAATTTAGGTTGTTCAAACAAGCAATTTCTCGGTTCATAAAAAAAAAAAAATAAACCTGATAGGGGGAATTGACGATCTAATATGTTTTGTTACTTAAGTGGGTTAAAATGATAAAAAATAGTTGGAATTGCTAATAGTATCACTTTTGAAGGTTCCTTATAAGTTTTAACACCATAACAGTTTAACTGTCTATTGTTCCACGCAGTGGACGCTAGTACTCTATGATGGTCATATTAAACATACGCACTGGGGTGTAATGACCGTCTTCTCACTTCCGGTCTCGTACGTACCGGCAGCTGTTCGTGTTCCTGCCAGTCCGCGTTGGTAGAGCTGGTACACTACTCAAATTCGCCTAGTCATACTTAGTCTTATTCCAAAATATGTTTTCTAAAAAAAAAAGAAGAGCCCTTTTACTCTCTACTTGAAGGAAGTAACCCACTCTATGAGATACTTACACAAGTACCTCTATCTAACTGTGGAGCTGCCACAGAACCACAGGAGTCAACAAACTCCTTGACTGCTAGTCATATTACTGAACTAGTGGGGAGTGCCTGAGTGCCGTTTCAGTAACACAGTAAAAACATAGCGTGACCTGTTGTGAACATTTTTTTTCTGATTTCTATTTTCTAAAATCTACTTTTTTTTTTTTTTAATTATTTCTGCAGGCTTGTTTCTTTCTTAAGGGTCATTTCAAACAAGAACTTGAATTCATGATCTCCATTGGTCGTATCAGCACACTTCTCTTCTCCGAGTCCCTCGCCTCCACTCTTATTTTTGCTGCAACTGATCCTAACTGCACGGTCACATTCTTACATATTTTCGATAAGTTCAAAACACATATGCTTCCTCTGAGAGTGTTTTTCTGATGCAAGTAGATATTCCTTTATTCCGGAACTAAGTCAATCATTCCGTAAATGTCAATAAATTCTGCGCCACCTATAATACGTCCTAAGTCATTAATCATCTTGTTCCTTGATCATTGTGTCTTTCGTTGTCCAAAGTACCAGACACTGATTTATTCCGAAGACTACGTGCTATGTGCATGTTGCCTTTTTAGATTGATTCTCTCTCAAACACCACCACTTTCTGCCTTTGACTTCTTCAGCTCTTTATATCCTTCCTCTAAGTAGTAAATAAATGCTGCTGATTTAGCAAATTTTAAGACATATTATCGTCTACTACGTGGTCTGTTCATTTTTTATTTTTCATTCTATTGAAATATATGTTAGGTCGTAAAAAGAATTCACAAATAATATTACTGCTTACTCAAATGAAATATCTTATATTATTTTGCAATAGGTATATTGAAATGAAACGGTGGTTCAAAACCATTATGTGTTTTCCTATACCTATACAAAACCACATATTTACCGAAATTTCAGACTAAATAAAATATTCAAATGTGTACAGGTTCTCACTAATACTCACGTATATTCCTAACTCAGGTTGTGTCATATTAAAAGGTCGCTTTGTAACTGTGAAATCTATCTGCCTTGTTGCAAGAAAAGTCGAAACCAGCCATGAGGGATGTCAAATTAAAATTAAGGACAAATTTTTCACGCCAATGACACACATATTACCTGGAACTTCATTTACCACCAGGGCCGATTTCTAAAGCCGATTCTTGAGAAGTTATTTATTTATGTACATACATGTATGTATTAATTGCATATGATTTTTAAGCCTTCTTATTTGTATGTGAAAGATTAGAAACTGTGTTGAAAAATTGTTTTTTTGAAGAGGGTTACGTTAGTCTTGGCAGTGGTTTTTTTATTCATCGTATCTTGTCCTATGAATAGATCCTTGCGCTTGAACACGTGGTACACATTTAATGCTGATGTTAATGATTATAAACAAGAGATTAATTTTATGAATTGGCTTGTGTGGATTATAAAAAAAACTGTTTATATCTATGTGTTGCTGCAGAAGTAATAAACAAGGGAACAAATCATTTTTATGATATAAATAACGGGGTTATTTGAGCTAATAAAGAATAATTCATTTTCATACAATCAACTCACAGTTCTAGGCTTGGGCATGATAACTTTATGAAGTTATGCTTAGCAGAGGTCCAGCCAGTTTAGCTCCTCCCATGGTTGAGCGGCTAAGTGTGAAGTAGAAGTCTGCTAAGAAAAAAACAAAATAAGACAGAACAAACATAAAAAAAAAAAAAGAGAGAGAGAAACAAAGGACGCTCATTCTGAAGCATTGTTTCTTGTTAGCATTTGTACTCCTTTACAATTACAGCGTTACGATTCGCAAGAGCTCCGAATTATAACCAGGGGTTTTACCAAAACAAAGTTATTTATCAGATGGATACGAGTCATTTTTTACTGTGCTATAAGCCTCACTACTATTTGCATACGATAATTTATACTGATGGCTTCGTTTACGCCCATATACTCAAGATAAATCATTAAAACTGCCCTTAAGTGCCACCTGAGAATAGGTGCTTTCCAAAATGGGTCCAATTATAGAAAAGCGGTTGAAATTTTGTAAAACTATGATTATTTCAATTTACATTTTTATTCCAGGTGCATGCTAGAAAAAACACGTCGGCCGATTCAAAGCTGTCATTCTAGCATACAATTAAAATAAAATTTTTAAGTTGTTTACAGTTATTCTTTTTTCAGGCCTGTTTCACAACCAAAATGTATTGAATTGAACTACACAATATTTTTTCAAAATAAATTGTTCGTAAAATGTACATTGGCACAGGAGAGGAAGAAACTCTTCCTTTCTTAAATATCCATCTTCCAGGTTAGCGATGATTTGTTGTGGTAGATAATTCCAAATAGGGACGTGGCCGGGATTCGGGATATACAGATGCCCTTTTTAACTGAGCTAACCCTGCCAGTTATCAGCTGCGATGCAATCCTTCATAATACAGGTATTATCTTCTTAAAGGCCAAGGAAAAAGTTAAGCTGTAGGCTTTATATTACAATCACCCACTGCTTCATGTCATCGTGGGAGCCAAAAATAGGTGTACCCAAAAAGGTGGGCGTTCGAAGGCTATCGTGGTATTGAGTCTATTTCCAACATGACCGGCAAATTTAACTGCAAGGCTCGGAAGTGTAATTGAATTCAGTTTCACAAACTAAGTTTTTTTCATATGCTCGCTATCTTATATTATTCGAGGAGTAAAATTATATTAATTACAGGAGTAGATTTAGTGTGGGAAATGTGGCGTGACACTTATACCTCCGAGCGAGGTACTTGGAGAACTCTTTATGTCCCTATCCATGGATGGACTTGAGAGAAACGCTGTTGATACCAAAAAGGTGCGGAGACTCGCCGCAAATGAACGGGCAGTGAATGTAACAGGATGTGACTAGTCTAGCTACTTTAAGGTACTGTTTCACTGGAACTGCCTGCGGTAGCGGTTGGAAGTGACTGCTGGCAGTTAACTGCTACTTTGAGGGTAATCAAGGGGCCGTATATCGTTGGAACTGCCCGGTAGTCAGCGGTTATGACGTCATAGATTAGGTATCCCTCTACTTACATGTCAGCAGTCCCTGTAGTACCTTGTCATGAATGAAACAACCGCGTATAGGTAAGGTACAGTATATTTGGTGTAGTTTCCATTGACTTTGGAACATGTTTTGCATGACCGCCCGCATTGGTCACGAATTTCAAACATATTTTAGCGACCTTCCTAGCGTTTTTTTCAATTAAAAGAATTGAAAGACCTAAAAAAATGCATGTTCGCTGCAAATTAAGGGTTTCCCTACTTTTAGTATTTAAATTTTATCCCTATGAGGACCAAGAAAAAAATAAAGTTTTGGTAAATAAAATAATTATCAATTTGATGAATTTTAATCAGTTTTGAATGCTATTCTCCTAAATTTTTCGAAATACGAACTATATGATTTATTATTTTCTGCTTAAATCAACCAAACCTAGGATTTTGTGATTCTTCGTCGAATATTTGTGAGCCTATTCAAATAATATATACTAAACAAAATTATTCAAATCCATGGTGGACATGGATAAGTTAGAATATTGCTCTCTGTGAAAAAATACTAAATTGAATACACATTCATTAGCCATATAATTGACTTAAACCTTTCTAAAGAATAATTACACTATAAGTGTACACTCTTGCAATCTTAAATTAGTGAATATTTTTTTAATTATTCCCTTGAAGGTCTTTATTTTATATTTTTAGCTAATCTAATAAAAATTTGAATTGATAGCTTTTAATAGACCCTGGTATTTATTCATGTTAACAGAGATATCAGATTTAAAAAGTTTTAATAAGTTTTGCTCTTTATACGTTTAAAAATATTTGGATTCACTAATTCAAAAAAAAAAAAAAACCTGTTTCAGCATATAAAATTAAAATAGGTTGTTATGCATGAGAAGACTACCCCCGGTAATAGTTAATGGTTTCTTCATATTTCGTCACCTTATTTCCCTGGTCTATTCCTGTGGGATAGCTTCGTTGCTCCCATTACTGAGGATACAGTCTTAGAACCCTTGGGAAGTCGATGTGCTTTATGCAAGAACATCAGATTACACCACTGGTTACTAATTGAACAATCTACTGACAAAAAAAAAACATTTTAAAAGAACATTCTTTAAAACCGTAGTGGTTTTCACCTTTTATTTACATAACTTACTCGATACGTAACATACTTCATAAGTTTAACACAAGAATGAAAAATGATTCTCTTACCTTATCTATGAGTTGGGTATTCATTCAGGCAGAGTGTAATACATAATATATGTGATATGTTTGTATGCATAGTAAATAGTGCATGAGCACCGCCCTTTTAACTAAGTACGGGCTAACCAACCAATATATTGTGAATAATAAATCAGATATGTACAATGCAATGAGAATATCCTTGAGATTGGAAATAATGGTCTAGTAACACTTCGCCCTGGACACCTTCTTCCTAGAGATCTCCTTTCACCATGTAAGAATCACTGGCATTGTTTCAGAAATTATGAGCTCACAATGGTTTTTGAAATAAGAGACTCTCATCTTCCTCGGCTTTCTAGTACGATAGAAACAATACAAATTCATCGATGAAAACTATCCCTTCTCGTCTGATCACGAATATCCCTGTGAGTCTACGGGAAATCTAATCTAGAAGTGCTGATATATTACCTGGTAACGAATGCGTTATAGTAGCACTGGATGATACGCTGTATATTAGAAAAAAAATGACAATCTACCTTAAATAGTTAATGGCAATGGTTATCCAAAATCTATCAAGCCAATTCAACAGACTTTTTTTCATTTGTGTTTAGGGCCCATCATCCCGATAGACTGGTTATAACTCAGCGCGTTATTTTCATTAAGGTCGATATTTCAGAGTATGTTTTGGTCGGAGACAGGAATGAAAAGAAAGAGATTGTATGGTTCTGGATCTGCTTTTAATTTGGATAAGTCTATGAGATGTTTATGTAACGAATTATTGTTCCAGGCTTTAGGGTATGAACAAATATTAAACGTTTTTACATTGAACTAAATGGAATGGTCCTATAGTGATGTTAAGAGTCTTTAAATTCTTTTATAAGCTGGTTTAGAGGTCCCAGACAGATGGAGGGACTGTATACTAGCATTGTAAGGAAAACTTGGAACATGCTAAATCCGAACTAATAAACACATTACTATTTCATTACTCAAAAAGTCCGACAAACTCAGTGATTCGGACTTTACTGAAACACTTAGCAGCAGGCAAGGGTTTCACGTCTGGTTTTTGAAAAATCACTTTGTATGATCTAAGCAAATATCGCCTGAATTCCAGTTCTTTTTTCTCTACTGTTTGTAAGAGCTATACGTTTGCCGTCAATCCGGCATGTTTGACTTCTTCAAAAAGGTTTTTTTTTTTTTAAATCATGAAAGTTTACCTAGTTAAAACAACGCTACAGAAAACATGAAAATCCCAAAAATTGGCATGGAGGAAACACCCAAAATATTTGACAATATTGAAAGATCCGTTTCTTTGAGTCGCTGCGCTAACAGTGTTTCCTAAGGCTGTAAGTATACAGATATTTCATCATAGTTTCCAAGCGTTACTTCGATACTTCCATTTCTTATGACTTATCTTCATCTCCTTTGTAGCCTGATATAGTGGCTCTTGGCTCATATATATGTTCCTTCGCACGTACATACATAGGAATAATGAACCTTAGTAGAAAGCGGGCAAATACTAACCCCTCAGACATGTTTATCTCTTACCTTGACTATAGGTGGCTTAGTTTAGATTTAAAAAGTATGCGTTTGAATAATTCACTAGTTCTGTCTGTCTGGCGTCGTGATGTGTGAGATAGGACGACAAGCTATCACACGCTGAGATATGAGAAAGCGAAACTTGAAGTGTGAAAGCAGTCACCTATCACTTAACTGTGCCTACAAGTACAATAGTAAACTGCTACCGTATTATTCTGTGAACGAAGATAGTGAGTGATAGCCGCAGAACCGTTTACAAAAGAACTAAGTGTGTTCGATTCTCACCTGCGAGTGGTGAATTTTATTTCTTGCTGCGATCATTACAATTATTCTCTTGTATAAATTCAAGTTTCATTAAATGCGTTGCCTTTCTAGCTAATTTTACTGTAAAAGTCGTAACGTGTTTTGAGCTACTTGCAGAAATTCGTGGCACTGTTGCTATGATCTCAGTGACAGCTCACGCTTGCAATTATTTTTCTCATTGACTCAATCATCTCTAACTCAAGAATTTAATGTGACTAATGGCTCGATATGACACATTTTTAGTCCAAGGAGTTTCAAACTAAAAATAAACCAGTGAGAATTAAGGTATTTACTATGATACATATATGCATCGCATCATTTTTTTAATATGCAAATTGCAACTCCGTTTAGGTAATTGGTGCCTTACAACTCTAACCAGAGTAAAACGGGTCTAATTTTCTGAGCTGTTGAAATTTAATTTCTCCAGGTTTCCAGTGGGAAAGTTTCACTCAACTGAAAGCATCCTGGATTAACCGTACCAGTTGAATATTTTACGATTTGTAGTTATCCAATTTTTAAAGTTGAACTTTCAAGAGAATTGTATGTGTGACACTCAATCGTTGTTTTAAATGAAGATACAGTGGAAGAGATACGAAAAATCAATTTTTTTTTGGGGGGGGGTTGTGAAATAATAATCGGTAAAGCTTTAGAAAATTACCTGTGTATAGCATGAAGAATGAGGTTCCGAACTTTAAATCAGTCTACAAATGTCATTTTGTCATTTCTCTCTGGATTATTCGTACGTTTTTAGCAATTTTATGGTTTCATAATTTGGCACAATGTGTATTTTAAATGTATCCAAAAGGAAGTGATTCGGTGAACACAAAAAATACCTTCCAATCAACCTGCATCGTAATTACATTTTTTTAATTGTCTTACAAGAGTTTTTTACCGGCCTTACAAGAGGTATGCCTTAGGCATCAGATCCTATAGGATGGCGTAGTAACAGTTCTTCCTGGTTGGTGTGTGCAGTTGAAGCGGTTATCTGGCTTTCCTAAGCATTGAATTGCTAATAACTACTTGCCAAACTCTCACTCCTTCAATAACCTAACAGTTGTTAATCATACACTGGACACTGAAGAATACTTGCCCCTCTGCCTATCATAGGTCGGGTTGCTGTAATCCCAGGACTCTCTACCCTTAATGAGCTCATCTTGCGGAGAAATCTTCCCAGCTAACTGCTGGCCGCATGTTAATTAGACAAAAGGCATTCGATGTCAAAGTGAACCTTTCTATTTCCGCAATGAATTTTTAATTTTGTTGGAACATCATGCATTAAAAATGTAATGTAAGAGTCGTCTTAGTAATCTTCTGTTCATTCCGTTATGTTTTCAACCTCGTTTAACTTGTAGGGTGTCCTCTACAACGCACAAACGATGTAGACAGTTCAATGTCTGGGAACTGTGTCAGGTTCAAAGCGAGACTGACTATTGTGCATTTACTGTATAGTGTAATACAATGGATGTGTAATTGAGAAGTTCTGGTCACTGAGTAGTATGTATCCAATCCGCAGTACGATCTGCGGACCAGGTTATGCATAAAAATATCTAAACAGCTTTTGCTCTTCAGTGTTTAACGGTATTTCCTTCTGACGAAATGATTTTGGAAAATTGTGAATGATTGCTGAGCTCAAGGGAGATACTATTCTCTCATTCTAGTTTGGGTCGTTTTTGGTCTGTTTTTATGTTCCTATTTTTGAACATAGTGTAGAATAAAAACTTGCTACAAAAGTAGCTCAAAATTTGCTGATTCCTTTTGAGTTAAAATAATGTAATGGAAAATATTTCCATGATTTTCACTAATAAGATGGTTTAGCAAAATAAAATGAAGTAGTTTTAGTTATAAAAACCCTAAGTAGTTTTTCGCAATTATTTATTTATAAAATGTTTGAAGAAACGGGTCCAGTGACACGTCACGTCGATATTGATCTCGAGTCAACTAGTTTTTGTGTTCGGGTGTCAAACAGGCTAATTTAAAATATAAGGGCTAATATAAAAGGTTCTAAGTGTCTAGATTTAGAAAAATGCATTGCAATTTTGTGGACATTTTCAAATTTGAGGAGTTTCGCAAATCTAAGTAACCAAGGCAGAAAAAGCTCGGAATCAGGGCATTCTTTGAAATTAAATTCTATTCAATGGCTTTCAGCGTGTCCCTTCTAATTACGATGGTTATTCTGACATTAAACATTGGTAATATTAGCGTTAATTTAATTTTTATACAAATAATTATCTGTGCTCTCATATAAGACGTAACTGCTTCTGCATGTCTCTGGGTTAAAAAACTACTATTCGATAGATATTTTTTTTTCACAAATACGTGTAAGGGTCAATGACAGAAAATAAGGACCTGAAAACCGCCAAAAAGGGTTCTTAGTAAATGTTATACTGGTTGATGTGCTTTTCCTCAGCTGTTGCTTGCCTGTAGAGCGAGGTCACTTGTATATATAGACCCACCCTTGGGTATTTATTTTGGCCTAAGACCACATGGCTTTTCTGCCTGAGTGAGTCAAATGCCTGGAATCGGTATTATATTTATACTTGTGTACTGTGCTATACCTGTGTGATGAATCATTTTCATAGATAGGCCTTACAGTTAACTAACAACCATATTCAACATTTACAGACGCTGCACTGCAAAAAATGATTATATCTGTTGAATGACATTATTGTTTCAGAATTATTCTCTCGTTTAGGAGCATCCTAAAGTATATGCTCTGCTTCAAATTTCTTTACCTCGGTAATTACCAAGTGAACATTTAATCATAACGCACATTAGACAATCTGCAAAACACTTGTACAAAGGTCAAAGAATTCTTATGCAGCGAACATGTAATTCAAGTTTAATTGGTGACTGATGAAGGACATTAGATTTTTCTCTAGAGAAAACGTTTTTTACTTTTCATGTCAGTTATATGAAGGATGATGGGAGACATGTGGATAAAATTTACTGACTTATCTATCTATCGTCATCCTGCTGTATTTTGCGTCAGAGATAATAAAATTGTACAGCACATACTTTTTCTCAACCGGAATATCAATTATAATATTCAAATTAATTTTAAAATATAATTATATAAACACAAATTAAACGTTTTGTTACGGATGCTAAAAAGTTGCGAACACGACTTTAATGAAAGTTTTTTAGTAATTAAAGTCCACTGCAGTCATAACACGTATTACACATCATTTATATGATGACTAGTCCTTTTATGTAATACCTTTCTTAATATATATTGAGCTATTTAGCTAGATGCCTTTTTCTGTGCGATTGTTTCTTTGATTTTTAATTAATAAATAACATCATTTTCTTAAAGTGAGCAGTATTTTTCATCTCGTCAAGTCATCAATTTAGAAGCCAAACAACGAAAATAGAAAAACATATATTGTACACAGCACACCGATTCCCATTGTTAGTCTAATAAGCAGTTTTTTTCAAGGTTCAATCAATATTCAGGCTGCTCAAACTTCTCTTTCAAATCTATGTCATTATCGTGCCGAAGTATGTTTGGTGTAAAATAACAAATAGTTTTTTCCCCACAATTATTTATTTTTTTAAGGGCTTGACGTATACTAGTCAAACGACTCCAATTGTTTAATAAATGTTTAAGAATCTCACTCCTCGAGAACTTACGCGGAGTCCTTAAGTACTTTTGCTTAGTGCTTAATACAAATTTATATTGGAAATACAAAGTGTATGTCTTGGTCCATTATTCAAGTCTTAGCTGGATTAATGGGCTCTGATGTCAGTTACAGAAAATGATCACTTTACAATTTAGTTCATACGTACTAAATTTAATTGGCAAAAATATAAAAATATATATGTATTTTTCTGTCTAATTTATCTCTTTTCATAACGGAATAATTCATTTTTTATATTCATATATATATAAACTAAAAATATCACAAATAGGCATTCAAATTTATTTTTACGGTGAAAAAAAAGTATTATTTACCAATCGGATGACAGTGCATTACAATATTCATGCATTCGCACGCAGCTGTTACGGGCATTGTGGGCGGTTGATCACATAATGTTGGAGGTCCGCACAGCCTACGCATGTTGCAGCCTACCCACGCTTCATGTCGGTCTGTGATGTTGCAAGCGTAGCTGGGGGTGTCTAATTCATCCGCAGACATGCCAATCATCGTCCCTACGAAGGTATACAGCGGGGCTAAGGGCGGATTGGGAAACATGACAAAGCAGCCACTCACGGTGTCATATTTATCTCTCCAAGAACAATATTTACAATAGTTATCACACTCTAGTTAAATTTCCTGTCATGTAATCGTAGTAAATATGTCGCCTTGTGTTTTTTTCTTTAACTCGTGTTTGTCAAGTTTAAACCTCATTCCATTTATATGTAGATTGCAACACAAGTATTCTTCGTATGATTTTACTGACGTGTCCACAACTCAAGATAATCCTAGAATATCAATAATGATTTCATTCAAGATATATATATATATATAAACTTAACGACGTAGAAAGTGAAGGAACACTTTTGAAAGTAGGTCTAGTGAGTTTCTTAAGGTTCATTAATTAAGTTATTCTGTAAAAAAACTACTGGCTATTTTTTATTAAAAATACATTTATTTATGTTTTTTAGATATTCTCGGTTACTGAAAATCAGATTTTTATAAAAAATATTAAATATAATCGGAAATAGCAAAAAAATCTCATAACAAGCCTGGCTATATCCTTGAGGCTGAAACTGTTCATATATCAGAGCGTCCTGAGGCCAGCACTACTTTTTGGAACTCCGCTTTTCCGTTTTCTCCACACGAGCACCATTACTAGACTCCAGAGCTTCCAAAACAACATCCTGCGCACGGCACTATGGCATACCCCTTTTCGTGAAATGAAGGCTCCTGACATCCACGAAAAGTTCGAGGTCCCCACCATCACTGAAGCCATCAGAAGAAGACACATCAAATTCTTCGACTCGATGAAACATTGCCAAAACCCCCTATTCCAAGACCTGACACCCCCACCACTACCGGCAAGATGGCAAATCTCTAGATCTAGGAAAGTAGACCAAATGGTGGACATTACGGCCTTTGGCCAACCAACAACAAGCCTCTGACGGGCACCTATCACTGCTTTCCAACTGAATGAGCTTCCACTACAAGCCTAGAGAGACTCTAGGATCAGCCTAGAGAGACTCTAGGCTCAGCCTTCAGTGGACTCTCACCACTGCACCGCGACATTTTCACCTCTACCGAGACTTCCCACACTCCTTAATTCCCTCACCCCATCTTCAAACAGGTACTCCTAGTAAAAAGATCCACTCACCCCAAATAAATTCCCTTTATTTTTCCCTTATCTATAATCTTAAAATTTGAGAGCTAAGGGGGAAAAAAAAAAGCAAAAACATTGACCGGAGAGACATTAAATACTTGATTCCAACTTTATTTCCTAGGAAATCCTTTATTTATTTATTTTTTTCCGTTTCGCCTTTAACTTGTCCTCAACTATCAGGAAAAAAGAACATTAAGACTGAAATTGTTTTTGAGCTTATTTATTATTTAAGCTTCCATTTGGTGCCTTGAGAAAGTTTAATTTTTTTCACCGGAATGTATGTTATTATATCTGACTAAAAGCAGCGAAGCCCTGAATGTTGTTAACATGCCTATAAAACTTCAGATCGACTGTACCATCGGCCATTGCAGAGCGCACCATCGGCCAGAACCTTACCCGATTGAAAGTAGAAATAAATCTCTCTCCGACTTTCCCATGCTACCATACATGTGATGTTTATTTGCTCCCGAACCGCTCGTATTGAAGCTGAAGCTAGATTTCTCTCGCTAATTGTCCGATAAAGGCAAAAGTTACACGCGATAATGCTCCAACAATTAACAAACCGGTGATCAACCCTCAGTTTCTTCACAGGTAACAGTTCCTTTGCTCGGTCTAGTCTTCCCAACGCGGTTCGGATTGATTAATTGTTGCTTAATCACTCTTACCCGCTATCCCGTCGTCCGTGGCGTAAACTAGAGGCGATAATATTAATTCTGTTCAAGCACTTGGCACTCAAGAGGAAACGACATGTCAGAACGACGTGTCCATTTGTATTTGAAGTTACTGGTACTTTAAATTCATGTGGCAAGTAATTAAAATAAACCCATTGACATCTCTGAAAGAAATTAAGTTAAGTTACTTCAGTAATTGGTTAGTACTGAGTTCTAAGTAACCCATTTATCTTTTATTTCGGTTTTATACAATTTATAAAAATTACATATGTATAAATAAAACAAAAAAATAAAAATCATGAGTGAGACCCATTACCAAAATTGAGAGGACTCCAATGACTTTTACAATTATAGACCCATCACATGAAATATTATTAATCGTCAAGACTTTTAATTTAACACCCTGCTCAGCAAGATAGAGTAATGTAACTGATGTCCTTTCTTTTATGGGATTGCTTGATTGAAATAAGCAATATTTAAAAGTAACAATCATTATTTTTTCTTAAACATTGTTTTTTTTTTTTAATTTAACATCGATAAAAAAAAATGCACCATCACCAAAATATTAATCTTAAAGTAAAAAAAAAAGAAGTGTTTAAGCTTCTCTCAAAAAGCCAAGATAAATAAATGTTTGTCCATTTGGGCACCTCTTGACACATCGAATAATTCTTGACTTTTGCAAAAACTCAAGAGTCTGTTCATCATTAGATATTTGAGCCGAAATTGTTCTTGAAGTAAAAATAACAATTAATGAATGTACAACAAAACCTTAATATCTAACGAAATCAAATGAACAACTCCTCATAACACACACAGATTACTATAAAGAGAAAATGAAAAACAATGGCAAAATTTCATGGGCGTAAACCGTTTATTAAACCATGCACAAATGTTAAGACTGTTTAAAGGCCAGAATTATACTAAGTGATTATATCTATTCAGTGGGTCACTCTCGCTAGTGTGGAGATGAAAAACCATTGAAGGTAGGAGTTCTTCTTTGGTTGGATGACTTACAAATACTATTTTTCATTGATCGTCAGCAGAGTAACGAACATGCTAGAGCCAAGAAGAAATACTGAGCCACAGACACTCAACCGTGAAAGGTTACTTTGACAAGAAGTTGTGGTACTACCTGACAGCTGTTACACGAGCTGCACTTAAAAGCTTACCCCCGCCTCTGGTCCGTTCGTTTACGACCCCTTTCATTTTCTTATATTTCTGTTATTACTCCATAAGTTCAAACGATTTCGTTTCCCATTCAAAGGGAACTGAATAGCGTGGTTTAATAATGTTGCAGATTGTAACAGGCTCTGAATAAATCCACGTTGCAACTTGAGGACTACATGCTACTTTTTCGCGGCCCCTTTGTATCTTTTACGACATTCGCCTATAAAAGAACGCAAATTCCGATAATAATAAAGCAATCCCTTCAATGCTATTCGAGTTGTAGGCTCAGCGTATAAGGAGTTGGGTGGCGCCACATCCGTGTTGTGAGTGGGTGTAGCACACGCCCTCACAAAATCATCGCGACGGAGTAAAAATAAAGTTCATTTTTATTTTTTAACTGCAATTAAATAACATTGAATAAAAAAACAAATAAACAATTCTCGTTGTTCTAATGAAGTTGCCTCTCATTTTTTTTTGCCTCAAAATGTCACTGATTATTTACCGAAAGTTCTTACTGTTACGCGCTGTACCACCTCGGTCACTTAAAATCTATCTTTAAAAAAACAGTGCAAATATAGCTGAAATATTGATTTTAAAAATCCAGTTACGCGCGTTAGTAATTTCATATTGTCAAATTACTAAATCGATACAATAACAAAAACAGTAATTCGCTAATCAGTTATCTTAACATCTGCAGATACTGTGCGGCATCCTACATGTGGCAATCATGGATACAAGGGTATTCAGGAGAACGAAATGATTGTTAAAGGAGGGAAGAAAGACGCTTCCTTCATATGAAATCACTTTAACATAAACACTTAAGTCTAACTTGCACTGAGAGATGTGAACGCCAGGAGTTCTAATTCAGCTCGAAACTTGGTAGTTTCCAAAGATGGCCTAACTCTGGTCTAAAATGGCCTATCCGAGGAGGCTTATTGGCTTAATTGAAAAAAACCTATACCTACTGTCCTTAGGTCTCCCCCAAAGGTACATACCCGCTGATACAGAAGATAATTCTTAGCAAACCGTAATATCACAAAGCCTCTGCAAAGCTAATTTTAATTATATCGTTGGCAGTTTAGCTGCTATAAATTGTAATTATAAATATGACAGTAATTAATGGCACATTGTCTGCTTGCTGCGAGAGCTGGAAGGTCTCATTTCGATAGTTCGGCTGCTAAACGTTCTGCGGGATTTGATCTCATGTATTCGTTACCTTCTACATTCTCCAGAACATTCCCAAGGCTGCTGTGTACTTACATATATTGCTGTTCTCCTTCCCACGTACCCGCTCACTAGCCGGCCAATCTGTGTTTAATGGTACAATCAACCATTGGTCGTTTGCATTCAGAATTTCGTACTATTTGAAGTTGATTGTGGTCATTAACTAGAATTTTCCCGATAATGAAAATAATTGTTCTCATTAATTAGCAACTGATTCTTATGTTCTTCTTCGTACGCTTTTTGGTTGGGGTGGAATCGGGAATGCTCAAACATAATCTGCAATTACTATGAATGTGAACTTTCATACCATAATATTTACAAATAAGTTTTCAAATCCGTACATTTCAAAAGTGGCTCTCAAAATTTGAGAAATTATTAGGGAGTGTTTAAAGAATCCAAAGGGATTAAATACTTAAATTTCTGAGTATTCACAGTGTTTTAAGTGGTACTAGATACCATAACATAAAAAGAATTTCCAAAACATTACAAAAATAAAGGACCAACCAATAGAAATCGAAGAGCTTATAGTAATAAACATGTGGTACAAAAACATAAAGAATAGATTAGAGGTCACACAGTAAAAAACTTATAATTTTTAAAAAAGTAAGAAAGGTTAAAAGAGTTGAAATTATTAATGTTTATAATACAAATAAAAAAATGAAATTGTGAAGGCATATGTATAGTATAAAGATTTTGAAAAGGTTATAAATCGCGACCTTCAACGGGACATAATCAGAATTGCATCTTAAAACCAATAGAAATCGTGTTTAATGTAATTTAGGATCATTTGTTTCTCAAGGCAAAATTTTAGCTACATTCTTTTTTATTTGTTCAAAAGGGGATTTTCTGTTCAAAAAATAGCAAAGTATTTTGATAAAAATTTGAATATTTTTTAAATGTCACGTATTTAAGATATCTAAAGAGTCTTGACGTATCTCTGGATCCTTTACACTATACATGGTTCATTTGGTTTTTAATCATTTCAACAAATACAATGTTAATCCTAATAAATGTAATACAATTTCCAGTGGTAGAAAAGTGAGAAAAACAATTATTTACTATGATGTAAAAATTAAAAAATAGGGCTATGATCCTTTAAATCAGCGAGTTGTTAATCTTGGCTAAATATCAACCATTTAGTTAACAATGTACAACAGACCATCCCTTAATAATTTTTTAGGGGCGAATCCGCCAGTCTATCCCTTAGTCATGAGCGTTCTTATTCGAGATTAACCAGGTAGTTTTCTGCCCTAACTGCTCTTTATAGTAACTGCGTGCGCCTTTGCATGCGACAACCTTCATAAATACAATGGCATCGAATCCCCGACGATCCTGGTTGCACGACAATCCCATTGCTGGAGACATTGTTATATCCTTTTGTCCTGCCGTTGAGTCATCGGTCCATGTGTTCTCTTGTTTTTATTTTCATCTTTGCTGTCTGTGTCCTTTGCCATTTCGAAGGGCGTTGGTCACTTTGCAAACACGTTTCTCCGATCCGTCTCCAAAACTAATTATGTCTGACTATAAGGTGCTTTTAAATTTGCTTTGTAATTATATGCATCAAATTGTAATATGAACCAACCGTGGCTAACATATGTGAACCTTCTCCAACTTCAAAATATTTCAAAGTCATTGCACTGTTACTTGACATTTTAGATTTTTTTTTTTATTTCGATAGAAAGTTGAATTAATGATATCTGTATGGGAAATAGAGTATTGCCGTGTCCCTAATAATTTAGAAGGTGGTACAATAAACACTTCTGAAGATTCAGTTACTATAAGTATGCGAAAAATAATGGAGAAAAAGTCACTCCCGTATCAATTAACCTACTTTAAATCTTTCTCAAGTCAAAGGCAATTCAGAATCAATACCATAAGCTATTTATGATTAAAATCTTATGGTATTAATGGTTAATATCAATGGTTAAGATCGCAAAATGAATTGTTGATTTTATTATTAATTATTAATTGAAACGGTAATTAACCTTTTAAACGATCCCAAACTTAATCTCTTTTTTGTTTGTGACCGTTCCCTTGTTCTTAAAGGGTCGCAAAAGCTTGAAAGGTCTTAAAGTTAAAATAACACTTCTGGAGGCTTTCTGGATAATGACGTCCCATCTGTCAGAAGGGTGAAGCTCTTTTTTTCCTATGGTTCATAAGCTTAGCTTCATCTAGTCATCGTATTATTTCTTGCACTTTCCGTTTTCTCTTACATAATGAGCATAGATAGCAAATTTTTATTATACGTGTTTAATTATTTTATTTTTTGTCGTAAGACCCTTGCTAAAATTAATTAATGATAATGATTCGAAATCAGATAGTTCAAATTAGTAAAGGATTTTTTTTCTATCTCGTTAGAACAGAAATGAATGAATTGTGTCCACTTCTCTTGCCTTAAATTTTGTTATTAATCAAGTTTATCTTTTTTTAAAAGTTCTCATATTGTGTGACATGAGATGAAGCTTGAATCCCAGCATGCATTCTGAATTTATATGTATAAATAGTCAACGTCTATGAATTATTCTGAATAATGTGTTGCTATATTTTACTGCAAATATCGGAGTCCGGTTCAGCAACTAAAACATTTATTTTTATCAATACTCATCGACCCATGCATCATTGTTTATAGTAATTTAGTTGGGGATAATTAAATGGCTAGACATTCTAATATACGTCTGTGTACGTTCTGGTCCTGGGCCAGGAAGTCGGCCCGCTTTTTTGGCACCGACTACTCGAAAATAATATCCATAATTATCAAATTGAACGAACTGTTAAAAACTTGCAAGGTGGCCATTCATACAAAAAAAAAACTGGTGCGATAATACATTTTCTTAAGTAAGGCCCCAAAAATGTATTGGGACACAAGTCCTTTCGATTGTGCTAAATTTATTTATTTATTTTTTTAAACACTCAGAATTTAAACGTTTTAATATTTAACAATACATTAAACTGATATAAAAGGATCCTTTTGTCATTAGCACTAAAGCGCATAAAAATACACAATAAATGATCATCCTGTATCAATTATGTAAAATTGTAAGAGTCACAGTCTTGTGACCATGCTTATAACTATATGAAATTTCGGAAGTAATTAATGATCTATAAAAATAAATCAGGATTAAAACTTTTAAACTTGAATAGCTTATTCTAATTTATGGTTTCAACCAAATTGAGAGAACTACATACCTGATGATATGCACATAATAAATGTCAAAACATAAAATATGTATTAAAAATTCCAATTAGACGTGCCTTACATGTGTGTTGACGCCAATAATTAATTGATCTGTATTAAATGAAGAATTGGGGTTTGTCCGTGGTCACATTTAAATTCCTCTTTCGTTCATGTTGTTTATGCTGCAAGAACCTAATTCAATCCTATGGTTTCAATTTTTCAGACCGTTACTTTGTATAATATGTAATAACATGATTGTGTACCAAAATCATGTGCTGCATCTTGGTGTCCTTCTTATTCTAAATTTTGGCATAATTGACTCGTCTTTTGTCAAAGATGTTATTTTCATCTAGCACATAATATTCGTTCCGCAAAAAAATTATTCTTAAATTCTATAACTTCCTTTCTCTCAATTGTAATTTTTATCGAAAATACTCTATTTAATTTGTCATACGTACACTGAAAATCTATTTTTTTAAAAAAGAGAAGAAACCAATATAGATATAAATAACGGAAATTTCTTTTTAAATTTATCCCATTCCAGCGATATTTACATGTATTGTTTCCTTGTACAATTCTATACCTTTATATGTTTTCCTAAGTATAGGAATAAATAAGAACTTAGAATATTAAATAAGTTCTGGGCAGTGACTTCAGAAAGATTTAAAAGTAGAGAAATTTTTCTGCTTTATCTAATATTGCGTAGCCCTAGGAGTTGTGGGTTATAGCTTTAAATTATCGGATCCATTCAAATATATTACGACACTTATCATTGAATATTGTATAATAAAGTACACAGATACACATTCGTAGATATTACTGTCTTTTTGGCATGAAATTTAAATATTACATTATTATTCAGAGTAACATAACAAAGAGGCACTTGCGTACTGTCATTGTGTTGAAATTAGTAACAAACATAACAAAAAAAGCTTGAAAGCTTGAATACACTTTCAAAATATCTTCGTTTCATTGATATTACATCATCGGTCGATGTTTTGTCTATTTAGGCTTCCTCAGAACTACAATTCAGAACAGGAAATCTAATTAAATATATATAAGACAATTACATACTAAACACTTAATTTAGTAAATAATAAGATTGGAAAAGCATGTAATATTTTCGATTTTAAACTATTCATATTCTTGTTTGTGAAATGGTCTTTGTTCAAGGAGAGTATCAATATTACATTACATTTTAATTTATTTCAGCTGCAAGGTTACCGCTTTATGTATATAACAATGGATTAATAACAATTTAAATATAATATTATTCATAGATGTGTTGTTTTTTATTCTCTCTATTCCTTCGTTGTTGTTATTTAGAAAATTAAGTGTTATGTATCTAATTTTCTTCTATTAATGTAAATTTATATTTCTTGTTCTGAATTGTAGTCCTAAAGGCACCTGAAACGTTGACTGATGATATCACATCAATAACAAAAAATATTCGTTTGCAGAGACTTCAAAGCACATTTTGTTGTTGTTGTTTTAAAATTATTCTAACGCAATATAAATTGAAATATTTTATCAGCTCAGCCTTTTATTTACGCCGTTCGAACATATTATTTAATTCCTTTATTGTGCAATAATTACAATCTGCCTTTTATAAGGCAATAAGTAATTAAGATATATGCTCTCATTCATACAATATTTACAGTTCATCATTCATACAATATTACGCCGTTCGAAAATTCTTTGCCATTCCTTTTTCTTGGAATTATTACCTATTGGAAAATTATTTTAAAACCCTATTCCAAATTCTTCTGCTCGAGCGAAGAATACAACTTTTTCCAATTCCTCTCAATTGTTAGTCGGAGAGAAACTTCCACTAGTCAACAATAAGTAGCCATCGCAAGCTTGTCAATTATTCAAATGATGGCATAAATTGCAGGGACAGTTCCTCGACCCGCCGGCCTGAGACACAGAGGAGCGGAGACTTTGTCGGGGCGACCTTTTCTCATGTTCCGCCACTATTAGCGAGTGTTGTCCGTGACCGTGTGATGCATACCACGGGGAAAGCTGGACTTGATCTCAGTAATTTGTGTCTGTCCCTAGGGCATCCTTGTCTGGATGACGAGGAATAAACGGGATGAGGGGGAAAAAAAAAAATCACTGATGTCCTGTCCGTCATCGTATAACGAGGAGGCACAAGCATCAACTGTTTCTTCCATGCGAAATGCCTTATATTCGGAGCGTGGAAATTTCTAAATAATACCGAGAAGAACTGGTCGGAAGGAAAAAAAAATATGGAAATTAACACTATAAAAAGTTTAATGCAGAGTATGTAAAAAAAAAAAAAATAACCATTACCTTCAACTTAACAAAAATAACTGAAAATAGGCATTCAGTGTGATAGAATAAAAAGAAATACACAATAGAATCAATGACTTTAAAACTTATACATAAGGTTTTTATTATTACAGAAATTTTTTTTGTCTGCGTTACTATATTGTTTCTCTCAGTAGTTAATAATTAATTCACACTCAGTGAATAATTAGTGAAAATATGCAATTAGGTAGATTAATAGTCAGTGTGGTTTATAAAGTTTTATAATACACATGAAGTAACTAAAAACTTGTCATTGTGGCATATTTTAGATTGGATTACAATGTGGTTAATTTAAACTCTTTGTTTCTATAAAATTAAAGTTTTACTACTACTGCTACTAATAATAATAATGTAAATTATTTTGACTTATGTAATGTAATATACTAAGTGACTGGATTAAGTGAAAGTAGTGTCCTGAGGGAAGGTCAGAGATATGTACAGGTAATCTTTGCAAAATTAGAAACGAAACTGGGGATTGCTAAATATGTCGAAAAAATATCTTATCTTTTTTCCTTTGTCTTGTTTTACATTTTAGCCTAAAGGATCATTGATCCCCGCATATATTGTTATATTTTTCGATTTTGGTTTTTCAACAACGATTTTTTAAATTATTTTATAGTTTCTGGAAAGAAATATGTTGTCATGTCTTTGAATTTTGATTCTATTAAATACAGCAACTATACATGTTGCCTGTCTTATGCGAAAAATTAATTAATCAGAACCAACAACAAATAATGAGATAAATATCTTGACTGAGCACTGATTAAAAAAATATTCTTCTTGAGTTTAGGAATTTGAGTAGTGCAGATATTGTTTCTTCTGAATTTGCAAGGCCTTTAGAAAGAAAAGGAATATAGCACATGATCTCCGCTCCTCCTCATTCATCATGTACATTCGACCAAAATATGCTTGACTGTAAGCTCAGATTCACAGGACCCATCCGCTGTTAGGGTGGGTTTCATTAGCAATGGGTCAGTCCGTCTGTGTGACCGATCCTTAAGAAAACCGACTGTTGGACCTGTAGGAATAATCCCGAGCTTCAACCCGACGTTATATCTCTCTGAGCTTATTATTCGTAAACTTGTCTTTTGTCTTAACATAACATAATTGTATTGATGGAATAATTAAAATCCACAATCCTTCGCCTGAAGCGTGGGCAAAATGAAATTTTGTTATCCACGTACATCTAAAACATGATGTAGTTATTATTGTTATCTTATATTTGTCTAAATAAAGTAAATACCAAGTACGAATCCGTTTGCCTAGACCTAAATTCCACCGGACTTTTAAATACATAATAACGACTTTTACGTTCAGTAAATATGAGAATCCGCGATGTGTGCAGCCAGCAAACTTGTTAATCGGACGAAATGGGTCGAAGCAGAGAGATTTTGCTTTCTATACCATCCCGTAGTGGCCAGGCTACTTTCGATGCCGGGATCAGCATCTTGAACCTGCTGCCTTCGAAGGCCGGCTTTTCTCCTTGGTCATTTAAAAAAAAAAAAATTGTCGGAATTTATTAGCTATCACAACTCACTTGGCTCGTTATATCTCTGTTCTTCAGCAATCGTATTTGGTTGGACTTAACGTCGTTAACCGTTTGAAGCTTTGACAACTTTCGGTTATATTACAGTACAGGACATGATGTAGTTAAAGAGAAATTAAATATAAAATTTTTTTTTTTTTTTTTTTTTTTTTTTCCCCTTAGCTCTCAAACTTATAAAAAATAGGATGTGGGAAAAATAAAGGAAAATTATTTAGGGCTGGTGAGTGCCTTTCACTAAGGGGAGTCCCCCATTTGAAGGATGTATGAGAAGGATATAGGGTGTGGAATGCCTAAAAAGGCGGATGGAATCAGGAAGGTAGTGAGAGTAAATGAGAGTAAATATCAAAATACATCTCGTACAAAGTCAAGTATCGCATTCAAAGATCATTTGTGAGATGAAAATTCATAGAATATTTGTACGAATTTGTTCGCTATAAAATCTGCTGCTATGTGATATGTGAAGTTATTATAGTTTTATTTCCTGCAAATTTTGCTAGTAATATGTTTTCATAAAGTGGTGGAGCGTACTTAAAGAATCCTGTGGTAATCTTGGATATATTGCTGAGGCAGTTGAAACATGACAACTGACAACTACGTGGGTACACCCTATTTTCAAAAAAGCATTTTAGGATCGTGAGTGGTTACCACCATATTCATTTAAACTACTGATCGGGTACAGTACATTATATAAATAATGGGATCATTCCAGATGAAGGTCCTGAATTACACACGATATTTACTTCTAATGAGCGAGTTATAAAATTGGTCCAATAAGTTAGAAAAAGCCTTTTTGAATTCGAGACTGGCTAGAATCTTGGATTTCCATCGACCCCCCACTCCTCAAAATAAAAAAACTTTATTAGCACTGTAAGGTATCTATACTTACAATAAACCTTAAGTCTGGTTAACATAGGTGAAGCTAGATGGACTGTATATAATCGAAAGGAGAAAAAGGTGGTTTCTTAACTCTTTGGCCTGTGGCCTGCGCGAAATGAAACGTATTGTAACATTAAACAAAAGGTTTTTAAGAATAAATTGGGATTGGGTAATTGGAGGAAAGGATTCGTTACACAACCCTTCTTTTTGATATCTTCATAGCGAAGAAGTCTTCACATGAGGCGCAATCGCAGAAAAACAAAACCACGGTTGGTATAAAACGCATAAGACTAATGAGAAAAGAATCGGTTCACACGAGCACAACCTGTCGCTTTCAACCCTTCAGCAGTACTGGCCTTGGCAACAAGGCAACATGTAAATGTATAAGTCGATCACGACTTGTGAAGGGGCGTGACAAATGGAGCTGTACTATCCAACAAGGTTGACTACAGACTAACTTTTAACTTAGGCAAAACGTTCGAGACGACGAGCCCAGGGTGGGGGGAAATTGGTTTACAAATTTCTAAATAATTGTTACTTAAACACTTATAAAATACCAAATAAACCTACTGGAGTCATCTCCTGTATTCAAAAACTGGAGGAAGGTTTGAATTTTGAGCCGGTAGCTATTCTCCTGACCTTTAAGCAAATAAGGGCCTAAACCCTCTTAATTCCCAAAACCTTAATTTGTATTGAAGGCTGATTTCCGAACAAATTATTAAAACGAGTCGCTTATTACACGTCAACAACTCTTAAATCTTCGATATTATCTAATGCTTATTTATTCGTTTAGAAAAATTTCAAGAATTGATTTATTCGCTGCTTGAAAATTTCTTTCGCCGTGATGGTTGGCCGATTTAAGGCGGTAATAGACTCGCTATTTCGGCAAGTCGTCCGACAACTCCTGCTGTAACGAACGACGTCTGGGGGTCGTTGGACGAAGGCATCTTGTGCCCCAAGGCACCGCTCTTAATAAATTTATGCTCAATTTTTAGCATTCCTTAGGCTTCTGACATTTTAATTCTATTTATATTTTCAATCTTACTTCAACGTTGTTATACATATTTCTGATGAAAATACCCAATAATTCTTCAGTATCATTTAATTAACTTCCATACATGTATTTTAAAATACATAATGAAATTAATATTTTCAAAAAAATTTTGGGGTAACATTTTTTGTACAACCGGAAGAATGAGGCCGACCGAGGTTGATTGTTGGCAATATCTCCTCCTGGAGTCGATTCGAGTGCTTATTTACTCGAGTAACCACCCATTTCCTCTTACGATACTCACCCCCTTTGGGGAAATTGTTAGAGCGAACAGGACACAGCTTGATGATGAGGGATGAAAATATATAAAATAGAAAAATACTCCAAAATGCAAGGCAATGTCTTCCAGATCTTTGACAGAACAATGCGTCCCGGAGGTGACAATGACGGGCTTGGCCTAACATCCTGAGGGCGCACCCTCCTACTTCCTGCTAGCCGTTTCCGGTCGTCCACCCTCGTCAAATGGAAGAAGCTCCGCCATTGTATGTACTTGAGATATATAAGGGTGGTTATTCATAGCTGTATCTTTGATATCGATCTGATCTATCAGTTTCAATAGCTGACAGTTTATATTCCCCCTTTTAATGTTATCTTGAGTGGCGACGGAAAATAATTCTGTCTTGGCCTTCACTTCCGCCTTGTAACCCCAAGACTAATCTCTTTTCTCACTGTCTACCTTGAAACCTTCTAATCTTGGGAAAATTCATCTCCTATCGCGCATTTCTAAGTTATAATTTCCAAAGAACTCATCACGATTGGAGAACGCCTCATTCAGTTTCAGTGTGAATGGCAGCAACTGTTAGGCTGGCTAGATTGCCAAGTGTGAACAGCCATTGTTTCCCGGTATGCGCTCTTCACGCTTGGCAAATTCGCCATCTTAACAGTTGCAATCAGATCATGTTCGCAGTGCCCTTGATGCAGCTGACGCACGATTTTCATTTCAAAACCACTCACGTTTATGATGGAATGAAAATCTACTGTCTATTCGTTTGAGTTAAACTTTTTCTTTAATTTTTTTTTTTTAAATGTTATTCAATTTATTTCATATCAAGGATTATTTGGTCGAATACTTTTGTAGACAACATCTATTAATATTTCAATGATCTGCTGAAACTAAGATACGGTTGTTTAGACAATAATCGATTTAAGAGTCACAGATTTGATTATTAGAAATGGTTCCCGGTGAAATCATTTCAAAAAATACTCGTAACCTATAGCACGATAGTAATAATACTTTAATAATAGATTATAATGTAACAGTTAGTGATTACAGTTACAGGCACTCTAGGAAGTGAGCTAGTGACCTTCGAGGTTGAACTGACTTCCACTTTCTAGATCCTTTAGTTGTGCCGAGTGTCAGCTGATAGCATCGTAACCGCTTTGTTCAAGCGCTTGAACTTAAACAATTTTCTTAAACAAGTTTTTTTTGCTGACTTTGCCTTGAACGAAAATAATTGTGTATTATTATTATTATTATTATATTATTTATTTAGGTATTTTAGGTTAGCCTTTAATTTTCTCCGGCTGAATTCTTTAAGAGAGAAATTAACTAAAACAAAAATTATTTACTTAAAACATGAGCATAATTTATCCAGAAGCTGTTGGTATATACCTTACTACACCTGAGCCGGGTACACTCGTTCATCATTCCAGTATCGGCTTGAAATGTGTTTTGAAAAATCTATAATAAGTTGCAGGTGTGATCTCTTATGGTTTTTAAGTACTACTGAACCCAAATATTTATGTATAGTTGATAATATACACACCGGAGAATCTAAATTTATGTTTAACATCATATTCTGATTTGGCTAATTTTAACTTCTATAAAAGAAGATGAACCACATTCATTCTTATTGTGGTTGACAAACTAAACATTTAACAACGTATTTGTCTCTCATATGCTCCATGCGCTTCACACGTCCTTGTGAAAAGATAATTGTTGCTAAATACCCATGAGGTTTTTTTTTTGTTTTTGACATTCTTATGAAAATTTAAGTATTAGGATAAAAAATACGACGAGTATAGAAATATTCCCTTTCTTCTTTAAATGTCTAATCAACATTTTAAATGATATGTTAATAATTTTATGATTAAAGATTCTCGGTCTGATTCCTTATAAATAAAATTTATAATCGAATATATATTTCTGTTAGTCTCTATTATTATTTAATAAGAAGTGTCTACTGGTATATATATATATATATAATTACTTATGACTCATCATCAGCATTTTTTTTCAATCAGAATATGCTCAAATAGTTAAAATGTTAGTAATTACACTAGGTTTTTTATGAACTTTATTGATATAATCTAATCGAATATACTTCAATGACGAAAGCCATACACACACATACACTACTGCTAAAGAATATTTATAGAATTGTGAGTTTTGTACTTTTATTAAATGTCTCTGCAAAGTTTTATTATTTGGTATGAGGATCAGCTGCCTCTCCATTTTCCCCCTATTTGATCAAAGATTTTTATAGTGACCGAAATTTGTTTACGTATATTATAAACTAAATGTTCTTGCTCGGGTCAGAGTCTCCATGTCACTTTATTAAAAAATTATGTCTTGAGTTTGTTAATATTTCTTATAATATTTAAATTAATCGATATAAATATCTAATAAATATAGATATAAATAACTTACATGCTTTCTTGAGAAAGCTTATCACAATGAACATCCAGAATGTGTAGAGTGCACAATAAGAGCAATGTAGAGTCTAGTTTGATCAGCTGACTATCGATCTTTATACTATCATATTAAGTATTATTTATGGTGATAGTTTGTTTTTTTCAAACAGATGAGATTTTGTATATCTTTTGACTCTACAAATATAAACATCTTCTATTCTAATATTTTTTTTCTGTAAAAGGAGGATGTAAAAAACATTTTGTTGTTACGAAATGCAGACTTGGCAGGTGAATTTTCGTTCTGTGCATTATGTTTTATTTGCAGTTGTCTGATTATAATATTATGTAAATAAAAAAATCTTTAACCGTCGAAAATAAATGTATATTATTAAAATGGCCCAACGTAATTGTATGATATGCTAACGTTTGATCAGGAATTTTCAACTGTAGACATTGTTACCGTTGCGCTTCTGTCCTGCGTTGTAAATTTGTCATTAAAAAAATTATGATCTTCGAAGGTAATTCCCGATTTCATTTAATTTTGATACCATTTTTCATACTAGGATGATCTCAGTTGGGAAGGTTTCACTACAAAATTGCAATTTGCGGGAAATTACCTTCGACGGAGGAATATTCTTCGTGGGTCGTGCACACTCAGTCTGTATCGCCCCGAGCCCAGCCAAGTATGACCTGAAGATAATGCTTCGCCATTTCGCGGGTCTACCGTGAAAGTGAAAAAGCCATGCTCTTCGACGCTTCGTTTCTTCCATGTTTTTAGGAGGGAAAAAACTTTTTTATATGTTGTGAATTTTTGGTTGACAATAAAACTATAAAAATATTCTTGCTAATTCTTTGCCAGGTAAAAGATAATATCAAAAGGATTATAAAAAAAGTCAAAATGGTGTATCATGGATGAAAATTAAGACTGTCATCATTTGTTGGACAATATTTGGACACGGCTTATTCTGTCTTAGAGGCTTAATTGACAAAGTTAAGAGAAAACGCGATAGTAATCTTTTGATCCTTTTGAAAATTGCGGATTTTGCATACATCTAAGCAGTCCCCGGGTAATCAATATCTTGGAATCATTTTGCCAATTAAGAGTGATTCTCATATTGCGCATGTCTTTACAATCCCGGATATTAAGCTCCTTACGTTGTTGGTCCATCACAATGACTGACCTGCCATACGTACGGAGCTTGAAAATTGACATAGGCAAATGTCACTTCTAACATAATGAACTGCATCCTTCTAACTCAATGTGATGTTACAAGTAGAAAGTGTTTTGTGCTATAAATTTAATTTACATAAGTTTATACGGGTCAAAACTTAGCTACTCTTCAAAATTATATTTGTTGCTTGAAATCATTTTTATCTGACCATTACCCTGCTATCCACTTCGCAGTTTTATTTCGTACCTGACCGGTAAATGCATTCAATATCGAAACGTTGTTCCCTGCACATTTATATTTAATAAATCTGACTTACAACTGATTATTTTCACATTTCATTGAGTTTCAAAAGCACGACAACCTAAGCCAAAAGAAAAAAATGATATTATATTACCGTTTCCACCTCCCTTCCCCCAGCTCAATGTACGCGGGCGAACCTCTGGGCGATACAGAAGCACCGTACCGTACCGTACCTTGACACATGCTCACTTTACATACTTACGTCAGGTATGCCATGAGCACCCTAGACGATGGTAGAAGACGCAGACCCACCCTCATTGGGACCGGAGCTGGAGTTCGACATGTGGGAGGGCCAGTTCGAATTCCTGGGTGAGGCCTTCCCGGACATCAGGAACGGAAGGAAGATGAAGAACGGGCTCAAGAACGGCATCAAGCCCAAGCCGGAGTGGTTCGTCGAGCTCAATGACGATGTGGGTTAACTATAAGTTTACATAACAGTAACTATATGTAGTACATAAGCACATGATTTTTTCTCAATTATACTGTATGTGATGATTCAATTTATACCAACAAACTCCCAGCCTGTGGCGTAATATATTTGGAAGATTCTATGCCTTCAGAGGTTGACGCCGTAATTGGTAGGTGCTCTCCAGATCATTGGTAGATAACCTTACCATCCTTTTGTTTGCATTATTCACTACTTCTAAAGTTTCTCTCACGATGCTTATTTCTCCTGTTTAAACTGATAATATCCATAGCCATGGTTCCACCAATCCGTAACAAGCCTCCATGTATTCCATGTATCATTTCACGAGTGAGCGGTAGTTGTTGATTTTTGCTCCGTGTTCCTGTCCATTAATCAGTGGTTTAGCTTTTTCACTCCAAGTTTGTAACACTATGTGGTATAGGAAGATCTCTGTGTAGGACTACACACTCTGTGAGACAGATTGAAGTGAGTCCTCAACTCCTTCGTGAGAATTGTCATGGGTACTCCCTTGCTTCCCATCTCGTCTTCGAGTTACGATGGCTCTTCTCGCTGTTCAGTCGACAATATTTCCTTGCCTCAAACCTTTTCCGAAGGCTGAAGTATTTTAAGCATTGGTCTCTTAAACCAAACTATGGTAAAGTAGTTACCCTTAATGCCTTAAGATTTTAGTTTAAAACAAAACATTAACTTGTCAATTTAATTCCAGACTAGGAATTAGTCTTAACCACGTATTAGTCTTCCAAACTTGTTAAGATAATTCTTAAATTCATCCCTAATCTCCTGTAGTTCGAATTCTCAGTGTTCAATAACCCCAGAACATAAGATCCAAGAGTATGCTCCTTCTCACTAACCAGGAGCATTTGACCGTTACTTTCTTGCCCATTTTACCATGTACTGGAATTATCTCCTTCTATTATCTGAGATGCTCCTTACGCCTTTTCAGAACCCTTCTGTTCCACAATCCAGAAACTTGCTAGCAAGATAATTATTTATTTATCTCAATTAATCCTTTCAATCCAAAGTCCTGAGAACAATAGTAAATGCCCCTTATTATGTCAGCAACAAAACCCTTCATAACGACCTTAATATACCCTACATTCTAGAACTCATCCCTTCCAAGTTTATGAAATTCCACAGTAGCCTTTTCAGCCACCCTAATCCTGTAGCACAGTCTTTGCACTGCGCCACTCATCCCTATAATCCTCCTCGGAGACTGAAACGGCAGTGGCCTCGTGACCTGCTATAATCGCGTGACAGTGGGAGTCCTGGCAATGGCCAGTTTCTCCAATCATGTCCTATTGTATGAATGAGCGAGTGAATGATGACTGTAAATATGGTATGAATGAGATCATTTATCTGTATTATTATTGCCTTATAAAAGGCAGATTGTAATTATTGCACAATAAAGTTCTCAATATTATTATCTCAATTACTATTTATGCAATGCATTTATCTTTATGTATTTTTATATCCTAAATATTATTGCTATTTATTTATCTGTATTTATACATGTCATGGTTTTTTTTTTAATTTTTATATAGTATTTTTCCATTGTACTTTTCTTTTTTTTTTTAAACAAATCTTCGTTTACTGAACGTTTTTCTGGAATATTTTGTTTCCTCATGAACCCCCTTTTTTAGCATTGATATGTTTAACTCTATTTAGTAAGACCTGAGAGTAGGCTCGGGCTGTTTCTTATAGTTCAAAGCACGTTTCTCCAGCTTGTATACATACGTACTGGTCCAATAACTCGCAAACGAATTGCAAAACAAATGCAGAGAAGTCAAAGGCCTAGAAACAAACAAGTTGAGAGTAACATAATTTGTAAAGAGCCTTGTGTACCTTAGATGCGTGCAGTGCTCGAATGGGTTTAATTCACCAAGGATCAATGAAAAAGAGTACTATAATTTTCCGTCGGTGAGAAGCTAAAGTAAGGCCACAGTTGCCCCTGCAGTGGTCTGAGGGAGGTCAGTAGCCTTGCTCGGGCTATAGAGCATTAGTTCCAGGAGACTTAGGACTGACAAAGCCCTAGGCGGAGGACTTGTCCCGTAAGTCGTAGTCAAAAGTCCTCGCTGTAGCCAGCACCTGTCGCACTGTTGCTCAATATTCATCCTATTGGCTAAGAGATATTTTTAATTGGCCCTCCGATTGGTTGGCCATTGTCGCTTTGGTCACGGGGGCCTTGTCCCCACTCCTCCCCCATTCCCACGCCGAGCGGTTTCTCCTGGTTCTGGGTGTTCTGTATTTGACAGGTTAAAGCTCTCATGTGGTAAACGCTTCTTTATATTAAGGTTCTGATACGAATTTCTGCAAGCCTGGTGGATTGCCAGGAGTAAGCTATGCCACTGATCTCCAAAAATGGGATTTTTCTGTTCTGCGTTTGTTGCCGAGTATATTACAATTAAATGGCTTCCGAAAAGTTATCACCATTCCTTCTTACCCTGAATTGGATTACTTGAATACTTAAAACTTATTCTGTCAACAGTACTATTATTTTTTTAATATCGTAGCCTTGTATCCTCCTGTGTAATTGTTTATTTGCACTTACACGTGACAGCAACAGAAGTGATTCTACATGTATCACAAACAAAAAAAAAGACAAACAAAAATGACTCATTAAACATTCCTCAACGTTCTCATATGCTTGGTAACTTTTACGTCCGACTGTCCTAGGTCAGTTTTGTTTATTCTTCTATATCAGTGAATTGTGTAGTTCTGTATTTGTTGATTAGTTCGCGTTTATTTAAAAGACAATTATTATCCGTTCGTCATTACAATTCATTTGACGTCCAATGCTACAGTCCGCTCATTGTCAAGCCTTTTGAATTGGTGGTAGTTTCACTCGTCGTCTCAGGCTTCCACTTAAATTATTTGAACTACTCTGAAGCATAACAGGTAGTGATGAATGCTGTCTTAGTCCAAAAATGTCTACATTTATCACATTATAAATGTACCTTAGATTATTGTACATCATTACGTACTAATAAGCATTCAGCTAAAACTAATTTAATTGTTAAAAGCCATACTTGATAGTTTTTGAGTCCTACCTCCTAGTCATATAATCATTTTTCCAGCCCGTCTTGTTCTAGAGTTCAAGTATGTTGATGAACAAAAAAGACTTCTCCATTCTTAGGTATCTTATAAAAAGATGTTGGTTTGCGATAGCAATGGGTTTGTTTATACTTTGTAGTAAGTTAATGCCTTCCTCTCTGGTTAATGCTGCAATCATACATCCTTCCTTAAAGCAAACATGAATTATCATTTCTAAAGAGCTGAAGAATTTCCTGTCAGATCTTCATGTTTCCTCTTGGGCTTAGCTTACCCACATTCCTTTGCCTTCCAATTACGCCCAATCAAGGATAATTCTGTGGCAGCAATCATTAAATTGGGGTTACGTTAAATAATTGGTAATTAATTAATATAATTAATATTAATTTAATATAATTAATTATGTGCAATTGATTGATGGTAAGTTAAATTATTAAATTCATCAGGAAGTAGTTGATTGGAATTGAAGTCATTGGAACCTTTAAATATTACCTTCCAGTGATACTTTTTCCTTCCGAATTTGTTGATGTGTTTATTGTTGTTAGTCCTCTGGAGCTTATATTATCATTAGGCGCGAAATCCAATTTACTCCAACGTTTATGCAAACGATTATCTTGGTAAGTTTGTTTTGCTACTTATTTAATAGAAGCAAAAAAAAGAATCGTGGATTGTTTTTTGTTTTTTCCAACATATGGTTAGCATGAGTTTCCAGACATATAAGCTTATTTACACCCATTGAAAATGTTATTAATACACACCATATATTATAAAAGTGGAATGTGACGAAATAACTACATTAAATTTGGGATCTTATTTGGTGAAAAAATTATGCCTGTACCAGACCGGTAAATCCAAAAGCTATTTTCAAATTCAATATTAATGCTTTAATGATATGTTCAGCCGATAGCAAGCTAAAATTAAATTTAATCGTTCATTTTCAATCTTTGGCAAAATTTAGGTTTTTATCCTATCGAGCTTGTTTGGGTCTTATCAGACATGAAATGTAATACTTAAGTACTTTTGATAAGTTATTTTGTCTTACTTGGTTTGTAAGCTATTCAAGAATAATTAAAGATGCAGTTACAAAAAGAATAGTTTTTTTGTTGTCATTTTAACCGAACCTATCAAGTGAGCCCATTCGCAACCTCTTATGTTTTGTTAGACACGTACACATCTCTTGGGTAGGTGCGTTACTATGGCTTTTGAAGCGGCGAGAAACACCATCCCGACTCCGCTTGGAAGAGAAAAGTGACACCTTAGTGACAACCAAGAGCTGCGGTGAGGGTATAACATTACTTAGTTTAACAGCCGACACCGCAGGCGCAAATGTCTGGGTACCGTTACTTGTTATTATTGGGCAACTTTTACCTTCTGCCATAGTTTGAGTGGAGAAATCCTCGCGGCACCGCTTACCTACTGGCTTCACCAAAAGTGATCCCACGGCTCCGATAGAAGCGAGACTATTTCCTGCCCTCAGTCAAAAAATACTTCCAATGAAATATATATCGCAATAACTTCTACTTTAATTAAAATTTACGACCCCTAATAATACGTGAAACGTACAAATAGATAACTAACAGAGAAAAGGAACTAAGACTCTACGAGTTCAGTAAGTCACTAGGGCACCGTTTCAATGAACGTCCGGGGACGGACGGATAGTGGAGAAGATAGTTTGTGAGAGTGGGTTAATTTTGTACACAAAGCGTTGGTGATGGAATATTCGGGTTGCTGCTTTGTGTAGCTTTAGCTAAATTATTATAATTTTAGTATATCGGGTGTACCCGGACCACGCCACCGCCTAAAGGGCTGTGCTCACGATAGAGGGGTGCAGTGATAACCGGCAGTAGAGTGGCCATATTTCCTGCAAATAATTTGTTTTAAGGCTTCCATGGGGCATTTGAAAACGGGTAGTGGCTCCTAATTATCGCGATTCGGCTAAATGACCATCTTACCCCAATGGAATGTTAGCATAAGGCATTTACACAAGCTTTTTAAAATAAAAAAATACCTAAATGAGTATACTGAAACCCATTTTTTTTATAAAGCTTATTGTTTACATAATTTACAGTTTTCCTCAGAACCACAATTAAATAATACATCCTTTGGTAAATGAGTACGGTCTCATACATGTGTACACTGCATTGGTGGATTTAACCGTAGAAAAAACCTACATATAAAATTAGACAAATAATAATAATACTAAATAAAATACAAAATAAATAAACAAAAAATTTAGTTTTGTTTGTATGTCCTTTTGATGGAGTGCTTACTGTGGTTGCCTAATTTTCTCATTAACGGGATTTTCTGATATGGAAGTAAAAAGAAAGAAATTCGCTGTCTGGGCTGTTGGTAATTGTATATCTGTTAGCATGATGGTTATCTTGGTGTATCGAGGGAAATTGTTAATTATGCGCATACTAATGTTTTGTACGACTTCCAATTTCCTGTAATTTTAGTGCAAGTGTATCTCCAAACCGGTGCAACAAACTGCTTTATGTAGCATTCATTTATTTTCAGGTGCCAGTTTTGATTTTTTGTAGAAGCAGGGTAAAATTTTACCTATGGGATTTTTAGTTTTGCTGTATTTATTGTTTACGTTGTTTGTGAATGTGAAGGAAGGATCTTAAAGTTACTGCAAGGTATAAATGGACAAGGGTAGTTGGGAATTGTTCAAAGATAAATGGTGCGTTAATGTTGGTCTACGTTTGGTGAATAATATTAAACCCATTAATAACTACCGTTTTAGATTGGAAATATGTGGTCTGTGCTACTGCGTGCATTACTAGCCAGGATTTGGCATAAATCAGAGCTCCACTAGATCTGTCCGGACCAATTGATGAGGGGAAAATGTCTCCTTCATGGAGTTCTTTATTCGTCGTCGCCTGTGAATATAACACTATTATTAATTATCAGTTAGTTACGGTGGTCATGTTCGATAAATTTCATTGGTTAACTTCATTTTAAATAGACATCAATGGAAAATATTCGACCTTCCGAGGGGACATCATATAAAAACATGTAGTCATTGCCAATTTCAGTAATTTAGAATTGATTGCTGACTAGATTAACTGTCGAATTATTATTTAATTATCATTGTTTTATAATATTTACATAATCGTCAAATTGTTTGCTATGTCATGGGAAATCGCGTTAAGTTCGAATTCTTGATTGGCCTCGTCTCTGACAACGGAGCTTGTGAGGTACAAGCTACAAGCAGTTGTAACAAATCATCGTACTTAATTTTAGTAAATCATTGCATAAAATGTTTAAGATTTGGTCCCTTAACAAAATTATATATATATATATATATATATATATGTATATTTCAGAATAATAAGTATTTACTTACATTTGTAGTAAACCTCCTAGTTGGAGATTTTTTTTTTTCGATCTCTAACCCCAGTATATACTTTTATTAGTAAAATCATGCAATTCACTGAAATCCAAAATAAACTCTTATGAGATGTTCGTCGTCCATGTTGATTTGACTTCTGTCAAATAAAGTCAGCAGCGCTCCGTTCTTTGGCTGTTGCTGATCGTTCTTCGGGGTTGACCTGACTTGACCGAACCGAGCAGTGAGCTTTGACTTGATATGACCTGACTTGACTGCTAGTTTGAATCTGTCTTTAAGACACTTTAGATAAAGGAGGTAAAGTGGGTAAATAACTCATCATTTGATAGGTCCATTAAAGTGCCCCTTTCCCACATCTGATGGATGAATGGCTGTTGTAATTACTCCATTGTGCTACCACAAGGCAGCGCTTCATCTGTTTCATTCTCGCCCGGTGGCTTAGGACACCAGCATGGGAACTGACCTGGGCACAAACATGTTGTATAATACCTAAGTGTCCTATTGGGGAATAATAATTAATACTGACTGACAGGCAAGAGCCAGGTTCGTGTGAACCCTTATTGTTCGCGCTCCAAGTTCGCCTTGATCATCCTCACTCCTCGCTGAAGGTCGCTCATAACTGCCAGTGTGCTAGCAGGCATGTGCTCGATCGCAGCAGCGTCATGCCCGTTGCCCGTACCGAGGGTATTTTCGCGGTACAGTCCGGTAGCAGCCTGGTACAGGCCGTCCTCGATGTCTGCTGCAAGATCAGGCAAGTAGTCATCTTCGCCTTCGCAGCTTTCAAGGTACCTTATCATCCACTTTATGTTCTTGTGTGACCTAGAAACCAAAGTTTCATCTGACTTTTGAGAAGCGATTGAAATAATTTATAGTCATTAATTAATTTATTGTGCATTTTACCACCATAGAATCAGTTATTTATCATAGGATCTAGACAGTCACGGATTATTTGAAAATTTGGCAAAACATAACTAAAACCAAGAATCGAAGAGACATAATGAACAATGATTTTAAAATCTTCTCAAAACGTTTGTTTACCATAAATAGTATTTTTTATGATGGAACCAACTCATTATAAATTCAATAAAAATGGCTTTTAAAAGATTTACTTCTAATTTTATATTTATTTATTAATTTTATAATTATATGGACTTAAATATCGGACCCCCCCCCCTAAACAAAATACATTGTTGAATGGTCAATTCCTCTATCATAGCTATTCCATTACTTTATTAAAACCGTTTTGTTTTTCATGTAGCCTCTGATTTATTAGTAACAGTGAAAAATCAAAGAGACATAAGACAATACTCGCGTTTTACAATCTTAAAATAGTTCATACTTTTTTTTTTTTTATAGCGTTCCGATATCCAAATCCATTGTAATGGCTATAACTTGAAACATAAAACGGTAGAAGATTGTGATTATGTAATAATTAAATCTGAAGATATATGTCACAATATATCTTTTGATTTTTTTTAGTTATGCATAGTTGAGGTGTTTGTTCAGGGCGAGATGTTAAAACAATATCGATCGACTTTCGATGTCTAGAAATCGTAAAAGTACTTAACAAGTAGTTTTATATTAGGTACACTTTCGCTGCCAAGGGGTAGTACATCCTCTGAGGTAATCCATTTCAATAAATATATGTTCTTACAGACAGTAAATATTTATGATTTGGATTCGTTTCATCAATTCATATGGGCAACAATATTACAACAAAAGCATTAGTGAGTTATGTATGTTTAATTACAGCGCATAGCTATATTTATAATCTTATTAATAATCCGACAATGGATGTCGACATAGAATTACAATGAAATGTAGTAACGATTATTAAAAATAAGATATGGGAAGCAGCAAAAAACCGGTAAGTTAAAATAGATATTTTAAGAGGTCTTCTTAAACATTATATTTACTTGTGTGTTAGTTGTGATTGGAAAGAGGTAAATATATCAATAGAGGTAAATATTGTGAAATATATGTTTCTTAACTTTGTTTGATCCATTTCATCACCGACGTTTGAAACAATGTTTCTTCATCCTCGAATTTTTTTACCCTAATCACCACTAATGGTCTCTCGTGATAACCTCACTATCCTGTATCTATAAATATTATTTTTTTTTTATGTTTACCTTTGTTTATTCACGAGATATTATATTTTAGCATGAGAAAATTATTATTTATTTGTAACGCCTAAAAAGGTTTATCATTTCCTTTAATCGTTCTAATAATTATAATGGTTGAATGGTGGCGTTTTATAAACAGTTCTTGTCATGATGAATGTATTCTTTTGACATTTATGTTTATTTAATCAAAGAATGAAACTTCTCACATGTGAATATTCTATTGACAGACAAAGGAGGAAAAATGTCAACATAAAAAATAAACAGGTGTCAATATTGAGTTTTGACTGTAATTATTTATCGAGTTACATTTTGCATTTGTTGCATTTAATAACGATTCTCATTTATGTTTTATATAAATATTTATATATTTTATTATTATTATTTTGGTCAGGTTCAGATGCTACAGCAGCAGATGAGCGTCCTCGCGGATAACCAGACCCACAGCGACGAACGCTATACCCGGGCCAAGCAGGACAATGCAACCTTACAGGCCAGGTCAGTTACATAATTTTTTCTTAGAAAAAAAAATACAAAATATACATCATTACTTATTATTAAAACATTCACAACAATAATGTACGCAATCCAATGAAAAAATTGACTTTATTTCATTTTCATACTTTATTAGCATTCGTTTTCAATACTGAATCAATTTTAATAATATGTAAATTGTTGCAATTTAAAATTTTTAATAACAGACCTATGTACGTAAATCATATTGGTCAATGAAAATTGCCTTTTCAACAAATTAAAAAGTAAAATATTGACTAAAAGAAAGAGGCTATTCAATTCTGCTGTGATATTGTTAACCGACTTTTCTACGTTTTTTTTTTCACTGTGACAGTTTTTAATGCTTTTTTTTGCCACAAGAAACAAAATCCGAACATGAAAGTTTAAATAGCTTTGATTTAAAACTTTCAAAAGATTAGTTGATTTTTGCACATTTCGCGTTATTATATCTTACCAACTCAAATTCAGCATAATCCGAAGTGTTTTTTTTTTTAATGTATGTTCAGATCTGTCATCGAATAGATCCTTCCCCACCAGGTCGGCTAATGAGCCTTTGATCGTGCTCTGAGAGTGTGGATATCTTCATTGGTAGCGTGCCTACAGCCTATGGCACACTCCATGCACACAGGGAATGTACTCTTGATCCGAACATCGGCACACCGCGGGTGGTTCTCGAACCCACGCCCTCTTTCATAACTCATTGTCCCCCCACCGATAGTGAAACTATGTCCAATCACCGTCCACGTTATACAACGAGCCTTTCCGTGCGCTACAGTTTGTCTGTTGAGGAGTCGTGTCGCTGTTCGAGTTGCCTCTGTGCTTGCTCGGCGTTGACGTTCGATAGAGCAAAAGTTGCTTACCGTCACAGTCGAACTACCGAGAGGACGTGGCATCGACGAATCTGTATGTTTAAGCATTTCAGTGGACGAAAACTCGTCCACATTTTATAAGAATACAATCAATAACTAATACTTTTGTATAATTATCATCTATTTACCGTAATTTCAGAAAATTAGAAATAAAAAAAATACCTTAAATATTTGGATATCACCTAATCTAAAATACTTGAGACTTGTAAAGGTGAGCTTGGTAACTTTGTGACCAGATTGGAATTATCAAGCCAAACATTTGTTTATATTTTTAAATTATTATATGATCAATTTAAGGATTGTTCTTTTATGTTTTCACAAACAGCTATGTTCTTGTTATTTTTTTTCGTTACCTCTTACTTTTTTTTGTTTGTTACTAATTTACAATTATTGAACGGCTAATTCATTTAACTGAATATAGACTAAATAAAAAACCCTAAAGTTAGGCCACAGCCTCAAAATTAATCCTAAGCAATATTGTAATAAAATGTATTTGTCTAATGGTCATTTAATCAGTTTTCAATGATTCCTTTTTGTGAAGTAAGAATTTTTCTGTTTCATATGTGTATTATAGTTTATGTTGTGCGTTTTTTTTTTTTAAGTTGATACATTTTAATTTTTATGAGGGTAATAAGTATAAAAGTTTCATAAAATATGAGAAATTAGAAAGTTGTATAAATAATTGCCTTACTGCTTTCTTATTACTTGTTTCATCACTAATCTAAAATAATATGTACTGCCATATGTTGTATAATACTATTGAATTTATCATTTCAGGGTACTTATGTTAGAAGAACAACTGAGAGAAGTTGAAACAAGAAGTGAAGAGAAATTGGCAGAGCAGGAGCGGCGGCACAAGGAGTTAGTTGCTCGGGTTGACCGTGAAAAACAGCTTCAAGTTGAAAACTGTGCCATCAGGTAATTTTTTAAATAATTAAAATGTTATGGTTTAAATTTTATTCGCTTTATTGCACCCACTATTGAATATTTGATTTTATATCTCCAGGCTGCAGACACTTGAACTAGAGAATTCTGGTTTACGGGAAGAAGCAGGCCGATGCAAAGCTGCCAGTGATCGGCTGAGAGTTGAAGTGTCAAGGCTCGAGGAGCAACTGAACGAGAACGAGAGCTTGATAATTTCTCTGAGGGAGGAGATTGCCTCTCTCAGGGATCAGGAGCGCAAAAGCAGGGAAACACTTCAAGCCAACCAACAGGTAGTGTACCAAGTGCCATTCTTGGGCATAATTTAGTGACTCATAGTTCATGACTAAATCTTTATAGTAACAACATGTCGAGATACTTTTAGTATAAACAATTAGTCAAGATATTTATTTTATAAACAACTGGTCAAGTTACTTCATAGTATAATCAACTGGTCAAGATACTTTTATTGTTAACAGCTGGTCAAGATTTAGCATGCAAACATCATGTTAATTGCCTCAATAATTATTTTAAATAAATTTAATTTGTAATTAGATGACTTAAACAAATTAAAATAAGGTTTTAAGGACATTAATACAGATTTTCATTCTTGTAAAAATTTATTTCAGGTTATAGAAGAGTTAAGTGATGAAATAGAGAGGATTCGGGGGGAGCAAAGGAGAACGCTTGCTGAGCTTGACTCTAGGGCGCCTGGGATATGTCCGAGGGAGCATGAGAACCTCCAATCTCAGTTCATGGCTCTCAAAGAAGAGAATACCAGTTAGTATCTATATTGTAAAATACATATTAACATGTTTAAGGCTATTTTTATCTCATTAATTTGTGAATGAATTTGTTGTTTATTTAATAAATTCTTTATTTGTTAAGGAAAACATGTAAAATGTATAGGAGGGTACTAATATAATGGACTTATAATGAATTAGATTTGTTTCAGTCAATATTTATTGGCTATTTCATTCTAAATTATTCTTTTCATTTAATTTAGATTTTTCTTAAATTAAGATTTGTTTATACCTCACTAAAAACATTGCAGGACTACAAGAGGCCCATGACGAAATGCAAGCTTTGCTGCTCACGAGAAGTGTTGAAGAAGGTAGGAGCCTCCTCACTGGACACCAAAGTCTCGCAGCCGAGCTGGAAGCCATGTCACAGGATGAAGTGAGCTTTGATAATTTTTTATGTTATACCCTTAGAGCATGAAAATTAAGCATGGTTGAGTAAGTACTTTGTGACAAGAGCATCTCACCTGAGGGATGTTTTCTTAGCTCAAGAACCACAAATGTTAGGGTTTGTCTTACATTTATTTGGTTTTGACATTTCAATAGGAATGTAAAAAAAAATGAAAAAAGGCAACAATAGCTCATAAAATCACAGCTTTTTTCATCCAATAAAAAATATTTATAATTGTTTTATTTTAATGCTATAATAATTTATATTTCAATTTCTAACATCTTTTTATTTTATTTTATTGTCCACCCTTTTTTACTCAAGCGTGACCCACTATTATGCTACACTGATAGCCTAGCAGTCACCTACCCAATTCTTTACTAATTTTAAGCATCATTTTGCTATAAACTAGTATCTACTGCTCTAGTGGATAGTGCAGTGCAGTAAGCAGTGTAACCAGTAATAATAATAAATTTATTGTCTACTGTTTAGGCTGTTAAAATATGTACTTCCCCTTGATTCCCAGTTATAGTTTTTTTCAGAACATTAAAAAAACTTCTTTATATCTAGCTGTTATTTCTGTCATTTTCTCTTATTATACTATTTATTTTCTTCTTAAATATTTCACCTCTCATTATTTTGATTATTTATTTATCATTTAAGTTATATTTTCATTAAAACAAAAATAAAAAACCAATACCTTCACAGCCCAACAGTTTCAAATTTCCATTCCACCAGTTATTTCTATTTTTTAAAGAAATGGTCACATATGGTCTCCTCTATCCTTTTAAACTTTGGTTGCAACACATGGCTATTTATTTGCCATGAAATATGCAAATTACTTCAAGTCAACATATGAGGCCTATATATGACTTTTATTTATTTAATATTAGGATCAAAATTGTGCCCTTTCTGAAATGAATCAGTTTTGAGTCAGTCATTATCAGCCTTTTTTTTTTATGTGAAATTTTTAATCGTTTCTTCCGTTAGATTATAAATCAGTGAGGTGCTTTGTTTGCAATGTTTGTTGTTTACTCGATTTTTATGTTCATTAGAGCCTGAAATATAAGAATGACCCATAAATTCTATAAAACCTGCCTGCATAGAATTAAATAGTATATAAATGTTATATTTTAGTGACATAAGTAAGCTTTAAGCTGTAAATAGTCGTAATTGTACCTTCTGCTGTTTTATGTAGTCATGCCTATTGGTTTTGTGCTTTTTTTTTAATCCATTCAAGTACATTATTATCATGCAAGGAATAATAAAGTACATATTATATTATATTAATATCACAATTTAGCTTGATTAAAATGAACAAAAAGAAAAGAGAGCATAAAACAAGACAAGCATTAAACTGTTCCATACTTGACTTACGTTGACCACTTAGAACTATAATTTTTTTTTTATTGCCCTATTTTAATTTTTGTGTTTCTAGTGTTTAGTAGTAAAGGAAGTGGTTTCATTTTTTCATAATAAAAGATTATTTTTTATAAGATATTGACCACAAACCATGTAATATTTATCTTACTTGTTATTATGTTTACTAATTTTCTTCAAGTAACACACTTTGACTGAACCTGTTTCCCCACTTAAAATAAGAGTATTTGGACTTATTTTTAATATCAAAGACAAATCCAGGATTTCATGTGCTGTATCTGCCACTATTGTTATCTAGCATACAAAGGAAATATTAAATCACTGATTTTTTTTTTTAATTAATAATATCTCTCAATGAAAGGATTCCATAAAAATAGACCATGGTAGCTTATCAGCATTCAAACATGTTGCATGGTTTGTGGGCAATCTTTCATATAAAAATGGTGTTTAATGATATTAATTTTGGTTGTACTTATTAATGTCTTCGTAAAAGTATGTTGAAAAAATGAAAATGGAATCACTCCAGATTTGACCAATTAGAATTATTTCCAATTTCCAGCCGGTTGAACTTGTAGCTACCTTTGTGTTATTTTTTTTTCACAGCCTGCTGCTGTTTTCAATAAGGACGATTCAGAGGTATGATAATGATAGATTAAAACAGGGAAAGTGCGAACTTTTCCCATTTTTAAGCATGATTGAGGATAGCATGTCATTTTGTTCCGAGTATAAGGAGACATTTGTATTACTAACACGAAATAACTTTAAAGGTTACGGAAAAAGAAATGAACTTGTTTATGTGTGAAATTGAATAAAAAAATTAATTAACATTTTTCGAATTATTTTCTCAAGTAACGTTTTTTTTTTTTTTTCTTTATGAAAACAGTTTCAAATCCTTTGGTCGAAGTTACATGTAGATATAACACTTGAACTAACACTTTTGTGCTATCTCTGTAAGCTGTGTGTGGTCTTGAATTGATATGTTTCATTTTCCCCGTAGAATGATAGAATGATGGACCAGAATACTCGAGTTTCTTTGAAAAGGAGAAGAAGTCGATCAGGATTTCAGTTTTGGCCGCAAGATATGCTATTATCTTCAGAAATAACAGCTTTGTTTAAAATATTCAAAGGCGTCGTAGGCTCAGTTATACTGAATATTATTGACAAATAAAAAAAACATTATTTGAAATATTTTCTCTTTATTTATATATATAATCATAGCTCGTCAACTAAATTAATTAATTTAGTTTAATACTTGAATGCTAGATGATACCTTAATTTTTAAATTTCAGTTGGTCCATTAGTCTATTGTTCTAGCAAGATAAATTTCTTCTATCTTGTGTATATATTATTGACGATTGATAGAAATCACAAAATACTATCTTATGTGCCGTGCCCTCTTAGCTTAGTTTTCTAAATTAAAAAAAAAAAAATATTTCTACATTACTTTGGCATGATTATTTGAAATAGAATTTTATGTTGTTTGGGCATGTTTTTCATACTATTTCTTTTTCTACAAAAAATCCCAGTAGACCATGAAACTTTATTGTATTTTGTTAAAAAATACTAACTGTTTGCTATCAGTTATTCCGAAATATTTCTTCTATCCTGGAATATCCAGGATCTGTTGAATTGAAATAATTCTTTTTTTAGATTTTTGTGTAACAAACACACTTAATTCATATTAAAATTAGAAATGTATATGAAATTTTTAAATCAATCTCTTTTAATTAGATTATTACATATTATAAAACTTGATAGGGTGTTGAAATAATTTTAAAAAAATACATTTATAAAAATGGAATAGCTACAAAAATGAATTCTCCTAATTTGAGATATCAGAGGAGAGTTATTGAGCAGAGTATGCTCCCCTGATCTGTCGATGGGTCCCATTTTACTTAGGGTAGCATCCGAGTAAACTCAAGGAGTGTGCAATGTCATCCAAGTGTTTACTGAGCTATCTTGCATCTTGCATAATACTTATTTCCCTACTGGCTGCTATGTTTAGTATATTAAGCACCAAGCATTCTTATAATGTTTAACTTCTTATGCATACCTTTATAACATAATAAAAATACCAAATATTTATAGAACTACAAATAATAAAACAGTTTCTCAAAGAATCTTTACATCTGTTGTAGATTTGTATAATATATTCTGTAAATAATTATTCTGGTTTCGGATTTTTAATTTTGGTTTAAAAAAAAGTCATTATTTAGAGAAAATTATAATCTGCCTTAATAAGCCAATGGGTATTGCGATAAATGATCTCATTCATACCACATTTACAATATTGTATCGACTCTCTGATTCATACAGTATTTACAATATAGACCAGGGATCCCCGAAGTTCTCAGCAGTATTATGACCTATGGTGGAGGAGACAAATGTGGGAAAGATCCCACATGCTACTCCTGTGACTACATCACTGATAGGACTTCATTAACATTTTTGTTTTTAATCCAATTACAAGTGTCTCCTTTCGAACCCGAGTTGTTTTTAAGGCAGTTAACACTGGAATGAAAGGCTTCTAGAGTCTAGGCATTGGCTTCAAGCAACAAGTGGGTTGTGAAGGCGTTGCTTTCTAGAGTGGCAGAGTAGAGGGGGGCGGTATTCTGGGTTTAAACTTAAAAAAACTTTAATATTCTTTTCCTTCAAGCTTGGCTATAGCTACAACTGGCCATCATTCCTAATGTGTTCTGGGCTAATGGCTTAGGTAATGAACACTCAACGGTACTTTGAGCTTGTTGAATAGCTGATACAAAATTAGGAAAGTGAGGAAACTAATCATTAGAGCCCGGATTTTGTGCAGTAAAAAAGTTATAAAATGTGCAACAAAAAAATAATATTCTGCCATTCGCTTTTGTTTTGTGGAAAAAAATTACATCTATTTTCTTTTCTTACATAAATTACTATTTTTCATCATGAAATTGGCTAGGATGGAAAAATAAATCACAAGAAAATACAAAGTTCAAAGGAATTTATTTTTATAATTTATAGAAGCAGTTACTCGCTGCAGAGATTTTAAAAGCATTTCCCCTCCATTATTTAAGAGCTTATTAACATCTGGGAAAATATCTCGCACTTTTTCTGCCAAACGATTTAATCCATGTACCAAACAAGTAGAATGGACTGGAAGGATAGATCCGGATGTAGTATTCTAATTATCAAATTGCAAATATAAAGCTCCCTTGAATATGGGTCTTGTTTACCATTATGTAAATAAAATGAACCCGTATTTGTTGTCAAATTTTGTAAAGGGTCAAGTCGTAGTATATTTGCTGGTAATTTTTTCTAAGGTTGGTTTCGTCAGGAGTTTTTAATTTAATATATTTTAGTAAAAACGTTTTGAAAGGTTGCGACTAATTTGTTGAAGGGAATGTTTGAACTAAATATAACATAAATCATTGTTGAATTGTTTCTGAGTTTCCTGAGCTTGAGCTTTTTACTGCATTCAGTAAGCAATATTTGGACAGGTTTACAGCCACCTTGATAAGAATCTGTAAACTGTTTATGTCCAGTTAGTTTTTTTAAAAAAAAAAAGATAAATAGCTAATGTTTTAAAATATGAAAATAATAATGTGTAGAGTGCATTATTTGAGTTACAGTGAGCATCTACTTGGGATTTTCTTCCACACCCAATTGCTTCCTCGCATGAGGTGCAGAACACAGTCTTTTCATTGAATTTGAGCTCACGATAATTAATTATCCAACTTGGAAGAATGACTTAATCCCACTTTTGGCATGGTAGTTTCTTTAAAACCTGTGTTCACCCTTAATAATCGACCAATACTGGTATAAGGACCTTAAATGGAAGAGAGAAGGGGGGGGCTAGTTGGCTTTCCACGAATTTAAAGAGATAAAAAAAACTTGAAAGTGTTCGAGAATTTACCAGAAAATTGGAACTATTTAGTGTTTTGTAAGCAGTCTTAACTAAAATATTACTAACTAGACTATTACTTCACAAATTTTTTTTGTAATTTTGTTGTTATGGTTACATTTTTAAACTAACTTACAAATAATTTTTTTAATTTAGGCAAAATATGCAATTTTGTACAAAACAAAATTTAAGCATATTTATCAGGATGCTGTAATTCGTGAAAATAAATTGATTTAAAGCCAGCGGAATAAAAGTGCAATTACACGAGAATCTGGGCTCTACTAATCAGTATGATAACAATTTTAATGCTGGATGAAATAATCTATCCAACACACAAACAGCTAAAAAAAAATTCTTTTTTCACTGATTTGACAAATGTTGAGCTTATTTTGGACAGAAGCAAAGTCCTGTCAACCAAAAATATGATAATACTAACATCTAGTAGATGTATTGTATCTGTTGGGATATCAATTTAGATTGATGAAATTACACTATCTTATCTAAAGAATAAATAAATCTTCCATTAATAAATTTGATAAAAATCTTTATTTCATTATTCTTAGCCAATAGCCAAACAAATGCCTTCACTCAAATCTGAATTCATGGCTAACTATGAATCCCTATGAACATGATAAATTTTAATGCAAATACTAGCTACCGAATATTTTGGGAAGTATCTTCATTTTCATTTGTTTTTTATTTTTTTCAAAACAAAATATAACCAATGAATGTATCGGTCAAAATTACTCTGCTAGCAAGTTTCACTGTACAGTTTCAATGTTGGCAATCAATTTTTTTGAGCCCTTAGAAGAGAAATAGTTATGAGTATTTTCAAGAAACCCTATAACTTTTTATTGCTCGTGACACATGTAAAAAAAGCCTACTGTAAAATAAATAATTTCCTGATTGTGTCATACAGTGAGAAACCATCACTATAATAAAAGTAAAAATACCACGATAATAATATCCACAGTTGTGACTTTCATAGATGTTACCACATTGCATCGTCAGGGTAATGGAAATCATACAGCCTCAATTAATGACAAATTTTTTACTGTTAGAACTACAAATGTTTTATTTAATTTCAGGTGCGCCTTGCGCTGAAAGAACAACAGGAAGTGAATGCTCAATTGAGAGCTTACATAGATGGCATACTGCTCAATATCGTAGACAACTACCCTCAGCTGTTGGAAGTGAAGCCAGCACCTCCTTAATGACTCTGGTTGCTGCTCTACCATTCTCTTATTTCTGTATATAATTTACAAATAAATAAATAAATATATATATAAAATGTGTAAATATCCAAGGTAAATAATATCTGCAATATCCGTCCCTTGGATGGCAGTGGGGGCTGTGAAGAGAAGCAAATGTTTAAAAGTTTACTTATTCATATATTTATGCAATTTTAAAAAATATTTTATTCAATTATGAAAATTTGTAAATAGTATAATTAAATTTTGTTAATATAATTTATAATATGCGAGGAGGCGCCTATTTTAATGCCTTTGATAATCAAATCTTAAGGAATATGGTTTGCTGCAATAAATGAAATAATAGCTTAATAGCATGTTGAAAGTTTTATTGTTACTTGTTACTTCTAATTAACTGAAATTTGTAATTCATATATGTGCTTTCGTAGTTCAAAGTATGTAATATTGGAAGACTGGTTTTAAAATTGAATGCCATTTAGAAGAAACAGATTGTATGTTACAGAGGGAGGTGTGTTAAATTTAAAAGTATGTGTTCCTCCGTAATTATATTTTTAAAATAAAAATTTTAACCTAGTGTATTTGCCAAAGTAATTTTTAATGTATATTTATATATATAAATATAAATTGTTTAATTACGTCATGTTGTTTATGGTATAAATTTGTTAGTGTATTGTTTTTATAATATAGCATTTTTATTTTAATGTCAAGTTCGTATAAATTTATTTGACAACAACCAATTAGTTCGACTCTATTTTTAAAGTGTTAAGCAAAGAAATAATTGTTTCTTTTAATGAAATTCGTATGCATTTTTGTATATCATGAATTACTGATTTCTTAATTAACTTAACCATCAGAAAAGAAAAAACAATGAAAAGATTTGTATGCATGATACAAACTGATGAAAACCAATCAAATGTCAATAAAATGTATAATAAATTAACCCTGATTATATTTATAATTTTTAAACACTCTTGTCCTCCAAAACTTTTATTCAAGTGCTTCTTTATAATGGATAGAATCCTTAAACGGTTTCAAATTTATTCTATTTAAAGAATAAGATAGGTTTGGCATAAACCTTTTTTCTATTCTTATTTTCCATTTCTAATCAATCTACTTATTGTATGAGCAGAAACAATTATTTAGAATTTTAAGGTTATTTCCCAAAAAAATAGTATCGTTACTTGTAGATTCCCTGAGAAAAAAGTGACCATTTTTAAAATAAAATTAAGATTGAAGAGATGTTAAATGTAAATAATAGTTGTTTCTGAATTTATGTTCAGGAAAATTACAAATCACTTTCCAAATTGACAAATAAATACCCAATTTACTATTCAATTTACTACAGATGAATAGCCGAAGGAAAATATGAACATTTTGTGAGATAATCCAAGTATCCTCAGTTAATTCTGCCATTAAACTTAGGATTCACTAATTTGCAGAACCGATGTAAAGATGAAGAACGGGATCTACATTATGCAGCTTGAAGACAGTGAGAAATTGATACTATTTGTGCACAGGAAATCTTTAGGAATATCCGTTTCCGAACTTTTTCATTATGTGTATAAATTAGGAAGTCCCTTATATTCAGTAATTTTGATCATGAAGTTACTCCTATTTCTTGTGGCTGATCTTCTGAAAAATTTCATTTGATTCAAGCTACGCTTAAGAATTTACCTCACTAATATTGGTTGATTAACCACATTCATTCATAGCAGATCATAGATCTAGCTCCTAACCTTTAATTAATCTGGTTCATTAATCTCTATGGATTAGTATTTGCCTTTTATAAGTATAGATTAGAAAAGCATTGAAAGGTTAGAAAGGTCAAACATTGTATTGTAAGCATCGCTTACCTAATGTCCTTCCACCAAGTGTCCCAATATTAATCAGAAGCATTATGCCTTATTTCTTACATTATTTTAATGTAATATTTTATTTTTTATTTATTAGTAATTTATTATTTTATACTATATTTTTCCAGTACTCTGAGGAAGGGTTGTCCCTTTTTTTATTAATATAACCATCCATATATAATGATTTATTTAAAGCCCTAGCTCAACAACAAAGATTATCTTCTCAATACCAGTGTGAATTAGCTAATATATTGAATCTAAGGTGCAATATAAAATTAGTGAAAAATGTCATACTTGAGAACAAAGAGAAATTCCTATCGAGCAAAGATATTCATAATATTAAGCAGAGACATTTAACTACTACTTTGGTTACTCCCTACCATGAATTAAATTTACATTAATGAAAATAACTAATGAGATGCCAATTCATGACAAATAGTAACAGCCTGAGCTCGATAATCTGTCATGCTCACCAAAAGATTAAAAAAACAATTTCACATATCAAGTTACCAATATTTATACACACTCTGTCTCAATTTCTTCTTGCTAAGGAATGGTGTGTTAATCAATGGCAGATTATCTGGATATTGAATAATTTCAATAAGCCATGAATGTGATATAATGAAGAACTTTATTAGTCTCAAAGGATATGAATTTTAGATAAACTCTCTTTATGTCTTGCTAACTGATTACTGGAAACAGTTTAATACTAAAAGTTTAAGATAAAAATAATATAATAGAAGTCGAACCGAACCATCTCTCAACTTTGAAAAAAAGTTCAGTCAATTAAGAAATATTTTAGAACAAATAATGGACATATTGATGTGATCATATTTGAATACCATGATCGTGAGATATTGAAGTTAACACATGAGCATTGTAATAAATAAAAAGTGCTGTGCTTGAATAAATAGGATGGTAAGTATAAACTCAGTCAAACAATCAAAAACTGATTCAATCTTTATTTGTTAACATAATCTGGCCATTCAATGATTTATTTAAAAGAAAGTAACTTATTCTTGTGTATAGAACTTATGAATAAAACTTTTATAGATAATAAACTAGTTCATCACCATACTAATCTAAGTTTACTGACTAGTCACCAGTTAAACTAGTTTTGAAAATATTTAATGCTTATGAAATTTCATAAAGAAGTTATATCGATTAAACATTATAAATTGGAGTGCCACACTAACACATAGTCTCATTTTAAGTAATTAAAAAGAGCTGTGAGCATGTCTAATTTAAATATAATATATATAATAATTTATATAATATATAAAGAGATAACTGTTGTCAGGTTCAAACTCAGGTAAATGATCCATGACTTCAAAGTTGTAGGATAAGTTAATACTACCTCATATAAATCATTATTTAGTTTATATTTCGTAAACAGTTACAAGTAAGATCAGCTTTCAAGTGGTAAATCACTTAAAAGATCAATAAACACAAAAGAACATATCTTTTAAGTGATTTACCCCTTGAAAGCTGATCTTACTTGTAACTGTTTACAAAATATAAACTAATTAATGATGTATATGAGGTTGTATTAATATATCCTGCAAATTTGAAGTCATGGATCATTTACCTGTTATTATTATTATTTTTTTTTTTTTTAGGGCTCTCAAATTATGGATTTAAGTCTATATTATAGAGCTAGTTTGGCTGAATCTTAAATAAAAATTTCAGAAAAATAATTTAACTTAAATAGACTAATAACCTAAGGAATGTTTTTTCCCCAGAAAATCGTATTAGATCGATTTTATCTTCTGAGCCTTTTAAGGAAAAATAATGTCCCTTAGGTTATCAATCTCAAAATAAGGTCAAAAAGTATCTTAAATGGATTTTATCTGATTATGCAATGCACTAGAATTGCTTCTTTTTTTTTAAAGTTAGTTCCAAATGTCACTAATAGACTGTGCTGCATTCCAATTATTTACATAAAACAATCTTCACTATTTTGTGGACAGTGTCAGGAGAATCATTTGATTTTATTTAAATATTTCAGGAATTGCCCATTGACTTGAAATAGCAAGCAATCTCTGTTTATATTTATCAATGTATATCTATATAAATGGATGAGAGGGTATTCCAGCATAATTATGGAATAGCTGAAGCAAGTTTCACCAAGCTTGAAACATATGCAACTTATTAATCTTAGTTTTGGTTTACTCTAATTAGATGAATAACTCCTTATTTACTTACATGTATTAAAAGAACAAAACGAAAAACCCACAACTGATATTGTTATTATCATCAATTAAATTCATTGATTAGAATTCAATTTTAGGAAGTGTTGAAATATTATGCAGAGAACTCTGTTTTGAACCTCAAGTGTACCAAGGGATTAATTGACCTGGGAAAACCAAGCATACATAGTTGGTGGGACAAGGTGTGTGGCTAGAGCAGATAGCTTGTTTGTTCTAGACCAGTCACCATTTTCAAGGGCCACCCCCTCGATCCTCTTAACATTTTCACAGAAGACATTTTCCCCTTGACTAACATACAAGTAACAAAAGTTTCAGGCTAAAGTTTCAGAATATAAATAACATATCAAATCCTTATTTATGTTTGTTGTTTATACAACTCAAACCATTGCTTACTTAAATGACTAATTCTTTATTCAATTATGTACTCCAGCTGTGTTCACACAGAAGCGACCATCATTGTTAGACATTGAGAGCAGTTTGTGCTAGAACTTAGAGGGAAGAACCCGGAATGATTCAGAATCATGATCTGATGATCGGAAAGTTGATGGGAACAAAGCATGGAAGGAATGAAGAAACCCATTCCCCAAAAACGAAGAATGTCTCCATTTTATTAAATATCTTTGATTGTATTAGGTAAATTTTTTAGCCAATCATGTTAAAATGAAATATTTGAAATGGAGAAATTGCTATGGCCGATAATACCCTGAGTACATATTAAATAAAGTGATATAAGATAAACTATAAGATATAGGATAAGATAAAAGATTCATTATGAAATTTAGCAAAACTGAAATATTATATACAAAACTGTACCTTTTTTTTATTTATTTATTTTTGATAACCAAAAGAAAGCTATAGTTGAGGTGATCAATTAATTGTATTTCTTAGCAGATTAAAAAATTCCTTTGGCTTTTGATTATTTAGACATAACACATCCTCTATTACCTTATCTCTCACCAGGCGTGAATCTCTTTAAGAAAACAGGTTTTCAAATTAAAACCTACAATCCTTCAAGGACTATTGTGTGTTCTTGCAGAAGTATGAAACCAATTCTGGTGTCGATCAGTGACAATGTCATAAATATCAATTCAGAGAAGTGCAGAGTAGTAATGGACAACAAATGACCCTATAATTACTATTGAAAAACTATTATTGAAAAAAAAAATCGAAAATGATTTTTTAAATGATCCTTACAAATTATTTTCCATTCTTTTGAATTAAAAATGGAATAACAGATTTTCTGAATACATCAACTTTTTTAGTAGTATAGTTCAAGGTTAAATACAGTAGGATAAGGGTGTACAGTTTATATGAATAGATTGTTTTATATATATATAATATATATTTGCCTATAAAAATCCTAAAATTTACAATTGATACAACAACCATTATATAATGTTTGCAGTATATACACTAGTAATATAACAGTAACAATTTTTTTTAAATTACTTTTTATAGAAATGTCACAATTGGAAGCAAACTCACAACTACTTCTTAGATTTAAAGGCTGCTGTTTATTTAAATTTAAAACAAAATTATCAGATTTAAAACTGCTCTAAGCTGATCACTAGCTCAGTACATTGTTAAAAACTTGGAGCACAGCCATTATTCCATAACAAACAAAACTTACTATGTTTACAGCAGGTTAAATATATATTTTTAAAAATTAATATACTTATTGACAAAGTCGACTCGCCCCTTCCTATTAGTTAGGCCAGCACTCCAAACATACTTCAGACTTTTCAGCAAGAATCTATAAAAAATATACACAACTATACCGCTCCTTACCCTATCAACTATATATTTTTTAATATTTTATGTTTTTATGGCACAATAAAAAGACATACATTATTGCCACAGTAACGTATTGTACTATACATGTAAGGGGAATAATAAATCACTTCTGTTATAGCTTTGAACACGACTGCATTAAGTACACTGCTGTGAAGTATTATCTCTAGATACTGTTTCTTCGTAAATGCTTACTTTTTATTAATGACTATAATATTAATTATAATTTTGTATCTGTGATTTATGCCTCATAAGCTAAATATGACCAGTGTAGCTTGGCTGGTAGATCACGAAGGAATCTCATTACCAACAATGACAGTATTTTTCTTTTAGCATACACTAGTCGTATAAAAACACCGTGGGTAGCTGCAGTTTACTGTTATTTTTCTCTCTGTGAAAGGATTAAATGTTATTATTTAAGCTATGTCCTTTAGATAAATATTAAGTGGTCAATTCTGAATACATTAATTAATATTTATTTTGTTTTGTTTTATAGCAATGATTATGCAGGATTATGAAATATTCATGACTTTTTCTTTTGAAACAATTTTTTCATAAAGAAATAAAAACAAAACTAACTAAAAAATGTTATGTAAAGGTGAAAGTAGTTATTTTTTGAAAAATTATAAACTTGTTGATTTTGAGTAAACTGTAACAGCAGATTGTACAAAAACCAACATGTTGCAAAATTATTTTTCTTTGATGGTTTTGGAATAATAAAGAAATCTAAAACGATTCAATATTTTAACATATTTACTTCAGTAATGTAATTATGAAATATGAAAGTCCATTTGGTTAATGTAGTCAGCATGTCCGGTCTTATCGAAACCGCTTACATACATATAATAGTTACATAGTCAGTAGCAACAGTATATTTTCAATCTCATAACAAATGTTATGTGTTTATCATATGTAATAAATAAAAAAATAATAAAATAAAACAAATCTTTACATCAGATAGCACTAAATCCAGTCCTTATACGTTTATAGTTACAAAATATAATCTGGTAACAAGATTTTTCAAACACTATGTACAATCTTAACTTTAACATTATTGTATCCTTAAACTAAATATATTAAAGTCTAAAAAATTAATAATTAAATACTAAATGAAATGTGAACTGTATTACAATAAAGTAAGATCTCACTGTTCACATCAACAATTCTGGTTGAAAATTTATAACACGTTTCCTTTATCATGTAAAAAAGCTTTACTTATTCATTGTAGTCCATTACTGTTATCTGAACCCATCAGTTCCCCAGGTATTTTATGTAGATTTTTTAGTTTTCCCCATTATTTCATTATGACAAATTTTGGAAGAATTATCATTACAAACATTATTATGAATTATATTTCCTGTCACTCGATGTGATTAGATTGAAAAACATAAGTTTTCCCAGCCAAAAATGCCCTATAATAAAGACGTTTCAAAACCATCATTTAGATCATCATGGATTTGAACATTGAAGTTGTGTATATAGTTTATTGGTAAGTATGGTGTCGATAAATTAACTTTTGATAATATTAAAAAGTGTAATTATCGTATATTGTTTTAACTACTTTTAAATAAATGTTTTAATTAACATTTTTAGCATTCTGATATTAAAATGGTATTATTTAAAAATCTTCCTTCCTCATCTTAATTATGTGCAATCGAAACCTAGTTCCAGCAAACGTTGAGATCTTACTGTAATATCAATTAACTAAAACACTTGAGATGCTTTACAATCTACAAAATGTCTACAAAAATAATAAAATTGACTAGTCTAACAATATATATGTAAATATACATACATATTAGTTGTATGGTCTCCATTGCCAATTTATTTCATCGACAGAGCAATTATCATTTTAATCTGATCAAAATATGAACATGTATCCTGTATTTAAATAACAAATACATTAGATAAATATATTGCCTTAGATAGAAATAGATTAAAGGTTGACCCCAAACAGCGAGCCTAGACAAATCGCTGGTTGGGGATCGGGTCTCAAGTGGGCCGTGGAGGACAGGATTCATACAAGCAGGAGGATTCACTGCACGAGCAGCACATATCACTCGCGTAGGAGCTACTACAGTCTTCATCACAACAATCACCTCCTGAGCAAGTACCGCAGTCATCTCCTACAGAGTATTAATTAGTCATATTAATCTATAAGTCAATCTCACCAATAATACGCCTAAATTAGAATTAATTATAACAATGAAATATAAACATAATTTAAAATTATACTTAGAAACAAATAGACACGATCAATGATAGTATTATTACCACTAGTTCTGAACGCAGTACTATGTACAAACCATATATGAAGAAATATCAAGAATTTTTCATGAGAAAACTACCTTTTATTAGGTATATCCTATTATTCGAGTATTTTTACAAAGAAGCGGATTAAGTTAAATTAATAATAGATTGATATTTTCTTAATTCTGACAACAAATAGAAAAATGTATTTAATCTTTTTCATAATACCACAATTTTCTTTTTTTAAATCCATAAAAACAACTCAGTGAAAATGTAAAATAAACAAAAACACGTATGAAGGTGAAGAGGTAAATTATACTTATTGTCTCCCCACAGTTTTTGTCCCAAAAAACTAGAAACCCTTCAAACATTATTAATGCATTATGTGATTGATTTTGTAATATTTTTGATAATTTATTTTCTTCCCTTGACATACTATATTTACGATCTTTACTTATATTCTAATGGCTTTCCCCCTTTGATTTATTAATAGCTTTATCAAGATTCAGGAAGACCTAGATAGTATCAGTCAGTCCCTGACCATGTAAAAACCAACAAAAGTTAAACAGTGCAAAACCTCAGACTAATGTCAAACCACACAGACACATCAGTTGCTTCTCTAACTTTTCCTGCTTTATCTCAAATGAAACGATCTATTGAAATGTGGTCTACTGTCAACTCTCACCACCTCCTTCCCTGAAATATCCACCAATTCCAGGAATCCTCTATTATATTTCTCCATTTTCAGGCTGTGTAGTTTGCATGATTATCTATGATGTATATCTAATAGATAAGGTGACAATTTTTGATAATTAAGTGGAAAAATAGCTCAGTTAACAACTGACCATTTTTTGTTCCCAGATATGTAAATAATGATCTTAAAGAACCATTTCCTCCTGATTTGAGAAACCACTGGGCAGAAAACTATAATAATATTCTATATAATTATAAAACGAACAAAATAAGCAATCCAGTTTTCTCTTTTGAATGCATAATTTAGATTCAACATTTCTATGCTTGTATGAACAAAAAATTAGCATTGCACTAATGGTACAGTTGTGAATTATTTAAAAATTTTCTTCTTCCACCTTTTTGGCAACATGTACAAGGGTACTAACACATGTAAAAATAGTGCAATCTCACTCATATGAACTTCGGTAATCTGAACACTCCAGTAATCCCAACTGGTTTTATTTTCACATGTATGCATTTTGTTTAAATTGGTAAGGGAAAGATGTTGAATACAATCAGATCCGCGGGAAATGGGTACATGAGGCTCCTAATTTCAAATAAGCCGGCTGACAATAACAGAGAAGTGTCTTGTTTTTATTTGCCAACTCTCAAAACACAGATCCCTTCCTACTTGACAATGATAATGACTATTCATAGATATAAAAACTGAGTGAACAAAAGAAAGCATCTACACCATAGGCAGACTCTCACTACCTTCCCGAATCCACCACCCTCTTTTAGGCATCCCCATATCCTTCTCATACTTCCTTCAAATGGGACTCCCCTTAGTGAAAGGCACCCATCAATCCAAAATAATTTTGAGAGCTATGGGAAAAAAAACAAAAAAAAACATCAACTATTAATGACAAGTACTCCATTTTTCAGCATTTTGATAAAAGGGAAGAGTACGACTAAGTTTCCCCAAGAATACGTTTGTAAGTTCACCATTATTTTGTAAATTTGAAAAAAATAGAGAACAAAGTGCGCTTATTATGCATCAGTTTCTAAAGAAGCACTGAATAAAAGCTAAAGTCTGATCAACCCCCTTTCAAGATGAGGTCCTTTACAAATGGTTTTCACAAGAAAGATCAAGGCACACGTTTTTCTAAATGAAAATTGTCTACATACATATTATATAAGTACATAATTGTTTTAATATTTTAATATACAGTTGTACATTAATTTTGTATTACAATAAAACTATGTCTATTGGTTATTTTTTGCCAACCTTCTGTAATCCGGAATTTTTTACTAATCCGAAAACCCTCTAGCAACAATTAGTTTGGTTTAGCTGTACTACACTCTGTTAGGCTTAGTAATTCAATTTAAGATTAGTTAAATATTAGTCATAGATATAAGAAATTAGGATTAAGATTGCGCAAATAGGATAGAAAGGCCAGATGTAAAATATGAGCAGATTTTAATAGAAAAACAGGAGAGGTGAAAATAAAAAGGTGTGATGACGAGCACAGTATTCCTGACAGTACTGAAATTCATCAAAGTATTTGAGTGGTGGCCACCTGTGTTTCACTCACTGCAAAAATCCAACTAAATTTCGATCTTTGACCAAAGGTAGGAATTATTTTTCAAATTACCTTCTTAAATTACATCTGTACTTAGCCATATTATTATAGCTTAGATTGTTGTATTCTATATGTGTATGTAATCCAAATCAATAAATATATATTTATTCATATTGATTAATTACCCATATGCCTGGAGTGTGGTGGGAGGAGATCTATGTCCCTGTAGCCAGACCTGTAACCTGCTGCCGCAGCCTGTAACCTGCTGAGCTGCTGCTCGTACAATAGCGAAGTGCTCTCATCCGCTCTGTTTCTCTTGGTCTGATAGGGGCCGACCCTCTCTCCGCTCCCTTTCGACCCTCGAGTGCTAGTCGACCTCTCTCCTGAAGATTCCCTCCTATGGCTTGGGATCTAGAAGATTTATTACATACATTGTAATAATGATATTTAATAATTTAAATAATGACCCTGAAATTTGATATATTTAATTTCCTTCAATAAATTATTTTAAATTGGTAGGTTTTATTTTTTCATAAATGCTCAATGCACATATAATCAACATAAATATTCCATTTTCAATTAATCTAACTTAAAAAATAAAATAACTACAATAATGATAAATGGAAAATATCCTTTTCTTCTGCTAACCAATGACTAAAAAACCCTCACCTGCAATGACTGGTTGTTTGGATTATGGTGCCAGGCTGGAGCATAGGTGGAATAACTGCTTTCGCTTCGAGGAGGTGGTCTTGGACCATCATAAAGGCTTTCACGGGACATATTGCTTCTTCTACTTGCTTTTGGACTCTAAAACATTATGATTTTTTTCTAAAACTGAATTCACTGTCTAATTTGTGATAATACATTCATTATACATACGAAAACAAACAAAGAAATTTTCAAAACTATTCTGATTTGAGTACTAGTGTTTTGGTTGCATTAGGCTACAAGGATGTGTGTTCTTACATTCATTCTGACATACTCCTCAGAAGATTTAAAGCAATAGGATGCCGTAAGTCGTGTTACTTTTAAAAAATTTGTTTCCTCAGTTGCAGTCTTATACTTCTGTCTGAAAGTTCTTCAGAGTATGCATCAATTGTACCCACAACCTGAGGCTGTTTTTCCAGACTAAGGTACTTAGTCAATCAAGGCCTTGTTATTTTTATTATAAAATAAAAACTGACCCAACTGAGGCAACAAACAAATAGATGAAGAAGAGAGTACCAAATAACAGTACAAGTATCTAAGAAAAATTATAACCGCTAAATTTGTTCCATGGAAAGAGTTCTATATCAACTTTGATAAAATGAACCATTAGTACTCTCTTTATAAAACTATATGACTATAACTTGACTCATTAAGAACTGTAAAAAAGGAAGATGGGATTTACATGACATCATTACGGACTACTAATTAAATAAATTCACTCCAAGAACTGAGGATCAGAGTGGTGAGATATTGGGACAAAAGCAAGTTAGAGTTAGAGAATTTGTTTCATAATTACCATCTATCTAACATGACCTAGAATCAAAAAGCAAAGAAACTGATTATGAAACTATTACAGACATTTGCTTCAACTACAGTTACAGCCTGAAGTGGTACTAATATGCTTTGCTGATGAATATTGAATAAAAATCATGAAAATAATAGCACATTGCCTTATATCAGAAATTAAAGAAATATTAATTTTCGTTCATTAGTGCTAATGAAGTAAAATATATTGCTATAATGATAATCATAAGTTGAGGTAGAGAATCCTACAAGCGTTAATTTCAATAATTATTTAAAGGAAAAAACTTGAAATAACATTTTAATACCTACTTAAATAATTATATATTATTAAACCGTTAATAATTTAGTTAGCTGTTTTCTAACCTGGTTAACTCTTGGAGAACATCTGTAATCTGCCCACGGTTCCTCAGGAGGGCATCTTTCGTTGTATATTTGCTGTTGACTTCTAATTCTATACTGGTGGCTATCTGAAAACGTGTTCCAAGAGAAATTTTCTTTAATCATTTACTCAAGCAAACTTATTCTGTTGCAGCAAAAATTTTACAACTGTTCTTACTTGAATAAATATTCTGCTGACTAGAATTGAGGTTGTTATACTCAACCGAGGGAGTGCTCTTAGATTCATGAAGCTGTCCAGGTTCCTGAAGCAAAATGTTCTTAACATCAATCGCATATACTTTTTGTATTGATAATATAAAACATTTTAATTAATACATAAAACTAACAGGTATGATATTCGAGTGAGGGCTATGCCTCAATGCACAGTCTTGTGGTCTGGCTAGCAGGGTGGTTGTTGCATAAGGAGTGGGTCCATCTGAGGAGGGTGGGTTCACTCCCCCAGTGTAATAGGATGACATGTTCTTGGTGTCCACCTCGGCATAGTCCCCTGTGTCTTTTTTCTCCAACCAATCTTCTGGTTCTGCCCATTGCTGACCGATTACTCCACCACGCATCATTGTAGAGAGATTAGTGTTGACTACAGGCACTAGAAGATGAGGGAAAAATATGAATTATATAATAAATAGATCTGAAGATCAATGTCTCACTATTTTTTTTTTTCATTACATCAAAGATTTAATTTATTTTCATACTATTTTTTTACACACTAAATTTTTTTTTTTAAATATACATCTTCCAATACTAACCCCATCCTCACTTCCCAACTGTTCAGGAACACCTTGCTCTTTTGGAATAATGGCTCTCCAAGCAGAGATTCAAATAATAATAGAAAACGAGAGACTGATCTACACGCAAAGTGATGCCTAACACTTTTTTACTTCCTCCTAATATGTCTTTTCCTAACTTTGTTTATAAGTGAGCTCTACAGTGACTATTAAAATGACAAGTGAACTGTATAAGTGGTTTTGGCGCTAATGAGTCTTTCCCTCCAAAAGAAAGTAACAAGATGGTATAAAATGAAGTTTTAAACACTGCTTAAAATACTACTAATAATCGATATTTCACTAAAGAAATAAATAAGATTAAAAAAAGATTTACAAACATTTTAACAATAAAATCAAATGTAGCTTGTCTCCCCATATATTTCATTAAATTTTGCATGGAATTTTTAGTAGGCTGTCAATGTTCAAAAACATTTGAATCTTTAAAGCCTCTTTCTGCAAGTTCCGCTAATTGTATTATTGTGGTAAAAGGAATCCTGGCTATACTACCTGCCTTTACTGATAATTATTCTAATTCTAATAATAACTTATTAATAATTTTTTTCTTAATCGTTACATACAAAACAAAACAACTTTATCTCAATTTACCTGATAAGTGTCCTAGTTGTTTATTAGAGCCTTTTCTTCTCAAATACAGAACAGTCGTGCAGGCTAGCACCAACAATACTGCCATCACAACTACTAACAGGACAAGCCAAGTCTCTCCTCTTGTTGCAGCTCGAAGCCCTCGAGCAGATGGGAAGAGAGTGATATGTTCTGACCAAGGACCAAGACCTGGACAAGATGTATGTATTATATATGCACATTAAATGTGGAATAACTACTCATATTAACCATAAACTTAAAACATATTAACAAATACTGGGTATTACCTGCTGAATTGAAACCAGCCACTCTCACTGAATATGCACCTTTGGATGTCAGGTTGTTCAAAAGAATTGAGGTTGTACCAAGGTTCAAAGTCATTTCAGCAAGTACCTTACTGCTGTTTCCTTTGACCTGAATCTGAAAAAAAATATAATTAATAATATTAATTGTTATGACCAATAAATAGCCCTTTACTTGAAGGAGATTAAAGTTACTTCTAACATATTGCATGAACATTTATCGGTGAATATTTATGAAGAAATTGAGACTAACCTTATAACCTTGCAAGATCCCATTGTGGTGATCCGAAGGTGGAGTTGCCCACCTGACGTATGCAGCGGTAGTATTTACTATCTCAATTTGTACATTTTCAGGTGGCGCTGAAGGAACTGTTTGAAAAGTAAAATAGAAGTTATTGTTTACAGGAATAAGGTTGAATTTTTTCAAGTAATTGAGGTTAATTAGGGTACTTACTGTCTTCAAGGGTCTTGACTACTTTAGCGCTGCTAGGCTGTCCTTCAATGGTCTTGAAATATGGAGCAATGAAGAATTCATAAGTGGTGTAAGCTCGTAGTGATGTGACCGTGTAGTGGTTTGTTTCTTTGCTACCTGCTGTCGCCATGTTATACTTATGCCAGCCACCTGACAGTTCTCTGTAGCGAATATACACCCCTTCTATGTAATCATCATTGGTCAGGAGCTGTGTTGGAATAATAAAAGCTATAATTCAGAACTAATGAATTGGTATTGTTAAACATTAAAAAAAAAAATGTATTTATTATTACATCTTCCCGCATCAATGTGGATTTGTGGGCAGTGAGGTTAATGATGTATGTGGGGGTCAGGTTGTCTTTAGGTGTTAATGTGGAGTTTAGAATATCTGTTCTTTATGGAATTACTAGCGAATCCTTTTTGTAGCTCCTTGTGAAATGAAATGTCATATTGAAAATGCGTACATTTGAGTCATGTGTAGTATGATCGATTGAGAGCCTTACTAAGTTTGTATGTTTGATTTTGAAGCCAACAATTGACTTCTTTCTTTTCTTAAATATTTGTTTATTTTATATTTGTTGTTACTCTCTGAAACTCTGACCAATACCACTAAAATGTACTATGTCATGTTTATATTGTTCTCTTTCATAATAAGTGTTCTATGTAAAATGTATCTAAATATTTTATTTTTTAGTAACTATCATAAATAATTAATTTTAGATGCTCAACATACCTCCCATTCTACTTTGACTGAAGATGAGCTAACAGCAGATACTTCTTTCAGGGTAACCGCCCTTGTAGAAAGCCTTACTCTAGCTTCGTCAAGGAGGTGAGGTGCTATGGCCTGACCTCCTTCCCGCAACGTTCTTACAGTCTCCGACACCGGGCTTGGAACAGACAGGCCAACAGAGTTTGCAGCACGCACAGTAAACATGTATCGAGTGTCGGCTTCAAGTTCACTTACCTATAAAAAAACTTCATTTTAGTCAAAGTAAGCAATCTTTCTAGGCAAGTGGTTATTATATAATATTTTCCTTGAATTTGAATAACTATATTGAACCATTAGGTAAATTAGTTATGAGAAGAAAATACTAACTGAGTAAGTATGGCTAATTACACCTCGTGCTACAACGACCCAACCGGTTTGAAGATCTGGGCTGTAGTACTCTATTGTATATCTGTAATAAAAAAAATGTTTATATAGAAAAACAAGTTATATAACATTATTTAGCTTGAATTATTATTCCATGAATTATTCAAGTAAAATATGAGTAAATTTACCCAGAAAGGGTGGATGTTCCAGAAGGCGGATCCCATGCTAGAGACAAACTGTGTAAGGTAGAGTTGATGATACGAAGGTTAGACGGAGCTCGGGGTAGTGCACCTGGTTCTGGTGCTCGTTCCGGCTCGCCACCAACCTTCAGCCACCCTGAAGACCAGGTCTCACCACTTTCAGATTTTGCTGAACAGGTATAGACTCCAGAGTCTGAAGCATCTAAGTCTAAAAACAACAACATAAATGGATATATATCATTTAATGTTAAAAATAAATATTTGAGGTTTCAAATGTAAATATTGAAAGTTCACAAAATTCATTCAAAAATAATATCTTAGAAAATCATTGAAACAAAGAAGCATCATCCTTATACCAATAAGTTTAATTAATAACACTGTCTCTGAAACCAAACATTTTCAGGAAAGGTTTGAACAGCATTAGCATTTTATATTTTTTTTTATAATTTTTCTAGTAACTAAATTCTTTAAAACTTGTGTTTTTCAAAATACATTCATCCAAATATTTATTTTCGAGGTACAATGTTTTTAAACATTTAAAAAAAACACCAAAGTGTTTTAAAAAACATGTTTATTTTGCACATAGATTAAATAAAAAAATCTCAAAAGTGAAGTTACAATTTTATTACATGGAAAACTTGATGTAAACCTTTTAAGTTAATAATAAAAAAAAAAACATTATTAAAAATTATGATTTGGATAATGTTTTTAAAATCAAGATATTTTTAAAGAATAATATTTTGTTAGTGTGTTAGTATATTTCAGCTGATAGAAGACATCTTAAGTATCAAGATCATGAAATACTACCTGTAGATTGTAACAAACCTAATTTTTTTGTTTAAATCATATCTTTGGTAAAAACAAATTTTTAAGCTTTAGAATAGCTTATCACCAAACGATAATAAATGTCATAGGAATACCAGATTTAGGATTGTTCTATTGCTGTTAAGCTTGCTGAAATAGTTCTTTCCACTCTATCCATCAATTTATTCTATGAGGTCAATACAGAAAAAATTAAATTATTACCATCGATCCTGAGCACACCAGATGGATGTATTGTTATACGATCTCCATCCTGTATTGGTACACCATCTTTGGTCCAGCGCAGTCTTGGAGGAGGGTCAGACCTCACCTGGCATGACAGTGTTGCAAAGGACTGCAACGGTAGTGTCTGATTTGTTGGACCAATCTCAATAATAGGTGGAGGCTTATCACTGGCTGAAGTAACCTGAAGGATTAAGTTGCCAGTTAATGTCAGTAATTAATCATACATGATGCATGAAACTTGATAATTTGGGAAATTCAGTAAAAATTATATATGTGACAATCATTATACCTCGAGAAATGCTCTCGCCGTGGCTGAGCCGGCAACTGAGAGTGCTGAACATAGCAGATAACCAGTATCTTCCCTGAGAACACCGACTATGGTGAGCCTTCCTTCTGGGGAGACTTGGGCCCTCCCATAGGAGTTGGAGGGGAACATAAGGCTGCCACCCCCCTCACGAGCCCAGTACAGTGACGGAATAGGTGAGCCACGGGAGACACAGTCAAAGGTGGCCGTACCACCCAATTTTACTGCTTGATCTGTTGGCTTCTTTATGAACACTGGAGGAGCTGAAAACAATAATTAATTACAGTAGAATAAATATTGTTTTGTACTTTATGAATTCATCACAATGTAGATAATTAGTCTATTACCATGAACAGTAAGAATGGCTTTAGCACTTATAGACCCGACCAAATTGGTAGCATCACAAATGTATAATCCTTCGTCTTCTGGTTGGACTCTCTCAATACGTAAACCCTTTTCATCGGTGAGCCTAGCTCGAGACATGGGCATTTTACCGTCTCCTCGGCGCCAAACAACCTGCAAACAAGTAAGGCATTGAAAATTTAAATTGTCTTATTAAGTGGTGATTTGAGAAAAGTGGTAAATTTATCTATAGCATGTTACACTATAAAATATAAGACAAAATTAAGAGATAAAACCAGGAATGCAAAAATTTACTAACTTTTTAGAAATTGTTTGTTTTAACAATATCATGAAAACTTAGATATTTTAAGAAACAAAATAACTATCAAAAGAAAACAATTATTTAAAATATTTTTTCATACAATCTTTCTTCTAAAACTTTAATTTATTGGAACCAAATTGAAAAAGTTAATAGTCATCTTCAAAAGATCAACTTGGGATCCAATATTTTACAAGAATTATGATCATAAAATTAAAACAATTTAAATGTTCTAGTGATATTAATTTAATTTCCTGGATATTATGCATAAAAGTGATGGATAGGGCTCAGAATTAGAATGGCAATAATATAGAGTTAAAAATGTATCCTTTTTGTTATTGCTCAAGAAAACCAAAATTTAAAGTGCTTGAAGTATTTTATAAAATTACGAATTATTGTGAGGGTCTAGATAAAAAAAAAATTAATGAGAATCTATTAAAAATAATTATGTTTTATTTTTTATTGATTTTTACATTTTCTAACTTTGATACTAAACTAAAATTATAAAAATAAACTAAATAAATTCAAGTGAAATAATAAAATTAATACCTTAGGCGCTGGGTCACCTCCTGCAGTACACTCCAACTCTATACTGGTATCAGCAAGTACTGTGATGTCGTGTGGCTCTTTACTCAAGAAGGGTTTAACTAAAACAATTAGAACTTCTTTTGAGAAATAGAAGTGCTTACAATACTTCTAAAGTTTCGAACAGTCCCATGGCAGTTCTGTTACAATTTAACTAATTTATTTAATAAAGGAACATGGAAACTAAACTTAATTTACATACAGGAGCTCTTCAAAGTATATCTCTCTTGCCTGAATTTAAACAAACACTTTGGTTTAGTTTCGGAAAAAGTTTCTTATCAATTTAAAGTTCTTCATTGGAGTGAGAGAGAGTATTGCAAAATATCAACCAAGCAATAGAATCTATTTGCAATAAAACCTCTTGATTGATTTCCTGTGGTTCATTAAATTATTTTATGAGCCTCATTTACTGATAGTGAAAATGGGAGTTTCACTATAGCCACTGCTGTTTTATATAAATATTAAAAAAATGTTTATTGATCTGATTTTTTGTTTTTGAGGGTTATGTTGATTTTTTTTTTTCAAAATCAGCAGCATTTTCAAATGTGTGTATGTCTGTATGTCCTTCTGACCAACCCCATGGTAAATTACGAGGTATAATTAATTACTTATTTTCTAATAATATTGAGTAAGGTGTAAATTTAAAGATCTTGTTGCCATGATGAATAATATTTTTTGAATTGTAATATACTGTTTTTAAAATTGTGTTCACAATTCAAACTCTTTCTGTGTTTTACGAAGGAATGGTACTTTTGATATGGTATTTTGCATGTTAGTTACATTTAATACCTCAAAGTAATCCTAGTAAAAATAATACTATCATTAATCAGTTAATTACTGTACAATGAAAAAATGATTTTTTTCCAAGTATGTTGTGTGGGGTATCAAACCAAAGATCTTAATGTACTGATTAAGAATGTGCATAATATGCTATTAATTACAAAAAAAATCTTATTATTGATAGTATTTTTTCAAATATTTAAATAAAACATCTGTGGCTGTGGTTATGAATTCCTATGTCTATAATCGGGTTAGTTAGAGAAACTGCTCTTGGATGTGACTGATAATAAGTATAATTCAATAAAGCTTAGGAAATTAATTGAGGGGAAATAATTAGTAAGATCAAAAAATCCCTTAATTGTGCAATACTGCTTACTTAACTAATTTTTTTTGAAGTTACAGACCACATGTTATACAAGTTCCTGATAAGCATGTCAAGATCTATGATTGGACACCCATGATAAATGAATGATCTATGATAGGGCAATATTTTTTTTATTACTAAGTGACTAATTAATCATTACAAGTTGTCATTTAACATGGGGTGGTTTCATTTTTAGCACTATTAGGACACAAAATAAAGCTAACATGCAAAATATTATGTCTCTATCTAAAACAGAGATTACTTTAAAGCTGTGAACATGATTTCAATGGCTGTTTTATGACCTAGCGTAATTATTGCTTAAAAAACAAAGCAAATTACAATTATCAATTCTTTGTTAATCAGAGCAACTTGATTTTTCTTTAGTAACCTAACTCAACATTATGGAGAAATATTTTGTAATTACCAAACAATTAATTAATTAACTTACTTTAATTGCATATTATGGAGTTGAAAATAATTTCCATGTCAATGGGTGATCAAATGAAATATTCATGTAAAATTTTACTTTTATAGGTCAAATATGGGACATAATCTCCAAGACGGATAGACAGAGAGATCACCAGACACACAGGTGAAAACATAAAGGTTTCTGAAGCTTTAATAAACCACTAAAATTAACTTATAAATTGAATAACAGTAGTGGAGAGAAACAATGGAGATAAACCATCGTCAGTGATATTGATATTTCTCTTGGTTTGCTGGAGATGAAAGGATTTTAATTTTATATAGATAAATTTACATGATCTTATAGTAAGTATTGTACATAAAATAAAATGTATAGATATTGTACATTATCGGTAAAATAATGAATTTCATTTCAATTATATTAATGAAATTCATTCAGGAAAATAAATATCGAAAGGAACCTGGGACTATCTTGTCCAATTATAGGTCATCCAATGCCAACAGGACGGAGCCCAGCAGCCTATATGTCCAACCTAGTTCAAATCTACCTTTTCTGGTACATCGATACCTCTCTGTGGTTGGTATACCTTTGCTAGAGTGAAAAATAATACCAAATTGAAATAATTTGTCATAGGAAATAAGCTTTGACTATTACTAATTATTAATTGTGGCAGGTAATCCCACTGATCTAAATTTTAATAATTAGATTATTAATATTATTGGTTAAAGTTTAAAAAAACAATGCTCAAAAAATTGAAACCAGGAAACCTTTTGATCACTATTTTGATGTTATGTGCAATATTTTTCATTTTGCTATGTTTCCATAGAGCTAATAAGACCGTCCAAGAAACCAGATAGTGCCCTGGTTGGTATTTGACATTGAAGGCTTAGTTGGAAACAAACTGTACTGTACAACTATATTGTACCATTGGTCGAACAATAACAAGACCTTCCCTGCCCACGGTCGAATCCTGCCTTTGTCACATTTTTTAGGGCATAATTGGCTGTCCTGGTCTTAGTGGGTTTCCCGTTCAAGCTAGAGGCAAACAATTTTATATAGAGATCCTATTCGATACATGAAAGATGTGAAAAACGCAGCAATCTTCAAATAGCATGATTTAATCTCTTTAATTAATTAATTAGTTGATTAGCATTAGAAAAACACAAATTTTGTGTAGGGTATTGAAATAATGATCTTCTCATACTGATTAAAAATATGGGAATCCATGTTTGGTTTTTTCAAACTATAATTACAAAACGTTATTGACCTCCTGTTTGCAACCTTAACTCCACCAATGTTTTATTAGAGGCATGGTATCTTACATGGTATTTTTATCATTTAATGCCCCAGGGATTCTATAAAAAAAAAAAACAGTCTAAGAAAAAATGAACAATGCTCATTAATAAATTAGTAATAATAAAATTAATATATTTCTGTCACATAGAGAAGGGTATATAATTCAAGATATCAACATAATGATTAATAATATGTAATAACATGTTGGTGATTTAAGTGGAATAGTCAACAAAGTCATTAAAACTATCATCAAAAGTGAATTTGCCTTTCTTCTGGAATCTCAGTATCATACAGAGAGATGATATTTAACATGAAGGTTATAATTGATGCCCACAAGATTGCTAAATACAAAAGAAACCTCATAAAAATACTCAATGATCAATAATTATATTAAATCAATTAAATAATAAGTATAATAACATATATTTTACTATAATATTAAGTAGGGCATTAGGGTAGGGTATTCTACATTTACGAGAAACCCTTAATTGTGGGGCTTGAATTTTTCTCTTTAAATAATTATTAAGTCTTTAATATTTGTTTCCTCTAATAAAGGGAAGTACCTATCACAATTAAGTCATACGCGATGGAAATTACGCATTGCATACATATCTATCAAGATATTCCAACGATCTGCAATAAACAATACCTCAAGCTTTATTTTTTAACGAAAGCTTTCCTCACGGCAAAATTGAATAAAATCAGAAGTCACCGCCTATATACGCTAGTTGAATAAAGCCGGTAAGCGATTATTCAAAAGAACAGCCCCCACCATGTTACCTCGACCGTTTTGGACTTTTTAAATTTTCACATCCGCACGAATGGACCCCCCTCCCACCCACCCACACCGCATCACACGATCCCCCCCGCCCATGAAATTTTCATGAGGGAAATTTTTCAAAAGAGACACACCGTAGCGCCGTGAGACGCGATAAATTCCTCTCATTCCCTTCCTCTACACGAGAGCCCCTCTCACTGAAATATAATGCACCATTATGAGAACCCTCTCGTTCAAGTTTACGACAGCTCCCGCGAGTCCTCCGGGAGTGCACGCGGAACATGCTCACGAGGATAGGATAGGATAAGCTGAGGAACAGTTAAAGTTTTACGGTCCTCGTTGAGCAAACAAAGCTAAATTGTATCTGTGCACCCGGAACACATGATATTGTTATGGAAATAATGTATGAAAGTTAAATTTATTGGCTTTAACGGTCATAAACTTAGATTTTTCATCCAATCTATAAGAAAATCAACATAGCATTTACTGAGGCAGGGATCATCATTTTAAGTGTTTAAACTCTACTTGTTAAACATATTAAAATAGTTATCTTAGTCTTTAGAGTAAGAAAGCACAAGTAAATATTTTAGATCCTCATGAGGCTGAAAATTCTATATTGACTGTTTCAATAAGTTGTCTGTTCTTTTATTTTTAGGAGCACCACTTTTTACAATTGAAATAAACAGCGTCTGGAGAATTTTTGTAATACTTAATATGATTTTTTTTTAATTTTTGCGAGCGAAAACTAGTGTCGGGCTCAGATATGTGAGTCCCCAAGGTGGGTGGGGCTGAGACGCCCACCGCGGGCGTGGGTCGCTACAACCTCTAGCCGACGTCCGGCGAGTGCCAAGAAAGAGATATAGCGGGTGGACCTGTGGTCTTTCACCCTGGCTGCCGGCCTAGTCGGCGGGCAGCCTAATTCGTTTTGATCTGACTCCATAAGATCTTAGAAGGTGTGTGCCCCGACAAAGCATTATGTTCAGGAGAAGAGGAACAGGGTTGGTTTATAGGTAGTTTATGTGGTCTTGAAATGACCGAGTGCGGTGAGTGTGAACCGGAGAGAAGCAGACTGGATTGCCGTGGGAGACGCTACGAGGAAAATTTGTAGGGCCACGGCAACCGCCGTCCACGAGGGAGAGGTCTCTCCGAAGGAGGTGCTAGTTTTAGCGAGACGAAGGCAGAGATTTCCACTAGGAAGGTGAGGGGTCTCACAACGCCGGACTAAAACATAGCGGGGCTAGGAGAGAGAGATGCAGAGGTAGTTGAATGAGAAGAACATAGTTCAAGTAGAGCAGAAAGCGTCAATGCAGAAAGAGAGAGATAGGAGAGAGTAGTGTTCCAAGTGACGGTCCGGTTTGTTATGCGGTCTCATGCCGATGCTTATATAGGCACCCATCCGTGGTGGGGATGGGTCCCCCACCTGCGGCTGTTTACCCCACTAGCTCCTCCCCCACTCTCACTGACGTCATAACCTTTATTAACAACAAATATGGAAACATAGATAGGTATAATATGATCCGAGAAGAGGGGAACTTTTAATTATGAGGTGGCTACAACACTAGTTTCATCCAATAAGAACTGAGTCGAGTTTAAACAGAATACATACAACAGAAATTAAGAGACATTATCAAGAGATACTATAGAACTCCGGGTGAGTTTCTTAAATAACTCTAAAAGTTAAATACTTATCTGTTCACTGAAAGAAACTTTTTTTCAACAAATAAAAAAAAAAGTATTAATTGTAACAGATATCATAAATAATTCTATTGATACTGACTTCAACTACATTAAACACCCGATTTATTATAGTTGACTTAAATTGTGGTCCAAAAAATGTTTTAGAATACCTTTTGCGATTCTTTTTAATTTACCAACAATATTAATCTCCTTGTCCAAAGGGAGAATACACAGCTTTAGATTATATATAGCCTCTTAGCTTGGATGCAATAAATCTTTAAAGTTAGTAAAACAGACTTGATTATTTCCGCGTTTCATTTTTTGTTTATACGTTACTTTTTTTTATTATATTGTTGATTATTAGGTTATAAAATCAAAGTGGAATAAGCTGGAACTGTATTTTGTTTTTGAAACGTTTACATTCAGTTTTAATTTATAACAGGTACATAAATAACTGCAACCAGACATAATAACAGTTTTGTCCTGTTAGATATATAAAGGGGTTAATGTGACGTGGTCTATTACACATCGAACGAAGTGTCGTTAGTGTAGTCTTATATTATTATTAATATCTAAAGCAAGGAAGTCTTTGATGGATCTCTTCATTGTTTTTTGATCGGGTTTGTCCCCCTTATCGCTCTTGTAGCTATACCATTTTTTTGTAAGCTGATTCATATTTTCCCCTTTACATATTGAAGTGTAAGATCCGGTATGCCAAGGGGGGCAACGTTCCATATCACAGTTCGCGTGGAACAAAACGGCTCGAGATCGATTTTCACTCCGGTAAGCTAAAATCGTTTCTCGGTTGTACGGAGGTAAAAAGCTCGTTGACCTCGATGTAGAAAGGAAATTGGTAAGCGCGCCAGATGGCAATCCACCCTTTATTTTATGCTCTTAATATTAATAAGCGTGGTGCTTAAATGACGAGCTCACTAAAAGTCAACTAAGTATGCAAGTGGGAAAAAAATGTTCGCTGGAGTTTCCTAGACTCTAGCCTGAAAAGTATCTAAAAAGCCCAGAAAATATTTAAAATTACTAGTTCTTAGTGCAAAATAAAAATATAGAAGCGACCGAGATTCGTGTTTTTCTGATCTAGGCCTATGGTTTCCGTCCAGCCGCTTTTCCAACCGAGCTACTGCCTGTCACCTTCAGGCAATAGCGTTATCATTAACTTTTGCAAATAATTACTGTGAAAATTTATTGGCACTCCAACGCTAGCTGGAAAAGTAGTTCAATCTAACGCAAAAAAGAATGAAGAACTATCAATTAATTACTTTAATGAAATTGATATTTTTCCACCAACGGATATCAAATTAAACAAATCGACGCCCTAGGGGCGTTAGTGGACTAAGTAATTAAAACTTGAATAAAAACGTTTTCTCCGATTGTGTATTGCATTTGCATTATTAATTATTAATAAATTTTAAAACCAACGAAACTCTATAAATCGACTTTTGATAAAATAAAACATAACAAGTAACATAACTGATACATGTACCTTCTAGATTAATACGTGTAGTAGTGTTGAGATGATGTAGGCTACTTAATATTAATTAAGTAACCCCCTAGAAGGAAGCGATGCGTGGCACAGCCAGGATTCGCCGACTTGGCTCCCATGTCTCATACATGCTCCGAGGATGTATGTATGACGGATCGATGTATGGGCTTGGGACACAGCCGTATAACCGTCAGGACCAAGATGTCTACCAGCTTCCCGCGAATCCTCCGTAAATGCCGAGAAAGGCTGCACAATGGTTATATCTAGTGGCAATGTTCCGTTAGCCGCTTTGGAGGGTCGATCAAGTGTAATATCCACTCGAGGGAGCTTAACAATTACAGCGAACTAGCGCTACCTATTAGCATAAGCGCCAACTCCTAGTTTGGAGACAACAGCAGCAGAAGGCAATACTCAAAGTTGGCATTACAGTGTTGAGTTGTTTATTTCAGTATATAACTAGTAAATAAAACAGAGAAGGATGGTGGGTACTCGAAAACTACCGATAAAATATAAATGAATAATGCACAAAATACTTGTCAGACCTCGATTAATCTATGCATCTCCATCCTGGAGTATGGCCTGTACCACTTTCTTAAATTGCAGCGAATACAGAATAAATTCCTATGGATATTAACACCTTCGCCTAGACGAACTACTGTATCCCCACTACATGATACCACTTGCATTGTCTTTATTTATAACGTAGTAAAAGAAAGGACTCCGGGGTTTCCTGAAAATCGTAAGATTACATCAATCATTTAGGGGTTGTGCATAATGTTTTGACTAGGAAGAAGTGTCTTGGAACACAGCTTACATTCAACATTAAGTAAGGACCACTAGAAATTAATCTTTAGTAGGTTGCTATTGTTTTCTGTTTTCCTTCGTACAAATAAGTGGATATATTATAAGTAAATTGTATTTTAGTTTTAGTCTAGAGGCATTGGCTTCTGGCAACTGTATTTAATGAGCCCGTGAAACATAAAATGAAATTAAGAAATTCTCTTTCTCATAATAAAACACTTTATCTGGGATTTTCTTTATATGTATTTTTTAAAAACACTTTTTATATGTAATTTTCTGCTTGAGTAAGATTTTGTTTGTGGAATTCGTTGTTGTTAAGCGCTCGGATCTAAAGTCATCTCTAGTACGGAAATTCTAAATCTATCATTTGGATGTTTTAATCTTTGACATACGTCAGTAAAAAATTTTTTTTTTTTTATCCAACATATTTTAATTCCTACTCATTCCGGCCTGTCATCTTTGGTAGATTTGCCTAAACGAATCATTATTTCGGCTAATCGAGAGTAGAGTTCAGAGTCTGATTTAAATTTAGGTTTGCGATCGTTAGCAGAAAGCTAAAACGGTAGTTGTTCATAACGATGTGGAACAGAGGAAAGCTCTGTACAGGTTGTCGGAAGGTAAAACCCACAATTGGTGAGGGCAGGCTGGCTAATAAGGAGCAGCGCTGAAGTGTGGGCCGGGATATTGCCCCCTGTTTCTACAAACCTGGCTATATTGTGGGCACCACGTGTTACCTCTGCATCACATTCGAGGCCTTACGAGGCAGGCGATTCTCTTAGTATGCAAGGGGCCCGGGGAGGATCTGGGGAAATACTCAGTGGATCAGATATTTTATTCTTTCTATAAGTTATTAATTTCCATATGTTAGTAACTTTGAATCAAAAATAGCTTCTGTGATGCGCCTTGAGGCAACCTAGACTATTTAAAAAGATATGATGCTTAGTCCTGGTTTAATTTGTTTTCACAAACTTTAAGAATCATATCTTAATACAGCCGATAAAAATTTCAATATCACTAACCTCATCGCACTAATTAAAAGACCATACGATTTTCTATAAAAGTAATTACAAATATTTGGCATTTCCCAAACTTTATAAAAAATAAATGAGGCTTCAATTGATTTTATTTCTGTTGGTACTTTTTCATGGGGTGTCCATTATTTTTTCCGCCATTGCAGGAATTTTTTCGAATAGAGTTTTCCATTCCAAGGAAATATTTGACTTTCAGTACTTCATTCTGCCGAGTGCTTCAAACGGTCTAACTTCATAAAGGTTCTTCATTTAACAATATCTACAATAATATGCTTACTTTAATTTTTAAATGTAACGAGTTGTGACGAACCCCTTAAGTATTATTTAACATCCCTAACTAGAAATTCAGTGCTCTTTCAAATAGTGTGCTCAATTTTGTGCTATCAAACATTATTTGAGATCTTGAAATGTTGAGAAATCCAAAAATTGTAAAAGCTCCAAAATGATTGATTATTGGCAGAATTTCCGGTAAAGCGTCTTTCATGGGTAGATAATTGCCCTGTCTAAAGCTTCAGACAGGGTGTTCTGGATTATTAAACTTTCATGCCGTGGGATCATTTTCACGACTTAGAGAAGGACTAAATTCGATGTGAAATTGTATCAACTATCAACTCACCATGAACCGTAAGTGTTGCTTCCGGAGACTTCTTGAGACCGACGATGTTCTGTGCAACACATTGGTACTTCCCTTCATCCTCAGGCTTCACCTCGCGGATCTCCAGGTTTCCACCGTTGACAACTTTTAATCTGTAAAGAAAGCATGTTATTATTTTATGTACTAGTTGAAAGTATCTGAAACATTTTTTTACAGACTAAATAAATCTATGATTCACAAGTAAACGAACTAAAAGACGTAGAAAGTAAACGAATGAAAAAGAAATACATTCGAATCGGATACTCCGCTACAGTTATTCGAACGCTCATTAAATTAATTTGAATAATTAATCTGAATACTTCCCGAACAATACTTCCTTTAATTTGTTTAACAATCAAGTTCACGGAAAGTGGTCTAATCAAGTACTGAAAAATTGTTTAAATATCTATAATATTAGCACAAAAACTATATACTAAGAAGTTTTTTTGCAATATCTTTACGATAAAGTCTTTAATTTGTCTGTTAAATAGAAACAAAATCAGATCTTTAAACCTTACGCAGATTCAGAGTCGGGACTTGAGAAATTTAAAGAGTAATCAAAGGAGCCTGCCTTCTATCAAGTTTAATTTTTTTTTAATACTTTAAGAAGGTGCAGCCTAATTTTGTTAGATTTCTGGGACACCGAGCTCTACTTTTCAGAAAAACACTCTTATTTGTGAACTGAGAATCAGTACTATCAGCTATGAAGAAAAATGATTTGGTTAGTTATTTTGGTCCTTTATGGATGGTATTCGGCACTGTTAGAATATTAAGAATGTCGAATGCGATCCATGTACCTATTATTTGTATTCAATATTCAAAACTGTATGATAGTAGGTTTGAAACGAAATTATCAGCAAGCTACAGACCCTTAACAAAAGCACGTATCACATCTTACGCACCCGAGATGTATCAAAATTCCTTTTAAATTTGGATAGATTATTATAATAAGCGATACTGTATGACAGGATCGTTTGCAAATTGTATCCACTAGTGGTTTATACTCTTCCTATTCGGAGACACTTTTGCGTGGATACTTCCTTCTTTGGTCGTTTTAGGGAAGCAATGGTCGAAGGTTTTTTTTTAACATCTAATTTCGTTAATTTGCACGTAAAAAAATTAGCCAACTTTTTTTTCTCTTTGAGACTACATATCAGAGTTACATTACTGACCTGTCAGAGGCCTCGAGGTCCAGAAGAGCTCCGTTCTTCTTCCAGAGGACGCTGGGCTCGGGGATGCCCTGCGGAGGTCCACAGTTGAGCACCGTGGTTTCTCCGGCCGCTGCTCTCGCATTGGCAGGTACGGCTATGAAATCTTCCTTCAGCACTAAAACAGACATTAAGTTATTGTTTAATTCTTTTTAAACTGTCAATTTCGATAGAAAAAAATAACTTCTACAAAATTATCATGAATGAACAATTTACTATTTATATATATATTTAAATACAGAGAATAGAATGCTTTGGTTGTACATGTGTGCGACGATGTAATATGTATGCAGGATTTTGAGACGAAAATCTCACATACATCAGGTGCATGAAGTGTTCCCCGTAAACGCCAAAGGGAAGCAACGTTATTTGCCGTATGGATTTTCTAGATAAAACTTGCCATTAGCATATGCGATTATCCCGGTTCTTCCCCGATATAAGGACTGGAAGAAATGGCTGGGTTATGTGGAGCATGTGGCACACGGCTATCCCTCGAACTGTTAAGTCATCAAGCTAACGAGCTGATATCCTTTTGCCAGTCGCAGCGGGATGTTAATGTCATTTAAGTACCATAGCCCAATGGAGGTCTATAATAGTGACAGTTCCTGGATATTTTTTGCCTCCTAACGTATTTGCGGTTGAGGGGACCATATAATTATACATTATAGCCACTACTATGAAATTAGACGCTTGGGATGAAGTGGCTACTTGGTGCGGTGTTGCCACACACCGTTGGGCTGGGGACTAATCATTTGCTTATTGCTTGGTGATTGATATTATCGAAGTAAAGGGGTCATGTGGTTAGAAGAAAAGTAGTGCACAGAGCGGCAACAGGGCTTGCATTGTATTGGAGGTTCTCATGCTTCTAACGGTGAAATATCAAAAGCTATTGAGTTAACTAATCTAATCCGTATTTACTTTATAATATATTAATTTTGAATGTTGTTAAATAACTCTTATACATTTATTTTGGATGCCTTTCAACTCTTGAGATTATTTCTTGATAATTAACAGAAATAATTATTTTTCTATAAAAAATTGCTTTTTCTATTTTTCTAATTAAACATTAAGAATTTAAATCATCTGTTTGATCATGCTTATCGGACAGAGTATAATTATCTCTCTGTATGTACTGTATAATGTAAGCTTAAACTTACATGTTTCAGTATATAAATGTTATATAATTGTATAAAGTCTATAAATGTTGGAAGGAGGAGAAATGTTATCCTCAGCCATAGAAGCTAGTGGATATGGACGGTTATATGGTACCAGAACCAATCCGGTGAAAGTGCTTTTAGTGACGATAAAATGTTTTGATTCGCAGCTTTACGTGTTGTCCTCCCAGATCCTCATCCCCCGAGGGACGTTAACTTTATCGCAGATATCCTTTCAATAATTCCGTGCGGCACTCGAGCGAGGATGTGATTTCACTTTACAGCCCAACGGCTCCGGACTCTATAGCATGGAACATGGGCCACGTTTTCGCCGTGCAAACACATTCACCAGACCTCTCTTTTTCCATAAGTAGAAAAAACATGATGACGATAACGGTAGAGCCTTATCAGTTCGTGGTTTACTCAACGACGTTCATTTTCTACTGGAACAACTTATTCGTTTTAAACTATTGACCACTTAGCACTTATAAGATCATCAAGAGGCGTTAGAGGGTACCTCGGACACCTTGGCTAGCGCCATTTACGCAATTGCCACACAAGAAGAATATTTAGGGTGTCAGGTAATCCTGCATAATATATTAACTGCATCATAAGAACTTCATTAATAATAATGAGGGGATAGTACTTTGCAAATTTTCTTTGATAAACAATACCAAGTATTTTTAAAATAATTGCATGATAAACTATTAAGAAACTCACAGTCTCTTGTGTTATTTTTTTTACATTCTACATCCTTTATTATGTCGCCATATTTATCTTTATGATACAATTTCGTTTCAAATTTATGTATTCAATAGTTAGTCAATAAAAACAAAAAACTATCTAGTCTATTCATGAATTTCAATACTTTGTTATCTTTTGTGAGTAAAAGATTTTACTGATAGTGAACAACACGAATTAAAAAGGGGCAATTTAGGCGAATATTCCGGAAGCGAAGTACCCCGTATCACGAACGCGGTAACGAAGTACGAACTTCCGCAGCCAATTCCGGAACCCCGGTCCCGGAGGACAGGAAAGGCTCCAGGGATTCCAATGGGGTCACTCTGTGACGATGGAATACACAGAATGCTCTCATCTCTTCTCCTGGGGCGAACTTTTCCTTTTAATCGGAGCTTAGCGAATGAGGGTTTGAATTTAGTTTGTTCTTTCTTGCGGTGATTACATGCAGCCATAAACGTTGTCCTCAAAAACACCAGTTAAGTACTATATTACTAAAACATGAGATTATGCCAAGGAAGATCTTGGTAACAAGTTCGCATTTTTTTTTGAGTTTTTGGTAGGACCTCCATGCTATATGTGCAGTAACACTAAAAAAATACTGAGAACAAATTACGAACAATATTATTACCGTTTTAAGAACTTAATATAATTACCATGGTACATCCTAACAAAGATACATATCGCAGGTCGGCTACAGCAACGTTACAAGTCAAAAATCCTAAGTTTTCAGTATAAAAGAAAAATACCTATGATAGTTAAGCACAAAATTGACTCTCTGCAGTAATGTCACTTGTGCTTTCTTTTTTTTTTTTTTTTTTTTTTTGTCAATCTAACAATCTTTATTGTGCAATAATTACAATCTGCCTTTTATAAGGCAATAATAATACAGATAAATGATCTCATTCATACCATATTTACAGCATCATTCACTCGCTCATTCATACAATAGGACATGATTGGAGAAACTGGCCAATGCCAGGACTCCCACTGTCACGCGTTTATAGTAGGTCATGAGGCCACTGCCGTTTCAGTCTCCGAGGAGGATTATAGGGATGAGTGGCGCAGTGCAATGACTGTGCTACAGGATTAGGGTGGTTGGAAAGGCTACTGTGGAATTTCATAAACTTGGAAGGGATGAGTTCTAGAATGTAGGGTATATTAAGATCGTTATGAAGGGTTTAGTTGCTGACATAATAAGGGGCATTTACTATTGTTCTTAGGACTTTGGATTGAAAGGATTGGATACGCTTGATGTTCGACTTTTTTGCTGTCCCCCATAGCTCTATTCCGTATGTCCAGATTGGTTTAAGTATAACTTTGTAGATTAGTAGTTTATTTTCTATTGAGAGATGGGATGTCCTTTGAAGTAGTCTGTACAGTTGTCCAAAGCGTCTGTTTAATTCTTGTCTTTTTAGACTCGTGTGTGGGTTCCAGGTCAGTCGTTTGTCAAGATGGAAGCCTAAGTACCGTACTGTCTCGGATACAGGGAGAGGAATAGAATTAAAATAAACTAGTGGACAAGTCTTGCGACAAAGGGTGAAGGTAATGTGGGAGCATTTTGCTTTATTAACTTTGATCCGCCATTGATTGCACCAATACTCGATCTCGTCAAGGTGCTTTTGAAGGTTATGGGATGCTATGTCGGGGTCTGCGTGGGATGACAAGACTGCAGTGTCATCTACAAATGTGGCCAAGAAGGTATTGGGAGTAGAGGGGACATCAGCGGTGTATAGGTTATAGAGGATGGGGCCCAGGACACTGCCCTGTGGAACTCCTGCATTTATGGGATAGTAGTTAGAGTATTCTAAACCACAGCGGACTTGGAAGAAGCGGTTTGAAAGGTAGGACTGTAGGATTAGGAAAAGAGTCTGTGGTAAATATCTTTTGAGCTTTTAGAGCAAACCTGCGTGCCAAATCCTGTCAAAAGCTTGAGCTATATCAAGAAAGGCAGCAGTGCAATACTGTTTGGTTTCAAGGGCTGAGGAGATGTGATCAACAACGCGAAGACCTTGTTAAGCAGTGGAATACCGTTGGCGGAAACTAAACTGGTGTGTGGGAAAAAGGTTTTTGGATTCAACAATTGGAAGTAGACGTTTTAGTAGGAGTTTCTCAAATATTTTTGAGAGGATAGGGAGTAGGCTAATTGGACGGTAAGATGAGGCGTCATTGGGTGGTTTACCAGGTTTGGCGAATAGGACAATAATGGAGATATAGATTCGAAGTATCTAAATGTGGTATAAACTCAAAAATAAGTTTTTTTTTGTTTAGATGTGACGTTATTGTAGCCAACGTGTTTGTTCTTAATGATCATAATCCTAGAAAATAAATATATTGATATTACATATTCTTCATAAGAAATTCTTTTCGTTTCATTAGTACCTGTCCGTCATGATCTGAGATTCCTCTTCGCAGTAGAGTAGACTTTTTTTTGTATTGAATAAGGAATTATGTGTGATGATGATGGTTTTGATGCGAGGTAACGGGGTAATAACCTAGAATTTATCCAGAGATGTATTCGTAGATAATTTTCATGTTAACTACTGGTTTGGACAGTTGATCTTACCGATGTCATTTCCGCACTGTGCGATAAACTTGAAAATAAAGGTCAGTGAATGTTTCTTTAGTTGTTAGTCTAAATTCATAAAACTTCCAGTCATGGGTTTTTAGCTCTTCTATTTCGTATCATTAATTGGTTTCCTAAATCACTGCAACAAGAGATCCCTTAACTAAATAAATCTTAAAATTTAACAGATATCTTGATTGTCATTACAGAGGTACCACAGGGACAACATGAAGTCATTTTGAAAGCTTTTTTAAGAATGACATACTGTCAGAAACAAGTGATAGCTCGGGATAAATAAACTTAACAAGTTACAAGTTGTCATTTGTGCACTGTATGATAAACTTGCAAAGTAGATTGGAAAATAAGGGAGAAGATTTTGCATATGTATATTCCACGGAAGGGGTAGCCAATGTCAGATTGAAGGAGCAGTCTACGGATTGAGCGTGTTCCAGTTTGATTCGAGACGCAGATTACCTTCAGGGGCAAAAGGGGATGGGACTCGCCAAGATGAGTTCCCTACTAGCTCTTCAGAGAATGTTGAACATTTCGCTTTTCCAGGGTATTTATGAGCTAAGTGGCGTCGGGGTTTAGCATTTGTAGTAAGTACATATATGTTTTATCGTTCACACATCTCCGAAGATAGAGGGGCCCACTTTCAAAATTGCAATTTTCAAGGTAGCAATATTAAAAGCTATTCATTCGATATAAAATTATATCTGAAGACCCATAACTTAAAATATTATCAAGTATTAGTTTTAATACAGTAAAAAAGAGGAGTGAAAAATAAATGACAAATGTGAACCCGTTTTACTAACTTTTGAGATTTCTCAAGTTAGCTACTTCAGATTCTTTCCCATGCTTATTGAAGCAATACAGACAAAAATAATCGAAAAGACATTACAAAAATAATGTTCCGAGAAATACAATAGAAATTGCGTGTTGAATTCATTCCGATATTCAATAGTTTCTTTATTTTAAGTTCAACATTAACACTTTTTTTATTTGCTTGAAAGGGGATTTCACTTGAAGACGGTTGTAAAATAAATTGAATTTTTTTCACTATTATCAAATTTTAATGATACTGACGAGAAGACAACCCTGGAAAGAGGAACTTTAACATCTATTGATATTGCCCCATTGACTTGTACGTCTTTAATGTTAGGAGTATGTGCTACAATTACAAGATACAAAAAAATGCCAATCGGTAAACAAAACATCTCATCAACTATTATATTATAGTATAATGCACTATCTAATACTGTAGCAAATGAAACATTACGGTATTTGTTTTTGATCTATCCCATTTAAGGGATAGAATTGGTTGAATTCATTTTCAAATCACCGGGTGATCAGGCACTTTTCAAAACCCCAGGGCACTAGAAATTACACAAATTGTAATTTTTTATTAGTTTTATTTTCGAACATTTATATAGCTAGACAGACAGGTTAAGAAATATCTAGACGTAATAAAATGGTGTATTCCTGAATGGCCAAAAATATGATTTAAAACTTAATTATAAGGTGTATTTTGTTTTTACGAATGCAGTTTTGAAGAAATTTACAAGTGAATTACCGATAAAATTGAGTTTCGAATTCGCTCTTAGGAACAAACTAGAAAATGTAGGCCTGACAGCGAGATAATCAACAACGGTATAAACGTCGCTCCGTGACTGGAGTAGTATTTAGTTAAAGAGAATAGCTTTTAATTGGGTTTTCAAAGCCAGGCAAATAAATTTATAAATACTATAATGTGTTTGGAGTCACACGATCAATATTGTTTATTGTTCATTTACAGAGTCAAGAAGCACAATTGTGTGTTTATTTTGAATATAACAAATTAAAAAGTCATCAATACAAGAAAGGTTTCTTTGATGTATGTATGGCATTTGACATTTCCGGCAATGATTTTTGCCAAACAATCGAGCTCATGGGTTCCATTTTCCCTAAGGTTTTTTTTAAACATATTTTAGACTTTTTAAAAAAATATCCATAACAAAGGCACCTTTTATTTTAAACAAGCATACAAAAAGTGCCACATACGGATCATCGATTTTAAATTATTTGAATATCTACTAAAGAGGAATTTACAGCCTGGGAGAAGGAATTTAATTATTCTTGACTGGACAATATGAAAGGAACAGACAGAGGCTCTGTTGGTCGGAAATTCCAGAGATAGGAAAAAACAAAAAAATAAAACCGAGGACGTAATATATGTGGGGTTAAATAAGAATCCTTTGCAAACATCTACAAAGGGTTTAAAGGCACCCCTAATTTTTATTTTACTTTGATGTATTGGACGAACGTTATTTAAATTCCTAAACATGAGTGTACCATAGACTTCCAGTATTACTATTAGGGATAATATAAAGGTTGAGAGATAATAACAGTGATCAACTGTAATTTTGCATTTTTCGTGTGAACTGCATGTACGAGGGTGGCCTGAAAAGTTTCCGACCTCAACATGAAGATAGCAGCAGTCGTAAATAAAAGCTAGTGAATTTCGTTGTTCATCTGTTGACAGTTACTCACCGAAGTTTCAAGCATTTTGGATGCGCAGTTATTGTGTAAAAGTCGTTTGAGTGAGTCGATGTGAGTGTTTTTATGAAAATGGACAAAATCGAGTATCGAGCTGTCATTAAATATTTGTTTTTGAAAGGCAATACGCAAATCAAAGATGAGTTGGATTCTGTGTATGGGGACTCTGCACCATCATTTACCACAGAAATTTTGGGCAGCTGAATTTAAACGTGGTCGTAAGAGCTTGGGAGACGATAAACGTTCGGGACGTCCAAAAACTGCAACTACCGACGAAAACATCGCCAAAGTTCACCAAATGGTGCTAGACAACCGCTGAATTAGAGTGAGAGAGATAGCAGAGGTTATGAACATGTCAAAAGAACGTGTTTGTCACATATTAAATCAACATTTAGAGATGAGAAAGCTGTCCACGCGTTGGGTGCCGCGTTTGTTCACGTTAGACCAAAAACGTGTTCGAATGAACATTTTCTACGCTCTGTTGGCGCAGTTTAGGTGCTATAAATCCGAGTTTTGGCGCCGATTAATTACTGTGGATGAAACTTGGATACACCATTATACGCCCGAAACAAAGACTTGACAGTCCTAACAGTGGACTGCAAAGGGGGAACCGGTTCCAAAAAAAGCAAAAACTGTTTTTTCGGCTGGGAAAGTGATGGCGACTGTTTTTTGGGATAGTCATGGAGTTATTTTAATTGACTATCTTCAAAAAGGAAAACCATTACAGGAACATACTGCGCATCATTACTTGACAAGCTGAAGGCAGAACTTGCGGAAAAACGGCCACATTTGCAGAAAAAGAAAATCCTGTTTCACCAAGACAACGCACCGTGCCACACCTCAGCGGTTGCCATGGCGAAAATCCATGAATTACGGTTTGAACTGCTTGACCATCCGCCTCACTCACCAGATCTAGCCCCAAGCGACTTCTTTTTGTTCCCTCATCTAAAAATTGCGCTCGGAGGACAGAGATTTCCGTCAAATGAAGAGGCAATCATCTTCGTGAACGATTATTTTGCAGAGAAAAACGCCGTGTACTATTTGGACGGGTTACAGAGATGGGAGCATCGCTGCGAGAAGTGTGTAGAGTTACAAGGAGACTATGTTGAAAAATAACAAAAAAAAATTCTGAAAAACATCTTGCATCTTTGTTAGGTCGGAAAATTTTCAGGCCTCCCTCGTACTAAGTAGTAAAATAAAGGCGAGAAAGTATGCTACATGTTAGGAATATGAAACAATATTTTTTTTTATGATAATTTTAAAATAAAAGTATAGGGAGCTCCCATTGTTGGATGCGAACTTATAAATTTTGTTGCTGTTAGTGGGAAAAGAAAAGATAAATAAATGTTGTTATCGCTACAGAACTAGGTTGTATGGTAGTGAAATTCGATAGTGATTTTGTAAATTAAAGGGAGATGTATTTAGAAAATTAATAATTTTATTAATTACCATTTCATTCGTTTTATATTATTTGTTACATTAATCGAGCGTGAATTATTATTTTTCGCTTTTTCGTCCACCATTTCAGAAGACTTCTTTGAATACAAAAATTCAGGAACAAAAATAGACACCTATAGAAAAAGAGAATCATTGGACGCATACTTTATATAGCTAGACAGACATGTTAGGAAATATCTAAACGAAATAAATTATGATTTAAAACTTTATTATAAGGTGTATTTTGTTTTTACGAATGCAGTTTTGAAGAAATTTACAGGAAAATTACCGATAAAATTGAGTTCCGAATTCGCTCTCAGGAATAAACTAGAAAATGTAGGCCTGACAGCGAGATGATCAACAACGGTATAAACGTCGCTCCGTGACTGGAGTATTATTTAGTTAAAGAGAATAGCTTTTCATTGGGTTTTCAAAGCCAGGAAAATAAATTTATAAATACTATTATGTTTTTATTTTATATATTATTTTTATATACATTAATAAAGTGAAGGGGTAAGTAATAGAAAATAAATTTAAGTAGCCAATGGATTTAATGAATTACACCTTCGTAGCTTCTAAAGGCCTTTGCAATCTTTCAAAAAAACATCGAGCATTATTGCTCTAGCAGTTATTGTACCTGCATTTCTCGCATCATGACAGTGCAACCATTTGGACGAAAGTTTTGAATGAAGCTTAAGTAAAGATAATAGAGTGCAAAAACGAGGTAGAGCAGGCGCTAAAAATAAAAGCTTATTATAACTTACAAGGGGAACGATCATTAAATACATGAGCATGGCAAATCCAAACTTATTGTTAAGCCAAGTTATGAAGGATGTCGTAGTATAAGTTGTTGTAGTAATCGGAACATTGTTCAGTGTTGGAACGAAAGTTATAAATTAACTTATGTTACAAGCCTTTTTAGCCCCCACTAAACATTTTTCCCCAATACAAGAGTAATACCATTTTTTAGGAATTCTTTGGGGTTTTATATTTTCAAAACCTGAAATCCTTTTAAGAGATTTTTGTTGTGGTATAGGCCCCATCGTTATTTATAACTATTAACCATAAACATCCATAGAAAAAAACATGCTGTCAGGACCGGGACGAGAACCAAGTCGGTGTCTCTACCAACAGAGCTACCCTGCTTCCTTCCAAATATGAATTCTCTTTAACCAAATTCTAGAAAAAACTTAACGCAACGTACCCGACGGGCACTGAAGAAACTAGGGGAGACACAGTGCGACCCCTGAATTAATTAATAAGAGTTTTCTAGTGGTAAAGGTACGAACTACTATTATTTTATAGTCTTTAATAATTAACTGTCAAATAAAATATATAATGACAGTATCGGGAAACAAGCCTGCCTATATAATTTTTTTTTGGCTATTGATTATTAATATGTTTGTTATGTTTTCACCCTTAGGTCTGACTGTTAAGGTCGTTTATCAGGTACATTCTGCATGTAGATTGTATTTGATGACTCAACGATATACTCTTAACTCCATCAAACCTACTTAAGTCTCTTGAGTAGACTATAAATTCAAAAAAATCATTAGAGTCCTGTTTCAAAACTGTTTGACATAGTCATGATATTTTGCCTAGAAGTTTTACTCGATGATGGTAACATAAAAGGCAACTCCTCGAAAAATAACGAACGGTAATCAAATAATCAATTGATTGGTGGTTAAGGAAAATATTGAGTAGAGTATCCAATTAAAGAACTCATAGTATTGATTATTTATTTGGCATATTTGTTCGGAGTTCTGTGGATTATTATATTTTCTTGGCTTTTCTCTCAAGAGGAATTATATTTCCTTTTCGTCTATTCCTATAAGGTGATTCTACGGAGGTAGTAATATTCTATAAAATAAAAATAAGATTATAATATCTACTATACATGTGTACATACACTATTTATTCATGCAACTATGTACATAATTTGCTTATAGATGTAAATATCTACATTACCATGTAAATACCTACAGGTGTAACTTTATAGGGTACATGTGTACATACGCTATAGATTTAAATATATAGTATAAATATGTATATACACTATTTATAGATGTACCTATATACTATGTACAAACAATATTTATGGATGCGGCTATCTACACAATTTTTTTACAGTTATTCCGTAGTTTTTTTTTATATGTATTTCTACGGAGGGAATAAATTGTCTGGATTTCTAATTTGTTACAATTTTGTGTTACTTTTCGACAGTTACAAAAATAAATTTTGCTGGCCAGCATGTATATTTTTTATACCATGGGCTGTATACAGTGCTATAGCGTCAGTAGGGTATGTTTTATACGGGTTATGAGAATGCGGGTAGGGGCTAATATCTGCCTCCAGGGGTTTACATAGCCACCGTTGGCAGGTTCTTAGGGGCGGTGTCAAGTGGGGGTGGCTGTCTTCATATCGGCTGGTGAATGGGAGCTGACGGGCGGCTAGTCTCCAAAAAAAAAAAAAAAAATACATTTTCATATCTGTCACCGCAATCACAAAATAAATGTTCACAACCACATGCATATTCACTAATTCACTTTTCCTTGGATACAATAACATGTGCGGGATGGAAAAATGTTAGCACGTTACTCCACAATGAATTTATTATAGCAATACCCCCCAGTTCGATTTGTTATATTCGACAAATACACTTCCGGCAAAATATTTCCAACGACTATGTAATGTTTTTTCTTAATCTGTCGAAGCAACTTCATAAAAACGAAATGGTAGTATTTTTTAATGAAAAAAAATAAAACCGAATGCTCCTTTTGATTTAGCTCATGATGCAGTCATGTGAGCATTTATGAACCAGAGTTGAGTAAATCTAAGGCAGTTTTGAAAGTGAACATGTAAAATGCACAAGGTATGGAAGCACGTGCACTTTCAGTGTAGCTATTTGATCTACATGGCCCCCCGGTATGGTGAGATAAGGGGCATGCCTCCTGCATTTTGCATGTTCGATGTAAAGCTGCCTGAATCTTAAATAACTTTCTTTTTTTTCCAGTTTGTGAATCTTCCACATTCCGCATAGCTTCTTGATGTTTGGAAACCCCAAAATACCTCGTCTTGGGCAAGTTTCGGTAGGGGAAGAGTACATTTTTTTTTTTTTTTAATTGTATCCATGTAAAAGGTTTTCTGTTTTCCATTGGTAATAATGAAAGTGAAAATGTTGCTAACATGTTTCGTAATTCACAAGACATTTTTATACATGCCAAATCTAGTACAAACCTTTACTGAGTTCTTAGGGAATCTATACCAGTTTTCTGCCTTATATATTAGACTCTAAGAAGATAAGAATTAAACAGCTGCATTCAACAGCACTCCAGATTACTAACTAAAAATTCCAACCCCGCGTTGGCAAAAATAACTTCTTCTGTATAAAGAAATATTAAAACCAATATGTATTTACTGACTAGAACTTAGAAGACCGGCAAAACCTTGGAACTTAACAAGGAACTTTCAATCTAAAGTAATCAGAACTACGACCAATGATCCTTAATAGATCTCAAAGGTTCCATAACTTTCCGCGCACTTCCTTTCTTCTACATCTTATGGTTTCACTAGTTCCATGAAAAATTGACCACTCATTCAAGTCCTCCAGTCAATCTTGATCTAGAAACATTAATCCTTGCAGCTTTATTCGTCGAATAAATCTGTACTATTGTGATATATATTTATATGAATAAGACACGGCTGCATTCTATAATATACTCGTACTCATGTAGTGAGCGTCTGTGGTTCTGTCGCTCTCTTTCTCTCTGGTTTAACTCCCCTTTTTCTTCAGAAAGCTGAAGTATTCGCGTCGTGTTCACTCGGGATCCAGGACGGAATGTCTATGTGTACGTTAAGAATGTATTGTTGTAATTATATCGTGAGAAGGATCGTTAATTGTTGTAAAAAAGAAAAGTTAATTATAACTTAGAAGAAGAACGATTATCAGAGGCGTCAGCACGGTACATCCATGTTTACTGGTATATATTATAAATTATAATGTTGTAGCCAATACAACATGTTAAGAATGGAAGGATGTAACAACAATTTAGTAACATATTGAATCGTAAATTAAATTGTTAATAAAGTTTTCCTATCTCTCTGAGTATTCCAATTATGAATAATGCTTCTCCCAAATTAATAAAATATTCTACTTGCTTAGAACCCGTTACGCTACATACCCAAATACTTTTAACATTTATAAGAAGGAAGTTGCCCTCGGAAATACTTGTACTGAAATATAAGAGTGAATTTGAAATACTTTATTAAATTCGTTTAGGTAAGGGGGAAAAAACAAACCCGCAGAGGTTTATAGGTTTCGGGGTCGGGGCGGAAAGAACACCGTGAAACGGTATTAAAGAATTTTGTTTTATTAAATTGGTTCTCCCCACAAGCCACCTGCTTGTAGTTATTCGCCTCAGAATGCAATCCTTTCAAAAATTAATAGGAGGGAAAACGCTCGTATAATTTTATACATTTTTTCCACCTCTATTCCTCCCAGCGATCCTTCTATGGATTACCATCAAAGACGTGTGGAGAGGAATTTTATTAATATCGTTTGCCCGAAAAAACCAGGTACAAAATGCTATTACGCAGAAAATATCCATATTATCGAAAGTAAATGAAACAGAAAATTAAATATAATTTTTTTTTATGTTTCGGGTACAAAATGCATACCAAAGTATAGCTGTTATCGAGACAGAACTGAAATTAGTATCAACTATTATTGTCAATAATGTTTTTTTTTTTTAACTGTGATTACAAATAGACCATACAAATGTTTGGTCAAGGCTTAAACTCAAACTGTGTTCGATATACAAGACCTGAAAGTTCACAAGGAACCTTGACGATGCAATGATGTTAAAAATATAATAGCCACATAATAATAATGGCTAATGGTCCTTTGTCACTTGGTAATTAAAAAAATAAATATTTTCTTATCATATCGAGTAAGGAATCAAATTAAAGTTTTTGACGACTTGGTAGTATGTATTATACTTTGGTGTAATTATAATTTGAAAAATAAAAAGTGATTAGAATCACGACTTTTTCGATACCATTTATCTTAATTTGTTTTTTCTCTGTATCTACTAATGAAAATAACAACTCATTTGTTGGATATAAATTAATATAAGATTAAGCTACTTTGGAAGACAGGGTGCTGTGCCAAGTATAAGTTGGAAAGTGGACTAGAGCTTAGAGTGCCCAGGATAGTGTGAAGGAATCGCAATCCTTATCTCCGACCAGCAGACAATATCCCTGTTATTCTTCAGCAGGATATTGCGGGAGGGGGGGGGTCACTTGGGAGGGGGCATTTGACCCTTTGTCTAAGATATCACGGTTGTTGGCTTTTCTTTATTTTCTTTTTTCTTTAGCTAAAGTCCAGAGCTTAAATAAAAACAAGTATACGTCCGGTATAAGACAAATCAAACGGTTAACCCGAATGTTATACACTAATTGATTAATATATCTACAGGACCATCAATTTATTCCATATAAAAACAACAATATGAAGAAATATTATTAAACCATTATTTCAACACCAAAAAAAATGAATATACAAGCTAAGTATCCAATAGTAAAAACCAAAGAAGGTACCAGGCAAACATCTATATATATAATGTTATCATAGTATTATTATAAATAAAATATTTATATTATAAATAAACAATAAAGAATGAGATAAAAGTTGAAAAGCCAAAATGAAAGTATGAATACATAATATAATGAATAAATCGTCTGGTTTTTACTCCTTGAAGGTGTATTGATAAAGGTTGGAATAGAGGAGTAAAATATAACTTAAAATTGTTAACTGTAGCTCTCCATTCCTTTTAATATAAATATGTGGCATAAATATAACGATTAAATTTCGAAAGCAAATCATTTTCATGGCGGGATAGTCGTCATTGATTACCAAAACGACCACTATAAACAACCAGCTACAACAATTTCAATATTCTTTAAATGGTTTTTCAATAATATGTATCCAAATCAAATGATTACTGTATTCAACTTGTCCATAAAACTGTCTGGTGTGGATGAACAAAATATTCACCGTATTTCAGCTTACAGTAGTGTCTTTGTCACCTTGAATATGATTAAAAAAATGTAAGTACAATTTTTTTTTAAATCAATAATGTATAAATATTTATATCTTTCCTAATTTTATAAATCAGCGCGAAAAATACGAATAAATAAAAGCCATCATCATCAGTTATGTATTCAATGAATGCATTGCACGCTAACATTGAGGCAACCGTGAGTATGGTGGGTAGACCTCTTTGAGTAGGAGACCCTACGGGATGTAATGACGTAATGGCCTGAGAAATATAAAAAGCATAATTTCCAAGCTGCTATTCAGATGAAGCCTTGAATAAAGTTAATTCTTTCAGATGCAAATACCTCAAAGGAGCCATTGTTCTCCTTCCAGGGGTGAAATATGCCCTTTTAAAGGAGAGGGCGTTGAGTGAAGGCTACTAAAAGGTTATAATTCCGACGTTTCATTTTTTTTTTGTGTTGAGGGAGATAATTTTTTTCCCCTACTTGATATAGGTTAATGTTCTCCAAGAGCGAAAGAAAAGTGTGGACGTATTTATATGGTGTAATTAAATTAAGATAACTTCCTAACGCTCGTTTTCAGCTTTCTTAGAACAACGTTTGGCATTTCAATTGGAACATAACCCAGGACATTTACATGGCCAGTAGGTGTGGGTAATATACTAACTTAACGTGTTCCATCCAAGTCAACATCGATGAGATAGGATAGAAGTTGCAAAGTGTTGAACACGGGATTGGTGATGCGGTACAGCTGATTTAAGCTTTTCTTCTTCAGAGGCAACTGAAATCCCTCACCAGCAGTACACCCATTTTCCAATCCTTAGTAAGATCAATGCAGTATGCATTTATGTATGGTGGTTGATAAGTGTCATAAATTCTATGCCTCCAGGGAAGCTCAACCCCACTTCAATTAATCCTAAACTCAGAATACGCCCGTGGATATTTCAACATCCTTCCTCAAAACTTCCAGATCTAGAAAGTTAGTGAAATAATTAGTTAACTAAGGTATTTCAAGGCTTGATATTCCATAATAAATAAATAACTTAACCACATCTAACTTTACGCTATTAAGTACATACTATGACAATAATAAAGCATGAAGAGGACTTACTATCTCTTGGACTTGGAGTAGGCTTTTCTCCAAAGAAGGGCAGGATTAAATACGTAATAAACTCTTAAGTACCGAAAGGAGGAGTTGCTCGAAGAGACAAGTTGGGAGAAATCTTCTTCAGCAGATTGGAAGATTGTACTTGTCGAGAGCAGAAGTTGGGGCATGGGGCATAATCGGCTGCTTCCTCTCTACTCGGCGCTGTGCTCTTCACTTAAAGGCGAGCGGCAACTCTTCCCTTCATGTGTGGGGAACAATTTTAACTTATCAACTTTACAAAACGGAATATGAAGGGAAAATGGCACACATTACTTTTCAAAATACATATTCCAGCGAAGGTCGAATGAGCGAGAAAAGTGACTATCATTGAGAACGACGAGCGGGACTTAAAACTGAAAACAGCACTGACATAATTTTATGAATTGAAAAAAGTTCATGTTCCTGCTTGTAGTGGTGATGGTCCAAACCTTCACTTCACGTCACGACTAATTGATTTATTCTAAATATTGAAAAGAACTAAAATAAACTTCAGCTCGAAAGCGAGAATAATATCCACCTTATACGTATTACAGCAAAAACATTAAATCGAAGTAATAAAAAAACAAACAGTTAAAGCACTTTATACGGTTTTTCCAGTGAGTAATTTTATTCCCCTTTTTCAAAAACATAGAAGTACATGTCGAAAACATTACATTTTTTGGAGTATAATATACAATATTTTAAATTACAGACTAGTTAATTGATTTGAATTAACGTGAAAACGCCTCCAGTAGTCACGCGAGCAATCCAGTACTAACTGGAGTACTAAAGCAAGAATCCTGTGGCCATAATGAGGCCATATTTTCATTTATTGTACTAATAAATGGCCAAGTTAACTATAAAGCGTAATCTCACCTCAATCAATGGTCAATTTCCTCAAACGTTATCACTTAAGAGAGAAGACCCTTCACTGTTGAGGGGCGTTAACAGATAGTTCGTAAACAGCGAAGTGCCTTAATACACTATCACTTATTATATATTTAATCTATTCCGGTCGAATGAAGTCAGAGAGTGCGACAGACATAAATATGGATTCGAAGCTGCAACTAACGAACGATCCAAGAAAAAAATGCATGCAAATAGGCTTCATTATAAACGATTTAGAGAAAGGTTTATTTCTCTATCCGCAGAAGGGGAGTTTGAATTTTTTAGGCGATTTGATTTTTTATAACGGCTTTAAGAAAAGTATAATATTTTTTCAATGAATATTTTTGAATCCCCCGATGCTTCTGTATTTTTTTTTATTGAATTTTATTCAGTCGATTACAGAGCAGATCTACAGCAGGGCTTCTCAAACCAGACACACCAACCAAGTAGGTTTTCAATGTTTTTATTCCTATTTCTATTTTTAGAAAAAAATGTTATTTATTTATTGTAACATTTTAAGCAACATATTTACTGAACTTATATTTTTTAAATGTTTCCTTTATAGGAAAAAAAAAAGAAAAGATTTTTAAATAACATCAATTTTCTGAAAGGCTGAAATAACTTAGGACTAGTGGAAATTTACGATTAGCAAGCAGATTTACATAGTATTCCTAATATACATTTTGATTCTATAAATAATTGTTATTAACTGCTTTCATTATGTAGGCATAATCTCAAAATTTACAAAAGGGGAATATATTTTAAAAACGAAGTGCGTGTACTATCTAAAAATAATTATGGTGAAGGTGGCAGGGTATAGGGGAGAGAGGAGGTACAATTGTGAGCATGCATTATTGAAATGTTGACACCCTTGATCTACATCATGGGCTCATTTGCACTTCTAATCTGTTGTATCTACTAAACGAACATAATTTAATTTAAATATTTGATTTTGGACTATTCCTTTATCATCTTTAAGTGCCAGACTGAAGCCCCTTCCTGTGTTTAGTTAATTTCCGGCATTCTATTAACCTATTGTTCCAAGTTCTGGGCTGGTTGCATCTGTTTGACCAAATCCTTTTAAGAAGACCGATGTTTTCCAGAGGAAGTCTTGAATATGAAACCATTTATTTCATTATTGGTGTTTAAAACGAGTCTGAACTGAAACAAAGCCAGTCTCGACATTACCATTAATACAGGAATGATTCGGCGTGATTATAACTGATTCAAAATTACAACGGAAAATCTAAAACTAGCTCGGTTATCTGGATTCGCTTGTCCTTTATATATTCTTGACAAAGGATCCCTTTATAAGAAAAAAATATGTTCTTGTGTCGGAATGAATTGAGAAAGTTGCGAAGCCGACATCAGGGAAAAAGTTGTCGCCGTGATTGTTGGTGTGTCGGAGTGATTGTTTTCCAAGCTAACTTTGCGGTGTCTGCAACTTTCGGGGGTTGTTTTCGTAGTATCCATATGTATTAGCACCCAATGAAAGTGAATGATTGTCTAAATGGAATGGAGAACTTTTAACAACCCTCAAGTGCTATTAGGAAATAGCAGATGAAAGCATCATAGCGTGAATCTGTTTATTTCTCTATTAACATACACAAACTGAATAGAAATTGTCGAAATTTAAAAATTAGAAATTTATATCTGATAAGATACATTTTTTATAGAGTTCTCCTACATATTTTATAAATTACAATTCAGGGCCTTTCTCGTTGTAATACCGAATCTTATCATTGAAACTAAGCGTTGTTAGATGTTTCTTCTAGACATCGCTAAATATGACCAACGCATGACTTATAATATGAAGTCACTTTGAATGAGATCCAAAACCTGCACTAGCATAAAACCTCCTAAGAGTTCATTTGGTCACTCGAACTGAGGTCATCACATATAAGAGGGCAGAGCGTATAAGAGAGAATGTAAGAGAATAATGCGTCGCTCGAGAACGACAAGAAAAAAGGCCGTGGATATTGATCTAATCTCATTTAATTCTCTGATAATCTCTTAATAAATAATAGACTTATTTATTAGCTGGAGTGTTTTAAATTTTGGCAATCCATTACTGAACGCAATTTATAGGATCAGAAGCTTTTTAGCTGCGGAATTAGGATCTCCTCAGGGCTCTTTGGTCATTAAAGTCGTTAGCTTAAGCCAGTTAGTTAATTCAAGAGAGTGGCTGAAGCAGCCATGAATGTCATCGCTTTGGCATCTTGTAATGAATGAAAAGCTGAATGAAACATGCTCTTGTAAACATTTATGTCTGGCCATCTCCAATACTATTATATTCAATTGTCCCGGGCAGCTCATATCATGAGCGCTTTTCATTACTGATATGGTTAGTTATTTTTGGGAAAAAATGCCGAGAAGTTTTTAAGCAACATAATATCACCTTTAAAATTATCGAATGCCAATAAATATATCTTTGGTGGATATATACCATATAACATGGAATTTGGGAGTCGAGCAGATAAAAAAAAAATTAAGTACTTCGCTCCATAAAGGCTTTTAGCCTCTCCTGCTGCTTGCCGAATGACGGCCACTGTTGACTCAATTTCACCAAGTATATAAACATCGGTCCTTTAGTGGGTTTTGTGGAGCCCTAGTCGGGGCAAACATTCCCTCTCGCGAACGTAAATATCCTTTTCCACCTTTCATATGTCCCGGTTTCCGGCCCTGAGAAAGAATTTTATTTTCCAAGGGAAGAAATATTTCTTTTGATGATATTTACAAGGCATCTAATATAAATATAAATCTAGTAAAAAAAACAGACGACTAAATTTATTATAGTCCATTATATTATTTTTGTTCTTCGGAAAATTTGCCGGTTGTGGTTTGAACCTTAATTGTTATATGAACAGAATTGCGTCTCCCCATTATGTATTATTATACACAAATGTTTTCAATGATTTAAACCATCAATAACAATTGCTACAACATGAGAAGCAAGTGTACATATCATCAATTAAAATAAAATAAAAATACATAAACATTTACTATGAAAATTGGAAATGCAAAATTAGTGTATATTAACTATATTACAAATAATTAAAAACGCAAGTTACAAACAAAGACTAAAAAAAACTGAAATATTTAAATCACCCAACTACCAACCAAACTAAAAAACATAGGTGTATAATAATAAAATTAAATTAGTTGTTCACGATAAGGAGCACAGTAACTGGGTAAATCAACCTGGAAAAAGGTCAGGTAGAAGATTTTATTTCTTTATCTTGTAGAAATTAGTAGTACTCAGAAGAATATGAGTTTTCCACCTCCAACCTCTCCCGGGAGAAAATTCAGTAACCTAAATCAACGAAAATTTAGGGCTTTTTTGAGATTGATCGTAGAGACAATTAACTTTTTTTATTAATCTGAAAGTAAACAATATTTCTACAATGTTTGTTTGAAAAACGTTTTTCTGAATCCAATATTAAGCGAAATACAGATCATCAAATTGTACAGCCTTTGCCCTACTTACTACAATCTCCACCCGCAACCGTGAAAAACGGGTGAAGGCATTGGCATTGACTAGAAGCGCAAACTATAAACAATTATGAATAAAATATGTATACATATACCACCTGCCCCACGTCATTAATTGTAAATAGTGCCAGATAAAAGTTTGCGATGGTAGTATTGTTAAATTATGGCGAAAATGGAAAATAAAAATAATATAACTCGCTTAGTATCAGGATCAGGAAAAAATATTTAAAACAAACTTTATTTTCTTCCAAATCGTTTGCTACGATCAACCAGAAAAAAGTTTTTTCCAAAAACCAAAAAAGTTCATAATTGTCTTGGCGTTGTGGCTACCAAATATTCTTTTCGGTTCAAAGGCCCATATTCGTGTTACTACTACTAATATCTGCACGATAAAATAAATAACCTTCTACCTAAACATTTTAGCTCCCCGGTGTCTGGGTTAAAACTCTTGACTGTTATGGCATCGACATTGTATTTAACGTCTCGATGCTCCTATTAACACTATCTAATATTTGCTGTGGATTTTTTAACTAAAAGTCGTTGGATTCATCATTGGACTAAATATTCATTCAAACGGTCATTTGTTGGCATGTGACCTAATGCGAAATTAGTTTCACGAAACATGTCCTTTAGGATAATGGTCTTACACAACTCAAGCAGCACGGGAGGGGTCGCAAAAAAAGTTACACCGTCGAATAAGTTTTTCAGACGGAACGTAAAAAAAAAACCTTTGGATAATCCCTCGACGACATTAAGCTAATTACCCTTAGTCGGGGGCTGAGCTACTCCTGTGTACACAGCGGGCAGGAGATAAAGCAAGCTCGGCTCCATTTAAAGCGGCTCCTTGGAGCATCAAGGGACAATCTCGTTTTCTTTCCGGCCATTCGGAGGAATAGGTGTAATGGGGCAGTTCTCCCAGCAATAAAGTCTCCACAGGAGCGGCACTGATACTGGTCCACCAGGCCTTTTTAACCGTCCTAATCCTAATTAGGGAGTGTACTAAAACAAAGGGGTTTTTGCCCCTCACAGGGCGCCCTCTCACATAAACAACACATAAACATAACCAACATTTATTATATAGAGGATTTATTCAAATGGTGTAGAGGAAAAAAAGATGATTTACAGTTACATAGATAAACTAAAGTATTTAATTAAAGCAAACATATGCGCTGAACAAACATTAAAAAAATACTCAATTCTGCGAGACAATGAAAAATTTGTTAGTATGGCGTGATATCCTTTCATTACTTCAATTTATTATTGCTGAGTTTTTTGCACCTTTCATTGTCAATGTATTTTCCTATTATTTTTTCAATAATATAAATATTATACTTATTGAAACTTCATTATCTAATCTATCTTATTATATAATCTGCCTTATTGGGCAATAAGTAATTGTGATAAATGTTCTCATTCATACCACATTTACAATTTTCATTCACTCGGTCATTCATACAGTATTTACAAACAGCCGAGAGACCTCCCAAATCCACATGGTTGTCACCTTCCTCGCATGCGAAAGAGGAAGCGGATTCTTGGGAAGTCCCCATGCTCCTCTGTCAGCCGCGTCACCGGATACGAGCCAGTGGTGGCTGACCAAGCTCAATATATTATAAGTTTATTTTTTTGAAATTTACATATGGTTCTCGATACATACTCATATTGAGCACAATTGTATTTCTAGATCCTAGAGTACGATACTATAGGCATCAAAAGCGCTCTTATCAGTATAAAATAAACCAAATTATAAAATATACCAGAGAGAGCTGTACATTTATACATATTCCAATACAATAGCTATCGTACAAATGATTCAAATTTAATTGTAAAGGTATTTTTCATTTACACATCGAAATAAAGGAGATTAGTTTTTGGTTCAAATACAATAACGGGACTTTATGAAGCCCGTCCCACTTACTTCTTAGAGATTTCTCAATCTAAGCTCAATAGTTATTGAAGAATTCTCAAATTCAAGCTCAATAGTTACTTAAGATTCAAACTTCTATAAAATCTTCCAGAAAGAGAATGGGGTGACCTAAGCATAACGGTCTATCCATCACCAGCTGATCAAAATACAGCATATCACCCCCCCCCCATTTTCTGGGGCAAAAACACCCAGTATACCGAACATATAAACAGTACGAATTTCGGTAAATAAGATCTTTGAACTCCTTATATTAATTATTAAACTACCGTATAGTAATATATAACGCCTATGAGTTAATCGTATTTCAATTTAATTTCACATGAAAACAACCGTTTCCATTTAACAGACTAGTATATCATTCCATGGTAAAACAAATATGTGTCTTATTGTTAATATTCCCCAACCACGTGTCCTCTCCAGGCATATAAGATAAAATCGATAAACGTCCATTGTTATTTTTAATCCGTCAAATTCAACTTCCTGAAAAGGTCGTTTCATTAGATTAATTAAATTTTATGTATGCTACATCAAAATGACGCTCAATCAGAGTAAATATTTGACTAAAGGACTTCTTTAATTAACTTGAGGTAAGCATGCCACAATTGTGTAGGATCAAAGGACTTAATAATTTAATTAGTTTGACATATGTAAGTTACAATATAATTACCAGACAGAATATTAGAACTTTATGTAAAACCTTTTTACAATATTTCGTGCATTTAACTTAGCCGAAGTTAATTGTCTTTTATATGTTATTAACATATCATTAACATGATGATAGCCTAACCAGCACTTTTTTCTAGTAATAAAGTGATATAATTGTATGGTTTTTTTACAAGATTGCAATATAGTCAGACTTGAACGAGAACATCAACGCGTTTTCGTTTGACTTAGACGAACATGGTAATGTTCAAAATTGAAAATGAACAACATCCTCAACTATAAGTGGTTTCTTGAATATCGGCTTATGTTGATGAAAAAAAGTGTTTTTATGTAAAATCTAATATAATCTTTTCTCTTATGTATATATAAACTCACAGTTCGAAAAATATATTGTTTTTAAGTTATAAGTTATAGTTTTAAGTAAGTGTATGTAATTGATGTTCATAGAATATCTCTTACTCTATTTTAAATAAATATATATATATAGAGAGAGAATCGAAATACACCGCTTGCCCAGCTAGACAGGACACACTCCTTATCTGCTGCAGACCAGCTCCATGAGGATGATCCCATCTTAGGCAAATCGCACCAGTCTTCGCCATCCAGGAAGCTACGCGGATTAGAGGATTAGGAACCAGCTCATTTAGTGCTTTATTATTATTTATGAGAATCACTAATACACCAGGCAGTCATTATCCGCTACTGCAAGACATATAGGAGTGATCACCAATTATTTTTCACCTAGGTCAGTTTTAAAATATCGTCAAACCTCCTCGGAAACTTAAGCCTCCCCACCCCCACTAACTACACCGCCAACTCCATCTCAACCCAAATAGACCCTACAAACCCCCCCCCCATCTAATTAATTAACCTAGGCTACCTGATTTACTTATTGAAGTTTTTTTTATATTTTACTCAGCTACGTACAAAACACTATGGATTAAGTTCATCTATACCAAATCAATAGACAACTAGAAGAGCTGCTATGGAAGAGGTAGTGTTAGGGGTAGCAGTTACTCGTGAACGATTACCACAAGACACCATTTTGTCTTACAGGGAGACGGCTGTTCACATGGGGCATAATTCAGGATAATATTACCGGGTAATATTGCTGGAATGTTGCAGCACCATTGCCGCAATACACCGAAATATGGCCCAGCCGTATTTCCAATGGTGAACTGGAAAAGACAAGTTCGACTTCTCGTTGTACAGAGAACGATTACTACAGGAAATATTTCTAAGACCACTTTGAACTAATATAGCCGATTTCTTGGGTACGACGTCCGAATCAAACTTCAATCACTTATACAAGACCACACTATATACGTTTCATATATGACAATACAAACTGACTTACGAATTACCATAAGTTGATTACCGCAAGTCACTATTTTGTCGCTGTCCGTATAAAACTTTCCTGTGGTCCGGATGAGCACCACGGTCCTCCACCGTTTGACCAGTTTTAGGCCTTCTTGGGAAATTCTGACTATACTAGAAATCTCCAACGGAACCACTAACTCAAGACTCCTTTCATTGTATCAATAAGCATAAATTATTTGAACATTGCAGTATGTGCTTCCGCTGGTATAATTTAACCCCGAGGATGGAAGGTCGCCCGGAGAAGACTCCGCCAGTGTTATCGACTGAATATTTTAAAGAGGCGATCCTCAGAATGGAAATAGCCAGTCGCTATTGAGCCGGGATTAGAGCCTGAATTCATCTGAATCCCATTAAACACCGGCTCTTGTCCCCCTCATTAAAGGATTTTGCGCTTCGTCTTTGCGCAAGTTTCTTCTCATTGCGCGCACAATGGATCCTCCCGAAGAGAAAGGACACAGCAAAGCAGAAATAAGCCGTGCGCTCGGAAATGTTGCTTCTATCCATACTGGTCCGTTACGTCCTTTATGTGAGATTTGAATTGCTAACTGTTTCGTAATTTACATTTCTGCTTTATCTTTTTTTTTCTAAAATAATTATAAATTATATAATATATTAGGCCTCACTGCTATATTACTTACAATTTGTTTAATAATTAAATGATACAAATGGAAATATTAAAACAGCTATATTCTTTTATTGGAAAATGGAGTTCAAGACGCTTTCAAAATAAACGGCTCATATGTTTGTCTAAAAATTATAAACTTAGTCATACTTTGTTACTATGGCTATTTAGCGATGTTACAGCAAAAATGCATTACATGGTAAAGCCATAAAAAAGAGGGTTTTTAAAGTGAAGCTGTCCTCATGAATCAGCCAATGAAGTAAAATAAATTCTACATATTCCAAAAATGATCTCTTTTTAGTAAATTCAAGATAATTGATGTTTATCGAGTGTATAGCCTATAATTTAATGAGAATGACTTACCGCTTTCACCCAACTTGTTTAAGGTGTTCCTATATCAGAAAAAAAATTATTCGGCAGACAGAAAAAGATAATCCTTAGAAACATTGTGCCAATTTTTCTTAATTCTTCATTAACTTAACCATTTCAAGATAAGAAAAAAAAATATGAGGGCTTGAGGACAAAATAACTTAGGATCGGTTAAAGTAAGACTGCTGATAAATATTAATCGTAAGTTTACGATTTATATGGGGCATTGCTTGAATATTCGAGCGTTCTATGCCTACTTTAATCAGTATCAAACATCGTAAGGAGGATTAAAAACTGTTTTTTTGTGTCACGACAACTTTTTTAATTTATTGTAACAGTTAGTGATAATACTTATGTACAATCAACCTTTCCTGCCATTAATCAGTTCCTGTAGAGTTATCAAGAAACTAAAAAGTATACTGATGACATAATAACAGCCGCAAGACTGGCTTTAGAGTCGTGTCGCGCCATCGTTGATAACTTAAGCGAGGGCTCGTGAATGAACACATTAAAGGCACGAGGCATGCGAGCAGGAACTTTCGTGCGAGGCCGTCGGAATATTAACAACACCACACGGACTACACGACAACCAAGCAGTCATAAATCCGACTAGGGCTGATCACACGGCTGGGAATCAGAGGGACGATGGGGCACTGGTGGGGAATAGCACGCCCCACTGGGTCGTTCACTTGTGATGGACTGTGATTTGCTAGCAACGGACTTTCACAAGTGTGAGAGGGGCTATCCTGTTTATATTTACAAGTAACGCCTCATTATTGTGGAGTTGGTAGTATCTGTCAATGCATTTCAGATATTGTAACCACACTGTTGGCAACATTGGTTAACTAACAATAACCTGGGCTGATAATAGCAAAGTGTATTACACATGCCTTAGATGTCATCATTTCGTTTTCTTTTCTTTATATCTAATTTAAAAACTCTTCCATTTTTGTAATGTTATAAATATATTGTCTAAGATAGGTTTCCTTCTGTATGTTGACGGATCCCATTTTACGCAGGGGAGTTACAGGTCTAAGGGTTGTCAAATTGCCGAACCTGGCAACTACATATATGATACAACAATGAACATTAAACTACATTGCTTGCAATAAAAAACCAAATATTTATTGCAAGCAATTTCTTCGTCTAATAAATTGAATCAACGAGGCGTTTATTGGCTGGGAACGAAGGTTAATAATTAAAATCAATCCACATGTAACTATTTTCAGGATTTTTAATCCTGTACGTTGAAAACGTTAACGAATAAAGGATTTTCAAACTTTGAAAAGCTAAATACAGAATTGAGGCTTCCACTTGTACGAGCCACTTTTAACGGTGTTTTTGCCAAAATTTCAATTTTTTCATGCGTAAAAAAGAAAACTATAGTTATCCATACGGTTTGAGAAAAAAATAAGTATTTTTGGGTAAGGTTCGATAAATATTGAAAAACATCACGAGGAGTTTGCGGCCCACACTATTGGATTAGCATTAATTTTAGTTCATACATAATTAAACAAAACTTTAGTTTGTAAAAATTAAAAAGAAATTAAATAACAAATATTATCTGTGAAAAAAAAACAGAAAGAAATATTGAAAATATCGCTAAGATAATTTAATGATTATGAAGCCACCTGGTGGAAAATCCTTGTTAATTGGAGGAAGGAGGAGAATACCGTAAAGACTTTTTTTTCAATTAAGTCCTTTTGAAGAGGATTAATTGAATGCTTTTTGAACAAAGGCTAATCGTACAAAGATCGCCCGCTCAGTGATGAAAAAATTAAAACTTTTTATTAGTCTTTTACAGTACATAAAATCGGAAGAGGGTGTTTGAAGTTCGCCACGTACTAATAGGATTAAGATCGATAAAAAATATTCTAATTTATCATGACTTTAAATTACAATTCGATTACAAAAGGAACGATTTTATGACAAGCTTTACAAGTTCTAGGGGATCCATGATTATCCAAAGAAAAGAAAATAATAAAAAACTCGTAGGTTATGGCAGAGTTTCTCACGTTTAATCGGACCAGATGCTGGATTAAGAAAGATTTGTAGTGAACATTCATAGGATATTGCGAAAGACAGAACTGTGGCTATACGGCGCGAACAAACTTGCACTTGTCTAAAACAACCAAGAAAGGTACATTGTACTTACATCATATTCTCCATCCACACTCGGTCCAAATATCATTTAAGCCACGAATATCCTTCTTAACTGACCACTACACTAATAATTATTAATTATTAAAGTTTTGAAGTTGTAACAGTAAAGGTTATAAATAATTTTATTAATTCCTCCTATTTCATTTCCGATTGAAAAAAAAAATTATCAGCAACAAATAACTTTTATAAAACCCAAACTACTCTGTTGCAACAATGAGAGAATGTTTTCCGACTATGTTTTTTCAACACTCGTAACACTATAGCTACTCAAAACATTTTTTCAAACTACATTAACTGCTTCCAAACTTTTTTCACAACCCTCCCTAAATAAACCTATATTTACAATTAAATTTGTGTTTATTATCGTAGTTTTCATCAATTGGTAGGTTCATTCATTTCTAATATATATACGACGGCGAACCTAAAAGAAACCGGATTGATGTATGTGGCGGAATTGTTTTAGTACCAAGTTTTGCCGATAGGACCATGTATAGCAACTTTTCACCTGCCAGAATGCCATGTGCCTTCACTGGAGAAGGTTCGGTTCTGCTTGTGTTGATTTATTTGAGATAGTTGTTTTGGGCGTTCGTCATTTTTGAGATAGCGAATTTTCGTCAACAGCGCGTGGGTGAGAAATATTTGCTTCCTGCTCGGGAGAAGCGGTATAGAAACTCTTGGAATGTTAAAAAAGGCCTACAAGAATGATGCTATGGGGGAAAACCAAGGGTTTGTGTGGTTTTCCCATTTAAGAAGTGGGGAAATTTATGATCTACCTCGTTCAGGAAGTCCTTCAACGGCCCAAACCAACGAGAATGTCGACAACCATTGCGAACAGCGGTCCTGGAAGTCGTCCAATTTGGACAGACAAGCTGTGGAGAAATCTGGAGTAAGTTTAGCACAGCGAATTTTAAGTGACGATTTGGGGATGAGAAGGGGGATGTTGCAAAGCTCCCGCTCACACAGTTCTCTCTGCGTCGATTTTTGACAAAACATGGAATGACCACATTGGCCGATACTCTTTATTCACCCGATCTAGCTCCCTGCGACTTCTCTTTATCCCTCCAAATGAAAAGGGTCTTGAAAGGAAAGTGTTCTTCGGACGTTTAAAAAGTAAAGACAAAAAAACAAAAGAGGAATTTAAAAGTGTTTTGAACAGTGGAATAAAAGATTGGACAAGTGTATTGAGCCTAATAGAGAGTACTTTGAAAGAGATTAAAGTTGATGTGTAAAAAAACGACAAAAATAGGTCTTTTGGGTACAATCTCGTATTGTAAAAAATGTATTAGTTCATCTTTGAAGTACGTATATTTATACTATTATTTATTGCAACGATATATAAACGAATCTACCGATATTATTAAACTAGGGGTTTTCAGCAATAAATATTTCAATAGTGTCTTTTTTTATCCTCTCTAGAGCATTATGAATATTATTGATGCGACCGGTTTTTGCTGAGAGCGGTGAGTAAAAGCAGGCAGATTTAGCTATTTTTCCGGTTTTCTTTCTTCTATTTTATTCGTGTTAAATTCCTCTTTTTTATGAAGCATGAATAAATGATTTTGATTGAAGCCAGAGGCACTAATAATAGTGAACTTATTTTATAAGAGAGCTTTATGTAACGCTCGTGAAACGTTCCATTATATACTTAGTTGGCACTGGTATTGTGTCGGATTTTTTATAATCAGAGTATGTCCCCCCCACACTGAATTTCATCATTATTATTTAGGCATTCCAACATACTCGGCTGTAATTACAGTCAGAGGTCGACGGCCATCGATCATTGAAAATGACAACCATGTTTCTTGAAACGCCTGTTCGTAATAGTAAAATTGAGTGTTGGGAGAAATACTTTTATTATTTATTAATAAAAATACTAATAGCAATTTTTCAAAGATGTTAAAATATTTTACGCATATAGTTAAAAACTAAAATTATGTTTAATCTCTACCTAGAAAAGTTCGTATTGTATAGGTTCTAGTATAGGTATTGATCTTAGTTGATAAAAAAACCAGATCATAAGAAATGTTAATTTCTTTAATTAATTAGTGATAGTAATCGTGAACTTTTTTTAAAAAATATATCTATAAACGAAGTAAATCATTCACAAAAAGAAGTATACTTATTATCATAATTGTTGAATGAATAATTGTGAAATACATATTCGGTATTTATGGCCAAAAATGTAGCTTTTCATTAGTAGAAACCATCTTGGTCTTGAAAAATAACTTTTTCAACAAATCAAATCAAATTGAGAAGCTAAAAATTTGAACTAGATTTTATTAAAGTGTCTTTAAATATCATTTTGTATACTTTCACAGCAATTTAACCATGTTAGAATAAAAATGTACATGAATCGCTCAAGAATTATTCATTTCCAGACGCGAGACAAATTTGTTCTTTAGATTTCTTATTTTTTTTACAAACTTATCGTTATATGACTCGAGTTATAGGATACATAGGATGAGAAAATATATATTCATTAATCACAACTAATTGATTAATAATTGAAATTTCATTATTTTTCATAAGGTTACTTTTATTTTTAGCATCATCGGGGATCAAGTATATCTGTGATCTGTGCACCTTTCTGTATGTAAGTGGTACTGCGACAAATTGAAAATATACATTTAATGACGTTACATAATTATTCACTTTAGTTCCATCGCATATTTTACATATTATTGACCAGGATGTCAATTAATTTGATTTGATAACCTACACAATATGTTAAAGAAGTCATTTTTTTACAACTAATTAATTTTTTAATGACCTTTTATTAATTTCACAAGCTGGTTTCATTTTCGGAATAATCTAACCATCAATTGGGACTACAAAATACCATTCTTAATAATAAAAAATCACTGGTTGAGTAAAACTAGTGAAAATCATAGTAATGACAGTTTTAATAACTTTGTACTGCTGTATTTTGAACAAACACTTTGAAATAAAAAACTTTAACCAGGATGTTGGTATTTTGCATTCAATACCAAATTCAAATTCATAGAAAAACGATTTTGTTTTTTACTAACTAATTAATTAATGACCCTCATTATTTCGAGTTTTAAAGGGAGTTTCCGGGTTCTTTTTAACCGAGTTCTAATAGAAGACGTTTGTTAGTGCTTTTCAGATGTACTTTTAGATAATAATTCCAAAATCTCATCCTTCGCGCTCACCCTTGCCACCTGTCAGGCATTTCGTCTGGGGAGTCGGGTCGATCAGGTAGACACAGAGCCAACTGAAATCGTAATTGCACACTTGGATTTGTTTGCTGCAGTTCTTGGTTATGAGGACTCATGCATAATAAGGAGGTTCGTTGGTAACTGGTCCCGTGGTCGAGGCGTCCCTCTCTACAAGCGTCAGCTAACATTTCCTCACAACCCAAATAAACCTGTTTTCCTTTCTTATTGCGCGTTTGCAGTCTGCGATTAGTACGAGAAGAGTTGTTTTATCTATACAAGCATTGTTCATGCAGTTATAGCCGTTTTACATCTTGTTTATATTTTAATTCAAGTACATTTGGCTTGTCTACACATTAATAGAGGGTCTCTGGTTCGTGGATATACTTATTGAGACAAAGCTGAGTAAAGGCTTCATCTTTTTCATGACTTCGCAAATGGGACCTATAAATTAAATATAATTGTTAAGCTTGAACAGTGGACGCACAAAAACTAGAACTGAAAGATACGCAGGTGAAAACATATTCTGATTTGACATCACTCGTCGAGAGACTAACCTCATTCGAGCGACGGAGAACCGTTTTAAAAAGTTCTGCTCAAGGCAGTTACCCAAGAGCTGCCTGCCTGTGAAGTTTATGCGAGCTAACATGATAAAAGGTCTAGGATAAATAAAGCGGGCTGGTGAAGCTGATAAAGAGCCGGGGCATAAATCTGCGTGCAAAAACAGGGCAGGCGTCTCCAACGGAGGAAGCACTTATTGTCAACAAGAGATAAATCCTGCCCAGTGGCTTCCTTCCATTCTAAAGCCTCGGCGAGTTTCTAATTGTTCCAGTGTCGGCTTGGGTCTGGCCCGTAACGCTCTGTATACGAGCGGATCCGTGCCGTAACTACACGAACACATACAGTTTGATATAAAGTCGTACTTTACGGAACCAAAACGATTTTAACCACCGTTCCTAGGAAGAAAGATACCAAACAACACATGACATCGTGAAATCGTGCATAAGTATCTTTAATTTGATATTCTGTACAATACTTTAATAAGTGATTAAATGACACTGAATTATTTTTTGTGGGAAAGCTTTAACTTTATGCATCATCGGATAATCAAATGCTGTTAAAATTTCAATGTGTCCAGGTCGAAAAGGGCATCCACAATGACAACAGACCCACAGACATGCACAGCAGTGGTAATTTAACAAAATCAAAAAAAAAAAAAAATTATTGTGTAATATTAGAAAAGGTTCGTACCTAAACACTTGTTTTGACACTTTGACACAATTTGAATTTTTTTATAATTTATATTAAGAAGGATTTTTATAACAACTGAACATGCTTAAGACATTTTTCTTCTATTCGACCATACATTGATAACAGCGAGAAAATCTAGTTTGCTTTCAAAATAAACGAGAGGTCGGCCAATTGAACACACAGCAAAGAAATAAATCTAATGACTGTAATTTTAAAAGCACACAAATAAATATAATAAAACGAAAATAATCCAATGACAGCAACTTTATTTTGTTAAAATTACAATCTGCCTCATTGGGCAATAAGTAATTGTGATAAATGATCTCATTCATACAACATATACAAACAGCCCAGAGACCTCTCAAGTCCACATGGCTGTTTCCTCCCTCGTGTACGAAGGAGGAAGCAGAGTCCTGGGAAGTCGCCCATCCGTCAGCTGCGTCACTGGATACGAGCCAGTGGAGGCTGACCAAGAGAGCCACAAACGCTCAGGACATGATTGGAGAAACTGACCATTGCCACTGTCACCGAAAATAATAATAAAATTTTAAAGCTTAACACAAAGTTAATGGATCACAAGAGTAAGGTTTTAGATGATTTTACTAATTAAAATAGCTCTCTCATTCCCAAGTTTCATCAAATTATTTTTATAAACATACACATTCAAAAGCTATTTCTCTAACACGTTCCTTTGATCATAATTGTGTATGGGATTCGTAACCATACCCACTGTTATGTTATATATTTTTTAATTAATATGATTTTACGTTGTTTTTTGTATTTACAGTCCACTAAAGTACCGAAATACATATTCTTAATCAACATGGTGGGATATTTAATTCGATGTCTTACACAAATCTTTTCATATTTATAACTGTATAATTACAGTTAAAACAACATTTCATGTACAATTATTTTAATAAATCCGAAAATGGGACCCATAAAATAGGATGAAGTGGTTACTGACTCTGGAAATGCTTTGGGAAATGCATAGATTATCATATATTATGTTGATCATGAATTGATGAAACCTTTGTTATTTTATGTGTTTTTTGTTTGTATATTTTTAGAATTTTGTAGTTTATTGTTCTAGAACCGGGAACCGATACGTTAGTGCCTGTGTGTGTGTGTGTCTGTATGTCATTGAGAATCCGGTGCTATTCACCTAGAGACCCTAAAAAAAGTTCAAGAATCAAAAAGGCCCCTCTTCGTGGAGTGCCGGGAGAAGAAATAGTTGTAGGTGATAGTAACCTAGAGCAACGCTGTCTAGAAGAGATATTATCAATAATAATTATCTTACTACATTTTGTAATTTGGTATTTTATGTTTCTTTTTGTATGACATATATTTGTACAGTAATACTTATAATATCCGAAGGACTGATAGGTATACTGTTTAGTATTTGTAAGTATAATTGTTGTCGGTGTAGACTGGATATGTATGTTTACAACTTTTATTACTGGCTGCAATGCGGTGGGCATTATGAATAATCTCTCCTCACTCTTGTTATTCCTTTGATTAGCGGTGTCAGTTTTCGGAATATTGGATGGTTGAAAATGTAGCAAAAAAAAAATAAAGGGAAAGGCAATGGAGTTGATGCCTTAAATCAACGTGGAAACAAAAGAGTCATTTCCTAGAGAGCAGGAAGGCCGGTATAAAAAACCTCACCGCAGATGCCCAGAAGGGAGAAGACAAAAAAACAAAAATGGCAGGAGTGCCATTATGGGCGTCACCTACTTCGATCAGTTTATTGTCCAAAAATAGGTTGCGTTATCGGCGGCCATTGTTTAGGGCAGAATGGGCTTCCCCAGCACAGAAGGGTTGTTTTAAATTCCCACGTATCACGGAATGGTCATTTAAGGGATGAAAGGAGTCGCTTTTTCTCTTCCATTCACACCCTTTGTTGGGCTTGGGTTCCCACTACAATGCTTCTTATCCTATACCAAATACACTTTTCACTTTTTAAACAATAATCTAAATTCTGGTTAGAATATATTATTTTTAAAATAAATGTTTAGTATAATCTATAAAGCATATGTATAAAATCACTTTCTTAAAAAAATGCTTTAACAAATTATAAAAATATATAATTTTTTAATAGATTAATTTTATATATATATAAGTTAACTAACTGGAGAGGCAGCTATGAGAAGGTAAACATAAACAAGCCTCTACAGTTAATTCCTTCCCGGATCAAGGAAACTATATATAGTGTGTGTAAAGGAAATAAAGTCTTTTGCTAGCTATCTATGTGTGTTTTACTTTCACCTCCTCTCTCTTTTTGCGATTCTGTTCGTTCTAATCATAACTTATAGATATATATATATATAAATATATATAAACTTTATTACGATAAAATTACTATCTGCCTTACTGGGCAATAAGTAATAAGTAAACATACCATATTTACAATTTTCATTCATAAAGCATTTACAAACATCCCAGAGACCTCCCAAATCGACATGTTTGTCACCTTGGCCTAATGAATTAAGCTATTAGTAGGTTCTCCTCGTAAACATATTTCGATTTTCTATACTAAATTCGATATTCAATTTTACAAGCAGCTAATTATAATTTCCTTTATGAGGCCGAGTAGACCTATCCCCAAGTGCAATCGTCGTTAGTAATAATTACTTGGTGGGATCGGAAATTAAATACTTTATTAAAGCCATTAACAACTAGGCTATAAAGAGTGTAACAAAACAAAGTACTGTTCTATCGGCTATTACATTACAAAGTAGGATTGTTCTAAGACGCCCTTCTCTCCCGGTAATAATCGAACTTTAAAGAAACCGTTTTAATACGTGACAACAATCCAAATGTCCCAACAAGCAAGTCCTTACCATACATAAATTAAACAACAAGATATTCATTATAAACTTTCTATCTCTAACTTTCTAACCCTAATTTTTTATTTCTGTAAATCTTGTTACCATTTATAATTGATCCAACAGAAAAATAAATGTTTTCCTGACTTTGGTCAGGAATCACAATAAATAAACCTGACTATAACAGAAGCCTTACGTACATTTTTCCAGTGACGGTTTAAAACCCATTCGGTTTTTAAGTTGAAAATACATTATTTTTGTTGGTAATGTTCAGATTGCGATATTGCACTGCCGCGTACAAATGTGATGAGATATTAAAGAAGTCATCAAGCGCCTTTTTTTTTTTTGAAGTGCCGTTGGCACGGTGTTGCTTCCCCAAAGGGTGCCAAGCTCGCGCTGTATTATTAAAGGCACTCGTTAAACAAAGGGTCTTATGGACTTTTTAATAAGAGATGAAGCCCTACTTCTTGCAGGGTAGGTAATGCATTTTGACTGAAGTACATTAATTTGTATATAGCTAACGTTTTCTAGGTTAAGTTTTCTAACGCAGTTGTGAAAACTATCCATCATGTGCGGGGAGGTGAGGGGTATTTCTTGGATATGTTGAAATTTTACTGATGACGACTCTTTTGAGCACCTGTGGCAGGGCTGTGAAAGTTTTACAAAGATTCACCTGTTGTTAAAAGTTCTCTCTAATTACAGCGCTGTAGATCAGGAAACTTGGGCTAATGATTGTTCGTCAACTGATTACGGACATGGAAGTACGTATTAGAAAATTGTCTAGTAAATGTACCTACATTCAATCCAGTAAGTTTTTACCAGGGAGATCTTAAACCTATCATGTGGCGTCATAGTCCTTACCCTGGGTAGAAAACATTCTTAAATTTTACTGACAAACGACCATTTCTGCCCCGAAATGGTGCTCTCAACTCGCACCATTTATGATGCCATATGCAAGTATTTGCTAGCCCAAACTGGATTACGGTTCCCTAACCTGAGTTTCACACAGCGGAACAAATGGTTAGGAAAACCTGACATGGGTTTTTCTCATTAATTTCTCATCTGATTGATATTGTAGGAACGATGCAACACATTACTGAAGTCGACTTTAGCTTAACTTCATAAATTTGTATATACCTATCATGCAAATTTTACAGGTTAAATTGCTAATACAGTCGTGCATAAACCAAGTGCGGCAAGGTAAGCATATAATTCTTTTTTCTTGGATATTTTGAATTTTTTCTATTTATCCTACACAAAAAAGGCGGAGAAAAATAGAGATGAGGTGTTCTAAAATTACCAATATAAAATTTTATAGTGATAGTGAAAGAACAAAGTTGTATTTAGTAAACTAAATTGTGTAACCTTTGTAACCGAAATAATTAACCAATGTGTAAAGTAAATTAAAAATAAAATTATAGACACGTCTTTGTCTATCCAACATTATAAAGAAAATCATTTTAGAACAAATGGGAAAATATTACAAAGGAAAGTCCGATTTGATACATATTAATGTATAATCATTAAATTATTAATTTAAACTGTATACTAAAATAAAATTTGATTTCAACATTTATGCTATAATAACACACTTAGCTACATATTTATTTTTGAATCATAATAGCAATACGATTAATTTACAAAAAAAATATATATATATGAATATTTTCAGATCAACGTTTTTTAACATAGAATTCCTGCAAATTATGAGTTTAATAAACATTAACTCTGCTTGCATCATTAAGAACTAAATGCACTCGATATAAATTTCATTCATTTTTTCACGTGTCAAACTTAGCCTAGCCACCACAATGTATTTAAATTTTTCTTGTTTTGAGGATAATTGAACTTTACCACATATTTTCTGCAGTCGAAGGTAAACTCCAAGCATATTTTTATGTTTCTTGTGTTGGCTATTTGCGCTATAAACTATTATCAGAACATTTCAAAACTCAATAGATGGGCAGCTTACAATATTTATATCTCACTATAACTATTTATTTATTCATGTCAAAAAAGAAATTAAACTAGATCCCGTTAAACTTTAATAACCGAACAATCGTTTGATGATCTAATTTTTTTCGTTCTTCCACTGGACTGAGGAGATTTTAATTTTGTTTATTTTTGGTTTAAAATCCATTAAAGAGGCCAAGGAGGTGTATTAATAAATAAAATCAATGACTGCCATTCGTGTCACCAGGTCATCAATTTAAACCATCATCGTCAAGACAAAGAAAACTACTTAGTATTTATGATTCTCAATATCTCCTTTTCAAAAAATATTTAAAAAATGGGAAATCGAGGAACTTTAAACCTTAATACATACTATGAATAGTCCCTGTGCTGAGACTTAAGCAATCTTAAGATAGAAAAACGACCCTGACTTATTTTACCTTTTTTTGTTAGTTTTTTTATACTTTATGTTATGCATGTTAGCCAAAAACTGTGTTGTGGACTCTATCTTCAAAATTTCAGATAAACTAAATCATTTTTACATCACCACGTACCTGAATTGATGTTGAGCTACTATTGTTTGACTCTATAAACAAAAGTAATTCATAACCATTATTCTGTCATTGCAGCAATGAAATTGTACACTTAAAAATTTATAAAAACAGTGTCAGCCTGTGAGGCATTTCACAAGGCCCTTCGGAGTGGAGCAGAGACTGGCCATTTAAATGCCCTGCAGAGAAGCCCTACAGTATATCAGTGTCCGGGGCACACCTCGGCAATGCCGCATTACAGTGCTGCATTACCGGCTGCTTAGCTCTTGTCTCTGTCGCTAATGGCCCTTAGAGCGTAACATGTGTACCCCTAACGCCATATACGCAACCTCTAATAATATAACATAAAATGGAAAATTAACAACGTGTTGAATATGTATTCTGTCAGGTGGTGGTACACATTCAATTGTGACAGTACAAAGTAGACTGTATGTTTAATATTTGTAGATAAGACACTGAGCGAATAAGCTAAATGAAAGAGGCTATACTATGTACAAGTAAGGTAAAGGCCGAACCAATAAGATTAAGGAATTTAGAGGAGTATAAACAGATCATGGTATTACAATGGAACCAAAGCTATTCTTGTACTGCAGTAGTGGGCAAATGGTATGGTCTATTGTATGGTGCTGCTTCCTCGTGTGATCAATAATTGGTGGTCCTTGGTTTGGTGAACATACTATTAGTATTCGTTGATGGTCAACTATTTATCCTTATCTTGCTCCTCTCCTAGCGAAGAAGAGAGCTTCTTCACTCACTCATCTTGGCAATGAAGGAATGAAGAATGAAATAAAGCGTAGAATTCGCTCTTTGAATAGTTATCTTGATAAAGACCAAACTTCACAGACATCAATCAAGCTTACAAGTGGCAATTCTAACCCCTTGTGTAATTAAGATGAGATGGCACCCCCAGCGTTTGTGTGTAGTTATAGATTGACGATTTACGTAGCTAATGGAATCAGAAATGGTATTTTCTGGACAACAATTCTATTGTATCGTTATGAATTGCGGACAAAAAAGAAGATATGATTCAGGTTTTTTTTCCTTCATATCCCCTTTAAATTTACAGATAATTATATACAATTATAGATCCTCAGGCAGATCTATTTACAAATTATTTTTGTATTTCCCGTAGTGTCGCAACATTATACAGGTTTTGCTATTTTATAAAAATTATATAATGGAATAAACAAGCATAATGATACACATTATGCGTAACTGGACTGAGCTGACTAATAAAGGTGATGGGGCTCACCATTTTGATCAAACTTAAAACTAACTTACATACTGATTCTTAACCTAATTTTTCCCCCACAGTCTGTCGCCAACGATGTGGGAGGGGTGGTATGATTCGCGTGCAATAATCACAGCGTTCGTAGAATCTAGCAAACGGGATCATTATATTTTAAATAATTTATCACCTATCAAAGGCAATAGTTGAGACATGATGGATGCAAATATATACATAGATATTAAAGGATTATTCAAATGAAAAATAACTGTCTATAATTTCAAAAAGTATTAAATATATTGCTTAGCCTCAAATTCATTCTCAGTCTGAAAACCAAGGCCTCGCTGTCAGGCTGGTATCCGTGGACATTGCAGACGTCTTCCTGAAGAGACCTAACAGACCAACATTCACAAAATGGGTAAATAATATCTTTGAGCTCATTAAGTTGGCCATTAAACAACAGTATAACACCAATGTCGATAAGGATATTTCAATATCATTTCATAAGTATTTCTAGAAAATACTAATAAATCATTTAACTATAAAAAACATGTATGGCTTATCGTATATTATTTAACCTAGGTAATTATTTAGTTACCTCAGAATTTACTTATTTAGTACTTAATAGTACTTATTTAGACATATAGGATTATATTACGTATAATATAGGGTAAAACCAAATAACATTTATTATATTAAATGAATTGATGGTATCTACTTCAAATTCAACTTCCTGAAAAAGGACTTAAAATTCCATTTTATATTTTAGTTAGTTTGAAGTAGTGAATTACATCAAAATGTTGTAGTTACAGAGGATCATTTCATTACATAAATTATAATGATGTATTACCGTAACAATATATGTATTAAACACAACTATATTACATTTTCAATTATAAATGGCTATCAAAATAAATCAGTTGTGATTTTTCATTTTTCAAAATAAATATAAAAATTTTGTTGTACGTTTCATCTACGAACATCGGAATATGAAAAAGAGGTGACGGCACTCTAACTCCGACAAATAGTTGTTAACCTTACAAAGCTTTGATCGCTACCGACAACCACTAATAAAACTTTCTGTGGCAGAAGGTGACAAGAGAGAAGAAGAACGCAGGAAATGAAGGAAGATGTAGAGAGAGAGAGAAAGACTGAGTGGGAGAATTAACCCTGCCCTGTAGCCTGGGATTGGTTTGTGTCGCATCGGTTGTTACCCCCTTGCCGAAAAATACCGAGCCAATCACGGGTACTGGGACTCGCCGGTACCTGTCCTGTAGGCTGGGCCTTGGGTATTGGATCAGTGCGTCCAGGTATTTATTGCCTGTGGCAGACAGCCAAAGTTAATTATTTCCATTCTTTTTGTTTCTGTATTTTTTTACAACTGACCCGGACTAATCAGTACAATACCTACCGTACTAAACCGGTAACCACCGGATGCCATTACGTAAAATAATATATTATATGCATATACATTTAAATTTGAGATATAGAGGATATTGATGTATTTGTTTATGGAAAACAACCCTCAATTAGCGATTAAAATAATATTGATTTTACATATCCATAGGCTTAGGAGCTATGGAGGAACCAATGCATATACAAACCCATTACACATTGCATATGCATACATTCATGGCATAAATATTTTCACATAAGTCAACGAATATGAAAACAAACAGTGCATAAAAGTGAGGATTTATTACTTTCGGGGCATAATCTATTTAAGATTTAAATCCATAATTTCATTCCGCATGGTTAAGACCAACAAAGATGCGAATGAAAAAAATGTTCTAAAAAATATAAATCGGGTTTGTATTATCACTTATTTTATCGTTATTTTTTTATATAAACATATTAGTTATTTAAAATTATTTTTATTGGTTGAAAATTAAATTTACATTAGTAACTTTGACGGTTTAACGAATAAATTTAAGAATTTGCTATAAAAAAAAGAAAGAATTTTTATAGGGATTCGTGATTTTTTTCATAAGAAATCCTTGTTTTCAGTTGTGTGTCTGTCTGTCCTTATCATGCTATATATGAAGTGTATCTTTCTCAAGACTAGATATACCCGTATGGAATTTTTCATAGAAAACTCATTTCATATTTGAAAGACATGAAGAATGTAAGTCATATGATCACAAAAAAAATTAATAGCATTAAAAAAATAATAATTTCTGCAGTTACGATTAGAGTATCAAATTAAAGAACACATCGTGATGAATAGCACCTAATTTATTTTCTGTTTTTTCATACCATAATATCAGAATGCTAATTAAAACTGTCAACATCGAGCTCGCTACTTTAACTAAACTAGTGATTTATGAGACTAGAATTACCAAGTAGTCCTATCTGATGCCCCGATCATGCTCAAAATAAAACCAACTACATCTAAAATGATGATGGTTCATTAATAAATTAATTAGAAACAAAAATCAAAGTCATACTTGCATTGCTATCAGGGAACCCTTAGTTGTGTTGTGACTTGACTACAATTGACTTGAATTTTGCAGTTATATTTTTAGCCTTAGGTTTTTATGGAATTTTGATGCTTAAGTCCCTCTATCTATTTTCTTTTTTGTGCGGCTTTTATACCGTTTACGTGTTGTTAAAAAAATATAGTTTATATACGACGGAAGGAAATTGAGTAAGGATATGGTAAGCTACTAATCCATGAATCAACTGTGTGAAAATGTTTAAGAAAATAGGACACTAATAGAACCACACCAACTTAGCAGATCAATCATCATGTCTGATGACAACGAAGCAAACGAGTTACTGCTTCAGACCATAGAAGAACCGCCGAGGAAACGCAAGATACGGAGCCCTCACTCCGAGATAATCTCCAGCCCTTAAATATCTCGGCGTCCTAGAAAGATAGCCTGGGCACGGGGGAAATTGTGGAAGTCTCCCCCATCTTATATTTGATCACTGATAAAAATGAAGCACTGTCCGGTGTTATCCGACCCCTCCTTACCCAAACTGCTACCGGCGGGTTTCATTATTTCTGCAGGAATTTCATAGATATGCTGAATCACCTCTCGTAAATACTTCTAATTTGTGGTGACGTGATTTCGCCCAATAATCCCACCCGCGAATGGAATTGTGAGAGAAAACCTGTAATTATTTCTACTTGAATTTGTTATTTGTTATATGGTAAGTTGAAAGATTGAGAGAATATTTTCCGGTTTTCATGATTTAAAGCTACTTCTACACGATTTTCCACATTTTATGGGAGAACGAGACAACTAACACTTTAGTAAATTTTATAAACAAATTGGTGTTGAAATGATTTTTTTCGAGCCAGCTATAAATATGATCTTAGGTTGCATAATCTGCAATTAAAAACTGAATCTAGAAATCAGATAAATGTGAATATTCTACCATTTTAAAATAAGTATAATTTGACATTTCTTTTATGTCTTTACAGGATACGATGGAACATAGTTAGATACTGTAATTATAAATCCTGCAAATACACTACAGAGATAAGACAAGGATTCAGCTCTAGCTAGCCTATTTCGCTTCATTACGGTTTTGGATTTGGTCTTGGAAAAACTCAAGCCTACGACGAGAAACTGCGGTTTCGGGAACTGGAATATGTAACCCGGGTTCTGCGATATTTTAGCTTTTGCGGATGATCTGGAAATATTAGGTGGCTGTGGACAATATCTACATTATAATATAATCATTCTTAGGAAAGAGGTAGCCCATATTAATATTAAAATTAATAAAGAGAAGACAAAGTAAATAACAAATATCAAAGACCAGGAGACGGAGTGGTGAGGTTGATTAGGCATGAGCTGTAGGTGGTAAGTTATATAATGCTAAGAATATTGTAATGGTAATATTATAAGCTTGTATTACTCCTAATAGTAGAAAGTAGTGTAAACCTGCCTCGTGACTTTATGGAAGTCACTGATATTTTTAAGTAAGCAACCGCATTCCTTCTAAGACCTCCATCCCAATTCCTGGAACTACCCTTCTCTAATACACATATGAGTCCTAGTCCCCACTTGTTCCCCAACACCCGACCCAGTATGGAGTAGCATAACTCTTAAAATTTTTATATACCAGTGTTTTGCTTGTACTTCATAATAAAGCTTTCCTTTCTTTTCTTTTAAAATACTCTCCTCTACAAAGATTATTTAACCGTAGATTCAAATACCCCGGAGCACGCCTTAGTGGAAGAAGCATTGTAGATGAAGTAATGAAAAATCAAACAGCGAGCTGTTACTAAAAGCTATTCAACTGTTTCCAGCAAAGCTTCATTGATAAGGCAGACGAGCCGAAGGAAACAAATGAAGTTATGTTTCAAACCATCTCCAAATAGTGATTTATTTTAACGAGTCAAGCCAGTATTTACGTCAACTCAAAGCAATGAAGATACAATTTCTGAGGAAACAAGGGAGAAACTCGAAGAGGCATAGTTAGAAAAGCTCAATCATCACAGTCAACATCGTTCTGAGGCCACAGAAGACATAATGGAGCAGCAACGTGTGCATTTACCATCGGTAATCGGCCATAGTTCACGAATGTGGCATAGAACAAATTGGCCAGAGCGGCATGAGCAAAGGTGGAAGGTGGGTCCAGGAACATCTAGGAGGAAGGTAGAGTCAATAGATGGATTTGGAGGATTCGGTGATAGAAGACCACTTCTCTCTCTTTTATTGTCTATTCTTCTCACAAAACAAACGAGCAGGAAATGTGGTTTATCCTATCGGGAGCCAAGCAACCAACAACTTCAATTTACGGAAGAGGAGAAATAAAATTCCGCCCTCAAAGCGATTTAAAGCCAGATTCTTCTTATCTCCAATTCTGGTGTAAATTGTCAAACATGATTTTGTAGAGTATTAATGATTGGCGAAAAATAAATAGTGGCTTAGTTCACACCCAATCTACGATTTTTGTTCAGACGTAGCTAACAACTATCCTCACGACCCTATCTGTTCACTTTTTTGAGTCAACCCTCTAGAATAACACTTTGCAATGTTCTCAGAGATAACGAAAAGCACTGTGGGAATAGATAGTGACATGGCCAGGATACGTCAAGTAGTTCATACGAAAGCCTGAACGGATATCATCTGGTTCGAGTCTTTTACTAATAGTTTTTACAGTTTGATTAATTTATTTTGAAAAATCGTTTTAAAACTGAAAAGAGAGAGAAGAGAGAGGAGAGAGAAGAGAGAGGAGAGAGAAGAGAGAGGAGAGAGAAGAGAGAGGAGAGAGAGAGGGAGAGAGAGAGAGAGAGAGAAAGGGAGAGAGAGAGAGAGAAAGGGAGAGAGAGAGAGTGGGTGAGGGGGGGGGCTGCCAGCTGTGCGTTGAATACAAGGCCGGACAGTGAGAAGAGGACATAACTCAGCCAAGTGTCACCGACAGGAGAATCGCTAATTATTATAAAGCCTACCATTAATTAATGAATGTGAACCATTTCATCGGGGATTCGCGGTCGATCAGTTCTTTGTATTGTTCGTGGGCACTTGTGTAGCCAGCCGATGCGTGCTCATTCCCGGTAACAGGTACTGACGTCATCGGTGACTCGTGTATCGTCTAATGGACATGGTAAAATTAAACTGACAAAAAGGAAGGTCTGTCATAGAACTAAGAGACTGAAGGGAGATGACATATAGCAATAATAATTATAGCCAGTAAGTATATATTGCCTGTACGTGAAGATAGTGCGAACTATAGTGACCAAATACAGTAATGTGGCCGTCTCCGTGGTCTTGTGGTCAGGGCATCTGACCACTAACTATGGTGACAACTTGATGCTGCCCCCTGCACTACTAAATGCTCATTTAAACTAGACACTTTTGATGTTCTCCTTAGAAGAATCATCCGAAATGATATCTTTTTTTTTAAAAACCAAAGTATACACCAAAGATGAACAATGGAGTACACTACGTACCAATTTTGATGAAAGAACCGTTCGTTAAACCGATTAATCATCTAGAGTTAAAGGTCTGGGAAAAAGTTAAACAAACGGACTCAGTTTCTTCGACTAGTGCAAAAAGTTATGAAACTATTTTCCTGGAAGTTATTTTATTGCAATATCATTCAAGAGGCAAGACAGGCGTATAATAATGTTTCTTGACACATATCAAGTACGAGTAGACACTCATAAAACATAATATCTAGAATGATATATCACCAGTTATTCTTATACATCACCAGAACATATTACAGATTATTAATCAGGAGGAGCTTTAATTTGATACTCAACGCAATACAAATATTTATTATTAATTACAGGACATTGATTAATAGACATTATCTCTCATGAAGTCGAGCATGCTATATCCCACCTTTGTTCAACCCTATGATGAATATGTTATTTTATTTATTTAAGACATGAATGCTTTCGTTTCGGGAGATGTAGGAGAAATGCTGGAGCTTTGACAAAAGATAATGACGGGGAGGTGCTTTGTACCCGAGTTGTAAATAGACCTAATGTAGAGCGGCTCTTTCTTTTATTCATGGAACTCACAATAGAGTCGGAAGTAACTCGGCAATTTCACATGATATGCGCAGAAATCATCAAAGCCATTCTTAGTAACGAAGTTTAGTCATAATCATTTATGGGGGGAGGATCTCGTTTTATAAAGTTATTATTTATTATTATAAGGCAAAGAAAAAAAATTAGTGAACGGTCAGGCTTCGAACCCAGGACTTCCTAAGGAGCAATTCTAACCGAGCCACTCCTGGGTGACGTTAAGCCTCGTTATTGCCATGCCCGAAGAAAGAGATCCTAAAAATAATTCACTTACTACTTAAAGTTTGAAAAGTACATTAGGCAACACCTTAACGAATAGTTAAAGTGTTAAAGTTAAATAACGATTAGTTCTTAATATACAATAATGGTGAGCATGAATAAAAACAAAATTGGCAAGTTCCAGCTAAGTAGCTGTTCATAGCAAGGACTATTCAGTGGATTACAGGGTGCATAGATTATTCTCTAGAATTTTATTAATTGATAGTTAGTTTTTCAGTCTACAGCTGCACAATCAGGACCGTATCCATCACCGATCTTATATTCACCCTTTTTCGCCCTCTTTCGGGTCTAACTAGTCACCAAGGGTTAAGATATTGATACCACTGTGACCTAAGCTATCTCCAATGTTTGTCAGAGAAACCAAAGATTTTTAATTGATATGTGATCAATAATTAAACAAATGATAGGAAATAGCAAGTACACATAAATATTCACGCCCGATACGTCAGACACATTGCGAGTTTTTGTCAGATATCTCCAGAGCACGAAACGAGATTTCTATACATATAAACTAAAAGAAACACTCTCGATAAGAACAGTTATTAAGAAGTTGCACCCTTCAACACCAAGTGGCTACTTACAAAAAAATATATTGGAGCCCTTAGGATCAAAGCTAGGTGGATAATCAAAGTCTGCTGGGAGAGCAAATACCTAGAAGCCCACTTGAAAACTCCTCTTCACCATTGTCTATAATGAAAAAAGAAGCTTCGCCAATCCCCTCCCTGTTTTATGTGACAAGACCTTCCGGCTGTGGAACACATATCAAGTTCTGAAAAGTCACCTGCATCAACACATAGAACAAACAACGAAACCGAGAAGCAGTCAACCAGAGAAAACTTAATCCTACTTTCACTGTTGTCATCTTGGATGATCACAGCACACAATCAGCTACAGCACATACCTCTACCTAATATGTCTCAGAATTCTCCGCTTCCTAACTCCATAGGCCTCACTAGCCTACTTACCTCCTTCCTCACTGATTTCAGAACCCTAATAGACTCCTATTATATCGCTTCTTACGATCCTTGTTTCCCTGCTCATTCTGAGCCCTCATAAATGATTATGAGATCGTACAAAACCCTATATATCCTACTTTGGAAGCCAATGGCGTTCGATGTCCCACAAACAGACTGACAACTAGTGAAAGACAAGAAAGTATGTTTGGGATATAATGGATTTTAGTTTGAAGAGCGTTGCGAAAACCGGTACAATGCTACGTAATCCAGAAATATAACGTAGAAATACTATGTAATGTAATGGTGTGCGTTCTCTAGGGCTACGGAAGAGTGGTCCACAACGCAAAACCTGCACTGCACAGTCGAGTGTTGTAGGCGGAAGCCAAACTGTCGGGAGAAGGGATTGTGCTTCAAAAAGAGGAAGGAGGCGTTTCATTACAATTTTCTCAATCTTCTTGGAGAGGATTGGGAGAAGCATAACAGGGTGATAGGATAAAGGGTGTCCCCGACTGACCACTGATGCGGTAAAGGATTTCCCTGACTGACCACTGATGTGGTAAAGGATTCCCCTGACTGACCACTGATGTGGTAAAGGATTTCCCTGACTGACCACTGATGTGGTAAAGGATTTCCCTGACTGACCACTGATGTGGTAAAGGAATGGACTGCATTATCCAATTCTTGGCGAAATTTTGATATCAATGGAATCGCATATGATTTCGCACAAATGGTCTCAATTCAGGAGGTGCTTCGGAAGGAGGGGGAGTAGGGATAACTGAGAGAGAGTCCCACACAATAATCCGAAGAAAGGTCGTCAATGTGTGTATCTGAGGACTACAAAGTAGTAAATCTGTAGTGGATAATAAAATCAAGTAGGTCAGGATTTCTCTGACGATCCTTGATGTGAGAATATCTGGTCATAAGATGGAATCATCTTCACTTTCTACGCACGTTAATTCATTTTAATGAATTCATTCGTTGGTAAATCGGCTTGAATTAGTGAATGAGAGAAAATTAATAATAGACAATGTTTCAACATCATCATCAGGTTCTAGTATGAGATGGTTAGAGATTAACTAGAGTTATACATGACTAACTCCCAGTAAAACGCAATTTAGTAAATTCGCGAGGTTACTAATACCTAAAGTAACTAGACCCTTATTCATAATACCCCATTATACTATATATCTGAACCTAGTGTGATCGCAATGAGTAACCCGCAAGCAATTGAAGAAATACATGTCGAAGCCAGTCTTACGAATTTAGAATGTTTATATTTCCTCCAGTCAGACTCCACCTGGAAACGGTTTCCGCCGGATAGACGAGAAGCTAGTTATCCGCACGATGTCTCGTTATCTGCAAACTAATGAAGACGAGATATCTGCATAAGTCAGATCCTATCTGCGGCTAATTGCTGCCAGCTGTCACTCCGAAATCGACGCTTATTTGTGTTCTGCGATAGCGGTGGCTTAGAGGCCTTCTTCTACTGCTCTGACGGTTGTTACTGCATCCTCCATAGAATATACATAGCAACGATAAAGTGGCTTACCCTATAATCACGTAGAAATATTCATATACCAAATATTATGAAGTATAGATCATTTCTTCCTTATATAACAATGAAAAAGTCAAGAGTTTTCACGAGTTTATACAAATCGTTAGAGCGTCTCCAAAGAGAGGCTACAGACTACTAAAGAGAGGGTGTGAGCCTCAATGTGTGTGTGACTATATATATATATATGCGAATATATTTCAGTTCGACAAAGTTTCTAGATACATTACTTGAATATACATTTGACGTTTCTGACCACAAAGCCAAGAAGAAGTATTTTTTAAGTTGTAAAATTATTTTTTTGTAGTAATTTTGTCATCGCAGTGGATTCTCCTATCTCCCATCTCCTGATTGAACTAAGTTTAAAAGAATAAACGCACTCTTCTAAGGAAAAAAAAAAAAAAAAAAAGAAAAAAAAAGAGAGGTGCTCAAATAACCGCCGCATATATTTTTTTATTTTCATATAAAAATTAGCTACGATAATTCATTATCATGGTCTCACTTAGATATCTCCTAAAAATGAGGGGGACTCGCGTATTTTTTCGAGATGTGCACTCATGTATCCTGATGGGTTGTGTCGAGTAGGCTATCAGTCCCATCTTACCCAAGTGAATACTTAAGTAGCTTGAAAAAGGACGATCAACGACTTTCAACTTTCAATAGCTTGTGCTTGATATTGCGTAACACTTCGTATCTATGGGCTGGTATCAGAGCCATTGAGCTAAGTACCTCCCTGTAGAAAGTAACAGCATCCTTAACTATTATAAAGCCATTTTTGATTGCAATGGATTGCAATCTACACCCAGCCGAGAGATCGAGGCCGATCTCCCGGCCGACTCAACCGAAGCTACAAGACCCCATCTGCCTGTTTAAGCACGGTCGACCTTCCGGCCGAGAGGCCGACTTATTTCAGGCCACTGCCGGGGCGGGCCAGGCTTGACCTGGCCGACTACAAACCCCTAGGCTCCACCCTTGGTAGACTCTCACTACCTTCCTGATTCCACCCGCCTCCTTTAGGCATTCCACACCCTATATCCTTCTCATACATCCTTCAAATGGGGGACTCCCCTTAGTGAAAGGCACTCATTAGCCCAAAATAATTTTCCTTTATTTTTCCCACATCCTATTTTTATAAGTTTGAGAGCTAAGAAAAAAAAATAAATAAAAAAAATAAATAAAATAAAATCAATGGAGGAGTATATCAATTTATACGGGGGAAGTAAACATTTACATTGTTGCAGAGCACGAAAGAAGGGAAAATCTTTAGGCGGTCTGGCGTCGGGTATTTTATATACTGGATAGCGCGTTTCTTTTGTAATAATTATGATCAAATACTGTTGTATCTTCTACTAATCTACTTCTCTTACATGTATAATATTCTTCAGGAAACATCTAAGAAGCTATTCAAGAATTACTGATTGTTATCACTTGCTGACACATGAGAGAGGTCCTGAGAGAGCCACTAAGGGCAGACGGTAGACACAGGACCACACTGGAGACAACAGAGACGTATTAATCGTCGTAGGGAGGCACAACAAAGCCTCCAGCCTGAATATGCATGCAGCGCCCATTATCCACCCTCCTTGATTACGTATAATGGAATTATGAGGGCCACCCCCATGTCTGCATCCCCCGGGTACGCAGCCCCATTAGCAGTCATGTCGGCTACCCCCATCCTCCACCCCCGAGTCTCCTACTGTAGGTGGCGCTCCGCTTCGGCTAAGTAGCTAATGAGGAGGCTTCGGCCCCCTTCCAGAGGTGTCCTTTTACAAGTTATAGCTATCTCATAACTTAGCCTCCCAACTTATAATTTGTAGTATTTATTCAAGAAGTTTGTCTCTCATCATAACAACTTACTTTTACAATCACAGTGATTCTAAAATAAATAATGGTTTCCTAATAATAATAATAATAATAATAATATAACCTATAAATCCAAATATCATTAGCCTTACCACTTTCATTCTGTTATTTTTACTAATTATAAACGTTTAGATCAATTATATACAACTAATAATTATACTTTTTTTATATAAATGAAATAGGTCATTAAAAAAAAAGAGAAATCAGAATCGAGGGATAATTATATTTGTTAGCCATATCCACTGAATAATCTATTTAATAAATATGAATAGCTAAATTACTGGCCCAAATAATCCCATTGAAATTGCCTCCCATATTAACTATATTACGATTAACATTACTGGCTCCCACACATTTTACGGACGGTTTTGAATTTATTTATGCGTTACCTAACCCCTGAGGAAAAATCAGTACTTTAAATAGTACTATCTGATCTGCCTTTGGAAGAAAGCACAATATTCAGCGCCTGGCCATTTTCAGTTTCCCGTTCGATATCACATACTTTACATCATTATATTTTGACTAAAACATTGGCAACAAAGCATAAAGCATAGAGAGACTGACATTTACTTGTTCATAACTACTATCACTATTTTCGGGTTTGGCAAAAAAACAACATTGTTGTCTCTCAAAACTTTATTTCCTGGAATCCCTTTGGAACTGTTTTTGTTTTGCGGGCGTGTACTTGGGGTAGAATCATATGTTTCAAAGTCAGAAAAACACGACGAAAAAATCTATACTTTTTTAGTCTACACTATCCGTTATAAATTATGTTGTTATGAGCACACAGAGCTCGTTGACTAGGAACTATTCAAGTGTTTGAGCTGCGGCAAAATAGTCTGACCATAAGAAATTAACTAGCTCTGGGTCAATTGTGTGGAGACAATATAACTCCAAAATACCCAGAATTTATTGTGTTAACGAAATAAATGAAATCTTAATAAGATATGAAAATAGATAATGAAGCAGTCAGAGCACAATTGGGCAGTGGTAAAGTCGCCTGCATATAAGAGTAGATACAAATGAAAACTGACCTAATTGTTTTTGAAAAGTGCTTCTTGTTTACTGTGATCCTTGAGAGACCTTTAAAACATGTAATAAAGCAACATGTGATGGAACAGGAAACTTACATTCGAAATACAATATTATTAATGCAAGTGTTTAGGGGTAACATCTACTCTCTAAATGAAGATATAACCGTAGTCTTATAAAATAAATAACATTTGTCTTAAGAGAACTGAAAACCCCACGCCTCAAGCAAGATAGAAGCGTTGGAGTATTCAGTGCAAATATGGAAATAATTGTCCCAATCCACACATGTGAGAGCTAAAGCACATGAAATATGAAAGCATCACCCGCCAGCTCCCTTGTTTTATCATAATTGGGCGGCCATAGTGATTTATGAATTTCGGCAGGGACCAAGGGTAATGGTATTCCGCCTGAATCTTTCATAAACCTGGCGACGTTCTTGTCAGCTATAGCTTATTTATTATTATTTTTTTCCAGCATAGAAAAAAAAAAACGAAGTGTCAGTTTAATTATCGAAGCAGTAAAGAGCTAATTGTCTTTTAGCTCTCTACATGCATGTATTGTTCTATAATATCTGTGTACGGTAAGTACAAGTTCAAATTCCACGAAAGTTCATGGTTCAAATTCCATGTTTGCAACCTGATGAGATACTTTGTCCTTTCTTGCTAAATGACGCTATTATTATTATTATTATTTTTTTTTTTTTCATCAATCAATCAATTTTATTAAGATAAAATTACAATCTGCCTTTTATTAGGCAATGAGTAATTGAGATAAATGTCATCATTCATACTGTTTACAATTCATCATTCACTCGCTCATTCATACAATATTTACAAACAGCCCAGAGGCCCCCCAAGTCCACATGGGTCACCTCCCTCGCATGCGAAGGAGTAAGCGGAGTCTTGGGGAGTCCCCCACGCTCCTACGTCAGCCGCGTCACTGGATAGGCCAGCGGAGGCTGACCAAGAGCGCGAGAGCCAAAGACGCTCAGGACATGATTAGAGGAACTGGCCATTGCCGGAACTCCCACTATCACTTAGTTATAGCAGGTCACGAGGCCACTGCCGTTTTAATCTCCGAAGAGGATTATAGGGGTGAGTGTTGCAGTGCAATGACTGTGCTAGGGAATTAGGGTGGTTGGATAGGTTACTATGGAATTTTATGAACTTGGAAGGGATGAGTTCAAGAATATAGGGTATATTCAGATCATTGTGAAGGGTTTTGTTGCTGACGTAATAAAGGGCATTTACTATTGTTCTTAGGACTTTTGATTGAAAGGATTGGATGCGCTTGATGTTTGACTTTTTTGCTGTCCCCCATAGCTCTATTCCGTATGTCCAGATTGGCTTAAGTATAACCTTGTAAATAAGTAGTTTGTTTTCTATTGAGAGGTGGGATGTCCTTCAAAGTAGTCTGTACAGTTGTCCAAAGCGTCTGTTTAGTTCTTGTCTTTTTAGTCTCGTATGTGGGTTCCAGGTCAGTCGTTTGTCAAGATGGAAGCCTAAGTACCGTACTGTCTCGGATACAGGGAGAGGAATAGAATTAAAATAAACTAGTGGACAAGTCTTGTGACAAAGGGTGAAGGTAATGTGGGAGCATTTTGCTTCATTAACTTTGATCCGCCATTGATTGCACCAATACTCGATCTCTTCAAGGTGTTTTTGAAGGTTATGGGATGCTATGTCGGGGTCTGCGTGGGATGACAAGGCTGCAGTGTCATCTGCAAATGTGGCCAAGAAGGTATTGGGAGTAGAGGGGACATCAGCGGTGTATAGGTTATAGAGGATGGGGCCCAGGACACTGCCCTGTGGAACTTCTGCATTTATGGGATAGTAGTTAGAGTATTCTAAACCACAGCGGACTTGGAAGAAGCGGTTTGAAAGGTAGGACTGTAGGATTAGGAAAAGAGTCTGTGGTAAATATCTTTTGAGCTTGTAGAGCAAACCTGCGTGCCAAACCCTGTCAAAAGCTTGAGCTATGTCCAGAAAGGATATGTGATCAACAACGCAAAGGCCTTGTTGAGCAGTGGAATGTCGTAGAGGGAAACCAAACCGGTGAGTAGGACAAGGGTTTTTGGATTCAACAATTGGAAACGGACGTTTTAATAGGAGTTTTTCAAATATTTTTAAGAGGGTAGGGATTAGGATTAGAATAGGGATAGGTTAAGTTGGTGGTAAAATGAGGTGTCATTAGGTGGTTTACCGGGTAATAAAAAAACAAAATGTATTAATAGATTATTAATATTATTGGAATTAATATTTTGTATTCCAATGGCTAGGACTACAAATTAACGATTCCAACATCCTAATATTATGTGATATTTGTTACTTAAGTGAACTATAATGACTTAAACTTGTTAAAACTGTGATTTTATAGAGAAAGATCATATTTTGCCTAAATGCTTTACGTGTTATGTACGCTAAAATTGAAATCAACCTTCCGAAAAATAATGACCGTTAAATTATTGATTGATTTCATGTTATTAAAAATAAACATTGAGCAAGATATAAAAATTAAAGATCTCAACATACTGATTAATATTAAGGAATTATTTGTTAATGCTTTAGAGGATAATTATTTTCGCTATAACGAAACCCTTAATTGTATAATACATTTAACTAAACTAATGTAATAAATTAAATAACTAATATTATCAAAAAATGTAATAAATTAATCATCAATGTAATGAAAAAAACAGCCAAGCAACATGAAACTCTGTTCTACTACTAGTAGTATTATACTACTACTTAGCCGGATCGACTGGGCTATGGATATGCAGGCGTGGAGGCGGCAGCTCCCGCTACGAAGGTACCACCTCCCGGATCCCAGCGGGCGGTAATATATAATGTTTTTGCATTTACCGCCTCCGGAGAACGGCAGGGGGCTATAGGGGGGGGGGGTTCACATTATGCGGGGCCCATGACTTTTACTGTGGAGGGGGGGGGGGTGAGAAATGGCGGGGGGATAATCGCCTCAGGACATAACCGGGCCCCCTGCGACCCACTTTCTGTGTCTGCCGACTATTGCCTTCATCTGCCTGCCTGCTCCTCTTTGCTCCTTCTTCTTTCGTCGCTGACTCTCTCTTTGTATTGTCAGGCGTATGTGCTCCAGATTTATCTGCTCTCCGGTATGATCGTTTGATATGGGAAGGTCATGATGAGTTGAGAACCTCATATACAGAAACATATGCAAGCAGGCTGCAATTTGGTCACCGCTTTTTAGATTAAAAACCAGTAACAGTACTTTTATTACAAGCGTATAAAATATTTATTTTCCCGTAAAGCGACATAAGCAAAACTCCTAAAATATTAATGGTGCATAGTATTTGTCATTGAACCCAAAGTGCAATTTAGATATTTCCTGATTATTTACTCAATTTAGTCCTACAGTTAAGGCTGTAACAAAAAGGCATTTATCTAAAGAAAATCTTTAATGATAATTACTATTATTGTCGAACCTCACCACAAACACAGTTAAACACCAACTAAGAAATGACTCACAAAACTGAAGAAAAAATATTTATTAGCTATTTAGACCGAAGTCACGTAATAATTGAAAGGGTAGTTATTTATACTTGGGAATAATAATAACTTTTTATGTCAATGCGACAAACAGAACAAGACGACCATTGAATATACTGCTGTAAATTTTTCGAAGGACCAAGAAACAAGCTGATAAGATAAATGCTACCAGCTGTTCAGGAAAATTACATATGAAAATTACATAGCTATCCAGCTCATTTTTGGGATTCTTGTTTATAAATTCTATTGAAACTTCTTTATTGCCTTATTGGGCAATAAGTAATTGTGATAAATGTTCTCATTCATACCACATTTACTATTCTTCATTCACTCGCTCATTCATAAAGTATTTACAAACAGCCCAGAGACCTCCCAAACCCACTTATTTGACTGTTGTTTTATTTATTCCCCTTTGATCCCTACTAATAATGTTAATATTTTGTGTAAGTATGAAATAAGAAAATCATTCCTGCGCTTGAGCAATTAATTTCCCTCCTGGAAAATAAGAATCGAGTCACTTGCAATGGCCACTCTGCCATCAATAGCTTCTGAATTTTCCAGCTGTTCGCGGAGCTTAATCCGTTTATAGCTCAATAAGACAGTAGAAGTAGAGATGCCATAGGAGGCTACAGTCGCTCCTGGCTGAAATACAGCCACTAAAGCGCTGAAATGATCCTGGAATCCTCTGACAGTAGAACTGCCACTATAGCAGACTTTATTGAAAGTGTCCTCCGCTGTATTTATATTTGTCGGCTTTCGGTTTTAGTGTCGGCCAGCCTGCAATAAAGCTTGCACTATATATCTTGACCACTGCAGTCACATGGGAAATCGTCACTAGCTGCTGTCCATCTTGTTCATTGGCTCCTTTCATTTTTAGGTAATTTTAATGCGTTTACTAACACATCAATATGTATTCGGGAGGGGGGGGGGAGTTTACTGAACACTCTTTTGACTGTTGAAATGCAATCAAAAGAAGCAGTATTATAATAATGGTCTTGTTTTTTCATCCAGGAAAAAAGCTTATTAGCAAAACAACTTCTTTTGTATCTTTTCGAGACCGATTAGCCGAACACATTGACTGTTGTACATTACGAGGTATGTCAGGTATCGCCCGGAATGAGATGGGAGAACAGACCATTTGCATAGGGACCACAACACACAAAACCAGAAAATCCTCAACGGAAATTCTGGCAATGGAAAGTGGCTAGGTCATGAATGGGATGTTGAGATCTGAAGAGTATGGTTCTTGGCAAAGGAGGGACATTCTGAATAGCAGTGACTGAATGCCAAGAATATTGGAGTGCTCGGCTTTCCAACACAATTCCAAAACAATTCTACACTTTTTCCCAAAAAAATGCTTATCAATTCTATCATCTTTTAAGATAATATGTAATTTTCCTATTTTTTTTAGAATAGCCAGCAGATAATGTGGGAAAACTGTGATTATATTCAAAATTGACCATTGACATTTATTACGACTTTTTGTAACTAACTGAAAATAATCATCACATTTAAGCTGTTGTATTCTATAAGTTTTCCCTTAACTTAAAACATTTCACTCAGGTTGGAGCTTAGATAGAGCCTCTTTATTAATTTCGGTCCGGTGCATATTGTCACTTTCATGTAGTTTATTTGCGTCCTACAGAACTGTTAATCAGAATGACTAATTAGGTCTGCATAGTTTTTGTTTTCATTGGGGGTTCTAAGTATATGCGGTTTTGATAATGTCTCCGTCTGGCATTTGTAGAGTAAGCCACAGTGGAATATTTCTGTATTGGTTATAACTCTTGCTATCTTATTGCTAGAACATGTCGTATACATGGAATGGCAGAGACATGGAGTTTTGTGATGAAACTGTCTATTCACTTCCATCTCCATAGTAGCACAATTTTTCGTCAGTCGTCAGAGTGCAAGCATCTTCCAAAGAAGACTGATCTGAATTTAAAAAGACTACATTTCCATTAACTTGCGATAGGCAGGATTAATCATTATATTTTTTTCTAACAGCCATTTGAGCTATACAAGGATTTTTACTGCCGAAAAAGCGCTTTCTAGTTAGACTATTACTTTTTAATGTTTTACAAAACAGCCATTTTTATTATTTTCCTATTTCAATAATATTTCCCTTCAACTGGTAAGCGTCGAACCGCTGCAATAAAGCGAAGTGATGACTGGCCGCACAGAACCCACCACCATTGAGTGCAACAATGGCTCCCCGAACAAAAGGTAGATGGTTGGGAGCGATCCATGAAGAAGAAAGAAGAAATAAAGAAGGGAAGATCATTTCCGAACGATTGACTCTGGAATTGAGGGCAGCTCACAAATTAGAGTGCCCTTAATCGGAATTTCAGGACTTATAAAACAATTAAATATATCCACTAGGTCCTACACAAGCTTATCGCTTTTTTTTGTAAAGTAGAACGTTTTTGTAATATTTGTTTTTATATTGTTTGTTAGATAATCCTCGCAGCGACGGTTTACGTAACTTCGCTTTAATTTTTGTCATGTTTTGTTTTTACCGGTGGCATGTTAGTTCTGTTAAACGTTTCCGTTGTTTAAACATTTGATCTAATTATAACCCTTCAGAGCTCGATGTATGGAACGACTTTCGGAAACTCCAAATTTTTTCCAATCTCTTTTTCGTACCAGTTTTCTAGATATTTACCGTGCTATTTTTTTTCCATAGGTTTCATTCAGGTTTCTTCGCTCAAACAAATGTTGTCAATAAGGTTTGACCGAGAGCTCTATATTTTGTAATTTGTTTTTTATTTTTTCATAGCCCCAAATAGCAATACAACTTATAGTTAAATGAATATTATGTAGATCTTGAACGGTTGTCATTGAAATATCAAATATTGGTTGATGCCACCAGCTATTGTAAAATAAATATGAAGATATACACTAACTTTATAATGATATGACGACATATGAATCAATAAAAACATTTTCATTTATCATGGATTGTACTAAATGAATGCACTTAAAACTTGTAGAAATAAACTGCCACTCACCAGCTACTTGAAGCGTGGCATTTCTGCTTGTTGACGATCCCGCCTGATTGGTGGCCACACACCAGTATACTCCGTCGTCTTGCTCTTTCTTCCCATGGGATACCCTCAGGAAGAACAAGGAGCCATCGGGCAGAAGGACCCTCTGCACCTGGAGAAATAAGAACTTAGTTTCATCATCAAAATATTGTTTGTAAGTTTAATATATTTTACCTACATCATAATATATTATCGCTTTTAAAAGAAATTATGGATCTTACAGGTGATTTGATTCTGACCTTGATATTCCCAGTAAAAATATCAAGGGTTCACCAATGAAGTCTTTATAACAACAATGTCGCGAAACCTTTTTTCGTGAATTATATTTCTTTTGTTATTCTGTTTCGTACTGGTTCAAGAACTTGAATGATTGACTGAGAATTGGAGTAAGAACCAACTCCAATTCTTTTATTTAATTAGAAAGAGACCATATATTGATTTAAAAAAATAACTATACATCAATAAATTAACAACTTTGTTATGATAAAATTAAACTCAGCCGCATTGGGCAATAAGTCATTGTGATAAATGATCTCATTCACACCATATTTACAATTTTCATTCACTCGCTCATTCATACAGTATTTACCAACAGCCCACAGACCTCTCAAGTCCTTATGGTTGTCACCTCTCTCGCATTCGAGCGGAAGCGGAGTCTTGGGAAGTCCCCCACGCTCCTCCGTCACCCGCGTCACTGGATAAGAGACGCTCAGGACATGATTAAAGAAACTGGCCATTGCCAGGACTCCCACTATCACTTATTTATAGGTCACGAGGCCACTGCCGTTTTAGTCTCCGAGGAGGATTATAGTGGTGAGTGGTGCAGTGAAATGACTGTGCTAGGGAATTAGGGTGGTTGGATAGGTTACTATCGAATTTTATGAGCTTGGAAGGGATGAAGTCAAGAATGTAGTGTATATTAAGATAATTATGAAGATTTTTGTTGCTGACGTAACAAGGGGAATTCACTATTGTTCTCAGGACTTTAGGATTGAAAGGATTGGAAGCGCTTGATCTTCGACTTTTTTGCTGTCCCCTATAGGTCTACTCCGTATGTGTAGATTGGATTAAGTATAACTTTGTAGATTAGTAATTTATTTTCTATTGAAAGATAGGATGCCCTTCGAAGTAATCTGTACAGTTGTCCTAAGTTTCTGTTTAGCTCTTGTCTTGTTTGTTCGAGGCGAATAAGCCTTGTGTGTGGGTTCCATGGCGTACTGCCTCGGATACAGGAATGGAATATTAAAAAAACTAGTGGACAGGATTTGCAGCAGAAGGTAAAGGTAATGTGGGAACATTTTGCTTCATTAACTTTGATTCACCATTGGTTGCACCAATACTCGATCCCATCAAGGTGTTTTTGAAGGTTTTGTGATGCTATATTGAGGTCTGAATGGCATGACAGGACTGCAGTGTCATTTGCATATGTTGGCAAGAAGGTATTAGGGGTAAAGGGGACATCAGTGGTGTATAGATTATAGAGGATGGGACCCAGGACGCTGCCCTGTGGAACCCCTGCTTTTATGGGATAGTAATTGGAATATTCGAAACCACAGCGGACTTGGAAGAAGCAGTTCCAAAGACAGATAGAAGGTAGAAAGGTAGGTAGGGAGTTATTGTATGGGAATATCAGCCTGTGTTTTTTTTTTTACTGTTCGATTCCAGTTGAAACCAGCATTGAATTTCCTATCAGATCCCAAATTAGAGAAACTACTTTGCTTCTCCTTTTTATATAAAACTAAGTTTGTTTATTTTGTACTTATTTTTATTCTAAGATACCAAGTCTTTGATTTTCGATTTGGTAGGATTAGGAAAAGGGTCTGTGGTAATATATTTTGAGCTTGTAAAGCAAACCTGCATGCCAAACCCTGTCAAAAGCCTGAGCTATTTCCAGAAAGGCAGAAGTGCAATGCTGTTTGGTTTCAAGGGCTGAGGAGATGTGATCAACAACGCGAAGGCCTTGTTGAGCAGTGGAATATTGTAGACGGAAACCAAGCTGAATAGGTGGAAAAAGGTTTTTGTATTCGAAAATTGGAAATTGACGATTTATAAGGAGTTTTTCAAATATTTTTGAGAGGATAGGGAGTAGGCTAATTGGACGGTAAGATGAGGCGTTATTGGGTGGTTTACCAGGTTTGGCGAATAGGACAATAATGGAATGTTTCCAGAGGAGAGGAAAGTTCGTCGCTCGAATAATGCAATTATAAATGTAGGTTAGGAAGATTATGGCTTTAGGAGGAAGTTGTTGGAGAATTCGAGGAGTAAGGAGATCATATCCGGGAGATTTTCGGTAAGGTAAGTTTTTCAGAAGGTATTTGACCTCAGAGGGGTTTAGGGCTTTTGGTTGAAGTGAGAGAGGGATAGGTGAAGTTAGGAAATCTTTAACGGTTGGGCTATGAGTATTGTTTTGAGGAGTAAGGTGAGAAGTGAAAATACGGGAAAGATGCAGTGCTGGTTTGACCTGTGTTGGTTGGGTTGTTTGCCCGGTCGGTAGAAGTCTTGCTGGTCATGAGGGTGTTCACACACATGTGTTCACACTAAATGTAATATAGGAACTATTTTTCTGCTACTTTATTTTTTAACCTTTCACAGCCATTCTTATTAAATCCTCGTCAAGCCAACTTTTTAACTATTTAATTTTATTACCGTAATATTTTCCAATCAAATAATGGTCTTTTATTAGAGCTGCACTTTATATTAATTATTAAACCACCAAGGACGACTGTTTGACAGCTTAAAAAGCTTTGCCAAAATAGGAAACTTTGTGGAGAGACTAGACATTTTATTTCTTAAAAACCCTCCAAATAAATCGATAGACGAAAGGAAAACAAAACGATAATACGAAAACACGTTGTTCTCAGTTTGGGGGAGAGGGCCGGAAACTGATAAAAATACTACAAAGTACAGTACTAGGAATATTCAGATAGGATTCCGATGAAGTAGATAAAAATAAGGGTAGGGTACTATAAGGGTAGGGGAATATCAGCCTGTGTTTTTTTTTTTACTGATCGATTCCAGTTGAAACCAGCATTGAATTTCCTATAAGATCCCAAATTGGAGAAACTACTTTGCTTCTCCTTTTTATATAAAACTAAGTTTGTTTATTTTGTACTTCTTTTTATTTCGATTTGCGGCCCCCTAACTATGCTGAATAGTGTTACCTTTGAGTCTGGGGAAATGAGATCTATCTTCTGGCCATCTTTGAACCACTCCACCTTTGGGTCCGGCTTGCCCTCTGCCTTGCAGTTTAGCGTGGCTGGCTCCCCTTTTGGTACCGTCACGTCACTTGGGTGTTCCACGATCCGAGGCGACCGGTACTGGCCTGCAACAAAAAACATATATAAGTGAATATATATATAATATATATATATATTCATATATATATAATATATATATAATATATATATATATATATATATATATATATATATATATATATATATAAGTGAATACAATGGTAAAGGCAATCATGATTTAGGTAATGAGTTAGTAAAGGTTACGGTTGAGAATTTCCTCGAACATATATATATATATATGTATATATATATATATATTTATTTTCTAAAATCTTAACTTAATTTGACACTTATTTTTGTATAAGTGCTTTAGGCCTGTGTACCCTCTCTAAATGCTCCACCGTCAGAAACTCCTCTTTTGAATGTTAATATTGAGACGCACTGACCAATTGGCCACGAAAATTGTTTTTAGGTTTTCATTCTACAGATAAGAATTCTTAATTATTAATAATTAACATGAAAAAATGACTAACAAGCGGGGCTCAGCGGACCTGGGGCCTTCCCAATATCTAGTCAGAACACCCTCCCAGAGTTACCCTGCCTTGCCTGTATTTTTTTTCTTTGGGTGTTAATTAATAATCATAATAATAGATGGATCAATAACGCCACGAAAATTTCTAACTTAAAGTTTTTAATTTTTAATTCATTTTATTTTTGCAAATATTTATGTTTGATAAGAATTCTTAAACTAAAGACTACACGTGAGAGCCGTCATACATACAAGGAGATTGGCCTGAATTGTTTATTACCGGGATGTGTAGCCGAATGTACATAGATACTTTTGTGTGGAACATAAAATAGTGCCGTGCTCACAATCCAGTTATTTTTCAGCACCTCAGTATCTTCAATTTTAACCCTCAATGACAAACAACGACGTAGCAACAAACACTGTAGGCTATCACATTCATAATACACACAGTGCAAGCTATATAACATCCACTGTCCATACTATTATTATAAAGTGTCGTTTATAGTGGTTTAAATGTAAATTGTAAATAGCTGAATGAATTATATTGTACGATATACGCAATATCGGGTCTATTAACTTTGCTTTATTTTATACATTTGATGTTAATTGTACAATTGGTATATTGCTAGTTGTAAGTAACCCCACCATGTTACCGTGTTAGGGCGTGCCCCATATCTCTTTTCCCATGTTCACACTTCATAGTGTTAGACTGACCATTAAGGTGTTAAGGTGTTACTTAGCAACAGAAAAAATTGAAATTTACTTTTACCTTTGTTTATTTTATATTAATTCGCCCAAAATATTTTTGCAGGTTAAAATATATATTGTTTGTAGTTTTTACATCAGCGCAACATTTTTTTCCTCATTCAGCTTTGAATGGTGATTTCTTTTCATTCAGTGGTGCATTTGTGTTCTAGTTAAATCGACTTGAGGTCTATAACACGACCATAATATAGTTTTAATGCGACAATTGCTTAATCTGGTTATTAAAGCTTGGTATCCTGTATATAACCAACTTTTTCTGCTCTAAGTTGGCGATTATAAGAGGGATAAAATAATAAGCAAAACATATGGACCTAAAAAATGTGTATAAGTGATATCTTAATGCCTTTACAACGTTGTTGACGGGACATAGAAATAGCGGACATTGCAATAGGCTTCACTCAAGGATCGATTCCTAGCACCTTACTGTTACACACGTCTGGTAGGTGTTTCAGACTAATTAGGTAATCCCACGGTATATTTCCCATAATAGTGATCGTTAAGGGCTTAATAGCCAAGCTTGCAGTCCGTTTGTTGCCCTCATCTTCTCTACAGTAGTGCTTAAGATGTCTCTTGGAGAGTTTTTACAGCTTCATAACAACTTGTTAGCGGTCTGTGTAGTTTAGTTAGGCCGGATCAGTTAAACTAAATTGCAGCAAAGTAATCTCCCTCCATTTTTTCATAGCTTTCTAGAATTGTAGTATGGTCGATTATATTACGGAAGAACAATCTGTAAACAGCTACTGCTTGCTTATAAAGCAGCTGAATGTCTTTGTACAGCGAAGTTTAATAGAGGTTGTACATAGTCATGGAACGGCTTTCTGCGCAACATCGTACAAACCCAACCGAGCTAGTAGTATTCCTTTACTGCTCTTTGAAACGTAACACCATAGTTTGAGTCCGTAGGTCCATTCTGGTTTGATGATTAAAATATAGAAATTTCCTGGTCTACTAAAGAAAATTATACGTCATAAAAGTTCAAAGTTCTAAGTGACGCATGTTATAGGAAATATGTATATAACTGATGAAAGCATTAAATAACACTAAACAAGTCCACCTGAGTATATATCGCTTATTGAAAAAAAGAATAAATATTGCAAACTTCATGTCATTTTTGGAAAAATATAAACAAAAACAGTTTTTGAGCAAATATTTCACATTACATCATTACATCTATAATTATTACATTTATGTATGCTAAATCACCTTGAGTCATATTAAGTTGTTTGGTTGGAGCCTTATTGGTAATTTTTTGAAGATCATTTTTACTGACTATTGTGACGATAATTTTATCTGATTTTATGGCAATTATACTGAGAACACTAAAAGCGAGTGTTCTTCCTTTGGTTTTGCTGTTTTTTAACAAGGTTTTGGAAATTATTTATTCCTTCACTGAAAACAATTTGATAATAAACATTTTTAGATTTATTTGTGCTTTATATTACTTCCTGAAATGCTGCTCTTTTTATTTGTTTTGAAGAGATATTTGCTCTAATCTTTTTGAGCTTTTTTCGGGTTTCCAGTAGTTTGTCACAAAATAATCTTCTTCGTTTTCCTACTAATTTTGGAACTTGGTATTCATTTTCAAGCCCAGGAGCATTTTTGAAACATTTTTTTCTACCTTTCATAGTTCACGTGGTTTGCCAACTTGTCTATTAGTTCAAAACAGTCACTCCTACTTGACCCTTAGGTTTCTATGTAGGCTTGGTTAATGTAGTATCTCACCTCTTACGAAGTATGGAGCTTCTTAAATAATTTTATTACTAACCAAATAGTAACTAACGCCAACTTTTGTTATGGTATTAATTATTTTCACTCGAGGGCACAAGTTGAATCTGCTTTAAACATCTGAGCTCACTTAAACTGTATAAAACTCACTTTACACCCGGAGCGCTCACCTCGCTTGCTTGCCTATTACTTACAGGTTATTGTATATAAATAGTTTAAAGATGATTAGTGCAGGAGTTCCAAAATCGTATATTGTAATGAGCTTAAATTATAAAAATGTGCCCTCTCTCGTAAACCATTAAAAATTGAGGTGATAGGAACTTCCTTTTACGAAAGTGAGGTTAAAGCCCTAGTTAAAGCATTAAGGTGATATTTACTCCTGAAGTATAAAATCAAAATTGGAAGAATATCGGTATATTGGGGAGGGGGCTCTGTTCTCGCTATCGGGCACCTGGGATGACAAGATAGAAAGTTGTTTTTTTGAATTTGTTTGTAATTCATCCACAGGAGATTCATCGTGTTCTTTAACTCCCTGCAGCATCCCCTACAAACACTGTGTTTATAACTACAAACCCTTCCCCTTCCTAATTTATGGCAACAGGCTGTCCCGGAAACTTTGTCAGGTTAATACCCTAGGTTAGTTTGTTGCCTCATCGCCAACACTTTTGTACAATAGCGCATTTTCCGGTTATTACATAAAATCAGACCTTCTATTTTTTATGAAATTCAAAGTTCAAACAATTCATGAATGGGGTTTTACTAAAATAATTTCTATTATAAAATTATAAACACAGTTCTATAGTTCTTATAGTAGTTCTACAATATGTGTGAGTATCGTTAATAGATAGCCTGAACCGTAAACACGGCCGAAAATAAATTTTAAAAAACCTTATGACCACGTAGCCATTAAGAATTCTGTAAGCGTTTATTTTTACTAATCAGAAATCCTCCTTAACAAATCAGTTTATAATAGCTATTATTTTTAGCAATCGTTAATGTTCTATTTGAAATAGATGCTTGAATTTCATAAAAAATATAAGATAATGCATACAAGCTATATAACTTAATAAAAGAAAAATTAAAAATAGATAGGTTTTTAATAACACCAAATGTTCGTTTCAATTTTCAACTCTCAACAATGTTATTTATTGGCAAGATCTTTCGACATTTCATTTTTTCCATCCTGTGGCTATGACAACTATACAAGGAAAACATTGGCCCCCACTTAAATTGTTGACGTTTCAGCCAGGCGTCCTCAGGGTATAGTGAACTAGTGTTCTCTAATCTTCTATAATATTACTTTATAATTTTTTGTTTAATTTTACGTAAATGATTGTATATTTATTTTAATTTCATTGTTGTATTATGTATGTAGCCTGATGATGAATGGAGGACTCTCCAAATCGCTAGCCAACGAACGGAAAAAATGACTGAACAGTATTATTTAAAACCTAAACTATCCCATCTCTTTCAATCGAACACTTTGTATAAACGAAACATAAATTTTTGATGTTTCATTTGATATCCTAAGCATCGCAGACACACCAAAATCGTAAGAAAGGTAAATTGTTTTATAAATAAATTCATTGAAAATCTGAATTAACCGCTACCGTTGCGTTCCGAGGTAGGAGGGTCCCGGACAAGACACACTCGTGGCTGGAACAATAAGACGATAAGAGATCGTGAGTAAATGGGCAGACGTAGCCCCCCTGTGCTGCTATAAATGGGGCACAGAGAGCGGGAGCTAGTGCGGGTCGATAGCCACTCCTGCTCTCCGTTCTTAGGCTAATTGCCCATCGGTCGCTAGGTTCCTCCGCTGCCCTAGTGTACGGCTGCCTGTCAGTGGAGTCCTAGAACCCATAATTAGGTAACATTTCAGGTAACATAGGCAATGTCAGCATACGCCATTGGAAATAATATGAAATCATTTGGTTTGAGAAACCAAAACAGCACGAAACAAACGAAAGAAATGGATAAGGAACGAGGCTAGTTATGAAATAGGATCATCTCATTGAAAAAAATAACGTGAGTGAAAACGAAGTCTAAAATATAATGGTTTATATAACCCTGACCCCCCCCCCCGTGCAATGGCATAAAGGGATCTTTTCCGCAAATTTTCACTCATTGAGCAAAACACCTCTCCTCCTTACCATATTCCCCCGGACGACTTTAACTCTAATATTCTTTATATCCACTTCACACCCCTCCAGTCCAATCAGCACAGCTTGTAATTTTAACTACAACTAAGAGAACTTCTTTTTCACTTACATTTCTCCTTCGGTAGGTCCAGACGGCATTCCCATGAAATCTCTTTACCCCTGTCTCCCTAAAATTCTCCGTACAAACTCCTCAGTTTGCAGTAACAGTTTCCTCTTTTGTACTCCCCCATTTTGACTACGTTTGCGTTGTGTATGGTGGTCTCTATAATATAATTTATATTTTACTTAATGGATGTGACCATTGTTAGTATAGTAATTAGTTTGTCTCCATATACGCAATTAAAAGTTTTTATAATTTGACTTTTTATTTTATTGTAGAAAAAACTGAGGATAACAGCTTAGAGTTGTAGAAAGATTACATTAAAGAAGAGGTCATCAGTTTTGGAAATAAAATAAAACTGTATAATTATAGAATTCCACAAGCCGACAGCAACTTTTTATGAATGTTTTCTTATTTTATAAAGTATATTAGTTTTATGTACCATCAGAATCGCAAGTATTCTTAAAACTAACAATAATAATAACAAAACTACCACAGAGTATCTATCAATGTTTTTCCTTAAAACTACACGTCCTTCATTTCGTTTAATTATATTTTTGTTATTATTGACAAACTGTTTATAGCGACCAGTGTAAGTACACACATATAAAAGGGCAGAGAGAAGGATTGTTAACCGGTGGCCGGTGAGACGGCCTCAAGATGTTTGCTGGTCACTCAACTCTAACAATTGTCCGCACGGTACATGGGCACCGTCACTTAGCTGAATATGTCCTCAGCTCGAGTATGTATATGCAGGTAACGGTAAGGGCGTAGGGCATACATAGCTGAACCCTTGGGGTCCGAGGGCTGGACTGTAAACAAATCAGGCGGAGACATATTGAACCTTCCTTCCGGCCGTCCAATCTCCCCATCCAATCAGTCCTCCCTCCTCAAACGTCCGAAGTTTCATTGCACACGTCTGCACAATGTGTAAATACATTGGCTCGCTTCTTAATTTTACATTTCTGAGCATTACCATTATGCCTAGGATCAATATATTGCTACTGTTTCTGAATTTCTATTCTAACGTACGCCTCATTGCCACCAAGTTCTTCATGTTGCTAACCATATTATTCAGAATCTCATGAAAATTACAAGTCAAATAATAAATTAATTAAATAAATTAGATGAAAACCTAACAACTCTCACCATATGCCAACATCCGGACAAACTCATCTAATGAAAAAATCATTTGTTTACTAAAAACAAAATTAGGCTACTGATTGAATACTAGAATATTTTTTAGAATAGAACTTATTGTGTTAAAATACAATCTGTCTTATTGAGAAATAAGTAATTGTGATAATTGTTCTCATTAATACAACATATTTACAGTTTTCATGATCACTCGCTCATTCACACAGTATTTACAAACAGCCAAGACCTCCCAAATCCACATGGTTGTCACCTCCCTCGCATGCGAAAGAGGAAGCGGAGTCTTGGGAATTCCTCCACGCTCCTCCGCCAGCAGCATCACTGGATTCGAGCAAGTGGGGGCTGATCAAGAGCGCCACAGACGCTCAGGACATGATTAGAGAAACTGGCTATTGCCAGGACTCCCACTGAATACTAGAATTAAAAGGAGTTGTTATTCCATCAATAGTATTTTGCTGTACTCTGTTATATTAATCATGAAGCGAGAGTTAAATAATCTTAGTGGAGGAAAGTCTTGATTATGAATAACAATCAAAACTATTTTGAATGACTATGGACAAATGGCTAAAGCTGAGACATATACATATAATGATTAAGATTGTGGGAGACAAATATTCAGCTTGGAAATCTGAGAAAGGAAGTGGATGTTCACATAATTACAATACAGAACTATCAGTGATTTTTATGAAATAACAAGTTATGAGATGGCTGAACCAATGGTTATTGTTTACAGTGCGATTATTATTACATAACTGAGGATGCGTATATGCTGGAATAAGAGGAGGAACACGTGCAAGGAAGTAACCTCAGACGGTAAAAGCCCAGACAGTAAGAGCCTATTGTCAGCAGCAAAAAGGGACTCCTTCCTCGAAAGGGCTATTTATATATTAAAATATATATATACATACACACAAACATACATGTATTTATAGAGGGGCTGGACACGACACCGCAGTTAACGAGATCAATGCTTGGGCACACGGCCAGGGTTTCTCAATGGGCGTCCGCTTTAAATGTAGGCACTCTGAATTATCTATCTTTCTACAATAGCCTAGCCTCTATTAAATGTACTTATTCACTTCTCAATGGCTATATAAATAATTTGCAGGTCTCTACCGCAATGGGAGAATATATCTGTGGAACTTACATTTTTTAAAATATAACATATAGCCCAGATTTTATTAAAATTTGAATTGTATTGTTCAGTGGAGCAAACGAACATAATACCTGGAACTATGGTCTGGGTAACACCATCATCCTCCATAATTGTCAAAATAATTCAACTTATTTTAACTAAATGATGGAGACTCCAGGCAGTTGCTTGTTAGTCATGCCTCTAGGCATGGTAATGTATAACTTCTTGCAGTTTTTGTTCTTTTTTGAATCACAGAAAGGGGTTTTTTTATGGGTTTTAGGGGGTTATATAATGGGTTATTTAGATTTTTTATATTGTTATACAATCGTATCCATTATCGGGATATATAATCAGCTGTTGTTTCGATATTAACCCTTGTAGCGAAATCATTTAACTTATAAATGTATGGATGGTGTAAACCTTTTCATATTGATTGGACAACGTTTTGCTTTCAAAGTTCAAGGTAAGCTGAGCAGTTAAGGAACTGTTAGAATAGGTGATCGTAAAGTAGTAATTGCCATGGTATTCACAAAGTTATATGATTTCCATAAAATAATAAAATTCAACCATATTCATAAAATTCATACCAATTTGTATAACTTAAATTGATACACAAATAAATATTAGTAATGTTTCAATAAGCCAATAATACAGAAAAACAAGCAAAGGCTGTAAAAACAATACCGTACTCGGAGCTTAGTGGTTAGCAAGGTGAATTTTAATTGCGGATACCGGGGTCTATCCCCGATGCCAGTGGAGTTATTTTGAAGTTTACTCCTGCCTGACGCTCGTGATGATCATGCGTAGCTACTCAAATATAGTTGTAACAAATCCACTTTCAAGAAACGTTTAATTCTCTAACATAAATCACTTACGTTGCTGACTATAGTAAACCTAAATCACCCGCCTTCGTTCAAACCTCTTCATGAAGTGTTATTGCACATGGATACTTTTTTTTTTTAATAAAGAAACAAAAAATTGGTTATAAATTCATCAAATAGTCCAATGGCTCGTATGCGGTGACGCAGCTGACGGAGAAGCGTGGGGGGGATTTTCCAAGACTCCTCTTTCTCATGCGAGGTAGGTGACAACCATGTGGATTTGGGAGGTCTCTGTGCTGTTTGTAAATACTGAATGAATAAACGAGTGAATGAAAATTGTAAATATGTTATGAATGAGATCATTTATCACCACAATTACTCATTGCCTAATAAGGCCGATTGTAATTTTAGCACAATATAAAATAAAGAAACGTTTATAAAATGTGCTTATACAATCACGTTGGATTTCAATTTTATACGGATCTCTTGTATCCAATATACAAAACATGATTACGTTATAGTATTATATACATATCACTGTTTTATTTCCAATCTAATGCAGAACCTACTAATTAGTAAAATTAAACTGTTGGTTTGTTTATACATTTACACCATTATTATTATGAAGGGAACATGTCCAGCCTCTTGAAATTTGACACCCTTTGTGTCAATTAGGCAGTTCATCAGCGGAAGTAGGAATAGCATAGATATCGACTGACATTGCCGCTACTCTCAATAATGAATATTTATCGGCAAATGATTTTAGGTGGATACAAATTTGATTCCGATATTAATTAGGCATGAACACCCGTCTGTGGACTCGATGAGCTTATTACTATTACTTTTATTACGAATAATTGTATAAATTATTAGCTTACCACACCAACTAAATTCAAATTCTTGTAGTAGTGGTATCCGATGTATAGTGATCAGTTCGTTTTGACTCTACAAATAAATGAAGGATATTTTCATGTCGATATATTCTCTTTAGTATAAAAAAAATTGAACCCACTGCTAAAAACTTTAAAACGTAGGTTAAAGCATGGCTAACGATTCCTCAGGCTCAGCATAAAAATTCATAATGGGTATCGATGCTGTATTTTACATAAAAATACAATGAATAATTATGAAAATTCTTCATGAGCCAAAAAACACTTCAAAAGCCAAATAAAATTAACTAAAGAGGAACTATCAATCGGTTCTGATCTAACCTACATCTGGAGTGTCATCTTCCTCAGATATAGGAGGCTTTTTTGCTTTTAATATTTGAAGTATGTTCGGGGACCTACAGCCTCTAACGCGATTACTTGTCTACATACTGACAGATAAAGCAATATTATATGTAGGATGGATCACATTCATAATATATACTATTCAAATGAAGAGAGCATGGTAAGTTTCTTGAAATTTGACACCCTTTTTGCCAATTAGGCAGTTCATGAGCGGAAGTAGGAATAGCATGGATATCGACGAACATTTCCGCTACTCTCAATAATGAATATTTATTGGCAAATGATTTCGGGTGGAGACAAGTTTGATTCCGATATTAATTAGGCATGAACAACTTGTCTGTGGACCCGATGAGCTTCAGTAACAAAGAAATATTCATTTAACTTTACTAATAGTTACATGATATCAATATTAGTAAACTGGTTTGTCAGTTGAATGTATGAAGTAGCCTCCTTTTCAAAACATTTTGAGTACGTTGATTAAAAATTTAATTGTAATTTTAGAGAGAAAAAATGAATCCATACTAAAAAATAAAAAGAAGGACCTATTTAGAAAGGCCTACGTTTTTTACATACTAAAAGTATTAAAATAAAAAATACTTCGGCTCGAAAGACATTGAATAAGCAAATAAAATATGTTGTTCCAGAACAATCTAGAACTCATGTTTTCAAACGATTTTACATTGCCGTCTAATAAACCCTCCTCAGCCATCGGAAAAAATCTTTAATATCTTTTGAGTTGAGAAACCTCTCGAGTGTCGGATTTTTTTTCATATTTGCTTTCATACTTCCACTATTGTGTTTATCCAGAAAATAATTAGTATATTTCGAGGTGTTTTACAGCATATGTTCACGTTGAACGCTACAAGCGTAATGCTGTCTGAAACAAAGTAGAAACTGTCTCTTTGTCTTTTGCACCAACTTTGTTGTTATTTTTAATAGTTTGAATTTGTTAATTTATTTATTTAAGTAGACCCTTCGACACTAATCACCTGGCAATCAACTCTTGACATTAAACTTTTAACAGCTGTTTTCGTGGCGTTGGGATTAGTGTGCCTTTCTTTGCCAAAGATCGAGTTTTGGAGCCCGGCTTCACTTAGGAACTTTTCTGAAGAGAATCGGTCGAGAATAGGGTCACTCAAACTCTTAAGGGGACATGCGTAGTTAATGAGTAGATATTAGCGAGTCCGGCCAAGAAAACCGTTGAAAATAGACCATTCTAGTGCTGACTTCGCTAGTTTCTCAACAGTGCAGAACCACTAAAACGGCAACCTCCGTCGACCATATCTGTTCTTGAAACGATTCTCTATGGATTTTACTTTATTTTTTACTGAATGTATCCTATTTATTCTTGCAGAAATAATATGTAGTCTTGAACATCAAGAAACCGTAAGAATGGAATTTAAAGATAAGTGAACACTGATTACTGATTTTGGCGTTCCCCATTAATCATGGAACCCCATTAAGGGAAGGGCGAAAGTCTGTTTTAAATAAGTTAACTCAAAACTTCCTCGGTTATCTGCGGAGACCAGAGAAGAAGAGGAAAATTGTCCACAGGCCAAACGTTCGCGCGGCTAAATTTAAATTAAATTACTTAAAACAGATAAGAGAATGGAAGACCCGACACAAAAAGATCCAAGAGAATTAAGTTTTAAGGTTTCCATTCAACTCCTCTTCCACCTTCAACCTCCATCACATTTTTATTTTTTTATTTCTGCGTCCCTCCTCCTTCGCTCAACTTACATCAATTCCACTCCCCGACCTACCCGCTCTGTTCGTGACTGGCGACTTTAATTAAAAGGGAACAAGTTTTAATTATTTCAAAAGCGCTGTGTAATTGCGGTTGTTAGGAGCACAGGTGGGAAGCCACAGTGCTGTAGGTCTCGTTTAAGGATCCGAATGCCTAAAGACTTGCCCTATATACGTCTCTTTGAAGGCGGAGTTACCCCGGGCTAAGTACTTTGAGGGATCTATCTTGTTGGGAATTATTCAAGGCTAGTTCAAGAATCAAGACCTTATAAGGAGCAAAAAGCTAATGGCCGCTCAATACCACTGTCTACATTTAAATTACAAACTTCTTCAAATTTCTTTTTGCATTGAAACGACTAAATAGGAATGTAAGAAATATGAAATATAAGAGAAGATGCTTGGTGGAGAACTGGCCAATCACACCCATAAATCCAACACTATTACTAACGGAGGAGAAAAAAAACTCTTGAATAAAGGATTTTTTATTTATTATTTTTCGTAAAGTTTTCAATAAGCAATAATTGCACCTCAGTAGAACTTCATCGGTTACAATAATGCCACTGCGCACCGGTGACGCGGCTGACGGAGGAGCGTGGGGGACTTTCCAAGACTCCGCTATTTGGGAGGTCTCTGGGCTGTCTGTAAATAATGTATGAATGAGCGAGTGAATGATGAACTGTAAATATGGTATGAATGAGAGCATTTATCTTAATTACTTATTGCCTTATAAAAGGCAGATTGTAATTATAGCACAATAAAGGAATATAATAATAATAATTATTTTTTGTTATTAGGATCCATGCAATTTTTCTGATAGGAGCTAGTCATTATCTCTGAAGGGGCTGTTCGTAACCAGTTTTCCATTATTGCCATATATAATAATAACCTCACTAATAATCCACCGATTAAAAATTGAACATTTAACGCAGGCACCTATGTATTAAAAAAATAAATTATTCTTCTCGCATTTATGTACGATGGACAACTTAATATAGTATTTATTGTTCGCTACATGATGCAATATACTTATAATTGAGATTAAATTTAATAGCAATGATTTAAATTAGAGAAACATTTTATGTAGACGACTCACGATTCTGAGACGGAATAAAGTCCATGTCCGTTAGTTTAAGGTCTGACAACAAACAGTGAGAACGTTTTAAAAATGTATTTCACAGTGTGAGTTATAGTCTTGCGCATATAAATGATTTAAAGTGTTCGTTAGAAGGAGTTCATTTAAAAGGTATAATTAGTTTTATAAAGTTTATGTGTAGACAAAGACTTGACATACAATGGATGTCTGAAACAGCTCCTAATAAGAAGAAGGATGGTGACAACTGAGTCTTAAATAGCGACTTCTTAAACCAGCGAACAATCTTATAAACATAGAAATTTGATAGATGCATCATACACATAAGTCTTATATGGTATTTATATCTCTTAGCATGTGTAAATGCAATTATGTTAATGCGTTAAACATGTTGGAAGCGGCACTCGTGGTGTTTGCATGGCTTGTTCTTGATTGGGCTACCTCGTATGAAACCCGTAACATTTAACTCACATAAATTCATAAAAAAAGAGTTTGTAACTTTTGAGTAAGTGAAACACAATTGATGCTCTGAGGCAATTGTCAGGAGTAATGACTAATAAAGGATATTCATTTAATGGCATGATTTTCATAAACAATAAAATGGAGAATGTAGAGTTTAAAGAGATCTATTTAAAATTTTAACGCATACAAGGCGCAGCGATTTGGCTAGCTGGTTCAGTAAGGGCCACTATAATGGCTTCACGCTATTAAAGGGATAATTTTTTGTAATCTATTCATGGTTCAGGAAACATTAAATATGGCATCGCAAAATGAATTCCAAAGAAATTCCAAGAAAACCTTACGAGAGCCACCAATAAAAATCTCGTATTTAATACATTCCAAGCCGGTTTTAATTTGTTTTAACATTTCAATAATTTAGACCTTTTATTTTTTTTTACGTGTAAAGCTATTTTCAATGTACATTTCAATTCAAACAAGTAAATTGAAGTATTTTTGTTAAAACATTTAATAATATTTTAAGAAACAAATGCCTCTGTAAAGTGAAGTATCTCTGGAAGTTTTCATCACTTTAGCAACCTTTCATTTAATTTGTTAATATTAAAACTAATACAGTACAGTTTATAATAAATGTGAACAAATTAAAAAAAAGCAAGGCTACTGATGCGTGAATTAACTAGTCATAAGTGTCGATGAATCAATATGAATAATTTAGCGATAATTATTTTTATCCTGCTGAATCCTTGGACATGTGAGGTTGCTTGAGTAAGCTTTTCCCGTCAGCTAAATATTTAGGATATTTTAGTTCAAAACTATTATATTTTATATAATAGGGGAAAGTTTGCTTCATTCGTTTCGCGACCTAAAACTCTATTTAAAAAAAAAAGTTTTATTACATTAAATAGTTTTTGAATACTTTCCTAGTCAAAAGTATTGCAACATTCTTATTGTGAATTATTATGTATTACTTTATTGATTCCAAATGCAAATATAAACTATTGATTATTATTGTTTGAGCTAGCTTATTTAGTGATCTAGTTTATTCAGTAAGCCAGGGTTTGTATGACTATTAAAATATCACCTAATTTCACCAAAAATCGCCAGATAAAAATGATTATTTTTTGCTTGGATTTAGTCTACTACCCCCAAGTAACTGAGTTTGGAATGAATAGAGTCAGATTAATTCTCTTAGCAAGCTTAGCACTTCTCAAAACAATAATGAAAGGAGTAGAAGAAAATTAACATATTTTCTTATTATGACCAATATTGACGATGAATTTGATGAATAACATATTACTCTCTCAGTATAACTCGATATTATTTGGTTTAAGTGTATACAATTTATTTTACTTCATCACAAATCGTCACAGAAAAATTAAACATGAAATAGTTTTGCAACGAACTATGACCTTTAAAGGTAAAAAATACAGGTTTCGCTTTATGCAGACTCTGTATTCTGAAGGGGGAGAACACTTATTTTAGCATCCATTGCCACCAACTCACCCCCCTCATATGCACAATACTTAGTTCGGTCAGTGGCGTGGAAGTGTAAATTAGGCAAATGTCGAGTGAGTTTAAGCTTTCAAAACGCGAGCCTGCCATTTACTCCACTTGCTTATAGCAGGCCAGGTCTGAAAAAAAATTTCTATTACTTCTCAAGTTTTTCAGAAATCGCATTTTTATCATTATTTATCAGTTTTAAGTGGTAAAAAGTAGTAAAGTGTCAAATTGGACGGAAATGATCGATTAAAAACGAACTTTATTAGCGCTAATTTACTTTTGCGCAGCTTGATAAATCATACACAAACGATTTCCTTCCTTGAGAACGCCGACTTCCGTTAGCAATTATGACTGATTTATCCCATCAGTAAGTCCTCTAACATGTTTATGAAATAGACCTATCAGTGATAAACAGAAGTCTGCGTTCTCTGGGATAAAATACTTTTGTCTAACCTGTTTCATGACGCCCCAATGTGTATGAGTGCTAATTAACCTAGTTTTTTTATCGATCGGCTGAATGATTTTTCCCCATTGGCCTAACCGTTATGTAACTGCTTAAAATGATTAAACATATGGCAATAATAATTGGGTTTCTCTAAAAAACCTAGACGTGTTTGTAGAATTACATTAAGAATACTCTGGTCAACTTTGTGTATTGTATATTCTATTGTGTGGTCATATATATATATATATATATATATATATATATATATATATATATATATATATATATTGTAACATTCATGATATTTGAGAATATCATGACCAGCCACCCTCCCACTTTGTCCAGCATCTGCCCTTATGCTCTTAGGAGTGGGGATGGGATGAAGGGCCAGCCTTAGTTAGTCTTAGCCAAGAGCCAGAGAGCAAAGCAGAGCAAGCTCCCGTTCCGTTGACGGTCATCAACACAAGCAGAGGAGAAGAAGAAGAAGAAGATTACACGGATATCATCGATTGGGTGATATAGATATTGTTTTTTTATTATGGATCCATTAAAAAGAGATTGAGCTCAATTTTCATTTTTTTATATAACTAATTAGTAGGAACTATCCTTGTTCAAAAGGAAATGAATATTTTTTTATATAATTTTTGTCAGCACTATTTATAATTATAATTATTTGTTATAACCATTTTATTTGTATATATTTCACAATTCCCAGTTTCTCAATTTATTAATAACTATAACATTAGCCTTGAGATCGGGCGATTCAATCGGGATAATTTCCTATGTCGAAGACATAAAAACAAGTTGAATTAAAGATCTCATGACGGACCTACCAAATTAGTTAAGGTCAATTGATCTAATAAATTAGAAAAATAAAATGGTAGAAAATGAGGTAGGTTTCAATGGGGGCCGTTCCGGGATTAACTTCAAAAATTCTAAAGAAACCAAAGGAATTGTGAGGTATTGCATGTTAGAATAATAACTAGAACTAATCAATAACAAATTATATATTTTCCTATAATTTTACATTTGTTACACAAACACAGACACAAATGACGAACACAAACATGTGCGGGTCTGACTCAGGTACTGGGGTTGGGTCAAACCCAGCCTCTAAAGGAGACCCCTCAGCCCCCGACCCCGAACCCACGATAAATCATGCCAAGATGTTACAACTAATCCTTGCCCAGTTAAACAGTCAATTTAACGCAATTAAAGAAAATAATAAAGAACAAAAAGAGTTGAGCGGGAAGTTTGATCAATTAAGGGAAGAAATAAAATCGGGAAGATCGGCTAAATTCGAACAAGGTTACACGGATGTAAACTATAAATTAGATAGACAATTACGAATTAGTGAGGAGAGAACACTCCAAGTAAATAATAATGTAAATTCAAAATTAAAAGAAGAAATCATTCTATTGAAAAATACGACAGATCATGAAAAAATAAATTTAACAAAGTCACAACTAGTTGATGCTGATTGTCAGACAGATCTTAGCTTATATTCAATTAAGGATAATGAAGAGAAAATGACTTCATTGGAGGATGAACAGAAGATTGCAGATAACAATGATGAGTGTACCTCACGTCAACATGATCTAATAAAGCTTGACTATGAGAATAATATGAGTTTGTTGGAAAATAAATTTTCAGAGTTAGATGATACAGCGAATATTAAGAAAGGAGAAGTGATTTCATTGAAAGATCAAATTAAAGAGCATCAGCAGACAACCAGCGATAACGTGAAAAATTTAAAAATAATTCAAAATAAAGTTTTGGATATGAAGAAATTGGAATCTCAAATTCCAGCTCATCTTGATGAAATTCCCTTTTGCGTGTTTGATTTGAACAACATTAAAATTAATGAATGGAAGGCATTTAAAAATAATTACAGGGATGTTTTTTGTTCGATACAATATGACTTCAAAAAAAGAAAAAAATTATAGTTTTCTTTTATTATTTTCATTATTAAATGAAAAGATTACTGATCGGATGACACATAAACTTTAGAAGTTTATACAAACAAAAACAAAACTATTATTAGAAGTATTGACCCTAGTAAAGTCTATGGAATTATCAGCAAGTGAAGTTTTTGCTTTCATTATCACTTAATCTATAAAACAGATCATAAATATTCTTTGAATGCTTAAGTCCATTATAATTAATTTTATAGCAAGGAAATAAAATGAGCTCATACAATTTTATACACGACAACGACCTCCCTATCTTTTCGTAACATTTATAATTTTTTTATAAACACTATCTTTTCACTCAGGTAAAATATTCAAATCACACACACACACTCAACAATTTTTCTCTATTGTTACTAATTACCAGTAGAATTGTCTAGTATTTTAATTAAAAACCAATATGTATTACTAATCACACTCAACCGTCTTTTCAACAAATGTTTTCCAAATCGCGTTATGATCCATAAAACAATGTACCTTCGAACTAATCCATACTAATTAGCATAATAATTTAGTTAAGTAAAAAATTAAAACAACTTGTACGCTTTTCAAGCAATTTAAAACCTTGCAAAATTTGAACTATTATTACTATAAACTTTGTAAAATTTCAACACCCGTTATAAACAACCAATTCAACAAACCGAACGCAGCAACATAATATTGTGGATCCACTTAAAAAAAAAAAAAAAAAAAAAATTTCATAAAATTTTTTTTATTTATAAGGGAAGGCAATTGTAACATTCATGATATTTGAGAATATCATGACCAGCCACCCTCCCACTTTGTCCAGCATCTGCCCTTATGCTCTTAGGAGTGGGGATGGGATGAAGGGCCAGCCTTAGTTAGTCTTAGCCAAGAGCCAGAGAGCAAAGCAGAGCAAGCTCCCGTTCCGTTGACGGTCATCAACACAAGCAGAGGAGAAGAAGAAGAAGAAGATTACACGGATATCATCGATTGGGTGATATAGATATTGTTTTTTTATTATGGATCCATTAAAAAGAGATTGAGCTCAATTTTCATTTTTTTATATAACTAATTAGTAGGAACTATCCTTGTTCAAAAGGAAATGAATATTTTTTTATATAATTTTTGTCAGCACTATTTATAATTATAATTATTTGTTATAACCATTTTATTTGTATATATTTCACAATTCCCAGTTTCTCAATTTATTAATAACTATAACATTAGCCTTGAGATCGGGCGATTCAATCGGGATAATTTCCTATGTCGAAGACATAAAAACAAGTTGAATTAAAGATCTCATGACGGACCTACCAAATTAGTTAAGGTCAATTGATCTAATAAATTAGAAAAATAAAATGGTAGAAAATGAGGTAGGTTTCAATATATATATATATATATATAATCATAAGCCACCTGGATACTTTAGGTTTTAAACGATAAAGATTTAACTTTTTTCAAGCTTACTGTGATACGGGAATCACATGGTTGACTGAGATATATCACCTACGATGTATACTTGTTTGTCAAAGAATGATTGTACTCATCATCATGCCTTAGATTAAGAAGATGACTTATAATGATAAAACCACAGGTAACAACGCCAAAGACGCGTTGACCAGCATAGTAAATCGCAACGCTGGAACACATGCACCAAAGTTCCAAGACACAGCAATCCTATGAATCCATAAGCCCTACTGCATGGACTATACATATACATTGATACAAATGTACATAGCTTCCCTTACACTTCAGCTACAGAGCTATGTAAATATATACATACACTGAAATAGTGAAGAGCGGTAGAGGGACCGCTATTAGGAGAGGAGGCGATATTGATCCCGACAGCGACCAGTGGACTCGGACACAGAAAAAACTCCTGCCAGAGCGGTGGCTGCCCCTCCGCACTGGCACAGATTAATCTTTCGCTTCTCCTGTCTTACAGCGAGTTCAGCTCTGGCCCCACACCCCTGCTTCGGTGCCTTCGGGAGAGAGAGAGCGGTCGCAGAACAGCGGGGATATGGACGTCATTAGCAGCCGCTCGTTTATCATCTATTATAACAATCGCATTTATTATTTTTAGACTCCCTACTACACTCTTCGACGAAAACTCTGTTACGTTACCGTAAAAGACAAAATATCAAAATTAGGATCACCTAGTGAGTGTATGTGTATTGGACTTATTAACAACAATCTGAAAGTATTATATTTTATGCACTACTTCGAATGCAGCACGAGGAGACAGCTGTAATTTCAAATTTATTTATTTTTGTCATTGTATATATATTATCAATAAAGAGGTTTTGAAAGAAAAAAAAAAAATGTAGGATCAGCACGTGGAAAACAGTTATTTTTTTTTAGATTTGCAAAAAAGGTATTCAAAATTAAAATATATAATTATTTATAATTTAGGTATGCTTAAGGACAATTTATATAATTAAATCTTTTTTTAACTCAAGTATCGTCTTCGGAACTCAACCTTTCAGTTTTTTAGAGAAATGGTATTTCAAGATTTTAGTTTTCCAGTTTTTAATCCTGTATACCTAAATGCATCCAAAAAGGAAGAAGAGAGGAAGCAACTTCTTGAATATTTGGATGAGTTGTGCTTCTGAGTTCCCCTTAATCCACAAAGTGATAAATGTAAACATCTGCCCAAAGATTTTTGTGATCATAAGCCACCTGGATACTTCAGGTTTTAAACCATAAAGAATTTAACTTTTGTGAAGCACGCTGTGATTCTGTTCTCTAAAAAACTATAAATCTCAGTTATGAAATGTAGTAACTTGCCTACACAGAAAAGTTTCACTTATATACAAGCGTTTTTGGCAGATGAAATAATAACAAGAGTGACGATGTAACTTAAGATTAAATTAAATGCATGAATTCATATAACTTTCAGTATGTTTTTTACAGAATCATATTTTGAAATATTTAATTATGAGGTGTATTTTAATTGTTTTATTATATATCATTTATGTCTTCGATATGCTTTTAAATACTTGAAAACTTAAATCACCGGAAGAGCTTGAATCTAATTTGTGAGTTAAAGAGTTGCTGCATTTACTGTTTGAAGTTTTGCTTTGACGTACGTCACCTTTGAATACCATGTCTCATTCTGAACACGATCTCTTTGTGGTTTCTATTCTATTCTCCCAATGAACCTCTACTCTGACAAGATTACTCCCCTCAAGACTCAATAAAATACAATTCATTATTAACTTGACAATTATAAGAATAAATTTTTTCATGTCATATTGAGTAATGAATCAAATCAAAGGTTACGACGTATTGTGTTGGAACAAAAATGAACGCAAATCACATGGTTGACTGAGATATATCACCTACGATGTATACTTGTTTGTCAAAGAATGATCGTACTCATGCCTTAGAGCAAGAAGATGACTTATATTAATAAAACCAGTGGTAATGCAACGCTGGAACAAATGCACCTAAGTTCCAAGACATAGCGATCCCATGAATCCTTAAGCCCTACTGTATGGACTACGTGGAGTGGAAAACTCCCTCAGGAAGAAGGGGAATAACTCCTTACATCATATGACCTATCATGATGCCGATAGATATATTATGAGGTAATAATTAACCAAAGAAAAGAAAAATTTCATTGGCTAAAATTAAAACTAGTTCGATGAATACCATAGCTAATAATTAGTAATACGAAATTTCATATTAGTCCGTTGAATTTCAATATTATATTATACTCAATAATCCAAGACTCCAAAGTCAATAAGAAAATGTAAATACATAAAATATTTTGACGTTTCAGTCTCACAAAAGAGATTGACTTTTCTAAATTTAATTGTATTTAAGTATCTTACTTCTCTTTATTATACTATCTTAATTATAACGAATACTGCGTAGTCCTAAATGGCTGTTATTGAGCATACCTGTCAGATAATTTTAAATGTTTTTAGGTGGTTGCTTGTTAATACGATTCCAGCTGAATTTCCGCCGCCTTTCGGGGTTGAGAAGTTCGACAGCAGAGTGCATCTTGGGCGCTTTCTATGGGCTACTTTACCTGAGCCAGGCGGTCTATTGTCTGGGTTTGTGCGAGACAGAGCTTCATCAGTAGGTGCGAGAGTAGGCTTCATCGTCGAGAGCCAAGTCACACTATGCGGTCAAAATGATGGTTCGGTCTGTGGTCAAAGTCGTTGGTGTTCGTTAGGAACAAATTGAGTTCTCTTGATTTCTAGTGAGTGACCGGTTGTCTATACACTTCGAATTCTAGGCTCCCCTAATACGGTGTGGACGATATTTATTTTCGCCTGTAGCAGAACAAGAAATCATTGTTATAAAGATTCATTTGTGAGAAGAAACGCAAAGTAACAAATCCTTGTAAACCAAAACACTTTCTTGATGCATATGCGTATATCCTCTATCCTGCGTATAGTCTCTAGCCTGTCTACAATGCTCCCTGGAGATCGTTTAGAGCCAATTAACTATCTGACACTCTTTCTACCGCCTCCAAGCTTTACTTTATGTTCAATCTAATAGGTAAGGTGGTCTGAAAAGTTTCTGACCTAACAAAGCTTTTATTTCACTGGCTTTTATTTATTTTATTATCATCACTTCATGCTGAGGTCGGAAACTTTTCAGACCACCTGTGTAGTTATAGACATTATAGACTTATAGACGTAGAGACATGGGTATGTCTCTTCTAAAGAAGTCACTTTTTTTTTCGCACATCAATTTTTGTGAGAATAAATAATTTTTCGCGTATATAAAAATTTATTTTATTGTACGATTATACCAAATATGGTAATGTGGAAGATCATTTAGTGGAGAAAAGAATACAGTAAATTAAAAGAACGAATAAAAAAAGAATATATTTGAAATATTATAATAAAAATAATTATGAATATTCACTTACTAGAGTGGCTGTAAAATATTGTTGAACATGTTTTCTGGACTCGAGGTCAGCCTGAAACATTGAATAACCTCAAAAGGAATTTCCCCAAAATACAGGAAAACAAAATTGGAACTACCCCAAATTGCGGATGAAAAATAGTAAAGGTCATAACTAACTTTTCACCTCACCGCTTCTCCGAAAGCAGGATTTAAAATATTTTTTTGGCGAAATAAAAGCAGAAGTTTTTACACATGATTAATTGACATTGCACAAGTTGTCTATGGGCGGACATTATTAAGAACTCCCTTCTTGGAAAAATTGAAATGTATTCGTCCCAGCTGAAAATATACCGGACAGTAGTGCCAAGTATAAATTCATATTTACTCATATCAGTACGGTTGTTTCAGTGGCTACTTCATTATAAGAAACCTTCAGAAAAATGTTATTTTCTCAACTTACACAGATATATACCAACAATAAAAATATCTTTCCTATTTTGTTCACTTTAGTTGTCTGTTCTTGACTCGGCTGAGAATGATTTTTTGTTTTTTTTCCGGTATTTCTTTCTTATTATTGAAGCCTATAAAACTCAGCAATTTAAGACGCTCAGCCACTTCTTCATCACTAGTCCTTTTTTTAATAGCCCTTTTAATATTAAAGTATTGCTCTTAAATAAATAAATTAAATAAAATTTAGTTACGAATGTAGATTTGGCATGAAGCGTTTGAGTCAATAACGAAGGCGATCACTATTACTTAAAACTCGTATACAACAACAACTTATAAACATCAGCGCATTCAATAGCTTACGCTACCATTGTGTCAACAAATTAACACTCAGGTTGTTTACATTAATGTAAATATATATATATGTGTAATGAAAGTAATCTCTCTTTAATTTGAATTTGCCGCACTGCTTCCACTGGCTGCCACCAGATGGAGCAGCAATCAGATAGAGAAGGTTATGTTAGGTAACAAAACTTGTAAATAGTGAATAGAAGTGATAGTTATAAACTGTAATTGTCGTTTTGTAAGACAATTATTGAAGGTGGGGTGAATAAACTGAAATCAGTTTCTCTGTAAACAAAGTTAGCAATTTTATTCACTATATATTATATTATAACAATTATTAATATTGATTTACACAATCTTACCTGTAAACAGAAACTGATTTCAGTTTATTCACCCCACCTTCAATAATTGTCTTACATATATATATATATTACCTTTTTTTAAAATTGTAGTGCTTGATGCCGGAACATGTAAATCGTTGACATTGTGTATGATACACTCGTAGTTGTTGATAAAATAATTATGAAGAGAATCGAACTTAATTTAACAACACACAGTGAAGATATAAAGACTTTAGGTTAACAGCTGCACAATTGGAGATCACATTTATTGCAATACAAATATAAAAATTTGTATAAATGTACACTTGTTTGTTGTAATGAATAGCTTTTTTTTTTTTTTTTTTTTTCCTGAATAATAGGAATTTTATAATATATACTTAATTACTTATTGCCTAGCAAGGCAGATTGTAATTTTAGCACAATAAAGGAATTATATATTTCTATATATATTCTCCTTCAATTAATCTTTTTCTTTGTGAGTACTTTGGGGCAAAATGTTCATTAATTCCCACTAACTACACTAGGTTCGCTATTATTTCCTCTGATTTTAATCTTTTCACTATGTCGATCGACCCACATTGTAAAATTCAAATGCATCACCTTCGGTGGTAAAATTATCAGAGCAACGTGAATCAGGCAAGATTAAAACAAAATAATGTAATCTGTTTTTGTTAGTTTCTTCAATTTGTGATATTTTGTCATTTCACTGAAAAGAGTTACAATATCACTTATTCGGTATGATTTGAAAGTAAAAAAGGAAAATAATTCAGAGGCGACATAAGACGAGCGATTCCGGCTGTGGTACAGAACACAACCACAGAGCGGAGACTGGAATCCTAATAATTGCAGAAGACTGGAGGATTCCAGCACCATATGGAAATGGCTGCCTTATTAACGCCTCCAGCGTTCCAAATGAGCGCTCCAACTATGCTCAGCTTTGCAGTTGCTCTCAATAAAGTTTTTAACAGCCCTCCTGCTGTGGGGTGGGATTCAATGCCGTACTCCTCCCCTCCCTCCCACTTAATGTATGTATGAGATCTAAGAATTTAATTAAAGTGGTCGTTTAAATTTAACATCGGTCTGGCAGGGGTCTGCCCGCCCCTTCGGTGCTTGATGACTAGTAATAACTTCAACTTTTTAGATGACGATCAGTTTAATTTCCATCACTTGGAGTGAGCTCGGTTAGTAGTTTGAGCTCAACGCTTTAGGAGCAAGAGGAGAGGGTCATCGCGAGGGTACCAAAATATTCTAAGTACATCTCAAGAAATTTAACATGAAAATATTGATGCTGGGGTTTATTACTCTAGAAAATCTACTACTATTATAGTTTAGCATTTTACTTCATAACACTTCATCTAAAATATTTTTGATTTCAGGAAAAAGTGAACAAACAGTATTTTACTATACCAATAAAACCTAAGGTTGGAAGTACACCTCTCAAAGGAATATCTACTTTGCAAATTATTTTAATAAAACTAATTACACTCCATATTATCTTAGTGATTATTACAATGTTTTAAGCCAATCGGTAAATTTTTACGTACGTTAATATAAACCAGGTCGGCGAAAATTAAAGCATTTATGTTGCAATTGCTATAATCCAGTTATTATGTTTAATAAGAAAAAATAACGCCCAAATTAAACTTTTAATTTTTTTCAGCTTATTAGAAAACTAGGCAAGGAGCAGTAAGGTTTGATAGAAAACAGGGAGTCGACTGTGAAAAGAACTATCCAATATAGCAAAGGTCTGAGGAGTCAGCCCTGACAGACCCCATCCGAAGTAATATTAAATCAGTTATTGGTTTCTTGGATCAATGTGCTTCTTCATTCTGTCCTATCTCTTACACGTGTCTCTTCCTAGTCATTTTATTATTAAATAATATATACATATAAGAGTAAGAGTAAGAGTAAGAGTAATATATCGTCAAATTTTATTTAATTTTCTAATTTTATTCTGTTAAGATATGATGTCAAGTTCGATCTGAAATGTGACAGAATAGTTACCACAACTGTCAGTTACCCTTAGGCATAAAGTTATGTTCATGTTTTCATGGTGTTGTGATGATCAATGCGATTTCTTTAATGTAGTCAAATAATAAACTCAAGTAAATAATCCACAATATTGAAGTTGATGATCGCAAACGATGTTTATTCAATTGGAAATACATTTTATTTCAAAATAGATCTTTTAGCGTTTATGTTAAATTAGATAGGTAAAAAAGAGAAATATTATTTTATAACCTATTAATACTGACATACTCTTACTATTATCGAGGAATAGAACAGTTATAATAAGACACTCAATGTTAAAACAAGACTAACGTAATATCCATCACAATTTTGCCGTTCCAAAACCGTTTTATAGATCTGCTACAAATCTCTACAACCACTATAAATATATAAAGATATACCCTGGTTAAAGGCTCAATTTACTGTTATTCTTATCACATTGAAACTTTACATCTCCATTCATAGGTAGCCCTAAAACAAATTCGAAAAGTGCAGCAGAAAAACAAAAATACGTAAACTCAATCTTCCAGTTTTATTCCTCAATCACTGTCAGTTCAAATTAGTCAATCGCAAAAAGACGTTTCATATATTATACCACACGGCAATTTCAAATAAAATCCAATATTGAAGTAGAAACCATCAAATAAGTTGGTTTGAAGCTTCGCCATAAATGCGGCTACAACTGGGGATTTCAGTTATCACAAAACTTATGTAACAAACCAGCATATTTCAAAAATGTGCGTTCTTTCTCAGACAAGTTACACTTTTACTGCTTCATGACCAGCATTTTTTTTTTTTTTTTCAGGAAACTGAACTAATACTGAGAAAAAACTGTTATGCTCATGAACACCTGGGTATGTAATCAAGTACCTACTTGAAGATTATGACATCACATAAATAAGTTGTAAGAGTCACTAGGGGCGTAAGTCAAACAAGAACGAAACTATCTATGCTTGAAAATTCATGTACGAACTTGTGCCGATCCGTTTTGATTCGTGATAACGATACTGATCGATTAGTCTGACACGGCATGCATAGTTGGGAGCACTGAAGTAATTACTAAAGTAATTACACGTGCTTTAATTGTTCATATTTAGACAACGTAATTGAAATGTGTGGCAAAAAGTTAACTGAATATATATATATATATATATATATATATATATATATATATATATATATATATATATATATATATATATATATATATATATATAGTTAATGCTTATCGGGTTTAGAATTCAAAAACAAAGGAAAAAAAGGTACAGAGAAACAACACGCATGAAAGTTAGAACTAGACTGTTTATTTCAAGTCTATAACCCTGTATATTTACATTCGGGATGTTTACATCCCGACGTTTGGGGATTAAGGTTGAATACTGATGCTGCCCGGAGCTTAACTCCCCCCTGCCGGTTTACGCACACCTCCTCGTAAACTATGAAGTCTAAGTCTGCATTGAGGACGGCTTAGGCGATATTACGATCACTCTCCTAATCGTACTAGGTAGCGAAGGCCAGCCCAAACAGTACACAACCTGTAATCCCTTACATTCGGTCGTATTCCTAAGACACTTACTTATAGTCCAAATAGAACGCTGCCTCCAACACTGCAGCCACAAGTGACAAAATCAAAAAAAACAATCACATGGCTTATTACTCACAGAAAACACAATGGCATCTTACACGCTACGCTAAATCAATAATTCTACACAGCCTGTGTACATTCTAAAAAAACAACAATAGGAACTACAAAAAAAAAATACTTCTACAAATGGTACAAAGTGTGTATGTATAGCATACCAAATTTGGATACGTGCAGAAGCGAGGACACTCCAACTCACTTATGGCCTGCACCCTCCCCCCCTGGTGGGAGTTTTAACTGTTCGACCTAGACGGTCCTCGTATCTTACCGACTCTTTGCTCCGATTATAGCCAATTTTACGATATACAATCGTCCCAATTTTAAGGTCCCCCATTCCATCCCGGACTTTGAAGTTTACCCGAGCCACTTTCTTGACCTTCTCCCTCACGATCCTGTCACGGACTTTGCCCCAATGTTTGCCGAGTTTTAAGTGAGCACTTAACATTTGCTCCGCCATTCCCTCGTCCACCACCGTCTCTGTCCCGTTTCGGCGCCTCCCGCGCAGTCCGAAGAGGATCTCGAACGGCGTAAACCCTGTAGTCGAGTGGATGGAATGATTGTATGCCACCTCTGTCTTCGGCATCGCCTCGTTCGCCTGCAGACCCTTTTCTACCTGATACACCCACAGGTGGTTAATCAAGGTACTGTGCAGCCTTTCGATGCCTCCGCGACTCTTAGGATGTCCTGGGGTGTTGAGATGACACACGATATCAAGATTCTTCATCTCCGCCCGCACGTTCGCATTATCGAACTCCCTACCCCCATCCGAAGAGATTCAGTCCGGTACCCCATAAAACTGGAACCACGCTCGTAATGCATGTAAGACGGCGTTGGATGACTTATCTTGTACGGCATACGCCATAGCTACCTTACTAAAGGTATCTATTGTCGTAACCCACTTATATCCCTTCCAAGTGAATGTGTCGATCTGTAGTTCACTCAGTGGCGTCTCTGCTGTGGGTGTTTCCTCCTGTTGTCCCTGTGGTGGGTGTCGATCATATTTAGTCTTAAGACATATAACGCAAGTTCCACAATCTCTTGGATCGTCTTCTTCATACCCCACCAGAAGTACCGCCGCTGTAATGCTTGCAAAGTCTCCTGCGCACCGCGGTGGTTCGTCTTCCCTTAATGGTAGGCAAGCGTTACTTCCCGCTGCCATTCCTCATCACGCAGTGTCTGGACTATCGACAGACAACGAGCAAACAATCGATCAACTCCCAGTTGTTCTGTTCTCCATAATTTCTTGATCTGATCCCACACTGTCGCGTTGCCGACAAATAGAAGGTAGGTCTTCCCTGGTCTGGATGCATCTTTCAATGCTCGGCAACTTTGGTCGCCCTTGACACCCGGTTAGGACCAGATTGTCGTGATACGATTCTTGCCATAGTTTTCATGCGTAGCCCGCATCGGGCCGGACGTATGGTTCTTCCAAATAATTTGCCGCCATTTATCGTTAATGATACCCTCGATCGTCTCCATTTCCACCGGACGCTCTCCGGCAGATTCTTCCACTTCTTGGCGTTCGCTCCCATCGCTATCGTCCCCGGTACCGTGACTTCCATCTTCCCCGGGCGCCCATTCCTGGATAAATTGTCTGTGATCCCCGGACGTTTCCCCCTCCTCGACTGAATTTACGGTAATCGCTCGGGATAGCCAGTCCGCCACTACATTGTCCTCCCTGGTTTGTATACAATTTCCAGGTTGTATTGTGACAAAAACTCCTTCCAGCGTGTCACCCTGGCGGATGATTCCTTAAGCTTCTCCACCCATTGAAGAGGTCTGTGGTCCGTATGTACTCTGAATCTCCGCCCGAAGACGTATGGATGAAAATGATCAATAGCCCATATGATGCCAAGAAGTTCGCGCTCAAGGGCACTGTACAGTGTCGGTCAGTCTTCGACTCGCTTACGCCACTGGTCGCTCCCCCCCATTCCCTCCTACGACAGCACCGCTCCCAATGCATACTCACTTGCGTTGGTGGTGATAGTGAATAACTTCTCAAAATCGGGAAACGACAGGATTGGTTCCTCTTGCAGTCGAGCCATGCATTTTCGAAGGTTTTGCTCCATAATAGGTGTAATCACTACCCGCCCCCCCCCTTCCGCAGCAGGTTACTGATGGGTACAAGATACTCTGCCATGTCTGGCACAAAATGCCGATAGTAATTAAGCATACCTAAAAGTCGCCGATGGCATTGACGTCTTTCGGCACCGCCATCTTCCGAATTGCGTCAACGTTCGCAGAATCTAGCTGGACTCCCTCCCTCGAGATGGTATGCCCTAAGAAGTTGATCCGATCCTCTCCCAGCGAAGATTTTTCCATCGACAATTTTAACCCGAATTCACTTAATCGTCGGAATACCCTCCGGAGATGTTCAATGTGTTCAGATTCTACTCGGCTGAAGATTAACAGATCGTCCATATAAATGTGGCCTACCGCCTCGTCAATCCCCCTCAGGATTTCGTCCATCAATCGCTAGAAAGTAATCGGAGCGTTCTTCAAACCAAATGGCATCCGAGTGAACTCATAGTGCCCCCTCTCGAAAGTAAACGCTGTTTTGTGTTGATCGGTAGCGCTCATTTTGATTTAATGGTACCCTGCTTTCAAATCCAAGGTGCTAAATATTGTGGCTCCATTCAGTCTGTCGAGAATGTCTTCAAAACGGGGAATCGGATACTTCTCATCCGTTGTGTTCTCATTTAATTTTCTAAAATCGACGACGATTCTATATCTCTCCTCCTCCGCTCCCGGTTTACTCTTCTTTCGTACAGCCCACAGAGGACTATTACAAGGTGATGTACTATCCACGATTATACCCTGTCGTCTTAAGCTGTCGATTTCTGTCCGGATATGTTGGCGGAGTGCCTGCGGATATCGTCTCTCCTTCACGTACGTTATTCGGTTGGATTTTAATGGGATTTCATGTACTGTCTTCCCTGTTTCCCTAAGCATATCACCCTCCACGTAAAAAATATCTCTGAACTCTTTACGTAAGCTTTCCCTCCAGTCCACAACTTTCTTGACTGCCCCAATCCGCGCACTCCCACCTCTTCCGGTCCCCTGACATTGATAACTTGATCCGCCACTCCTTTTCCTTGTTCTCTACAAGCGCGCCTACCCGTCACAATAAGTCACACCCCACTATTACTTGGTACTCCGGCGGCATGTACTCCACAATATGTACGTTAATATCGCCCTTTTTTTCGCCCATTTCTCTAAATTCACGACCGCCTCTCCCACCACTTTACACGGCCCGCCCAGTGTAATTCACTTGCACTTACATACCTTGACCTGGAGTGCCCTCTGCTTGCCATACAGCCGCTCCAACGCACCGCGTGACATTATGGTATTGGAGTTTCCTGTATTCACCAAGCACCTCTCTCCCCCCTCGGCTCTGATTTCTGGCAACTCGCACAGTATCCCTCTCACTGTATTACACTTTAGGGTGCGGTTGCCACTCTGCTGCCACCCTCCTCAGGCTGCCACACGCCGCTCCCATCTTCTCGAAGTAGTCTTCTTTCGCTCATGGTCTCGGTTCCTGTCGCGAGCCAGCTCTTCTTCTTTCGTTTCTGACGTTCCTGACGCCCCTGAAGATTCATCAGCTGAAAATCCATTACCCCTGGGTGATATCTTCCTTCTTTCCCGCATGGTTTGCGTATTCACTTCCATGGGTTCTGCCCTATGAACATCTCTCCTCCGATACATGTAAGGTCAATGCCTAGCGATATGCCCCTCCTCACTGCACTCAAAACATTTTGTGCGGGGGCACTGTGCCACTAAATGACCCGTCTTCCCGCACCCATGGCATTTGCTCTCTTCTCTGTGGGGTCCGTTTCTGGGTTTCACCACCATGAACCTCCTTTCACCTGCCGCTCCCCTGTCCCTACCGGTCGTTGGTGTTTCGATTTTTTTCCAATTCGATTTAGGGACCCTGGTTGTCCTGTACACTATCCGGCTCCATTCTCCCTCATCCTTCTGTATCCTCGATTCCTCCTCCCTGGCGCTGGTGTCAATCATGACTTGGACACATTCGAGGAATGAGCGCTCATTAGGGAATACCTCTTTTCTCCCTGTTTCCTTCGCCAACTGTACCTTCAGTATAATAGACAGAAATCACATTCTGCCCTCTACCTCTTTGATGCTCATTGTCTCTCTTATTTTCTCCGTTATTTGATTATAACGGGTTAGAAGACCAGCGGCATAGTGGCCGCTACTCTGCCTTGATGATTTTGTCTCCCGGAACATCTGGAAAATATCTTCTTCTGGGGTCCCTGCTCCATATGCTTTCTTTAGCCGCATCTTCACCGTTTCCCACGACGTTTCCTCATCCACTTTGATCTGGTTTAGAATCCTTCTCTTGACCCGACATATCAGGGCCGCTCTTAGTGACTCTGCATCCCTGGGGTCCAGAAGATTTTCCTCTGATTTTGCTAGGATTAACGCAGTGCTCGCCTTACTGCGTTAATCCTCCCTTCATAAATTGGTTAAGTTCTCCTAATTCGCCAGTAAACCATTCCAGCTCTGAAATTGCCTTTCTCAGATCTTGAGTGTTCATCGCTTCCAATCTCATCAACGCAAGGGTGGCAGCATGAGCTTCTGGCAAAACGCCCACCCTTCTCGTTGCTACATGTTCCACGCCATCCGCTACATACAGAACAGGGGGTCGTAGCACGCCTCCTTCCGCCATTTTTTCTTCTCTATCCACTCTTTGATTGAACACGGCAAAAAGGAGAAGAAAAAAAAAATCGAACAGACGACGTATAGTTTTCTTCACACTCCACGAATCCCGGGTTTCGGCACCAGTTAATGCTTATCAAATCAATTCAAAAACAAAGGAAAAAAAGGTACAGAGAAACAACACGCATGAAAGGTAGAACTAGACTGTTTATTTCAAGTCTATAACCCTGTATATTTACATTCGGGGATTAAGGTTGAATACTGATGCTACCCTGAGCTTAACTTATATATACATCCATAAGGTGTATTTATGTTTGATTGTGCCAAACCGTTGGAAGAGGCTCTGCTTTTAAATAACTAAATGGCGTAAAAATGGTACAATCTATCAGAAATCCGGTTCAAAAACACCGAAGCTAAGTTCATACCCTTTCTGTTGGTGGAGTGTGATATTTGACAGATAATAAAATGTTATTTAATTATGCATAGCATAATTAATATTACTAACCAACCGCTTTTACTTAATTTTACTACTTAGACATTTACCGGGAAACATTTACAAAAACTACTACGAGATTTGAGGTTTCCCACCTTGGTTGAAGTGATCAAAAATATGAATTGAAAGGTATCCAAAAAAAAAAGTTGAGGAAGCAAATAGGAATCACGGATTTAAAATTATTATGCGCGATATTAATAGGGGTTTTTGATAAATATTTTAATATTTGTTTAAAAAAGGATTTTCAGCTACATAAATTGATTTAACAAATAAAATCTTCAACCGGGGCACACGTGGCGCCTCAACACAACTCGTCTTCTGATTGGAACACGTGGATTGATCGGAGCATATAGGTAAAAACCATAAAAAAAAATCTCATCAACTTTTTCCTTGCCCATATGGAATAATAATTGAAGTAAATAAAAAAAATAGTTCTTAAAATTATAAAATAAAATCATTTAAGTAATGAAAAAAATCGCCAAACCGATCCTTTCTTAATTTTTTTTTAATTACATGAAGCCTCTTCCCAACAAGGTATTCTATTCTCAAAGTTCTTCACAGTTTAACATTTTGGAGAAAGCTGAACACTGTTATGCGTGTAATCCACCACATGGATATAATATAGGAAATAACAGTATTAAGAGATATAAATCGATTATATATGGGTCAGGAAGATGTAAGGGTTCTTGCCGACGGCCTCCAAAAGAAGTCTGACGGACAAGCAAAATCATTTTGCCCACCCAAGGATTAGAGAAGAGATTAAAGCAGGTGAGCCGGTGCTCAGAAAAAAGAAAGGTGTGAGAATTCGAGTTTCTCCAACTCGCTTGGCCAAAGAAGGTATGAAAAACAAAAACCTTTTCAAACAAAAACAAAGTTGAGAAAATAGATCAATGCAGAGACTAAAGAACGCTCGCTTCGAGATGAAATCAGCAAGTCGTTGGGCGAGAAACTTTCCTGTGAAAAAGGAGAGACAAGAGGAAGCTCACTCTCAGTTCTGGGAGAAGGCCGTGGACGAAAGACCTCACTTATTTCTAGACTGAGGGAGAGGAAGGAAGGATTCATTTTTGGGAGGACGCAGATTGGGTCTCAAGACATTTGACATTTGAGAGGGTCTTGAGGCATCCCCGACAATGAAAGCACCGCTGTAATTGTGAGCATATATTTTAATATTTAGTTGACAAGGGTTGTAATTATTCATCGTATTTTCTATTTCATTTAATATTTTCAAACAATATTTTAAAACACATATTTTATTGTAAATTCTATCTGACTAACTAAATATCATTCATTGATCACCATGCTAAATTAGTAGATAATTTAAACTTTGGTTAGAACTAATTGGGACAAGATTAATTACAAACTATATTAAGCAATTTTATTTTTATTCGGATTGAGCGTAGAGGCGTGTTTCTCCGGGTAAGGTAGGTAAAAATAAATAGGTATCGATAGATGGATACATGAAATGTATTTTCCTATAGTTTGGATATATTTGCAAACACTAAATATATTGGTACTATATTTGTATCAAAAATACATTAGACCACGACGGGAGGTAGCAAAACACCTTTTGTTCTCTTTCTCATCCGATAACATCGTTTTTAAGCCATTCGTGATATCGAAATTTCCCCTCTTAATTTGATAACTTGGTCATTCTACTAACACGTGTTGGTAACACTTAATTTAGCACTGTATTGCTCAAGGAGTTAATATTCATTATAATTAGTATTCTCTATTATAATAGTATTCTCTCAGAACTTATAAGCACACTTTTTTGTTTTCCTCAAGAATTTCATGACTGGAGGACGTCAGTGTACATATACAAATAATGTATATAATTTATGTAGAAACATCCGTTTAATATTTTAATTTCTTATAAATTTGTAGAAATAAAAAGAGTACAATACATACCTAAAGCTCATTTAAAAGCTTGATAAATAAATGAAACCAAATGATTGAAATGATGACATATAATGGAAATCTATTCACTAGAATTTAATTACTTATTACTAGTATGTAATTGTGTAATTGTGAAGGTAACACAAATGTTTAATTACAGTGCTTACACAGATTTAGAAAAGGGTGAGGCAATCCTATCCGGTGATTGCTCTGATCGTTGGTATAGTGGGCCCTCGTCAGACCACATATTGGCAGTTGTTGCCCTCTGCCTAGAGGGCGCGCCATCAGGCCCTCTCACACAGCCCTAGTTAACATCAAAACTTTTTAGTGAGCCATTTCTGTATTGTCTATATGACCAAACAGTCAGTTAACAATCGAGAGAATATCGATTACAAATGACTAGAGGCGTTCAAAAACTGAAAGATGAGGGTAATTGCAGCTATATTCAGAAAAAAATTACTACCTTAAGAATTATAAAAGAAGGGGTATCATATAAAACTCATTTTAGATCCACTTAACAGGAATTTCAATAACACCAAATATTTCTATTGATTTCAGCCTAGAAATTTAGTAAGCATAAGTTATTATACTTACTTTAATTTGTAAGTATAAGTTAAATAAATTGTCATTCTATTATATTTTTATTTCGTTTTATTAACTTCCACCAATAAATAAAAACAACTATGCTACTAATAAATTTAAATTATTAGACTTGGGAAATGTAGAATGGAACTCGAACAGAAAAAACATTACTCCTCATTCTGGTACCTCAGGGAGAATATTCCCTATGAATGACAATACGAAACAGTATATCAATAAGAGAAAAAGTAGAGTGAACTGAAGATTATACCTTAGAAGAATAAACCAAGGAAAAAAGGAAACTTTCCAGAATACCTTCCAATAAATAAATAAAAATCGTAAAAATATGGAACAGTAAAAAAATCGATGAACATATTATACGTGTGTGTGTGTGTGTGTGTAAACAAATGTTGGATAAATATTAGCAGGGACAAATATATGAGTCTCTAGCTATCAAGCGACTGTGAGTAGGTGTTCTGTCCGAACACCTCCGGAAGGCTTTAAAGGAACGCAAAGATAAAAGTATGTCGGACGTTAAGAGGGAGAGAATTATCTCTCATTATTATCTGTAATGAGCCCGCAAAAAAAGAACGGTGGAATGCTGAAGTTCTATGGGATGGAAAATAAAAGAAATATTCACCAAATATTAAACAAACTATATTATCGGAGCATATTAGCAGTTTCCAGTTGGGAGAAATCGAGTTAGACTTCAGGAAACCACCTGGTATTCGGTAGTGAGTACCTAGATGTAATAGCGTCTGAACATTAATTGGAATGTCGGGGGGGGGGGGTTACCTGGCCATGACTGTTATTATTTATCTTTAAGCAGTAATTATTGAAATCTATACCGGTGTCATTAAATACTGAGAGATAGCAGTTATTAATAAAAATTATAATTAGCTAACCTCGTGCTTAAATTAATAAACGCTATAAAGTTTAAATCCACATAAGTATAGTCAATATGAACCCGACAGGTTAGCACGTGAAGACACCTCAATGACCAATGTTGCTACAAGAGCCAAAAGAGCGTCATGTTGCTATCATAAAAAAACTATTTACAAAAATAAGCAATGTTTATGAGAGTTAGTCAAAAGAAGACTTTTTTAACTGACCAAGATCAGCAATTTAGTAAAAGCAGGGTAAATTACTCCAGACTTATCTGTTTGTAAATAACATACAAGTATCAAGGACATTCAAGACTGTTTGAACTGATAACAGTTTTAAAAAATCTGAAAAATCAAGTCAAGGACATATTCATAGTCCACCGTTATTTCTAAAAGAAAACCTGCTAGAAACTCCGGCTTTTGAAGTTTTATAATCAAATTTCAATCAATCACTATAACCTCACCATATCTTGTATAGTGTATAAAGTTCTAGTAAATGTACCTATCAAACGGGCCTTAAATGGTTTCTTAAAAGTATAGATTTTCTAACTACCTACCTGAAAAGAAAGTAGAGAATGAGGTTTAAGTCCAACTACAACCTTCCTTTTTTCATTTCACCACCAGATTGAGTATTTTTCTCACTGTGCGACACATGACTGACAGGTGACAAAAAAATAAATGAGTAAGGATTCATTCAAGTCTTTAAAACAGCTAATAAATTTATTTCGTAATTATTATATATATGTTTTCGGGCTATCTGGTCAGGAGTGACTTGTAATTGTAGAAATGAAGATTATTTTTTGATGAAGCAACATTGAAAATAACATATCAAAGAGCAAAATGTTTTACAGCCCCTTTCGCGAGCTATGCTTCCGGTCTTATGCGTCCTTTTTGCTAAATTCGGCTGAAACAAAAGAAACTTCCACTTGACACCAACCGTTTATTCCAATCTCACAGATTCGTCACATCTATCGTCCCCCCATCCCCCTCCCCATTCCGACAGTAATGGACGTACCAACGGACTCCTGCCTACCTGCGGTTGGTCCAAACAAAAATTCAAACCGAACTACAAAAAAAATCCTAAAAGAAAGGCTTAGCCTACACAGACACAGGCTGCAACGGTTTAGCTGCAGTGTGGAGGGTGGGACCGATTGCGCTTATATTGATTCAGCCGTTCTACGCTAGCTGTAGCCACCTCGCAGCTTTTTTACTAGACCTCTTTATATTTTAAATATTTTTCCTTCGTGTAATTCGCTTCGATTCTTCAGACATATTCCACCGATCTTTCGGAACTACTTGAAGGTTTCTTTTTTATGTGAGTCTCGCTCCGCTCATCGATCCCTCAGCTAAACTCCTCAGAGTTTATTCGACACATAACAGAGTTGATACAATTTAATACAAGTTTTAATGTATCACCAAGATCAGATTTGTATCATTTACTTATCATCACAATTCGGTGATGATGACACCTGGTCTACTGGTCATGCCACAACCAAAGATCAATGTAACATAATAGGACATTGGTTTATTTTAAAACCAAAGCTTTGTTCACCTATCAAAACCTATGTTGCTATTATATACCAAAACTTTGTTGATTCTATCTGTCCTGCACGGACTACTTGAACCTTAATGGTGTTTTTGATAATAAAAAAAGTGTTTTTCTTTCACTTGGAGTAGAGAAAAGGAAATAAAAGGCAATTCAACAACATCATAAACAATATGTTATTTATGATTTATCCTTTATAACAATTGGAAAAAAAAAAAATTATCCACAATCTTAATTCAACCGTTTTTGTTTTCTTTCAGGCATGATACTTCATATAATAGCTCCATTTGATACCCCAAAGATTTTTTGTAAGCCTTAGAATAAATAATAATGGATGAATTACGTGTAATAACAAAAATTTTTTTCGATAATATTAAGTAGGGTAATATTAAGTAGTAGGGTAATATTAAGTAGTAGGGTAATAATAGGGTAATATTAAGTATTATAGATTTCAGCTTCTTGATAAATAATACGGCCATAGTTGTAGTTGGGCAATAAGGGAACATAATGAAAACCGCAAATCAAACTGTATACAATCGTTTTCACAGCCACAACAATGTTTTTTTATTTTATGAAACAATAATGGAACACACTTCTGTTACCATCTTCATGGTATAGTTGCATGCCTGATGAATGTAATCAGGTTTCTGGGTTCGAATCGTCGAAGTAATTTTCTGATGTTGAAGACACCCGTCAGGGATTACTCATCCTTGTGTCAAAAAATGCGAATAGTCAATCAAGATAATGCCTGCAATGAAATATAACCTGCTATTGACTTAAATAGTTATCTTATCACCGTCTACCAAAAACCCATAGCAGTCCGGCTGTTTCTATTCAAGGGATATTGGCTATGATTGTTTTCATTTTGTTCAAAAGCATGAAAATAAAACAATAAAAGAATGAAAGGCTGCATCGATTTTTAGCAATCATGACATCAAATTATATAGCATATGCAAAATTGGACACATCCTACTTTGCTATTTTTCGACTAAGTGCTCTAAAATATTGAGAAACACAAATAAATAATTCTTTAAAACTGGGATTGGATGTTCTCATCAAAATCAGCTCAAGATTCTTCAACGCTTTTTGATGGCGAAAGATTGTCTGAGATACCTCGGAACTATGGAAACCGAGCCAACACCTGCACGAGGTACTTGAACTGCTAAGATTTAATACAATAGAAGCATGTCAAGTTCGTCCATTAATTGCTTCAGCTCAGGGATTCAGTATCAACTCCAGTGCCGGACCAAGAAATAAGCGGCACCGCAGCCCCACCACAGTTGGTTAGGCTGGAAGGACCAATCGGAGGGCGCGAGCCTTCTAAATAAAATTAGATATAATGTATGCATATAAAAAAAAGTAATAATGGAACCACGCCGAATAAAACGGAGCGGGCCGACAGACAATGATAAAAGAGACTTGAGAACAGTGACAGAAGAAGACTTAGCATCTTAGCGGCCTTAGATGGACTAGCCTTCATTAGGGCGGGTAGGGGAGTTTTTTTTTATCGGTGGGGGGTCTTTTAAACCCCTTTATCTCCCCCCTATTTCCTCTAATACCATCAGCTGTCGAAAGAAAATGAATGAAAAACTAAGAGGAAATGTAGCAGACCATTGTAGGGGTAGGGGAAGCTCATTTGCAATTCTTTTCATGGTAATGTATGCATTTCACAAGTGCTCTTGGCGACTGTTCAACTAACTGCCAGAGATGTAGGTGTTATTTCTTGTTTTTTATTCGTCCGTTCGCGGTAGTTCTCAGCAGATGATATAGGCGGCACTTATTTCTCGACGACAATCGCAGTATTGAAAAAGAACAGAACAAATATGTGTTTTACAGAGACGCATTTGCCAAAACTGCAATGCGGTTGTGAGCACCTATTTGTAAAAATAATGTTTGTTATTTCTCCTTTAGTGACCTTAAAAAGTTTATTTTAACTCTATGGGTTTATTTTAGAATAGAGTGCAAGCAGTAATTATATCATCATCGATGGTAAAATTTATGAAATTAATATTCAATATCTTTATTAGAAAATCTTATAAATATAATTGTGAGCATGCCTACTATAACTATTTCTATAGATGAGTATGTAGTTTCCCTTCACTAACCGTTCTTAAGAAATGAGCCACTAACATCCCGTTCTCGTTTTTTATTTTCAGAAAACCTTGCATTTTTTGTCTGTAGTGATTGCTTGTAGTCAAATTTGTGTGTTTTTATTATTAATAATATTGGGATTCATACCACACAAAAAATGATAATATACATTTTTATAGTAATAATATATATGATATGAATATTTACTGTAATGTTTGTTTATATTTACTATGTTTCCAATATTAGAGGCTAGTTGTAGATTAATGATAAATTCTAATAAAACAAAGAAGCTCTGAAGAAGTTTTTTGCCTAGAAGCCAAAGACTAAACGGTCCCTCTTTTTCTCTTATAACAACGTTCAAATGTATTAAAATATGAGTAGAGATAATAGAATATCTAATCTACTACGAACAAGAAAAAAAACATCAACATATTTACTAATTATAAAACATTTAAAAGTCTACATATAAAATTTTTGTCTTAAAAATAACATATTTTGTAACACAATTATTCTCTATTCATTTGTCTGATTCAAAATCTGTTGAGATCTTGAAATTTAAATTCTGCTTCCATTGACGAAATTATAAGCCAAAATATTGACAAAGATTCTTTATATATTTTCCAGTAGTGTTCCAGTTTTAAATATCTTTTTCAGTATAAGTCCAATTTTCATTATTATTACTATCAATGTCACCATTTTATCACAGAAAGAAGCTATTTAGTACATTTTAAGTCATTCGTATTTTTATATTAATAAAATAACCGGATCATCTGTTGAACAGTCTGTATCATGCCTTAAAGAAATACGAGAACAAGAATCATTTTTAATAAAGTACATTTTGTCAGAAAAACAGTGTCGTACGGTCTTTTGTCAATAGAAAATATTTTCAATAAGGCGTCACTAAAGTTTACTCAATCTAATATTAACACTAGTCAAATTGCAATCATAAAACCATTTCAGGATTTTAGGGTTCCCGTATTATTTACGACTCAAATCAAATCGCAAGCCACACTTGGTCAATTCGGCTACGGACATTATTCATGAGCGCTTATGGTACTTGACTTTATGGTAATGTTAGATGATAGACACGGGGCTGACTATATAATATATTTCGCTCACTAGACCGCTTATAAACCAGCTGCTTCTCATCAATTATTTGTGAGTATTTTAAGGTTGAAAATGTTTGCGTATATATTGCATACATTTATGCATGATTTGCGTATAATTTCCACGAAAATACTTGCAACGCTCTCGACGCTTTTTTTATGGAAATGAATAATACATGAATAATTTTTGAGTTAACGACTTTATTGTAACCTATTTATAATCTTTCAGAATATCAAGTTTTTTTCCTACCTTCATTTTGGTTTAATTTGTTGCCAACGATCATTCATGAATGATGTTTGTCATTAGGTGATTACAAATTTCACCACAACGTGAAAATCAAAGAATAGCCCACAAACCGAAATATGTTACAGCTAAAGATTATAAAGAGTTATTAACCACAAACGTTACATCAATTCAATGAACGATAGAATCTCCTCATCTACTCTAACAGCTGGACATTCATCTAAGACAAACCCACTAGTATATAAGAACCTATTTAAGAAGAAGGTTTCGAAAAAATAAGCCAAAGGACTTTGGGAGAAGGACATCTAGTGACATATTTAAGACATCTAGTGATATCGCCTCTTATTTGTACTTAAAATTGGCCGCTGGAACAGATTCCTATCCCTGCTTACATTTAGTAGTCGTGGATAGTTGTGAGAAGTAAAGTCAAATGTGGAAAGTTCTTGTTGGTTTGAATGACCCGATAGTTAGCCAAGAAAGCTTCGATATCATTTATTTATGTCAGTTTGCATCTATGAATCTTGTCAAGGGTCTCCGCTGTTACATACGTACGATACTGCTGTACTTATTAGACTGAGTACTTGAATCTCTTTATTGTATAAGTTTGCAATTTATTTTAAAGATGAGCAAAAAAAATATTTGACGAAGACATTTATCAATTTATCTGAGTTTATGTATCATAATCAATGGCAACAAACAGTTTGGGAAGGGGGGGGGGTTGTAAAAGGCGAAATTCCAGCGATGCTCCTGCCTTTAAAGTCACATGTAGTTAAATCGTGAATTAGGAACACTTTAGGAGTCGAGTGGTGTGGGCCCTTTGATCACGACCCTTTTTGCTCGATTGCCTCAAAGCTAGAATTGCCTTCTATGGATTTAACTACATCCCTATTCGGGGTCATGCCGTGTATACTACGAGCTAGGCTTTTCATTAGATGGTGCTAATACCGGAAATGAATCAATTACTAGAGTGAATGACATAACTTGAATAAAACTAAAGTAAATGATCAAGCTACTAACTACAGACGATGTTTTGCACCCCGATTCATGGTAATGGTTTTTTGCTAGTAACTAACACTCACATAGTAAGTTCAATAAAAAAAAAGAGTTTTTAGTTGAAGCCCCACCCGTTGCCCAAACTTAGTGTCTATGCAGTCACTTCTATCTTTTTGGCGACTGCACTTCAAGTTCCACACCCGTTCATTTCTCCCAGGATATATGGCCTCAATTCACAAACCTATTCAACAACTCACATGCGATTCAAAATTACACCGTCAAAAAAGTGTGTGGCAAAATAAATTACTTGATGGCAAATGTCACATTAATTTATTGATTGAAAGAACACCATCAATAATTTTAAATCTGTGCATCCTTCTTCTACTCATTAATTATTGAAAATTACAATTTTCTTCTGCAGCATTATTAATTGTGTTGTAAGAATTCATTCATACGTATGTACCATTCCATTCATACCGACATTCATGCAATATGTGTATATTTCTGGAATTAGTATGTATACATATTCTGCCAAGGAGACTCCCATCCCTAGTGAATTCTTCCAGCAAGCCGACGGAAGGTCCGGATGCAGCGGAGCTCCGCCACTTCCCTCCTCAACCATTTGGAGGTCTGGCAAAGACCAGGGCGAGAGCAAGAGAGCCACAGACGCTCAGGTAATAAATGGGGATGATGCCCAGATTATTTGACTTATATATCTATTAATAATATATCGCGAGGCCACCGTCATTTTAGACTAAAAGGAGGATTGTACTGGACAAGGAATTGATAAAAGGATTTGGATGAGCGGATAGGTTTTTGTGGAATTTGGAAAATCTTGAGGCTATAAAGTCATGGGTAGTTGGCACTTGGAGATCTCTGTGAAGGGATGAGTTTTTAAAAGGGTTCATGGACTCCAGTTCTGAGGACTTTGATTGGAATGTTCGGACTCGTTTGATGTTCGAAGGTTTGGCTGTCCCCCATAGTTCTATTTGTAAATACCACATAGGTTTTAGCAAAGTTATATTTGTGAAGTTTGTTTTCCAGTGTAAGGTTAGAGTTTCAGTTAAGTACTCAGTATCTCTGTTTAAACCGTCTGTTTAATTCTTGTCTTTTAAGTCGTGTGTTAGGGTTCCAAGTTACTCTTTTATCTAGCTGAAAAACCTAGATATCTAACAGTATTAGACATGGGAAGTGGTATTGAATTGAAGGTTACGGATGGACATGATCGTCACTGGAGGGTCAATGTAGTGTGAACGCATTAGCCGTCGTTGATCTTGATAGGCCATTGGTTACACGAGTTTTCTATCTCTGCGTGGTTATTTTGGAGTTTGCTGGATTCCATTGACTAATTGGGATGAGACTAAAGAATCAGAGAGAGTCAGCAAAAGTTGCAAGGAAGGTACTAAGACTCACAGGAATGTCAGCAGTGTAAACGGTATATAGGATATAGATGCTGAGAACACTGCCTTGAGGAACTCCTGCTTGTATGGGATAGTAGTTGGAATATTCTAAACAACAACAGACCCAAAAGAACTGTTTTGGCAGATAGGATTGAAGAATTAGAAAGAGAGTCTGCGGCAAAGAGATTTTAAGCTTGTAAAGCAAACGTGCGTGCCATAACCAGTTAAAAGCCTGAGCTACCATTAATTAGTAGGGTGGAAATTTTGTTCTGGCAAAGACCAGTTTACCTAGGAATATATAAAACCAAAAACGTGAGTCATTCACAACAGTAATTCAAATCCTCTAGACTCTTAAATAAAAAAAAAATTCTTCGATTGGTTTTCCTAAACACAGACGAAATGTGGTTTAATTAGTACATAGTTAATACTTATATTTATTTTTCCTATAATTATCTTTATTTTGTTCAAAAGTAACATTGTATTTTTAAAATAGTTGCCAGACGTCAGAATGCTTCTATAGCAAAATCAAAATAAGCTCTTAACTAGTAAGAATAAAATAATATCTCCTTATTTAAAAATAGGAAAATAACAAAACTTAGAACTGACACCGATAATTGAAAACTTAATTGGCTTTACGCCTTGATGTAATTACCTAAATTAATGGAAATCAATTACGTTCTCGTTCCAGTGTTGTGGTTGCATTATCTGCCTCGTGATATGAAAGCATATCTTTCAATTTTCAATTAATGCAGTAAATTTGCCATTGCCAATTAATAGGCGGGAGTGGTAGTTGTGTGGTCTGTTTCAAATAGACATGAACTGTATCACCCGTGTCGAATATTCAGCTAGATATTATATTAATAACTGTTTGATATTATTGGTTCGTCGGTTGGTGATTTCTTTATTTTGTAATCACCATCTTCTTTATTTTGTGGATTAATTTCTGGATTTTTTATGTATTAAGGGTGGCAGTTCACTCGAAGGATTGGAAGCTGGACGCCTGAGTATGATTTATTAATTCACCACATTGCCTGTTGTTGTTGAAGGAAATAAGTTGTCACGCCGGAACAAGACCTGTAGATGAGTCCTGAATCAGCCTGTCAGATGCTTTATGAGTTTCATTTCAACCAAGTTTTTAATTTCCAAAATATTTCTATTTTTAATACAATTTTTTCTTATTTGGTACTCAAGATGTATACACCGCACTTAATTCTGAGAAACGATTTTTGTGGTGATCTTATATTCTTTATACATCGGAAACAATTATTCTTGATTTCGTATTAGGGATGGTATACAGCGAAGCCATAGAGCTTAATTTGTTCGCTTGTAGAGCCATTACGAAGCTGCCCATAAACCCAATTCCACTCCTAATTTAAGTCGAAAATATATTTTGATTTATTTGGATAAGTAATCTTTTTCATCTCTACAATCTTCGCATGCGCAAATAGTGACACCACAAATTTATTAGCTCTCCTTGTTGCTGTCCAAATCAACGTTTTTGGTGTATTTTCCATTTGGTAGATTCATCATCATTTTACCAAAAGGATTTGACTTAAAATTCAGTTCCGTTCCCCTGCTAACCGTATAATAGTTTTCAATAATTTTGTGAAGAGTATCAAATGAAAAATTTTGACAACCTGTTAAAAATATTTAATTTGTGGTTTTGATTCTTCAAATATCTATCAAAAGTGAATTCCCATTTTTTTCGCAACTTTTATTTACATAAAACTGTTACTGGATGCCCCAGAAATCATAGGAAATAAATCAACCTGTGAAAAATAATAAAAAGCCAATCAATTGCTTGTAATTATAATAAACTATTAGCAGGGATGAGAAAAGTTGATCACAATATACAAAAACCGTTCACCTTTTACGTTATTTTGACGATACAAGTTATTTATAATTTTTTTTTACCAGCGTCACTATGCCAATATACTGGACAACGCGCCTGGATTTGAAGCAATATTATTACAAAGTTAGTTAAATTTAACTATAAAGGGATGGTACAAAAAAGTACTATAGTAAAAATGAAACAAGAAAAAAAAACTCATGGAAGGACCTGGACGCTCATTAGGAGTGTAACAACGGGCGCTAACAACCCCACGACCACCCTGCAGATAGTAATGGCGCATAATACATTAGGATTTTTCCTGGCTTGGCCATCTTCAGGCTTCGGTCGAAGATTATCGCAGATTTATGGAAGGCGGCATACTGTGCTGTCCTGATAAATCACCAGCCTCTTCTACCGCTCCTGTTTTCTCCTCGACTTTATCTCTTCTCTATTTCTCTCCCTTCTCCTTTCTTCAAGAGGGAAAGTGGGAATGAACACAACATCCATCAGTTATGTATAAACAACTTAAGAAGTATTTAGATTTGAGTTTTTCCTTATTCGTACTCTTTAGAATCCTATCGGAAATGCAATTTAACTATGATATTATACATTTGGTAAATGAACTGAACACTACATGGCCCACAGATATGTAGCGTGTGCCTAATATTGGTTGGTATTTAGAATTAAAAGAAATTAATTATGGTGGTGGTTTAATTTGTTGACTTTAATGTATGCATGGGTCCACTATTTATTTGCTGACCACATCAGAGAAATTTATTTTATATTTCTTGAACATATTTATTTGTGCCCAAATATTATTCTTTATGGATAATGTCACAGTATATAGTTTTTAATTACATTTTCCTTTCAAAAAATCGTACAGTTAAACCTGAGTAACAGCGCAACTGCGTATGTTATATTTGCATCAAAAGTGCTGACGCCTCATTCAACCTCGCCTCTCACCAGCAAGTAAACATTGCTTTGAGATGATGTCTTAGAAAACCTAAAATGAGCTGCTGTGAGAAGATAACATTTCCATAAAAGCTTAACATTCACCATCCTTCTATGTCTCAAAACGTTTACAGTAACTGTGAACAATTCAGTGGTGTTATGGTAAAAGGAGATAAGTACCTTTTTGGCACATTTCGACAAACAAAAACAAAGAAACTTCTTACGTAATGATCGTAATACATATTATATATTGCCCTCAAATAAAATAACCTGATTTGTAAAAATATTTTGAAGGTTTTTTTGGTGTTTTGCAAACGTAGTAAAAAATGTACCTATCCCCTTTTACCCTAACACCACAGAATTACTAATTTCACCATACGAATCGCGCTGTAACCATTGTCCTAATAGATTAACTTCAGGTATCAACTGTAAACACTAAAGGCATAGTTGTTGAAGGTGATCCTTCAATGAGGATGGCATTCATTGCGCAATCCTAAGTGATTATTGATCAACCGCTGTGTAAGGGTGCAGTTAGGGTCGTATCACCCCCACTCACCTCCTTTCTTCGAACGCTAAGGGCTGAGAATAACTTCGCCAGGACCAGCTTATCTAGAGCCGGCAGGAGATTGTGCGATAGAGGACGGAATCTAAAACAGCTTCAGCCGCTGAAAGAAAACTGTGTAAAAGGAGCGTTAAGATATGCCGTTTTCTCTCGGGCTTAACTTCTTATCGTCACCTTCTCAGGTCCGACCTTCATTACACAGGCAAACACGTAAAGGGACCATTCTAGTACGTTGGCAAAGTTCTATTAAGTGATAGTCCCCTGTTGTTGAAGGTGACAAGTGACAATGAAAAAGTAAAGGACAATATTCCATAAATTACAACTTTTAGACGATTATTATTCATAACAGAAATATATATGGTTTTTTTTTCAATTTTTGCAATTACGTACATCTGAATCGCTATTATTTTTGTGTATTTTTTTAAGAGTGATAGTCGTATTTAACTAAATATTTTGTGACTCACTGTAATATACTACAAACAAATTCAAAGTACACAGACAGTACAGACGTATTTCAAAATCGAAACAAAAAGGCCATCATGCACAAAAGGCTAGTACCACCTAGAGGTAATATTTTTTCGTCTTATACAATATTGTCAAATCTAAACTACAAACCAATCGTAAACAGTAAATATAGCGACGAGTAGACAATGGATGTCGTTCCTCGGACTGATAGCACAACCGCATTGAGCCATTCAGCAGCGTGTAGGAGTAACTTCAGATTGATGGCTGCAAAAGTGGTTACATTCTAAAGCTACCAAACTAAGCTGAACCAACATGAATGATACCTGTGAAAAGTATGGTTGAGTTGTTGAAAAGTAGAGAACTTCATAAATTCGAAGGAATATAGTTAATATTCACGAATAAATTTAAGTGTACTCGTACAGGCATATTCTATCTATTTCCTGAACTTAACAAACATTATATAGATCGAGAATTCGGCGTAACTAACTATAATTTCTTTATCCAACCTGTTATTTCATCAGTTCTCCTTTCTCAATAGGTTTGTTCAAACACATAATTCACGGACTAGTTTTAAACTGGTTTGTGATTATTTACTGAGCATGCACGAACGTTACATGTAGAACATGTTGGAAAGCTTTTTCCAATCTCTGACTGTTGGATCTTTCAGAAAGTTACTTTACAAAACATATGGTTCGTTCATGGCCCGGAAAAAATGTATTTAATAAATTAAAAACACTAAAATTACCCTCTGCTAATAAAGATTATTAACGGCTAATAATTTAAATAAAGTGGATACTCAATTAATAATCGACAAAATAAAAATTAACGATTATTCATTTTACGATTAATAATTTTTAATTGAACTAGTTAATAGTTGTATAACTTAAATTAATTCCAGCGATATTTCTGTTCTTTGTTATAGTGTGTTCTCACTTGAAAGTTACTTGTAAATTTATAAACTACCTTATTAGGGCGAACTGGAAAATAGTGGAGAATGACTGCGCAGGTCTCACCAATCGGTGAATACAATACCATATTGTATAAAGAAGAGAGATTTATTATTTAATTATACCCTTCCACAACCTCCACTAATCATTCAAGATGTGTGATTGTTTGAGTTTTGGTTTCGGGTCAACTTGAATGCAAAGATCCCCCTAGTTTGTATTCATGTTGGAACAAACATTATTTTATGTGTATTGAAACATCTAATAGCTCAGTATTTTTTAAAACCACTACTACAGTATGGTGATCTAGTCGATTGCGCCAATATGTCAGATACAGAAGCGAAGTACTTTGTTTAGTTCCCTATCATTTCGAATGACAATGGTATGCATGCTAATGCCTGGAGCATTACATTGAATTTCATTCAGAATTGCATACACGATATCATAACACATAAATAGTACATTAGTGACAACTGAATGAATATTACTGTACAGTGAGGATCCCAATGAATTACAGGAGGACTGAAGCGGAAGAAGATAAGCCACGGAGGAGGGAGTGGAGACAGATAGAATACAAACAAGAAGCAGGACTAGAAGGAACAGATGGAGAATCAGGATAGTTGGTAGGGTAATTGCTAGAAGCGGCACAGAAGATTTATGCTGGCTGGAGAATTTGCATATATATTAGGGGGAGACACGGCCGTCTTCTAGCACCCAACCACCGCTAATCACTTTATTTGTTTTTAGTTCCCATTTGAAGATTATACGGACTTTAAAAGTAGACACTTCCTTTGATCTCACAGGAGAAGTTGCAAAGATTCGGGCTTACCGTACGGGCTGGGGTAGCATGGAGCGATGGGGGCTCAGACAGTAGAAATGGGCAAAGTTACTTTCTTCAAATAACCGCGGAGAGCCTCGACTTGCATTTGCCAAACCCTTACCTTCCTCCGTCATTATCTTTATAACCAATGACTTAGTCCAATTTGAAAATTCATTAAAACTATAACGGCTTTAGGGCGGCATAGAAAATTGGGTAATCCTTTGGGTATACCAATGAACCGCATTTAAGTACTTGGAACAGAAAGGACCCAATTCCCTATCGTATTGTATTGAAGTTCATACGCCTATCGACATTGAAGACAAAGTTAATTTTATTGGATTGCACAGCCCATCGTAAAGGGATAACAATGTTTTTTTTCTCAGAACAGTAGAATGGCCGGTCTGTAACAATGGAAGCTAAAGACGGGAGTATCTTAGCCGAGTGAATTAGGACCAACGAGACTCGGTTTAAAAGGTTTCACTCGACTTGGGAAATAGGATTAAGTGGACAAAATACTTCTTCCGAATTTTCATTTCTAACGAACCCGAGACCGAAAAGATGTCGCATAATACGGCCTTTGCCCGCCGGGGATCTCCCTCGGGAGAGTGTAATTAAGTTTTTTAATAAAAGTTGTTTATTGTGTTAATGGTCCAGGTGTTCCCCAAGGATAAATTGTAGTCCACCAGGGGCCCCGCCCACCTCACCCCCATGAAAACTTTCCGCATCCGACTTTCCAACCCCCCCACCCCTTCCTGCCTACCAGCCCGCCGCAAGTTTCCTTTTCGACGTAATTTCGCCCCGGGAGGTTAGGCCTGGCTCCGAATAAAAACCAACCCCTTTTCCTCCCCTAGCGGTGTTTTTGTCGTCGCGTCCAGCCTTCCCTGCCTCGTATACTTTGTTTGCCCCATGACCGGTTTTCTTTGCCCATTTTGTTTTTAACATCCTCCGCCTCGATTGTGGTTCTAAGAAAACATTTTAATTAAATTATATCTCTACGCCAGTGCCCTGAGAAAGAGGAAGGAAACCAGTACATTATGAAAGGAACGTTACGTATTAAAATATTACTCTACTATAAAACAACACTTAAAAACTGCCTTTTATAATTATGAGCTAAAACAATTAAGTTAGTTATAGAACTATTTTCAAGCATGAAAGCAACAATTCCTATTTCAAATGTTTTTTACAGGTTGGCAAAAGAAAATCACGAACATCTAATAATATTTGGTTATATTAATAACCAAAATTATTTTCATAAACAACATAGAATAAAATAAAATAAAATGTGTATGAATGAAAACGATTTCAAGGAAAGGAGAAAAGAAGACTAGGAAAATTTTCTGGCTGTATGCTAGATCACATTCTGATTCTATTATAATATATTATATTTCCAATCAATCAGATCCTATTGATCCTTTCCAATTGATCAGGGAAATCCTTTTACCCCATTGCCATAAAGTTTCGCTAAACGGTGATGCTCAAACCTCAACTAAGCGTCGAAATAACGCGGTAAGAGCCATTTCGATTTCTAATACGAATAAGCGTTCTGTAATTATTAGCAAAAAAAAAAAATTGGTGATTAATAATTAGAGCTCACCATATCTCGGAATACTAAAGGATTAAACTATTATATTCTTATATTATATATATATATTTTTTTTTTTTTCAAAACCCCTTTATTTATCAACATTATTTACAAATAGATGAACAAAATTCAATGTACAAGACTTACAAATTCCTCCTCTTGCTGCATACACAGATGAATTCGAAGGAGGGTAGAATTACAATAACAATATTTTTGAAGTTAAAAGGTCAAAATACAATTACTACAGAGGTTAATAATTTATTTATTTTAAAAATATATCTCAAATAATCATTAGCAATAGCTAATATTTTTATTATTTCATTCAAAAATAATTACTTAAGTCCATTAAGATATCCTATTAAGGGTTTCGTTGGCTGCAAACAAATCAATTCGAGATTAGCAAAGGCTTCAAAGACATTTTGTAATTATAGTCTAATTATGTCCCTACTCAATAGAATAGGACAATATTTATTTTTTATTGTCCATGTGATTCCCATCGTTTAGTAATTATAGTACAAATAGGCAGAAAAATTATGTCTCTTAAATTTTATAATCTAATCAATAAAATTTTAATGTCGTGAGTAGTTAAAATGTAAATGCCTTTAGGTCACTCATACTAATCAGTACGAAGAATAGGCGAAAAAAATATGAGTTTCTGGTTTAAAAAAAAAAAAAAAAAAATTTAGGCTTATAAAAAAAACCCTTTGAATGGTCACTGACAACTGACAGGTCACGTCAACAAACACCGCTTGCGCATGTACAGGACTCTTGCGTGGCTGTTTTCCTCCCGATACCTCTACTTTACCCTAAGCCTCCAACCAATTTAGCGTGTTCTGCCTAAAAAAAAAAAATAATGTTGAATACTTACCCAATATTTTTTACTATTTTGGAAAAGCTGGATTTATCTGTCAAGTTAACCCTTTTCGGTACCCCTGATAAACGGACGAGAGATAGAAGCCATCCATCAAGGTTACGCGTGATAGATAGGGAGCTGCTAATAACTTTCGCAGGGGTCTACTCTTTCGGGCCTTCCGTCCCTTCAATTATGCAGTAGTCAGTTGCGTAGTCATGAATTTATGTTGCACTATTAATATCATTTAGAACGAAATTCAGGTAATGGTTTCTAAATCGTTAACTATTGTCCAATCATATTTTTTTCTTTTGATTATTTGTATAATTTACAATTACTAAGATTTATTTACACAAAGTGTGAGTTGAATTGTGTTATCATAGATCTAGTTAAACAAAATACAGGTGGTAAGAAGCGAAAAAAGAAGATCACGAGGCTGAAAACTGCCTTTTTAGCAAATGAAAAAAATGGTAAATAAGTGAGTATTAATAAACAAAAAAACTATTGGAATGCAATATTTCTGGAAAAACTTTTTCCACGCATGTTTTATTTGCCGAAGCCGAAGGGAAAGGGTCGCTTTGTAACAGGTACAGGGCATTGAACTTTCGTTAGTCTGTAAGTCTGATAGATTCTTTAAAATAGTACAAAGAAATCGATGTGTTAGATTGACAAATTGATATATTAATTAATAACGTGATGTTATGAAGGGAAAATGGAATCAGAAGAAGCACCACTAGAAGAGTTTAGTTTAGCTACCGGTTAGAAGAAAAACATTTTTTCTGGGAAAATTTCGTTACATTCTTTGAATGTCCTTAACTAGACAGAAAAAATCGATTATCTCAAACGGCTTCCAACACCACGGTCACTCTTGAATCCTCTTATCTCCTTGATAAAGTTGGAATTTTCGTTTCCTTAATTTCCTGTGGTAGTTTTCAGCGCATTCCAATACATTTTCACCATCAATAGTTCTTGATCTATCTTAAATCAGTGCGGCGGGCAATGTCACTAAATAACGCTGACCGGGATTAGATTGCCTGCAGTGACGGAGTAACTCCACGATATATATTTTCTATTCTCCATTGATATTAAACGACTGGATATATTGTGTGATAGCCCGGGGTGGAGAAATAGATGGCTGCAGTCTACAACTAACTTTATTCGCCGATCAATCCCGTTGAGTTATCTGCACCCGTTACATCTGAGAGAGGGGCCGCTGCAATATATGTACTTGTTTACCATCTCTCTTCTGACGGCTTCCGTAGAATCTACTTCTGGTGCTCTGTTGACTTCCGGTCGTCAGCAGGTTTTATTTGCCCAAGCCGAAGGGAAAGGGTCGCTTTGTAACAGGTACAGGGCATTGAACTTTCGTTAGTCTGTAAGTCTGATAGATTCTTTAAAATAGTACAAAGAAATCGATGTGTTAGATTGACAAATTGATATATTAATTAATAACGTGATGTTATGAAGGGAAAATGGAATCAGAAGAAGCACCACTAGAAGAGTTTAGTTTAGCTACCGGTTAGAAGAAAAACATTTTTTCTGGGAAAATTTCGTTACATTCTTTGAATGTCCTTAACTAGACAGAAAAAATCGATTATCTCAAACGGCTTCCAACACCACGGTCACTCTTGAATCCTCTTATCTCCTTGATAAAGTTGGAATTTTCGTTTCCTTAATTTCCTGTGGTAGTTTTCAGCGCATTCCAATACATTTTCACCATCAATAGTTCTTGATCTATCTTAAATCAGTGCGGCGGGCAATGTCACTAAATAACGCTGACCGGGATTAGATTGCCTGCAGTGACGGAGTAACTCCACGATATATATTTTCTATTCTCCATTGATATTAAACGACTGGATATATTGTGTGATAGCCCGGGGTGGAGAAATAGATGGCTGCAGTCTACAACTAACTTTATTCGCCGATCAATCCCGTTGAGTTATCTGCACCCGTTACATCTGAGAGAGGGGCCGCTGCAATATATGTACTTGTTTACCATCTCTCTTCTGACGGCTTCCGTAGAATCTACTTCTGGTGCTCTGTTGACTTCCGGTCGTCAGCAGGTTTTATTTGCCCAAGCCGAAGGGAAAGGGTCGCTTTGTAACAGGTACAGGGCATTGAACTTTCGTTAGTCTGTAAGTCTGATAGATTCTTTAAAATAGTACAAAGAAATCGATGTGTTAGATTGACAAATTGATATATTAATTAATAACGTGATGTTATGAAGGGAAAATGGAATCAGAAGAAGCACCACTAGAAGAGTTTAGTTTAGCTACCGGTTAGAAGAAAAACATTTTTTCTGGGAAAATTTCGTTACATTCTTTGAATGTCCTTAACTAGACAGAAAAAATCGATTATCTCAAACGGCTTCCAACACCACGGTCACTCTTGAATCCTCTTATCTCCTTGATAAAGTTGGAATTTTCGTTTCCTTAATTTCCTGTGGTAGTTTTCAGCGCATTCCAATACATTTTCACCATCAATAGTTCTTGATCTATCTTAAATCAGTGCGGCGGGCAATGTCACTAAATAACGCTGACCGGGATTAGATTGCCTGCAGTGACGGAGTAACTCCACGATATATATTTTCTATTCTCCATTGATATTAAACGACTGGATATATTGTGTGATAGCCCGGGGTGGAGAAATAGATGGCTGCAGTCTACAACTAACTTTATTCGCCGATCAATCCCGTTGAGTTATCTGCACCCGTTACATCTGAGAGAGGGGCCGCTGCAATATATGTACTTGTTTACCATCTCTCTTCTGACGGCTTCCGTAGAATCTACTTCTGGTGCTCTGTTGACTTCCGGTCGTCAGCAGGTTTTATTTGCCCAAGCCGAAGGGAAAGGGTCGCTTTGTAACAGGTACAGGGCATTGAACTTTCGTTAGTCTGTAAGTCTGATAGATTCTTTAAAATAGTACAAAGAAATCGATGTCTTAGATTGACAAATTGATATATTAATTAATAATGTGATGTTATGAAGGGAAAATGGAATCAGAAGAAGCAGCACTAGAAGAGGTTAGTTTAGCTACCGGTTAGAAGAAACCGAATAAAGGCATCAAGTCTTAATCCGAAGAAAAATACTAATTTTATTACAAAAGCCAACAGAGAAAAAATCGGAATGGTTAATAAACATTTTGAATTTCGGAATAAACTTATTAAGGGTTGCTCTCATACAAGCCAAGGACTACCAACCAATAAGGGGGAAGAGCGGCAGGGAGAAGGAAGGTAATGTGAGTAGAAAGGGAAAATGAAACGGTGTACGATGTATACTGACTGACTAACACACATGTAGGAGACAGAAAAAATCGATAAATTTACCTTTTATAAGATTATCTCCTACCGTTTTTTTTTACCGTGGTAGACCTCTCTCAAAACATTAAATAAATTTTGGAGCGACTCTTAAGAGACAATTTATTCTTACAAATGAAAAAGAGGTTCAACTAGATTTTGGTATTTTTTTGTTACCTCTGACCACATCACAAATTACACTATTACAGTTAATAATAAATAAGAACTTAGAATTCAATAAGCTAGTATATAAAGAAATGTTGAAGTATACTTTTCTTAAAAGTCATTTACTCGTCTTTTGAATTCTAGTTATTTGAATCAGTTGAAACCTAAAAAAGAAAACACAATAAATTTTGCAGAATAATTTAATAGCAGTTATAACATGGCCGCTAGTGCAGGAATTTTTCAATTGGTTAAGTACCTTAGCCGTTATTTTATTTTGTGTACACCGTCAATGTGCTCATGTTTTGCGCAGCTTCTTTAATAAAAAAAAATTCCATTTTTATATTATTTTTTTCTGAATGACAATTAACTTGGAATTTAACTAATTAAACGGAACGAAAAACAAGGAAACAGCAATTACTACAATATTATAAACTTTTGCTTAAAACAGTAGAATAACTTTATTTGGGAAATCCCTGCCTTGGCGAACAAACAGATAAAAGTCCAAAAGCGCACGTTATATAGGGCGAGTAAATAAAAAGGACCAATTTCGTTTTCTTGGAAATTGTAATAGACTGATTAGCTTTATTTATTTTCAGATGCAATTAAAGTTGATGTCACTTTTATCCTTAGACTGTATTAAATAAATTTGTAAACAAAATGCCTTGTCTTGCCTTCAGTTTTGTCTTAGCATTCGCTTAAACAAGATGACACTAAAATTTAAAATACTCCACCATTATTCGAAGGAAAGGAGGCTCTTTCTGAACGGATTGTGGGTAGATGGTTCCAGAAATTTTAAACTGGTGACATCGACCTCGAGAGGAAAAAGGGTTCTGGACCAAAGTCATCATTCGACGAAGAAGCTCTGCATGACTATGTGGCAACGAAAAGTACTCGGGAATTAGGAAGAGAGCTTGGATTATCCCAATCCACCATAAATCATGAGATGCATAACTAGGGAAAAGTGAATCACTGATCAGGAGTAGTTCCCCATGTGTTGACCACTAAGCAGGCACGACGTCGAGTAGTTGTGAAGAAATCTGACAGCGATCCTTGAGATGGCAACATACTATAGAACACAACGGTATACTCGTATACTTGGAATATTAAAAACAAAATGTGGTAAAATTAAATTATGGACTCATCCCATAATTTTAATATTTCGTACTTTATTTATATAATTTCAATTTTCGACCTAATTAATCTTTCAATAATTTTATAATTCAGCATCCTTTTATATAAATGTTTTACCCAGGGACATGCTTCTTTTTTTAGTAGTACTTGAGAAGGGCATGCAAAGATATTGAACCTGTTGCGTGCTCATGATCGTCCACTTGACAATATATCGTCTGGCTTCTATGGTAGATCTAGGATTCTATTCTGCACTAGGGTGATAGGAATCTATTTCAATTAGGAGAGGAGAGTCGACTAGCGAAGACGAGGAAACTGTAAAGCCCCGTAGCTCGCATAGAGTGATCGATGGGCGAACACACCGGATCATATCTGGCCTTTTGTCTGAGCTGGCCCCATTGTGGTTGGTCATTGTGGTTCTGCGGCAACTCATTACTTCTGACCCCATAACCACCGGCTTTATCTTGGCTTTGCACGCTCTGTCTGCTCCTCTCTATTGCAACTTCTGTGCCGGTCGTCGGTCCTCTGTCATTGTTTATAATGAATACAAAGGAGGGATGGAGTAGCTGCGGATAATCAGATGCGATCACGAAAGGAAGCCGTCGCTCTTGAGTCCAAAGGATGTTGCACCGCTTTCGAGAAATAAGCAACATCCCCTTTCAATCCTCAATAGCACAGTAAACATAAGCCGATCTGATTGTGCTGTGTTCTAAGGGACATCGCTTTGCCTAATTTTGACCTAGGAACAAAGAAGAAATGTATATGATTAGGGTTTGTTACTCACGCATCACATCCAGTGGGTTTGTTGCTATTGAAAATATAAAGTACAATCAAACAATTTTGCTTCAATTGAACTGATTCGAAGGTATCGAAAATTCCGATTGGACCAAAATAAAACAAAACTTGATTCACAGCTTGACTTGGCCTTTTTAGAAGATAAATGCGACAGAATAAAGTCGCAGGTGAGGAAATAACATTAATTTTAATTTATATGCATGTCTTTTATTTGATACTCATTAAATCTTGATGTGTTATGGCGGGAATATATTTAACAAATAATATAAATATATTTAAGTAGTTAGAAATTTCAAAATCTAGAGGTCAATGATAGGTTATTAGCCTCATTTTACCTCACGGGGCTAGGTGAAGAGGTAAAAAAAAACACTTAAGGATGTATTTAAAATATGTAGATTAAATTAAATTCGTAAGAAAAATTTTTCTAAAAATGTAAAATATCTACTTTGATGTTATCAAAACTTTTACATTTTATGCGAAACCAAGGATACTTGTCGTTGTGCACCCTCCAATTAAAGGTTAAAAGGGTGGATTAACTACAGGTTATATTCGTTGGGAAAGATTAGAACGATTTCGGTTACAGCTAATACAATGGAGTCGGTTAGCCGCTCACGTACGTACACATCGCAGCGTCCAGAAATTAAGTTAAAACGGTCCCCTGTAGATTGTATCTGTAATGCAGTGCCATCTCTAGCTATGGCCCCATTAGCCTCGACCCTTATCTCCTGGTTCCCCCATATCTCGAGATATGATCCTCGGGTCGAGGTTATCAGAGATGTGATTCTCTACAAGCAATTCGAACGAACCCCTATTTATAAACAATCCGGGAAGTCAAATTAGCAATAATATCTCATAGAGCACTTTATATATTTAAATAAAATCACTTGCTCGATAAAATCGAGCATCTCGATTCTCAAAACATTTGAATACCCCAATTCGTTTAATATTGCCTTTTGTTTCGGGCTAACATACAAGTTTGTGAGGTTGGTGCTTAATCCAAACTACCCTCAATTTAATTTAATATTTTCTTACTTGGTAACATTGGGTAGTTTGATAAGCCAATTCAGGCCCATGTTTTATACTGCTAAGAACAAGTAGAAGGGGCTTGAGCAGAACTGTATACCTGCTTCGTGATTTCATGGAAGTAACTGATGGTTCCCTGTTATTTTTAAGTAAGCAACCGCATCCCTCCCTACTTCCGAGGATCTTATCCATTTCTTATACATATATGTCTCAGCTTTAGCCCCAGACCCCACACGTCCCTAGACATTCTACCCAATATATAGTAACGTAACTCTTAATGTTTGTATATAACAGTGTTTCGCATGTACTTCGTAATAAAGCATTTCTTTCTTTTCTTTTAAAATATTCTCCTCTACAAAGATTATTTAACTAACGATAACCTCTTTGCCATTTGTTAAATTGTTACAATGATTAGACTTAATTATAAAACTATGTGAGGATACCTTTCTATTCGGTTCACTGTGATGAAAAGTAATTAGTTGCCCCTGTAATTTATTTATAAATATCAATCAAAGTATAAACATTAACACGGAGGCCTGTTATTACTGGATACAATAATTAGTCAGAATCATTACGGCCATTGAAATTTTAATTACAATAGTAGCATGAAATTTAATAATTACTGGCGCAGTATATCAACTGAGGTTGTGTCTCGATACAATTGCTTAACTACTAACTTATTAGTTATACGGCTAAAACTAAAATATCTACCTAGATTTAGGAGTAACTCTTAAGTCCGACAAGTGTCAGTGACCGTTAATTCGGTTGTTGAACCTTCTATTGTAGCGAAGGTGATGATACATTGTAGCAATATACGCATATATCTATATAAAGTGCAAACTGACTGGTGACTATCTATTGGCTGCTCAGTTAGTGGCAGACTCACTTTAGAGCATATAATATTTCTCTGATTTAAAAAGTATTCCCTTATTTTTAGATGAGAATCCTCCCCCGTCTGGTGGGAAATGCTCTTTCAGGTTTTCTAGAAGCGTGACAATTGTAGTTATAAATAGCTTACGGCAAAGACTTAAAGCTCCCACCATGCACGGTTGCGTGATTGTCCCGCGCCCAAGTCATGAGGCCTTATTCACCTAAATATATAAAGACGTAAACATTGCGAAACATGTAATATATATCCGGACTTGCATATCTTTTTCTAATTATTAATTAAACGTTAAGTCGAAAATCGCAGAACTTTAAAAAAAAAAACATATTCTGTGCGTTGAAGCTCATCGATTAGTGAATATTCAGGGCATAATTAAATATTCAAATACTCAAAATATATACAATAACCATTTAAAAGATTAGCTCCAGGTTGTAGGTATTAAACCGAATCATCACAGAAATATTTTAACGATTATTATGATTTTCCAGGCAGCGGAATCAACTAACACAACTTTAGTCTAAAATCATAGCAAAAAACTCAGCCTACAACAAATGGTAAATTTATCTCTAATAAATTTCTTCCTGGAATTCGGAATGTCAAAAAGTATTTATTGTAATATTAAAATAAAATACAATTTATTCCAGCGTTCGTGTAACAATATTTTAATAATGGCAAGGTCACTGATTTTAGGACTCACTAAATATATTCGAAAATAGAATTTATGCATCACTTTTTTTTTTTTTCAAATCTCTGAAAATTTGAAAAGAAGATTATTCAAGGTTATCCTTTTTGTAAACTGAAGGTGAGCCCCATCACCCATATTCATTTCATTGTAATTTTAACTTCAACCCGATTGTATGCAACCCAACCTCCTTCGAATGCATCTGCGAAAATTGTAAATTGTTAAAAATTGTTTAATTAAAGGGATTAAGAAAAAAAAATTCAAGCAATCGTAGTTTACCCATACAACATTACTTAAAATCGTGTATGTGTGTGAGATAATTATTATTCAACTGAAATAAAGCGATAGGGCTGACGAAGCTATGAACACACATACACGAGAGAGGCTCGGTCGGACAGTATGGGGTTACCACTCCCACGGGTTCAGAGGATTACGAGGGAAAGTTTATTTAGCGGGAGGAAAATCGGTTATCCACCAGAGTGTATAAATCCGCGCCTGTGGGGCTCCCCTGGCGGCCATCAAAACAGATCTGTGTCATGGCCCACTGGCCCTGCTAGGTAGCGAGTTATGTCTTCTCACTCCAGTAGAGTTTCTCCTAAAGGAAAATCGGTGAAGGTTGTCGTGGTATATAATAGCAGCGATAACGCAATTATGCTACCATGACATAAAAATGAGTTAATGAAACTAGTTTTAATTTCCTGTGAATTTTGGCGAGACTACTAGTCTTAGGGAAGAAAGAAAAACATTCAATTGATAAAACCAAGGTTCGATTGATGCTCCCTAGTTGTGTTGTTTTTTAAAACACAGCTTACTTGTATTTTTTAAATAAACTACAACGTGTATTGTAATAATGAATGTAAATACATGAATGAAGCAAATTTGAACAAAAACTCTTTAACACAGGAATATTAAAAAATAATAAAAACAAAAATAATGAAAGATATCACAGGTGTGACACGGTGTAGTGTCAAACCGAATAGTGGGATCAATAGTGATTGATAACTGTATTTTTTCATCACATCAAATCTTTCAGAGCTGCTTGTGTCGCCACCGTAGAACTCCGCATGGCCGGAAAAAACAGAGTTTCCCACTCCGTGCAAAATCTGCGAGTCGTCATACATGTCCAATGTACAGAAATGACATTCTGACTTCCTTAACGCTTTATTCAGACTGGTATATACAGAAATGCTAGGTATTGACTATACATTCACGATCAAAAGTCTTCAACTTTTAGGCAATAATCTAGTGATGAAGCGGTGCTTCCCAAGTGTAGCGGACAAGACCCGGACCTCAGGAACATGCCTATAGCAGTACTGACAGTATGTGGTCGAAAACAATCAACAATGCCTGAAAAACTCTTAATACGATGAGCACAAATATCCAAACAAAGGACAAAATAGGGTTTTACGAGTGATTTTATAATGATTAGAGTTGAAACAAATGTTGTTGTTTTTTATTTAAGAAATTTGTTTAACTCCGATCAAAAACAAATATAATAACATTGTTTATATTAAACTACTTTAAACGATAACTTTTTGAAACGTGTCGAGTGCGCATACAGTCATTAAGGGGCCATGGTTATACAGTACCCTCAACACATCCCATCGTTGTAGGCAATGGATGAAGCAGTAGTATAAAATTACGATAGCAGTTGACGAAAACGCCATTCTCTCACTAATCATATTATTTATTATACCTTATTTTTGTAGGCATAATTATTTTTTTATCACCTTAACTCATTTGCACTGTATGGGTCAAGTTCCTTTCATTAAATAACATAATAGATGTTCCATGAATTAAAAAAATTGCATATTTTCGCTTTTTTTTTTTAGTCTCATATTTAGTGTCAATTTTGACACTTGGGTCTTATATCTGTCTCTATCATCAGATATCCTAGTGTTTTTAATCGAAAGGTCAAGTGAAACTCATTTTTGTATTATCGTGGTCTCTGCAACAGCCACACGTTTGTATTGCTCGTAAGCCCTTTCCGATGTTCAAATAATAAAAATCTTATTCCTGATATTTTTATGAAACCCTTAAAATGGAAAAAGAGGAAGTGAGAAAGTGACACTTATAAATCGCTGAATTTGGAGCTGACAATGGGGAAGATGGTTAAACTGCTTGTGTGGGACGTAGAGTACGTGTGATGATGTGAAGCCAAAACAGAAACAGATAAAGAGTACATGGTCGAAATGAGGAAAAAATAACGGACAATCCGAAGGAAGTGCTATGTTAAACATATTTCCAGGAAATCATCAAAGTGTTGTGGATGTGACATCTTCGTTCGTAGGAGACGCAATATTGAAATAGTATATTTTATAATTAATTAAGTAATTATTTAGAATCAATAGTCTTCAAATTACCGATCTCACAGTAAAGAATTATAAAAACTCACAATAACGACACAGTTATCAGTAAAAACATTTTACAGGAGGATTGAATGAATAAGGCGGATAGAGACACAAGTATGCACTGAAGCTGAGATGTTGAGCAATGAATTCCTGATCAGTGTTTTACAGAATTTTAATAGGCCATCTTTGTGCTACTTGAAGTACAGAGGGTAGGATTCACCATCGCTTGTTTTGTTCCTTACTCCGGTCTAAGTATTTAAGTCCGATTAAAAGAGCTGAAAGCTGGAGTAGAGTTATAGCCTTCAAGTAAGTCTTTGATAGATGCCTGACCAAATGCTCTATTCAGTGATGCAACCATCTACGGCTTATTCAAGTGGTACTGGGCTGCCTTGATGGGGAGATTATTGTGCAATGTTTACTTTTTTGTTCTAAGCCAAGCCGAACATAGTTGGGATAAGGATGTTGTACCTATAACTCTTCAAAACCAACCGTTATTGGTGTGCAAATAGTCACAAATGTTAAAACCGTAGTCTAAGGGAGTCACGTTTTCAGAAAGTGCTTGCTCTTACGATAATTATGGACTTCTTAGGAAAAATAAGATACAGAATTATTGGTCCGTAAGTCCACTTTTAATCAAAACTGCGAGTATAAATAAACAAATTTAAAGAATTTTGATCCGATTATTCCAGACATTTTTACTGTCCAAATTATGCAACTATGAACTGACGCACTCACCATGGGTACTATTCAGCCGGGTACAAACATTCATCAGTACAACCTGCCTCGGTATACTTGGGTTAACAATACCTCTATGTTAGTAAAATAAACGTCTCTGCTTACATACATCTTAATAAAACTTCCTATAAGCTATTTCATAATCTGCACCCAGAAATGTGTGGTAACATACAATTTATCAGGACGTAATGAAATTAATGTCATATAATGCAGGGTAAATTAAGTAAGTAAATAAAAGCACTATTAATAAAAAGGGTAAATAAAAACAGACTAGGAGATTGCCAGGGAAGGGGGAGTCGGTAGGAATGTAAGGGCAGTGCGGAATGACAATAGCTGCTAATGTAAGAGATCTCTAACAGCAGCCGCCCATACAGGGCCTCTCTCCCCAGGCTAATGTCCCATTTCCTCCGCCATCTTAGGGCCTAATCCACCGACCCAATAGCCACTGCCAATATTGCAGTCTATTCCACCACTATATATATGTTCCTGGCCAAATCGCATGTCTGCCAGTGAGACTGTGTAATTACAGATGCATACAAGCGAGTTGATAGTTAATAGGTACCAATAACATACTGCAGTAATCAACTTACCTCATTCAATCTCACGAGCCTAATTCAGTATGGATAGAGGCATATACATAAATTAATTACACCCGATTTCCCATATTACCTCACAATACATTACCACTTAACAGATCGCCGCTTCTATTTCACAATAAACAGCAATAAGTCTGATGTTATGAATTCCGTAGCTGCTATTTCACAGAGATCAATCTTCCCATTTCAGCTCTTCAAGATCTTAACGAAGAACTGCCGTGAACAGAAAATATCAAAGTTCACGAACGAAATTGTTTTTTTTTTTGTTTCTTTGTTGATAATTTCAATGCATAGACACAATAAAAAATTGACTTTAAATAGAATCACTAAATACCTGCACCGTTCGAAAATCACAGTTAACAATATAAAAACAAGTCTATAATTACGAAACCCCATCCAGCAATTAAAGTGAAATAACAAAAACTAATTAAGTGGGACCTAAACATCCACTATTTAGAGCTGATACTGGATAGAGGTCTAACTTATGCTATGCATACAAACAACATTATATCAAAAGCACTAAGTACTATAAAAAAAATCCCCTATTTTTACAAAAAATCAAGTTTGAACACTGTGCTACCGATTTGGAGATCAATGAACACTTATTTTTGGACACCGATTACAAAAACTTTCTCCAAATCTTCTGACATCACTGAGTAAATAAGGATGTACTCGAAGAATTAAAAATGACAACTGCATATGTATATATATATAACATACATCATTTTTATTTTTTAGAAAATCCCCCCCCCCCCGAGGAAACCCTCTATTAAACAAAATATGAGTCTACAAAACGATAAGTTGATAAAAGGAAAAACTTACATTCTTGGAAATATGATATAGTGTATAATCTAAATATTGATTACCAGCTAACTCCATCTACAAATGTGATATTACATAGTATTTTACTTAATATTATTATTACGATAGAGGTTTTATTTTTATTGTTTTTTCTTCAAAATTTTAAATATTTATAAATTTTCAAAAGGTAATAAGTATAATATGAATGATGTATTCAATCTGTCTGAATCATTGTACATAAATGTATGAAATTGCATAAATTTCTCTTTCAACCTATCTATATATAGTTTCTGATTATGAAGCTAATTAATAATTGGGGTCTCCCATATTGTAAGGTACCAGGAGTTGGAGAGAGGTATCACCTGTCCACGAGTTCTAATGAAGGCGGTCTAAACATAATCCAATTCAAAAATTAACAATTGATAATTTAGAAATCTCATATTGAGTCCCACAGGGTGGCTGAACAAGCTACAGTGTTCGCAAACACAAATTGTATTTCTCTAAGTAAAACGCAAGACCTGTAGTAGAAAAAAAAATGCTTTACTCATCTGAAACCCGGTTAATCTGACGCCCATCCCCACTGAGTGTCTGAAAAGTAATTACGCCACAATGAACGCCCAATGGAGAAATGTCAAACACAGAGACAAATCCATCCGACTGAGTTGCCAATATTATTTGTCATTCACGATCAATGGTGTTAATCTTTATGGTTTAAAATATTCAAAAGGTCGCCTTCAATTCTTTAGCTTGAATGACTGTAAGTTTTATTAATAACTGTAAATATTTTATTAAAACAAACTTTATAATAAATAAATATATTATGTAAATAACCATCTGACACTAAAAACTAAACGTATTTCTGAATTTGTATTTTCTATACGTACAACCAGAGGAAATCGATACTATCATGTAATAGACCGCATACTCTCTAAATTGTTAGCTAAGAATAGGTGCCGGAAATTTTCAGATTTTACAACAATTCAAAACCTTCAGTTGAAGATGACTGTTGAATGAATTGCAATTATTAAGTATAACTTTTATTCGATCCATTGGAATTAGAAATTAGCTCAGCCTGGTGTAATGGTCTTTATTAGAATCACTATTTCATATAATGAAATAATCCTCTGCATATAATAAACCATACGTATAAAGGCCTCCACCGCGGTTTTCATTCACTACGGGCGTATATACGATAATTTTGTCCTACTGCATACGGCAGCAATCTGTTTCTAGAGTACCCGACCGACTGCTGTCACGATTTATCCTCCAAAGCTTTTCCGTCCTCACCTAGCTCCACTCCCAATGGAGGGAGACCCGTCACACTCGATGTGTACATTACAATATATTTTCATTTCTTCTACATATCCCTAGGCAGGTGGAGAAACTGCCGGCCAAAGCGGAGCTATCCATTTATACTCTTTAGCTCCAAGCTCTGGGTTACTTTTCAAATGTGTTTTTTTTTTGTCATCTGAAAATATATTTTCTCAGGATTATTCATTTTACACGTCGTACATTTCAAATCGAAATCAGCACTTAGTTTTGTTTTTTTTCCTGTCACCGATGCATTCCTGTCTTTGCATCTATGAGAGAAGCAAGTGAAATAAGTGTAAAACACTTTTATAACCTGAAATAGTTCTGCTTAATAGTAGGTTAACTTCAGTTTTGGCAATACGTTCTAGTAAGTTGTAATTCAACATTTTCTAACTGAGGTATATTTAATCAAATATCTTAATTAACATTTTTCAAGGTGCGTACTTACTGTCACCACAGCTGTATGTAGTATTCCTTGCCACTCACCTGAAACAAACACAAACATCACCATTAAAAAACCATGACATATACAAGGGAGATGTTTATTTTTTTCCATAACTTTACCGTGATTGTACCTATGTCGATTCGTGTTGTTTTTGTATTGCACATTTTGCGCACTGAAAATATCACCCTGCTTAAGCCGTACTTTGGTTTTGGAGAATTATCAGCTCAGTTCAGACCTACAAATTCAAACCGGTTTTTCATAAATTTGCAATTTATTTTTTTGTTTTCTAGTCTCATAGTCTTCTTTCATTAAGTACATTTTGTTGTTCAAATCATCACAATAGAATAAAAAGCAGCATACAATGGTAATTATAAATAACTTGTTAAAATTGCCTAATAAATTATTCAGATTGAAGTTTGCTTGATTAGTATTCCTACGAAGAATTAATTGTTGAGAGAAGGCCTAGTGCCAAACCATTCTATTATTCACCTAACTGGGCCATACAGTTAAGATACTGGAGGCAGTGGCAAAACCACGATTTATGCAAATGGCGACCGCTGGCAGGTCTTCTCCTAAATTGGTGAACTTTATAGAGGAAATAGGTCTGGCCGGGAGCCAATGGGAAGGTTCCCTATACCGGTGAACCCCCAAGGCACCCGGGATAGTGAAAGGGTTTCCCTAAAGCTAAAGAGGACTACCTTGAGATAAGTCTGGTGCGAGGAGCAGTCCCGAAGTATTTATACGTGTGACGCCTAAGCAGCTTGAATTGGATTGGTTAGCGGGGCTTAGGTAGGTAGAGGAAGAGGCGGGGGAGATAATGTTCTTCACGAGGACCAGAGAAGACTTTAAGGGGAAAAGACCCAATTGCCAGTTTCCATATATCCTTACGAAAGTGGATGGAGGTTCGAGTTCAGCCTTTCTTCTCGTTTTTTCCACATAGTTCTGCGAATGGCCTTTCCAACCAGTAAAGAGAAAGCCAACCAATAGTGCACAAAACTAACACAGAAGAATCATCTCACTAAGAAATTAAAATAACGAAAATTTATTTATTTTTATATATTTTTTTACCACAGAAATAATGGAATAAATCATATTGAAAGAAATGTTCTCATTTAATGATCACTTTTATGTTTCCGTAACCAGTAGATATCACTTTTTATTAAGAACGATTTCTGTGAATTCATATTGTCATTTTCTTCATGTAGGATTAAATAGTAGGGCAAAATGTTGTCCACAAATAAATATCATGAGAATATAATCTTTTTTTTTATGACCCTAACCCGATTCCTAACAAAGACTTGCAGTCGTATCGCCTTAATTTGTGTAAGAGAATTCACTTTTTTTGTTTGTTCTACCGTTTCTATATCATCCCAGAATAATAATTAATTTCAACATCACCCGCTCAAATACCCGCTGAGAGGTGCCAGACATTAATTGCACCTGGAAATAAATTTAATCATGAAAATGTCATCAGTTGTATAATCAATTGATTTTGTTTTCCCTTTATATTTTGGATGGTGTTTTTTGTTGTTTTTTTCCTCTTAGATCTCAATTTTTTAAGATGGATAAGGGAAAAATAAAGGAATTTATTTGGGGTGGCGGATCCTTTTACTAGGAGTACCTGTTTGAAGGTGGAGTAAGGGAATTAAGGAGTGTGGGAAGCCTCGGTAGAGGTGGAAATGTTGCGGTGCAGTGGTGAGAGTCCACTGAAGATTGAGCCTGGTGTCTCTCTAGCCATGTAGTGCAATCTCATTCGGTTGGGTAGCAGTGATGGGTGCCCGTCAGAGGCTTGTTGTTGGTTGGCCAAAGGCCGTAATGTCCACCATTTGGCCTGCTTTCTCAGATCTAGAGAGTTGCCATCTTGCCGGAAGTGGTGGGGGTGTCAGGTCTTGGAATAGGGGGTTTTGGCAATGTTTCATCGAGTCGAAGAATTTGATGTCTTCTTCTGATGGCTTCGGTGATGGTGGAGACCTCGAACTTTTCGTGGTTGTCAGGAGCCTTCATTTCACAAAAAGGGGTATGCCATAGTGCCGTGCGCGTGATGTTGTTCTGGAAGCTCTGGAGTCTAGTTATGGTGCTGGTGTAGAGAAAACGGAAAACCGGAGTACCAAACAGCAGTGCTGGCCTCAGGACGCTCTGATATATGAGCAGTTTCAGCCTCAAGGATATAGCCGGGCTTGTTATGAGATGCTGGAGAGAGTAGTAAGTCCTTCGTACTCTTTTCAGCTTCTTCTGCCGGTGTGAACCGAACGTCATGTGTCTGCCTAGGTAGCATTTGCTATTGGCAAGTTTGCAATCAGTCCCGTCTTTGTTGAAGCTGGGTGGAAGCTTTCTTTTCCCGTGCTGGAACGAGAAAACGATCCCTTGCGACTTGGCTGGGTTTACCTGAATGTGTAAAGCTCGTATCCTGTCGGTGATTAACTGACTGGCGCCCTTCGCAGCCTTTAGCGCTTTCGCTGGGTTGAGGCTGGTGCTGTCGACTCCTATGTCCCCCGCATATGCCGCTACCTCACAGTTGGAGTATGATGCTCCTACTATTTGCGTGCTGTATATGTTGAAGAGTAGGGGTCCTAGCACCGACCCTTGGGGAACTCCGACGATGAGATTTCTTCTAGTGGTTGATATGCCTTCTATTCGCACAGAAAAGGTTCTTCCTGCGAGATAGGAAGCCATTATGTTCTGTAGTTGCGCAGGAAATTCGTGCTCGTTCAGGCGTTTTTGTTAAATCAGAAGGTACTCATTGGAGGTTAAATTACTCCATTATAAGAGTATAAAACGTAAATACTGACTATATGATGTAATAATAAATAATTTTGTTTTTATTAATTGATTCATACAGGTAAGAAATGGAATTACGAGAAGCTAATATGGACGGTACATCATTAATGTCATAACGAAATGAGGGCGAAGGACATCCAGTGATGATAACTAAATGCATTAAATAATTTTAGGGAGTAACCAATATTTTCGCGGAATCGCGACGTCAAGTCTTCGGAACTTGTTGGTGTCTAGGAAGCTTTCAAGCGTCTAGGAACAAGCACAAAACACTACTATTGATTTCTTGCAATTCTAATAATTCTTAATAATAAATAATAACACATAACAATAAATAACACGTATTACTCAAAACATTTTTGGACCAGAAAATATTACCAAGTGATCAATATTCAACAATCATCCTTAATTATTTGTCAAAATTTATTTATAGTTGAATTATTATGACAGTCACAAATTAGTCATAACAGAATAATTATATATATAATTACTTCGTATGGAATCCGTAGTTTTCAGGCCATGCAAAAAGGCAAGTCTGTGTGAGCATTTAGAAAGAATTCTGTTCAAAAAGGGAAGAAAAGATAAGGAATGTTTTCGGGTTTTGATTGTGTAATAAATGAAGTTAGTGAGCAAGTTAAAACGAATGTTTATAGCAATTATTCAAGGAGTCAATAGAGATAATCGTATGATGACCCAGTGATCCAGATGATGACTGTTATCGTCAATTTTAATTGTGGCGTAGTTCATTATCATTCGACTTACACGCAACTTCAGTCACACTCAAGTCAGTTTCACCGTCTCGATCGTTATTGTGACATATTTTGTACCCTCGACCTATACTTGCTGTATTTTTTCGTACTTTTATTCTCATACTTCTCAAAACCATAAACTTATCAGAAAAATAAAAAGGTTTTATAAATATATATATACAATTATTTAAAGATCATTTCCTCTCTTGCTTCTGAAATGCACTAAAACATCAATTTTCTGTAATAGAGCTCTATTTAAACCTCTAAAAATATACTGATTATAAATTCGAAATATATTTCTCCCCTAAGCTACGAATAATTAGTGAGTAAATCTTTATTAACCCCCAAGCTTCATTAAATTATTTTAGCTTCACCCGCAGGATGTATCCCGACGGACCAGTGTAACAACACCGCTATCTCCATAATTAATTTAATTAACACCCGGTTCTCCCCTACAACGGTTTTTATAGCAAACCCTTTTTAGCTAATTATTTTAATCATTGGAAATTAATTCTTGTTTGTCATTAGGTGGAAGCCAATTTATATCCAATATTATACAGGCATGATTGACAGTTAAGTGTAAACAAATAAATTTTATTTAAAATTATAAAACAACTTTATTGTCTTTCCACAACTGATAATTTCTTCTTCAATGAAAAAGCGCTTTTGACAGCTCTAAGCTTTCATCTTCAGTTAGCTCTACAGTAACATAAAAAGAAAAACGATACAAAACTTGTACCTGCGCACATGGAGACAAACTAAATTCTATTATTATACACAATCATGGCCACAGCCATTATGCAAAATATAAATATATTCCACTAACAGTGCTGAACTGTACTTAATTTGAAATTGTCTTCCTATTCTACTACAGTAAAAAATTCTTAAATTAAAAAAATTTTCAATGGCTCATTTTAAACAGCAGGATTTACGCTCATCACTTCTTATTATTTTAATATCCTTTTTGTACTTCACGGTGCACCATCAGAGGATGCAGAAACTTCTTGCAATCTTAGTTATCTGCCAATGGCTCCAGCACCCTCTTTCACTTGAACTAGTCACGGTTTTCTGCGGCGTCCTTTCGGTCGCTTGTCACCCTCCGTACCTAGTTTACACCACATATTAAGAGAGCCTGTTCACTGGCACGATAGGGACGTCCCAAACCATTTGAGTGCTCTGATATTTATTATCTCCTATAGGGTTTTATTTAGCTCCTTCCGTAGTATAGTGTATAGTGTCCTAATTATTCTTTGGGATAAAATCTTCACGTTTACGTGCAACGTACATTCCAACATCTCTACTCTAGGCCAACATTATGCTCCATAACTTATTACGGTAGATAGCAACTTGTTTTAATGGGGGGGCTGCTGTTTACAAGAATGCTAGTTACAAATCTCTAACTGTACCCATAGTTTTTTCTATTAATTTTGGTCTAAATGCCTTCTTTATGGATATAATATCCTACTAATGAAATCAAACGCTTTTCCAAAATCCTGGAGTAAAATCCTATTTTATTCTTATATATTTCTTCACTTCGATCCTTCTCCAGGGGATTAAATGGTACAGTTGTTCCCGAGGCTTTTATCGTCGATTCTATCGTGTAAAGTAACTATGGTACCAAGATATAACGAGCTTCGGTAACTTAATACTCGGATACTCAAACTTAAATACTTGATGTAATAGTGGAAACTACAATACATAACAAAAACAAATAGACAAATTCGAAGTCGCTTCTGTAGCTTTTAAGCATTATTATAGGAAGAAATTAAAGATGGTAATACAAAAAGATATATACAGAGTGGGAGCGATATGTTTCACCTAAGAGACCACCACTAAATAAATAACTGTTTATATCAATTTAAAAAAACTACTTCATCTATTATAATTTAAAAAACATAATTCAACAATTATGTTCTGGCAGCACAGAGTGAATACAATTAGATGGCTAAGACATTAACTTAATCATGTTTCATACTTTCACTAGTCAGCAAACGTACTAAATATAATTGCCCAACGTAGGTAAGCTTTGATAAATGAAGTAAATACACTTTTGAAGCAAAAGCAATAAACAACTTATTTTAGTTGTAACTGAAGAACACGCATTAGGTCTCATAGTGAAAAGAAACGTATATTGGACAACAGACAAAAACAAGAGAAGTTCCTAAACAGGATGACAAAGACAACAAGGCCGCTTTGTTTCTACCTTTACTTTTTTCCTATCCGTTCCCTCGTTTTACTCGGAGGAGGGGCCTTACTCGTATTTCATTGTTTTTTTCACTTTATGGTACGTTCTATAATCAGATTATAAATCCACTGTACAAACACTACGAAGAAACAATGTAAAACGATGAATTTAACATTGTTAATTACTCATTATTGAATGAATAAATGAAGAATAACAATAAATAATAACCTTGGTTGTGGATTGAAAAAAAAAAACGAGCATCTTCTATTGTAGTCTCTGAGTTAAGAGTCCAACAGAGTAAATGGTGTTCTTTTTTTAATGCTGGCCGTTTTTATTATTTCACCCTTTTGAACCATAAAGGTGAGACCCATTCTTAGTTTGAGCACCCATTAAGATGAGGGAATTACGTTGCTTTGTTGAGTAGCCTCCCGCAAGCTGAGGGATTTCATCTTAGCAGAGAGAGCGACAATTAAAGTTCCCCATAGTCCGATAATATAATGCATATAATTAATAAAAGCATTGATGCCTTTAATTTGATACCATACTATAAATTATAGAAACTTTTTTTTTCTAATAAAGTATTAGTTATTACTTGTCAATCAATTTTATGTAGCTGATTTTTTATTTTAATTTCGTCGGGTAATCGAATGAAATCGGTATTTCAGGTTTGTAAGTGACTCACAATAAGGGACAGACAGAAGCGTTGGGAAAACCTGAAGGGGTTCTTTAATTTAAAATTATAGCAACATAACAACAAGTAATTAATTAATAACACTTAATCGTGCTTTCTTGCACATTAGCACCAGTTTTTTTCCCCAAGGATTCTTCCACTTGATTGTCATCATTATTGTTCACAATAAGATCATTTAGACTCGTATTAAAGTAAAATACCTAAGACCAAAAAAATCGTAATGTACAGTGTTTACGAATAGTGCAAGGAACATCTATTGTTAATTAAGGGACATAATTTTCAAAATACGTTCAGGATTTTCTGATTTATTCTCGCACAAACAAACAAAAGTTGAAGAGATCCCACTGCAAGTAAAAGGTGATGAGGAGACAATCCAAAAAAATATGAAGATGTTTCCGCAGATTTGGTTTTTATCTTTACAAACTTCCAGAAGCCCCTACCATCACCGAGTTCGATTCGTATCTGACAATGTTCAGAAGGTTCTACAGATTTATACTAAATTTGGACTTAAGACATAAATACTTAGGCTTAATGTACTTAAAATACATTTTAATATTCATCCTGTCTCGCCCTCTTCTGAACTTGGGCTTAAGTCTCTTGGGCTTGTCGCTTTCATCTTAGCGACCCCGAAAACTGTGGATACAACGTTTCAATATTTATTGTCACTGCTTCAGATAGATATAGTACGAATAGACGTCGTCTATTGATGAATTTCGTGAAAATATCTTTCTTTCACTGTACCTAAGCCAATATCGCAGCAAATGATTCTCCCATATCACGGCTAGCTATTAATATCTTGTTTGTAAAAAACACATTTATTGCTGGCATTATTATTATAAAACATATTTATCTATCAATCTGACCACTGATATACAACGGTATATAATTTGATTGATCCGTAATATATACATTTCAGATGATACGAACCGTCGAAATATCGGCCTTTCCACACCCCCCCCCCCCTCCCTACCAGAACGCCTGCAAACTGTTAATTCCGCCAAAGCTCCTCGGACAAACGGCGAAGATTAGCCAAAAATAATTTTCCAGAGAAGAAGAAAGTTGAAATTGGCACTCGGTATGCCGGACCTCACATAAGAGAAGGAAATTGAAAAGGCCAGAAGTGATAAGGGAATTTTCCCCAGAGAGAGAGGGAGCCCAGAGCTACTCCACGCCGGTTCACTGAGGCCCAGATCAACTCGGAACTACTAACTTTTATCTCCTTTATATAATACACTTTCTGCTTGAACCGAATCTATATTTCCGCCTTTAAACAAAAATTTCTGGTGTGTGCGAGATGAAAACTTGTCAGATTTTTTAAACTAAAGGTCTCAAAAGTCATTCGGCCTATTGCTAAGCAATGAACTGGACGATCTAAAGATCAGAAACCTTCACAATACTTTTTTCATTATTCAGATGATTTCTCAATTTTAAGAAACAATATTAAAAGATATTAAAAAGGCGGGAATTGGCTTATTAAACGGTATTAAATTACCACGGAAAAAATGAAAAATATTATTTTATTGCCTAAACCATCCACAGCAATGATAAAATCACCTTATAAATAAATAAAAATAAAATGTAAATAGCAAAAATATTGACAAAAAAATTCCAATTTAACGTAACAACGTGATTTCTATCGTTGGCTCCAACAACTTTATTTGTGGAATATTTAGAAATATTTGTTATACTACCCTCTTTAATCTTAACCATAGGGAAAAATCAGACTCTTAGATCTTAAATGGATTCTGAGCAGTGCCTTTCTGAAGTCAGCATAACATGTTTTTTTTAATTAACGGTTAATTACGTAAATCGAAATATTTCTTGACCAGGTATTTTTCGTGAAAAAAATACGAAAACGACCTTTAGTTGTCTTTGCCCCAACGTGAATGCATGACTCATAGCAGCCTGCGTGTTTTGCACATATCTAAAACCAGGTATTTCCGGTCAAATAAAAAAAAAAAAAAGTTAAACTATTATCCTCTCAACTGCAACTTGGCCTAAAACCCAACTATAAAATCAGAAAAACTTCAAATCAATTTACAACTTTTCCATCAATTAAGAACAAATGGTAAAATTGCCAAAATACGAGTAGCATCGTTTGTATAGAATATAATTTTATTTTTCAAACACATTGCATTTCCGGCTCTATTATTTTTTCTTGTCTGAGTCACACTCATGCCGGAAAAACCCCTGCCTGACCGGTCCTGCTCATTCTTTCTTTATGGTTTAAGCAGGCGACATCACACTTACGAGTATTAGGTATGAAAATTTAATAACTTCCACTTCCATTAAAAACTATCATATTACTTATATTACATGCCCTCTATGTATCTTCACAGACGTTTTCATTAGCAATTTATTATATTTCAGTTTTATCTTACTTACCCTTAATATTATCATTTGTTAAATGATTTCATTCCCCTTCTTGACGACCAAATTTCATCCATCACACTGTGTTGTTCATTTTAATATCCAGCTGATATTTTTAGATATTAACTGCTTTAGCTAACATGCATATATTTATATTCTACCACAAACTAGTAGACAACTATTTACATTGTATCTAATATTGTTTACATTTATTTTATAGCAAATACTTGTTTTATCTATCGTTCATATTCTTTAAATTCAAATATGTTAGCTGTTGGATATTAATATCATTTCATATGCTATTGTTGATGCACTTGTTTCTACCTCTTTTTGCATCTATATTTTTTCTACCTACCTCTAGCTGATAATTACTGTTACCTTTTTTCACACCTACCTTTCATTTCATATAATCATGGCGTTATCCAGACGTCCATAGTATGTTGAAACATCGCCGATCAATAAATTTTATGAAAATCTCTCTCATCCATTATAAATTTACAGCCAGCAATGAGCAAAAATAATTATTATAATCCTAATCATCCTTTCCTCCAATCCAGAATCCTGACAGCGCTCGATACAATGTCAACAGCTGCTGTACCCTTTACTCTTCCATCAGCATTCCTTTCATCCAAGATATAGCCACCTCCTGTTAGCAGAATTCCCATTTCCGGCATCCTGGCACCCCAACGCCTATGTTAACGTTCTATTCTAACTACAAGCCAGATCGACGTCTATGGAAACGTGCCGTTGTAACTCGTGTTATGACTCAAATGAGCTTGTAAAGCTGAGTATAGTATTTAAGTGATTTGATTAATGAGCATTCCCCCAAAAGTGACAATACTGTAATACCACAAGCCCTAATCACTGCAGAGGACAAACATTATTATTTGTATTAGTTGCACTGTGCATATTTAATATGGTGTAAGTAGCACTTACCTACCTAATAGGTTTGTATTTGTAGATAATTAATTGTAGTGATAAAAACTAACCGAAAGAATAATAGCCATAAGAAACCTGCTTTGTAAAGACATTCATGGCAGTATGATAATGGAACGTATAATACATCATTCCTCACATCCAACGAATAAATGCGATAGGAAACACGAAATGAGACTCCAAAATACTATAAGTGGCGCGAAGTATCTTATACAAGACGGCCGCATCAGGCCTGAGAAGTTTAATCTCGCAAATGGATGCGGTGATAAGAAGGAAGACATTCAGGCTAAGTGAGATGGAAGGGACTCATGAGCCGTCATGTAAGCCAGAGCAGGAGGGCTCGGAAGTACATAAACATACTTTCTTCTTGTGGTTACAACGGGAGCACTTATTTGCAGAATCGGAGAGTAAATTATTGGCAAGACTCGCCACTCCCAAAGTCTGCGGAGGAAACGAAATCTGATATGAAGGAGAGGCAGGTAAGTAGAAGATGTCCGGATGGGCGGCAGAGGCACCTAAAAACCACCTTAATATCTTTCCAATACCCAGGTTCTCAGCCGCCGGCAATCGTGTATTCCCTCTCTTTCTCTCTCTCCTGGCCCGTATTGCCTCCACCTACTTCACTTCCTTTGCCAAGTCCTGGGATTTTGTTTTCACACTCGGGAGGATTTAATTTCTCTTCTTAGAAGTGGAGAGCGTGATTTCATTATATGATAAGCGCCTAGGGACGATAAGATAAAGTTGTGTGTTAAAGTTTCGAAACTATTCATCCAATAAAATAACTTCTGGCGTTAATACTTTACAAAATGCCGATTTATGTGGAAGTTGCTCATATTCGTAATGTGAGGATCGTGGATGTAGCAGCCCTGGTTAAATAGACAAAAATATACTATTGTTTTAGATAAGCGACTCCCAAATAACCAATTGGAGATAACTAAAGCTAAGAGCTGTCGAAAGCGCTGTTACAATAAAGAGGTTAACAGTTGTGGAAAGACAATAAAGCTGTTTTATAATAGTAATAATATGAGTTCATAGTTAACCATGGTAAAAGATTTGAGTGGGTGTTTAATACCTCACACAGAACCGAACAAATGTTAATTATTTAATAGGGATCGGAAAGATGCTAATGGTGATAAGTTAAGAACACCACCTCACAAAAGTAATCCAAGTCTAGTATATTGCTTTTAGATAAGGTTTCAGTTTATGATTAACTGGGAATCTTAAGACGTTAATGGGTGATATATTACTTCACTATACAATAGGCAAAGTGCAAAGGAGCTATGAATACATACATTTATGTGAGTGAAAGCGTGGAAGCTATTAAAATATCTTGGAGACTGGCAAACAGTAAATATGACTTGATAATTAAAAAGGCCACTGGCAGTAAAAGCCTAGACCATATTTACTAAACAAAATATGTAAATATACTTTTTTTTATTGAATTATTTTTATTAATTTTATTATTATTTTTTTTTTCCAAGCTCTCTAGTTAGAATTTGAGGATGAGGGAGAAATATAAAATATTTAGGGTGATCGGATCCTTGTACTAGGAGGACCTGCTTGAAGATGGTGTGAGAGGAGTAAGGAGTGTGGGAATCCTCGGTAGAGGATGATTGTTACGGTACAGTGGTGAGAGTCCACTGGTGGCTGGGCCTAGAGTCTTCTTTAGGCATGTAGTGCAGTCGTAGTTAGTCTGATATCAGTGAGGGTGCCCCTTAGAGGCTTGTTGTTGGTGGGCCAAGCGCCGTGATGTCAACCATTTCTTCTGCTTTACTCGGTCTTGTGAGTTGCCATCGTGCCGGTAGCGGTGGTGGTGTCATGTCTCGGAAGAGAGGGTTTAGACTGTGCTTCATCGAGTCGAAGAACTTGATGTGACGTCGTCTGATGGCTTCGGTGATGGTGGGGAGCTCGAACTTTTCGTGCATGTCGGAATCCTTCATTTCACGAAAAGGGGTATGCCACAGTGCCGTTCGCAGGATGTTGTTCTGGAAGCTCTGGAGGCGAGTTATAGTGCTGGCATGTAGGAATCTAAAGAGTGGTGTCCCAAACAGTAGAGCTGGTCTCAGGACGCTCTTGTATATGAGGAGTTTTAGTCGAAGGGATATGGCCTGGCTGGTGATGAGATGCTGGAGAGAGTAGTAAGTTCTGCGGACTCGTTTTAATTTCTTTTGCAAGTGTGTGCCGATCGTCATGTGCCTGCCTAGGTCGATGCCCATGTAGCAGATACTGTTCGCTAATTTACATTGAGTCTCGTCTATGGTAAAGCTGGGTGGATGCTTCTTTTTCCCATGCTGGAAGAGAAGATGATCCCCTGAGTCTTGGTTGGGTTCACTTGAATGTGGACAGCTCGCAGCCTGTCGGCGATTAATTGGCTAGCACCCTCTGCAGCCTTTAGAGCTTTCGTTGGGTTAAGGCTGGTGCTGTAGACCCCTATGTCGTCCGCATATGCCGCTACCTCACAATTGGAGTATGAAGCTCCTACTATATGAGCGGTGTACATGTTGAAGAGTAGGGATCCCAGCACCAACCCTTGGGAAACTCCGACCACGAAATCTCTTCTGGTGGTTAAGACGGCTCCTATTCGCACAGAAAATGTTCTGCCTGCTAGGTAGGAGGAGATGATGTTCTATAAAGTCGTGCTAGTTCAGGCGTCGCAGGAGTGTACCATGATCTACGGAGTCAAATGCCTTCGTGCAGTCAAGGGAGATCATCGCAGTGACTCTGTTGTGGCGCATGTTTGTTAATTATTTGGTGGGGTTCGAGTTTAAATGACAGAAACCCTCCACTTCCCTTCAATAACATTCTTTATTTACTGCCTGACGCTTTCAACGTCCCAAGTTTATCAATCCTTTATAAGTTGTTGTTCAGGTCGGTGTTATTGCCCCTGAGGATGATAAACGGTGGCTATCGGGAACGCAAGCAGTAAATAAGAAGATTACAAAAATATGACGAAGAATCCGTTTCATTTAAATCTAACTTTTACTATCCCTTCCAGTCCACCCCCCCCCTGTTAAATATATTTAATTATTTTTTTTTTATCGTGAATACTTCATTGCATTTATAAATGTTTATGAAACTTCTATTTTTCGCATGTTCTAGTGCAATTTTTTTTTAAATTATAAACATATATTTTTATTGTATATATTTTCTTCATATTGTTTTTGAACAGATCCCTATCATGAACATCAAAGCTGTACTGAACGTTTTGTCTTTTAACTATTATTTTCAATCCACAATTTTCAGGGGTCGGTATTTTAAGTAATTATACATGAAGCATGTAATAGTTTTACAATATATATCGCTCTTAAGGAACAAATACGATTATAGTAACGATAGCCATGAATAAGTCCATAACTAGTAATTAATCTCTGGTCACTAATAAGATCCAATAAAACTAACCTATGCTAAATGCCTAAATATTAAAAAAAGACACTTGATGCAAAGCTATTTTTATTGAATTATGTTACTTAAGTAGACTAGTTAAATTACTTATCACTATTTAATTTACTTAAGTATTAACTAATATTGATTTTGAAGCCGTTTCGTTAAAAACGTAAAAATCCCCTCAAAATAAAAATTGCCTGCTTACGCTATAATTGTAACACTATTTGTATTGATTTGTGCGGTCCGGCGTTGTAATTCGGATATGAATACACTAAAGTTATTTGTAATGAACTAATCAATCTATACGACTGATTAGCTTGATTAGTTCATTACAAATAACTTTAGTGTATTCATATCCGAATCACAAACCAAAGGGAGCAGTTCGTACCCTCATTGAATTATCAATACGCAGATATTTATTTATCCTACTGTTCCTTTTTTAGCCGTAAGTGTAAATAAACAAAAACTAAAAGGGATCTGGCAATAAAACGCGAGCTATTGAGCAAAAAGTAAAAGTAAAATAATTTCCATTTTTGTGCTGAATGGAGGGGGGGGATACGAGCGGCCGAAGGCCGTTTCTGCACAGAACAAACATTTCATGCCCAACTGCCTCAATAAATTCCGTCTCACAAGTTCCACCTGAGACGGAATGTGTGCGAGTGTGGGCCGCGGATATTCTCCATATAAATTGGCCCCTGGGGCCTTGAAGAGGGGGCCTCCTTAAACTTGGCCAACTTTCATCGGGGATGCGAAACGCCATAAATCCACAATGGCCAGAAATATTTCATTCAAAACCGTTTCGTTTTCATTTTATCAATTCTCTGCATCAACAGCAATCAATATTTCTATCTCTGTTACGTAAAAAGTTTTTTCCTTCCTACGTTTTATTGTGTTGCCCAAATTGAAAACGTCGAATTCGCGTATAAATCAGCTAGTTGATTTTAAATATTTCTGGCAAATCCAATCCTTAATAGATTATAATGATGACGTAAGATTTGATATTTCTCCCGGCATAACACGTTTCTCCAGCCAAAAGATAAAAGCTGCCCTTTTAAATAAATATATTAATTAATATTAATATAAAATTAAAATTAATATCATTAAGTAAAGGCTACTCATAATTCTCAGAAGCTATAGATAGTAGTAATTTAATTGATCTAGATAATAAATAAAACTGGTATCTAGTAGCATTTCGAATTGTTGCACTGACAATTTCCGGCAACCACGTAGAGCTAATTAAACAGCTCTTTTAGTTCAGTAATGTCAACATACTGGCATAACTCTCATATTTCTAGAATAGATAAGTTTGTACTGAAACCTAATATTTTTAAGAGTTAAATTAAATACATGTATATTTATATGTTTATGTTCTTCACACTGTATTAACTGAAAGTGCCATTTTTATTTTATTACACTTTCCTGCTATTTTTACCAATCCTTCGAAATCAATAATAAAATAAACAAAAGCTCCCATTGGCGAACGCATATCAGATGTCATTCATGATCCACGATGAGACGACATAACATTCAGTAGGAACTCATGTAGGAGTCATTAAATTTGAAAACAGAAGAAATAAGAGGTGATTCTGCACGGCGCTCATGGTATACACAACTTTCAAGGCCGATCTTTCAACTAGGATTTAAGATAAATCCTGTGGCACCACCTTACTTTTTAAATGTAATTAAAGTTTAATTTTTTGTTTTTGTCAAAACCAGAAACTAAATGTTTTAGCCCGTGTGTCCGCCTGTCTGTTCTGGCCTTTATAAGTCCCCCTTTCAAGCAAAAGAGTTACAAGGTACGTGAAGCAGTTAATTTGATTAGTTAAATTGCATTATTTATTTCACACATTTGGCTTACATTATGAATATGTATTGTTCAATTTAAGTTGTTTAATACGAAATTCAGTATTTTTTATGTAAGGTGGGTATGTACAGAGTTACATATATGCAAAAAAATGGAAAAGTTTGCACTTTCCGACATTGCAACGGAAACGTTAATTATTTATGATGACCGCCAGAAACTGATCATGTCACTTTTTAATGTCAGTTGTTGAGATTTGATTAAGGGTCTTCAAAAATGAATAATGGGATGATCTTATCACGGTACGATTCAAGGCTGATTGCAATTGTCATTCAAGGGAGTAGCTATCAATGCTAACACATGAGACAAAATAATACAACATAGAAATTAAGAAAATATATTACTATCCTATAGAGCTAACGCTCCAACACAGCAGTGCTTGTTTTTTTTTTTGTGAGATGACAATAGAAGAGTTTTTCTATGTTAAGTTATTGATAAAATTGTTATTTAAAGGTTTTTAAAATATTCAGATGTTGTTTTATATGTAATTTGTTTCGATTTTAGTCTTGAGGATGCCTGAATTGACGAAACATCGACTATGTGAATAAAATGATATTATAAAATGATATCCTATAACTTGTTTGGTGTAGTTTTTATAGCCTCGTCATTTTGTTCGTAAGCATTCTTCCTTTATTCACATCAAAGCCATGACTTTAGATGAGGACAACAATATAGAAGGCTCAAAGAGTTTCGTGTTTTGTTTTTTTTCAAACAAACAATGATCGTATCTGAAGCAACTTAGTGGGAATCGAACCCTGGCTAAACCAGTTCTCTAACAACCGCAATATATCAGCTCTCCACTTCTCAATTTATATCAGTTCTTACATCAAAGAGATGCTGGTGAAGGAGCCAGAGCTAATCAAATGATCTAATTTCGCGACCGGGATTAGGCCGAGGGTCACTAACCAGCCGTATTAGATCCATTGATTTGTCTCAGGGGATTAGTTGACACAAACCCAGTTAGCTCGGCTAATATCTGGCAATATCAATAAAGTGGATTTGAAGCAGCTTCTGTTATGTATAGCCGTACCAAATGGCCGTATCACCTCACAGTTCACTAGGCCGTCACAATACTCCTTTAGCTTCAAGCAGACAATGTGGAAAAGAAGAAGCATCACTAGATATACCTCAGCGTGGATTCGTCAATTGAAGGGGCAAGATTACACTATCGAGTAGTCTAATATAAAAGGCAAGATTGCCCTATCGAGTAGTCTAATATAAGAGGCATGATTACCCTATCGAGTAGTCTAATATAACAGGCATGATTAGCCTATCAAGTAGTCTAGCATAACAGGCATGATTAGCCTATCGAGTAGTCTAATATAACAGGCATGATTACCCTACCGAGTAGTCTAATGTAACAGGCATGATTAGCCTATCGAGTAGTCTAATATAACAGGCATGATTACCCTACCGAGTAGTCTAGTATAGCAAACAAGAATACCCTATCGAGTAGTCTAGTACAACAAACAAGATTACCATATCGAGTAGTTAGTATAACAGACAAGATTACCATATCAAGTAGTGTAGTATAACAGGCATGATGACCCTATCGAGTAGTGTAGTATAACAGGCAAGATTACCCTACCGAGTAGTCTAGTATAACAAACAAGAATACCGTATCGAGTAGTCTAGTACAACAAACAAGATTACCATATCAAGTAGTTAGTATAACAGACAAGATTACCATATCGAGTAGTTAGTACAACTGACAAGATTTTCCTATGAAGTACTCTAATATAGCAGGCAAGCTAGCTAACATAATCGCAGGATTTCCTTGGTTATTTACAAACATCTCACAAGCGATAACAAGCTTGACGATTCCACATTGATGTAATGACCGCTCAAGTTAAAAACCACAAATCCTCTTTTATTTTTTATTGTATTGGGAAGGAATTATGCGAAGGCAGAATTAGATCTAAGCCATGTTTGACTAAAACCACTATATTTCAGAAACATCCTGTAATATATTATTTTATGATAACAATCTGAGATAAAATGTGAATCACACTAAAACTGTGAAGAACAAATTTACTATTTTTTATTATATTACTATTCAAGATTAAAACGTGAACTACTAAATTTTAGGGCAAACATTTACACCTCACAAGCCACAAAACGTATTTAGAATATCCATTTAGTGTCAGTATTTCCGAAAATGGTCCTATCTAATGAAATTTGTAAGGTGATGTAGTTATTTTGATAGTTGGTTCGATAAGTCTATATATTTTTTAAATTGAAAACTGAGATTAATAAGGAAAATCACAGATATTGTTCATGATAAGTTTAAATCATACATTACTTCTTTATTTGTTGGTAATGTTGGTTCACCTCCACAAATACACTAGCCTTTTACTTAGGAAATACGTTGAGTGAGATAAATCATATGAAATGATTTTATTCGCAAAGCATTCAAAAAAAAAAATTGTATAAACTAAAAATTGTCCACCATTTTTTTTTTTTTTTACCCCTAGGGTGAAAATATCCATTATTCATAATGGTTTGTCAGATGTTTTTGTTGGGCTACACGGATAGGGACTTCACGTTTCAGGTTTTACGCTTCAAAAACTTTCACAATATGTAAAACATTTAAAATTCATGACAGGCCATCCATGAGTAAGTACTATACCAGTGTGATCTAAATTAATTAAAACTAATACTTACACTAGACGAAGCCTTTTTAGTGCATAAAACACAGTTGCTTAGACGGAAGAGCAATAACTATCAATAAAATATATAACTAAAAGTACGCATATAAACAGTAATTATACACAGAAATTTGCACAGAAGGTTATAAAAGAAGTTATTTTGTAGTCAATATAAAATATTTTATTCCTGGCTGGAAAGCATACAATCTCTTAAAGAAGGTGAATATACTTTTTTTATCCTTTGGTTTTTTGGTGTATACATTTTTTTCTTAATTCAACTCAAAATTAATGGCGATTTTATTCTAATGCGGTGTATACCGCAAGTCACCGGCACCTTCCTATAATTCAACCTTTCTCCAAAACACTGTATTTTTTACCTGTAAATTATTTTTTCTCCGCTGTAGAGGTATGCGGCGGTGCCTTATCGCCATTATTTATACTCCCTTTTATGAAGCACTTTAACTATATTTTCTCGGTTATGAATAAATATTTTAATACTATCAATACTTTGGCGAGGTGACCCAGTTGTATGTTTTATATACCTACATATATAATTGTAGAATAATATGGTTTTGGTGAAATATGTGTATGTTGATTGCGAATAAGGAATTTCCGTACATAGGTGATGTGATATATTAATAGAAAGAGAATATAAAACTGAAGTACGATGTGTGTGTGAAATATGTTAACCATAATAAAAGTTTTATTAAACGGAGGTGTTTTTAAGAATATATGACATAATTCACTCAAAGAGGTAAACAAATTATGAGGTTTAGCATGAACGCAAACCGCCTTTAGAGATGATTTATGCAATGATAAGATGTAAGCAAAATCTGGAAATATTAACACCGACTGTCTTTCTTATAGTTCAGTTTTATATATAATTAATGGTGGAGCATAGCAAAACAAATAGGCATTATGTTTCCTCTCGATTGTGGAAGCTGACCTCGAGCCTCCCTAGCAGAACACTTATGGCGTTGGTCATTGAAAACCACAGTGAGTTTTTAATTAGTAATGTACCATGGCCCGTTGCCTATTTATATGAATACCATGCCATCTTTAGAGCAATTTTTTAAATATTCTACTTCTGTTGAATATACTTTTGAAGGAAATTCAATCAATACCAGGTGTTTATAAGTTTTCGTATCTATACATCATAAGCCAATAATATTTTTCTTTAGTGTAATAAGAATGTTGGCTTTTTTGTATTGTCCGTTAGTGGAGAATAATGATTAAATTTGCATCATGCATATTCCTAATTGTTGTTGTGTTCATTTTCTAAATCTATAATGCGTTTTTTTTTTTTTTTAATTACTAACATCTTAGTGTTCATGGTTCTTCACATTTTGTGTTATTTATTTCTGAAGTACATATATTTATATTAGTGTTCTATCATCCCAGTAGCTTTACCTACTAGTAGGGTGAGGTATCATTATTAATAATCATATACAATTAATAATTAATAATTATAGATATAGAATAAATGTGTTTTTTTAATTATCGATTTGTATCAAACATATTTTCTTTTTCTTTTCATTCATTTCTATAGCAATATTTTTATTTATAAAGGACTGAATGTGTTGCTGGTGATGATTCTGGTGACTATACGAAGCTGTCAGCTGGCTTTATGACGCCCCTCGCAACGTAGGTAGGTTCTTTACACCGGTTAACAATAGCCTACAATAGCCTAGGCCCTAATTAAATATCCCATACCTTTTTTGAATTTCGTGTTTCGTCATAATTAGAATGTTATTGAATAGAATATTACGTTTCTGAAAGATCAAGACAAAAAATAAATATGTGCAACTGAGTCGAATATTTATATATATATATATATATTGTAAGCTACATTGGGCGGTATTTACTCCTCCTCTGATTGACTGGCACTTGAATGGCTCCTGAGCATAGATATTCCTGGAATGACTGAGATGTCAGAAGGCACCAGAAGCCCCGGCCGCAAACACCCCGAGGTGCCGGGTGGCTCGCCTACAAAGCGAGCCCCCCAATAACATGTAAATAAGTTGTGTGAGGGAGATCTTCCAGGCTTTGTTTCTTGCTCTGAGAAATGTAAGCTATTGGAATTTGTACCAATACAAATAAAACTTCTAATTGTAACCAAGGTTTAAGTCAAACATAACAAAAGAGGACAAAAAAGAGCTTTGAGAGAGAAATAATTTAAATTATTTGTACCACAGAAAGTTCATTAGGTAACTCAACAGGAAAGGCTCAAAATTAAGGTAATCACAGCAGAAAAATGTCAACTTTTCAATAGGAGAGACAATTATAGATTACTTGAGTATTTGTTAATGTGATGAATGATATCATTAAATTGTTGGAATTTTTTCAAGTGATTAGCGTAGTAAAATGAAATTATATTGTGATATATATATTAAACTAAATTCCCACCCTCGGTAGACTCTCACTATCTTCCCGGACCCACCCGCCTCCTTTAGGCACCCCACACCCCATATCCTTCTCATACATCCTTCAAATAGGACTCCCCTTAGTGAAAGGCACCCATCAATCCAAAATAATTTTCCTTTTATTTTTCCCACATCCCATTTTTTATAAGTTTGAGAGCTATAGGGAAAAAAACAAAAAAAAAACAAACTTAATTCATGTTAATTCATGTAATTAAAAGCTGGAGAAGAGGATACTAACATAGTTTTTGAATAATATTTGTTTGGGGTTTGGAGATTTTATTAACAACCTATAATGAGTTATTTATGTTAATAATAAAATTTTCTATTTATTTTGTTTACCTTTGAGTAACATATTTTTCCCAGTTTTTATGTTAGGCATTGTATGTATATTTGAAGGTTTATTAATTGATGTTAGGTAGCGTAAAAGCTTGTTTGTAAAACTAGGTGAGATAGTTGTAGTAAAAGGTCTACTTAACAGATGGATTACTTATTCCACATTTATTATGCATCGACACCAAGTGAAGTATTTATAGATGTATTTACCATTCAAATAAATAAGTTTATTTTTCAGATTATTGCTTGATACTGAAAAAAACAATGATTACTGAGGGTTAGGAATTTGAAATGTTACCCTTTATCCTGTTTCCACCACCTTATGTCTGGCAACTTTGCAAGTAAAAAAATATTCAGCAGTATAAAAACATATTTTGATAATATATTACAGGAAAAAAATAGAAACAAGAAGAAGTTAGAAACAAGCATTAAAAACCATCGCCCGAAGTCTGAAAGCTGTATTTGACACCAGGATGTCTGAAAAAGTAGCAGGAACTATTCCGGTTAAGTGAGTCTTGCTAGAACTATAGGAGGGACAGGTCCGTAGAAAGTGGGACAAAGCATTTATACTTAATGGCACTAAGTTGGCAAGTGAGAAGTTCTCTTTCGGAGGCAGAAAGGGGCACAAGTCCACAATAGAAATAACAAAGCTGTGACAAAACATTATGGCCGACATAGTTACCGGTGTTCTATCTCCGGACAGAGTTTGTTTGTTAAATAATTCGCCATTCGTCTAACTTCCTAGTTACCCGATTTAGTCCAATTAACCCGATGAATTTGATTTATATATTTTGTAACGGACTTTGTATAGTTTGAGGACTTATTACTATTATCATATCCTTTGGAATCTTATTTCTACCCCTATAATTTAATAAAAACTGTGGTGAAACTTGTAATGAGAAGACAAAGCCAACTGAGATGCTAAATTAGTTAATATATTGGCATTTATCCATATAGGGGATGAGGCGCTACCATTCACTTGGAAAAGCTTGATGTAAGAAATGAAGATGAAATAAAGAAGAGAAAAATTCATGAAAACGCATGCGTCAACTCCGAGGAAAAATCCCGGAACGTGAGCTCTAAGCGAAAGATCTGTATACGACCAATGATATTTTGGACCAGATTTGAATCGATTGAAAGACATAAATAGCAACAGTTATTTCTACACAGTATAATCTAACACCATGTATATTCAGATCGGTTGGTTGAGCATCATTTAATAACGTATAAATAAGCAATACCATGAACAATTAAAATTATAATGTTACCTTAATGGTTAGTTTTAATAACCAAGACTACATATTTTATCTAATTGTTTTTATTTTCGTTTTATATTGTTTATCTTAGGTCTGGTAAGAATCTCAATTTGGCCAGCCACACTTATTGGTAAAATTAATTTTTAAATATATGCTATTCTCTTAACAAAACCCACCTCTTCCAACTAACAATTCAATTATACATAGTTTTAAAAATATTACATTTATTACGGTTGCTCTAACGTTGTCATACTTTGTAGTCAAATGTTGAACCAAGGTATTTTCAAAAGCACTCTTTGTGAAATACATACAACACTGGTGCAGAAGGAATATTCAGAACTAGCATTACATAACTGTTCGGCTTCGAAGAGTTAGGCACCGACGAAAGTTTTAAATATTCACCAGCTGAAAGCTCTGTCACGCCTACCCAGACAAAGACAAATCTCCCGCAGGGTGGCATCCCCTAGCTTCATAAAGAAATAACCGTCAGAGAGCGCAAGATGATGAAATAACTGCGAATCCTCCGTGCCAGGACTGCCAAGGGTGGGAGACATCTGTCAGGAAGGAGAGGGACCCTCCTCAGCCGGTAGGATGTAGCTTGAAGCTATTCTCCCGAGCCAAGATTTATTCTTCTCCGCTTCAATCTGACTTGCAAATTGAAGCGATTGCGATTGTTTCACATTGATTCCCACTATTGCATAAATAATGTAATTATTTCATCGTTATCTCTATCCTCTCTCATCTACCTTCTCCTCTGCCTGTAATCGACCAAGATCAGGTGTGAAAATACTTTTCTAGGCGTGTCCTCTGTGCCGATTTCGAAGGGAAAGGCTCTATTTTTATACAGGTACTGCGTCTTACGTATCTGCCTGTCCGGTGTAAGTTCTATAATTATTATATAGCTACGTTTATAATTATTCAATCTTTTAATTAATGGTATATTTCGAAATGTTCTAATTAGGCGTTGTTTAAATCCAGTAACGCTAACTACAAAAAATAAATTAAACCTGGAAAAAAGTTCGTTTTCTCAATTTATTACTCAAAACCTATTTCAGATTTGAAAGAATATTTTCCCCTTTTGGTAAAGAAATCAAAGATATTTTATAAAATGGAGTTTTGGTACTTAACCATTAGGTTGCTTTTGTGTTTTGGTAATTTTCAAACTGAACCCATTTCGTGAGATTATTCCTTCACTTACCACACCTTTAATTTAGCTCAAAATGAATCTAAAGAAGAAAACCAATTGATAAAACAAAAATTAGGAAACATACATCGTATATTTTCCTTACGAAAGAAAGAAGGAACCATGGATAGTCACAACATGCAGCACAGACAGCATCATAGAAACATCACTGCAGCAAGTACGGGGCTAGAGGTATACAGTACCCTCACGACATACCAGCAGGGGTAGCTTGATCAGCGGCCGGAGAAATACTCTATAAAAATTTATTTTAAAATAATCAAAAAATAAACTTAGTCGTGACAGCTTCAAGATAACCCATTGTAAGTTGAGGCCAAAATAGCAACGACTAGAAATAATATAGTAATTCTGACGAAAATCTTTGTTAGCTGGAAACGTTAAGAATATTTAATTTCGCTAAAACCCCCCCGAAATATAGTTTTAAAATTACGAAAAAATTATAAATGTGTAATTAAATAAAAGTTTAAATTCAATTAGACTCTGCAGGCAAACATTTTCAAAATTCACTTCCTTTTTGATAATACGAGCGGGTGTGGGGTGATCTTTTCTAAGAAATACTATTTTTCATAGATATTAATTCGTAGAACTCATCGCACTTGTGTAACCTACGTGTTTTCCTCGGGCATGTTTCCTCTTTATGAGGTACTTGTGGAATTTTCAATTAACCGCAGTATTGAATAGCTTTGGTGCTTTCACCAGCATTATAAACCACCTCGCTTTAATTATACTAATTTAATAATTTTGTTCAACTATTGATTTTTGGTCAATAATATTATAAATTTTGCGTTTATCGGCCCTTTGCTTTTTCCATCCTTGCTAATAATGCATAATTATCCGCTGGCGGTTGCTATTGTAACAAAAGAAAATTCACCGAGCATGTAATTATATATTTAATATTAAATACATCCCCTATACCTAACACGTAAAGTATCGTGTGATAAGGCAATGCAAACATTAATTTTCTGATAGGTCACACGAGTACGTTGCAAAATACGCTTAGACAATACAATATCCTCTTGTGTTTCGCTGAAAATTAAAAGTTCAGAGCCTATTGGGGATATTGTTTAATTTCGGGAGAGTCGATCAATTTAAAAAAAATAGATCCCAAAGTTTCAAAGATTTTTTTTTGACAAATTAATGCATACTTAAAAAACTTTTACGTGGGAGGCCGGATCGATGAGGAGGTCAATGCAATATAATAAAGCCATTCGTAAGGTATAAATTATGGAACTAAATTTTGAAATGGTACATGAATAACAAATTTATGCAAATTTAAAATTTTATAAACTTTGTAAAAGCTTATAATATTAAACAGTTTAAAATGTTGTTATTCCGAAATTTACAAAGTTTCTCAATGTCATTTATGCCCCCACCCCTTCTCAAAAATAAATAATAGTTGATAACAATGCTTTTACAACCCCCAAAAGAGAAGTTTTGTAAAAGTAACTTTTTGCTCGGTGTAAACTTTCCGGTGTGTATAATGTAAAAAGCCTTAAGACGTCTTAATAGCGCCCAACTTGAACATTTATGGGGAACCGTGTAATATTTACAGCTCTTCTTGAAAACTTCATTTTCTCTAAATTGTCATAACTCGTTCAAATAATAAAGTGCTCCGCGCAATATCATTTCAGCGCGGTCTGACTGACGCTTTAATACATCTACTCATATACAGGGTACGATGACAAACGTATAAATTAACTCATCAATGTGAAACCTAAATTCTTTAAGTGAACCACACCCCATATCCTTCTCATACATCCTTCAAATAGGGGTCTCCCCTTAGTGAAAGGCACTTTCCAGCCAAAAATAATTTTCCTTATTTTTCCCACATTCCTATTTTTATAAGTTTGAGAGCTTAGGAAAAAAAAACCAAAAAAAAAAAAACCTAAATTCTAAATTTTTAAGGTTGATCAAAAAGGTGAGCCCCATCACCTTTATTAGTCAGTTTAGTCCAGTCACGTATAATGTATATCATTATACTTGTTTATTCATTATATAATTTCTATAAAATAACAAAACCTGTATATAATGTAGTGATGCTACAGGAAATACAAAATAATTTGTAAATAGATTCACCTGAGGATCTGTAATTATATGTAGTTATCTGTAAATTTAAAGGGGCTATGAAAAAAAAAAAAACCTAAATTCTATCACCAATTATTTTTAAATAAATTATTTGTCTTTTGGAATCCACTGCCAGTGTAGTAAACAGTTAAACTATATTCCTCAAGAGTGCAATAACATAGCGTATAGCAGATAAGTAGATACAACAATAATTGTGGCAAATCTATACTAAAAACTATGCAATTGAGTAACTAGGAATAAAAAATTCAAATAACAAATATTTAAAAAAGTGAAACACATTAGTTGGCATCGTGTAGCACAGCGTTCTAAATTTATTTGTATTATAAATATTCAGTTCTAAGATTATTATGTTGCTTGTTTTCGTTTGCATGGTTCACTAGCATTTGAGTTATAAGTTTGGTTTTTTTATATAAAACATGTATTAACGTAGAACGAACGTACAATTTCAATAGAAATCTTCATAAAACATAAAAACAACTCAAAAATAAAATAATTATAGCATAATAATTGTAAATAATTAAAACTTGTCTGTGATGAAGATGATATATATGCAAGAATTACTAGCAAACAAACAAACCAAATTAGGTTATGCCAAGCATACTCTTTTTTTCTCAACTGTAAGCCCTAATGTTCTTGTTTAATAATATTATTGGAAATTATTGAGATTTTTTTTAGGTGTTTTAAGGTTCTGGCCAAATATATGTTTAAGTCATCGGGAAGGAGTTCTACATTGTATAAAACATCACGTTTGCCAACCTTTATAATTCGAAAAAAAAAATGGCTATCCTTCCACCCAAGATGTTTCCATCATCTTATTTTAGATTTAAGAAATTGGTTGGTGTTAGTCAGTTGTGGTTGGTTGTGTATTGGTTTAGGTAGAATAATGGCAAGGGTGAGAAAAACTATAAAACATGAAAAAATGAGCTTTAATTCTACCTAAACCATGCCATGCAATCAAATACCCTGGTATGACGTATCATCCCCACGCTAGTGAACGTACAGCCTCACTCACAGGGGCTAGTTCATTCTGCCAATGTATTTATGTAAGCACTCTCACATACACGAGCACACACAACGTTGTTAGTTTGCACAACATAATCGATGCACAGCTACAAAATCACTAAATGCGGTTGTTGTGTTGTCGCTGCCAGAGAGCACCCAGTGCCTCTGTTAATTGCGACACTCAAATAATCGGGACGTTTAAATACCACTCAACCCTCCACCCTCCCGTCATTAGCCAACTTTCAAACAAATCCGCTGCACATGCGTAACCGTGCTCTACCTAAATCAGCTTTATTTATTCATCCAGTGGATTTTGTAAATTTATTGAATAATATACCTAATACATAAAGAAAATAGGTATCAGAGTTCTTCTTTAAAAACACGGTATTGGAGGCATCGTCAGCCCACCGTCACCTAAAAATTCACAATCAAAATCCTTTACCTCAGTATCTCAAACGCCTAATCCAATCCAAACGCCACTCGAGAACAGTGTGGCAAAGATCCCGACATTCTGTTTACCGTCGCTCATGCAATCAGTACTGCAGGCTGGTAAAGCGGAAATTGGCATCCTTCCGTTCCGATTCTTTCAATTCCTATCTCTCTTCTCTGTCTACCAGGGATAACTCCTTGTGGAAAGTAAACTAAGAAAATCCTAAAATATCATCCTTTCACACCCACTCCGTCGTGATGACGGGTCCTGGGCGGCTTCGGATGGCGAAAGGGTGGAGGAAGTCGCACTGCATCTTTTCCGTACATTCACTCCTCATCTTACTCCTCAAAACAATAATCACCGCCCAATTGTTGATGATTTCCTCACTTCACCTATCCCTCTCTCACTGCCACCAAAAGCCGTTAACCCCTCTGAGGTAAAATATATTCTAAAAAATTACCTTACGAAAATCTCCAGGATATGATCTCCTTACTCCTCGAATCCTCTAACAACTTCCTCCTAAAGCCATAATCTTCCTAACCTGCATTTATAGTTGCATTATCCGAACTACGCACTTTCCTCTCCTCTGGAAACACTCCATTATAGTCCTATTCGCCAAGCCCGGTAAACCCCCCAATGACGCCTCATCTTACCGTCCAATTAGCCTACTCCCTATCCTCTCAAAAATATTTGAAAAACTCCTACTAAAACGTCTACTTCCTATTGTTGAATCCAAAAACCTTTTTCACACACACCAGTTTGGTTTCCGCCAACGACATTCCACTGCTCAACAAGGCCTTCGCGTTGTTGATCACATATCCTCAGCCCTTGAAACCAACCAGTATTGCACTGCTGCCTTTCTGGACATAGCTAAAGCTTTTGACAGGGTCTGGCACGCAGGTTTGCTCTACAAGCTCAAAAGATATTTACCGCAGACCCTATTCCTAATCCTACAATCCTACCTTTCAAACCGCTTCTTCCAAGTCCACTGTGATTTAGAATATTCTAAATACTATCCCATTAAAGCAGGAGTTCCACAGGGCAGCGTCCTGGGTCCCATCCTCTATAATCTATACACCGCTGATGTCCCCTCTACCACCAATACCTTCTTGGCAACATTCGCAGACAACACTGCAGTCCTGTCAACCCATCGAGACCCTGATATAGCATCCCAAAACCTTCAAAAACACCTTGACGAGATCGAGTTTTGGTGCAACCAATGGCGAATCAAAGTCAATGAAGGAAAATGTTCCCACATAACCTTTACCCTCTGCCGCAAGTCTCAACAAAAGACTGACAAGAACCCACACACGCGGCTAAAAAGACAAGAACTAAACAGACGCTTTGGACAACTGTACAGACTACTTCGAAGGACATCCCATCTCTCAATAGAAAATAAACTACTTATTTACAAAGTTATACCTAACCCAATCTGGACATACGGAATAGAGCTATGGGGGACAGCAAAAAAGTCAAACATCAAGCGCATCCAATCCTTTCAATCAAAAGTCCTAAGAACAATAGTAAATGCCCCTTATTACGTCAGCAACAAAACCCTTCACAATGATCTGAATATACCCTATATTCTTGAACCCATCCCTTCCAAGTTCATAAAATTCCATAGTAACCTATCCAACCACCCTAATTCCCTAGCACAGTCATTGCACTGCACCACTCTCCACTATAATCCTCCTCGGAGACTAAAACGGCAGAGGCCTCGTGACCTGCTATAAATAAGTGATAGTGGGAGTCCTGGCAATGGCCAGTTTCTCTAATCATGTCCTGAACGTCTGTGGCTCTCGCGCTCTTGGTCAGCCTCCGCTCGCTCTTATCCAGTGACGCGGCTGACGTAGGAGCGTGGGGGACTCCCCAAGACTCCGCTTCCTCCTTCGCATGCGAGGGAGGTGACAACCTTGTGGACTTGGGGGGCTTCTGGGCTGTTTGTAAATATTGTACGAATGAGCGAGTGAATGATGAATTGTAAATATGGTATGAATGATAACATTTATCTCAATTACTTATTGCCTAATAAAAGACAGATTGTAATTTTATCTTAATAAAAATTGTTTTAATAAAAAAAAACACGGTATCCGGTAAAAATATTTACAGATACCAAATCTAGTTCAAAATAACCTTAGTATATTAATACGATTTAAAAATTTCACCAATTCAATGTGTATATACTCAAATTCCAAACCAATAATATTTGTTAGTGAAAAATACGATTACTAACCGAGAGCAAAGATACACTCAATCAAGTACAATAGTTGGGCGTAAAGACCATGTAGGTGGACCGACTTCTACCAAAGAGCGTTTATTCAAAAACATTTTACCAAAAATAAGGGAATATACTTGAAGAAATAGAACAAAAAATAACGAACCCAAAGTCAATTGAGGCATTGAAATGTTCACCTAATGTGAGTATGCCTCAATTTTCAACGGCCACACTCCATTTTTCTTAGAGACAGAAGAACCACCCAGAAAACCCTACTGGGACTCATCTGGCCCCTATGAAGTAGACCATAGATCCATATTATATGAAAACCATATAGAGTGAGTATCGTCAAATCACAACTAAAACGCTGCACAGTTATTAATTAACAATAATTAAATAACAACACTAGGGGGAAAAAAGCATGACCCCTCAGCAAAGGAAAACAGTTCAACAAGTATTTAAAGGTTTCGCAACAGAACCGAACCTCAAAGACGAAGACAATAAAGAAAGCCTAATTCCCCTAGCTTAGGAAAATTAATTAACCCAAGGCAAAGCAAGTAATAGCACTGAAGGTGACCACAGTTAATTAAAAATGAAATGGGCAAATTAAAATATATTAGACTCTTTAACCTATTTATATCAGACATCACAGAGGACTGGGTCAGGCCACATAATTTTAATAAAATAATAATACTTAGTTGAGGCAGCTTTTATATTTTTCGTCAGCAAGAGCTACTTATCCCTACTTATAAACATCTTATTACCAAAGACTGTACCCGTTAATTATTTTTTTTAATTGCCATTAATTTTAATTAGTTGATTCTAATAGATTTTTTTTCTCGCTCCTTCAGAATATAGCGTCCGATCGAGCAAAACCTTCAACCAGAATTGTTCAACTATTTCGTACTAATGGTTGGAGTGAATAGGAAAGAGTTATTCAATAATCAAGGCATCATTTTTATTTGTAGTTAATAAAAATGTTCATATCTAAACCAAGTAAATTTGAGCCATCATGGTGCAACGCTCTTTTTAATCGCTAGTTATCGTCAGTAACCTTATTCCGTAAACTATTATTTGATAATTTACCATTATGGTAATAATAGAACATTTCACCTAACATTATTGTTAGAGCTTCGAACAAATATTTTTTGTTCCAAGTTGAAGTCATAAACGGCAAACTAGATAGAAAAATTCCAAACAAAAGGACTGCATTGCAGTGTCCTCTGAATCCACGTGTGTTGTATATATTTGAAACTGTTGCTTGATGGGGTCAGTTGTGGGGAAGAACACCTTAAAGCACTGGATATTAAAACGTTCTGAGCTCGAACCTCACCCCTGTCACTATTGCATTCCTTTAGCTAATAATTGCGCTGGCTTACCTTATTTGGTCTTAATGGTCTCAAGATGCTAGTAAAATTGAAATATTGTATAATAGCATATTCAAAAATTTCTGATCCCAAAATATACAATCGCTTGAAATTACGATTTAGGCAAGTGTATTATTACAATTATTTATATTCAAAGCAGTACTCTAAACACAAGCTTCAACAATGTACGCCTAGCTCAGATGTCCGCTGGGAGAGGATCGAGCGATTTAGTTATATGACACCAGAGAATCCAGAAAGTCCTGACAGAGAGAGGTCACAGTCAGTGAAAACTAACTAACGCCGGACCGGTGATAATTTTTAACTTGGCCTGGCTGGAATTGGGTGTAACATTGTTAGTGCCTTCGGTAACTGGATAGTGGAGCTGGAGTGGCCAACAAAGCCCTAATCAGCCTCTCTTTACATTTCCCTCTCGTATATCCTTTCTCTCTCTTTTGTTTTGACTGCCCTTTCGTTCCTACTATCCACTCAACTTTCTACGTATCCACATCACAAACATAATATACCCAAACATATCGTCCCATTATCAAGAAAGTGCCCCACCAACACAATTTGAATGTTCAATGCGTTCGTTACATATGCCTATTGGAAGTATACTGGTAATTAATGGACATTTGTACCCTGGTTAAATACTTTATTGACTCCCGACCAATTTTACATCAGTAGCTATGTGAATGTTATCGCAGTGACAGATGGTGTAGTAGTGTTATTACTTTCTTGAAGTTGTATGAAGGGAATTTTTCCCATGCTGTCTCCTTACTAGTAACTTATAATATTATATATCCTAGCTGCTGAAGTACATCTCTAGCACAAAGCTTTGAGCGAGTCCTCGCACTCTCCGATGGAGGTTTCCGCATAAAGCTTGTCATGAAATTTGTCGGTTTCTGTGTTATAGTTTACTATGGAATGCGCAGTATTTACGCATGATTAGTCTTTTAGGTAACAAATCAGTAAGTCTGTGTGAATATGGTTCGAAACGTAATAGGGTGAATATAGCGTATGTCGAAGAAGTGTTGAATCCATTTCCTGTATTTTTGTACTTTTGAGGCTTGTGGGGTTTGGGGGCACGTGTAGTGACGTCAATGTAAAGGTTGATTCGGTTGAATATGGCTATCCATTTCCTTCCATATCGTATAATTGGGTATGTAAAATATAAGGTGATATTTTTAAAAAAATTACTTGTTTAAAAGTAAACCTTTTTTTATCTTGGGGGAAAATAGTTTATATTATTTTTATATACAAATATAGAATGTCGAGAAAATGTAAAGTTGCGGTCATGAACAGAAGGACGAGGATGACAGAAGGTGTTTGAGACAACCCCACAGAAAGGGGAAAGAAGTAGTCACGTTTTTTTTCTCAAAGTAACGAGTCTCAGAAGCAAATCAGGTAGGACTGATACCTGGTCAGTTTTGGAGAAAAAGTTATTTGTGAATTAGATAAATAAACTTACAAAGCCAAACAAAACCTAGACCCTGTTGTCAAATAAATATTCTTATACAATTTCACAAGTTCCATCAAAAACTGAATACTTAAATGTCAGTAGCTATGCATTCAGCTCAGAACAGAGAGTCGCGGAGGGTAACATACAGCTTTTCCTTCCAACGAGGTGCAGCAGGACTTAAAAGTTTCTAGTAAGGAGAAAACATGGGCAAAATGATGCATGAAGGGTAGATCATCAAAAAAGTAATAATACTACTAGATTGTTAATGACATCCTCTCTATCAATATAATGCTGAACAAAACCTCAAAAAAATATTGAAAAATTATAATTTCAAATTTTAAATATCCTATGATTGTGAGTTAAAGAGCTTAAGTGATATTTATAGATAATAAGGCTGTGGCTACAAAGAAATCTATGTGAAGTCCTGAAAGTAATCAAATACGGTGATGTTATTACGCTTGGTTATTTTTTTTTTATTTAGCTTATACGGCCAGTTTAGCAGCGTAAATCATATCATTTTTTCATCAGATTTAGTACATACTCACTGCCATCTTGGGATGTTTGGTTAAACGAATTCACATTCATTGTAACCTCAGAATCAACAACCACTATGCCAAGTTTTTTCACACTAAATTGGCAAGTAATATAACTGCAGCATGATAATAGAAGAGTTTTTCACCTAGCCGATGGCCTCGAAGTGATCAGCAAAGCCTGATTTGCTAACGCTCTGGAAGCTCTCACACAGTCGTTTTTGGACTTTCTTCAACCAAGGTTCCCAATTAGTTGTCATCAATAGAAGAGCTTCTTCTAAGATATCCTTTGCCTTCAATGGTAGTAGAAACTCACGCACAAATTGTTTTTAAACTCACACTGACAACGACATTGCCATTATTTAAGTTTCAGACCATTAGTTCTCCGTTTCAACTGGGTTTTACAAAAACAATTTAACAATTGTTTAAAAAAAAATCACACTTGTGCATCTTAATAAAGCGTTGGCAGGTAACAAAATTCTACTTGGTAAACGAAAATTATTGGTAGAAACAGGATTAATTAGTGTTGATACTCAAATAAAACAATCATTCGCCAAACTTAAAAAGTTGATGATATAGTGGATTGAACTAAAGAATAACGGAAATAAATGTTACGACATAAGACACCTACATTTTTTTCAAGCTCCATGTTTCTTTTTAACATATTTACCTTAACTTTACACAGCGGACTGTTACTAAATACACCGATAAAAGTACAGATCCATTACACCATTTTACCAGCCACCATCTCCGCATACAGAAAGTCAGTAACTATACCAGTTTGAAAATGAAGCCTTCCTCCTCGGCGTCGGCCACAACATGGATATAATACTTAATCAGAACTGTAAACCGACAGTGGACGAAACCCTAGGACAGACAAATAGTATAGACCACCATTGACAAAGACGCCGACAATTGCTACTAATTGAGAGCATGGCTCACTGGCCATGACTTGGTGACCTTCTATGTTGCGTGCCACTTGACCAAGGACCTCGATGACCTCTTTGAAATAGTGATATATGTTATACACCAGTAGTTCTCACAATTTAATGTGACTAAAATTTATAATATGTTGCTCCGAAATGGACAATTTATTTTATTTTTTTGTTTTTACAGGAAACGAACTTGTTTCAAACGCTAGGCTCCTTTGACGTGGTGATGCTTAAGAGATCTATACTGCGTCGTGCTGCATGATCAGTAACAAGTGATATCTATAAAACTTTTCAAATATTTTATAGCGTAAACACTTTGTAAGTCTATTATTTGAATGCAAAGTCTGAAGTGAGACACTGCACAGGCGCTATCAGCAACAAACACCTCTCTATTTCGTTCTTCACATAAACACCTTATTCTACTGTTTATATGCCGTACTCCAGCTCTAAAATTGTCTTAGAAAGCAACTTAACTGAGCTGGTCACGAGGGAGCCCTCAAGAAGTGAGTGAATCACTTGTTATATTTGTTAAGAAGTGTAATAGGTGATATCAAACCGAGAAGTCGGCCATATTGGACGGCCCTGGCACTTGCCTCTGCCGGATCAAAGATAACATCAAGCAATAGACATAGTAAGCCCAGACCGGCGACTCACCCCTGGAATTCGTCGATCCAGCTGCGCAACCTTTTTTTATTAATAGTAAAATTAATTTACAAATTAATAAAGATCGTAATATGACAAAATGCGATTTTATCAGCTGTTGATGTCACAAAATAAAAAAAAAATATCAAAGTCTCTACGGCCAACTCCGACACTATCGCCTCAAAGCGAAAACCAAGACTTTCATATAGGAACGTACAAATAACCTCCTCTGCAGCTAGTTCCATGGAAGAGATACCGCCACAAGCTAGCACATTAAACAAAGAAACCGCCGTAGAGTCCCCTTTATTCACGCCTAACACCCTTTGGTGCGTTGAAAAATATTCAAGCAGATGAAATGGAAGTTATCAAAACACCCACACAGCCCAAGCCACCTGCTATATTCGTGCGTAATATAAGCAACTCATTAACTATGCTCACAAATGCGTAAAATAGAAGGTACGGGAAAATATATGTGCCTCAATAGGTCAAGGGACACTAAAATCTCTCCGGACACTCCCTATACTTATCAACCTTGTTTTAGTTGATCGCTCCAAGTAGTGATCAGAAATTTTTACCTGACCATACAAGCTGACGAAATATAAGAGAACTATCAGCTCTCGGATTCGACCTTTGCAAAATAACGAATGTGTTACGCAAGGATAGGCAACAAGATGAATCAATCAAAACGACGTTACCGTCGTTGTTTGGCGATCTCGAGCTAACACCTGGAGTGGAGAAGATATACGATCTAACACACCTGTATTACACAAGTTCTTCGGATATCACCAGCCTTTTAACCTCATTCCTTCCATAGTTCAGAACCCTAATTACCCTTTCTCATTTCCCTTCTTACAAATCTCGTCTCCTACCTTATCCCCTTTAAGCAAAATCCATAAGTGGATACTTCCGACTACTTATCCATTCTGCTTTATTATTAACCATTTCCCTAAGACCAATTCACAAACTGCCTCCTACTTCATTTATTAGGGGCCCAGTCGATTGGGACCACTTCCGCCAGCTTCTTACAGAGTCCGTAGACCTCAAATTGTTCCTGAAAACATCCCAAGACCTAGACGATGCAGTGCATTATTTCACTACTCTGGTCCAGGGGTCGGCTTGGGAGGCATCATCGCCCCTCCGTCATCCAAAAATTCATATCAAAATCGTTTACCTCGGCATCTCAAAGACCTAATCCAATACAAACAACACTCCAGAACAGTGTGGCAAAGATCCCGAAATCCGGCTGATCGCCACTCGTAGAATCGGTACTGCAGATTGGTAAAGCGGTAATTGGCATCCTTCCATTCCGATTCTTCCATCCAATTCCCACCTCTCCTCTCTGTCTATCAGGGATAACTCCATGTGAAATGTAACTAAAAAAATCCTAACGTATCATTCTGTTTCAAACCCACTCCGTCGTGATGGGTCCTGGGTGGCTTCAGATGGGGATAGGTCGGAATAATTCGCTCTGCATCATTCCCATCCTTTCACTCCCCACCTTTCTCATAAAAACCATACTCACAGCACTGGTGAAGATTTCCTCACTTCGCCCATCCCTCTCTCACTTCTACCAAAATCCGTTAACCCCTCTGAGGACAAATACCTTCTGAAAAACTTACCTTACCGAAAATCCCCTGGATATGATCTCCTAACTCCTCAAATACTCAAACCACTTCCTCCTAAAGCCATAATCTTCCTAACCTACATATATAATTGCATAATCCGAACGACGCACTTCCCTCTCCTCTGGAAACATTCCATTATTGTCCTATTCGCCAAACCCCGTAAACCACCCAATGACGCCTCATCTTACCGTCCAATTAGCCTAATCCCTATCCTCTCAAAAATATTTTAAAAACTCCTATTAAAACGTATACTTCCAATTGTTGAATCCAAAAACCTTTTTCCTATACACCAGTTTTGTTTCCGTCAACGACATTCCACTACTCAAGGCCTGCGCGTTGTTCATCACATTTCCTCAGCCCTTGAGTCCTAACAGTATTGCAGTGCTGCATTTCTGGACATAGCTCAAGCTTCTGACAGGGTTTGGCCCGCAGGTTTGCTTTACATGCTCAAAATATATTTACCACAGACCCTTTCCCTAATCCTAAAGTCCTACCTTTCAAACCACTTCTTCCAAGTCCGCTGTGGCTTAGAATACTCTAACTACTATCCCATAAATGCAGGAGTTCCACAGGGCAGCATCCCGGGCCCCATCCTCTATAATCTATACACCGCTGATGTCCCCTCTACGACCAATACCTTCTTGGCAACATTTGCAGGTGACACCGCAGTCCTGCCAACCCATCCAGACCCTGCTAAAACACCTTGATGAAATCGAGTATTGGTGCAACCAATGGCGAATCAAAGTCAATGAAGCAAAATGTCCCCACATAACCTTTACCCTCTGCCGCAAGTCCTGTCCGCCAGTCTTTTTAAATTCGATTCCTCTCCCTGTGTCTGAGACAGTAGGGTATTTAGGCTTCCATCTCGACAAAAGACTGACATGGAACCCACACACGAGGCTAAAAAGACAAGCACTAAGCAGACGCTTTGGACAAATGTACAGACTACTTCAAAGGACATCCCATCTCTCAATAGAAGATAAACTACTTATTTACAAAGTTATACTTAAACCAATCTGGACATACGGAATAGAGCTATGGGGGACAGCAAAAAAATCAAACATCCTTTCAATCCAAAGTCCTAAGAACAATAATAAATGCCCCTTATTACGTCAGCAACAAAACCCTTCATAATGATCTGAATATACCCTACATTCTTGAACTCATCCCTTCCAAGTTCATAAAATTCCATAGTAACCTATCCAACCATCCTAATTTCCTAGCACAGTCATTGCACTGCACCACTCATCCCTATAATCCTCCTCGGATACTAAAACGGCAGTGGCCTCGTGACCTGCTATAAATGCGTGACAGTGGGAGTCCTGGCAATGGCCAGTTTCCCCTATCATGTCCTGAGCGTATGTTGCTCTCGCGCTCTTTATCAGCCTCCACTGGCTCGTATCCGGTGACGCGGCTGACGGAGGAGCGTGGGGGACTTCGCAAGACTCCGCTTCCTCTTCCGCATGCGAGGGAGGTGACAACCATGTGGATTTAGGATGCCCCTGGGTTGTTTGTAAATATTGTATGAATGAGCGAGTGAATGATGAATTATAAGTATGGTATGAATGAGAACATTTATCTTAATTACTTATTGCCTAACAAGGCAGATTGTAATTTTAGCGCAATAAAGAAGTTATGTATATAAAAAAAGACTGAAGTAACCAAAGCATCTACCATATAGGTCAAAACCCCATTCGAAAATTATAAATGACTGAAGCATGCATAATACATAATACATTGAGCACAATGTGTTAGGGATGGATAAGGTTGTATGAAACAGATACTTTGTAGTTGCTTCAAAGAGTTGATCGAGTTGAAATTAACCAGATACAGAAAGTAAAAATGATGTATAATAATAATAGCAGGGACGGTAGGGGTTGTTCCGTGAATCAGTTCCAGCTGTCATTGACGCAGAATGAAAAGAAGAGTAGAACAGAATCAGCTACAAAAGTATTAGTATCACTCGTGTCATGCATACAGGACATTCTATTGAGGTTGGCAAGGAAGTAATTTCGGTTTTTTAGTGTGAAATAAAACTCAATTTTTTCTATACAAAAAATGAACTTTAATCAGTCAAATATCATCCATTCTGTTCGATGACCTTTGGCCACCTATCAGGAAAACTTCATGATCCCGCGATCATAGGAACTTCTGGTCCTCATCAGCAAAAACTCAACCAAATGCGATTTGTGGTCATCGTTATTACTGAAAGTTTTACCATTTAAGAAGTTTTGTAAACTTCAAAATAAATAATAATCCGATGGTGCAAGGTCGGGGCTGTATGGGGGATGCGACATCACTTCCAAACCAAGTTCCAATAGTTTCATACGTGTTGCTAAATATGTGTGAGGCCTCGCATTGTCGTAGAGGAATTCAAATATCGAGCTTCTTAACAAGTCCAAGACGTCTTATATGATTTTCAATTGCTGTGAATGATATATTTAACTATTTTGCAATCTCTTGCACATTTATATGACGATTCGATTCAATTATGGCTTTCGTTTTGTCATCAACTTCAGAAGGTCGACCAGAATGTTGGCCATCTTTCAGTGAAAAATCTCCAGAACGAAATTTTTTAAATCAATTCTGACACGTGCATTATGTTAAACAATGAACACCATAAACTTCACATATCTCTTTCTCTCGGCCGCTTTCTTGCCTTTATGAAAATCAAAAAGTAAAATGTGTCGAAAATGCTTATTTTTCCACTCCATGTTAAAACTGACCGTAAACTGACTGTTGTAAACTAATTTACACGTAATTTCCTTCTATATCAACCTAAAAGTATCGACTACCAAATCTCAAAAGAAAAAAAACATTGACAAAAGAATAACTGGTGCAAACCGAAATGCTTTCTTGCCAACCCAATAGTATTCGCCGATGCTCGCAATGTATCCACGTATAATACACGAATTCCAACCTTGAAAAGTAATCTATTAGCTTTGAAGTCCTTTCAGTAATATTACGAACATACTAATGGTTTATCTTTGTGTATAGAAAACTGCACAAAACCACTACCTTTTCTGTTTTAGGGACAAAATTTACTGCAAATTCTGTTGAAATAACCAAAATAGATTCATTAGCTTAGTAATTGATAAGAAATAAGTTCAATAAAACCCGCAAAAGCCACTATGATCTACTAATAATTAATTAATTAAGAGATTTAATTGGATCCTCACTCCCTAGTCTAAAGCCAGCCGTTTCCTCAGATGCCGATGAGTTAACGGTGGAGTGGTAGTTGCTTCACAAAGACCGCAGCTTCGTTAGGTAGCACGATACCTCAATAGACCTTCGGTTCAATGACCTCTAAGATGAGTTCTCATAAACCAGTTGAACCAAATTTTTTTATTATTTTTTTTTTGTTCCTCAACAAATACTTCCAATAATTCACGCATCATAATCTAAATTTAACTAAATAAACACACAAATCCAGTTTCTTACAAATTGAGAAATTATACTTTTAATTATAAAATATCAATTATAAAAATTGATTAAATTATAAGTATAAATTGGTATTCTTGATCGTTGATATTGTAATACTTGATTTTATTTGTTTAATCTCACCCGTTTCTGAAAATCACATTTTTACAAAACTGTATAGCAAGAATATAAACAAAGAAATGTAGTGGTTTCTGTTATTGTATACACAATATTTTTTTACTATTATATTAGAAATAGTTTTAAACCTGAGACAAATTAATCACGCTCAGTTTGTTCTGTTTTTTTCTTTTTTTTTTGTTTCCTTACACGTTCCTTACATTACCCTAGAGTTCGTGGAATAGTAGAAAATATATATAAAGAAAAGTATCGATGTTCCTAGGTGTGAATTGGCACGAGTATTATTACATATATATTACTATATATACAACAACTTTATTATGATAAAATTACAATCTGCCTGATTGGGCTGTAAGTAATTGTGATTAATAATCTGGCACAATACTAACACTTCAAAGTAAAGCCTCGACCTTAGGGAGGGGTAACCAATAAAACAGTCTTACCTGCTCAAATAACAATCGACCCAAAACTACCCTGAATGCATTAAGTCGTCCTATTTAGTCGTTCAGAACGATGACCTTTCGTCATTGTCGCGTGACTCCTCCACCAGCCGAAGGCAATTCACTTGGTACCCCCCCCCCCAGCGTAATTTATATTTAAATGACAAGAATGCCGTTCTTAGCCCGTTAGGGGCAGTTTAAAAAAAAACAAGCCAATCGTTCCTTCCCTAGACAACAATCAAACAATCGAGTTACCATGATTTAAAGCAATAACTAAACTAATGTACGTTTAAAAAACAAGCCATTTTATGTAAAAAAAAAACTCAAACGTACTTTTTTTTAGTTTTCCTTTTAGCATTGATATGAGACAACAGATATTTATACAATTCGGTCTGTGCAGAATAGTCTCACTAAAAAGTATATTCATTGCAAAGTATTAGTATTCCCAGAACTTTTAATCGGACTTTGTAACTGATGCGTTTATAGTCAGGCTAAAAGATAAGTTTAGTTAGAAAGGAAATTATATGATTGCTTTTTTTAATAAATTTATAATCTTTATGGCTGCTCAAAAGGCTACTGGGACGTGATAATAAATGAGAGATTTTGAACTAAAGTCGTATTACCTCTCAGTGAAAACTATAAATATGCGATTCCATAGTAGTATTTTGAGGTCATGTAAAAGAAATTCAGGTCGCATAATGCATCACACTGTTAAATTTAAAAAACGAAACTGTTTACAATGACTATTACATGTTTGCAATGAGAACGAAACGTGACGAACATTATTTTAATAGCATATATAATACGATACAACTAGTTAGTTTATTAGTAGCACTTAAACATGATTCATTTCATGTGTTTAGGTTGAACAGGGACCTCGTTATATCGGGTGAAAATACGAGGAGATCTTGCTTTGAAAAAACGATCAACTCCAAAATGGAGTCGAGGTGTACAAGCAAATTTTTCATTTCAAATTAAAGGTAACTTAGGAAAGTACAAGAGAATAAATACCCCCATCCGTCGTAGTCACGAAGCCGGCAGCTATAAAACGGAAGTAGGGCCCGACCTGGTCGCGGCTCGAGTACGAATTAAAGACAGATTGAATGGAGGAGGAATGAATTGGCCCGAAGAAACAGCAGTTACCACGGGGGGGCTCTGAGGACCTCGTAAAACATTCAGCTTCCCCCTCTCCCTGGCCCCTTTACCTCCGGCTAACTAGGCGTCGTCTCTTTTAGATTAGAGCTGTCTCTCCCTCCACTTTCAACGAGGTGGAAGTTAATTCGGGCCTTCGTTCCAGTCCGGCACGTTGGAGCTTAAACGTTACCCGCTGTGTCAAAATGATCTATAAGTCAAGGAAACATGACTGGACCCAGCTGATGGCTGTTGGTGAGCAGTCACTTTGCAAAACGAAATGAATTTGAATCACTTGACAATTGTTTATGGCTTAGGATGGTTGAGGGACATTATAGTTATATTGGATCGCTGTAGAATATACTGAGCATTATTAGCATTAGAAAAATGATTATTTGAAACTAAAACTTGACAAACAATAACCACAAATTGAAAGAACCAGGGCAATCTAGACAAATAAAGAACTTGGTATATGATTGAGAGTATTCTATTACAGAGAAATACCACGACAACAATAAGAGTGGTATAAAAGTAGTTAAAGCATAAGAAGACAAGAGTAAAACTATTTGAATTTACTTGTAATCGTCCTGCACCAATATAGTCAATCAATGACTTTGATCAATGAGAGACACGCACTCAAAATCAAAGTGAGGGAAAATAAGGAAGGATACAAAAGTGACTTATCCTTGCCTTAAAAAGAAAGAATAATTCTATGAATAAAAATGAAAAACCGTATATGGTCCTCCAAACGCTGTTTTAGACAAGAAAATAAACACACAACATCGACAGATGCTAATGGAAAATCATCAGATGAACTAGTCATTTATGAACCACTTCTCTCTCTTCTGTTTTTAAAGAGTTGTCGGTTTGAATTCCCGTTTCATTCATTCGGCGTCGTTTTCTTTTTCAGAGGGTACAATTTAAAAAAAACAAACAATGAAATATGTGGAGCGAGATAGTGTATATTCTTGAGGCACACAATTAAACACACGTTAAGATGTGAAGAAAATATTACATAATGCTACAAACCTAACTTGAAAACTAGAGAATATTGAAATAAAATTGTAGTCCATTATATTTGATAATTTAAACATAGAAGATGTGATAATGATAAGCACAGCATTGCTTTATAAATTTCTTCCATGCAGCTTTTAAATCGTGGTTTGTGTTTTAAATTGTAATTTTGATTTGATTAAATGAAATATATCGGAAGATATTACATTGTCATCCATATATCCATTACATTTTAACGAATAGCGTTGAAGTTGACGAGTTACAGTCATGGCGTATGTTTTTAAATAAAGAATATGTGAAAGACCATTTTAATATGATGTCCAACTTGACGTTATTAGTATAATATCCAAGACCAATTCATTGTTTTCTGTAAATGATTAAAACTAATTGCATGGTTTGTCATAAATCCAGTTAAATATGTTCCAAATAATTTCAAATTTAAATGTCAGTTACACAGGTTGTTACACGGATTGTCCGAAGATACTTCTTTCGAAAAATACAAGGAGATTTGTCATTCCACAAAAGTTTCATACTAGATTCTTATGCATGGGGCGCTACCAATAGTTGTCCTATCACTATCAAGTGAACGAGAACGGAGCAGAAAATATAAATATGGAAAACTTGAGTAAACTTTCTTGGCAAGGTCTCACTTCCCTTTATATATACAGTATATACACTTCCAATAAGTTCAGACCCTGCCCTAAATATTTATGCAGTAAACCCCCGTCTTTTCCTATCTTATGTCATAACAGATGTACCTTAAGGTCGACGTTTCTCAAAATATATCACTCGGTATTCGCCTATGAAGGAATGCTATGAAAAACAACTATAAATGTAAATCTGAAAAGAAAATGTTGGAAATCGAGAATATGAACTCAAACATCGAAAGAGGGAAAACGAAATTGCTTTCACGAGATACTTTATGAATACAATCATAAAATGTACATATTTCAATATTTCGGGATGGACAAATATTTCTTAGTTAAATTGATCGGATCGTTTTACGCACTGAGAACTGATGAAGTGGGGACAACAGGCCTGATTTCAAGGCTGCAGCTTAGGAAAAAAAACAACTTTATAAACTGAACAAGCCAATTTAAAAACAAATCACCCAAGCGATAACACATTGTGATAAGAAGGTGATGGACAATTTATGCCCCGCAAAACCGGAGTGGCACTACAGTCAAATAGTTACGGGGTGAAGTATGTCTTTTGTCTACTGTTTGCGATGCCTCTTTGAACAATAACGGCCGTACAAATGAACAATCCATTTTAAATTTTAAGGTAGATTTCGGAACACCCAAATAACATATTATTTTATTTTTTAAATATAATGACGTTAAAAAAAAAAACGGACGAAAAGTCGGCCGTTTTAGCTTAATAGAATCAATACTCATAAGTTGTTTAGAGTTTAATTTTATGCTTTTTCGCACGGTTACAGCCGTATAAAAACAAAGCAAGCAATAGAAAATATTTACAGTGCAAATCAATAGTTTTTTATCTTTTGTCAATTATTTTCTATTTAATTTAATTATGTATTTATTTAAAACATATCACAAACAATACGCTAGAAAAATTATTCAAATTATGAAGCATAAAGGCGAGATTACCGCCGATCCAAGTAGAAGCAAAACATTTCTTTCATGAAAACTTTCAAAGTTGTTTTACATTGTTAAGGTAATGGATAATCATGCATACATACTGAAAAAAAAAAGCCTACTCAAAGAAATCGATTTTGAATGTTGTAATTACCTTCATATAACTATTGTTAAACATTTTGTTATAAAGGAGCAATACATAAATGGAAAGTAAATAAAGAAAGAAGATGAAGCTAAGTCTTGAGAGACAATGGACAATCAAGAGATGAACAAGGGCTCATTGAGAGAAGCCGTGCTGATGAGCTGATGAGCTACAGACAGCACCTTAACCCCCACGACCTAGATGTTCCTGCACCTGCCCAAACACCGCTCATATCAGCTGATGAACCTCTTCAAGTTCTTACGATTGGATCGATTCGTGAGAAGCGCTATATTTTGAAATGATTTTTGTATTAACCTCTATTAGGTATCCTTAGGAAAAGAACCGAAATTTAAAATATTCAATATGTCAAGGTTTAACTTGAGAAAAGATAAAAATTAGCGGCACGTGACAGCTTTATTCCGTTCATTTTTTTCATTTTCTATCTCATTGTAAGTTAAATAACGCCTAGTCAGCATAATTTGAGGCGCTAAAACCAATGTTTCTATTTCAAGCAGAAAATGGAACGGACATACAGACCAACAACGTACCAGAATAAAACTACCTACTCTCCCTTCGGGCTCGACAATATACCAATGTTCCTGCCCTGATTGTAGTAAAGCTCATATCAATATTCTTTAACAATCATTTTATTGACAAGAAAAATCTCAATAAATTAACTAATCAATTTTAACTAAAACGACTAGAGTTTATAAAGTGGTGAGTTGATAAAGTCGAGACGATTGGGGTCGCGCCTTCCCCTCTTATCCATCCATGAATATTCTTTTATTATAATTCATTCATTATACTCCTAAAAAAGATAAACAATAATAAACTTTAAGGGCCAACTTTATCTTTTCTAAACAGCCGTAAAAGTGGAAAATTTAAATGTATAATAAAACATGTATCAACTTAGTTTTTTTTTAACTAATCTACTTGAACTTATACTACCTGTAATAAGAATTTTATCACCAATTTTCAATGAGAAATGCAGTAAAACAACGCATCATTACAGTAAATTTTCACAGTCATAAATCCGTAGGTATAAATTAAAAAGGGTTATTACGGCATTTATAAATATTCAGGTGATAAATTAAAGGCTTTAAGCCGTAGTTAATTAACACATTTCTTTTGGCTGAACGATTTTTTTTTTTAGAGCTTAAATCATTTCTATGAGCTATGTGTTTAGTCACGTATGTATCAGTGGGGTTTTTATAATAAATATAATATAATATAATAAAAATGACCTCCAGAAAGAAAACATTCACGGAGTTCGAACTAGTGACCACCAGCCTCCGGTCAGGCTCGGCCATTTGAACCACCCCTGCGATCCCTCGATTCTAGTCAATATCTAATCTCGTATAAACTCTGAAAAATGCAATCGATAATCTTTTGAAGGATATTCCAATATAATCATATTGAAGTTAACTACTATTCAAAATATATTTTTGCTAGGCAATCTCACTGGTTTGATAATTATTAGTCAAAGAAAAAAGAAATTGTAGTACTCAATGTGAATTGTTGCGGGATTTTTATTAAAGACCGAGATAAGTTATTTCACGCACCCATTGGTGGTTCATTTGTAGCATCATCTTGTGCCTTACCACCGTAACATTACGCGTCAGGCAAAGGATTAGCCTAATCATATACTAAAGGAGAGTTAATTATCAAGCGCTACATTTTGTCATGGATATGAACACACTCTACTTTTCCAAGCTAGGACAGACAAACAAACGGAACAGCCGGTGTGCCTTAGATCAATGGCGGGTAGACTGTAATCTGCTAAGTGACAGACCGTGTCCTCCAGCCGAGGAGAGCACTATCGCCAGTCACTTCACTCTTCAGTTCGGAACAGCTGAAGAGCTGTCATCTCTTCTCAGGGTGTCTGAGGTGAACTCCAGAGAATAGAGAGAGCTGTATTATTATAATCGAGCCACAGTTTTTTGCATAAACAGTACTAGCTAGTTAGTAAAGCCCTTCTTTTTTTTAATTGAATAATTCGTCTAATTCGTTTTTACCGATTTAAATAAGTTACATCAATAATGATCTAACTTACACTTTTCTTAAGCATGAGCCGGAAGTTACTCTATTGTAATTTGGCTCACAAAACATTACTTATTTTATTTCTTTTTACGTTTTAATGTGCCGGTAGTAAACATAGACAAAGACAAAAGATAATGTCCCTGTCATCTAAAAGTAGAAACTATCCCTCCACTTTGGGAAAGAAAAATAACCAAAGCTAAGTTCTTGTATGCTCCTAAAAGGTTATTCAGGTCTCAAATAATATTTAAACAAATCAAAAAATACAAGGAACAAGCCAAGTCGTTAAGTTCCGTCTTTTGATATTTAACAGTTTTCAATAAACTTCTGTATAACTTGACTGCAACATAACTTGGCCGGTTATTGACATAACTCTATTAGCATATCTAACAAAAAGCAGAGAAATTTACCTTCTATTTAAGGTGCGCCGTTTTTTTTTTTTTTTTCAAAATCAGAAACGTTTTTACGCCGTTTTGCCGAGTTAAACGTAGTATGACCATTAAACATGAAATTTTAAATCAAGATTCCATTTGATAACCTGACGACATGAAAAATATTTTCAAATCCTCAGAAGTTAATAAAATAATGACTTGCTAATAAAATATTTTTCGGCGATATTCTGCATGGCATCCAATTAAAGATCTAGATGCCTTGACAAATACTATATAATTTTTACCTTGAAGTATGATCACGTCATTAAAACTTTTAATTAAATCGTGTTAGCAACTTTTAGTCTCCTTTCACACTATACGTTTTTGACCGCACGGATAGGTGCACGTTTTTCAGATTGGTAGTGCGCAAATACCTCCTGGCAACGAAAGTACGTCTTTCTTGCCATCATTTTGAATCTCAAATCTACACTTCATTTGTTAACACAAAACATCAGTAAACGTACACAACATTTGTTAATTCACAACATCAGTAAATGAAAAATATGCACATTCGTGAGGCCAAAAGCGTATAATGTGAAAGGAGCTATTATTAGCATTTAATATCCCAATGGCACTAATTTTGTAATGAAAAAGAGTATTTTTTTTCCTAGCATATTGGGTAAGTTAAAGATACCGGTGAGCTGATTAACAATATTTTGGGGGGTTAAGTGACCCCTACGTTAAAAAAAAAAATCATCAATTCGGATTAATGACAATTGCAGCTGAGGTGACATATTTCTCATATACATTGTCAATGGAGCATGTAAGATAAACTGATCATAAATGTATATACTAATGAAACTTATTCAATAATACTTCAAATATCGATCAAGAGGTAGTAAGTAATTAGTAAGGTCAACAAAGCCATGAACTGTGTGATAAGGGACAGCATATAGAATTTTGGATTCAACCATAAGGCTGGCCTCTACGACCCTACTTGTTTAAATCGTTGCTCAGATGAATATTTTCAAAAGAGATGTAATTAATAATAAATTGACGTGCTAAATATTGATCTGTGGTAATAAAATTATATGACAGGGGAACTGTATTATACTTTGTCTTAAATTATTGTTCTATTCAATGATAAATTCTAAACTAACAATAAAACAGAAAGTGTATAATTATAAAATAAAATCACAAGGAAATTTTTTTTTTTTGGCTCTCTTGAAAAACGCAGTTTTTAGACATACGACCTTTTTTACTTTGAGTAACGATATTTTTTTTTACTTTATAAATTTTCAAACTTTTTTTATAGAATCGTGGAATATAATAAAATTAAAAACTCGCTGCGACTACTTAAGTTCAACTTTGTTCTTTTGTTCCTTTCAGTGGCCCAACTTAATTTGTAAGTTTAATTTAGTTAGTGCTAATTAATTAATAACGAGTACGTTAGTTAAATAATAAAAAAAGTGATATTTCTGCAAAAAACAAAACATTTTGAAAATTAATTCTGGTGGCTTAGAATAGCCATATCATGAAAATAAATGAGAGGTGGTATACTTATTCAAGGAAATATGGACCTACCATCAATATTTAATTTCACTATGCAATAACAAAAACAAAACAGAGAATATAAAAGCAGTGTTAGCATATAAAAGCCCCTACACAACAATTTTCAGGATAAAGTTAGGAAAAAAGCGATAATATCCTAGCAACGATCAGTTATTAAAAAGGAATAATGTATAGCTTCCCAATAGAGTTTAAGGACGTGACTCGAATCCTTTAAAAATCTCTACCTGAAGAAAGAATTCCTCTACATCCCTAATCGTTATTCCGGCCGATATCTTCCCATTACTTTCCTGAATCATAAAATGATTTATAATTAAACCCATTTCCCATTGCAAGTCCTGCGGCGTTTTCTTTCGAAGAACGAGAACGTAGTCGGGGGTTGGGGGGTCGCACTGTTATTTGAATAAAACGTCGGAAAATTATTTTTTAGGAATTGGAGGTTTGTTTTATGTAGGGATGATAATCAACTGTGAAAAATACATTCTATAACTAGATCATAATTAGTACCGATTGTAAAAATAACGAGCGGACTACAAATACCTCAGATTTACATCAGTCAAATCAAAAAATATTGGAAGGAAGATGGATTGCTTTTTAGGAAGAGGATCATTGGAAGAGATCCATTATCAAGGATAGGGCCGTCAGTGCCTAGATTACCTTTCCAACCACCCCCCTCCCCCCCCCCAAAAAAAACACTTCAGATAAGCCCTTTTTTTATTGCGTGCGGAACAGGATAAAAGCAATATTGGAGTAGTGAGGCGAAATCGATTTCAGAGGCGGCAAGTATTCACCTTGAAAAATAAAAAAGCTTTTTAAAAAAATCATTATCTATTTGTTATAATGAAGTATTATAACATTTTAAATTGTGCCTTACACTACTTTGGAAAACATAAGCTAACCAATTTGTAACATAATGAATTCCTTATAATTAATATTTCTGCTAAACTAATAATTTTTCACCGTTTTATGCTGTACTAGCACTAACTGAAAGGTACCTTTGAAAGATAAAGGAATTCCCAGCAATAATTATGCAATTATCTCATTTTGAAACATGAAACTTGAAAGTTCTTAACAAGTCAAAACAACAAGGATTATACAACCTTGTAAAGCTCCAGGGGATTCTTAAGGACCAATATATTTCGAAAATATTCTAATGGTTAACGATAGTTTAAATTCCAATAGTTAAAGAAACTCCAAACCTTGTAGAATTGCCAAAAATAGTTCTAATTATACTATTTTATAAAAAAAAATTTATCATTTTTCTACCATAATTATCATTATTTTCGAAATTACTTGCTACAATAGATTTGGTTGAAAGAAACATTAATAATGAACTAAGAAACCAATCGAAACTAGTTTCAACAACTGGTAAAGGAACTGCTGTATATATGTAGTGTTTTATTATAGATATTTTTGCAGCTACAAAGAAAATTGGGTTAAATTAACCAAAAAAAACTAGTTGAGAATAAATACGTGGTTTGGTAACATTGTAAAGAAGTTGATATTATTGATTTTAATTGCATTTGGTACTTAATCGCGCAAAAAGAGTCAATTTTTATTAAACCCAACATTTTAGCAATGTTACAGCGTTAAAAAAAATGCCCAGAAAAAATATGTTTTAAGCCTTAACCTCTGATTCCCGTGAACACATATTAAGGGATTATGCCCTATTTATGTTGTATTTCGTTTATTATTATTTAAACGAACAGGCTAAAGGCTAGTAAGGGGCTCAGGGTATACACTTGCCGCAAGACCTAGCACTACTGGTTATCAGTCAGAATAGGTTGGGTCACCAACTTATATTACTTTTATACTTATATTAGACACCTGGGTTATCTATTACCTTGTCATGAATACAGAAAATGTTAATCATTTAGTAGTAAAATGTTAGAGATGTTTTTTTCCATAATTCTTTAAGCCAAATTCTCTCTCTCTCTCTCTCTCTCTCTCTCTCTCTCTCTCTCTCTCTCTCTCTCTCTCTCTCTCTCTCTCTCTCTCTCTCTCTCTCTCTCTCTCTCTCTCTCTCTCTCTCTCTCTCTCTCTCTCTCTCTCTCTCTCTCTCTCCCTCTCTCTCTCTCCCTCTCTCTCTCTCTCTCTCTCTCTCTCTCTCTCTCTCTCTCTCTCTCTCTCTCTCTCTCTCTCTCTCTCTCTCTCTCTCTCTCTCTCTCTCTCTCTCTCTCTCTCTCTCTCTCTCTCTCTCTCTCTCTCTCCCTCCCTCTCTCTCTCTCTCTCTCTCTCTCTCTCTCTCTCTCTCTCTCTCTCTCTCTCTCTCTCTCTCTCTCTCTCTCTCTCTCTCTCTCTCTCTCTTTCTTAACTCTCGCCGGACCGCGGCCAGATCGTAGAGACCCTTGCCCCCATACAGGCGTCCTCCTTACTTAACAAACCAACGTCTACGTTAACTTAAGGAATGTAAGGCCCTGAGTGAAAATGACGGTACAAAGCGTTATTTAAAGCAATTAGAAAAAGAGAAATAAATAAAGACTGTATATTTAACCTAATTCTTAAATAGAAGAGAATATGAACATATGCAACTAAATCCAAACCAAATTGATCTAAAGACATATCATATGCTAAATATAAAGAAGATCATTCAGCACACGAGCAACCCAATTTGTTTGTCAGGTTATCCAATGTTGCCAAAAGTTTGGTCAAAGTGTTCAAGATTGGTAAGGCAAACTTCAGATTGCTAGCTGATACCTTGAAAGTGTCCGATAGAAGTAGAGCAGCAGGAAGAAGGAGACAACGAGAGGAGACAGGGGGTGGAAAAGAGTGGCAATTACTTAGCCGATGTGAGGCCACTGGCCTACGTTGTTACTGAGGATTACTTCCAACCCTCGAGCCTACTGGAGCGTCAGGTCACCACTGCTGGAGAGACATACCAACTAGATAACAGGCCCAATGCTACAAACCCTTATTCTAGTCCTTCCCATCAGTTCCGATTCAATTTAATTTTAAGAATAATATGAGAAAGAGAGAATTTCTTTATTCCTCTTATGTTATACGGATTCATTACATAAAGTTGCCAGACGCCAGAGTGCCTTAACACTAAAACTAAAATAAAATATATAATATAAATGTACATAGTATTTATATATAAAAATATATAAATTAACAGGTCAAAGGAAAAAATCCACTTATTATATGTAGATGTAAAACCAAAACCACCCCTACAACCATTCACAATAAAATACATTTTGCTAATTGATTCATGGAAAGACCGTCTCGCCATTTTTTTTATTTTTTGCAAAGATTTTCTTTTAACAACCAAAGTTTTGATTCATAGAATGTGTTCTAAATTGATTTTTTTGTTCTTTTTTTTTTTGGTAAGTACATAAACAAAATCAATGAGAACTATTCTCCTTGCGCACAATATTTGAATTTTCAAACGCTTGAGATATATCACATGAGATGAGAGAAGCCAATATTTTTAGTTTGAATTAGTCTAAGCAACTAAGAACAATTCAAAAAATAAAATTTAACTAACTCAAATAAAAAAAAAAAAACTTAATAAATCGTCTGGAACGCATTAAATAGGTAAATTCTATTGTTAGCTCACAAAAGTATTTCTTTCCAATATCCTACATGCCGTAGAGGTAAACCTTAGGGTTCTATTCCCAATAACACTAAATATTCTTTCGGAGAGAGATGGATATGACAGGGTCACTCTTTATTTCTTGATAGGAAATGAGTATAGTCTGACCACGGATAGTAGAGACCGGAGCAATTAATAATAAAATTAAAATAAAGCAATCATCTTATCTTATTTCAAACCGTGAAAACCAAGAATAAGTGGGGATTTCATTGTTAGCCGTGATTATATAACGGATGGATGAATTTGTTTTAATTGTGTTTGGGGATTTTCCAAACAAACAAATCCACTTGTATACTAAAAAAAAGAAGTCAAATTAATTTCAACATGAGAAAATCCAAGATTACCTTTCGAAGTTTTTATTTTCAAAGGAGTGGTATAATTAAAAAAAATCCATGAGAACTTCTGAGAAAAATTTAACCATTCACGGCAGAGCTCTTACCGCGAAATTAAAAAAGTAATTTGCGACCGTTTCGATGAATTATTTACGTTTAAAAAAAAGGAAGATTTCGAAAAATGAGTATCGGAATTTCGTTAAATTATAATTGAAACATGAGGAGTATTATATGTTTTCACTAGAAGTGTATGCAGGCAGCAAATTTTAACTTTAAACGTCGCATTATATCTTATAAGGGGAACATCCATTTCTGTTTGAGAAGTAATTTACCCTCATCTAATGGGAATTTATGTTTCAGATCCCACTGGTATCGGTCTCTTTATATCAGCCGGATATATTTCCAGGCTATATTAAAACTATAAATTCTCTCTCAAAGATAGGAATGGACTCTTATTTGTCCAATTCACTTACCAGTTTGTAATAGATATGATACATTAACAGTCAAATTTTAATGACTGCTGTTAGACTATGCTACTCTTATATACGCTAGAACTTTAAAATTCACCTCTGGCATTTATTAGTTAATACCTTAATAATGATTGTGAAATAAAATAAAACATTGTTTAATCACGTATAGTAAATAAAATCATACTTAAAAGAAACCAAAACTTCAGAGAAACCTAGGAGCCTTAGGACTGCTAATTTTTGTTGATCAATAGTGGCTTGAATGTCACTAGAGAGGTAATAGAAAAGGTAAAGGCTTCGGCATACTAACCGATACAACAACCTGGGGAAAGATATAGTTGGTAAGGGAGACAGGTGAGGAACTAATACAGGGTAAGTCATGTTTCGGAGACAACGATAAGGTGGAAAAAGTTTTTAGTAAAATATAAAAGGAATCCATCGTAATGGGCAGGCAGGGATTGGGAATTTACGTGAAAGACGGTTCAAACATTAGACATGCTGAGAAGGAGTATTGCACGACAATGTGACAGGGTGAGAAGACGCTAAGGTAACGACGACGTTTTTCAAAAAAGTAAATATAATGGAATAAGTGTATAATTAAAATAAGCAAAGTAATAATAACAATCTGAAAAAAATAAAAAGCGTTATTACAGAAGAAGGAAGACTGGGAAGAGAAGAAATCAAATAATCAGGTTTGGGGATGGAAGCTGGATTTGTGTCCAAAGAAATAAATATAAGTATTCTTAAATAACATTAGACAAGAAGAAGTCAGAGACATCCAAGTCCCCCGGGCGTTCCATAACGAGAACCGGTGGGCAGGTTTCCCACCTGCACTTTGACTCTACCGTCAGCTAACCAGACGAATTTCACCTTTCAGCCAGTCTCATCTGCCTTCCCAGCCAGTAGAGGTGCAGGTTGTCCAGATTAACCTATTTCCCGATGTAAATCAGCGTTTCGTCGCCCTATTGAAGGTGAAGGGAGGGATCAACTCATCCCAAACAGATTGGCGCACGAAGCCCGAGCCTTGCTATGATCACTAGCAGATGCAGGTCGTCTCCCCGGGTACTTTTCCATCCTGGTCTTCAGTGGTGAGCTTTACGCCGATGATGGGCAATGATGATGACCGATGATGGTAACAATCGCTCCACCTGACTCCCCAGCCTGCACCGGAACCCTCCTGATCTTCACCAGCTTGCAGATAACTCTGCTCGGTTCAGACGTGGCCTTAAATTGGTCACCTCTGATTGAAGGTCCTCGTTATCCCTTACGAGGTTCTCTATCAATGATTGCTGCCGCTTAGCCTGCCCCTCCATCCCACATTAGCAACTCCGAATTATTGAAGGTGAGGTCACCCTGCTTGCATATAAGTTTGAGTCTTATTACAGCTTCTAGGTCTTACATATTTCCACCCTTCTTTGAGTGGCGTAGCTTATTTAAATGGCCTAACGTCCACACCCTAGTTTCTATATATTTATATATACATATATAAATATATACCTATATTAGAAATTACTATATATAAATATTACCTATTAGAACCTACTTTGGTTCTGACAAATAGATTATGAGTTCACTGCGGGGTCCCATTCTTGTGTTTATTGCGTTTTCACCATTATTGGTTTTAAATAATCATATTGGGTATCACCATTCCACTAAATAATTTCGTTGATAACCAGCACTAACACCTGCTCATATTTTATACCATGTTTTACTTTATTCCATATATTGAAGCATCATTGCGTACATTTTACACCGAGGCATTACTTTACGTGGAGAACAACGCTTAAGATAAAAGTACCATTTTCCGCACTATTTGTACAAATAACTACTCCATACACGTTATGCATGAACAAATAACTTTTCGATGCATCCATACAGGGGTTATTTTTGCAATGCTTACGTATATAATTCTTACATACATAATATACACGTGGCAGATTTAAATGAGCTTGGACGTTCGGGAGAAGCATTCATCAGCAGCTTGTCGTCACTTCCTGGGTACCCGGAAGGGACAGGACCGGAAGCGGGCTGGAACGGTCCTGTGATTTATGCACCACTGGACTGCCAGTGGAGGCTGCTTTCTGTCGCCGCTCTTCATCAGCCAGGAAGTCAACAGTTCCAATTTTTTTGTCTAGAATCTAGATCAAGTAGGCCGATGTCCCACTGCCGGAACTGTCAGAAAATGGCCGGGTCGCAAGAAATGATCGGTCATATGGTGGAATAAATCTACTTCAGTCTTCTAGACTTTATTTTTGTCGATTCCTCATGTCGTTCTTCGTCTGTTTGTCTAGCCTTAACACTTTATTAATAAAAACAATTCACAACATTGGCATAATTTACAGTAAAGACTATTTTATAATACTATTTTACAGTAAGGAGAGGTGATAATGGAAGATTGACAGAAACAGATATAGACTGGTACGGCTAATACATCTGTGTACCCTATATATATTTCGAAAAATATATATAAATAACTTTTAAAACCTAGTACCGAACCTATTAATATTTTTCTGATTTTTCTTGAATGATTTTATTGTTATTTTGTTTAAGACATAAAAGACTCTTAGTATCCTCGTTATACTAAATAACGTTATTCCATTTCCGTATATTCTAAAAAATACAACTTTGTTCATCATTGACGATTTTAAAATTATTAAAGGATAAGTCTCATGGGTCATCGCTCACCTGTTCAATTGCCTGATGTTGGCAGCAACCGTTAACCTCCATATCTCTAGCTGTCTATTATAGCTATCCATGGGTCCTATAACTGGGACTACCTATCCCAAGATAATCACAGTTTATGAATACATTTTAATTAAGAGTTATTGGTTCAGTAGGTTAATCCTTGGCTGTACTCGTCACTAAACGCGTAAAACTTTAGAGTGATGTGGCTTTATTTATTGCTAGCTGGTCTAATTGGCTTATTTTTTTTTGAGTTTCTATCCATTGCGACAGACAACCGGCTAGGCAACGTAGTGGCGAAAAAAAAACATTCGTAAGGCACCGCGTTGTCACTTTAAGCCTGAACAAGTCAAACAATCTTAGTCAAAGAGATGATTTTGAATTATTAGCATAACGAATAGTAGCCCTAACAAAATAAAGCTGTTTTCGGACTACGGGCTACATCCATTGATTGTCGACTACGCGGTTACGACGGTGTTAAACTAAATAACTAACAAGTAGGGAAACTCAACCGCTATATCACCTGCTGAGTGCAACAGCAAAATAACACTTCGAAAAAGCAGTTTTGAGATATTCGCTTTAGAAGATTTGTAACATTTTCGATTCTGTATTGTGGAATGATCGTTCACGATATTAACCGTTTCCTTTATAACGTATCCTTCTTTTATCTCACTGCGTTTCTCATTTCAATCAACGACACACCGACTTTTGCCACTGTAGGGTAATTGGTAGAACCATTCCCATCTCCATTTTCGACTATGTCGGAGTTTGGTCATTTGATCTCAGCAAGCGCTCTGTGAGGGTCTCTTGCATGTAGCAATTAGAGAAAGGGCCAATGCAGACTGATGAGGTCCTGAGTGAAAATGACGGTACAAAGCGTTATCTAAATAAACGTCCCCAACTGTTTGCAAAAGATTATTCGACCTAAAAAAAAGAACATTGACGCTCAGAAATATATAAGAATCATAACTTAACATAACTTATAATTCCATCCATAATTTTATTATTTATTACAGTAACAGTTGGTGTAGTTTATATATTATATAACATTCCACGGTAGGTATAACTACAAAAGTACCGTTTATTTTAATAACTTTTTCACAGAATAATTGTAAATTATAATAGTTACTTGCTGCATTATTAATCGCGACATATCGCTATATTCCTCATTCATTTATATAATAATCTGCCTCTTAAAGAATTCTCTCTGACCTTTAACATTCACAGAGCACATCATTTTAAAAATGTTCCCCCTAGTTTAGTAAAAAATCTGTAATTCAAATCTTATGCCTGGAAATCATTAAGAACTACTGCTCCTACTATACCAAAATGACAACTATGCTCTTTGCAACTTCTCACAGTGCAACACTTTTTTTTAGCTCAAAGTGGTAAAAGCTAAAACTCCTCTAAATATTCATACCCCACAAAAGAATAAAACATGTACAGTTAAATCAATTGTTTTTATTTGAGCAATTTGTTTTTCTACTTATTTCACACAGTAATTTCCGTTAAAATTACTTAAATAACCATTTGATTTGAAATTTTCTTTTAAATAATGCCACATGTGACTGGTTATTTTTTACGATAATATCTGCCCAATAGTGCCTTACGGACACTTTCCCCCGTTATTCCCTCAGAGGAGAAATTCGTTTGCAACCGTTAACTCACCAAACGCGATTGTATATGTCCCAATGTTTGTATTTGGGGTTATATGGGGCTGTTTGATTCGTTAGCTTATGATGAGGTGAAATAGTGTTGCGAATAATGAGTAGAAACTTTCGCAGGCTATAACTCATGGATCTGTTGCAACCGTCCATTCCATCAATAGCAGACTGGCACATGTCTGGAGGACAAAGGTCTTTTATTTTCGGTCAAATAACCAGTCGGTATAAGTGGTACTTACGCATTACTAAAGAGAATTGGATCAGCAGTTTTTTTTTGACACAATTAAATTCACCCCTCGACTTTATAGTTGAAAATGTTACAATGTTTTCTCAAAGTAATTTGCTCTGTGCAAGTTTTTTAAATGTTCTTTTTGGTTTCTATATTGAGTGACCTAATACGTTTTGCCTTATTAACTCGGTGCGTGGACTCAAGCGAGAGTACAGGCCCTATGACAGACACCAGCCATTATTATTTGTCGAAACCGCAGAAGCTGAGCCCAATTCATGGGCCGGGTCAGGTAACAACAGCTGTACAGGCAGCACACGAATGTTCACTAATGTAATCCCTGCTTCTATGTATGTAAGGGTCTACCTCAGCGGGGGAATATGTTTGTAACCGCCCCCTCAGGAAACGCGGTGAATCTGTCCCAATGTTTGTGTCTGCAGTAGTAGGGTGCTGTTTGATTCGTTAGGTAATGCTGGGGTGGGATTAAAGTGGTGCGAATCACGCAATGTCCTAACATAATCAGTAGAAACTTTCGCAGATTGGAACTGTTGCATCTGTTGTGACCATCCATTCCATCAATAATTCATTTATGTATTTATTTTAGTAGCTTTTTGTGAATTATCAATTTCTTAAATCAATAATTTTATGTTTCAGAGTATTAATACATAAACAGAGACATTTACGCATGCATTTATATACTTTGGGTACTCTCTAAAAACAATCTGTTTATTGACAAAACATCTTCTACAATCAACGTAACACCTATTCAGGCATCATCAGGCCTACAATCCAGAATAAGATATTGCAAAACATTATCTAGTTAGTTGTAGCAATAACTAAGTTTTAGCTGGAGACGAGTACACAATTCCGTAAATAACTTTTAAGTAGATTTAAGAAATTGTAAGTAGTATAACACTTAGCTTGTTTGTTTTGTTCCTGATTTCTCACTGTTCCTTATTAAATGAACTGATGTAAATTGTTGTTTGTGAACATTGCTAATTTGTCTTGAGCGAATAAACCAAGGTGCGTCCTCGCTCAACGCCATCCTAACTGCACTGGAGCACGCGGACCCCGTTTTGGGATAACTATCACAGGAAGGCCAACAAAACAAAATAACATAACAATGAAAGAGAGGTTTAGAATAAGAAGAGAGTAACAATTTCAATCTGACCAGGAAGGAGCTTGTAACTTACAACAGCTCACCTCACAGGACAACCTGTATGTTGCAATTAAACCCCCCAAAAAAACGTAAAATGGATAGTACTATATACACACCAGCACACATAGTTCATAAATTGTTAGCTGTAAGTCCATGTGGTAGCTCTAATAAAATTTACAATTCATCGATTCTATTAGCAGAGGTGGCCGGCTATATTACAGAATATAATAAAGCCGGCAAATGCCAACTCTCCTCTATATTAAATATGTTCTATTTCAGCTCAGCTATAACCCATGTACGTCGTTGCACTTCTATTGAAATTATTTGTAGTGTACATTACAAACCCTTCTGACCCAGACATAAATACTGAGTTTAACCGAATGACATTTCTACATAATCATGTAAAGGCGACTTTGATAGATTTAACTTAGTAGCTAGGGCAGACGCAGACATGAAGCGAACTCCATTAACAACTCAATTTCATGGGAGCATAAATTCGCCTTAACTCAAAACTAATAACTTAATCAGGTTTATTGAATGTATGTAGCTACATAGCCTACTTTGTGAGAATTTCAATGTATTTAAACTGAAGGGGGCCATCTTATTGCCCGAAATAATGCGTTTTATTCTCTCACCCCAGTGAGCTCACCACTGTGTAGACCAACTAGTAGATAAACCAATCGGTATATTTTCGGGCCCTAAAACCGAACAAGCTAACAGAAACGATTGCCAATGTCCCAAGTATTTTATTTCTGGAATACTAGCTGGCAAATAGGCCAAAGGAAAAACTTGGAAATGACATTGGGGAGCTAATCATAATAGCTTTACTGGAAAACAACTTCAAAATATTTTAATATTCAATTTTGTACAACGTATTTAATAGGAGAATGGTCTTTAAGGGTGAAAAAGGGGCCTGACTAAAACAAAACAATACTTTATTTTCACTGGTAGGCATTTGTGTTTGGGGAAGGCAAACGTCAAATAACTGCGATTGATACGGTCACGCACAGCCCAATGTGACTTCATCAAATATTTACGCAACTATCTCATATCCAACGTTGTAAGATAGCTTCGACAACCTTGGAGGAAAGAAGAAGCTATTGAAATATGGCGACAGAACTGTATGGATCCAAACATATACATAGGATATAGTTCACACTAAATTAGTTAATCTTAATTATGTTTTATGGAGATAGGTATATTTTTCATTACTTTCCGATGTTACCAGATCATATTCATAAAATGGAATAAAATTTTATTTTTCTAGCTAAAATATGAAACTCCTATGAGTCCGGTAAAAACTGACATACAGAAAGGCAGACAACAGACTGATTTTGAAATCTATGATTTCATTAATGATTCCTTAGCAGAAATTACTATTATGCTGTACTATTATTATTATACTACAAATGGACATATGATGAATATACACTGGTAAAAATTAACCTAGCATTTTTTATTTTGCCAACTAAAATAGTTATAAAATAGATGATATTTAAGAATGAAATAATTGATACAGAAAGTGAATGAACAGTATTGAGAAGTAGTCTTTAAGCGTTTTTTATAAAAACGAATCATGAAACAGTCAGTCTCAGCTAATTCATATTTTTTTCCTTGGGTATATTTTAATCAGTGACGCTAGTATGTATATATTCATAAATTAACTTTTGAAAGCCAACGATAAAGATAAAAATCGTTCGAATCGAATTAATTTTTTTTTTTAATATTTAACCTATCACGAGATTTTTTTTAAGGAACATACATATGCTATTTTTTTCACAATCATTTAATAGATTTTCGACAGTCTTAAAGACTAGTTCTCAATACTGTTCATTCACTTTCTGCATCAATTATTTCATTCTTAAACCATTTAAAAAATATCATCTATTTTAAAATTTTGTAACTATATTTAGTTGGAAAAAAAAAAAATGCTAGGTTAATTTTACCAGTATATATTCATCATATGTCCAAATTATTTCAATGATACTACAAAATTTATATTATAATAATAATAGTACAGCATAATTGTAATTTCTGCTAAGAAATCATTAATCAGTTATTAATATTTGAAAAGTATGATTGAATTAAAGGAAAGATTTTCAACCAAAGGCTAGCCAATATGTGGCTGGATAAAGTTCAAGTTGAAGTGGGTCAGGACTGGTAACGACCAATCTACCCCCTTATTATTTATAAAGGTTAGGCTAAACGGACCGCGAAGGCTCGGATTTATATTCTCAGGGAAAGGAGGACAAAACACCATTTAAAATCCCGGCATTGCAGAAAAATAGAATTCTTTTTTTTTTTTCCCCTCTCCGGCTCCATGACAAAGTGTCCCCTAGTATTATAAAGTAGTGATTTTTTTTTTTTTTTTATAATTTAGAACTGGAAAAACAAGAATACTACACACGTATTATTACCCCTAGCCCATGAGTTAAATATTAATGGGACATTAACAATGTACAACGAAAAAGTAAAAAACCGTATATAAAATGTTGATTTTTGATGAACAATTCATGTCCCTCATGAAAGTACCTCATTTCGATAATTTTTTTTTTACTTTAGCCTTAGTTCTTTCGTAAATAATTACATGACCACCGATGTCAACTAAAATAAATACAAGGGAAATACATTAAAAAAAACCTCATTATACTGTTTTTAATAAACAAAAGAACAAAAACCTAAAAATAACAACGCAATTATTCAATAATGTTCACTAAAAAAATTGTCTTAACGTGAAAAAAATCTATTATTTTAGAAGTTATGTTAGCTGTTCGAATTTTTAATTTTGGGAAAATTTGTGGGTAATTTAATGATGCGTAAGAATTACAAAAATTACTGATTTCCATACATCATATGCATGATAAAAACTTCGACATATCAGGATTTCTTTGTTTTGTTATCTTATGTATCACATATATATTGGGTTCATACGGATAAAATGTCAGATTAATGAAATTTATTTATTAAAATTAAAAACTGCTAAGACTATTACCGGGACCTCTTACTGTTCATAAATAGACAGATTTAATGAAAAATTGAAGGAAAAAGTTCCAGCACTTGTCAACAGGAGAGGACCTGTACCGTCCACATGTTTGTCAGTTAACGTTAAAAAAACTACACGATCTGAAAGTAGAAGTTTTAACGCATCCTCCACATTCAACTGGCGTTCGTCATATTTTTTGCAGAGAGTTTGGCGCATTTTTAAAAAACAAAATCATCCAATGAGAACGAGGGAATATCATTATTTCTCAAATTCAAAGCCAAAAAGTTTCTTTGAACAGGGAATAAAAAACCTTGTTGGGGGTTGGGAGAAATGTATTGAAGCTAATGGAAGTTATTTGGAATAAAAATAATATAATTAAATTTTGATTTTTCTTTCATTTGCCTCATAACCTAGGAACTGGCCCTAGGGATTTCATAAGTTCCAACCCATTAGATAAAAGCACAAACTTTTGTATATTATACTGAGACTGCAGAACAATAGTGCATTTGTCGTGAAGGTTCTGAATGAAGCTGAATACATATATCCAACTGTTAATACTCAAAGGACTGACAATAGAGACTTCATGCAAAACCCTCATTCATTCGTTTGATTTGAACCTAAGTGGATTACTTCAAATAGAGACAATGTAGTGCATGCGGGCATTACACAGAGGACTATTGGGCAGCATTGCATATTGAACATAAATTCATTGACGGTCATAGACGTGAATCAGTTATCGTAAATACAACTAACTATTTTGAGTTTATGATAGACCAATCATTGAACAAACATAACATATCATATAAAATTGGTAATTCAATAGGTTGAAGAGCTCTGTGGACGATAGTACAATAGCCCATAATAGACCCCCATTTATCTAAAACCCATTCTATAAAAACAGTTCACGGTGACAAAACAGATTGGACAGCGCACTCACAGGACAATAGTATGCCTAAGATAATCACAGGACAATAGTATGCCTAAGATAATCACAGGACAAGGAAATTAGATTCATGATTATACAAACTAATCGACGACATCTCTACATGGTTTTGTATAAAAACCAAAATCCGTATCTATGTTAGTCTATGCTACGGCTCTGTACTAACTGTGAAGACGGTCTGGCCTTACAAGGCCATTAAGCTGTTTATGAAAAACAATTCATTTGTGAAATCGCTTTGTTGAAATATTCAATTTTGATATAATTACTCTATATCATTTTTCATTTATTAATTTTAAACATTTAAGTAGATCTAAGACATACAAATATGTTTAATTTTATGATTAATATTACTCGTGAAATATTTTATAAGAGTTGTGCCTGTAGTTGCTTGAAGTATCATACTACATCCCCTATTGTGTGTGCATGTTTAAATTGATGGAGTAAAAGTAACATTATGGAATTTAAAGAACAGCCAATTATTAAACAAGTTCTTGTATTTTAAAAATAAATGCTTCCTGTCAAATTAAGAGGGGTATCAAATTGAAGGCTAATCCGTCTGGACATTGTAGAAGAGAGGAATGAGTTGAGTAATGAAATATATTTTTCGCGACCGAAATAAAAACCCTTAACTGTGTGGTAGAAGTCCTCTGCGGTTAAAAATATTTTATTAATTCACCAGTACCATCCTCTATAATCTATATACCGCTGATGTCTCCTCTACTACCGATATCTTTTTGGCAAAATTTGCAAATGATACTGCAGTCATCCAACCCTAGTTTTTTTTAATTCCATTTCTCTTCCGGTATCCGAGGCAGTATTGTATTTAGGCTTCCATCTCGACAAAAGGCTGACCTGGAACCCACACATGAGACTAAAAACAAAAGAACTAAACAAACGCTTTGGATATCTGTACAGACTACTTCAAAGGACTTTAAAGGACTTCCCATTTATCAATAGAAAATAAATTACGGAGTAGAGTTATGGGGGACAGGAAAAGTCGAACATCAAAAGATTTGATTTAAAAAAAAAAAGAATAACTGTGTCTATTCTTGAAAAACTTGACAAGATTTTTTTTAATTTGCTGAATAGGCTATTTTCGGTGACCGAGGTGGTTTTTAAATACAGTATTTTTGATCAAAAATATCAAGCATTTTTTCCATATTCATTTAATAAGTTTTAACTCTCGATTGTTTCTTCACGGAAATATATATCTTTTTTAAATACAATTTAGTTGATGTAGCACGGAGAACTTAATATTAATTTAAAATCTTCTTATAAAAAACTGTGTTATAAATAATGTTGAGTGTAGATAAAAAGAAACAAAATAAGTTGAATGGATTCCACAAACGAACAAGAAATACATTTTTAGAGAATAAAAGAAGGGAACATCACAGCCTTTTATTACTAAATAGTAATCTATTAACGAATTTTTCCTTGATTGAGCACTGCACACAATAGGATATTCAAAACGAAATATACGAGGAATAACTAACCACATCCTACTATGAGGGGCCGAGCCTGCAATGCTCAGAATACGGCCCACAAAAAAAGTCTGGATTCGTTTGGTGTGGGCGCAGTGTGGGAACCCCAGGGATCTCAGGTGAAGTTGGAACAAAACTTCAACCAACTCCACTCAACGAGGTACCTCCCTTATCTTAGCACTCGGAAGGGGAGGAGGTAAAGTTTAATCAAAACGAGTATGTATTAGTGCGGTTATTTAACGTGGCGGAACTAATATTATACAGGAAGGGGGGGCCTCTAGGGTCGGCAATTATAAGGGCTGCTATTTATTTCGGAAACTTTTTAATTCGGTTTAACCGCAGAAATTCTTAATCAGAGAATTGTATAAGCTAATGTACGCTGTGGAGTTGTCGAGTGTTTTCGGCTGGCAGGAAAAGCCTATCAGCTCAAAAAAAGTTCTCAATATTAATTAGCTTGCATTTAAACTTATAAATATATTGATATCTACTTATTCAAGTTCCGTAGCCACATATAAAAGCTGTTTTTTATTTTACGTGTATCATCAGCTAATAAATATTAACGAAATAAAATACAGAGGAAGTGAAAATCACATATCGAAAGAAACCGAACTACAAATAATTGTGAGAAATCTACTTAAAATTTGTGTTCAGAAGAATTTCAACTCATTTTTTAAGCCAAGCGGATGCTAAAAGTTGTCATTTCATCAAAAAAAAAAGAGAAAAAAAGAAAGTAGAAACCAATAAAACATCAATATAAAAAAAGTGTTATAGCATCGGCTGGAATCTTATAAATACCCAATTTTCATTGTTTGCTGGCATATTATTGAATTTCTTTTTGCGTTACAGTCTTTGTCCTGAAAATACTCAGGCCTCTCAAAATAAAATTTCTTCCAGGATGAGACTTAAGAAATCTTTTTTTCGAGATGTGAAAATTACTTTTTTTTACAGTTCTTAAAACCTCTGCTCTTCTGAATCATTGGCGTAATTTGATTATATTTGTTGGTACAACACGGTTGCATTCAGGACACTCATGCCTTGTACAAATTCTTCTCAGTTCCTAAGGGCTTTGCCACTGTGCTGGTTTTGTGACGGGGCTTCCTTTTCTCTTTGTAAAAGAGGCAGTCTTCTAGCAAACGACTGACGGTAGTGTCGTTCTTTGCAAGAATCGCAAGTCGGATGGGGGGGGGAGGGCTCCAGGTTTAATTAAAGGTAAGAGTGGGTAAGGGCAGTGTGTCCAACGCGGAGCCTACTCAGAACAACTTCCTCGTTTCTGTTGCTTGTCTATCAGGCCCTAAGTTTGCCCCTAATTATTCCTTGTCCTTTGTTAACTTGGCCTGCCCCCCAGTGCTAATTTTGATTAGCGACATCTCAAAGTCAAAAGCCAGCCTTCCTTTGCTAGAAAATTTATGATTGTATGTATATTTATGCTTGTTGATCCATTATTCTTTGCATCGTTAGCGAGTCGCTCAGGTCAGTTTCTTCGTTTCGAGATATGCAACGATGTTAGCCCACAATAACTGCCTTTATTTAGACTGTTGCAGCCTCCGTAGTAGGTTTTGTAGAGCTCGGATTTATGCGTTTCTATTTTTTATTTTTATTTGCTTTGGATAGCATTTAGTAAGTCAGAATCAATAGTGAATATCACTCCGTTCGTCTGTTAACAGCTTGTTCAACAAATACGAAAGCACACCCGCCGCGTAGCTTTTGATCGTTTGTATGAAGTATCTCTAAAGATAAATGTAGAGTTTTTGTATTTCTGAGCTATCTTGTGGTCTACTATCTTTAGTACTTGCTTCACAGAGTTCCGCATCATAAATCTCACGATTATCATAATTTTTTAGATCCAGCATCCTTTTCTCAAATATCTTGTAAAGTGATATCTTGTGAATGTCTGTGTTGTGCCTGAAGATATTTCTGGTCTTTATTCGCACGACTAAACATAGTTCTTGACCTTTTTACTTTTTCAATGTCCGTATCATTAGATCAAATTTATGTCCGCATTTTATCGATCATGATCACGGTAGCTTAATGTTCTGGAAAGCTTTAGCGATTAATCATAACACTGATTGTACTTCCTTGAAATAAAGACTTTCTAACAATTCAAAGGATCACAAATTGCGCATTACACAGTTCAATTAGTTAAAATATGGTGTTTTTTGTGATACATGCTGTCAATATTTCTAACTTCTTGCATAAGCAAGCCAATGAGCAATAACCTCTTGTCTATCCCAAAACTGCCACTTATCTTGCAATTGTTGACAGCCCTCAGAGCTACTTTCTTAGCTAGTATTCTTAGTGACTGGGGTTAAACTCTTTGAAAAGAATAGTCTCAAAGCGCTAAAAGAGAATTAATTTGCAAAAACAAAAACCTCTAACAAGATTAGATAAAAGTTAATAGTGAGAGAGATAAGGGAGAGGTTATACGACACGGTATAAGAGTCCTGTAATGGTTATGAAGGCTAGGGGAAAGTTTTTTAGCACCGGGCAAGATGGATGGGTCCACGGGGACCGTGAAATTAATACTGTCTCCTCGCCGTTCTGTAATGATTTATACCGCAGTCCATGTTCCAAAACATGTCTGCTGGGTTCTAGGAATCGCCTCAACTCGGCATATACTACCGCAGGAGTTAAAAGGTTCTAATTTATGGTATGTATTCGTAAATAAAACATTACCGGTGTCTCAGCAACGTTTCACATGCTATGAAGTAAAATATGTTTACAGATATCGAGGAGTTATTTTGTGATACTCCATCGCCATAAATGGCGCCTTTGTAATGACATTATTTTAATATTCAGTTTAATGTATCATATGGACACTTATCTTGTAAAAAAGTTTTAAAAAAGGAATTTCTGATGTAACCTTCCATTGGTGAACCAAGCATCAAGTTTCATCAAGGCCCTGGGGAGAAATTCCTGTTAAAATAAGCAATATATTGGTTGCAGGTGAATTGTAAGCGACAGAACTACCCGGCTTACCACTCCCAGAATAAAAATGTATTTTCCCATTAGATGTATGAACGGTAGTCTCTTTATGCTTTTTTTTTCTCGTACTTATGCAGAGTTTGGTATTACTTTCCACTTAGCAATCTAAGTAAGAATTTTATTTATTTGCTCATTAATTGTTATAAAAAGTTACCAATTCGTTGAGGCCAAATGTTTCTTTTTTAATGAATGAATGCAATAATTGAAGGATTAATAATACATTTTAAGTTATGGTAATTAAGTATGGTCTGGCTGTTTAGACACCAACAGATTTCGATGCTATGCCACTTTGCACAGCTGAAATGGTGGGTTCTAAAATTGGAACAACGGTCTATGTCAAAGGTTTCGCAAGGGAAGCTTCATAGAACGTTATTCAATCAAAAACTCGATTTCCAAAAAATGTAACATAGAATGTTATTCGGCGAAACCCTCCAAATGTATTATTTAATGGTTGCTCGCAGATTCATAATGAATAATAATATTCCTTATAGCCTGACATTCAGGGAACCATAAACACTATCATGTGGTAGACTTGCATTGTTTAAGAGCTTCTATTTGTTTGAATACGTCTGTGGGCGTAAACATTTCACGTAAGACTTTATTTATTCTAGCGCTCTTCAGATTACAACGTTTCAGGCATTTAAACCATTGATCCCACTAACCCATAAAGTTGGGGTGGTCATCTAATCCATGAGCTCCTCCAATATCATTTTGGCGACGGAGGTCAGATTTAAGAGTGATGAGGGTCCTCAAAAAGGATAACTAGTAGGCCTGGATAGGAGACGAGACGGCCCCAAGCCAACTTGGGGCCAGTGTTAATTGAAGAAATTTCAACGTCAGCTTGGCTCCGGTTATGAGACAACTTTCCCAACTGGGGGCTTCATGGAGCACAGATTTGGCGGCTTATCGCCTGGGATTACCCCCAAAGCCGTCCTTACACTTTATGTCTTCCCGTTAAATTTTAAAGAGCAATTATACACCTCGGAGAGATTTCAGAGGACGGGTCAAGCTCTTATGAAATATTGCCAATAAAGATCGGATTATTAGCAGCAGTAATTGCGCTGTGTGAGTCCTTCTCGGTACTTAATTATTGCAAAATGAGATAATTCACAATTAGTTATTTGTAGTACTCCATGAAAAATGAAGATTTGATTTAATCTTAACACATGGGCATCAATAATAGTGATGTACACATTCTAAATTCAAGATCATATTTCAACAAGATAAGGTCACGCGTTAATGACCTGTGACCATAAAAACTCTTGTAGATTCTGTACAATGAATTTCTGGTTAATGTCAAACTTAAGATATCCAACTACTATACTATTTCTTTGTTTTCTATTACTATATTATTTCATAATTAAAACAATTTCGACTAAACAATTTTATTTTTTACTATCTTTCTGTCTATTTATTGCTTCTTTATTTAACACATTCGGGATTAAGGAACTATTCTAGACAACTCATCAATATTTTGTTTTATAATTTGTTGTCAATATTAATTGGCTTATTAATTTCTGTATATAATTCATGATTATTAACTAATAGCTATGAAGTTGCCAAAATTATATCAAATCAAACCCACATCGAGGATTCTGGCCTTTGGTGTCATGTAGATGTTCTGAACAATAATATGTAGTTTTCATTTGCACTATGATTAACTGTAAAAAAATAATAAATACCCGTCAATCTATTAGTTGGTACTTAGAAAATATACAATTTGCTAATGTCATTTAGTTATTTATACCTTTTTTGATTTTCTAGAACGTTTCTGAAAGATCGAGGACATTTCATTAAAATCGCAACATTATTAAAAAGTCTAGAGACTACATTTACAATAATAGACTTACTACTCTCTTTCCCAGATCATATGATCACTGACGATGAAAATTCATCACATACCTGAAAAATAAAAAAATAATAATTATTCTATGAAAGATATATAGCATTATTAATAAAATAAATTGATTATAAAAATCAGTAAAGTATGAGGTTTTCTTTCTTTTTAATTTGCATTTGCAGACTGGCACAAACTTCAATGCTACTTGAACTGCTTACTACTCATAACGCCAATTCGTAAGTACAATGAACTTACCTGAAATCATTAATACTAGTTGAAAATGGGTAATGAACAAGTTCCATTTCTGTACACCCGCCGTAATGTAATGAGTCAATATGTGGACAAATTTTAATCTGCTGTTCACTCCATTCGGGCATGTATGCCTAAGTATTTTATTTTTTATGGCAATAGACAGTATTTTAAGTATTAAATGGTGTAGGCGGAGTATCAACATGCCTCTATAGTTCTGACACTCTTAAGAAGAGAGTACAAGCCATCAGCTGTCCATTCCATCTTGCATATTTTCCTGTATATATTCCATCCATATATTGCTGATAACATAATAATGCTTCTTAATCAACTTCATATCTCTAGTCCTCAGATGGGATTCCATTTATCATCTTTATATATACATTTATATGCAAATTGCCTTCCTAGTTAACCACCACTCCTTTACCTTAACACGGGATGACCTTCGCTCGCTTTGGCGTATCTATTTCATCGGTTTAACCGGGTGGGTTTTTCTTAGGAATTCTTTAGACGAGATTGAATGATGTGATTGATACTTTTTTAAAGTTTTTCTCTTATGCCCATTTGACCTTTTTCCCCTGCTTTTAACTCTTATTCTGTCGAGAGATATATGAGCTCGTACAGCTTGTCATTCAAACCCGAGCCACTAGCTTCCTATTTTTAACCCTTACCGAGGAGAAGACAGCGGTTTATTGCGTGTCTGTACCCTTATTCATGTTCGCCGCCGATTCGTGCGACCTAGCTCCTTGCTGACAATTTATGTCCTACATTTTACCATTTTCTATATTACATTTACGTGGTGTTTTCACCTATGACAACACTAAGGGTTCGAAGAAATATGTTTTACGAAAAACGCCTCAAAAAGCACTCTAGATAAAGGAGGACTGGTATCTTCAGCCTACCCCGAATAGATCCTGTGAGACTATCTCCATAAAACTAGAGCACGGGTTACCTGCACAACTATAACAGTTTCTCCGCGGATTCTGCAAGTACTCCTCGCACCAATGGCGCAAAGCTCTCCTCTCGCTCTACATACAGGATGATTCTCTCTATCTGTAGTCAACAAGCAATCGAATGAACTGAGGACTACAGCTGTTGAGGATAGAACAGTAATTGAATATTGGGCCCCCGTGATCGACTTGCTACAATAGTTGGATAGCTTTAGGGACATCGATCGGAGTCTACATTATTCAATGGGAATGTGTCAGTGTTAAGAACAATAAGTGAGAGTGAGTCCTTTTAGTCCATTAACCTTATGTAGATTTAGTCAAATTCAATTTTGAAATAATAATCTCCTGACCAAAACAAGCAGTAATAAAACACAGATTTCAGTGGCCTCAGTTTTTATGGCAATGCAAACTGCTATTTTTAGCCACTCCAAAATAAAAGAAAAACATTACTACGTCATCAACTCGTACAAAGCAATACCTTTAATCATGCTAATTATAATACAAATATACCCTTAAATACTAAAATAGTCCCTTAACCATCCAAATAAGTACACAACTAAAATTAGTAGAGTAAACAAAATCATTATTAACAGCCCAACATCAAAAAGTTGCTAAAAATATTGTTTGCAATTTTAAATTTAAACCTACCGCAGACACAAACCAACCAATGAATAAAAAACAAACAATCTTCAAGTATGAGCAAAAATAAAATTGTTAAAATTGAGTACCTGCATGTTAAAGAGAAAGTTCTCAATTTCTCTTAGTAGATTAGTTATTTAACCAGTATGGTTGTGAAGACAAAAGAATTGATTATTTCTATTCTCTTCTGGATCCAGAATACGATGGTGATGTGTAACATGTTGTCAGTCCGGAGAAACATTTTTTCCATTAAAAAAATTTTAAACCGGTCAGTAAGATATTCAAATAAATTAAACTCTTCTATAATGTATTAAAAAAATTAATAAATTTACAGGGACGATAACAGTTTATGTCAATTCAGTGAACTAAACACCGACTATTTTCATGAATCAGAATTCATTACAGTTAGTTATAAGATTATATATCTAACTAAATAATTTTTCAAGATTTCAGCACATAGAACCTCTAATACGAAGATGAAATAGGAACCAGAAGTAATAACCCAAGATGGGCTAAAACCAGAAAACAGTGACTGATAATAAATAGTGGTTCTATGGCAGATCCCGGATCGATGGAAAAAGTTGGTCAATACAGGGTCAAGTGAGAAGGGAACAAGTCATTTACTCAAGAGACGTAAATTGGCGACAAAATTTGAAATATTTGTTCTAGATCTACTTGAATTCTTATATCTTGCAGTGATACAGCCTAGAAAATCTGACCCCAGCATTTATTCCACTAGTTCGTTCCGATCTATCTGCACCAAGCAATAAGCTTGGTCGGTTGTACCTTTTCAACATTCAAAAATTAAATATTTTATACACTTTTATGCAAATCATATTTGCTAATTAATCTCAATTAAAAATACTGTACAATCCAATCGTTTCTCAAATAAAGATTTTTGTATGAGATGAATTGCACTTACATATTATCCATTAAACTGCAATATTGCGGCCTTCACAACAATATGTGTAATTAATTTTAAAAAAAAGTTTCTTCCATTTCAGCAGAGGTTACGTGATTTTGAATAGTCGATAGAGGGCTGAAAGGACATTAAAAAAAAAAAAGGGCCAGTGAGAAAAGAAGAAAAGAAAAATGGAGCTAAATTGGAAACGATGATAGATGGACAGGGTAGAAAACGGTAGGAGAGCGGATTATGAATTCCTCCCACGTGAATGCCACGTGTCGAGCTGGGCGGGGCTTAGTGGATCGAAACCTGTGATTGTAATCACTGGCACTGAGAGCGGTGACTTTTTTATTTCTTCTTTTTAATAAAAAGGTCGACAAAAATACGCCACTGATAAAATTTCGACAATAGACCGATTCAGTGAACGAATGATGACTGGGGGGGGGAGCATTTTTCAAAGGATCAAAAAACATACAAGGGGTTCAGTTGATTATTCCTTATTGAAAAGATGAAAGGGTCGGTCGATGTATGAGTTTGAAATTGGGAGCAATGTAACCTCCATCTCCAACCGAGCCTTATAAGTAGTATTATATTTGGCTTTCATGTTTATGGTTAGTTAGGGTCACGTCGCTTCAACCCATTACCTGGATTCAAATCCGTGGACTGATGGTGATATCAGATTCCGGGTCAGTCTTCCATGAATAACATTAATGTTCAGATGACACATTCACATCTGCCAAATAAAAAGAATTACTAGAGAACTAAAGAACTAAAGAACTAGTTTCACATCATAATAAAAAAAAAAATGACAATGTAAAATGAAGTGTAAACCTCTATAGGAAAGATAAGAATAATTATGAAATACAATACAAATTGTTTAACTTTCGTAAATGAAGTCATAAATGGATCCACTTAAAAGAAACGAAAGCAATACGCAAAAGTCAGCACAATACGACATTAAATAAAAAATATTAAATTAATACAAAAGGGAAAAAAAGCAACATAAAAGCTGGCAGCCATATATATATATTGAGTTTTGTAGACATGAGTATATATATATAATAATCAAATAAATACGAAATACAAAAATAAAACGCGAAAGCGTCCTGCCATCGATGGGGGAACCGAACGGGGGTTATAGTGCTAAACACTGGGTTTGACAGCTATTGCAAGGAGTCGAAAAATTTGATCTCTCCAATGTCTACGTTGGATGAATTCATCCACCGTAGGCAGCTCAAAGATCTCGTGAAGCTCACTGTTGCTCCGCTGCTTGAATGTAGTATTTCTGACCACTTTCATCAGTATACCGTTTTGGAATTGTGGGAGTCGCCGAGCTGTCGTATACGTAGCAGAGTAGGCCTGAGTACGCTCTTGTAAGTCAATAGCTTGAGACGCAGTGATAGATTGGGGGAAGTCAATAAATGCGTAAGCCGGTAAGACTTCGTGCGAGTTTGCTTCAAAAAATGGTTACTAAAATGGAGGTGTCTGTCCATTTTAATTCCCAGATATACTAGGTTGTTGGCTGGTGAATTCTCCTCCGTTCCTACTATGTAACTAGTAGGTAGCGGACTTTTTCCCTTTTGAAAAGAGAAAATTACGTCAGTCTTTGCATTTACAGAGATATTGAGTCTCCTCAATCTCTCACTGATCTGGTTACAGGCTACTTCAGCCTGTCTTAGAGCTACCTTGGCGCTCATGCTGCTACTGTACACAGCTATGTCATCTGCGAAAGCAGTAACTGTGGTATTTTTGTACCGGGCTCCGACAATCTCAGACGTGTATACGTTGAATAGTACAGGGGATAAGACGGCTCCTTGGGGCCGCACCCACCCGCACCCGCAACGATCTGTTTATCAAGGAGCTAGCCAGAATTGAATAGAGTTGTTCCGGGCATTCCCGGTCGCAGAGCATTTGGCACAGTGTCCAGTGAGACACCGAGGCTTGTTTCCATGTGTCAGGAAAGTACCGCAATCTTATACAAGAGTTGTATAAGTTTGCGAGTTGTACTATCCCTCTCCTCGGCAATTGTTTGAGCAGCACTGTTTGTATCCCGTCGTGCCCTGGTTCTCGCTTTCCCTGACACCGGCGAAGAATCGCCTTGATCTGCTTCGGTGATACAAACATGTGGTTCTGTTCAGCATCTACCGGAGGAGGCATGTGGTAGTATCCCGTCCTAGCCGTAATATCCCTAGCGTAGTGGTCGGCCAGTTTTCTTGCCTGTTGCTCAGCAGTCAGAACATTGTCGCCTTCGTGAAGACGGACAGTGGCTGTCTTGCCTTTTGTAGTCTTCAACAGCTTCCAAAACTTTCTGTGATCTCCGTGGGTACTACGAAGTCTTTCATGCCACTGCGCTGTTTTCCTGAGTTTCATAAAGCCCCGAATTTGCGTTGTGAGAGAATTCACAACGACCTTGGCTTGCTGATCTCTCATCCTGTACCATCTATTCTTCCAATTATTGCCTTGCGCAATAATTTTAAGAATATGGTCTGAAGGTGGTCGCAGGGACGGTGGCATGGGAGTGAAAATCGGGATCGTAGTGTCTGCTGCGTCTTTGATCACATCAGTTATTAAAGTTAGTTGAAGATCTACTTTTTCTTTTGTGCGGAGAATTGGCACCGTGTGCAGGTTATAGTAAATTTGTGACGGATACAACTCCCAGTCGGTACGACGGTAGTCGTATCTCGTGGGATGAGGGGTCACCACTTTACCATCCACTGCGTACAGTACTAGCCTGTGGTCAGAGGTAATGAAGTCAAGGGTGGTGCAACCAGTGATACGGTGGGATTGTTTTGTCAGTAGTAATTCGTTGAGGTAGCCTGCGGGTTACCTCTATGTCGAAAAGTAATCGTCTGGGGGTGAACGACTGTAAACGGCGTTTTCAACAGGAGTCCCCCAGCCTTGTTTGTTACGGTATTATACCACATGGTATGTTTCGCATTGAGATCTCCCGCCACCCAGTGGTTAGACCTCTGCGCACATGCGTGTAGCAAGGCTGAGTACTGCTGGAGGGACGTAGATTTGGGAGTCGTCAGCGTAAAGATGATGGGGACAGTGTTGGATTGAGTTTAACTCTAGAGAGATTGTTTATGTAACCACTAAAAAAAAGGGGAGGTATCCGGATCCCTGGCTACACCCGAGAAAAAAGTGGGGAAAGCAGATAGGGGTTCGCTAGGAATAGTAACTACCAGAGAACAGTTGGAAAAAAGTGATCGCTACCAGCCAATAGGGCAACGGAGAACGTAAATGATTTTACCTGTAAAAAAAGGACTGCGTGGTCTATTGGTATTGATCGCTTTGGCAAAATCTAGAAGAATTAGGACTGTTAATTTTTGTTGATCAATAACATCGTGAATGTCACTAATGATATTAGCTAGTGCACGTTGTGTTTGTATGGAGTAACCGGGGCGAAAACCACATTGAAATTACAGTTTCAAAAATGAAAATTTAGTTTTCGTTGCTATAAACATAGCAAGAAATTAATTATCCGTGGAAAGGCGACATCTTACTAAGGAAGGAAAGCTAATCCGACATTATTTAGGTTATAGCTCCTTCTTTATTTAATTTTCGTTACTCGTCACCTGGGCAGGGATTTATATGTGTTTTCCCCAGAGCTAAATATTTGCTGTAACATAAAGTACTATTCTTTCTGCATTTTAGGTAAATTTTATTTTACGTATATTAAACATTTTTACATATATCAGTGAAATTACATATTTTTTCAATATTCCTTGTATATTCTCAAGTATTTGGTTACATATTTCTTTATGAGTTACATATACTTTCTTAAAATAAAAACCTACCTGTCCCTTTCAATTGAAAGATGAGAATTTTGGAAAAAGGATAATCTGCGTGTCAGATGGATTCTTGGAACATGTGGGATTATTTATTTATGACAATTAAACTGAGAATTGTGTACTTTGAAAGATGCAGTTTTGGAGAAATAATAAATCAATGCGTAAGGATTCTTGGAACAGGTCACGGATCCAGGTCATATTCTTACGGACGGGTAATTGTTTACTTTTCTGAATTTACGGAATCCTTATCTTCACATATAATATAATACAATTTTTATTAATGTATCTCTACAGTTTAAGTTGTGATTTTATTCAATAAATGTAAATAAGTGGTTGGTAAACAATGAATCCATTTAAATTTGATTATTATTTTATGCCAGATTTCTTAAACTTCTATTGCTAATATATTTATGCTTAGTGGATGTTATATTTCTGATACTGATGATCTCCAGTACGAAAGTATGCATCGTAACCAAAATCAAGTGCAATGAAGATAAAGTGAAAAATGTACTTAGGAGTGGTTATTATTTTATCCTTGACGACTGAAGTATTAAAAGTATTACAACTAAATCTGCTAGTTTAACAGTTAAAAAAAAATTTTCAGGGAGAAAAAAATATAGTAGTGTATCTTTCCTTTTTTTGGTTCAACGATCACATCACTAATATAAGAATATAACACGAGGAGTTAGATTAACTAACAAAAACAAATTAATCATAAGAGACAAATGCGAACGACTAGAAGACAAGAATAAAATACAAGAAGAATAAGAACGAGGAACCTTACTTACACCGCTCTCTCACAGTGTCAGTATAAACTGATCTCAGAGTTAGCAAATACGTGAGGAGTGTACTGGACGAACGTTAGACAGCATCATTCCTATGCTTGGAGTGTGCTGGCTGGAAATGGATAATGTCCGACTCGGACCAGACAAAAACCTTGGCCGCACCCATCCAAAAACCCAACAGACCCGTCATTACAGAACGATTGTCTGTATGGTTAGTGTCTAATGATGATGTACATCGTCAATTTGCATAGATTAGAATCTATAATAAATCATCGATGTCTGTTAGTTGCTAGCTGAGCTCAAAGCATAGACATTGTTTCATATCCCCAATGGGTTATTTACAAAAGATCCATTATTAAATTATTGTAAAACGAATCGTAGAGTATCAATATAACGTCCTATTAGAAATACAGAAAACTTGGGGGTGAAACACATACAACTACTTTCATAACTTACAACCACTTCAATCCACAAACTTAAGAAAATATATTAATGAGTATGAATAAAATCTTGCTGTTTCCCAGAGTTAAAAACACACTAAAGACGGCAATCATAAAGTAAAGCAGTGATTGTAATAGGTTTTTTTTGTAATAATATTTTAGCCATGTGCATTATTTTTTTCTGTTGAAAAGCGTAAATTTATAAAATCAAACGTGAGTCAGTGAAAATATTTTTTTTTAAATATTCAAATAATACAAAAACGAATGGTGGATTCTTTGATTAACTAATAAGTGTGCTTTTACATTTCATATGAAATTCATTGTGACTTTATTCATAAGGATATAATCCCTAAAAAATCAACACTAGTAATGCCCTAGTGGGAGTTAAAAGAATATCCATAAGCTAAGTAGACAAAAGTAAAATCTAGGAGGCATGTTCCCCCCCACGAAACTCCATCATCCGCATCAACGGATACGATCCAGTAAAGGCTGACCAAGACTACGAGGACCACAGACGCTCAGGACATGATTGGAAATACCAGCATTGCCAGGAATCCACTGCCGCTTTAGTCTCTGAGGAGGATCATAGGGATTTGTGGCGTGGTGTAATGACTGTGCTAGGGGATTAGGAGGGTGATTGAGCTCAAAAATGTAGGGTTTATTAACATCGTTAAGAAGAGTTTTGTTGCTGACGTAATAAGGGGATGTAACTGTTGTTCTCAGACTTTTGAATGATGTTCGACTTTTTTACTGTCCCTCGTAGCCCTATTCCGTTTGTCCAGATTAGCTTAAGTATAACTTTGTAAATTATTAATTTATTTTCTAATGAGAGATGGGATGTCCTTTGAAGTAGTCTGTACAGTTGTCCAAAGCGTCCATGTAATATGGTAGAAAATGGTAAATTTTAAAGAAATTACGGGGGGTTATTAAAAGGGGATGTATTGACTTTACACGGGTAGAGCACACCTCAAAATCATAGGGACAACATCAGCTGCTCTCTCTACCCTCCCTTTTCTACAAAACTGGGAAATAGTATACATCCCACTATCCCTTTAATCATATAACAAACTAATATTACGCAACCAAAAGGTTTCATTGAATACGCGAACACGAATTTAATATCAGTCCTTTTCCTCTTCAGCCAATAATTATGAATACAATTGATTAACTAACCCCTCATGATTTTAGGCACAACGGGTAATTCATACAAATACTGTGATAAAAACAAAATCGCCTTGAAACAATAGTTTACTATTTATTCATGTACAACAGTACTAGTAAGGCCGGCAAATAGGAGCAGAAGACAATATCCCCGATGACTGTGACAAACTACGCGGATTGAAATAGAGAAGACAAGACGATTAACTGTATAAGAGAAGTTTGTAATTACAAGGAGCCACGAAAGGACCTGCCTTGCGGATATGGTGAGTTCGCAAACTATAATACGAAAAGTTTCCCTGTGTCTTGTCTCTGTTAATCGAGGCACGATCTCGACTCAATCTGCCTCTCGATCTGGGCTGCGAGGCCCCTCGGCCGATGCGAACACGGCATCCATAGATCGGGCTAACTTGCCATCGTCGTTTCGGTGTTGAACTTATATTATTTTTTTCTAAAAAATTTTTTTTTAAATCTTTTTTCGATAGTAATTGCTTAGGATATGTATGAAAATGTATAAAAGGCGGAATCACATAAAAGAAAAAAAAAATTTTAGTTGTTGCACTCATCCTTCTAATTCTTTATAATCATTGGCCAAATAAAACAGTTATTGGCAAAGATTTAATCAGGCTTGAACCCGGTTTAGTACTCTCTCTACCTCTTAGCCTGTAACAACTTGATATTAACTAAGCTAATGGTGTAGTGCATTAGTGGCTCGGAGGTGACCGGCCGCAAATCGAGAAGGTTTCGGGTATGCGCCTGGCCCTGTCAAAATATATTTTCTTTGGCCAACGTTTAAAAATATTACGTCATTAAGTGCACTCAGTTTTTAGGTTAGATGAAATTTTTACACTTGATAAATAATGATGATAATGATGATCAATTTACACTTGATGATTATATTACGGCAACATATGCGTGTCTAGTGAATTCTGACACCTTGTAGTGGTCGCAGCTAGAACTTCGGCAACTTAACAGGAAAACATTGTGAGATCGTAGCAGTGTGTTACACATCATTAGCTGTATCGCTTGTCTAGTGATGGACTAAAAGTTAAGTTGTTTCATTAACTTCTCCAGGTGATCACAATAGCCACATCAATATAAAATATATCAATTTTAGGGTACAAATTGACGGTGGACATTTAGCTATTAATTATTGTGTACAATTTTCCGGATTTTATGTGTTTTTGTTATTCTATCCCTTAAAGAGTATTTAGTATCATGAAAGCCTAACCTACTAAAAACGTTTAATTTGAAAAGTATAAAACTGAAAAGAGAAGCTTCACACATTGTGGTCTATTGTTTAAAGGATTTATTTGTTCGGCCAGTTTTTGTTAACACTAATTAAAATCTTATTGGGTTTGTTGTATTTTTAATTGGTATTGTTATGTTTTCTTAAATACTTATTAAATAAAGAAGCAATCTACTGATTTTGTTTCTTCTAATTCTTTGTAAATTAAAAGTAATGATTTTAAATTTAGCGATATTAATAAGCGATTTCCATTGTTGGTTCCCAAAATCATATATTACGGAATATCTCTGAAATAATTTTGCCGTTGCCGTTTCTGGAATCGTAGAACAGCAGACTGACCTGTTTAAAAGTAAACAAGTTTCTTCCAGATTGGGAAAAAATACATTATTCGTATGGTCTTTAAAACTACCTCAGCGTGATCACGCAGACCACAATAACCCATTCACCACTACAGCAAGTACTGGGCTAGGTGCCCACTTTCGATGAACTGTCACAGAATTATATTACGATCCACCCAATTGCGCCTAAATAGTCGCGGCTATTTCAGTACCAAAATGTTTTCGATGAGATGTTCCCCCACGTGTGTCGTTTCTATGATAAGTCTCCTTTTGATAAAAAAAGAAATGTAAACGACAATATCAGGTGCATACTTTTGTTAGTACGAGGCTTCTGATAGGGCAATTTTACAACATTCACTATGATCGGAAATTTTACCCCCAAAAAACATACTTTTCTTTCAAACCAGAAATACAATAATCATTATTTTTTATTGCATTAGGTAGAGGCATTTTTTTCAATTTCAAATACTAATTATTCCTCTCTCGTCAATGACTTAATCGCTATTAAACAGTCGCAAGTGGGCGCTCGTTCGAGGATGCGGTGGTCGTTTCGCAAAGAAAATAGGACAGGTTGCGTTTATTTAATCGCGCGATTATTTTCTCGCAAGCTGTCTTGCCTCCAATTAAACACTTTTGTTCTATTTTCTGCGACTAAATGATCGCGCGACTGAAATCGCGCGTTAGTGCCTATCCTCGATGATTCGACAGCTGCTATATTTTCCTGGAGTTCGCTTGAAGCCTGCAGCATGAATGCCCCCATTAAAGGGAACAAACACCTTGAGACATCCAAGACACTCCGAAGCGTCAGGAATTAGAAGAGGTGTTAAGTAGGGTGGAGGGAAGGCCTGATGTATGGCGGGCCAGGTAGCTGAGAGCTTGAAGTCTTTGTGTCTCCTTTGTCACGTAGCGGCAGTGTGCATGTTCTGCGAACCATCCATCTAGGGAGAGTCCTGCTCTTGTCCTTCATGTCATGTGACAAATGTCGAACGAAAAGGTCTATTGGTCCTTGGCAGGTAACTAAAAGGTAAAAAAAAGTGCACTAACATGACTGGCCAGAGAAATATTTGAGAAGTTCATCCGATTCAAAATTCAAAGCTGCTTCCTCGCAGAAAGCTAGAAATTGAAACAGCAAAGGATTTTTCTTCTCCAGAATCTATCATTCGAGGCTTCTATTCAGTTTGACCTATACGAATTGAAATTAAGTCCAGTGTGAAGCATCACGCGATTAAGGGTTTAGTAACGGCTGAGAAGCGACGTTAATGACAGCAATTTTATTAATCAGGCCGGTAGCTTTTTATTTTGACACCCTATCATAATCGATATTATGATGATGAAGTAATAAATGAATGACACCTTATGATGTTTTAAGTAACTGATTTAGCTTTTTTTAAGCATCACGGGCTTATGTGGAATAAAAATCACGAAATTTTGAAAGTGGTTGAGAATCGACCAGTGGATTAAAATAAGTAATTGTTTTTTTTGTGGTAAATAAAGTGTACAATCATCAATGACAATGAGTTGAGTCACCCAGTATATATAAATTGTAAATGTAAAACTAAATGAAAACAACATTTATCATAATACTTACTTACACACCAACATAGTCGAAGCTTAATCTATACTTCATATTGAAGTCAAGTGATGATACAAAAGTAATGGAAAAATAATAACACAAAAGAACTATATATTAACTGTGGTTGATTCTCCTCAAGAAATCAAGGGAACGAAATGCCTGGTGAGGTAAGATGATTGAAAAATCAATTATTTAAAGAAGGCAAAGTGTTTTTGCCTGGTCATTGTTACGTTTCTTGCTTTGTTTGTGCTGAATGGACGTCGGGTTCATTTCTCATTTCGATTAGCATCCCATCTCAAGAGGACATTACACGAGGAAAAACTAGGAATAAACCAAATTACACTAATCACGTAAATTTGCACTTTGGTGTGGACAAATCGTCTCGTTAACATTTACAAATACGTTATGAGGTATTTTTACCCTTATGACAATCTACTTGCGAGTTCATTTTCAACTAGTTTTTCCGTTTGATTTACTAAATTTAGAGAATGAAATCCACAGGAGAAGACTGACAAATGAGATCATTTTCCTTCATTAGTTTTTATCTGCTATTCAGTTTATCGACCCGACTTGAGGTCGCGGCGACCCACATCAAACCCATGAATAAAGATCACTCATGATGATAGGGGTCGGAATTACTCCGTATCACTCAACACTTATTTGATCGACCATCTCTAGGATTTTTGCGGGGTGTTGGTCATTAGGTGTTATAAAATATTATATTATACCTAATATATGATTCAGTGATATTATATCTACTTATTAAAATAAATATAATCTTTATATAGGTTATATCAGTTGAATAGATAACTATTTTCCCTTAATCCAAATCACCGATCAGAAAAAAAACCTAGAATGTTTTAAATATTAGTTTTGTTTTCTTCATTAGGTCTAAAAAAAAGTGTATAGATTATAATTAGCACATAGAAGATAATTTAATTTGAGACATTTCAACAATATAGTTTTTTCAAATGGGTCATTATTAAACTCTATTTCTATTAGGCGTCATACTAAACTCAGAAAATAATGAATTAATATTTGTATTGAATTTAAATTCCAATAAAAAACCCTATTGTCCCTCCAATATGTCAATACATAGTAAAAAAATCCAAGTAAATTTTAACACCTTTAATAATGTTGGGGTCCCGGGTTCAAGTACCGATCCTGTCAGTATATTTTTTCTTTGGGTAATAATTATTAATAATTTTACGGTAATTTTAACGTTTGTAATCCTTTATTATAAATATAGGGGCGTTGAGATCACTAATTTGATAACATATTCAATAACCTTTATTATTCTTGCAATTTATTTTATTTTTAGCACCATTGGAGCTTTGTAGACATCTATTGGTTTCTATGTGCTTACTGTACAGTGTCTCTACGTCAAATATCTGCTGAGCTAATCATGTAGACACAGTGACAATTACATTTAATAAACCAGGATATGTAATATACCAAAATATGTAATACCAGGATAATTTGGTACCCTTCTCAATGTGATTTCAACATTTTTTTTACAAGGTATGTAATTAAGGAATGCAGTTTTGCAAGATCATATTTTACGAAGTCTGAAGTTACGTCTGGAATTTTTGTCCATCCATAAAAATAACGGGATTAGTATTTTGAACGACAAAACAAAAAAAAATACATATTCCGACAAAATCTATTACCACTTTTAAAAGCCCCGGACAATCCAGCTGTGACTCAGTCGAAGCTCAATAACTTCCTACGACTCCTGCCCAATAAAAAATCTATTAGAAATGAATGCAAGTGATTGCTCCGTGTAACTGATACTGAGCAGACGGGCCAGGCGGTAATGTAAGTATACCGCACCGTGAGTAAACAGGAAGCCACTTTACAGCCGCACCTGGTTCGTTACGGATCCAGTGACTAATAACAGTAGCGGACTGTTTCCTGTTGTGTTAGTGAGCTGTGAAAACTGTACCGGTCAGTAATCGCTACATCGCACGATGAAATCATTAGTTACAGACATAAATATACCTGTATCACTGGCACGAAGCTTAACACTTAGAGATAATTAATAACCAAAAATTATTTTATAAATATTACCACTCTTTGAAACCATTTAGTAAAATAAATATAAGTAAAAGTTAATTAAAACTAATTAATAAATTAAATTAATTAAAATTTATAACTATTGATTAAAACAGGAAAAAAATATTATGGTTCAGACGATCTTTATCAAATAAACAATTCCTATCAACAAGTACCAGCCATGTGAAAATCCATTCTCTTAGCTGGTCTCTTTAATTTTATGAAAAATTCGCAATTCGCTCTTAAAACATACAAAACTACTCATACTTTTCTCTAAACAGGGGAAAGAATCATATTTCATACCTGACTAGAAATGAGATAAGGATAATTTTCCGGTCAGATAACACTAGTGAGCTATAGATATGCTTTAAGCTCGCGCATTACCTTCTTTAAGCGATCTATCGGTACATTATCTCTTATTAAACCTTATCGAAATTGTATTTCAATTCTTTGAAATTTTTACCTGAATCCTGAGCGATGAAATAATCTTTTTAAACCGTTAGCAACACTAAATACTAGATAATTTTGGCCATATAACAAACTCTAATAACTAAAAATTAAAATATTCGTATTAATTCCTATTTTCCAGTCTCAATTGGATGAAAATTCTCAAAATGTGTTAATGTCCAAGAGCAGTTAGTGATGGAATTCAATTTATTCAAAATTTAATGCATTTATCTTAGGATATTTTCCATTTGAACGCTCAATGACCAATATGTTATATTCTAGAATTTGATATCCGGTCACAACCTTTATCAATTGAAACATTTTCGATTGTTAATTCTCTCATTAGAAAATTTCAACGGCCCTTAGCCATAACCTGGTATCGAATGTATAATTTGGAGACCGTTGACAAAGGAGTCACATGTCATTCAATACAACCGCAGAATTCAATGTTATTTTAATGCATTTGTACCCGTGCTAAAAATGCCCTCCAGATTTCAAGTATTTGGGATTAATCTAATTAAATAAACAGCAAAAGTAAAAACAAAGTTGTAAAATATATTTTTAATCTATACCACATTAATTCTTTCATGTATTTATAAAAGTTAATACTATAATAGTGGAGATAGGTTAACTCTAAAGATGATACAAATAATGCATATATATGTGTCTCTATGACGATACATATATACATATGTATATACTTTGTACATAAATGTTCTAAATACTTGTATGATTGGTCCATGAGTACTGTTAAGTATAGATACTGTCATACAATACGAAAAGAGATAGCAATATTTAGCGAGTAAAGGAATACTGACAAAAGGAGTATGGTTCTCCTACTTTGTGTTCCGAATGGGAGTCGCCTTAAACAAGACTTAGCCTCCTTCCATAAATAATATTTATTTTTATCTTTACTACTACCCGTAGCCAGGCGAACCCTCGAGAGGGCCTGGACGATTTTTGCCGACGGAGCTGACATAGCGTGCTGCTTCCTAGAGTTATCTTGAAATATTGAGACCGTAGGCGCGTTACGGCCTCATACAGGCAGGCAATAAACCATATATATAGTCTGCAGGAATATACCAATACATCAATAGTAAAATATATGGTTCATGCAGTGTATCTAACGTCAAGACGAGCAGATATCACGTTACTATCCTAACGCCAAAGCATAAGTTATCCTGAACTCCCAGGGAGTTCATACGGTAGTTGAGATGACAACCGGAGTGCGATACAATTTATTATGTATACCTACATATGTATATATGCATATATACCGTCACTCACAAACTCGTTCACACCAAGTTATAATTTATGCGTTTTGATAATTTATATCATGTACTGGATCTAGGAGAAAAATAATGCCTGTTGTTTTTTTAAAAATGTTTAATAGTGTAAATATTATTAAAACATAAAATAAATATTATTTCAGATTAATTCATTATTTATTATTATCAAATTCATCTGGACAATTTATCTATGTTGTAAGCAGTAGCATCTTAATTTTTTTTTTCATTTGATTTGTCACTAACAAAAGACATGGAGATGAAAAATATTTTTAAAAAATGTAGGATTTGTAGTTAAAACTGACCAAAAATCAGTAATAGCATCTCAACTCACAAAATTGTTCACATGAATAATTTAATAAGAATAAGTTTAAAGAGATAAGCATGTAAAGAGGACTGGTATTAAAATTTTGTTTACCAGTTAAGTCCACGCGCCGCTAGTGCCCAGCCTTAATCCCCAAACACATGTTATCTGTATATATGTTTACATGTAATACCTATAGATAGAGGTGACTTGGAATAAATAAAGCAGTCTTGTGACAACTTTCGATCTGTGATTTCATACAACCTCTTTTCTTTTTCTTCAAGTTTTTCTTTGACGATCGATCATTAACTTAACAAAAAGCTGATTTCAACAAATCATTAACTGAACAAAAAGAAGTTTTTATTCTGAAGATTGTCTTCATAGTTGGTAGGTGGTGCTTAGGTATTTAGGCTAGCCTGTTATCTCTCTACCCCTTCATTTATATTTTCTAGACCGAATTCGCTACTTTAAATTCCAGCTTTTACTCATTTATCCACAATAGGCAGAGTGAACCTGGAACAAGCCCATCCTTAACAAAAACTCTTTAGGAGATTCTGTAATCGAGCCAGCTTCACGCAGTTCGAAGTGAGCAAGCTAGCCAGTCGGCTACCGAAACTATTTTATTTTGTAAACTAACACTAGCTTAAAAAAAATATATTGAAAACGGCTAATTATACATAGAAACTATAGAGCTAGATAAAGCTGTGGAATACTACATAATTTCTAAATATATCCCCAAGGTATAGCCAATATATAAAAATGCGGACAGAAGAAGATGGTAGAGTGGATGTCGTTAATTAAAAATATATAGACAAATATTTATTTAGGGGAAAATATCATGTCGTCACTTAGGGCTTGTAGTTTTTAAATAAGAAAATCCAAGACGAAATTGAATGCTTAATAACCCAGCGAACCAAATAGAAGCAGAAGCATCATTATTAAAAAAAAAAAGTATGAATTGATGTACTATTGAAAAATGCTAATCATCCCAGACGTAAGAAAGTAAAAATATATTTAAAAGAGAGGAGAAGAAAGCTCATAAGGTAGGGGAATAAAAGAAGAAGGTACAAAGCGAAGAACCGGCTGAAGAGGCCGGCGTACATCTGTTCAAAGGGTGCTTCACCAAGTATAAAAATAAGCCCCGCCCGTCAGACAGGGTTAAGCCCTTCTACGGAAGGGAGGTTCAAGTGTTCTGCAGCCGTCTGAAAGACGTCTTCGAGGTAAGATAATTCTTCCGGTCACTGTACAATCACGAAGAAGTATTCGAGTATGGCTTGACAACAACTAAGTTACGTAATAAGAAAAACGCTATCAGAGATAGTGCGCAATAACATCGCTTATCCGAAATAACTGGGACCAAAGCCAACCCGGACAATCGAAAATCCGGAAAATCTTTAAATAAGCAGACTGACCGTTTATTACAATAAAGAAACTAGGTATTGTAACAAAATTACATATGTATTGCTTACAAGGCATTAAAAAATATAAAAATAACTATTAGCATAATTTCTTAGCGGATAATTGGTCCACCGTCATTTCACATATTTGAGCGCTCGGGGGATCTTGGATTTCTCTACAGTGACTTAAACTAAAATAAACGTAAAAAATAAAGGAGACTTATGCTTCATTGAATTCTACAAGCCGTAGCTTTGCTCGCAAGCATCTCGGAACGCAGCCCAGTTTCGTCAGCATTATAAATTTGATCGGGAGTCAATTCCTTTGCTGTAAATCGAAGGGTAGCCCCATCATCTAGTCCAGTCTATGTATGTAATTTTTAACCTTAAAACGATTGTTTTGTGATTCTACCCTCCTTACAATGCATTTATGCAGTAATGCAGAAGATGGAGCCACTTATCACCAATGTATAATACTGTTATTGTTCATAATTTGTTAAAAAAGTTTGTTAAAAAAAATAAAGGGATTGAGAAATAAAAAAAAAAATCCTAATAATATAAATTGTTAGTTCAAAGTCCTTTCAGCACATTTTCAGCACAAGCAAGATTACTAGTCAATCTCACGCCTTAAAAGAAAACAAAAGCAAAATACATAAAATTAAACCTGTAACCAATAAAGAAAAGCATAATTTGTGGCAAGTGCCGTGTTCTACTTGGATGGAAGTCAACGGACTACTGATAAGGAAGACGTTTTTTTTTTTTGCATTCCTGCTCTTTGGGAGTTGTGCAGACCTTATCTTTGCTCTCGCTAGTAAGAATCAAGCTCAACACTTTCTCTTGGAGTTATTTATATCTGGTGAGTCGAGATACAAATCTGATCCGGATTATCCGGAGATCTGGATCAATGAAGTCCTGGTAAACTGTTTTCTGAATCACTTGGGCCCAGGCTACATACAGCAGATACACATACACCATTACCAGGGAAGTGGGGACGACGAATATATAGACCAGTATCATTAAACGTCCATTAAAAAGTATGCCAAAATGATGTGCTTGGAAACCAACATACTCAAAAACAACATTACTCGAAATAAAATATTTAATCATTTCTTCTGAATTTAGAGAGTATGTGTAGAATTTATTTTCTCACTGGTTGTAAACTTCCAGCTGAAATTCCCATTCCATTGAGAGCATAAGTCTACGTTGAAAAGAATAAATCGTCAAATGAAAGATCCCACTGCTAAAAAAATCCACAAAACACACAAGAAAACATTCCCTAACATTGATATGATTTGTGTTGATTAATGTTTGCTTCTGTGAAGTTTTCTTTGAAGGATGCAAAAAAATAATTGAGAAAACATGAGCTGATATTCAATTTTTCAGTGTGGCCCCTAAGTTTATATAAAGAAATATAGAAAATATAAATATTTTACTACTAAAGTATATAAATTTTTTAGAACTAATAAGACACCGCAAACTCATACAACGTATGAAAACGACTAAAAAACAAAGGAAAAGTTTTATTATGAGAATATCATTTTATTAATTTATTATAATATACTCTATATTACCAATTGGGCTGAACTTGGATTTAAATGGCCTCAGGATAGTCACTATTTATATCGCTCGATTATTTCACCTGATTTAAAGTAACTCCCTTCCCACCTCAATTCCTTGAGATACGATTAGGTAAGACAGTATTTATTTTCCAGATAGCAACACTCCACCGCTACCGGCACGATGGCAACTCACAAGATCGAGTAAAGCAGAGGAAATGGTGGACATCACGGCACTAGGCCCGCCAACAACAAGCCTCTAAGGGGCACCCATCACTGAAATCAGACTAAATAAGAATACACTGCAGGCCTAGAGAGACTCTAGGCCCAGCCACCAGTGGACTCTCACCGAAACAACCAACCTCCACCGAGGCTTCCCACACCCCTTAAACCTCTCACACCACCTTCAAGCAGGTACTCCTAGTATAAGGATCCGATTAACCTAAATATTCTATATTTTTCCGTCATCCTGAATTTCTAACTAGAGAGCTTAGGAAAAAAAAAAAAAAAAAGATTGCAACATGAGTAGTGTAGGAAATACAAAATAATTTGTAAATAGATTCACCTGAGGATCTATAATTATATATAATTATCTGTAAATTTAAAGGGGCTATGATAAAAAAAAAAAATAAATAGTGTGTTAGCCATTAGAAGAAGACACTATATCAAATTCTTCGACTCGATAAAACATTGCTAAAACCCTCTATTCCAAGACCTAACACCCCCACCACTACCGTTAAGATGGCAACTCTCTAGATCTGGGAAAGCAGACCAAATGGTGGACATTACGGCCCTTGGCCAACCAACAACAAGCCTCTGACGGGAACCCATCACTGCTATCCAACTGAATGAGCTTGCACTACATGCCTAGGGAGACTCTAGGCTCAGCCTTCTCTCGCCACTCTCAGGACTCTCACCACTGCACCGCAACATTTCCACCTCTACCGAGGCTTCCCACACTCCTTAATTCCCTCACCCCACCTTCAAACAGGTACTCCTAGTATAAGGATCCGCTCACCCCGAATAAATTCCTTTATTTTTCCCTTATCCATAATCCTCAAAATTTGAGAGCTAAGAAAAAAAAAAAATGAATAGTGTGAATTGCTCTAGCAGTTCCAGAGTTATGCTAGAGCATGCCCTGGGATTTTATTAAATTTGACATGTCGATGGAACCCATAAGTAGAGAAACGAGATAAGAGGATCTCGAAATTATGAGGGAAGCCTGGAGCTGATAACACGTAGAACAAGTTATTTTGGGTACCAATTTCCCGAATAACAGAAGAAATTGGAAGAATTAGATTTTAATACACGACAGGAAGCTGCCGGGAACCACCGAGGGGGCACAAGTGAGAAACAGGTGATTTGGTCTGGACTCAGGCTGTGGTGACGAATAACTTCTATTTTTTTTAATGGTGAGAATGTGGAGTTGGGGAATTTTTCTGGGTATTTCTAGCATAAACTCATTGGCTCTGTTTGTTTTTATTTATTTATGCACTAAATTTAAATAACAAACCAGGGATACTTGCAATGCATTAAAATATTAATATTTTTTATTTTTAAACAATTAATAAGGCTTATGAAAACGTCTTTTAATTTATCTGATAGACAGACCGTCACTGTTAAGACAACCTAGAATTTGATCTTATAAGTGCATTTATTTACTGGAAATTGATATATTAATTATTAAAAATGGACGGCCAAAAAAAAATTACTGGCTGGATTGGGTATGAATTCTCTTTGACCCCGAACTCTCCCAAATATTGAATCCAATGTAACTGGTGGACAACCGGTACACAGGGTAACCCATAAATTATTAATCCTGTAGCTTGTTCTCCAATGTTAAGGCATAATAGAAAAATTTAAATATTTCAATAAATAGTTTTTAAATATATTTTTTATTTTAAATTCAATTATATTGTATCAACATTTGTAGCAGTATTCCGCCATAATGTTGAGTAATAAGCTATTCTGATTGCGTGGTGAAGTGTAATGTAAAGCAATAATTGATATGTTTAGAATAGACATGCATTAATTTATGATTAATACAGTAGATTAAAAAAATAGCTCCAAAAGTCAAGAGCTAAGGACCAAAGGCTAAGCTTAAAAAAATAAATTAACTCTAAAGTTGAATTTATGAAGGAAGAGTAGAATGACGACTGAAAAAAAATCTTACTCGAATGACTGAATTATTCTTCAATTGGTTGAATATTCACTATATTAATTTTTTAACCAATATTATTCTTGGTGTGCATATATTTTTTAATTAATTAGTTAAAAAATTCAAAGGTATTAATACAATATAGGAATCTGAGGGGAATAAATACAGTTGCACATAACTTCGGCTAAATAAATAAATAGACTTGATGTATGAAATACATAATGCATTAGATAAATTTAGACAGCGTTGCCCGGGTTGGCCCTATCCACTGATGCGGAATTAATGCTCAGATGGGAGAGGTGAAATTATTTTGTGACCCCGACCGCATCGCATTAATTGAAAAGCATTTCTGAATCAAAAAGCTCATGTATATAACATTTTCAAAAGCAACGAATGCGTTATAAATTTATATGAAGTAACGATTACAAATTATTAGCATACATGAAACAGCTAAGGTCATGCTTGATTTATTCAATGATAATGTTTTATTGAAATGAGATTTCAAAATTCATTGACATTATGAATATATTTATGTGAATTTCTGTAATTAATCAGTATTCCTTTTATTGGAATTTCTGAACTCCTGTCTATTATAGTTTGATTGAATACAACATTTCCCTTTTACTACAGTTTACTAGTAAAAGTAGTAGTAGCAGTACTTTTAAATGACGAGATATTTAACAATGTTTGATGTCATTACTATTGCAATTACTTAACGACAATGTAACTAATATTAACCTTCCCGTTAAAGTTCCCACTACATTACATTAGTGTAATGCAACTAAATTTACAATTGTAGCAGCTTCTACACACAAAGTGTAATTTAACAATTTAAACTATTTTTTAATAGCAATACTCCTCGGGTTAAGTTGATAAAAGTGCTTGCCGAAAGTGATCAACAGTTTTGAAAATGTGACAAAAGAATCGCTACAAAATATACACTTCAATTATATTCAATAAACAGGTTTCATTGTTATTGTACAACCACGCCGTCACTAAAGAAACAGTTTGCATAGCTATGCTAAGAAAGAATAGTATAGAAGTCGGCGTTCCTGCGAAACATTCCTGTACTAAGGAATACAGGACGAAGTTCTTTGCTAAGTCGACATTGAAATTCAGTCTATTTTATTTAATTATTTGAGATATTTCTTAACTCTATTAAAAGCTATACACCCAAAATACAATATTTTATAAGATCTCCGTTGCCCTTATCTGGACGGGAAAGGGTCCATAAGATCAAGGCTTTTCTCCTACTACCATTTAGCTGTTAGTTCTTGTATGCGCTTTACTTTAACCATTTTCCCCTTTCTAATCTGCATTAAACAAAAATTAACAATTATTATATACAAAAAAAACTATATAATTGAAAAATGTTTAATATAAAGTAATTTTATACTAAAATACAAATAAGATTTATAATATTTAACAACATGTGTCACTGTGGGTTATTTCAGGGAAGCAATTGATTCGTATCTAGTTTCAACCGCCCAGTTTTATTTCAAGTAAACTGGATTGTCGTCACTACAACAGTATATAAACGCCAGCAGAAAGCCTAACCAATACATAAATTCTATAACCGTTCTCAAAAATTTTACGGATTAAATCGAAAACAACAAACATAACGTGCTTTATATTGCGTTCTTTTTAAATATTTAGATCGTATAAAATATGCCATAGAATAATTTATAGATGAAAGACAAATTTTGCAGCAGAGATTAAACGGCGGACGTTTAAAAAAAAAAAACTTTTTTAAATGGGTTAAAATGCCTGTTGTTAAAAAAATTAAACCTTATGTAAATAAAATTAAAGTAAAGGTCTGCAATCAATCTTTCTTTCTTTTTTTTTTTTTGCTCCTTTCTTTAAATCATCTGCATAATCTGATTTAACTTATTCAAAGCTCCCTCTAAACTACCTAAGGAAGAAATAATTGAGATGTTTTAAACATTCTCTTTGATCCGAATTCCGTGATTGTAGTCATTGCTTATCTGATCCATTTTAAACTGTCCTCAGAATCTAAATAACGGTTTGCATATCAAATTTTACATCTATTCGAAATAAGACGATTTTCCTACATAATACAATGTGATTCGTATAAATTATATCAACTTGACAATAATGAATGAATAAAATAATATACTTTTGAATTAACGTAATTTTCAAAAATGAGATAATATTAAAAACAGCAGGGGAAACGCATTATCTTACGCTATATGCTTTATATCTATACGCTTTAGCAGGGTCTTATACTGGAATTTGTTTTCCTCATATCAAAAGATAAGGACGTATAAGCGGGCCAGAGGAAACTTGAAGAATAAAAAATAAGGAAAGAGTTGCTCAAGTTGTTTTAAAAACTCGTTGAAAGACAAATGAAGTAGGAGGAGGCTGCCTGCTGCCCTAGATAGTATGGGGTTGGTTGACTTTCAGAAAAAAATGTCAATCGAAAGCTGACTCATAATAGCTGTTACAAACTACAAAATGTATTTCTAACAAAAACTCATTTATATGGGATGAACAATGAAAAAAATTATCAATAATTCGCAGGTCATATTGAGTAGAATCGTACATGAGGAACCATGTATTTATTGAAAACATAATTCTTATAGAGTTTACAAAGTTTCTTAAGTAAGCACTTCCTCGCTTATGCACAGCTCTCGGGAGCGCAGACATTTCCCAGGATGTCTTTCATCTATTTTGTCTAAGTTTAATTGATTATTGTTTCTAAATTTCGGACTGACTAGCGAGTCCAGTTCGACCCAAATTAAGAAAAGCTCAAAAAGAAATATGGCAATAGGACTTGCAACACTCAAGATCAAAGTAGTGGATCAAAACAGGAACGACCAACGTTCGCAGGACAAAGATTCACTAACGATGATATTAACTCAAAGCATGCACTGACTAGCAACTTGTTCGTTCGTTCTGTTTCAAATGAGTCGTCACCTTTACACAAATACACTTTTTCAATTGCCGTTTGCGTTGCAAATCATCTTTAGTCTTGAATAGTATTTCCCCAGTCTTCTAACTAATATATTTCGTTCGGTGACCAAACTTGACTCCTTCTGGATTTTTATTCAGAGTGAGCCTATGTCCGTCACATTCCATAAAACCCGGTAATATCCGCAGGACTATTTGCCTGACGTGAGAGTTTTAAGCACTCCCACTGAATAAAATAATGGAAAATAATAAAATAATAGAAATGAAAAAGTTGTGTCATTAGGATCTATAAATAGTAATTATTAATGTGTAGCCAGCAGTCAGTACAAGTTAATTGTTTGATAAGTAAAATACCGTAAAAACGAAACAGTTCTCGTTAAGATTAACCGTAGCTTCATTTGAAAGACTTCTTCTTGAGACGTTACACAAGATAAGCTGAGAAATTGACTACTTGGTAAGTAATGGCTCAGAAATGTGTCCAGCTGAAGTAAGGAGTTCCAGTCGATATATTATGTCTTCAGCTCATAATTTCTAAACTTTCAAGCAGGATTTCTTATGAATCTCTACTTCTTTAGCTCATATTTGCTAAGCTTTCAAGTAGGATTTTCTCAGAATCTCTATTTCTTTCAACTCAGAAGTGTCCCTGGCGAAACTGGACACGGTTATAGAGACGGAGTTGCCCCCTCTCAAGACGCAATTCACGCAGGACTGTATCACCAATTTAAACTAAAATCAGTGGACTAAGGTTCCGATAATAACTAAGCATAGACGGTGTGGCAGTTCCCGGCCAGTGCGGTTATGGTAAGCACCTTGAATACCAATAGCTCCTGATTCAGAACGTTGTGACAAGTGGACGGTAGATCTTGGTCCCTCCATTTCCTAGGTTGTCCTGGGATCGCCCACTGCTTAATCCCACTTTGTGGCCAGCTCTAGTACCCAATTAAATTATTCATAGCACTATTGACTATATTAGTTTGCCAGTAGCAATTATTCACTTACCCCAGTTGATGGATGATCCCTCGTAACCTAAATGGAAACCAATCAATTCTACATAGAAAAAATGGTTAACTAATTGACCCATTTCCCGCCTAGCCAGTTTCTATTTTATTACCAATGATAAACTAAATTGGATTTTCACAAATACATAAATATAAAGAAATTAATCTGAACAATATAAATAAAACATGTAAAAATTTAAGGAACAAAAGAGAGCGGTGCCAGATTTCAGGACTGAGGAACGGAGTCAGTTTTTTACCAACTAACTAAAAGTTGGTGAAAAAAATACTAGGTATTTTTTAACCAAAAACCTATTTTTAACCTATACATATATCACCTTGGGCTGCAGGTGTTTCATAACATAATTTTAAGTTTTATAACGATTGGTTTATTATTGAGGATAGACAGCTTTCAGACGACTGTTTGCTCGACAAATGTTTGAAAGAAAGCCACTCTTTCCGGACTCGTCGAAAACGTAAAAGCTTGATCTTGTTGACGGTGCAAAACAAGATGATTTATTTTAAAAGTCGAAGTGATTTTGGCGATGGAGTTAACCCTCCACCCCCCCCCCCCAACGGATCAACGACCCCCTATTAACTAATAAAAACATGGAATCACCCACCGGCAGAATCGGTCGGAGTGAGACATCGTAGAATAAGCAATAAAAATAAGAGATAATTGGAGAGAGAGCGATAAGAACCAAATGTAGCGAGATGACACTGCGGCGAGGAGGGATGAGTCAGAGATCGATAGTTGACTCCAAGGCAACTGACTCGTGGCTGGGCCTTGGACCGAGACGTCACTGAGGGGCTCCTCTTGTGCTCTTGCACCCTGTCAAAGGGTAATTGATTGATGGCTAGGATGGAGGGTGGTACAGCTAACTATGTTTGTATATATGTGCAGGAAGGCTGGCGTCAAAGTTGTAGGCATTTCTTAGGGAGTCTGTATTTGCCAGAAATCTCTTGAAGAATGAATGGAACAAAAAAGATTTTGCTATGAACACAATCATTTTCATTAGATATATGCCAGAGAAAGACATTATCCAAAACACAATGTAATTTTTATATATAAAAAATTTTTTTGGAACTCCACTAGAGCTCCTTAAATGATAGTGATTGGCTTTTTAAAAATAATCTGCACAAATATAGTCATAAAACCGGCTTTCTCAATGTCAAATCTGGGTATAACAATGGATAGGCATCTCCATTTCTCTACCCATTTTAGTAACAGAATAGAAAAAATACGACGCAGGTCTTACCGGCTTTCGCACTTGCTAACTTACCCAACCTGTCGCTTCGTCTCAAACTGATATATAAATGTTTCCTCCAGCCAGCTCTGCTGTAAGGTGCTCCACTATATACTCACTTGACTTACAATATAGCTAAAAGTCTCCAGCAATTTCAGAATCGGATACTGAGAAAAGTGGTCAGACATACCTCTCTCGAGAGGTTAAAGAACGCCGACCTGCACCTATTGCTTGGAGTGGCGTCGGTGGGTGAGTTCATCTACTGGAGACACATCAAGTTTTTTGAGCACCTAACAAACCCAGAGTATAACATTATGACCCAACCACCCTGCATCGATGGTAACAGTCTTGTCAGTGAAAATTAGGTCAAGATTTTGTTTGTTAGATGTAAGCTGGTTTTAAGTTGATTCATAAGGTTCATCACTTTAAAACATGTTTACACAATGAATGTATAATGTAATTTATACCTTTGTAATAATCGCAAATCACAGTTTAAAATTATATAAAATGTAGCAAAGCAACAGGACATATTGTATTGCCCTATTGTAAATAGATTCATTTATATAGAATCTACATTGAATTCCATTATTTATAATAATAAGAGGATATGAAGGAAAAAAATTATAAAAAACCCAGCCCGGAACGTATTTAATATGCTATTTCCATTGCTGGCTCTTGAAACCTTTGGAATATCTTGTGCTTCATATTTATAGACGTTTCATTCATAGCCCCCTCTTAGTTAAATAATTTTGTAATCAATATGAAGGATTCCAGTTTTTGTTCATATAATATTATTTTTATATTATATTTGATTATTTTCTTAGAATATTTAAGACTTATATTTTTATAATAGCGTCATGACGCGTTTTTCATTTAATTAGTCGCGTTGGGTTGGTCACGCTGTTTAAATCCGGCTTGCCCAATACTTTCCCAATCTGACTCTCTTTTGACTGGAGACTTCGTTGCGTGAAGTACATGCCGGTACTTTGTGTCGGTTTCTGGCTTGGAGCAGCCTACTTATTCGGATATGACAATGCATTAAAGTCTCAGAAAGTAACCCCATTCACCTTAGCGCTGTTGTTTTTTTTCTGCATAGTTGTGCATTATTTTATTTAAAACTTCGAGTTTACTCCTACTACGCTTGCCTCAAATGGGTTTGTATCTCCAACCGCTTTAAAATCCCTTCTTCCCTTTAACTTTTTTCCTACGTTCAGAATTTACCCTATACTTGAAGCGTATTTTTTAAGGTATATTTTTTTGTTGCATTTGCTCTTGATTGTGCCTACCAGAGACCCTTTTTTTTATATAAAGAATTTTCATTTGTCCTTTTTATTCTCATTTTTATCTCATATATAATATGAAGGTTAAATACTCTACATATTTGATCTTTTTTTAACTTTGCCGTATTTAATGTTTTATGATTTTATTTGATGTTATATGACTAAAGAAGACTATGGACACCTTCCACACTATAATGGTTATACGACTAATTTAATAACACTCATTATACTACAAAAATTATACTCGACAGTGTGTAACAAAACGATCACTAACAGAATACATAATGAACAAAGACTCATACAAATAGCTCTTTCTAGACTCACTGGTGAAGCGCAACAATTATGCATGTATTAAGACTTCCTGTCAATAAACGACTTAACATTACATTTAGTAAATCACTTCAAGGACAGTCGGACAACATCACACCTACAAAATTAAATCTCTCAGATTCATATGTACAGAAACGAACACCCAATTGACTTTATTAACAGAATTATCCCACATCAAATTCCAATTCAGAACCGTATATTAATTGACACCTCTATATGTAATAAACAAGGTACTACCTGTAGACCACGTTCTCAGAAATTTACCATCAAGACTTAAGGACGCACTCAATTATTTTATTATTAACGACCAGATACAAATGAAAAATGTTTTGTATAATAACTGTAGGATTATAATGGAAGATATGTATCCTCAAGGAAACACTAACAGCAGTCAACAAGAATACCGACCTAGACAAAACTTCAGACAAAACAATTATAGGATAAATGAATATAATGGGTAACAATTTCAACCCCGACAGCACCAAAATAACTATAGACATGGTTTTTCATCAAAACAATGACTTTCAACATCGCAATAAGTACCAAAACAACTATACACATAATCTTCAACAAAATAATGACTTTTAACATCGCAATAACTACGAAAATAACTATAGACATAACTTGCAACAAAACAATTACTTTCAACATAGCAATAACTATCAGCAACGTTATGAAACCCGAACAACGACTTAACCTTCAAAGATCTCAACAAACATCATTCCCATCACAACCTTTCATTCACAAAACACCGTGTCAATGCGAACTGTTCGAAATAACGACTAAGAGCACTTATAACGATAAACAGCAGTTAGAAGACAAACCTCGCCCACTAGAACAAGAGAACGAAACATTGAAACATTAAGTTAAAGACTTGGAGGACAAACTTGAACATTTTTCAGGACTAAGCGAACCACAACCTGTCCCCCAACATCAACTAAAACTAGTGAAGGAAACTCCATCATTTACTGACTTACTCGGAGACAATTGGTTAATAGGCACAAGATCAGCAATTAACTACATACATCCATGTTCCGTACCCGTAGTACTGAAATTAAGTCAGAAGATTTCATAGTGGTAACACCAGCGACCAGTGACAAAGGCAATGGCTCAGTCAGTCTGAATTTGGCACCAAGATTGTTTTTGACCCGTGATCTAATAGTTAGGTTTAAAATTGACAACTTTAGTGACAAATACGAAATATTAATAGGGATGGAAACAATGCAAACCCTAGAAACAGAGATTAAATTGGGACCGAATAAAGAAATTAAAATGAATAAAATAAACGTAATTATTAATAATGGTCAAATAATATGTAATGAATTAGATTTAATAAGGAATGAAAAAGAACTAGAAACTCTTGTAAGACATGAACATATAACTAAAGGTAATAAAAGAAAATGATTTAATATATTATTGAAATACCCAACCATCGTAAAATCAGACACTTCAAATAAGAGAAATTAAAAAATACTAACTTATTGAAACATACGATTAGACTCAAAACAGACAAACCAATATTTACAATAAACTACCGATACCCACAGCACTTTAAAGATAATAACTAGATTATTGAATCTGGCTATCTGGATAGTACCAAAAAAAGTAGATGCTTCAGGGAAAAGAAAAATCAGAATGGTTATTGTCTTTCGTAAATTAAATGCAGAAACTATTTTCGATAAATGTCCTCTACCGAACATAGAAGGCCTTTTAAATCAATTACATGGTTCAAAATACTTCACAACCTCAGGTTTTTATCAAATTGAGATGTCTCAAGAATCAATTGAAAAAATTGCTTTCTCGACAGACTCTGGACATTATGAATTTCTTCGCATGCCATTCGCTTTGTGCAACGCTCCCCCGACCTTCCAACGAGCAATGAACGTAATGATATCAAATACGCCACATGCTCTCGTGTATATGGATGGCATTATCATTCGAAGAACTAATGATGGACACCCTTAGGTATGAAGGAAAACAAATTTTCACAAGAGTAGACACCTTTTTCAATAGAATGTTCGCCAGAACTGGAAAAGCCTGCAACGCTACCAATGTACTTGAAGTTTTGACAGAGTACTTGGCTCATTTCCCCAGCCCTATTCGTATAAAACTGGACAATGGACAAGAATACAATAACAACCTTATAAAGAACTTACTGACATCCTTAGAGATCAAACCATACTACATAACACCCAATCACCCCAATTCACTAGGACTACTTCATAAAGCCCAATCCATACTGATAGAAATTTTATGAACCATTAGGGAAGAAAATAAAGACAAATCTTATATAATATATAATATTAAGAATATTAGCAATGAGCATATCTAACCCATTGCATAAAACTTAGATAAATGTATCACCACAACTATTGTAACTCCTGCTCCTTTTATTCAGTATTATAATATTATAGATGTATATTTAACTTTTAATTTATCATATGTATTCATTGTAAGCAACAGTACCTTGCCTATACAATTAACCTTCTCCTCTATTACTAAGTTAGATACAAAGAAATTATTTATAACTAAATTGAGAAAAATATATTTAGAAACTAATGTATTGTCTAAAAAACATGTTATTTCTTAATATCACCATCCTGCCCAGGAGTTCAGGAATTAAAAACGGGAGAAGTTTTATAACGCTAAGAATATTATAATGCTAATACTATATGATATATAATGCTAAAGGTAGAAGAGGCTTGAGCAGAACTGTATACCTGCCTCGTGACTTCATGGAAGTCACTGATGGTTCCTGTTATTTTTAAGTAAGCAACCGCATCCCTCCCTACTTCCCAGAATCTTATCCTCTTCTTATACATATATGTCTCGCCTATAGCCCTAGACCTCACTCGTCCCTATACCTTCTACCCTGTATGTAGTAACGTAACTCTTAATATTTGAATATACTATATATTAATATTTAAAAGACTCTCTCTACAAAGATTATTTAACTATCGATCAATCCTACGATTAAGACCTTCTGGCAGGATCAAGCAGGAAGGATAGGAAGTGAAAAACGGTTTATACATAACGGCCAATTTAAAAAAAAAAAAACTTTTTTTTTAACTTTAACGAAATTATTTCTATTTAGGCGGAATAATCCAAATAATGTTTAACTTCAGGTTGGGCAGAAATAAAAATGTGCATAACGAAGCGAACGGCATAATGAAGATAACGAAATTTGTTCAAGTGGCTTAAGTGATCTCAAACATTATGCTAAGACCAGTAATAAAAAAATAAAGAGAAGATTTCTTGGAAATAACGTAAGAGCTTTACCAATTACTGTTCTAGAAAAGGAAAATTAAGTTCATTAATTTTGGCCTTGAGGATTTCTTTCAATATTCCACAACAATCAGTTCCCTTATTTTTTAATAATATTATTATTAATAATTTAAATATTATTTGAAGGGTTTGTCTGAAATTAGGATTTCAGTGGTACCTTTAGTATTATCAAATTTTTATTTTTATCGTTTCCCCACGAATGTTGAATTGTAAAATATATTTTCAACTTAAGAAAACATCTTTTTTTCTTTTAAAGATTAATATATCCATATTATACCATTTTCCTTTTTTGTCAACTCGACTTGATAGACAAATACTGTAAACATTGTACTGAATGGCGAACAGTTTCATTAAGAGCCCCCCCCCCCATTGCTAGGGGTAATTTCACGATGGAATGATTTTTTTCTTAATAAACAGAAATGAGTGATATTGTTAATAACAAGTTTTATTATAGTTAAGTAACTATTATTATTTGTTACATGGTAATTAAAAAAATAAATTGCAACACGAGTGGGAGAAGAAATTTTAATGGGGATCTAAGACACGTCAGCATTTCCAGCATGAAAGTTTATAGAATTCACATTAGGTGAATATGAATACGAAAATGAAAATGATTCGTATGAAGGAAACAATCCTTCAGAATCCCAAAAATAATGTATAGTGCGATACTTAAACTACACTATTGAAAATTTATAACCTTGGACTTAAAATAAACTCAATCATTCTCTTTCGTTCTGTATGTATTTTCAACGGAGTTGCTAAGTGTTATTTAGTTGGTCGTATATCGTAAAGGTATATTCCTATTTCTTGTTAAAATACAATAACAGGAAATATGAAAAAAATAAACAAACTCGGAAGCTATTCAAGATTTTAAGTAGTTTTGCAAACAATAGAAACTCCACATAGTAAGCATACTAAACTAAGCACTTGATATTGGTAGAAAGAATGGCGCAAACCCTTCTAAATACATGTGCATGGATAATTGTTTTTATATTCAAGAGCTTTATTATTTATTTATTATTTACAACAAGAGAAAACTATTATTCAAACAAAATTAATTGTTTTTGATAAAAAAATTACCTCGATTCCGGTCCGAACTTTTTTCAGTATATCGAACTTGTCGATATTGTTCCTTCACTTTCTAGTTAGTAATATGACGTTTACGTACATTATAAATAATTTAGTTCATGAATGATATAAAATAATTTTAGCTGGAAAAAAGTACATTAATAATGAATGATAATGGCGAGGGTTAACTCAGATGAATCAGTATAAAATATTAGTTGTATGAATTTCGCAATATTTTCTGTAAAGTCTAAATGGTTTTCCGGCCCCTGCCCTGGACTGATACATTTCCGAAATGTCAAATGCCTGATTCTCGGGACATATGAGCAGTAGTGAATGTACATATCAATCGTGTAACGCAAGCAGATGTTCAATTGACCGTTACATTGACACTGGCAATGTGATACAGTGCCAGTAATGGCCGGGGGGAGGTGAACTTCTGCTAACGTGCCACATGGCCGCGATCGAGGATTGAACCCTCAATGAATGAAATAAAACTCGCGTAAAATAAATGATTCGGCCCCTGCTGGTGTGTTCGGCGGTATAACGATGTACAAACATTATTAACTCAGCTAACGCACGCTTTTCTGTAATTAAACTTTTCTTTCAACGCTATCCACGATTCCTATAAGCAATTATCTCGTGTAGTTCGAATGAAACACGTGAAACGCCATTTTGTAATCACCGACAGTTGCTACAACATCAGGAAATACTATTAAATTAGACGTTGTGAGTGTCATGTTACACACATCCGAATGTTTATTTTACATCCATTTTATGATTGAACAATCCAGTTAAATATACTTCTACGAGTCTAGTGTTGATACGATATGGCGAATAACAGAATTAATTATGCTTTGTATATTGTATTGGAAACACAATGGTTTCTACAGAAGATATTTTCCATTCTCATACTCAGAAGGCCGTATTGATTTCATGTTTTACGTTTCCTCCAAACCACCCCTTCCTTGTGCACTACAGAACTAGTTGATAGCTTCCTTTTTTTAATTGTCATTTCATTTTAATATTTTAAACCAAGAAATAGAAGACCTTTAAGCTCGACTATCAACCAAGGGTTAACAACAGTTTAAAAAAAAAAAATGACTGCCGGATTGTGGAATGGTATAATTATAAAACAGTATTATTATCTTTCCACAACTTATATCTTCTTCTTTAATGTAATAGCACTTTCAAAAGCTCTAAGCTTTTATCTTTAGTTATCTCTGCAATATAATAAAAAGTCAATGATTAAAACTTTTATCTGTTCATATGGAGACAAAATAATTACTGTTATTGTACGTATCAATGGTTACATATTTTGAAATTGTCCTTCTATTCTACTACAATTAAAAAATCTTGAAATTCAAACATACAGCACATATAATAATTAAAATCCAAAAAAGAAATTAAAAACTATCAAGTAGCCATTAAATCCATCAAAAATTATTAAAAAAGTTCAACAAGTAATTTATAAAAATAACCTACTTAAAACACAACTATATATCACTCCTATGGTTACTCAGTCAATTGATTATGTGGTATATATGCCTCATCCAAAGCACTAGCACACTTTTTATCTATTTCACTATGATTTCTTAGCATATGCGTGTTTGCCCCCCCCCCTTCTTAGCCCTGGTCAAAGCAAACTTTTTGACAATTTTTCATGATTTTAATTATTTACTACATACGTTTATGTATATATGTTTATATGTATGTTTGAATTCTAAGATTAATTGTAGTAGCATAGAAGGACAATTTCAGAAAAACTAACCATTGTTACGTATAATAATAGTAATTAGTAGTTTTATTTTATTGTAGAGATAGCTGAAGCTGTCGAAAACGCTTTTACATTAAAGAAGAATGATAAATTGTAGAAAGACAATAAAACTGTTTATTCTGTGACTTAAAGGTAATTTCACTGCTGTTTGCTGAAATTAGGTGAATAAAGGTTGAAATATTCCAAAAAAGAAACGTTAATTTGGCTGCTGATAGTTTGAAGAAGTATTATTTCGTGATGAATATCAAACAATATATGTCAGCTCGGTTAATATCGAAGAAGACAGAAGGTGATATGGTTCGTCAAAGAAGGCTAGTAGCTAGCTAGTAGGGGAGCGGTGAGCGAATAGCAGATGTTTTCTCCCTTTGAGTAATTAACTCTGCTCGAGTTAGCGCACAGACGGATTTGTTGCCTCATTAAGGCCGTCACATCAAAAGAATTTCTTCCAAACTTCATTTCTTAGATGTAATCTGTCCTTTGTGGCAGGTGGGCGGGTTCTGCTCCCTCTGGCTCCATGGATCTCCCAGAACGCTAGTAAAAATCGATTGTGTTTGAGTAAAATATTATATCCCACTTTCCTTGACAAATAAATACGGTGACGACAGTCTAACATTTACTGTACATTGACAAGAGCTTGTATGTGGAGGCAAACAATAGAAAGAACGCAAAGTAACTGGCTGTAACAGATCCAAATCACAAATTAGAAGTCCATCTAAAAAAAAAAAACTTTAAAGGATTTTTTTGTAAGAGACAAACCCTTTGAACCGGAATGTTTCTCCCTGGTTCCAAAAATAACAAGGATTATGGCTCATTTCGGGATTATTGTTAATGGGCCGTATAATTAGGACGCAGAAGCGGCTGATCCCTCATTAGCCATGGATATTTTGCTATACTACGATCTTAGTAGACTGAATCAAAAGGTGGGAAACATCTTAAGTAACCACAACAAAAAAAACTAAAGTAAATCTTTCAGAACAAGGAGGGGCCTAAAGGTATCTGTAAGTTAGGTCCTTATTAATTAAATATTGTTTTTTTTCATTTATTTAGATTATGGATTTCTTATTTACACTAGTACTAGATCGAGGCTTTAGAGACCTGCCAGGAGGAAGGGTAGAGTGCCAACAAATATCATCCTGGCTGAACTTCAACCCTTGGGCGTGATATTACTTTTGCAATTAAATTACCTGTAAGTGTCATAAATTGACAATAAGTAAAAACCATAAATAGCCAGACCCCTCGAAACGTTTATGCCTTATATAACCATAAATCGCACTACGGGCACTTGGAAAGCCTGAAGGGTGAAAACAGACTTTATAAAGGTAGCCACGGTAAACTAACTGACTAAATGGTGAATTTTTTGATGACCAAAATTTGTATAAATGTCATATTATAAGATGTTTTCTCTAGAATATTAATAAACGCTTAGGCCGTCTACACACGATGCAACTCAAAATAAATCAAACGGGTATGAGATTAAAAACACTAATCGGTTACTAACCCATCGGCGACTCCAATCCGCACACGAGCCCTACTCAAAAGTGATACAAATCAATATATTTCGCGAGCGTCTCTGCCTTGGAAAAGGAAATATGCTATTGATTAACTTTTTCTAATAAGTTTGTAATAATATTCATAATAATAATATTGTGTCAGTTTCTTGTATTCATAGGTTAGTAAGAATTTCAGTGTTTATCGTATTGTTAGCAGTAAAGAGTAGTTGTAGAGTAGCGTAGTACAGTTCAGTCTCACCGTACTAATGATTGGAAGGGGGAATTCGAATTAATGGGAATTAACTATAACTTAGTATAGTATAACTTTTTCAATTCTTTCCCCATGAAGCAAAAAAATTACTTAATGTTACCACGTGTTTTTTAAAAACAACTAAACCAATTCAATAGCAATATGACGTGAACAAAAATTGCTATTATCCTTTGGATGGACGAGAAATTGTGAACTAACTGGAGAGTGACACGACATTTGAATCACTTAGAACTTATCAGTAATGCGTTAATGACTGGTTAGTGACTAGTAGCGCTGTCTGTGGCTTACCCGAACTAAGTGTGAAAGTGACTCAAACTGAACTGGTTTTGCGTTAATACAGTTTCTTTTGAGTAGCTCCGTATGGATAAGATCTTACACATACAAATTTAAATGAATCACAAGATGCAGAATGTGAAGCAAAACTCTAAAGATGGTTTGGATTCAAAACCGCCAGCTTCCTTGTAATTTTCACAAATATTAACAACATTACTATGAAAAACAACTCCATCGCCCAAATATTTTGAACAAATTCGCTTCATTTAATTTCAATTACGTATTCAGAATAGCAACTTTAAATAACAAAATTACTAACGGAAGGCTTATACAATTGTACACAAAACATTATTTTAGAACATCATGATATTTCTTTCGTGTTGCCGATTTTAATCAGCTTTAACCAAATGGAAAACATTCTGATCCTTAATCTTACACGGGTTATGAGCTGGAATTTGAAAAAGTACAAAATTTTACAAAATCTCACCTGGTAGCGCCTAACCACACCCTTTATCTTAACGGTATTAAACATTTGTGGACATTAATGGAAACAACTCCATACGAAAAAAAAGTAAAGGAAATAAATTTTAAAATTAAATATCAACATAATTTAATAAATCTTTAAAAAGGTAATAAATTTCCCCGGAGATGCTAGCACATTGATAGGGGTGAGCCTCCAGAGAAATATAGGCCTCTCCAGGCCTCAGACAGTTTCTCAAAGTCTATTCCCCACACATCTTCCTACTGCTGAATCCTCTGGGTAGATAAATCTCACAGGAAAACCAATTCCGATTTCTAGCTAATGGTCTTTAAATTTACGGTTGAGGCTGAGCGTCGATAAAAGCAATTTAATATTGGCTTCAATTATCATACATTTTAGTAAAATAGACAAATAACCGCTTTGGTTAACTCCAGAGATAGTAATTTATAACAGTCCGTTGAATTGCTTTAAAACAAATTCGTTCGATAATATATAAATTTATTTACGTTTCAAACAAATTGTTCATCTTTATGAAGCATCTCCAATTGTATGTTCACTCAATTTGTATATTTGCATGCAAATGTGTTTAATTAGTTAATGCTCACTGAAGTTAAAAAGGTCATAACAAGTTATGTTTGCTGAACTAATATATCGATGAGGTTGGCTGTTCCTATTGCTTTATTTTAACTTTCTTATTACTTTTAGTTATAGCTGTATAGTGTAACCAAATCACCATCAATTAATTTGAAATTTGTGTTCACTATGTTTTTAGTATTGTTTTTTTTAATACATACATAAACGAACTAATTTTTATTGGAGTTATTCCATCATTTTATAAGCAACTATCAAATAGTCGAACGTAATATCAGCCTTGAGTATTGACTCAAGAGTGATGGTGTTGATGCATTAGTATGTTTTGTTTATATCATGGATGACATTTCTAAAATAAAATTGATTGTTATCTGTTTTAGGAATATTTATATATAGACAGTAACTACTAGAAAACGGAAAAAATTGACTTCACTAGATAAATAGTGGAGTCACCAGTACAACCAAACTTCTGGTATTGTATTATTATTGGTACATGAGAAAGGGTTGGTAAGAAGAATAGCAACAACTTTGCAAGATTATTATTATGAGTGGTTGTTTTTTCATTCAAAATTCGCTGAACTAATATGGCGATGTGGTTGGCTGTTCCTATTGATTTATTTTAACATCATAACTTTAGTTTATTGGTTATATCTGTATAACCACATCGACATCAATTGCTTTGAAATTTGTGTTCAATTTTTTATTGCTGTTTTGTTATTTTAATGCATATATATACGGCTTTATGTTATCCACGAACTCAAATTCTATTGGAATTGCCATCATTTTTTAACCTTAACTATTGCCCTACCTGTAGTTTTCTTAGCGTTTCGGACTAAATGGACGTAGGAATTGTGAACCACTGGACTATCCAATTGTCACTCGATCGTAATAATCAGCCCTGTGTATTGGCTCAAGAGTAATTGTGATGACATTCTAAAAAAAATTTCATAATTCATTTCATATCACGTTTTAAGAATATTTATATATAGACAGTACCAGAAAACGGAACAAATTGACTCCACAGGGTAAATAGCTGAGTCACCAGTACGTCGATCAGTACAACCAAACATCTGATATTGTATTATTATTGGTGCATGAGAAAGGTATGTTAGGAAGAATAGCAACAACTTTGGGTATTATTATTATTGGTTGTTTTTCAATTCGAAATTCGCTAAACTAGCATGGCTATGTGGTTGGCTATCCCTTTTATATATATTTGTATAGTGTAGCCACAGTGACATCAATTGATTTGAAATTTATTGTGTTCAGTATGCTGTTTGTTTGTTTTTTAAATACATATATGAACGACTTTCCATTGACATTATTCCATAATTTTAAAACCTTAACTATTGCACTGCTTGTAGTTTTCTTAGCGTTTCAGTGCGGATTAAGTATATGTTCAAATGGTGAACCACTGAATTTTTTTTTATTCTTTCGTATCCCATTATTATAAATTATGGAAATCAGTATAGATTCTATATAAATGGATCTACTTACAGTTGGTCAGTTATGTCCTGTAGCTTCTACTGAATTATCGAATACTTCACTAATTTATATAAGAATATGTCGATTGTAATCGTCCAGAATAAAAAACTATAGTAGAATTTAGTTAATCATAAATGAACAAGACGGATGACAGAAGATTATTATCCCGTAGCATATGCCCTGCAGGATCCTTTATACACTACATGGAAGTGCCAAGTTCGATAAAATAACAACGCACTCGGGAGGCTGGCAGTTTACCAAAAGTCTGTTCTGGTCCATGTCGATCGATTAGGGAGAAGGCTTACCGCTGGCTTCCTCAGGACGAATGTCTACAGGCAGTTAAGGCTTCCACTTCTTCAGGGGTTTGGCCTTCCTCCCCCCGAATACCCAGTGGACGTTATAAACGCTTCTGACTCAATTGGATTAGAAACCTAACTAACTTAAACCTCTGTTGCAAAGACTTTATAACTTTAAGCACTCCTATGTTTGGCATGAAAAGCCCCATCCGCTATTTACTATCAAAGTTGGGACCTTTCCTACATAAAAATAAAAATAATCAATTGAGTCTTACTATGCGTGCATAATATGTAATATACACTGACAGGCAAAAAATTCCACCCACTTGTAAAAAAATTGTATTTGTATATATGGTAATTGTATATAATACTTATTATTTATTGCAATTATAAAATCTTTTTTAGCTTTAGTAAGGTTTTTAACGTTTTTTAAATGAGTCTTTGTTTAAAAATTTTAAATCAAAATGTGAACTGCTAAGATTCATGAAAAAAAAATTGCAAAATAATTATAATGACAGGATCATTATATAGCTCGTATTTCCTCCTCTTACCTTTATTACTTCTTGAAGACGCCTCGGCATACTTTCCACCAATCGGGAAATGTCCCTTTGCTGGAGGTTAGCCCATTCTTCCTGAAGAGCCCTTTCAAGGTCCTGCAGTGTATCAGGAAGTGCTGAACGCAATCTTATTCGTCTTCCGAGGTTATCCCATAAATGCTCGACAGGGTTCAAATCTGGAGAACGTGCTGGCCAGGCTAAGACTTCAATGTTGTGCTGATGAAGGAACGTCTGTACTATGCGAGCGACATGTGGACGTGCATTAGAAATGATTGATCGCTGATTTCGATGAGGATAGGCAACACATGAGGTTCCGAAATCTCATCTACATAGCGAGTGGCCGTCAAAGACCCTCCACGAACCACAACCAATTCTGTGCGGCACTCCATTGAAATCCCAGCCCACACCATTAAGGAACCACGTTGAAAAGGTTGGCTCTGGGTGAAATTACAGGCTGCGTGCCTTTCATTTCTTCTTCTCCACACCCTTTCACGCCCGTCTGGAGATCGTAGAGCATCTAGATTCATCGCCTTTTCAGATCAGAAGATTCAGCACACCATTCGTCCATAGTCCAATGACTGTGTTCTCGAGCAAAAGACCAATGAAATGACCATGTAACTCTGTGAGTTCTGGTCAATTCTGGTCCTCTTACTGGGCGAAAAGCCATTAGTCCATACTCATTTAATCTTCTCCGAGCAGTGCGTTCAGAAATTTGCACACTTCGAACTTCTTGGAGCTGATGAATCGCTTGAACAACGGTAAGGTGCCGGTTTCGTAAAATTCTTAAAGTAAGAAACCGGTCATCCTGTGGTTCTGTTGCCCTAGGCCGTCCAGAACCGGCCCTTCTATGGTAATACCCAGTTTCTCGAAAACGCCTGATGGTGTCTCGTAGAGTTTCATAGGGAATTCCGATGGCATTAGCTGCATATCTAATGGAACGTCCATCATCAATAAGTGCAACACGACGTGCAACATCCATCAGCACGAAGAGGCATTTTTAAACTTAAAATTGAGAAAATTAAAATATCGAAGCCGAAAACTAAGAAATTAGCTGCACCAGAACGCAAATGACACTGAATAAACATTTTTAATTCAATGGAAAGTAAACATTGGGAACGACAGTCCTTTAATTAAATTAATGATTAAGGGTTACTATCCTCTATATTGACATTTCTAATTGAAAAAAAATACATATTTAGTCATAAAAAAAATTGACTAATCTAAAGCAGAAATATTTTGTGATGAAAACATGAAAAAATCAGGTGGGCGGAATTTTTTGCCTGTCAGTGTATTATATCTAGCAACTCAATTGCACTGGAACCACTGGTTGAATGATTTTTTTCTATACTTCAACATCAATTTTCTATCCACCAACGACGGAAGGTCAGAAAGGTTTATTTGAAAATCACATTGACCCCTCCCCCAACAACTAAACCGTAGCGGATAGTCAACCTTTGATCTTCGGTCTAAGCTATAATCAAATTATTAACCCTTCCTCATAATATAACAAATTAAGTTTGTTGATTTTATCAAATTGACAAAAGCTCAATATGCTATAATACAAACAATGTTAAGCCGTTAAAATCAAATTTGGAACTAGTTTCAGTACAGTAAAGGTACAAAGCCCTGTGTATTGGCTCAAAGTGTAACGATGATTTGAATATTTGATATATTAGTATGTTTTGCTGAACTATTCCTTTATTTTAACTTAGTTATTACTTTTATATATAGCTGTATAGTGTAACCACATCGACATCAATTGATTTGAAATTTGTGTTCACTATGTTTTTGGTGGTTTTTTTTAATACATATATGAACGACTTTATGTTATCCACGAACTCATTTCTATTGTAGTTATGTCATCATGTTTTAACCTTAACTATTGCCCCACTTATAGTTAACTTAGCGTTTTGGACTAAATGGATGGAATTGTGAACCATTGAACTATCGAACAGGCGATCGTAATATCAGCCCTGTGTATTGGCTTAAGAGCAATGGTGATTTGTATCTTTGATACATTAGTATGTTTTGTTTATATCATGTATTTTTATCTGCTTTAAGAATATTTATATATAGGCAGTATCAACTAGAAAACGGAACAAATTGACTCTACTGGATACACAGGTGGTCCTAAACGTTTCCGACCTCAACATGAAGATGATAATAAAATAAATAAAAGCTAAAATAAAAGCTTTGTTAGGTCAGAAACTTTTCATAAATAGCGGATGCACCAGGTACTTATACAAGTACAACTAAACTTCTGGTATTGTATTATTATTGGTATATGAGAAAGGGCTGGTAAGAAGAAGAATAACAACAAATTTGCAAGATTATTATTATTAGTGTTGTTGGATAATGGACGAAAGCGAACAACAGCAAGCATTTAATATCGTAGTAAGTTTGAATTTATCTATTAGTTGCAATGATTATTTTCATTAACCTATGTGGATTAACAAATTAGATTTAGTATTGTTGGTCTAAAATACCAAATAGTTTTTACACATACAAGAAAAAGTAGTTAAGAGACTCAAACGGTTCCTAGCCGGCCGGGCCCGATATGTTGTTCATTCGTTTTTTAAGTCTTCCATTTCGCTTCTATTTCTATTCAGAAATAAAATTCATTCCATAATTGGTGGGGAAAAAAAATATCGCTGTTGTTAAAAGAAAAAATGGCGAGTGATTAGCAATAGTTATATCATAAAAAAATTAATAAACGCATTATATAATCAATAAGGCGATCCAAATTATTATTCTTGCTAACAAAACGACTTCTATGAAACGGCATACCTATTGTGCCTATCAAAAACTAGCTAGATACAAACTAAGTTATCCCCTGACAGAGGTGGATCATATTAAATTTGAACCCCCACTCCTAATTCATATCTCCCAAAGGAACGTTTTTCAAACATGCACCCCCCCCCCTTCACCTCCCTATCCTAATTGTAGCCTTTCACGGGGCCGGGTCTCGATTATCCAAGGCCTAAAGGCCCTTTGAAAAGGGAGGAAGCGCTCTCTGCCTCTCCCTCTCTTAGATTATCAAAATAAGGTTCATTTTAAATCAATGAATTGAAAAATATTACTGTGGTGAGTTTGATAAATATAATAATTAATATTAAAAAAACCCGACTTATCTGTATGAAAAATATAAAAACTTTTTCCGGTTCACAATACAAGCTAGATTTTAGAGAAACATTATTCCAACTACCAAAATGCAGAACCAAAACATTTCAGAACTCTTGCTATAATAAGCATACTTTACAATGAATTGCCAAGCTCATGAAAAGTTAAAATGAAAACCAATCAGTTTTCAAAAATAATTGAAAGCCTGTACTTTTCAAAATATTAGACGAATTTTATATTCTTAGAAAATGTGTATCAAATTGAAATATGTTTTATTTAGTACAGACAATAATGTTTAATTAAGTATGGAAAGTTCAAAAAACCGATTATATTGTATTTCGATAGCCACTCGTCATTATAAAGTGTAATAAATAGTGCATTGTTTAATTATTTTCGTGTAATAATGTTTCTTATTTGTGCTTTTGTTAGTAATAATGCATTGTTCTGTTATTTTAATGTTCCTTATGTGTGCTTTTGTTAGTAATAAACAATAAACAACAAATAATAAACAATACTAAGCGCTACTGTAAGAGACCTATTTAGCAAAAACAAATAATCTCATGGCATAGACCTACTGGTATTGTAATATACTTTTTCGTTAACTGTATGAAAGGTCGTGGACGACCTAAATTTACGACATTTTGTAAATAAAGCGTTATTCGTTAATTTATCCCCTCCGTATTCCCCTCCATACATGTAAACAGCATTGGATCATATATTCCAAAATACCTCCACTTTGCAGGGTGTACTATAAAGATGAAGAAATTCATTGCAATCATGTAATTAACAATTTTGGAAATTTTCAACTCTCATTTATCAGCCTAAGCCAATATCCCAAAAAAACTTTCAACTCATTTATTTATATATTCACAATGAACAACAGTTTATTAGTTATTTATACTTTTAACAGTGAATCCCTTTTCATTGATCTGCCTTACCTTGTGCGTAATGGAGAAGCAGACAGACGAGTAGAGATGTCGGCCACAGCTCGGAAACCATGTTTCGTATCAGGGTCCCATGGTCACAATACACCTGGAAAAGGAAAAAGATATTCACTTAAGTATAAAAATATCATTCATGAGACCAACCCGCAACCTTCACTGCTGCATGTGTTTTGTCAATGGCTTAGAATGTTATATGATGGTATGCCTACCAAGTATGGATTCGAAACGAGAAAAAAACATTTTTTAAACAACAACAAAACGTTTTTGAGAATCCTTGAAAAATTATAGAGAGTAGAGAATATATACATCGAAATTATTTTCAGATTTCACTGAAATATTCAAAAAGACTAGATAAAATCAAAAGAAAATCCGGGAAACTGAATACTTCCAAGTTACTTATTCCTCCGTGGCAACAGTTAGTTACTAAATGCCTTTATTCATACCCTGGCCTAAGCTTATGAATTAAATTAGGTTTATTCATAAAAAAAATATATTACTGATATGTCTGTATTATTTTAGATAACTTTTTAATGGCTTTAGTTTTTATCAGAAAAATAAATGTGAATAGTGAATTTTAAATACCAATTATATTTGATTTATCTAAATAATTAAAAAGTAACCAATTTTCTTTTCTATTCTCAAAAAAAATTAAAACACTCACAATTACCGTTATAATAAACAATACACTCAATACCGAGTCTACAATGTTAGAAAAGGTTTTTTTTTCCTTAAAGTAAAAGGCTAATTTTGTAACAGACTTTCATATTATGGGTCAATTGAAAACTTTAGTAAGACTTTTCAAATAAATACTGCCATTGAAAACTCTCCTTTAAAACTTTCCGATGATTTTCCAGTCGATATCGTTGACAGATTGAGGTTAATAATTTTCCATATAATTATTTTATTCCTTATCAGCTTTATTTGACGACGAATATGGTTTACAAATTACAATATTACGGATTACAAATAAAAATAAATAACAAAATTACGAACAAAAATTTTTTTCATTGTATACCAGGTATCTGTATGAATAGAACGACAATGGTAATTGTCAAAAATTGAACTAACCAATCTGTTCACCTTATATCGTAATTACGCTTATTATATTTGGACTGTGTTACAATTGAGAGAAAAAACTCAGATGGCGAAATCGGATCAATTCTAGATCTTATTATTAAGGTTTTTACCAATAAAACAACCAATTTTGGTAAACAATATTGTATGTTGTTATGTTCAATGAAAATGAAAATTTAATTTTTGGCAAGCGTTTAGAAATATTATAATTAATTAAGTGTGAATAAGTAAGAGATGAAAAGTAAAATAATGTAAAACACTACAAATATTACAACGGTTAATTAAAGTATAATAGCAAACATATATAACAAATAAATAATACATGTTAAAACAATATATACTCGTAATAGCCTAATGTAAGTGCTCATAGTTTTAAGATTTAAGTGATTATGAGTAATTAAGCCGTAATTTACTCTAAATTATAGCATTTTACTATATATTTATATAGCATCTATATCCAGGATATCTCTTTTTCTCTCTCTCTCTCGAAGAAAGATTTCTAGAGCTAGCAGAATGGCCACCATTCGTCTACAAAACCTTCGTCTGCATAATTAAAAAAATACTTAATAAAAGTAAATTAAAAATCAATTCAACAACAATCATAAAAATTATATGTTTACACCTGTTACATATTAGAAACAATTAGTGGATGTGCTATAAAAATATTATAGCAAAATCTCTACGGCTTTACGACGAAGTAAGAGCAACCAGTTGTGTACCCTCCAATCGTTTTATTTATTTTTGCATGGTAATATTGAAGATTCCAATTGCCCAAAACGTCACATGGCAAACGACAAATAATGATAAGTGGTAGTTTCTATTTCGTAACTTACATCTACGTTTATAAGAGAAATGATGGCTATTACATATCACTTTATCAAGGCATCGACAAGAGGCCAATACCGCCTCGAAGGTCAGGACCCATTAGAAGGGAAGAAAGGGTCTGCCACGGAGGGTCGGGGAGGCAGAAGATTAGCCGTGATTAATCACAGGTCCCAGTCACAGTCAGTCACTCACTGCTTTCTTCCACCTGTCACAAAAACACTATCTCCCGCCGTATTGTCACCAGAAGAAAACTGCTACATAGTAAGTTTTGTGCTGGTAAGATTGTTTGAATCGACAGGATATATTTATATTCATTTAACAACTGCATAGTTGTCAATACACAAATATACAAGTTGCCAGGGATATAAAATCGGTAAAATTTCTCGACCAGCATGTCACAGTACGTAAACACCGCATTAGTCCAAATTTGTTAAAAATATCGCAACTAGTTTTTAATTTTCAAGTGAACACAGATATACATAATGGTTCGTATATTAGATATCTCTAAAACGAACTTGTTTACAAATCCTTATAATGTTATAAGCCTTGTGCTTCTTGATAGTCCCTAGTCCAGAATTAACGCCGGTATTCTGTTTTTCTTCTTCCCCATAATGACATTGTCAAACCATTCCAGTATTACCTCTAAGGCCTTATGAAGGTTGTCTTTTTTCAAAATCTTTCATTCCCTATTGGGACTAATCCTTTACTTTTTCAGAAGTAATCAGAACATATTGAACGCACAATACTGTTCCATAGAACTTGTTATGTGTGTAACCCGCCATGTAGGCGTAATATATAAAATAAAAATAACAGGAAATATAAATCGACTACATAAGGGGTGGTAACATTTAATGATTTTTATGGGGGGTGGCTGACAAAAGGGGTTTGACAAATATGTGAAAAACACCCCTTTGTAAAAGGGGAAATCAGTTCAAAAAGCAGATGACCCGAAGTACGGGTATCTGAACCGGGGGCGGTATCTGAAAAGAGTGAACAGTTATATAATGCTCATTATATCTTACATTTTTAGTAGAAACGTGTACCTCAGTTGAGACTTATGGTCCCCTTGTTTTTTTGCCATTTTCCTCCCCTAAAATCCAACCCTTTGTTACCTGCTTAGGCCTAAGACACCCTCACTTGTGCCTAAGTATTCACTAAAGTATGTTCTAACGCTGTAACTGATTAATATTTGTATATATACCAGTGTTTTGATTGTTATTCATAATAAAGTTTTTTAAAAGACTCTCCTCTAAAAGATTATTTAACTGAACGTCATTAACACGCTAGAGTGAAGGAGTGTGATAATTGCAGTTTCTACAACTCGCTTGGTCAAAAGAGGATATGAAAAAAATACCGTTCTCACACAAGGTGGTGAAAATAGATCAAAGAGCAGACCGCTCACTTAGGCGAGAAAAAATCAGCAGGTCGTTCTGCGAAAAGATTTTCTTTTAAAAAGGGGATGAAGTATGGAAGAGCTCTCACTTATTTCTGGACCGAGCCTATCTTTTTGGGAGGATGCAGACTGAGGGCTCGGGAGATTTGGTCTTGAGGCACCCCCGACAATGAAGACACCGTTGTAATTATGAGCATAGATTTTAATATTTAGTTTATATGTATTGTATTCATTCATCATTTAAATTGATACTGTTTACTATTTCATTTAATATTTTCAAACATATGAAATTAAACATATCTTATTGTAATTACTATTTGATTAACTGAATTCCTTCCATTAGTCCCCACAATAAATTACTAGATAATTTAACTTTGCATAAGCAGTCTTGTTTTTCATGTCAATGTTGTATGCTCAGAGTTTGATTGAGTAATCAAATCTAGTGTAGTTTGAATAATTCTATAGCACCCATAAATAAATTATTTTAATTATTCTACTTGAGCGTAGAGACCTGTTTCTCCAGGTAATGTAGGTCAAAATAAATATAAATCGATAGATAGATACATTAAATATACATTTCAGACATCTTTTATATATTTTCATACATCTATCGATACATATATATTTTCAATTACCTTACCCGGAGAACCACACCTTTTAGCTCAAGTCGAATAATTAAAATAATTTATTAATTAAATTAAATGTATTTACGACGCCATTTAATTATTCAAACTACTATATTGATTAGTCTATCAAACTTTGAGTGAATTGTAATAAAATAAAATTCATTATTATTGATTCCATTTTATTTCGTCACAATCAGTTCTATTCTAATCCAAAGAAATGCCGGACCAAATTCTCTATTTTGATTTCTCGGGTCAACGCTTGAAAATTATTAATTATTTAATGCTACAATTGTTTTCACTTGTTTAATGGCCCGTTTGAGACTGTAACGCGATAACAGCTCAATCCCACAATAGTAAAAGCCGTAGTAATTTAACGGCGTTTAAGATACCTTCAACACGATTTGATCTAAATATTTTAACTATAAATATTTTTTAATTCGTTAAAACTACTTTTTAATGATTGGTGTCATTATTATTATTTTATAAACAAAATAAATATTTTTGGTCCAGTGTGCTACATCGTTTTATTATTGCTTGCGTTCTTTAATTCGTTTTTACACATTTAAAAATACAATTTTCTTCATAATCCATTTTAAAAAATCTTTAAAATAGTGGAAAAAAATCAATTTGGCGAGCCTATTGATTCATGGATCAACAGTACATTGTACGGGAAACATATGGGGGAGGGAGAAGCCTTGCCAATGGCATGAGTCATGAGTAAATGTGTCACTCTCGGTTAGAAAATGTACTTATATGAAAAACAAACTAAACTGAGCTTACCCCCCCCCCTTCGACCTGGGAAATCTAATAATACGACTTATTTCCAGCCTTTCGGCAATTAACCTCAACTTTCCGAAGGAAGTAAGGGGAACCTCGAAACCCGATCTTCTCCCTTCCGAAGAGTGGGAGGGTTTTATCGTTGGATTAATTGGCTTAGTTAAAAGTCCAGCCAGGGAATGCCCTTAAATACGGAGTAATGAAGAGAACCCGATATGTACGCCAGGCACCGTCTACCCTCCTCATGGTTTCCTGCTCACTGTTTAATATTCTCTTGGAGCCACATCTGCCCAACAGAAACTTCTGTTCGATACCTGTTCCATATTAATCCACAACCACATATTTTGCCAATTGGTACTGGTACATTTCAAATATATTTCAAAAGGTATTGTTGGTATAAATTTCCCACGAATTCCGCCCTTTTCTAGAAAAAAAAATTTGTCCCAGGATAAAGTGCCCTATGAGTAATATTAATGTTAATGTGAAAAATTCACAACAAACAAATAAAAAAAACGAACTATTACTTCACAACAAAAATAATAACAAATACCTAATGGCAATGCAATGTGTAAGCCACTACAGGAAAGATAATAATTATTATCAAATAAAATAAAAGACTGTTTAACTTTTAGTAAATAAGGTCATAGATGAATTCACCTATAAGAAACTAAAACAAAATAAAATAACATACAAGCTGGCAGCCAACATCTATCTATATATATTTAAAAATTAAATAAAAGTATCAAATACAAAAAAGTCTAAAAAGATAAAATTGTTGGTTAAAAAGAAAAAAAAATCAAGTCACGTTTAATCCACATTATTACGGCTCCGCAAACTCTTTTAATAACAATTTTTGTAATTTTGGTCGATTGAAGTACTAAAACATATTAAAAATTATTATTCAGTCCATCGAGATCATTAATTTAATACCCCACTCAATATGTTACAGATATTCATATTTTTATCACTAAATAATAGATTGATTAATGGCGCACTGTAAGGATTTATGGAAATATCATTGCGGGACCTATATGTAAAATTGAAGGTTGAACAGTACTAACAGTAAAAAATAGAAATGAAGAGATAGTTTCAAAAAAACTACCGAAATTCAAAAAGATAGCGGAAACCAGCAAAATCAAACTATAACTGGTAGTAAGCCACCGTGATTACCCTTTTACCAGATCAAATGTACAATGCTAACTGGGCATGACGATAATGGCATTATGATGACGATCACGATCTACCGGATGTCTGTTCATACCGGTAGAAAAAGAGAGAGATATTGTGCCTATTAAGGTCACTGAAATAGTGACTCGGATGGTAGTGCCATCTTGACTATCGACGACTTAATCAAATCAAAATTCTGCTCGCAATTTTCCTTTTTTATATAGTAGGATGAACTTTTGAATATAGGATGTACTTCATGTTCCAAATATGACAAAAATAAAATACATCAATAATCAAGCCACCCTGAAAACAAATTCGAGTTATCTTACGATAACTAATAAGTGGGTGAGATTTGAAAACTGACCGAACTTTACAATTTGAGTTGAAAAGACAACTTGTCTGAAAAAGAGTTTATAATGTGAACGAAAAATATCATTATATCTTCGGGTTACAAGTGAAACCCATTAAGTCAAAAAACATGAATTGGAAAAAATACAGATGTTCTTTTAATTTCATTTGTACTTACATTAAAAAAATTAATAAAAACATGAATTTGTGGGTTGTATGGAGTCAAAATATATCCTTTTAGTGGTTGAAAAAAGATACAATAATACAACAATAAAAAAGAAAAAAGGGGGGTAAATGGGTAGGGTAATGGAAAGACTAGAGAGGGAGACAGGTGCGGGGGTCTCCTTTACTCGTAGCGGAGGAATCAAGCAATAGTGCCCTACTCACTGCTTGTGAACTCCCAGTCTGACCTATCCCTACCAACGCCTACTGTCACCTCCACGTGGTACCCCCTGGGGAGTCCGATGGACTCGCGGACGACAGAGGCGGGATCTCCCCATGAAATCCAGGTGGAGATCTCCTTAACACCCAAGCCAAGTGTAGAGGAGCTCGAGCTGTGGCTGAATGGCAGGGGGTGTATAAAAATGCACTGTCTTTAATCGACCCCCTTGGGGCACCAGGCGCACCCCATTGTATTAAATGCCCTCTGCAGGGAGAGGGGGCAGTACCTGCAGAGTAACTTCCCCCGCTTTCGTGGGAACAAAATGAGTAAAAGTAATAATAAAAATAATAATGAAGACATGGAGGAGCTGGTCAGCATGATCAGCGGAGAGGACTCAGCCCAGGGGCCTTCAATGGACCTTGGCGCTGAGGTAGTGGACGATGAAGCCTCTATGAGCTCGCTTGCGACGCTTGTAGAGGAGGCAAGTGGACTGGTAATGGAGCCAGAAAGCTTGGCGCCTGGTAGGGACGCTGCATCCAAGGATGCAGGCGAGACCTCCAAGCACAAGTTCTCTGGAGCCCAGAGGAAGAAGTGGAGGAGGGCAATGTTGGCTGGAGGGCCACCTGAGGATCCGGCCGGACGTCCAGGACCTTCGGGGTCCGGGAATATGGCAGGGTCTGGGTGCGCTCCAGAGAAAAGGATTAGGTCCTCACCCGGTACCTCTGCGCCTACGGCAAAGAGGCATAGGGGTGGGGATACTAGCATTGCATCCTACGCGATTGCTGCCGGAGGAAGCAGGGTGGCGATTATCCCTAGTGGATATCCGTCCACTCAGCTGACGAAGGAGAATTGCGAGGAGATGAAGGGCCAGCTGATGAAATTTGTCGATCAGCTGGAAGAAGAGAAAGGGACACAGGCTGAATTCAGCGGAATTTACCCACATGTGGGAGCCTGTGTCATAATCTGCGACAACCAGGAGACCAAGGACTGGTTGTCGATTATAGTACCCAATTTTAACATGAGTGGGGATCTGGAGCTCCGCGTAGGAAAGGTGGAGGAGCTTCATAAAACCGTGAAGGTAGGAACCTTCATTACAGGAGAAATGCCTCTGGAAGGTTATTTCATGAAGAGGATCAGGACCCAAAACTCTAGGGTACCTGATATTGGATTATGGAGACTCCTGGGCACCAAGGTGGAGAAGCATGGCTTCTTTGCGATCCTGTCTGCCCCAGAGACTAGCATGGAATACCTTGAGAAGCGGAAGCTTAAGCTGAACTATGGGTTCACTAAGGTCGCTCTCAGGGTATTGGGTAAGAAGAAGCCGCTGAAAGCAGTACAGGAGAGGAAGGCGGCTGATAAGGCGGAGGAGGCAAGGAGCGATCCCGAGGTGGAGGAGTCGAAGGGGATCGCTACGACGAATTTGCCAACTCCAAAGGATGGCCCCAAGGCGATGACTATGGCGGCTGCGGGGGGTGGCCCCGTGGCGGGGGCTGGGGGGCGCGCTGGGTCTGGGCCCTCTGTGATGGGGAGGCCTGGGTTTGGCGCTGTCTCCCGGCGTCCGCCTCGGGGTGGCCCTCCGGGGGCCGGCGGGCACTGATCATGGTGGTAAGGCTGCTGCAAATTAATCTGCACCACTGTATTGCAGCATGTGGTGTTCTGCAGCAGTATGTGAGAGGTAAGGATATTGATATCATTCTAATACAAGAACCTTACCTGTATAAGGGCAGGATGGGGGGGCTGGCGATGCGTGGGTATGAGATTATTTCTGTACCCACGCGTGCCAGAGCCTGTATCCTGCATAAGAGCAGTCTTAAAATGCTGCCTCTATGGCAATATTGTTCTAGAGATTTAGCAGCAGCTCAAATGGCCCTTAACGAGGGAAATCAAGGTGGGAGGTTGACGATTGCATCTGTCTACCTCCCATATGAAGAAGAAGTCCCGACCGAGGCACTTAGTAAGCTAACGGAAGGGACTGGCCTAAGGGGCGAGCTTATAGCATCGCTTGACGCGAACGCTCACCATCAGCTCTGGGGGAGCAAGAACAACAACCAGAGAGGTGAGTGTTTAGTAGAGTACATAACTAGTAATGACCTAGACATTCTAAACAGAGGCAATATTGCCACTTTTAACAATAGAATCAGATCTGAGGTCATTGACATAACCCTTAGCACACGCACTATAAGCCTAAGGGTTAAAGGCTGGCACGTCTCTGAAGAAGAGTCATGCTCAGATCATAGATACATTAGATTTGATCTAAGTGGTAACATCACGTCCGAAGCTGTGTATAGGAATCCCAAACTTACAAACTGGGAAACCTACTATACACAGCTTGAGGAGGAGGTCAAATGCTGTCCTAGAGTGGTGAGTAGCAACTGGCATTTGGAACATTTAAACTCAACATTGACTGAGGCAATAATTAAGTCATACACTGATAATAACACTGTATGTAATGTTAGATCCAACAGGAACTGTCCCTGGTGGAACAATAAACTTGGCAAGTTAAGAGCTCTTACACGTAAACTCTTTAACGCGGCCAAAAGATCAGGCAGATGGGACACTTATAAACGTGCACTCACTGATTATAACAAAGAAGTCAGAAAGGCTAAAAGAAGGGCGTGGAAGAAATTTTGTAGCGAAATAAACGATACAACTTCCATGTTTAGAGTAAATAGGATCTTATCCAAGCAGTCTGACAGGGGAGTATTGGGCTCCGTCAGGGTGGGAGGGGGCTATACGGATTCTGAGGAGGGAACCCTCGGTGCCCTGGCGCGCGCGCATTTTCCTGGCTGCGGACTGATGGATACGATTAATAATGACCCTACCAACTGTGAACACACTGGTTGCAAGGGTAACTGGGCAGAAGCAAATAAAATTGTCAATTCTGCAAGAGTGGAGTGGGCAATCAATTCTTTTGCTCCCTTCAAATCACCTGGTACTGATGGGATTTTCCCAGCCTTGCTACAAAAAGGCCTACCAGTAATTAGGCCCCTTATACTTACCTTGTTAAAGGGAAGCTTGGCACTGAGCTATATTCCAGTAAGCTGGAGGATGGCAAAAGTGTGTTACATACCAAAACCTGGGAAAGAGTCCTATGACGAACCCAAGTCTTACAGACCAATATGTCTGACTTCTTTTTTGATGAAGACCTTGGAAAAGGTCATCGACAGACATATTAGGGATGGAATACTGGTAGAACGACCGCTCCATAGCGCTCAATTCGCTTACCAGGCAGGAAAATCATGTGAAATTGCTCTCCACCACCTGGTTTCCAGGATTGAGAGATCCCTAGTTCACAAAGAAATAATGGTAGGCATCTTTGTTGATATAGAAGGTGCCTTTGATCGCACACCCTATAACACTATGGCATCGGCCTTAGAAAGAAAGGGGATTAGTTCCTTAGCCTCTAGCTAGATAAACACCATGCTAGAGAATAGGATTTTACAATCACAATTGGGACAAACCAAACTGTGGATGAAGCCAGTAGGAGGATGTCCACAGGGAGGGGTGTTATCTCCATTACTGTGGTGTTTGGTCGTTGACTCATTGTTAACAAACCTAAACTCTGCAGGGTTCTACGCACAGGGATATGCTGATGACATTGCTGTGCTCATAGGGGGCAAGTTCTCAGAAACCATTTCTGAGTTGCTTTCCGCATCGATGGATCTTTTGAGGGATTGGTGTGAAAAGAATGGTTTAGGAATCAATCCCCAGAAGATAAATCTCTGTATCTTCACTAACAAAAGAAATGCTATAGTTAGACCACCCTATATAGGGGGGACACAGGTAAGCATTTGTAGTGAGGTAAAGCATCTAGGGGTTACTCTGGATAGTAAATTGGACTGGTCCAAACACATCAGGAATACTACTATGAAGGCACTTCGATGCCTCTATGCATGTAAAAGGGCTGTGGGTAGGACCTGGGGACTACAACCCAGAATGTTATTCTGGCTATATACCGCAGCAGTGAGACCAATGGTGCTCTATGCCTCTATGGTGTGGTGGCACAGAGGTAGCATTAGTAAAAATAAAACTTTGCTTGGCAAATTACAGAGGCTCTCATGTCTCATGATTACTGGTGCCATGAGTACAACTCCTACTGCTGCAATGGAAGTCTTATTGAACTTGAATCCACTGCACATAGAAGTAGAAGCGCAAGCCTTGAACGTGGCTTACAGACTTGCGAAATCAGGAACAAGATCCAAAGTCATGACTCACATGGGGCATGGGAACTTGTTCAGAAGAATTGATGAGGACGAGGTGCTGTCAATGCACTCTGACCTACAAGTTAAGAAACACACAGACGTCTTATACTGTGCGGTAAACACAAAGACCAAACCACATAAACTGTGTAATGGGATTAATTGCTATACAGACGGCTCACTAACAGAAAACGGATCAGGGGCCGGCATATGGAGGAAAGATAAACCAGAATCTGGGATTTCTATTCCTTTAGGTAGACACACCTCGGTCTTTCAGGCCGAAGTGATGGCGATCAATGTCTGTACCCAAACCTTAATTGGGGAGGGTGTAAGAAACAGACTGATCACAATTTTCACGGATAGCCAGGCTGCAATTGGCGCCCTGAGAAGCTATACGACCAGATCTAATTTGGTTGAGGAGTGCAAAAACAACCTAAACACACTCTCGCTAGCCAATAAGGTTAGAATCGACTGGGTGCCAGGACACACAGGCATCACAGGCAATGAGAAGGCAGATGGCCTTGCAAGGGTGGGCTCAGAACAGACACCTCTTGCACCTGAACCCATATGTGGTATCAGCCTCAGCTACGCTAAAAGGCGTATAAAATTAGCTTTAGAGGACAGGGCAAGACTCTCTTGGAGAGAAACTAAGAAACAGGAACACTCGAAACTGTTTCTTGATGGACCCTGTAAGAGAAGAAGCTCAGCACTTCTATCAATGGACAGGTGGACACTCAAAAGTGTGACAGGACTCTATACAGGTCACTGTCGGTTAAATAAACACCTCTTTAATTTGGGGATAGTTGGATCACCAATCTGCAGATTCTGCAAGAAAGAGGGAGAAACGGCACGTCATATAATATGTGACTGTGATAACCTAGCTAGAAGGCGATACCTTCACTTTGGCAGTGATCGCATTGTAGACCCCAAACTATGTGAACTGATCGATCCATTCGGTATCCTCAGATTTGCAAGGGCCGTGGGCCTGTCACATATATAGGACAGGGACATGGACGGCGCACAATAGGTCTCACTGAGGCCGCGGTGCACAAATGCCGGTACAAAATAATAATAATAATAATATATAGTTACAAATATTATTTATTTATATATAGTTATTATATTATGTATATAAATACCACCAACATGCAATTTTTACAATATTTCAACTTTGTAATCGGTAACTAAATATAGTATGGAACATATATATTTCGGTAACTAGGTTTTTTTTTCATTATCCATATTTTACAAACATCATTATTCAATAAAATTCATTAGTCTCTCCACAATATTCTTTATTTTGAAGGATAATTTGACAGCTCTAAGCTGTCTTCGTCAGCTCCTAAACACTGCTCTATAATTTAAAAAACAGAAACTCCAAATTTATAGCTGCAACTTCTACTGACTTCACTCAACGAATAGAGCTTAGTTAGAGCTATCTTCAAAATAATGTGGAGAGAACGAGGCATTCTAGTTATACATATTATCCATCACCAATTGGCCTTAAGCAGATAATATACTTATTAATATCAACACTTCCATTCACACAGTACAGATATAAAATGTTTCCTGACTGGCCTAGGAGCATGGTAAATGTGGCCCCAAAGAAAAAACATCAGACAAGCCTACCTAGAATGTTCGTTTTCCTGAAAAACAGTGGGACAACAGTCAAACAGAGCTTCGAAGAAACACTGGTTTAAGGTCTGACTAAATGAACACTTTACTGGGCCACTGGTTCGCAGGATGCATGGGTAAATAACACACGAAGGTCGGACCAGAACTGGAACCGCGGGCGGTCCGTGGCGAGAGCTGATCGGCAGGTTGAGAGGTGCAGGGTGCATTATCGGAATACAGATGAGTGCATGTATAATTATCGACGCAAGTGACAACCGCTGGACGTGGTAATTGTGCAACTGCCAGTCAAAGCGGCATGTACAGATCGGCACTTAGCCAACTCGGAAAACACACAATACACATCAATGTGTAAATTTAATTATAAAACACTGTAGAGATTCCGCTTAGCTAATTTTTATGGTTTATTATATGACACTCTTACGGTTTACTCATTATTACAATTAAACTCATTTTGAGAGTTTGTTTTCTTAAACATTTCAGTTTCCAATACTTCTCTCCATTTTAACTCTGCTATACTTTTAAACAAGTACGGCCAATTCATGATAGCGTAAACATTATGCAATCAATCTAATTTTTTTAAGTTTAATTCGAGAACACCCCACGATCTATATGTTTTGGATAAAATATAATTACGGGAATGATGACCCTTTTCATTGATTTCTGAAAATAATGAATAATTACTCTTTGATATAATGAAAAAATAATGACTAGGCCACTGATACGTGGATCAACTAACCTATCTTTAAGGATAAATTAAAGTGTAGATGTGGAAAAGCTATATTTCTCTATATATATATTTTATTTTTTTCGATTATCATTATTTGAATTATTGCAAAATGTAGCATTTTTTAATTGGATTGAAGTATTGAAGGTTGTATAACAGAAACGTATATAGTGTCTACTTTACGTACAAAAGCAAATATGTATACCTTTCTACAATTTGAAGTTTGTTAACTTTTGTCTTCGTAAAGAAGTCGGACAAGCAGCAATAAGTAACTGAATGAAATGAAATGAAAAAATAACTCATTACTCTAGAATATTGATCATAAAGAATGGCAGAAATGTAAAAAGGAAAATGCCTAGCTCAAAAGTAAGGAAAATATGATGTATACATAAGTTTATGAATTGTTTGGTAAAATCTTCATTTAAAGATTAGATTAACGACTGATATTCTTCCGGAATGGAGTTCCACAGGTTTGCGGCACGGGTTAGAAAAGCTCTCTATAGCCATCATGGGAGGGAGAGTTATAAAAGGGTCGGATGAGCGCGATATAGTATTACGAGATTTGATAGCTGATTTGAATTGGAGAACGTTGTAGAGGTAAGGGGGGGGGGGCTTTTCAGTCATGATGGCACAATAGAGGAGGGTATTTGGCAGTAACTGAACTCCGAAGGGTACAGCAACGGAAAACGATTCTAAATTACAGGCTGAGAAAGACGCGAGTCGTATCGAGAGCTGTAAGGCAACACTGGGTGGTAACTTGATTAAAGGGCCCGCATCCCCAGTAACTGTTTAACGAGGCAAGGCCAGGGACACTTCTCGAGCCTTGGAAAAGTGGTGGAGTTGTTCGATCAGCTAATGCAGTAACTTAGTAAACAAAGTTATAGCTAGCCGGTCCAAGTATAATTTAATCCTTAATAAGATACAAAGATTGCCCTGGCATAAAGAGAGGTAGTCGTGCTATCGCCTGAGGATAGACAGACCTCTCCGTTAGACACGTTATGTAAAATCCTACGAAAGTATATTCTTATACGAATAACTAAACTACGCAAAGGTATTTTATAAATTTATGCACTTTATTATGGCATTTAAATTTAAAACAGTGATCGAGAATTAATAGAAAAATATGCGGTGAAAATCGAAATAGAGAGAGGAAGATTCAATAAATACAGGATGATAGTTGATAACATGAAGGAATATTTATCTCTATGGACATTTAAACGTCTGATCCACTAAATAAATGGCTGGTCTGGAGTCTACAGTGTCTTACGTGAATATATGTTGGAATCTAAAAGAAGTTGGAGGATACGTGTATTGAACACAAGGGGCGTAAAGACAGTAAGGGTTCTCGAAACATGTTAGTCATTTTGACCATCTGGATCCAATTACTTGAACAATTCTTTTAATTTAATTAAATCCCGGCAACCCTAATTTTCCTAATTAATAGTAGGACTTCAAAAAAGAATATCCTTATTGGATAAACCCTCTTCATCAGGTTCCTAAATCAGAGACAGGTCTGGCACAGAAGGCCACAAGCAATCCTATCTTCGTATACCTTCGTGAGTATCTTTTAAGTTATTTGGTCAACATTTACTGTACTCCTCTGTATTCTGTTTGAATTTTGATTTCTGAATTTGAAATTGAATTGTTTTTAGTTGTTGTATTTATAAACTATTACGTACATTTTTGTATTGTAAAATGATTTTATCCCATCAATAATGTATTTTTATATCATATATTAAGATGTTTTTGTGTCGTGTTTGAATCACTTGAAATGAATATTATAATCATAAGTGATTGCGTATAATTATGCATTTTGATTTTGATTAGACAATTTAAATATTGATTTTTTCTCTTTTCTCTCAAAATTCTAAAACTGTAGTAGCTAAACTTGCCTGCTAGGAATTCAAACTTAGATTCGAGTAGATAATAGAGCTAGGCATAAGTTCCTTACGCGACTTAAGATTGAAATCGGTTATAAAGAAATGATAACCTACTTTACCTAGAAGACAAATGATTCAGCAGGGTGATTAAAAGTAGGATCGATATCAAATTTCAAGGTATCTCCCTATATTGATACCATCTGCCTCATTACATTAAATACCTGTAATCTATCTGTGACACAGTCGGATAATTTGTTTCTTTTTATCTTATCGTGGGATACCTAAGTACACTTGGCTGGGTACACTTTTAAAAATATCACAATTGAAACGATAAAATTCCAAAATCAATCGAAATCCCTGTAATTTCAAAAGTACATTATAATATGTTTTTTTTTCAAAACCCCTTTATTGATCAAAGTTTTACAATTTACAAATTCTCGATTTACAGTTTTCTCCTCTTACTGGATATCTGCGTATACATTCGAAGGAGGGTAGAATTACAATAACATTATAATATACAAGTATATTACAGTATTTATTTATGTGTATGTCATGAATGTCCTTTTATTAGACTAGTTAGAGAAATTTGGACACCTCCATGCTGTCCATCCAAGTTTGTTGTTTTTTGTTGAATGTCAATCACTTCGCCATCTTTCAAATACTGGCACCATTCTGCATTTAGAGGCATGTGAATAGTTTGGCTATGCAGGTCAAAGTGTTAATAAAGTTATCCAGCCCTATAAGTATTCCTTAGCTACATTTTTATTATATCTCTCTATCTAGGTATTCTTAGATATGAGCCAGACCAGTATCATCCTGTTAGTTTATTATCTATAAGCCTTCGATGTCTCGGTTATGTTTAAACGGTTGTACAAAATCCATCTGGACCCAATCGTTTACTGATTTTTACAGATTCTTATGGATATTTCTTTTGGATCGGGTCCCAGACAGAGGAAAGCATTCTAAAAGGGTCCCTTTTGATTTGTGGAATCAGTGAGAACGTAGGGTTGAAGGGCCTCGGCTGTAAGAGCACAGTGTCGGCTCAGTGAAAACAAGCCCTCTACTCAACGGTATTTACTCTAGACTCACTAATTGGTCTAAACTTAGGCAGGGCGAGCTTTTGTTTCGGTTCTGTTCACACAGTCGTACGGGCCACTTCTGTCGTTCTACAGCGTCCCAGGCGCCTCCATTATAAGCTGTTATTTATCGTCAAGTAATAACTGTAGTTAGTAAAAATCGTATAATTACCGATATGAGGCCCCAACGCTGAATTAATTTTATTTGAGCTTTGTATACAAACATTATAGAAAAGGCTTGAACAAATAGCAAGAATAATACAAACATAAGTATACCATCTCTTTAAATCTGACATCTCAACTATAGACAAAAACCAGTATTGTTTAGTTAAAAGGTTATGGTGGCTGGAACATATTACAATACAAAAGATATTTTGAATTTAACTTAATTATTCAACCTTAATTACTGAGAGGTTAATACAAAAACAAAAATAGTTTAGGGGAAAAAAACATCCATTTTTATAGTACTGTTGTCACGCTTACTGGTTACTGAAATAATTTGCGGTTGTCGTTTAAAATGGGGGGCATGGGTCGTCCCTTTAGTATTTTCAAAATGTGTTGAAAATATCGCTTACAAAAGATTTTTACATAGAATATCTATTAATATAGTTTTTTTATTATTATTACTAATATTTTCTAGCTTTGAAAGAAAGAAATTGATTCACTCAGGCGTGATATATCTCACAATAAAAGGTTTCTACGGTATTACTCAATTGTTGTGTGTTATAAATTTGAAGCTTCTGCAAAAAGTTATACCTATATATTATTTAAACGTTTCACTTGCGTTTTTAATTATAATGGGCTAAGGTTTCCACAATCATGTCATATTATAAATATGGAGGTCGCATCCTGCTATCTGGGGTCCTACTGGACATGATAAAACAAATATTTAATATTTCAATTACAAGTAATGACCCATAATAACTTTTTAAATTCAAAAGTAGTTTACCACAACCACACGGCACTCCATGTAAAATGTAAAATACGCCTTTAGGTCCAATGGGGGGGTGGGGGGTGAGGTGGTCACACATGAGGTGGATTGAAAAAAAAATCAGTTAATAAGGGTCTTGTTCTTTCAGATTTTTTATATCTGTGGTTCCGGGGAATAAGAAAGTAAGTTTAAACAAATTTATTAATAGGGCAACGTTTTTTTAACTTTTTACATATAAAACATTCCTGTAAATTATGTGTTTGATAAATATTAATTCCTTTTGCACTACTATTAAGGATGAAATTAATCTAAAAGACCCATTTCTGTACGGAGCGAACAAAGCCTGCTAAGTATGTACTCGTACACTAACCTCATTCTGACGTTAATTTCACTAACCCACTTATTCCCCGAACCCAAAAATAAAAGGTTGCATGTTTATAGTCACACTTGTCGAGCAACGAGGCATCGAAGAATTTCAGATTCCGAAAAAAAAAAAATCTATGCGATCTTTAGCTAATCAGAGAGAGCGTCGTTTCGAAACAGGCAAAAATGGACTGAAGCCATTTTTTCTTACTAGGTTCGCATTTGGTCGAGGATACCTCGCCTCTTGTATTGTTCTCCAGGCGGGATCCTAGACGATAACGGACAGCAAGTCAAGAAGTGAGCAAACCATAAGTCAAGTAAGTGATGAAACACAAAACAATTCTGAGCCTCCTTTTAAAATCATCTACATTTCATTTATGTGCGAATCGTTACGGCCAAAGTTATCATTGCGTATGAGAGCCTTTAATTTTACCAGCCCGTTATACGAGACTCGTAGACTCATGTTCCTCATTATGGCTAAAACTCCATATACATAGTAATTTTACCTTCAATATAAGTTTATTTTCAGTCACCCTTGATTATCTATGTATTTTACTTAATTTAACTACATTTCAAGTTTTCAAATTTGTGTATATACATATTCTAATTAAGTTTTACCTCTAATCTCTTCTCCATCATTTTACCGGTAGAAAAATGATATAAAAATCAGGAGTATCGAAACTGTTATTATTTCCTGCGGATTAATAATAATAAATGTAATCAGACAGTTCATCTGAAAATAGAAGCTTGACTGGAGTGAAATGAAGTTAAGAAAACGATAGAGGTTATCATGTCATACACCTTCGGTGTGTGAGGGAGAGAGAACAAAACCTTTTGGTAGAGATATGGTCGGGCTCATTGAGGCTATACAAACAGTACAACAGTGTGGTGCTGGAACAAACACCGCTGGAGTCGTGGGGTCGCTCTAACAAAGGGAGGGGTCCTGTTTGTCCAGGAAACCTTCTCCAGCCATAAGCGGGGTAAACATCGCCATCGGCTTCTTCTCAGGGGTACTTCAACAGCATACCATTGCTTATTGCAGAAAGAGGAAGAGAGTGTTTCAATATTCAGCTTTCTTGGGATATGGGTTGTATACGTTACACTTATAATTACTACGTTTGCCCGTTAGTTTCGTTTTTCCCTTATACGTTAACATGGACCAGTTACTTCCAAAAGCCTACCAACCATGACAAGTGCGGCAACCGTTACGTCTTAATGATATTTTGCACTTCGGATTTAATCTGTTTTTTTGTTAACCAGGTTATGCAAAATAATGAAGGCCAAAAAAGGCCACGTCATAAGGAATGTATTGTATAAGCAGATGAAAAGAGATAGACGAAGGAACCGACTAACTGATAAAATATGTCTAAATAAGCTCTTGACAAGACAATGAAAAAATAATATCAACGTGTTTTGCGCTGGCTAAGTATATAGATGATCCTCATTAAATATTAAATGTCTTTATTCCTTTCTAACAAACAATACTGGGCGATTTTCAATTATGTTCTATTTCGAAAAATTAAATTTTAACACTTTAGATATGAAGTTGAAACCCGTTTCGAACTCAAGTCAAGCCAATGTCAAACATCCTTAACTACGTTCCTCTCAATCTCAGAGCATTTTAAACAACAGAAATGTTGGCAAGATCACCTCACCGAAGATCAAACAGTCCCGAGTCCCGAATTCGGGCTAAGTGATAATTAGTTAGTTTTTTTTTTTTTTATATTATATTCCTTTAAGTTCTGCGCCTGCGCTGCCATTAGTTTAACGTGTCTACATCGCTCTGCAACTGAACTATCATTATTACCTTTCGTAGGAAGTGTAACGGTGCGAAAAACAGTCCCAACAGACTATTTACGGGAAATCATCTCGAGGGAGAAGGTTGAACGTGAGTAATGAATGAATATCATTGTAATACTCATAAGTGATAGTGCATAGACAATTGGATAGTTACGGCGGCCATATTGGGACAAATCCCCACTTGGCTCACCGGCCGAGTGATAGCTCATAGCTCGTTCATAGCTCAGAGCTACCGTCGGCGGCTCTCGTACCGTACGTCGTGCGTTCGATACTGGGAGTAGTCATCGGTTTTTTTTGGTTTTTTTTTTAAATAATTAAATTATTTCTGCTAGGCAGAATATGACATTATGCGTTTTCATCATATGGCGATGAATAATACTAAAAAAAGATCTCGGTCCGTTGATACCACCACACCAACAACATCACCAAAACAAAAGGCTCGTAGAGGAAGACCGAGTAAGAGAGACCTGCCGCCGCCACCACCATCTGTCACACCCACCAATAGATCCATGGAAGAGTTGCCTTCACCTCAACCAGGACCGTCTACTGCTCCGTCACCAGCAGAATCTCCGTTCTTCACCCCGAATCCGTTCGAGCCACTGTTGCAAGATGCAACAAATAATGACATGGAGACAACTACCACCCCTAAAACCCCTAAGCCACCTCCAATATTCATAAAAAATATTAGGTCTTTTAAAATACTATGCGATCAATTAAAAAAAAATTGTTGGGGTTGGTAAGTTTACCTGCCTCAATAGAAGCAGAGATACTAGGATCACGCCAGACAATTCAGATACATATAGAGCGATTGTTAAGTATCTGGAAAATACAAAAGCTGAGTTTCACACATATCAGCTAAAGGAAGATAGATCCTTGAGGGTTGTTATTAGGAACCTTCACCCGACGACCCCAGTTGATATAATTATAGAAGAACTGAGTGCCCAAGGGTTCAATGCAAGACAGGTAGTCAATGTCTTCAGGGAGGACAAGGACATGGACACTCCGGTGAAAACGCCACTCCCACTATTTTTCGTTGACCTCGAAAAAACGCCAGGAGTTGAACAAATTTACAATGTGAACTACCTCTACTACACTAGAGTAAAGGTGGAAAAATCACATCCCAGGCGTGACATAGTTCAGTGCCACAACTGCCAGGAATATGGCCACAGTCGTTCGTACTGTCACCACATACCTAGGTGTGTGAAGTGCGGAGACAAGCACAAGAGCGAGCTTTGCAAGAAGCCTCGCCAATCCCCCGCTGTATGTGCCTTGTGTCAGCAAGACCACCCTGCCAACTACAAAGGCTGCGAGGCATATAAAGTGCTGAAGAACCGCCTCCAACAACAACGCCGCCCACTCGTGGTAGAACAAGCAGTGAAACCGCGAAGCGTTCCAGCCAGAGAAGTGAATGACTCCACTTCATTCGCCAACATAGTGTCAGGTGGACGCAAGACATTATCCGAGGCACCGCCTCCTCCCCTCCCTCAACCACAGCATTTACCTCAGCCTCACATACACCAAATTCCTCCCCCTCCCAACTCCACAGATCTCACTAGCCTTCTTACATCCTTTCTCACCGACTTCAGAACTCTTATCACTCCTCTTATTTCACTGCTCACCAACCTTGTTTCCCACCTCATTCCAAGCTCTCCCAAATGAATAAAAAACCCTTAACTATCCTTCTTTGGAATGCCAATGGTGTTCGAAATCACACAAACGAACTGACAACATTACTAAATGAAAAAAACATTGACGTTGCACTCATTACTGAAACGCGACTGACTGCTAACAGATCCCTCAAAATCCCACAGTACCAGATTTACAGAACAGACCACCCTGATGGAACATCACATGCTGGTACTGCTGTCCTTATCCACCATTCCCTTTCCCACCACATCGTCCCATTGATTGCCCATGATTTCCTACAAGCCACAGCTGTGTCAATCCGCACATTTTCCTTCCCCCTCACCATAGCTGCAGCGTATTGTCCACCTAACAAGTCTATTTCCAACTCACAATTTACCTCCTTTCTTAACTCAATTGGACATCACTACCTTGTGGGTGGAGATTTCAACGCAAAGCACCAACAGTGGGGCTAGCATCCACCATGGAATAGGATCGATAAATTCGTCCACTACACGGCTCGATGACCTGTCGTCCGACCATAGCCCTCTACTCCTCACTCTTTCGTTACACCCCATCCCCAAACTACCTCCTCCCTCATTCATCAGAGGTCCAGTCGACTGGGACCACTTCCGTGAACTTCTAACTAATTCCATTGACCTCAAAGTTACCCTAAAAACACCTCATGATCTAGACCATGCCGTACATTCCCTTACTACCTTAATCCAACAATGTGCATGGAATGCTTCAAAGCCTCGACCTTCCCCGTATGCCCAGAACAAAACTTCTTTACCTCAAAACCTACTCGACCTTATCCACATCAAACGCCGCTCCAAAGCCTTATGGCAAAGAACCCGACAACCTGCCGATCGCCGCTGTTACAATCAAAACTGTAAATTGTTAAAGCGAGAGTTGGCAACCTTCCGATCCCAAACATTTAATTCTTACCTATCCTCTTTATCCACTCAGGACAACTCTCTTTGGAGAGCTACCCAAAATATCCTAAAATACCATTATGTATCACATCCACTTCGTCGTGGCGATGGGTCCTGGGCTGCGTCAGATGGAGAGAGATCTGAAGCATTCGCACAGCACCTCTCACATACTTTCACACCTCATCCCAACCAGCATAATCCATCCCACGATACGAAGGTCGAAGATTTCCTTATTTCTCCGATTCCTCTTTCACTTCCTCCAAAGGCAGTCAATCCCTCCGAGGTCCAATACCACTTAAAAAACCTACCACTCCGTAAATCTCCTGGATACGATCTTCTCACTGCTCAGATCCTTCGACAACTCCCACCCAAAGCAATAATTTTCCTCACCTATATATTTAATTGTATCCTTAGAACCACCCACTACCCACTTCTCTGGAAATATTCCATTATCGTCCTCTTTCAGAAACCTGGAAAGTCCCCAAATGATCCCTCATCTTACCGCCCAATCAGTCTACTTCCAATCCTTTCAAAAGTTTTTGAAAGAATCCTACTCAAACGCCTTTTGCCTATAGTTGAATCCAAAAACCTTCTTCCTAACCATCAATTTGGCTTTCGCTTCAGACACTCCACTGCTCAACAAGGCCTTCGCGTTGTTGACCATATATCCTCCGCACTTGAAAGCAAACACTACTGCACGGGTGCTTTCTTGGACGTAGCTCAGGCTTTTGACCGGGTATGGCACCCAGGTTTGCTTTACAAACTAAAAATCTCCTTACCGCAGACCCTTTATCTAATCCTTCAATCCTATCTGTCTAACAGGTTCTTTCGGGTCCGTTGTGGTTCAGAATACTCCGATTATTACCCCATAGAAGCAGGAGTTCCTCAAGGCAGCGTCCTTGGCCCTATCCTGTATACCCTTTTCACTGCTGACATTCCGTTAAGTCCTAGCACCTTCCTTGCAACTTTTGCTGACGACACAGCAATTCTCTCGTCACATCCCAATCCGTCAACGGCATCCTACAACCTCCAAAATCACCTCACTAAGATAGAGAAGTGGTGCAACATCTGGCGCATCAAGGTCAATGAAGGCAAATGCGTTCACACCACATTTACTCTCCGTCGAGGATCCTGCCCGTCCGTAACCTTCAATTCAATTCCGCTTCCCATGTCCAATACAGTTAGATATCTAGGTTTTCATCTAGACAAAAGACTGACTTGGAACCCTCACACAAGACTGAAAAGACAAGAATCGAACAGACGGTTTGGACAGTTATACAGACTACTGAACAGAAACTCTAACCTCACACTAGAAAACAAACTCCACGTATACAAACAGTTATTAAAACCAATTTGGACTTACGGAATAGAGTTATGGGGGACAGCCAAACCATCGAACATCAAACGTATCCAAACATTCCAATCCAAAGTCCTCAGAACCATAGTCAACGCACCCTTTTATATTAAAAACTCATCCCTTCACAGAGATCTCCATGTACCAACTGTCCTCGACCTTATACCCTCAAGATTTTCCAAATTTCACCAAAACCTTTCCGCACATCCGAATCCTTTGGTCGACTCCATATCCAGTAACATTCATCCTTACAATCCTCCTCGACGCCTAAAACGGCGGTGGCCTCGCGACCTATTATAAATAGACATTCTATGTCATGGGGTCCTGGCACTGGCCATCATCCCCACTCATGTCCTGAGCGTGTGTGGCTCTCTTGCCCTCTCTGTGGCCTGCGCCGGATGGTGCCACGGCCGGAAAGGGGGCGGGGGGAGCTTCGCTGCTTCCGGCCTTTCCGCCAGCTTGCTGGGGGATTGGCTTCGGGGGCGGGGGGGCTCCTGGGCTGAATCTGTATGTATATAGGTATGAATGGACTGTATATAGGTATGAATGGAATTGTATATAAGGTATGAATGATCTCTCAGCACAATTATTAATGCTGGAAAAGGCAAATTGTAATTTTTTTTCAATAAAGAATTTATATTAAATATTATATTCCTTTATTGTGCTATAATTACAATCTGCCTTTTATAAGGCGTTAAGTAATTAAGATAAATGCTCTCATTCATACCATATTTACAGTTCATCATTCACTCGCTCATTCATACATTAGTTATTTTAAGTATTTTAAATGTTTCAATTTACGAGAAATCTTTGTAAATTCAATATTTAGTTATTTCAAATATTTTTATTGTCATAATTATAAATATTGGCATTTAAAGTATTTTAATTGTCATAATTATAAATATTGGTATTTCAAGTATTTTAAATGTTTCAATCATCGACTATCACTTCTTTGGGGGGTACTTATTAAAACAGTCCGTAGAACTGTTCACCACAACTAGTAATTATTAATAAGTTGAAATATGTGTTTAATATTTAAAGGTTTGATGCATATAATGCAGTTAATGGTTACCTAATTCTCAGAAAATATAAAAATAAAATACTACAATCCGGTTTTAAGGCGATATTACAAGATAAAAACAGATTAATATGCTCAAGTCAAGTGTTACATAATTAAGAGCTTCTTTGAGGTTTAAAGATCGACTTTAATTACAGTTTTAGTGATATTTGTGTAATAGTTCACTAAAGCCCCAAGAAATATTACATATTATTAACCAGTACGTCCACAGCTTTAGTTCTCTACTGTACGTAATACACGATAGAAAAATATTTAATGTTTCATTACACATAATTGATTAAGTATTAAACATTTTTATAAGGTAGCTTTTATCTTAAGCATCTTTTTGGAGTATCAAGTAACACTTTCATGCAAAATATCATCCATTAAATGATGCCTATATTTTATGCTTATATTTTAAAAATATATTTTTATATATTTTAGCCCCAACACATATTATATATTATTAATCGGAGCGTCAAGATCAATATGATAGAGAGTGAGTACTTTTTACTGAAAAATACATTTTTTAATGGCCTTTCTTTATTTGGTTAAAATAACCTGGTTTTATTTCAGTACCATCGGATCATCAAGTCTAATCACCATTCAAAATAGCATTCTTCTGTAAATCTTACTCAACTATTAAATTTGCGAACACGCTGTTAGTAATGACTTGTTATAATTATAGTCATAAAACAAAATTCAAATGATATATTGTTAACTAGGACGTTGATATGAAGTGAAGTATTTTTGTTCTAAAATATTGAGTAGCTCGTTTTGTTTATTTTGTTACTCATTAAATAAATTTTTAAGTAACTCATTCCGAATCCACGTGTTTTGTATCTTTCGATGTTATGTTATGTTATGTACTGTATTCAATTCCTATGTCCTTTATAAATGTTTTAAAAAATACAATTTAGCTCACAATGTATAGAAATTTAAAATTTTTTAAATAATAATAAAAATAAATGTCGAGCCTACTTATCCATCGATTAACTAGTCATATGTCGTCTACTGTTTAACGTGATAAGCACCCATTTGTATAATTGGGTGGAAGTTCATTTATATTTGCCACGATTGTTGAATATGACATTGATCATTCTCTCAGAACAGCGAAGGCTCAAATTCCGATTGAGCAAAAAAGCACAAAGGCTGTCTGGTAGTGAGCGTGAGTTAGTCGAGGTCTATGGCGCTCAGTCCCAAAGGATAGAGGGGACGCCACAGCGACTATTTTGGTCACTTGAAGTAATGATCTGTAAAGTCGAAGCGACTCGCTTCCTCCTTCTTCTTTCTGTCACTGCTCTGTAGTCACTTTTTATTTGTGGCTTTTAAAATGAAACAATTCCCCTACGTCTTGAAAGGCACGGATTTAAAAATAAACTTTACTATACATTTCATCTCGGCATTACTTAACCTTCAGTCTACCATCTGAAATGTACAAGCTCCACATAAATTTCAGCGGGAAATAGTTTCTGTGGTATGAGAATAGACCCTAATCCGCCATATATAAAAAGAGAGAGCTCTGTCTGGTATAAGACTGTCAGATCGTCTATATATGTCGAAAAATAATCTATGTGAATTAACAACAAATAATAAACTTTTTATGAATATCCTTTGACTCCTTATAAATTAGAATGTAAAAAAAAAGACTGGTACCAGTATGGAGTTCCACTCGCAAAACCAACAACAGTAAACTTGAGCAACTTCAAAACCTAGTCATGCTCATTATCAAAAACTGCACTCGCTACACAAAAATAACCACTAACGACTTTAGACTCCCCGCAATTCAAGAATCTGTCCGTTTTTAGACTGAAATTTATTTTAATAAAACAATAGCTTCTGAAAATCTTAAAAGAACTGTGTTTCTATGTTTAAAATGTTCTGTAGCATTAGAGTATGGATTCCACAATCCAAGGATAGTTTGGGTGCCCAAAAATACAAAATAACTTCTCACGTGTACAAGAGTTGTATCTCTTATTACCTTCAAGATTATCTTGATTTAAATTATAAATAGTCTTATATAGCTTGTAAACATTTTTATTTAAATTGAAAACAGTTTTATGATAAAAAACAATTTCTAATGAGTTTTTAAATTTTACTTGTAGATAAGGTTTTTTATTTTAAGGATTTCATTTAAATTTTCCTACAATCTAATAATTTGTTTAATTTAGATCATTGAGTTACAGCCAAATGTTATAAAAGGTATATTTTTGCTTGATTATGGTTGATCATTGGAAGTTTTATTTGTAAGTCACTATCATAACAATCGTGGAAAATGTCGGTTCATCTATTATTTTTAATTATTTGAAGGTTTCAAAAGAAATACTCCTTATATTTATTGGTTAAAGCCACGTTTATACATTTGAAGTATGGTAAGGACTCTGTAGCTACTTGTCTTCTTGACTTCATGAAACATCTCAATATAAAACTGACCATCACCTCACTATCACTTACAAGCAAGAAGTCATTTTAGAGACATCGACGTCTATTGATTAACATTAAAGCCTTATACACTTATGAACTTGATTGATGGTACTGGTTTATATAAAAGAGTAATATTTGATTAAAAAAGTAATTAATTAAACTTGAGATTTAATACATTCTTATTATCGTATGCATTCTTATTCCATGGTATTCCTCTTAATGGTGGCAAGATAGAAGAATTATCAATTATATAAGTTCATCACGTAACCGGCTGCGATTCTTAGAAAACCATGGGAACCATACATGTACAAGTATGTATTTATGTATGTATATATAAATAAATTGTAGTAAGAACATTTTCTGATCCAGGAAGAAGTTGTTTAAAAACACTTAAAGGAAAATAAATAGGTCTTTCGCCCATATACAAGAGGAGAGAAGCACCAGCTGGCGGGCACATGGGTGGGAACGGTTGAATAGCTTTGTTAGGATTGTTTAAAAACAAAAGAGCCCTTACTTTCTCAAGGGTCTGTTGTGATAGTCCTGACTAGAAAAGAAATAATAGAAGTCATTACTGTCTATAATAGAGAAAACAACGACGAGGTACTGTATATAAATATCACGAGTATGAAGCAGTGCAGGGACTTATTATAGCTAGTAGGCGGACGTAGCCAAAAACGATTTTTTTATAATACATTAAAAATGAAACAAATCACGAATCATAAATTTTGACTAGATATACATAAATTCGCCAGAAAATTTTTTTTTTAACAATTCCATAGGAATTTTTCCACCAAATAACAAAATTGTCCGATATCATTAATTCAGAAACTGCAATAGTCATGATATTTGAACTATTCTTAAGAACCGTTTATAGTCACAAGAGAGTGCCCGCAATATGTGGCAAAGACCTTACCTTATGGACATAAGAACTGGTCTGTAATGATCCCAGGCGAATTTCTTGTTGAGGGCTCATAGCGTATCGCGAATAAAAAAAAATTCCTCGTCAAACACTGATCAGGCAGGAGTATGGGCGAATCTTTGCAATTAATGGGTTTTAGGTGAAGGTTCAGTGTGAATACACAACATAAACAAGCATTATAAATGTTCGAAAATGCACAGAAGAGCGAATAAGTAAAAAGTGTTTTACAATAGCCCTTACCAGAGTTAATGCTGAAAAATGTTGGGTCTTTTCTATAATGCAATATTGAGCAATCTTTGTACTTTTAAGATGAATAAATCGGACAAACCTATTGACCATTTCAGTCAAAGAGTTTTTAACTCTAGTAGGAAATTATTAAATGTATCATCACGTTAAATATTTCGAATAATCTATCTTCGTCTATTGATCTAAGTCTTGTTCATTCTATTCATATGCTTATTGATTGCATCTCATTATATAGTATTTCGGCATGTCCTGGAAATAAAACCGCTATTGTCATTTAAAGGAATACATGATGTGAGACACCCAAAGCCCTTTTTTTCTGCTTCTATTCACTTTAATCGATACAGATCAGTGAACCAATTCACGACAGAGCGGCTTCAGGTAACGTTGGGACAATGAAGATCCCTATTGTACAGGTAAGCTCAGTAAACTCAGCCTCCAAAAGAGGAGGTTAAAGCGTACAGTGGCAGGTTCAAAAATTCCTTATAGGGCACAAAAGCATGAGGCGGAAAAGAGATTATGTGCATTCCTTCCCAGGGAAATCCACCGAACAAATACAGCTAGTCACGTTAAATTTACAAAGGCAATGCTGTATTTCACCGATTCCCTGACGACATCCAAATAGAAGCGAAATCCTGATAGATAAAAAAAAAAAAATGATGGAAGCCATTTTGAGGGTACGTTGGTTTCTTCAAAACCGGAAACCTTTCTACCTTGTGTGTCTGTCTTCCTGTTCGGGTCTTTGTGAGTCCCCTGTTCGACTTGTTCCTACGAAAATTTGAAGGTCCTATTACACGAAGTGACTATATCGAAAAATAGAACCATCTTAACTAGTAAGCTTCAGCATCTCATATTAGTAATACTCTGGAAAACAATGCTATGATTTGATTTACAGAAAACAAAACATTTTTCTTTAATTTTGAGTAGGGGGTCGAATTGAAGGTTTCTATGTGTTGATTAACAATTCATAATTGGTGTTTGTTTTTTAAACTAAACGCAATTACAAATAATAAAACTGTCATCAATGCTGTGTTCTCAATTTTTTCTCAACCCCAGTTTGAAATATAGAGATTCTATTTAAAAATACTTTTACTTGATGCTCCAAATGCGCTGAAAATTAAAGCGACCTCGTTAAAAATAATGAAAGACATTAATTCAACTAAAAAAATTTCGCTGATGTAATGAAACCATTGGTCTTGTGCATCTCACTTGACTTACAAGGGTTTTTTTTAATTCATCATAATCGAAACACTAAATACCAGTTACATAATAATAACCAGATAACAATTTTAATTCCTAGGCAAAAAAATATCAAAAATACTAAGAGTAATTTCAGGCGTTCTGCAGTGCGATGCTTTACCAATCAGTTAGGACCGGCATTCGTCGATCATTTGATGAACAGATAGTCCCACTCTTCACAAGTTCTATCTATCAAAGTTAAGAAGCACGTACACACGAGGCAAGCCTACAAGTGCTATTAGCTATAAGGCAAGTATTCATTTGCGATTGATTTGGCGTCACACTTTTATTATGTGTTTTCTAACATCTATTTCGATCCAGGGTGATACTAATGGTTTTTTTTTTACTATTATCAGATTTCAGTCGATCACAGCAGAAATCGAAGTCTTTCCTCTTAGGTATGAACCTTCAATGGTAATGGATATCCATAAAAGTGTTTGATTAGGTGGTTGCTTTTAAGCGGAGAAAATTGTATGAATGTTGTTCTTTTAATCCAATACGTAAGGAACAGAATTGCCCTGTTGTTCCAGTACATTAGTCTTCGCAATTAAACTTGCACCATTATGATACGTAAACGTTATAAAGCAGATAAAATCATTACAAGCAACATGTTAGCTCATTAACAATCGGGACTCTCAAGGGATGTCCATTCAGGTCGTTGACAATCTTGCCGTCCGACATTTACAGCCTTCAGAATTATAAATTTATTTTTTGTCGTATTCGCTTCGATACTCATCTATAAAATCTGATTAAAATTACAACATGTGCTCATGTAAAATTACATTGACGTAATACCATTGATTTGGAACCATCAACAATTTTTTATAGTCACTAAAGGATTTCTGCGGTTATGACAAAAAAAAAAGGCACACTCGGCTAGCGGATCTCACAAATGACCATCCACTTACGCCTGCTATCACGAATACCCATTGATCTATCTGCCAAGCTCTACTGGCTGTAACTATGATAAATGTCATCGTGTCTCTATCTAGTGCTATCAATGCTGTACCCTTATATTGACTAAATTCGGAGTCGTATGCATTAAAAATGCCAGTCCTAAAATACATATCCCTATAAACCACCTCGCTTTTCTATTATAATATAATTTTTTAAACTCAAATAAAGGAATCCTTATAATTATTATTCAACAAAAAATACATTCACAGGATCGGGACACAAACCTGGGACCTCCCTAGTTTAGTTGGGTACCAAATCATTGACTGTCATTGTCATTTGTATTTCTGATAAGCATATCATCATTTTGTTATCTATACCGCAACAATAGGCCTTAGGCTAAGTCCTTAATACAAAATTAAGGACTACGCCTAAGGGAGTCCGAACCTCAACTATCTATCCTCTGAATAAAATTAAATTGAAAAATGAACTAGCTGTAGTGAAAATTACTACATGTATGTTTATTTTGACTCACGCAACAAACAATAATGAAGGCAAAAAACGGTTTGGCTAAATGAGACAACATTAAGTTTCGCTTTATTTTATAGACGCAATATTTTTTTTTTTACGAGGGCCTCCCAAAAACAAACTATAGAAATAAATTTTAAAAAAATAAATGAATGTTTTTCAGAATAAATAAAAAAAAAATTTATAATTGACCTTTTTACAAATATTCCCTCCACCACCCCCCCCCCTACTAACATGAAATCTTTATAATGTCTCTGAGAGAGATCGTGAAAGCCAGATTATAGTTCCAGATGAATAATGCTGGAAAAGAAAGTTGGGTGGAGGGATAATTTTTGATTATATTTTGTAGATATTTGTTTATGACAGTTGGAATTTTGCCCATCAGTTACATAAAATTTAGAGGATTGACGTGTTCTTAGAATAGAAAGACTGACCCCTGTTGTTGTTGTTTTTTTAGTAGATGATATTACGGCCATAATTATAGACAAACGATTAAGCTCAGTGTCGGGACGTTACTAGGGGGTGCCTGATCACCCTAGCCCTGGTGACAAGTGCGGATAGCTTATAACCTGGACAATCGTTTCATGACGGCGTTACTATCTGACTCCATTTTTGATAGGTATGTGCCTCGACAATGCACTATGTTCAAGAGAAGAGGTACAGAGGTTTTTCATAAAGAATTAGTCAAGTTTTCAGAGTTTGAGCGGAAACCAAACGTCACCGAGGAGACTGATTAACAGGGCCAGGAGCCCGACTTAATTACACGCTCTAATTGCCTCCTGGAAGGGCTGCAAGGTTGCCTAGGCCAGTGGTTGGTTTTCACAAATGGTGAGGAACCAAGATCGACGCCTAATTACCCGGCAGCCCTGTACCCTAGAGGTAGAGAGGCCCCAAAAGGGTTGTTTATGTTTATGACTGACAGCTGGTGACCCGTCTAATGTGACTTGCTTGGCCCCCGCCTTTTATTGCTTAACACATTTACCATGATTTATATTTGTTCATTTACATTTGTCTATAATACCTTTAGTTCATGTTATTTACTTTCGCTTACAATATATATGCAATAGAGTATAGGGTGATTTATCTTATGCAGTTAGCGGTCACTACACTCAGGCTTGGTAACGAGTTAAGTATAGTGTACTCATAATAGTAGGAGTCATTACCTAATAATTGAAACAATAATATCTTCAATTGTTATAGCTATTTTTTGGAGCAAGCTGCCACTTGAATAGCACTGTAGAATTTAATTGAAATTTTGTGGTGGAGAAAATTCATTTAATTATTCCGCCTACATAGCCGTTATTATGGAAAGTCTTCGCTCTTATTAAGACGATTTCGCAACGATAAACAATTTCCTGGAGAAGGAAATTTTCTATTTTCCTTAGGGAAGTTTATACAAAAATTACAGACCACAGAGAGGCTAAAGTTTGCCCGGGGGCTAAAAGCAATTTATGCCGGGAGCCGGCACGAGAGCAGACTTGCATCTTAATGAAACAGTAATTAGTGGGCAACAGTTTTCGAGTGACTATAAATCAAAACCGAACTGAGTCACCAGCGGCGCGGAATCAAAACTCAGAATCATTTAACTCACTCCCTTTTCACTTTGGCTAGAGTCACTGTCGCCTCCTGTATTAGTCCCTATTAGCTCTACCGAAGATTAATTTATGAGAGCTCTTTCTCCTCCATATTTTTCTTTTTATTACTATTATTTTACTTTTTCATTATCTCCTTCACATTACTAACGTAAACTACAAAAATAAATTAATGTTATTGAATTTTTATTTGAATATAATATTTCGTTCATTATCATGGATAATGACTATATTTATGCATATGTAACCCTCACCTAATTATGTGATGATAAAAGGCCAACATAAGAACCATGCAAATGCGCAATAACTCCTTTAAAAATATATTAATCATTAATAGTTTTCCCCAGAGAGATAGTTATAATGTATTCAAATGGTAGCATTTCCAAAAGTTCTTGCCATCATTGTTAATCCAAATTATGGCAAAAATATTAGGCATTCCGTCAAAAGTAAATTTTCAAATGCAAGAGTTCAAATGCCACCGAATACTATTTTAAATCATATTACACATATTGACAATTAATTGACTCGGAACTCCAGATGAATCCAGCTGCGGACATACAGACGAGCACGAAACTCCGTCCACACCCAGATAGCAATAACATTTGTTATGAAGTACCGATAACATGTTAAACAACGAATGCTCTCGCTCCCCAAACCGTTTGTTTAGTTAAATCAATCTACTATTTTTTTATTTGAATGGTCTGGATTCGATTTGAATTTAGTGGACTTTAAAACTGGTTGAGATAAATAAAATAATTGGTATAATGTATTAAATGAAATTAAAACTTCTATGAGAGGGATAGATGGCAAGCTCAGGTACTCTATTAATGGGGTTAGTTAATATGGAATATTGAATGCATAAATGGGTGAAGGTGAGTAGTGTTAAACTGATATTGAACTTTCAGCTTGGAAGTGATGGATGCTGATGTAAGTTGAAAGCGTGAAAAACCTGTTGCTGTTTAAAATATTTACGGAGCTTCAGTAATTTAGCTTGAACTGGTTACTTACATCGGTTAGTCTTTGTGAAGGTACTTAAATGAAAATATTTATGTTTGTAGGCCGATTCCTCCCCTGCTCCCTTGGTGGCCGACGTTTAATCCTCCATAGTTTGAATATAAAATTACGGAAGAAAAACACAACTGTTCATGTAAGCTTGGGGAGAGCACACAACGGACAAAATCCCTTTTCTGTTTGAACACGTCAGCGAGCCAACGATACCAGAAATAAATATCCTCGGCTTCATGTGATCACATTTACTTCGTTTCCATCTTATAATTTGAGAGAAACGCCAATTGAGAAGAGAGGTAATTTTTATTTTATTTCCTAATTCTTGTATTGATTTTTATTTATCTTAATATTAAGTTTACAGTCCAATAATCATTGCTTGTGATACAATTAATAATTTTTTATGATTTATTTTAGGATTAAAGTTTATAAAACGTAAAGGAAAATGAAAATGGCCGCTGAAGGTGCTCAGACGTTGTTTGATGCTTGTGAAACGATAGTTAAAGGACGAGGTATAATACAATTTACTCATGGTGTTTTTGAATTAACATTGTTATAGTACTTTTAGGTATAATTCTAATACTAAGTATACTAACTACTAATGTCCTTTATCGATAAAAAATGAGACAAGATTTGCTTCCAAAGACCTGCTGAAAAATAATTGTAAATATGAAATCAACGGTGGGAGGGTTAAATGCGGATGTCAAACTAACACAGTGCTCTTTGTAAGCTACTTAAATATTTGTACCGGTTTCGCCACCAGGGGGCACCTTTCACCATATTGTCAACTCCCGGAATGGTATATTTCGCTATGCACATCGAACACTGTACATACCAAAGGAAGATAGTTAGTAAGGGGATGAGGAATCTTCATTATAACTCTTGCATTCACGGTTTATTTCAGATTTATGAAACCTGTACTGATTAGTCACTTATCATGGCAAGTGAATTCCCCAAATGGGTAATTTAATATATAATATAATAATAATATAATATAATAATAAACCAAATGAAGGTAAACTAATACCTTCGAAACGAATTTTTACGCCAGAATTGAGTCATGAACTGCGTGACCCATTGAACATATATAAATAATTGCGGGCAACTAAAATAATAGACATAATCACATATGTTGCCCCAAATTGTAAATAAGGAAAACGGAGGGAAGAATACAAAAGGTTAAATGAATCAATATAAAAAGTGCTGCTAGGCTCCATTAAAATCCAGTAGGGTCTGTCACCCTGCTTGTGGAATATTTGATTCACTTTATCCCGTCGCTTCCGATTCCAGCGGCTCCGCCGTAAATTGAAACAAGAGAGTTGTCGTTTTTACCCCTCCTAACGAATAATGGAACTCCGGCGATTATTCCTACTTCGTTTACCGTGTTTTTTTTTCTGTTGTTTTTTTTTTTTGTTTTTTTGTCGCCGGTCCGTATTTTAAAATCTTTTTGAGACAACACGACCGAAAAAAGAAAAAGGAATAAGTCACCGTTCCCCGATTGACCTCATCGAGTCACTGTTATCAGAGAAGTTTTCAAGAGGTTTTCGTCACTAATTTTTTTTTCTCATATCTCTTCAGACTCCCTCTTCTGAAAATGATTGGAATAGGAATCTTTTCCCCACTGTTGGCTTAAGTGACGATAAAGATTTCCATCAATTTTAGATTTCCATCATCCGTAAAGGTCAATCTGATGGCTGGAGGATACTTAGGACGACGCTTATTTTAGAATAGAGAAAAGACCTTTTAGAATTCAGCTTGTGGTGTTATTTTCTTTTTGGACCAAAAGCACTTGATTTTCGCCGGCCTTATTTCTTTAGTGACAATATCAACCTAGCTGTATATACAAATATCCAGCATGGCATAACAGTACAGTAGTTAAAAGGTAACTCTTCTATTATAGTTCTTTAGCATTATGCTCCGCGTTGTCAAGTCAACATGTATTTCCTTTTCTGTTCTTGTGGAGGGTTCTCTCTTAACTTCATCAAGTGCTTTCAACATGAAAATATGGTTTACATAATAATTTATATTGATTCCAGATGAATCCTTTTATAACACATGTGTAGCGACCGCTAACTACATAAGAGAAATCACCCTATACTCTATTGTATATATATATTGTAAATAAATGTAAATAACATGACCAAAATATAAATCATTGTAAAGTTGTTAAACAATACGAAATGTGGGTTGCCAATTAGTTATATGAGCTGGACCAGCTGTCAGTAGCAGGTATATATAGACCCAACCGCCGGCAGACCCTTCCAGGCTCTGTCAGGGAACAAAGGAAAGCCACAGCATTGGCTACTATAATCGGGATACTTATTGGCTGCGGGCAAGGCCAGCTGGGTATTTAAGCCAGCGATTTGGGTCCTGTATATCATTCTCTTGTCACCGGCTCGTGGCAGCCCTGCTTGAAACTCTGAAACTTGACTTATAACCTACTCTGTTCCTCTTCTCCTGAACATTGTGCACTGTCGGGGCACATACCTATCAAAAAATGGAGTCAGATAGTAACGCCGTCATTAAACGGTTGTCCAGGTTATAAACTCAAACAACCCTCACTTGTCACCAGGGCTAGGGTAACCAGGGGCCCCCTCATGTGACGACCCGACAACATGTTACTCACAACCATAAATATTTAGATAGATAGATGGAATAGTTCAAGGATGCATATTGACATTCGGAAGATTCTGAAGCTATGTAGGTTCCAGGAAAAGTTTTGGTCAATGATAATTACTAGATTTTTAACGCTGGGCCATACAGTGATAGGATTTTCATGAGCGATCAGAGTAAGAAAATCAGCAAAACCACCTGAGAAGAGAACAGGACCTATAACAACAACCTCAGTTTTTGCAGCATTTAAACTTCATTTGGCAAGACACTGATTATCTTCCTGATCTATCTGAATCTTGGTGAACGATACTAATAACTCACAGTGTGAAAAAGGGCAAATACTACCACATGCCTCCTCCGGTTGATGCTGAACAGAACCACATGTTTGTATCACCGAAGCAGCTCAAGGCGATTCTCCACCGGTGTCAGGGAAACCGATCACCAGGGCACGACGGGATACAAACAGTGCTGCTCAAACAAATGCCGAGGAGAGGGATAGTACAACTAGCAAACTTATACAACTCTTGTATAAGATTGCGATACTTTCCTGACACATGGAAACAAGCCATCTTGTTCCCATTACTTAAGCCAGCAAAGAGCGGAGATCACCCAGCCCACTACCACCCGATCAGCCTGTTCCTCAGATGGGAAACATTTTTGAGAAAATTCTTTTGAATTATCTCAAAAATTACTGCTCGGAAAACGACATCATTCCGCTAGAACAGACTGGATTCCAATCCAGTATGAGCGCAGAGCATTCCCTTCTGAAGGTGCAGTCAGAAGCTAGCCATAATTTGAATAGAAACATAGCCACGACTATGATTTCGATTGACTGCACTCAAGCATTCGACTCGGTGTCTCACACGCAGCACGAAGTCTTACCGGCTTACACATTTATTGACTTCCCCAAATCTATCACTGCGTCTGAAGCTACTGATATACAAGAGTATACTCAGGCCTACTCTGTTGTATGGTGCACCTCTTTTTCGCTATCTGACGTATACGACAGCTCGGTGACTGCAACAATTCCAAAACGGTATACTGATGAAAGTGGTCAGAAATACTTCATTCGAGCAGCGGAACAACAGTGAGCTTCACGAGATCTTTGAGCTGCCTACGGTGGATGAATTCATCCAACGTATACATATCAAATTTTTCGACTCCCTGCAATACTTGACAAACCCGGTGTTCAACACGATAACCCCCGCTCCGTTCCCCCATCGATGGCAGGACGCTGTCGCGGCTGGAACGCTTTAGTCTTAGGTTCTAGGTATAGGTTTTAGTTTTTTAGTTTCCCGGTTGTAAGCTGAAGGTTTTAGTTTTTTAGTTTCCCGGTTGTCCTCATCACCTACTGTGTGTATGTGTTTTTTGTCTTTTAACTTCAAAAATATAATGTATCATATTTATGCACTGCTTCAAATGCATATGTGTATGCAGCACGATGAGAAAAATGTAAATAGAAAAATTTTTCATTGTAATACGTATATAAATAAAGAGGTTTTGAAATAAAAAAAAAAAAAAAAAGGCAAATAAATTTGGGGGTCGTGGGCGTAATGGTGATGGGGATAATGATGTATAATACTCGTGGATCTTGTTCATGGTTTCACTTTTTCTACAGTATATGAGAGAATGACATTTTACTCTTGAAATGATAACAATGAAAACTATATTTATATAACTATATATATAAATCCTTAAGTAAAGCTTAAAATCACACCACACAATTAAGGGATTTGTTACGTTTAATTTCAAAAAATATCATGCCTCAATAAAATTCACTGAGTATGTTAAAATTGCGAACACAATGTTAATGACGGTACCGATGACTTTTTTTAATCTATAGTTTGAAGGATACATCATAAATTCCGTGTTGTTGATTAGGACGTTGAAATTATCAATTTGATGCCATGCCAAAAATACTCAAAACAAAAAAAATAGTATTTTTAATGACAATTAATTCATTATATTCAATTCCAATAATTAAATTTCCATTGTTTTGATTAATGCCACTGAAAGTAATTACACTGAAGAAGTATTCTTTTTCGCCCGTCGGGGTAACAAATAAACAATATAATTGTATCCAGTTAAAGTCAATTTATGTTAATACGTACATACAGGCTGATAATTAACCACAAGGTCACTAGTTTAGTAAGGATATAACTATCCTTAATAGAGTTATTGTAAATGCAATAGGGCTCCAATTTTTTTTTCTTATAATGGATCGACAAATAATTTTAAATTTATATATACACCTAACTAATTTGCGTGTGTATAAAATAAAAGCAAGGCATAAGCTCCACGTGGAGTAATCGATTAATTAAAAGCTCGTTTATTAGTGCGAAAACAGGGGCTCTGCGAACTGGCCGGCCCAGTAATGGGATGATGTATTCAGGGGCCGATCTCAATGGGGCCCATATCATAACCCACCGCCACTGACACACAAAAAAAAACCACCCCTTGCAAAAATAAAATAAAAAAAAATCCCCGAGAGCCATTGGTAACGCGGAACCCTTTCATCCTTCGAGAACAAGCGAGAGGAGGATATAGCGCCTCCTGTGGCCAGAGAGAGACAGAATGATAAATCGCCCTTATCGGGGCCGGTCTTGTGTTGTCCGAATTAAAAAAAAAAGCGAAACAGCCGCGGTACAAATTACAACGACCGTAGGCCAAGTGGTGGCGTGCTGCATGCTATTTCCCCTCATGGAGCATTTCTTTTTCCGTAATTGTTTTCCATATTTTGTTAAAATAGACTCGCACAGAACGCTAGCGGCAAGACTGCGAACTAGAAAACAACCATCTTAACTATAACAGTTGATCCTGTGCTCAAAAATCATTACATTTTTTGTGTGATCAAATTTAACACACAATGTCAACATCCGGGCATAAAATGGGAGGGGCCGCCATAAAAAATACCAAGCCTCTAAAAACACAGGTTGAATTGATATTGGGAACATGTATTGTTATCTGTGTTCAATCCCGACAAGGGAAATTAATGTAATAATAAAAATTAAGATTGAGATTGAAATAGAAGAAATAAGGATGATATTAGGATATAGAATTTGCGAGGTGAAAGCTAGAAGGGCACTGCGCTTGGACATCAGGCATAAATCCTAGATAGGTAACGTTGGATCCTTAATTGTCCATCATAAATCAGGATGAGATTGGTAAGCCATAACCCTTTTGGCTAGACATCCAGCTTTGTTGAAATGAGCAGAAAGTCATATTCCTTAATGCATAAGTGTCATAAACGAAAAATCCACTTTGTGAAGGGATATAGACTCGGCCCCAGAGTATGGGATTTAAGCTTGGGGACGAGGCGCTACAGGGATACTCATGAAAGTGGTTCGACATACTTCTTCCCAGCAGTGAACTCCACGAAGATTTTCAGCTGCCCTACGGTGGATGAATTCATTCACGGTAGACATATCAAATTCTTTGATTCGCTGCATACATACATACATCGCCAACTCCGTGTTTAACACGATTTCCCCCTATCCGTTTCCCCATCGATGACAGAGGACAGTCAAGGCGGGAACGCCCCAGTTTTACGTCATCTTACGTAGTCCGAAGGTGAGTCCCATCACCTGGTCCTTTTACATTATATAATTTTTAACAATAAAAAGACAGATTTTAGGGTTATAATAATTGCTTACAATGCATAGCATGCATTACAAGGTGCCATTTACGGCTCATTATATAATATGTTATTGTATACATTTCATTTTTTTTTTTTTAATATTGAAATAGGGGTTAAGAGAAAAAAAAACAAAGACTTCGTTCATCAGACCGGAGCAGATCACACATCCTTGGCAGCTACTCACGTTTCTCTGGTTCGGACGTTAACTGATGACGTTGGCTTTGACGTCGTTCCTACTTCAGATTGAAGCCATCGAAGTACAAAAGTATCTTTGTAATCATTTTCATATGTCATATCCGTATCTAAGTTAATCAGTTATCACTACAACATTTTAACCATTTGTAATAAGGCATATTGTAAAATACTAATACCAACGCTTTAATTTACGTAAATTACTTCGGGTTTAGAGACAATTGGGACAAATAGTAAATTAATTGAATATTTTTGAGCAACATATATTTTATAAAATTTTGCGCTAGTGCAATACGCTCAGGATTTTATAGTAGAATCAAATCTGCTGAAGTTGAATAATACTTAATTAAGTAGGATACTATTTAATCCCTTTTTAACTAAATATTTGTATTATTCATCTAGAGCATAAAGGCGGAGTAATTGTGGGTAAGTAAGGTAAATATATAAACGGATATATGTATCCGTGGAACAGATAAATCCTTATATATCGCCTTACAGTTTGTGCATTCGGATACAGTTATATACCAGATACTTTAATACAGGTATGGGCAACCTTTGACATGTTATGGGCCAAACTTTAGTGTGCAAATACGTTCGCGGGCCGCGTTTAAAAGTAGTGCATTTTAAAGTAGTGTTCATAATTTTTAGCGATAGATATCAGTCAGCCATGAAATAATACGACAATGTTATTACAACACAATTTATTAAAATAACAAAATGAAATGAAAAAATAGGTACCTACAGCATTAAATTAAATCGTTAAATTTAGAATTGTTACAAACTACGAAAGTTAAATAGCGACACCGAAATCAATGAGACACTTGAGCTTGAATTTGGGAAACTAATTCATCGATGTTTGGATTAATTCCACTGGTACAAAGACGTAAAGAATTTTCCAAATTATCGTCAGTCAGCCTTGTACGATGTTTTGATTTATTAACTTTCATCAATGAAAAGAACTGTTCGCATTTATAAGTACTGCCAAACGCACAAATCAATCTTCTTGCAAATTTTCTAAGCTGCGGAAAATGGTCTTCTTCGAGGTATTTTTTGTAGAAATCGCACAACTCCACGTCTTCAAATTTAGATTTTAGGAGTGAGTTTTCTTGAATCTCGATCAACTCCATTTGCAAGTGTATTGGAGCATTTTGTACATTACTTTTTGTTGGAGTAGCAAATAAATTGAAACAGTCTTCCATGTGTTTGAAATCGCTAAATCTGATCGAAAATTGCTCCGACAGTAACTTGAGTTCTTCAGCATATTGAGCGTAAGCAATATTTTCATACGCAGAGAGCGTGGTGAAATGGTAACTGTTACCAGACAGCATATGTGCCTCCCACAAGCGGATTTTGTTCTGAAACGCTTTCAAATGGCTGTACAAATCATTTACTAACTGTCCTTGTTTTTGAAGTTTCAAATTTAAATCATTCAAATGGCCTGTAAGGTCGACAAGAAATGCTAAGTCACGTATCCATTTTGCGTCACTCAATTCAGATAGTGGTTTATCTTTTATTTGCATAAATTCTGCTATCTCATTTCTAAGCTCGTAAAACCGTTTCAGCATTTTCCCTTTGCTTAGCCATCTGACTTCACAATAATATGTTACGTCGTCATACTCGGCTGATATTTCATCCAAAAACGCCTTGAACTGACGATGGTTAAGCCCTCGGGATCGAATAAAATTGATGGTTTTTACTACCACATTCATAACATTCTGGAGTCGAATGGACTTAGAACACAAGTTCTGTTGGTGGATAATGCAATGAAGGACTATCAAACCATCTTTTTGCACATTTAATTCAGTTGCTTTTTCATTCAAAATTCCGATGAAACCTTTACGTAAGCCGACCATAGAAGGTGCACCATCTGTGCATACTCCAACTAATTTCGACCATGGCAAGCCAAAACTTGTGAATACCTTTTGAACTTCATTAAAAATGTCCTCTCCTGTAGTGGTTCCTTTTAGCGGCTGTAAAGCAAGCAATTCCTCAGTAATAGTGAATTCTTTATCAACACCTCGAATAAATATAGCCAGTTGAGCTATGTCAGACAAATCGGTGCTCTCGTCTAATGCTATGGAAAATGATTCAATACCAGTCATACGGCCAGTCAATGTTGTTTTTATATCATTAGCCATCATTTCTATACGTCGTACAACGGTTCGTCTTGACAAACTAATTTTTTCAAATTCATTTTTCTTTTCAGGACACAAAACACTGCAAACTTCTGACATACACTCCTTGATAAATTCTCCTTCGGCAAATGGTTTCAATGACTTTGCCAATTTTGAACTAACTATAAAACTAGCTTTCACAACATTATCAAGTTGTGTTCTTTGTCTATGAAATATTTGCTGCTGTTTTTCCAAATTTGCGGTAAGTTTCTGGATTTTGTCTTTTCTTATTTGTCCTGTCAGTGAGAGCAGCGTAGGATGCTTAGTTGAGTAATGCCTCTTTATATTGAATTCTTTCATCACCGAAATGGATTCATTACACATCAAACAAATAGGCTTACCATTGTGCAAGATAAAGAAGAATTCTTCAGTCCATTTTTCTTGAAACTGGCGACCCTCTGCATCTACTTTTCGTTTCCTTCCACCAGACATCATTTTCATTTACTTATCGTTCGATAAACTTAATAAGAAAATAGGTATAATTAGTAAGCACTCAAGATGCACACAAAGTCACAAAGCAAACTTATCACCACGGTAGCTCGAATAGGACTGAACTAAGTTCCGGCCATCCACCCGCTTATATAGGCAAAATGAAGGAATGATCTAGAATCGTCTAGTGTAGAACAATACAATTGCGAAGCAATAATCCTTTGTTGCGCCGCCAGTGTGGCGGCAAACATCAATGGCTTTGAACTTTGATGTTTGCCGCCTCACTCTTTGATGATCACCGCCACTCGGCTTGCTCGCTCACTTGATTCCATGAGTATGAGTAAGTAGTGTATTTTTTTTTTTTAAATTGGGTTTTTCAAAATGTCTCGCGGGCCGGATCAAATCTTACAGCGGGCCGGATCCGGCCCGCGGGCCGGCTGTTGCCCACATACGCTTTAATATATCGGCTTACAGCAAGTATCGAAAAATAAACAAAAACACTAGATTCGCCAAACATAGCAATATTAAGGAGTTCAGTTTAATGTTATTTGGTGTTATAGTATGAAAAAACAAAATCACAAATTTCGTACTAATATGGCCATAAAAACCTTCAATTTGATATCCTATTTGAATTTATAGAAAAATATTTGTTTTTCATAAGTAATTAATTAGTTAATGGAACTTAATCGTGTTTTAGAGTTGTTATCTTAGTGCAACTCAAACAGAAACTCATTGTGAAATTAAAATTTGAAAATGACTAAATTTCTTCTATTTATTACATAAAAAGCTGATTAATTGGTTAGTTCATCATCAACTGTTTTGTATCGATTGGTATATATTCAAAGATGTTTGCAAATATATTAAAACAATTCTATTTAAGTATTTATAATGGATTTTAATAATCTAGTATGATTATAAATTTTTTTTTTTGAACATTTTTATTTATTTCCTTTCAGTCATTTATTCTAGAAGACGAGGGTACGGTAATACATTAACCTTTGTGCAGACATCTGATTTCTACCATCGAAACTTCTACCCAATGTTGACCACTCCGAATAAGAAAATTATTTTTTAATAATTTTGATAAACTGATCCTCCTTTACGCCAATTGCCTGCCGAATCTTCATTAGATAAATAAATTTGTTTTATAACAATTTATTCGTTACGTTTTTCAAATTTTATTTCGTTTTGTCACACTATCTGCACTAATAAGAGTTGTTTCCATTCCGCATACAATAGAAAAAAATGTGCAGGTAAAATGACAAGAGATAAATACTTGGAAGCTAAGAAACATTTAATAGAATGTCATTCAAGCTACGTGTAGATTCCGCGGACAAATGACAATGAGGGTTCGACGTTGTTCAATGCTGGCTGTCCAGGCAGTCGTTTAACAGTTCATTGGAGAAAATTGCATTTCAAGACTTTTCTTTATAGCTCGGTAAATATTCCCCATAATTGTATCGTTATCGGCAAAACGTCCGATGTCGAACTCGACGATACTTTTCAATTTTCTTCAACATTGACTTGAACTCTGGGCCCATTTTTCTAAAAATCATTTTCCACCTATTTCATCGTCTGAGTAGTATTTTACATTTAATTCTGATTATTTGCCGATAACTGCTGATTGTAATATTCTTAAAAGCTTTCAAATATATTAATGTGTATTATAGTTATTTATAATTTTTATCATATATGGTTCCTTAAAAAAGAGATTCGGACTTACTTGGCTACATTACTAACTACATATTAGCAGTTTAATATAATAACTAATAAATAATATTTAGGTAACCAATGCTGCTTCGACACGCATCCCGCTCCTCCAATCAGACCTAACGAACCAGCCTACCAGAAAGGTGGGGCTGAGGTGTCTCGGAACATCCTGATTGTTTAGAAATTGAGTCCGCTCCTTTACTAAACTTTCTTTTAGTTAATAGTTTTTTTATTCATAATTCAAGCATGGACACTAGATGGTGTATCGGTATCTAACGAGGAAGAATCCAGGATTTTTTTTTTTTTTCTAAGGGGGGTTAGCAGTACCACCGAGATTAAGAGTCATTTTTTTCTAGAGGACGATATTGTAAAATAATACAATACACAACTAGCCGAATGTCCATTACAGGTATTGAATACAAAAATCCCCGGGAAGATCTAGTTGACCTTTTGATTGCATGAAGATTCTAGGCTCAAATCAATGTTGTGAACTTTCCTTGCACTCGTAGAATTAATAATCGTCTGCAGGTGATGTGGTCACCATGTTTAGAGCGGTAAAGATTTTAGTCTTATAAATAAGACTGTAAAGTTTAGTTTTATGTAAATTTAATCAACCTTAACCTCAACCTTATCACAATAGATAATGCAGTAAGTTATTAATATAGTGTGGGCGCTTAGTTAGTAGTAAATATATAAGTGAGTGGAAGACTTTGTTGAGATACCGGCTTAGGTTGATGAAAAAGAGATATTAGTTTTCCAACAAGTTAATAAACCTGTTAATTAATGAACAACGTTTCGACGAACAATTTTGCCCATTAATAAATTTGATGAAAAGCTAACATCTCAAGAGAAACTATGTCGCAGAATTATAACAAGTTTATACCTAAAAGGAAACGGGTTTTGTATGTGGCACTTCCAGTTTTGTAGCCACCAATCCAATTTGGCCGAAACAATGGCGAGGGGAAACTAACAATACACAGCAGGAACGGTTCGTTAACAAGTGAACCTAGGAAAGAGATAGCAGGGCGAGAGTATTAATAGAGATAACGGATGAGATAGGATGTAATTAAATAAAGTGGATAGGAGGGGTAAGCGATGACGAAGGAGAGGGAGACGGCAGGATACTAAACCCGGATACGGCGCTACTGGGACGTAAACAGAGGGGCAGATGTGTAGCTTGAGCTCCTCCGTTGGCCAGCTGTTGGATCTGAAACAGCGTGAAGGGGTCTGTAGAATAGATCGGGTCTTCTATATCACAAGGGGACAAAGCTGATTCGAAAAGATGTAAGTAACAAAGTAACAGTCAAAGCTCAATTTGAGGGATACATTCTAATAATATGCAAAAATCAGAAAATAATAAATGTCAATAAACAAAATAGAACTAGTAAGGGTGAAATTAATTAAACACTAACCATCAATCACTAAGATAGTGCAAAAAACAGCTCTAAAGGGCTTTAAGACGCTAGCTGACTTCTGTAGCCACCAGCAACATATTCAGCCCTTTTATATTTGTAATACTTTGATAATCTTTGACCGGGAACGATAATTTCGTTCACACGTATATCGTATTTCGTGGCAAATATATTAAAAAAATCATTTATTAAATATACTTAATTAATAATCAAAGACTAAGGTCAAGCTACTGGCAAGTTATTGACAAAATTAATATGAATAAATATGCTAAAGAAATAAAAAACACAATATGTGAAGAAACATGAACAAATAAATTTTATTAGATAAATAAAAAGCATTATAGATTTAGAAAAAGAACGTAAAAACTCTACTAAGAGAGAATATCAAAATGAAAATATTCTTATTACCCTAAACAAAATATTGCTGGTTTATGATATATATATATATATATATATATATATATATACTAATAACGGTCCTAACTAAGGAATTTCCTTTATAAGTAAATGTAACAGAGCTAGAATATCGGAATTAATTGGCATGGTCTTCACATAAATTGGCAACAATCTATGGTGCATTACTAATTAAAAATTGTGGTTTTCCAGCATCGCTCTCCTAGGACAGTCTACAGCTCAGCTCCTACGATTCGTCCAAGATGTCATATCACGTGGGCGTCCAACGAAGAAGTGCCGCGTTGCCTGGGATTCGGAAGAAGCCGTAAAAGTGGAGGGAAACGTAGTTTCTTAATTTTTTACCTTATACCGGCCTCTGCCCTCTGTTCAGGACAGGAAAAATTCTGCTAAACTCCATGAATGATATAGTATCAACAATTAATTGAGCAAGTTTGGCAACTTACCTCCTCCCCTGATAGTGAAATAAAAACTCTATTCATATTGAGTAGGATATCTAATTCAAGATCTTGAAATCTTCATTAATAATGTGTGTTGTGGCTCGAGTAGGCTATAAATAGAAAAGAAACTGAAATCTGTTAGTAAAATTGTGTTCGCATCCATAGCAAACCCTTTAATCGATTATTACATTACATTCGACACCAAATTTTTCAATATTCCCATTTCATGTATGTGTTAATTCCAGGAAAATGAAAATATTGAGATGATTTCATTTCTTACACCCTCCTTGATTCCTATGTGCAGTCATGTAAAGGTCAGTCACATCAACGGTTAGAACATCTATCGAGCAAGCACTATCTGCTGCTCATATTGTAGGTAAGTACCACAGATCGATCAATTAATATCCAGACCCTGATAATAAGTTTGCCAATAGTTTCATTGCCAATTGTTTCATAATGACAGTGTACATTATTTTTGTATACAGTCGTATTTATTGCTTTGTTTTCTAGGGGGAGGTAAAATCACTAATCAATAAACACACAACAAAAGGGTTGGGACCGGAAGAAATTCTACAAACAGACAGCTACCAAGAACAATTACATAGCCACAAGCTCCCGGGCTATATTGCCGTGATAATCGGCCCAACACGTGCCCCACCCTACAAACGCTCAGCCCAGGGCGGCTTGCACGAGGTCCTCAAAGGGTAGGATTAAACTAGAGGGTGTTCGTCGTCATCTGTCAAGGGTGGTCAGCTGCCAGCTATTAAATAGGGGATTAAGAGTAATACGTTAGGCTCGGACTAAGGGTTGTCTTCTAGCGACGATATCTATCTACAGTCCACAGGTGAAATTGTGTAAAACAAACTAATATTTGATACTAAAACTAATCATACAAGTTAATATATTAGTAGATTAGTAGCTTCGCAAATTATTTGCATTACTTTTGACTCAGAAAAAGTTACTGCAAATTAATTAATTAGTTATAATTGGATTGATTTTATCTAAGGAGGGAGAGAGAGAGAGAGAGAGAGAAAGAGAGACAAAGGGGGAGCGAGAGGGGGAGAGATAGAGAGAGAGAGAGAGAGAGAGAGAGAGGAGAGAGAGAGAGAGAGAGAGAGAGAGAGAGAGAGAGAGAGAGAGAGATGAAAGAGAGAGAGAGAGAAAAATAACTGTAAAAGAGAAGAAATAATATCAAGAACTATCTATCTGGGTTGATATTTGAGAAACCTTAAAACTTACAGACTTTCTTCACTGCTGTTTTTTTTTTATTCTTCCCTTTTTTGTATGTTAACAAAAACCAATCAATATTATTTTTATGTTGTCAAATATAACCTTGAAATTTCTATTGTATCATTTTTACTAACACTATTATATAACATACATACATGCAATCAGACAGATAAACGGGCGTAGGCTTGGCAAATAATGACAAATTTTACTTATTAAAACAAACGAGAAATTATATTCATTATTTAAAACCAAAAAATTCCATGCAATTATGACAGACGTAGTAATGATTAGTAGTAGTATAAGCACCATATTCCAAAGTATCTGGAGGTTCACGTAAAACGACTGCCTATAATTAGCGAATTTTCCGTAGTAAGTTTTCGCTGTAGGTTTTAGCCCAAACGTACAGTAACATCAAAAATGTCCCCATGATAAGAGCGAGCGGAGCGGAATGGAGGCAGTTAGGGAGAAAAGATAGGAGCAGCGGATATGGATGGCTAAGGGTTGATACGGCACAGTCGTTTGGAGGGTGGTATCATCCCTAACGAGCCGCAGCCGCTCGCAGACGATCATCCCATCATCGAAGATCTGTCTGTCTGTGTGTGTATGTGGGAGGGGATGCAATCACAGGTGTGTGGATATTGTGATTTTGGGTAGACCCCTCCAGTCTATGTCTGTATAGGTGTAAGGTTAGAACTGTGAGGCTAAATATAGCACAGTTAATGCAGGCTAAGATACCTTCAGAGTTTTTCAGTGGGCTTTACAAATGTTCCATTAAGCTAATGTTGCTGATATGCGCGGTGGTATAAAAGGTGGAAGGAAATGGAGAACGTTGCTAAATGAAGAAGTCAGCACGCCAGTAAGATACATATAGTAAGTCAGAAAAATGAAAATTGGATGAAAAATGGTTGTGAAATTTGGTATAGTTCTGGAAGCACAGGAAACTGTCTTAACATACTGAAAGCCCCCGAGGGTGGGGGGTGAGTGCGGGGAGGGGGGACATTTTACGTCACAATAGAAGAGCTTTCTTTTTTTTCGCGTATAACTCGAAAACAATTAAACATAGTAAAAAGTGGTTATTTTATATTTTATCTATATATATATATATATATATATATTTACCTATATTTCAGGTCTGTGTATAAGGTGCTATGGTCGTTAGTTGGTGAATCAGTAAACGGTAAAGGTTTTACTACACTTCTGTCATTATTCACTGAGTTACTAACACCATCCGACTGAAATAAGTACCAAGAGAATATTTTCTCAGAGCTCTCTGGAGTAATTTAGTGGATCTGGAAAACAAAGTGCGGTTGTCGTTTTTCGCAGAAATAAATAGCTACGAAAAAAGTAAATAGGACAATTATTTTTTTTTTATATAACTCCTTTTTACTTATGATTGTTTTCGAGTTATACGTTATAAAAAAGAAAAAGCCACCTATTGTGGTGTAAAAACAGCTCCCCCTCCCCGCGCTCCCTCTCACACTTGTGAACTTTTAGTGTGTTGTTCAGGACCTCTACTAAAACTATAACGAATTTCAGAAGTACACCATTTTTTTTTTTTTTTTTTCAATCGTCGTTTTTTGGCCTTCGTTGCCTGGACAATACAAGAGGTTAGTTGGTAGTTAGTAGTTAGTAGTAGAAGGGGTCAGAGTATATTTCTTAGCGATGATCGTTTTAGACGTCGGAATAAACGGCTTCATAGAAACAAAAGCTGAAATGATTTTGAGATACACGTTGCAAACCAGAACAAACTAGTAGGTCTTAAGGACATTAATGTAACTAATTGAGCAGTATTGTTCCCGGAAATGGTTTATTGGTAGTTTTCATGATTTCAGTGATGAAAATCACTAGGGAATCCAATGGCTTTACGTTAAACGCAGCGAAGTCCCAGGCAATTGTTATGGGCTCTAGTTTCCTCCTGGAATCCTTCACCAATAATCCTGGTTTAACCCTAAATAACTACATACTCATTTTGGAAAGGTGATGGATCTCTACAATTTTAAGAGAAAAACGAATCAATCGGGAATTTAAGGCAGAAACTTTGCTTTGCCTCTGACCATGTGATTAAACACGGAAACAATATATTTATCCCATAACATACATCCGATACATTGAGGCATTCTTTTGTTATAGAAATGGACTTTATTTATTTTTTATTAAATCCTTAAAGTCGATGTGGCTGACAATAGATAACGACAACATATATCGCATAATGATTGTGACATAAATATGGAGTATACTTTTAAAGGTGGGAGTATATCAATGACTTGGTGTTTAAAAGAAATACATACAAAAAAGAATTAAAGAGAAACAGCAGATGATAAAATTATTACATATTAAAATGTCGACCCTTCTGTTAGTTATACGGGTCCATAAATGGATGATTATATTCATTTTTTGAGTTAACCGAATACGATTAATTGCTGATACGGAATATATTTAAGCGCATTTGAAATGGCCGTAATAAAAGTTATAATTGGAAAAATTCAGACCTCTATTAAAAGCACTCAACAAATAAAATATTCACCGGATTTGCTTTTTACGTCTGAACGAGTTTAACCAGAACACTGTTCGGCTGGTGCGATTCAAGTTAAAAACTTATTATTAAATTTATCATTGGTAAAAGAAAGAGGGCGATGCTGAATATGAATGTCGGACTAATCGGAAAATATCGGACTAATTTATAAACGAAACTCGTTCAACCCAACACTCTGAATTCATCTATTTATTTATTTTTTTCAGTTTAAATGTTGGTCGAGTTGTTAAGGGGGGTATATCCTCACAAACTTGTGGGGTAGTGCGAGCCAAACCTAGATATTTTACCCGGCGCGGAGCTATCCTTATCTGTGAATGCACTGAGAAATGTGAAGCTTGCCGCAAGAGAAGGATGATATACTGGGGCCGAACAACTTTGTTGCTAACTCTGCCTACTTCTGCATTCCAGTCGATAAATCCATCCTGCCATCCCAGCAGGGCTGATATTTTTCCCGAATAAATTTCCCCTATTTTGATTACGTTATTATTATGTATTTACAAGCATAATTGCTATTATGTTAAATCTTATCATTTATTGCGTGGATACAGTTTATGATACTTCGATAAATAACAAAATCACCATGGTACGTATCAAATTGAATATGACATATAGAACTACAGATGATGCATTACATTCATGATACGACAGATAACATCTCCTACTAGGACAGACTGTTTTTAGTCATTTTCTAAGTAACTTCCAACAAACCCTGACCCCAGAATTAAAAAAAAAAAATAGCACCATTATCTACTTGAAGTCTAGCCTGAGCTAAGAACAACATAACCTCTGTAGTGCAGTCCGGCTGCACACGAAACCCAAGTCTCTGTGGTAGCCTCATTCACTTGTCCCAGATTAACGGGAAATTGTTTTATGCAATTTTATGCTGTATCGTTATTCATATTGCCCTTGTCTGTAATTTATTGTAATTATTACAATACCATTTTCGGGGGTGCCCGCCGGGGGAGGTCTCGACGACCCGACAGAAGGCGGGCAGCTTAATTCAAATTTCTTAGAACGTGAGCCAAGATGGTGCACTATCATCAGGAGATGAGAGAGCAGAGAGCATTTTATTAATATCAATGTGAGCCTAACCATACCGTATACAATGACAAACACAGTACCTACCCATCAGTTGTATTTTTTTTTGGGCCCCCCCCCCCCCGGGTTCTTCTGGTTGTTTTGCCTTAGGTGCACCACGTAAATCGACCAGTCTTATAAAACAACGAGACACGGATAAAATGCTGAATAAAAAAACCGACATAACAAAACAGCACAAAGCTTAAAAGGAAAAAAATCGCCATTATTAATTCTCTGATAAGAACTAATAATAGCAGCGACGAACAGTATACAATTTGAGGTTGGATATCAATCCTGTTGGTAATTATTAAGATAGGAGGAATATTTTGAGATGGTCTGGAATATTGGATAAAACGTAACGCTGTAAGGATCGGGATAATTTTTTTTTTTTTTTTTTCATAACTGAATTTAATATTTTCCTTTCCCCGCAGAAAAGCTATTATTATTCCTCAGTCTCGGGCTTTATTGCATTCTTCCGTCTTCAATCGATATTAATTTTTACAGCTTTACGAATAAGATTCTGAGGTTTAAGTTCGTTTCAGTTGTTTTGGTTTATCTTCAGAAAATATAAAAACGAAACTACTTTTCTAGAATGCTTATAGTTATAGCATATGGCGATGCTATACCATTTTTGTACTCTAAAACCTTTTTCTTTACAGTCTAAACATCCATGGCCAGGAAGGAAGGTCCCCAATGGCACACCTAACTTCTGTTAAATAGATAACTCTTCTTTTAATTGGATGGGTTGATATCATTGCAGTCGATGAGTAATACGGACCACTTTAAATAAAAAAATGCTGCGAGAATGTCGGAATTCGCGACAAAAGCTGACTGATTAAGTCCTCATTTTCTTAAAAATATAAATTTCATAAATTAATCATAGTTCCATAACATATATCGATTGTATACACCCTGTCAATTTTGTATTTATTTTTCTTTTATGCCAGTGAGTGGCTTCTTAGAACCTGTTGTGTTGTATGGCTTTGTAGGGCATCTCTGGACCTAAATAGCTCTAAATAGGTTAGGGATGGGTTCTGGTTTTTCCATGAAACATCGATGTTTTGTTTAAAGATATTAATAGGGAAAATGGTTCTTACCCATAAACTCCGATCAGCCCTCGTAACGCCCTTACGAACTAACATTCCCGAAATATGGGGCTATTCAGACTCCGTTCGGCTTCCGGGATGCTAAGGGCTCTGTTTTTCACCCTTTTACTTCCCATGATTTACGATTTATAATATTTTCTTTTTAGTTTAGGAATAGCGTAATTGAAATAATGGCTGAGGGCAGAAAAAAGCTGACCCTTTCAACAATTTCCTCTCTCTCCCTCTATCGTGCCCGTTTTTGCTATCTATTACTCGTTATATGTACACTCCAATTATAAATTCATTATAACCGTCCCTTAACCTAACGGATACAGCATGAATCATGACGCCAACATCGCTATCGTAAAGGTTTCATATCTTGATTCCAGGAGTCTAGGGTAGATGTGCAATTTTATTTTATTTCACGCCTACTTCAGTAAATAGAACAACTCCCTTAACAGCCCTTCAAAGGAAGTCTAAAAAAAAATGTTAATGATACATATCTTTTCATTTACCCTTTTATCCCACGCCCCCCCCCCCCCCAAAAAAAGATAAAAGTTTAAATATATAGAGAGGCGATTAGAGGGAAATTGTACTTCTAAAACATGCCTGCTAACCACCTCCGTACCCGGCAATCTTAGCAGTACAGAGGTCATACTTGGAGGTAGCAAGTAGGCACATTGAGCCCCCTAGTGGCTCAGATCTAGGTCAGGTGGGGGTGCTCCCAGTCTCAAATTAGAGAGGCGTTCCACTTTAATTAGCACTCTCGGTGAGGACTTTCCCTGACTTGAATATCTAGTGACATCTTAGCTTTTTTTTGTTTCTTACTCTAGAAGTTAAATTTATCCTCGAGGTTGTACTCAAGAAGAAATATTAGGGAAATAATAGTTGATATCCAACAGAAAAAATGTATTTATTTGATTTCGTAAGAGTCATCTGACGCTATTTTTATATTCATTTTACAAATTCGGAAAAGTAGGTCCAGGAGGTATATTCATTCACCCACCTCCCACATACACAAAAATGTAAGCCGTAACTTAATCTTAGTTAGTTGAGGCAAAATTGGGTTGTTTACCTTAGGATTTCAACAAATCGTGAAATGTTATACGCATTAGTTACAACAATAATGTATCTTTCATAATTATTTTTGGACGGGCTTTTTGGGCAATTCAGCCAAAGTGTCCAAACCTTTAGAGAGAATATTAATAGTATTAAAATATTACTTTAATTTATATATTTATTTGTTTTAACTTATTATAGCCTGTTTATGCGGGTTTATTTTCCTAACTAATAAGTAATTGTAACCACTATACTAAAATTAAATTAAGTGCACGTTTTTTATGTATTTTTATAAGCTTTACTTACGTATTCGATTTGATATGATATTTTATTAGACACTAATTTTCTGAATTACTTTTTCCACCTAAATAGTTCATTCCAATATAAAAATATGTAGTTATAGTAATTAACTAAAAATATAGATGGTGAGAATGATAAACAGTAATAACCATTGCAGATATTAAAAAATAAAGACGAGTCAGACTCGCAATAGCCTGTGTTATAGACAGAAGTAGAGGAAATATAAAAAAAAAATATTCGGTACAGAACGAAAGCGAACGACGCGGCCACAAATTGCCAATTGATACCGGTAATTAGTGTTTCGGCGAGACCACCATACACACAGTACTCTGGCTGTCCTTTATGCCGTCGAATATTAATTCCAGGCCTCCAGCCTGTTTGTGATTCTAGATTGCGTTGTATCGGGTCAATGATGGTCAGTGAAATTTAGTTTGTCTAAAGCAAATACAGCCACTAGTCATTTCCATTACTGGCTTACTGTTGTAGACCATTTGTAGACCTTCTCCATTTGGGTTTATTCCCAAAGCCACTTAATTGATTTGCTATATTTATTTTTACACATTAGAAGGCATAAAAATACAGCTTGTTTCTAAACTTTGATGCGTCCTAACAGTTAATGACATAATCATCTTTATGCTACTATTAATTAACAGGATAATGCATAGAAGATCGCAGTGGCGATATATTTAACGACAACATCGCTGGAAAATCCTCCCCCTTCCTTCTATTCAATATATGGCTCTCTGTAAAAGCAAGGACATCAGCCGTTTAATCAAATCCAGGCTGCCCGGTTGAAATTTACTGCCGGCCGCAGGGCCACCCTTACCCAGTGGGGTCTAGCCTGCACAATCGATTGCCTAGTAGGCTAGTGTCTCGAGTAGGGGCTGCCGAGACGATACATCACTTACTTAAATATGGAAGAGCACCAGAGCATGGCCTACCAAAGGCCATATATTAAAATATACCAATCAAAAACTAGACAGAAACAAGAACCCAAATAATCAACATAAACAAGACGATACTATGAAAACCAAATGCTGACCCAGCACTAACTAGTTTTTACAGTTCTATCCGCAAGACACCCTCCGTGCATATTTCCATGCTTTTCAGGCAAATACGTGCATCTAATTAAACTTCATGAACTCTTTAGAACATTATTTAGATTTGTTTACGATCATCAAATTAATCATATTTATTCTGCAGCTCATGTTTTGCCTATTTGTTTGGCTGTTATTTATGTGTAATTATACTTATTTTATATGATGTTTTACTCCAGTGACGTCTGTTAAAAACAACAAAGACAATTGAAGTAAATATTCTTGTAGGAAAGTATTTTCATCAATACAATACATCCCTGGCACGCTAAAAGGGTAGGCAATAGGAGTAGGTAAGCCGACCAAAGACCAGAAATATATTCTGCTACGTTCGGTCGGGGTCTAATGTAATTTGATACATACACAAATACAAATATTTAGTAATCTGTGTAAATATGTCCAATGTATGAAAATATATAAAAATCTATCTTTGGATACGTATATATTTTTTACCTACCTTACTCTCATACCCACGTCTCTAAGCTCTAGCTGAATAATTAAAATATTTTATTTTATGGGATGTCATTTAATTATTTAAACTACTTAGATTTGATCACTCTATCAATCAAAATATTGACTGGATTTAATCCTGTCCCAATTAGTACAAATCCAAAGTTTAATTACTTAATAATTTATCGTGGTGATCAATGGAAGTAATTTATCTAACCAAATAGAATTTACAACAAAATATTTTTTTATTCATATTACTGAAATTCTTAAATAATATGAAACATATAATGAACTTAAATGATCGATAGTCAGATTGAATTATATACTAATTCAAAAAAATGCTTACAATTACATCGGTGTCTTCTTCATTACAGAAAGCATACAGAAAAAAGTAAAAGATTCCATTAAAGAGAAAATAAAGACCCTTTTTCTCTCCCTGCTAAATTTTAAACGGCGTTTCTACTTCATCCCCACTTCTCCTATCCTATGTCATCTGAGTCTGTTACATATCTCCTCGAAACAAAAAGGTTTTTCTTAACATCTCCCTTAATCAAGCGAGCTTTTGAAACTCTAAGGGTCATTTTTCACACCCCTCTTCTATTGTTTCTACTAGAGGCTCGAATTGGTGTTTTATTTGATCTTAGTCTCCGGTGCCTCAAAGGGTTTGACCTGATTTCAACCCTCACTTCTGGTCATCGAAACAAAGGGTTATCGCTTGCCCGTCAAACCACCGACAAGATAAAGACATATATATTCTCACCTATATAACAATATCAAATTTATGTTTCCTAATTCTACTATTTTCTTTAATATATCTACATGGCAGGTTACACACATAACGGTTCCTTTTATAATTATTGGTGAGAAAGAGCCCATTTATATCTATAAAACTGACCATCACACAATTGAGTTTTCCTTTAAACCTCCCTGCAATGCCATATCTTCCTCTCAGGAGGATTCTCTAAGAGTTGCTGTATTGATAAAGCAGCTAAACTCAAACTAACATTGCATTTTCGATTGTTAAATCAGGATTAGTTTTTGGCTTGAGCTGTTAGATCGGAACTGTTAGTCACATTCAGAGAAGGTCAACGAACTAGGAAGGCTCGAGGGGCTCAACGAATTAACAGAACAACCCGCATGCTCAGCCTTTGTTAAGCGACCAACAAAAGAGAGAGAACTTACATACCGAATAGTTGCCAAACGGGAAATTAGAGAGGTTGTCCTTAGAAAGAAGTAACGGGCAATCGTCTTTCCTCGGTCTTTCTCTGTGTATCTACATATACCACAATAGCGGTTGCAAAAATTATCCAGTTGATCTGAAAAGCACCTACGATCAACCTGGTGGGAAGTATGAATACAAAATTTTAACGTGAATAATTTCGGTCTTAATCATAAATATTATAATTTTTAACAGTTTTTTTTTTTAAGAGCTGTAAATAAGATTCATTTACCGTAAAAATAATTTTAAAAATATTACAAACCTTTTTGGGAACTTACAATAGAATGTCCTGTATCGACTTGTCCATGCCTGCCTTAATATATATTTTTTCTTCATCATATTTTAGCACGTACAAGTTGGCGAAAAGGCGATTTACTGCGACCGATGTGGTTTTAAAATCAGATTTTTGATCAAAAGAATAATTCTCAAAATTGCAAGGCCTGTGCGCAACTGAATCATCTCTCGTTATTGTCCCTTCACTAGAGTTAATTACATTTCGTAGAACTACAGCTCTAGAAGAGCTCTCTTAAACAAATATGAAACTTTTTTAATTAATTAAATAATTAAATTAAATTTGTTATTTAACATGTCACAGATCTCGTTCGACATAAACCTATACCATAGTGAATTTTTCGACTAAAATAGTGTCAAAGAAACGGTTTACGGAGATGTTTTGCCAATAATTATTGTAGCGAAGTTCGTTAGTTTTGCAGTCCTTAGCCAATGAAAACTAAGGTTACCCTAGCCTGATTCATCAAAAAACATCCAGGCACGTTAAAATTAAGTCATACTTCGGAAACGCCCGTCTGCTCACAAGAAGATTGCAAGTATTCGACATTGAAGATTATTAATTAGAGAATCCACTAAACTGATTTAAATACTAAGTAATCTAGTTTCACCCTCACTGAATCAGACCTAGCGCAATGACTCTTTGATTAGTTGACATTACTCTAAACAAGAGGATGGAGAGGTGGGGGGGGGGGGTATGTTATTTGACGCCTCCTTGATTAAATGTCATTATTTTCATTGGGAGGGGTAGCAAAGGTCAGTTTACTCTGGAGTGAGAAAGTTCTTTAGTTGGCAGCCCTGTTTTAACGATGCACTTGTAAAATTAATTTACGGCCACTCACACCCGAATAAACTTGAAGAGAGAGAAATTAAGCAATAAAATAGCTCATTCAAAGGTTCTTTTTCTGGCTTTCAGTTCGTTTCTTTTTTTGTTCGCAATTTAATAGTGGTTATAATTATAAATAACTTTTAAATTTGACATTAATAATATATAAATACTAAGTATGCCTCCTAATTGCGTCATCATTTACCCCAATAAGATTTGCTTACGTCAATTATTAATTAAATTGTATTTTTTGAATTATATATGAATAAAATTAACCAATATAAAGAAGTCTCCACGCCTTCTTGTGGTGTTTTAATAATAATTATTATAATATGTGCTGGCTTAACCATGGTGGAAAGTTGGGATCTTAAATAGCTTCTGAGCTGTTACGTGATAAATCTTATAAGTTTGTAAAACGAGTTCGACCTTTTAAATTTTTTTCTGCTAATGAATATTAACTATACAATAATCAGTATGATAGGAGGTGGTGCAGTCATACATACAGACATTAAATATGGTTTGATTCCTGGTTATGGATTTAGATTGTTTCCCTTGTAACTGAAGTAGGGCTAAAAGAGTGTGGTAAACTGGGGTAAGTCACTACGGCCGCTCTATGTTGTATAAATGTCATTGGAATATAATGTGCAGAAGTTCAAAATGATATCCAATTCTCGATATAGTTTAAATTAATATAAGAACAGTTTATAATAAAACACACACTTTATAATAACACTTATGTCACAAACGAGTTAACTATCATTATTAGAGCAACAAACTCTTTTAAATGAAATAAACAAAACTCGCACCATAGAGATAGGCAAAAAAAACAAACAAAAACCTAAAAATTTAAACACACGAAATTATAAAAAATATACATTTTACCCTTGTGAAAGTGAGAATATGTCGGTCAACCCGAAACTTATCATCGGAAAACCAATTACTATTATACGTAACAATGGATACTGATTTTGAAATTGTTTTTCTATTCTACTACAATTAAAACTTCTTAAAATTCAAAAATATACCACGTATGTAGTATATAATTAAAATCCAAAAACAAAATTAAAAACTATCAAGTCACCATTAAAAATAGTCAACAAGTTCTCAAAATTATAAAAACCTATTCAAACCACAACCTTATACCAATCCTATGGCCACTTACTTACCCAATTTGTTAAGTAGGAGTTACATAACGTATCTAAAAAAATAAAATATTTTTTATCTATTTAGCTAAGGTTGGTACATCCACGCTCCTCAATTTACAACTGACCAGGAAGTATGGAGGGGTCGGGTTTCTCAGCATACGCATATTTGTTCATTTTTCATTTTTCATTTCTTCATTTTTATTAATATTACCTGACATTAAACTTTTATCGTTTGTATGGTGTAGTAATGTAACTTTTTGTGGTACCTCGCAGTGTCCTTCTTCCTGTAGGTATTGGCAGAATTTGTGTTTCAGCGGCTACTCTCTCTTGATGCTCTCTCTAGATGTAACGTGCACATTTATTTATATAGATTATATTCTGATATGAGTCTGTTGGTCCATCAACCTCGCTATATTCTGCAACTTTTTGAAGTTATTTCGGCTCTAGTGTTTACATCAGTGCAATTGCATCTAAGCATATTTTTCATGCCTCAGGAAAGGATACTTAAATTATCCATAGTGTCGGTTTTGATGTGGGCAGTTGAATGCTGGCTAATTAAGTATTCTGAACGCTAAGAAACGTTGATAGCTACCCGACTCGACTAATAAATCATTTAGATTCCATTTTTCCTTGCGTTTGAAAAAAAATAAATGATATATGATCCATCACAGGTGTTAAAGCATACACGAAAGACTGTCTGAAGAGGAACGGTTTAGAGAGAGAGAGAGAGAGATGGTAGGGGGATGTTAACTATAATGAGGAAGGACAATATAAATATGTGAAGACTTAAACGGATCAGCTTGAGTAAACGTTTGCCAAGAGTTGTTGAAGAGAATGTTTAACAAGGTTTGTACTGGCTTTAAACTTTATGATAGCTCGGTGACATATTGCCATGGGTCGATGTATAATTTAGGATTCACAACTTGTTGGCGTGGCTGGAGATAACTTAGGACCTCTACGTCCCTCCTTCCTGATCAAACTATGTACACATATGTTTCTAAATTTAAGATATGTATGTTTTATAGGTTATTGTGTGCGTTAATTTGTCTTAACTGTCGGCGAGAGTGAGTACACAGAATCGTTCCGGTCTAAGCTCGGCTGTTCTGTTCCTTTTCTTTCTTTCTTATCTGTCGAAATATTACTTCAATGTTTATAAAAATATATTTAGCTAACTAGAGGTTGTGAAATTTCGTTATATAACGTTATATAAATATGGTAAATAACGTTGGTCAAGTTTTTGGTTATGACTTTTTATTTGTGGGACTATATTTATTGAAATATGGCCTAATTATCAATACATCAACATTGTTTTAACTAAAATGAACTTTTTTATAGTCTAAACATAATGAGACGCAAGAAAGTAAATTAAAATCAGTATTCCGTTAAGAAAAGGACTTGAACTTACAGAACATTACCATTTATAACAAACTAGGTATCTATACCTGGCGTTGCCCGGATAATTAAAGGAGAAGAAGGTAGGAAAGCCAGGTGGTGGTCGTGGGCCCACATTAAATTTCTGACAGTATTTTTTTTTAAATGCCGCTCAAATTTCAGAATAAATAGGATTTTAGATGGGTAAGTTGTGTAATTACTGATAACTGATTACACTTACATATTAGAGAAGTCCCTTCTTTCAATGCATATAAAGATCCGTCACACCTCCCCAAAAAAAAAATGTCCAACGCCCCGAAAGAATAAGACCAACCAAGGTGCCACACTGAAGTTAGTAGATCAGACTACAATACCTTTAAATATTTACTTTAGGGAAAATTCGCTACTTCTCAATTCGAGTATTCTCCTACAAGAAAGAGGCTGACTAATATCCACCCATACCCACCCCATCAGAAAAAATCCTAAGGCGGTAACAGGGGATAGAATCCGGATGTCCTTAGTTAATTGACAGGATTGCAGTATTGCAGGAGAAGCAGAGAACTTTTTGTGGATAGCACAAAAGTGATAAAAATTAATTTTTATCGATACTTCTAAATACTGTAATGCATTTTTTTTTTTGTTGGCAACTCTTTTGAAATTTCTCTTTGATGTCTAAAGTACTTTTCTAACAAAGTAATAAAAAAGTCAGTTTATACATTCTAGTATATACATATCATTCGAGTACACCCCACAATCACAGAACACACTCAAGTTGAGAGGTACAGTAAATAATAAATAAGACAACTCTTGTACAGAAAAGAACGGATATGACAGCGAGTATCCCTATCTGACGGACGGACAATAAGGGAGATCCCCGCCTACTAGGACAGTACCGCGCACCGTCTACCAGGCACAGCCAGACCAGGGGACAAGCAAAACTACTTTTTCATCCGTCCATTCTTGACCCAGTTACATCTCAGAGGTGTGTAACTCAAGTTGCAATAAAAACTCAACCTAAGTCCTAAAGGGCGACAAGTCCATAAACAAGGTCTTTAACATATTAGTGACATAATAGTGTAAAAAAATATTAACAGTCAAGTCAAATTTAGAAAAATTAAATAATTCTAAACATCAAAAAGACGCTTTCTCTGCGCTTTGGTCAGATATATTGTGCTTAATTGCCTTCCCCAAAGACAAAATTGCTCAAACTGCCCTTGACACAAAATGTCAATGACTTTAATTGAATTTAAAAATTCATCGCAAGTATCATTCATCACTCAATTAAGGTTTTTCTTTTGTACACCTCCCCTAACCAATTTAATGGCTTTTAGTAATTATAGTCCATTAGAGTCTCAACATATGTATCATACACCATCTATTATTAACCAGGCAATCGAGCTACTTAATTTGATTTCCTACATAGTGCGATAGGAAAATACTTATTTTTAATTATAAGTAATTAATTAATTACCCTCACTATATTTAATGGGATTGCTTTTATTATTAGCCAACTCAAATACTGTTTGTTAACTTATAACAAATTAGGAGTGTGTGTGTTTTACTCAGTTACGTTTACTGCTTACACCTTAGTCAGATAAGAATTGCTTTCCCCCTCCTTTAAACATATTTACATACTTCATATCATTAATTCTCATCAGCCTTCATACGTACACAATATGCCGTAGTTCAAAGCCCCCAGTCTACTCCAGAACACAAACCAGTGAAAAGTATACAGTACATCGCTTGAGGTTATGTCATTCCTCAATTTCAGTATGAAAATCAGTTGGATCATTTTTAAGACCGCTTTGTTTATTTTGGCTGACGATTCACTACCTCTAAGGGGACGATTTATTTTTTATTTTTTTTTTTTAAATTAAATAATTTTTATTAAGAAAAAATTACAATCTGCCTTTTTATTAGGCAATAAGTAATTGAGATAAATCTTATCATTCATACCATATTTACAATTCATCATTCACTCGCTCATTCATACAATATTTACAAACAGCCCAGAGGCCCCCCAAGTCCACAAGGTTGTCACCTCCCTCGCATGCGAAAGAGGAAGCGGAGTCTTGGGGAGTCCCCCACGCTCCTTCGTCAGCCGCGTCACTGGCTAAGAGCCAGCGGAGGCTGACCAAGAGCGCGAGAGCCACAGACGCTCAGGACATGATTAAAGAAACTGGCCATTGCCAGGACTCCCACTATCACTTAGTTATAGCAGGTCACGAGGCCACTGCCGTTTTAATCTCCGAGGAGGATTATAGGGGTGAGTGGTGCAGTGCAATGACATGGACGATTTAAAGGAAAAAATATAAGGTGGGAATACACCAGTTCTATCAGACCGGTCGTTAAATTTTAGCCATTAGACAGAGAGACATCCGAAAAGGAGGACCCCTCAATGGCTGCTAGGATTCAGCCAGAAACAGGAGCAGCGAAAACAATGAAAACAGACATTAGCTCTAAAGGCTGAGGGGGGGGGGCTGTCACCCACAGGCACCCCCCTCCAGGATATAGGATTTCAAAGTTACCACTCCTGCCACGCTGACATTCGCAGGCTCTTGGCTGTTCCGTACGGAGTATGTGTGTCAGTATAACGGCAGAATATTTAGGACTCAAGGCTTATAGTAATCGGTAAATCATTGTGACCAGCATGTCTTAGCTTTCAAATTGCGAATTATTATCTTTTTACAATGCGATTTATACTCAATGAAGTCGGTATCAAAATACAATATTTTTTATCAAAAATACCTAGATTTTTTTTTCAAAATGTCGAGTTGATTGCTCAACACGCACATATACTCAACACGCTCTTGAGGTACGGGGGGATGTGCTTTCGTTTCTTAGCCTGTATATACCATGTATGTATCTGTTCTGATATTGAGATTGTGAATTTAATGTGGGAGATATGGTAAGGCCCCTAATACTCGGATCAACTAATGAATATTAAATTGCGGAAGCCCCACCGGCCACCACACATTGTTGCCAAAACACCGAAAACGGGGGCTGGATACTTCTTATCTTAGCAATTAGTTGCTTAAAACTTGGTGTACAGTTTTTTTCTTTCGGATGCGGGCTTTGACTTCAATGTTTCATTGGAAAATAATTTCTTGGGGTAGTACAAAAACATGTTTTTAGTCGATAACTTGAGAATAAAAGTTTATAGAGTTTTTCAAGTTTCTTACACCGATTTCATATTGAAATGTTGTTAACCATTGTTGTTAGCCTTATTAACATCGATCCCCGTCCCATTTTTAAATATTGTGTTTCTTTGCTTAATAAATAATCCTCTCTACTTTTTAGGAGGTACAGTGGTCACCTTCTGCCAGAAATAAGGGCAGGGTAAGGCAGGAAGGGTGGGTAATCATATTGAGAGCCACGTAAACAAAAACATATTCAACAAGTAAATAGACCGTGCTTACATTTTGAAAAAGTGTTATTGTATAGCATAACAGTCTACCACCCCCAACCTGCGGGGACAATACTACCCTACTCCCGACCCTTATTTGTTTCTAAGCACAATTTTATGATACATGCGGGTCCTGTCCAGGCTATATGGGTAGGGCAGGAAGGGTGGGTAATCATATTGAGAGCTACGTACTCAGTCCTGCAGCTGATAGCCCAGGCAACAAAAGAAAAATAGAAAAAATAAATCATACAGTTCTGAATTTTGGTACAGTTTTTCATTGGAGTGTCCTGAACAACTATTAAAAGCAAATCTCTTTTGAGATAATATCCTCACAAGGATTGAATGTGTGTGATATGGAAGGTTATGGTGATTCAGTTTGTCTTATTGCGCTTTTTTCTGAATGAGGTCTTGTATAGGTTTTTCTGCAAGAAATATAATTCAGAATCTTCTTTATTATCATATTTTTCATTTAAAGTATATGAAAAAGATTTTAATGTTACCAACAATTGTCACGTCATTATCGTCAAAGAATGTCGAAGCTTCAAGGATTTTCAACAGAGATACTCTAAGAACCCACCCAAATTTTTAGCAATTAAAAAATATTGGATTAAGGGGGAAAAATACCATAACCATGATTTGTGTTTGTTTTTCGCTTCGAACAGATTGTACGCCGAGCTTCATTTTACACAGTCAATAAACAGCACATTGATAAAATATCACAAACGTATAGTTGAGTCACAATAATACAGGTACTTTCAAGTTAACCGGTGATTAAGTAAATCTCAATAGCATTAATGTTGAAGGTTATGAATGTGCAATAAAGATAAAAATTATGCTAACGACTGCACTATAGTGGTCGTAAGTGCACAGTTGAACGGGACCGCCCTGACTGCTGTCGGACACGAAGCCTGGAACTAAGGAGGCAAAGAGCAATAACAATGGCCTAATGGCCCACGCAGCTGTTCCAGAAAACCACTGGGCTTTTGGGGCCTTAGCACAAGCCTACCCTGCAGTCTTTGGAGATCGGTCTTTATAGAGTCATTAAACCCGACGTCGCGGTAGGTACCAGAGGTTTCTTATGTGGTCCAGTGGTTATAGGAACTTTGTTAAACAAATTCAAGTATACGATGTAACAGAATTAAGGGTTTCGTGTGACAAGAAAAAGTTGTAAACACAATTTTAATCACTTTTTATAATGTTAATCACTTGACACCAAAAGCCTAATTGATAGATAAAAGTGATTATTAGTGCAATGAACAGAACAAAATAAAACTCATCACCTCATGGACTAGATCCGTCAGTCCAAGAACAAAAAATTTAAACAATTTTTATAAAAATTGTTCTACAGATACACAATGTAGAGCGAGAAATAAAAAACATTCCTTCAAATTATAAAGGAAACATTTTTTTTTGGACGAATTGTAAATTACAGCCTTTGGGTGTATACTCTACTCAGAACAAAATTACATTCACTTTGTACTACGGTGCCCAACCCTTCGAGTCTTATCCAGGTATGCCGGTTGTTTTCGCACTTCCATCGATTACTGATTAAGGCTACCCATTTTCATTCATTTAAAAAAAAAAATTTAATAGAACTAATAATAAAATATGAAGTATAATATCTTCTATAAAGATTTTATTTGGAATATTTCTTTTCATAAAATGCTTTTAGAACTTACATAAGCAATACATTGTTTATACAATTTAAAAATTTGTGAATGTATAACGTTGCAGGGGCCATCCTTGATCCTCAAATATTGAATTAACATGACAATAAAGCCTTCTTATTTTAATTGCAGTTTGTGTACTGGGAATCTTGAAAATTTTAAAGTTCAAATATTCAATTTGATATTCTTATGGCCTATCTTCCATTGGCTTGATAAAATACAGGTATAAGCTTTTTCCTCTATTCAATATTTAATTACTTAATTAATAGCAGTTATAAATTAAGAGTAAGATTATGAGACAAATTTTTCATTCATAGCTTTATAGAAGATGATCTTCAACTCAAATCTTACGTTAATAGCGGTTCTATTCTATGCGGTTTGTTGGAGCGGTTAATACGGTTTGTTAGTAAAGAAAAACATTAAAAACAGTCACTTAGTTGTCGGTAATAATATTAAAGTGACTTAATTTTAAAAATGTCAAGTTCATCAAATATCTTAAGACTAGACAATGTTTAGTGTTTTCATCGCTTACCACTAGTACATACTTGCAGGGGAAAACAAATGAGGGATTATTTTCAAGCAACCCATTACATTAAGTGCAATTTTTGAAGTTTATCAGTCAAACTTCTAAAAGAAGCATCACTTGGCAAGTGAGATCGAGGTATCGTTATTTAAAACATTGGCTCTGAAATATGTGGATCAGAACTCGACAACAAGCCATCTTTTCTATAAAATGCTTTAAATAAACATCGAATAGTAGTGAAACGAAGTCTCAAACGACAGCTACATAATACTAACATTAACTTAAAAGAAAAGAGAAGAGAGGACTGGTCAAAGCATTAACCATGCAAAACAATTTGGAGAAACCCCGAAACACCAAGAATCTATTTATTTTTTTCTTCATAGCCAATTTAAATTTACAGATAATTATATACAATTATAGATCCTCAGGCGAATCTATTTACAAATTATTTTTTTATTTCATGTAGCATCACTACATTATATACAGGTTTTGTTATTTTATAGAAATTATATAATGAATAAACAAGTACAATGATATACATTATACGTGACTGGACTAAACTGACTAATAAAGGTGATGGGGCTCACCTTTTTGATCAAACTTAAAACTAACTTACATACTAATTCTTAACCTAATTTTTTCCCCGAAAGTCTGTTGCCATCGATGCGGGAGGTGTGGTACCCCACCACCAGTGTTAAGCATTGGGTTGGTCAGGTGCTGCAACGAGTCAAAAAACTTGACGTGTCTCTGGCGGATGAACTCACCCACCGACGGCACATTAAGCAACGGGTGCAGGTCAGCGTTCTTCAACCTCTCGAAAGAGGTATGTCGGACCACTTTTCGCATGATCCTATCCTGGAAGTGTTGGAGACATTTGGCTGTATTGTCAGTCAAGTGGGTAAATAGCGGGGCACCATACAGCAGAGCTGGCCGGAGGACACCTTTATAGTTCATCAGTTTGAGACGAAGCGACAGGTTTGGTGAAGTTATCAAGTGCGAAAGCCGGTAAGACCTCTGTCGTACTTTTTCTATTTTACAACCAAAATGAGTAGAGAAATGGAGATGCCTATCCATTTTTATTCCCAGATAGTACATTAAGAAAGCTGGTGAGTTCTCTTGCCCTCCTATACTATATGGTTTTGTCAAGGCTTTTTTCCCCTTTTGGAGGGAGAAGATTAAGCAGTCGGTCTTTTCGACCTTTACAATGACGTTTAACATGCCCAGTCTGTCACTGATTACGTTACAAACTAATTCGTCGGCTAAAGCGATTACCGTAGCTTTCTTATAGTTTGTCCCAACCATTTCAGATGTGTACATGCTGAAAAGAACCGCTCCTATAGGAACTCCACAAGTCAGAGGGAATGGGTACCCACCCGTACCCTCACCGGTCTGTTCTTCAAGAAAGAAAAAGCTGTCGGCACAGCATCCTGTGGGACACTGGAGTCTTAAGGTGCGTGCAGTCCAACGAGATCAGAGCAGTTTCTGTGTTCTTGTTGATACCGAGGGTGGCTTCCATCTGTACCTTAAAACAATTTACTTTGTCCATTTTTTTTTCCCCTCCCCCTTAGCGCTAAAATTTTTAAAATTATGGATAAGGGAAATTTTTTTTTTCCAATCCCCTTAAAAAAAATGAATACTTTGTACATTTTCATTTATATGTATAAGAATGATGGTAATGTATCTAAAATATCGAGAACAAAAGACGAACGAAACAAGAGCATAATCAGTACAAACTACAATCCTAATTGAAACAAATACGATGCGCAAGTTTGGTTTTTCGCCATCAGTATAACTGAGAAAACCAGCAATAATATTGAATTATGTAAATGAAGTTTTGTAAAGAGAGGAGAATATGTATGAGCCTGGAGCAGAGTAACTTTATTTTTTCATTATTTCAATTTTTAGTAGTTGTTTTTTTTATATTGTTACCGCATTTGCATCACAATGAAATGAAAAATACAGCCCTACAGTACATATCGTGCACTCCTACCTCACCCTCCTTGGACAGAGCTCATCTCCATATTTATTCAGTATACTATTTAGAACAATGGCCCTAAAGCTGAAGAATAAATATTTATGTAACTACGCATCATTTAATTAGGGAATATTTTTAGCAATTGTAAGCAGCACAAAATATTGACGTGGCAAGTGGGAGCATAATTATACTTAGGAGTTGTAATACACATTTTACTGACACTAGCCCCTAAATTGTTAAAATTGTAAATGGTAAGTGAACAATTACAAAATAAAATAAGGGAATGAAAAAGGGGAAGGGTCAGCTCTTTTTTATTAAGATCAAAGTCTATATTTATATCTAAAATTATTTCGAGGGATAACAGGACGAAAAAGTATGGTTGGAAATGGTTTTCGCATTTAAAGCCACGACAAATGTTCGGTGTGATGCAATCTGATATAAGGGACGCACCGACCACACATGATGAAACTCCGGAAGTTCTCTAACGGACTGAATAACGAATAATTTGTTTTTAAATCTAACTTTTCGCACAATTCCCCTGTTATTCTTTTCCCTATTTGCGTAGCTCTTGAAGTTGACAACGAACTGGAAAATGAACAGACCATCTGGCTGTTCAAGCCAGCTGGATCAAACAAACCCTACGTGTGCCGTTGACCCTTTGGTCACCAGGAGGTTCTGAGCACCGCCCGTATTTTTGTACGCAAATGCCATGGATGCACTAACGAACTGGGGTATCGCCTAAAAGAGCCCATTACAAAAATTAAATTTTTTAGAGTGAATGAGGCTAGTCATATGCCGGGAAATCAAATTCACAGTAAATACTTGGAGCTGTTAGTTGGTACTAATTTCCAGAGTTAACAAAGGTTTACATTGGCAAAACCCAAGATATTTCTTTAAAAAATCTACGTGACCAAAAATATAAATATTAAGAAATACGAAATGGTCATTGGCAAATATCACATTATATATTTTACTGTTCTACAGACGTTGAATCAGAACTTTACTGATCAAATTATATTAATTTAATCCACATTTTTATTTAACAGTAATCATGGAAATTAAACAATGGAAAAAGAATAAATTGATATGTAGTAGTGACTTATGATTTAACTAGAACCTTCGAAATGTTAAGTCGAAAAATTAGGTAGATCACACCTCAATCAAGATGAAAACTGTCCAGGCTGAAGTAGTTTCAATTTTAATGAACAAAATTAAACAAATTACTTAGTATTTAATTTTTGCTACACCAAAAAATTTCTGATTCATATACCGGTATTTCAGCTGGGGTGGTGGTTATTTATTACTAAAATTATTATTATAATTTTTTTCTCCGTGATTTTACAAGTTTTCTGCTTCTAGGAGTAAATTTACTATAAAAATGACAAAAAAAAACAAAAACATATTCAACAAGTAAATAGACCGTGCTTACATTTTGAAAAAGTGTTATTGTATAGCATAACAGTCTACCACCCCCAACCTGCGGGGACAATACTACCCTACTCCCGACCCTTATTTGTTTCTAAGCACAATTTTATGATACATGCGGGTCCTGTCCAGGCTATATGGGTAGGGCAGGAAGGGTGGGTAATCATATTGAGAGCTACGTACTCAGTCCTGCAGCTGATAGCCCAGGCAACAAAAGAAAAATAGAAAAAAATAAATCATACAGTTCTGAATTTTGGTACAGTTTTTCATTGGAGTGTCCTGAACAACTATTAAAAGCAAATCTCTTTTGAGATAATATCCTCACAAGGATTGAATGTGTGTGATATGGAAGGTTATGATGATTCAGTTTATCTTATTGCGCTTTTTTCTGAATGAGGTCTTGTATAGGTTTTTCTGCAAGAAATATAATACAAACACTTTTTTGTTTCAGCTTTGCCATTCCGCCTTTCTCAAACCAATAATCCCTTTTTCGCCAACACAGCAGCCATCATCCTCTACTTCATCTTCATAATTGAAACACACTGTTAATCGGCACTAGAAAGTGTTCAATTACTTTTGCGAAGTTTATAACCCAACTGAATGAAGCGGACTAACAATGGGCAGATGGTCAGCAACAATACGGTGGTACCTGAACTTCACAAAACCCCTTGGCGGGGCTTTCTAGCTTTCAAAGTTATTCACTATTTACGCTAGTTATTCACTATTTATTGCCAATAAATAATTGAAGAAATTTAATTATTATCATTCAACTCAAGTTTTAGAGGTAAAAAAAAGTGATGTTAGACATTTTTTAACAAAAACTAACATTTTATCCCCCTCTAATTCCCTACTACTGTCTCTATAGAAAAAATGAATAGAAGCTTTCTTATAGGAAATTTTGTGTTATTTAATTTTGTATAAGAAGAGCTTTTTGCTAAAGTTGATAGTTTCCGAGATATTTGATAAAACCCCCAAAAATTGTACCTTCAAACTGACCCCCCGCCCCCACACACCACTGGTAGGGACTTGTAACATTAATTTACAACCTAACATCTCTGAACAACGTATAATATAGAGCTCCAATGAAACAACTGTGCAAAAATCCAGAACTATATGATTTTTTTTTTCTAATTAGCGATTTTTGGCCTTCGTTCCATGGACTATAATGCCAAGTGGATCTTTTTATGGTGACATAAATATTCAATAACTTCAAAGCCAATTTATTAACAACATGATTTTTTTTAAGCAACATAACACAATCACTTGCGACATATTAGTAGGAGGTTTTATAGTTCAACCTATTTATAGTGCAACCTTCGGAAAGCGGAATCCATTTTCCAAAATAATGACAGATTCGTTCTTGATCTATATTATTCTGGTTGCCTTCTAGGTACAAAATAATGAAAAACACATTAATCTCCATTTGATATACGAATTACCTCAAATTAAAGCCTCCTCCTAAGGTTATGTAACTCCTGCGGTCCCCCGTCCGACATCAGGAGGTAATTTCCAGTGAACAAGGAACACTTCAAAGGTCCGACTCACTACCGCGAAGGGACAGAACTTTCCGACGGGAGATTGGAGAGGGAACTCAACTAACTGTCCGACGAGTTCGAGTTTGAGCCGTCTCAAAGGCTACAATGGCAACTTAACTCGTTACCGAATAGTATTACAACTAACTCACCTGTAACACCGTATGCGCTAAATGTTGCAGAGTCGCTGATCAGCACTGGGACCCAATGTTTATTTGCAAATGGATTACAATCCATGTATAGATGTCGATTCAATATGCCCATAGCAACATGGCACACTCTGATCAGCTCTGAGCTTCCTGCCACTTGTTGGAACAAACAGGATGTTGAGAAAATAGACGAAAGCCATTTATGAAAAAATCATTAATTCCGAACCTCGAAGCTCTTAGATAAGCAAATTTTCGTCTTCAGTGACTATAACGTAATAAACATTAGACTTTACACAATGAAGTAGGTAATATATGTCAAATTATAACGAATCACTTGAGATGAGACTAAAAAATACATAGCTGCAGTCAAATGGACATAACCACAAAAACACAGGTATGCTATGAAACCCACCCATTCCATGCCTCCAAAATAACCCAGTCGTAGAGTGAAGACTTGGGAGAAAACAAACATATTTTAAAGTTTTAATTGAGAAAATTATCATGTTACGTTTTTCACACCATCAATTGAGTAAGTAGCCGTGAGATTAGTGTATTGTTGTGTTTTTAAATATTTAATTATTTATTACTTCTGTGTCGAATTTGATTTTATTTTTATTTTAGTTAATTTCCAGGATGTTCCATTTCGGACAAGATATTAATGACAGAATTTGGTTCGTCTCCATATGGACAATTAAGATTTTCATCGGGTGACTTTTCATTTTAACAAACCTTAGATCTGTCGAAAATGTTGTTTTGAGAATAGATAAAGTATTGTGGAAAGAAGTTAGCTGTATTATTTAAAAACAACATAAAACATAGTAATTACATCATTAATCAACTCAATATGCTATTTTTTAATCATCAAGTGTTTTACGAAAAATTTAGCATATTTGTTTATAAAATTATATATAAGTTTAATTTACTGTATTTATACAGTTTTATGTATAGACGTATCAACCGTAAGGTTGTACATCCTTATTATAAAATATACCCTACCGTGAACCTATTCAACTTGACGTAAATTATGGGCACTGGTAGTGGTAATTTGATTACCAAAAGGGATTTGGTGAACATAAACAATTTCGTGGGCGGACAAAACTTTATTTATTGCAGATACAGCCCACAACCAACTCTTAGACACTTTAATTCCTTACGAAAAATAATATCGTGACACTTAGTCGCAGAAATCATACCGTTTTTACCCTTGTTCCCTTAACCTCCGTCAACGCTGGACAATAACTAATAGGAATAACAACCTGATAGGTTTAACTTCGCGAAACTCAGCATAACTATAATTTTAATTACTTTGACAAATTATCCTGTCACATGATAGTTTCAGAAGGCAACTAAACTATTTTCTGAGAGGATGTAACGAGAATCTTCCGTGGAACAGTATAATTACCTCCCTGTCGAATGTGGGACTGAAATACCGTATAAATAAGGGAATTTCGAAGTCCCGGTTACTTTATCTTCAGGTTCGTCACAATAAAGATAAAATGTTACGATATCTATTGTCCAATTAAATGCTGGTAACGTTACTTTCTGAGGGAAAAAGTAGTCTTTGGCATCTATATCGTTTTTCTTTGTTCTCTCTTTATTTTTTCCGGCGGAAAATAAACTTCTCAAGGGCCTGGTCATATTTATTATTATTAGCTGTTGTATGGAATCGAAATGGGGAACATTTGACAATTGTTGGTGAAGTTATTCCTTCTTACACCTTTTCTAGCCCTGTCGTGTGGCATAGCGGCACATAGTGGAGTGTTCTTAGGCAAACACAAGGAAAGAAGTATTAGAACAGAATAGAAAAAACTCTTTATTTTCTGGCCGGGGTCATGTCCCCTATGAATAATAAATAATAAGGTACAAGTAAATGAATTTTTGAATTACATATTCTCCTAGAGCCCGATCTTTAATGTGATGCCTTAACAATATGCTAAGATTTTTTTTTCATTATATAATAATCAATTTATTATTACTATTATTATTTAGGATGACTATTATTTTTAGCATCATCGGGACATCACATAGGTCTGCCATACTAAATATTAGAAAAACCTCACTCGGATAGAATGATCCGTGATAGTTCTTTTTAGCAGCTGAGGTCTCAGGTGTTCAATTTAAAAATGTGATCTACAATAATCTACACTGCTAACGGAGATTTTGAATCCAAGTTGTGATTATTTAATCGAAACTTGGAAGTTTTTTTATAAATATAAACTGATCTTACCAAAATAAACAAATCGTTTTTTAAGTTATCATTAGAAAATTCTACAAATGAAAAAAAAAATCACCGGTTTATTAAAAGCGACAACGATTCTAATGACAGTTTTGATGACTTTATTCCATTAAAGTTCGAAAACAAAATTACATATTATTAATCAAGGCGACGAAAAATTCAACATGACATCCTACGCATATGATAGAAAAATATTTATTTTTGTATTACGAGTAATTAAACAATTAATAACCCGCGATTATGTTTTATAGAGTTGAAAATATTGTTCGTGTCGTTGGGAAATCAAATGGAATCTCGATATTCAATTTCATGTTTGTAGGTCAAAGAAGGGTATCTATCATCTGACAGGCTCAAAAGTAAAAAATCGACTAAATCCTAAAATATATTAAATAACAAATGAAAACTCAATTTGTGAATGGTTCTGCCATAGATATAAATTTTAAAAAATTAACATTACTCATTTAAGAATAATAAAGAGTAAATTTTTATCATTCCAGCTTATTAACTTGTATTAATTTTCTTTGACTACTGCCGATCGATTGTAATTTTCGTTAATAAAATTAATTAATGACTATTAAATATTTTAATGCTGCAATACGAAAGATAAATCAAATATGGAAGCCAGAATTTCGTAACAACGTAATAAGAATGAAATCAAGAATAATTTCGAAAGATAAAAAACTGTTTATTTACAAATTATTAATTAACGGTGTATCAATTAAACATAACTACCTAATGTCTAAAATTAAATTTTTACTGAGCATTAAGTGTTGGTTTTAAGCTTCAATACTTTTTTCGGTCTTTTTTTGGGGGATAATGATTCACCCCTTTTTTCTATCTAAGCCTCCTTTCGCCCTCTCATTTGTAGGATGTAATGCTGCCGCGGCCACTGTGTATAGGGAAACTTTTAAGAATGCCAAAATTTCTTGTTTTTTTGGGGGGAGGCGTACGATAGCATTTATTAGATAAACTAAATGGTGCGCTGAACAATAAAATTTTGTTAAATACCCAGCGATAGTGTGCGGAATTCCAACATCATAATCCCTATAACTCGTAATGAAATGTCAGTAATTACACATGATATTCCTAAAATAATTGAAGAAACATTTTTTTTTAATTGCCTATTCCAAACAGGCTGCTTTGAACAGGTCTTTCGTCTATCTGCCCAGATGGATGTTTATTCCAGTCGTAAAAACAATTGAATCTCCTCGAGTTTTCTATAAATAATTAAAGTGTAGTAAGAAAAAAAAATAGCAAGGAAAGTTCGGACCGGGTTCTTGTTTCTTAAGCTTTTTCAAGGATCAGATCAGAACCTATTTAATATTTAAAGTTCTGATTAATTCCCGGTACATAAACATTAAAGACAGCAACCTGAAAAAGAATAAATATGATCTTCCAACAATGAGTGAGAACATTTGAATTTGCGTATTTGACGTTCATTGCAGCCAATTTCAATATTTTAGCTATTTACATTTTTTGAAAAGGCGGTTTTCAATCACTGGGTTGGTTTAACAAGCTAAATGATGAGTATAAGACAAAAAATGCACAGTAACTTTTTTACGATTATTTAATTTATTTTTAAAATCTGACTTGAAGGCCAATAATTATTTATATCTGAATATAATTTGCGTAAAAAAATTTACTAGGTAAAAATGTAATAGTTTAAGAATTAGCTAGTTCCACAAACTTAATACGTTGCTGACATTTTTGCTATTTGTAATTCTGCAAAGCTCATGCTGCATGCAAGCCGAAACTTAACAAAGAGGGCGATACCCTTGGCATTGATTCATTCTTCTCTTTGTACGAAGAAAGCAAACTTCACTCTATGTTATGAGTTGATAGATAACATAATTATGATAGATAAGAATATATATGTAGTTGTTTTTTTCCAGTTTTGTAACTTGTGACGTTTTTCTGTAGAGCAGTTCGCAGAAAACATAGATAAATATAAAAGAAAACATAGTACGGTATATCAAACAGAATTATAACTTACATTGAAATGGTTGAAATCCTGGGCACGCAAATATATTTAAATATAATTGTGTCTCATCCCACCAACACAGAACATTGACAATGGCAATCTAAAGTTATTTCTCTATCTAAGAGCACCTTTACTAAGAAGTAATAATGAGAAAACTCACAGAGAACTACGGCGAGTTGGCACACTGGTCTATGGAGCCACGGACCAAAAGGAGAACTACACACGAGTGTCACTCGGCTACTACTGAGGGTGAGGTGAGCCGAACATTCCCGATCGACTTCGGCAGCCTTCGCCCCCCTCATGGTCCAACCCAGTGCCAACCCCCCCACTCCCCCCCCCCCGCTATAATTTATTAAACCCGTATATCACCGGATTTATAACTTGTTTTCCCCTACTTCTTCTTCTTCCTAGACGATTTTTTATATTTATTTTTATTTTGTCGCCTTTGTTGTCTGAACTCTTCGCCGCTCCAGGCCGTTCCATTAGATTGTGAACCAGTGGGAGAGGGGGAGAGCCGTTAATGGCTATCGTGTTGGGGAGTAAGTGGCGAAACCGAAGCACCCCGGGGAACTCCCTTCTTGGGATAACTTGTCCCTAGGGAAAGATAACCAAGGAATGGAATATTATTTTTTCTTTTTATTTGTGGTTTCATGTCCGTATGTTTCTCAACTAGGAGCCGGAATCAACACACTTCATGAAACTGCAATTGAAAACATTTTTTATCGTTGTTCCAGGAATATATTTTGGTTACTGCCTTTAATGTGTCTTAAGCCAAACTATAGCTAATAAGCTCATAGCTTAAATCTTAAATCTCTAATGAGTTGAGACTTAAGAATTTTTAAAAATTAGCCAACCTTCCCCGACTTTTATCGCGTATTTTTTTCCCCTAACTCCTGATGTTGGCGCCTCGATTGAACCACGGACTCTTACCAGATTCCCTATTTATTTATTCCACAACTTTTTTTTTATTTATTTATTTATTATAACAATGCATCTAAACGTATTGAAATAATTATTTTCAACTTAACTAATCGCCACCTTGTAGACACACATTAAATTGATTCAGCATTCATTCAACCTTATAATGGCCCCTAATATTTGCATCCTGTTTAATATTCATATATAAGTATAGTTTATTTCTGATAAAGAAATATTTGCACACATTAATTGGTTAATATTTAAAAAAAAAAGGATTAATGAAAATTTTAATTTTACTCACCTGCTTTCTCCATTCCAGCTGATCTGAACATTCTGAAATGTAAGATATGTAGATTGCCATAAATGTCCTGCTTTTAATTAAGTTCAATATATTTTTTTTTGTTTAAATAAATTTAAAATATGTTCTACAACATTACTTCTGTGGTGATATGTACTTATAAATTTTACTACTTGGCATTGTCTAACTCTACTCAGAATCAATGATCATTGATTACTATTAATTGGAAAAATGTTCACATAACGATGAAATTATTAATGCTAACTTTGCTCAAATAATTTATTTTATTCATACTCAAAGAATTTTTTCCTCATATCCTTATATTACCTTTAAACGAATATTGGAACTATATGTCAGAGCTGGTTGTGGAGCTATTAATTTAAGAAATAAAACATCTTGCCCCTCCATAAAGCTTTTTGGCAAACTCCTTTCAACTGCCATAGTCATCATCAGGTGTTTATAATAATTAATTTTAATGAAAGATAGCAATTAATTAAATAATTTAAAAAACTAAAAGAATGATACTTGTGATTATATATCTGTGGCAGTTGTAAAAAAGTGGATAAGTTAAATTATCTAAGAAATTAGTTAACAGTACCTATAGGTCTCCTTTGTTGTGATTTATGTCATATGTTAGGTTGAGTCTGGTTCAGTTGCATGAGGAAGAATTCCCAATGTGAAGTTTAAGGCAGCTTGATTTTTTTTGATTAATTTTAGTAACTTGACTTGCCCATTTCAGGCAATGATATCAACATATCTACTTTTTCCCAACCGTTTTGTAAATATTTATGCACATAATTTTGTGTAATTTAATAATACATTTAAGAAAAACATATATATGTTTTTAATTACATAATTATCTCCAGAGACAATATACCTTTATATTTTTGACCTTCAATTCAAATAAAAACCAATCTTGTACAGGCCTCTGAAATGAGAATTTGGCATAATATTTATTTTTACATTAATTTTACTTATGTTATTACTATTCTGCTTGATGGATCTGAGACCTTGACAAAGAGGAAGCTACAGGCATATATTAATAGATGCGTACAGTTTATTTTGAGTTTAGCGGCTCAGAATATCAAATGAGGAGTTAAGAATTAAGGTAAACAGTTACGGCAAACAGGTCAAAGAGAAGTGAATGCGGAAATTGATGTGGACAAGTGGAAGTGGATTGGGCACATAGATAGCAGAAGAGTGTGAAGACCACTGTGGCTACCTGGAAGAGGTCTGCTCAGACAGAAGCAGAGCATCATGGATTAAGCTGATCAGAGTCTATATAACCATCAACAGAGAGATGTGGTGAGGATTCATCATGTCCTATGTTCCAACAGATAATACAGGAACTTGAGAACAACAAGAATCATCATGGAAACAAAAAATAAGTACATTAAATCATTTCTACAATCACCAACTTTCTCAAATCAACCCGGAGTGACAAGCAGAACTTTGCACTACCTAAAGGTCCTTACTCCTGAAACTGAACTAGTCAACATATACTTATATAAAAAAAAAATATATATATATATATACAAAATGACCATTAAATTCCTGTTAAGAAGCAAGATTATGAGGATAGAAAATAAAATTTTCTTTAATTAGAAATTAGTAATACACTGAAATCTGGAGTTGGAACATTGGAGAGAGAAACTGGTTGATAGTCACCCAATCAATGTGATGTAGCAACTTATGAATAGTAATGCAAACCCTAATTTTTCTTAATGTCCTATGGTGCTTTGTCAACCTTAACCAAATATACACAAATTTAGGAAGCGCTTTATTAATGATTTCAGAGCTCTTACATACCTTATACACACTTCCACTCACTCAATATTTTATGAGTTCACACCCATGCCAACATTTATTCTATATTTCTATATGCAAAACTGTAAATAAAGAAATTAATTTTAGTAGGCTTAACTATCTTGTTCACTAAGCAACAATATAATTATTAATAATTTCTCATTTTATAATCATTAACAAACAAATAAAATGAAATCAAAATTAATTTACTCAATTAAATTCTGAATGATTGTAGCATTACTTATAGGACTTCTTTTTTATTTGTAAGCACCATAACAATCATGGATGTTTTGCTGGGTGAAATTATCACATACGCTATATATAGCATTGGAATATGGGAGTTAACCCTCACAACATGTACCCCTAACAATATCTACTGAGATTGCATTAAATTAAATGTAAATTAAATTAAACTGAATCTTGGTTACTTTTGGCTCTGATAGTGTGGGAAGTTCGGGAATTGACTGTAAATAAATTCATGACCATATGACACTATTAATTATCCAGTGTATTTTTTTCAATACACAGCACCTTCTTTTGGAAGAGTTGTAACTGTTAATTATAGTGAAGAGCACTTAATGACTTAATGAAGACACACATAGAGGAAGATGTAAACAACTGTTCCCCATTCGCTGGAATTATTTATCTTGGGGGAACAGGAGTTATTAATTATAACAATAACAACCAACTATTTAGTTAATAGTATTGTTGAAAAAAAATGATAAATCCTGTTGGACTTGTCACTTACAATTTTCTTTTCATTTATTTATTATACGTTCCACCCAAGGGCTGCCTTATGTTGCAGCATGCCTCTCCCCCCTGTACTCCCAATTTTCTTTGTAGAGCTCCTTCCTGGCATGTCTTCCTTGATTACATTTTGTCCTAGATCGTCCTCTTATTCTTTTCCCTTCAAGCATCCAATCAAGTGCCTGTCTAGGAGACAATTTTAAACACACCACCTGCAAATTATTAATTGTTTATTAATAATAATGTTCTAATACACACATTACTATTACTTAAAACAGAAATAATACAATAATAATGATGAAATCACCAATTGAATACATGTTCATTAAATTAATTTTATTTAAGCATTTAAATGTTATTAATAGCAAAAATGTGGGAAATTTCAACAATGCCACAATTCGATGCATGTCATATTAAATATCATAATGCTAACAAAGAATTTATAAAATATAGAATGTCATCTCAATTAGTACTAATTATAACCAGCACAAATAACAATAAGTAACATGCTGAAAATAACAGTGATTAGTATTTAATACTAAACCATGTATGAAATGTAGAGTGTAGAAGTGTCAAAAGTATTTGTTTTTTTTTTGGACACTTGGAATCAGATTCATTCATTGACATACCTGGCCTATTCACTGTGACATATATGGCATATTCACTGTGGCATACATGAAAATGACCTTTCTGTTAAGCCCAACAGTCATATTAAAAAAAAAAATGTCCCCAAACATGTCGACTAGGTTGATGTCACAAAAAATTTAAATTTAAAATAAGTGTTTCACCAAGAAAATATGTGCAGTATGTATTAAATGTAGCAATGTAGCAAATTAAATTATTAAGCTTTATAGCTTGTTAAATATTAAATACAGATCAATAAAATTTCAGAATAAATTAAAGCTTTTAAGTATATCAATAAATGTAATAAATGTTAAATAGCATTTAAAGTTTCAATTAACATCTCCATATTAAAACCTGTATATGTAATATGCATATATAAATGACCTGTTATAATACTCCAATGATGAGAGTTCCAGATATAGAACGACACACTCTCAGAAATAGAAAATACACACATTTAAATTACTTTGTCAATAATAGGTAATACCAGTAGTTTTATTAAGCAACTGTTCTGAACTTTTTCATTGAATTTAACATTACCAATCAATACAAAGTTTAAAAAAATACTTAACATGTAACTCAGATACAGGAATATAATAGAAAAATGCATAGAATGCTTAAGTCAAAAAAGAGCCATGAAAATGGTAATCGAATCTTAACTGGGTAACTGGTTGTTGCCTACAACTTGGAAACTCATTTGCTCTCTCCTTATCTCCTACTTCACTTTAAACAATGTTTTTATTCTATTTTTTCAACACAAATTATCGATTACAAAATATCTCATTGGATTTGGTTGTGTTATAATCCCAAGGCTAAAGTAATTAAAATAAAGTCAGAAACTTAAATTGTAAATTGATATGGGCTGTTCAATAGAAAATTAATAGCTGCACTTGAATCCAGTTTTTACTTAGTTTTATTGTTAAAACTATCCACTTCTAAATAATAATACATTTTGTCTAAAAAAACATTGTAAAATATTCGTTATTTGATGTAGGTTTAACAATTTTCCTGCCTTGTGGATGAATAACCAAAGGGCTCCTAAATAAATCGCTAACAATTAAGTTGTGAATTATAATCTTGACGAAGAATGACTTACCATACTTATAGACCTGATCAGGAATGAGATTATTCATTTGTTGCAATAAACATCTAATTGATATAAACTTCTGAATTTTTCATTAGTAACTAGGAGGACAAACATTTATAGCAGCATGAAGTTTAGAAACTTTATTTTAGTTTATTTATAACTAAATGCTAGAAAACTAAAAACAATACAACCAATTCTGGAAACTTATTATACGACTGAAAAGCTTTTAAGGCTTTTAAGTGGAAAATGTAACATTGAAAATTGTAGTAAATTAGCCAGAACGGCTAAGAGACTAAGAATCTTGAGCTAGCGTCCTACGGTCTATGAATCAGCGTTGCCTATTACTAACTTTACTATCACCATATGAAAAATAGGTTATCTATTTATAGATTCTACAGCCTAATATGGGGAAGAATCTTGAAAATGTCCTGAATAACATGTAGTAAGTAACGCTAGAACAGCGAGGATTTCAGGCGTGCCGTAATTTCTTTGGACTACACAGCTAAGTGCTTTACCGACAGCTAAGCCATCGGAAACGTTCGCCCCATTTAGTACGCTGCTTTTTTCTTAACAACCGACCTATGATAGTGTAGATCAGTGATAACCTCTCTCTCACCCGGGCGTAATACCGTAAATTTCCTTGGTTGCCTTTTCAACATGTGCATGTGAGAAATTAGAAAAATGATCTGTTCGTCTTGAACTCACTGGGACAATGGATCAAAAGCCACACAAAAAAAAGGCGAAACTCGACAATTTATAATCAATTCCCCTGCTAACATAGTATGCAATTTTTATGATATACGTTAATAGTTCTTATTGTTCCAGTATGGAATTTGAATCCCATGCCTAGCATCATAGAGCTAAAAAAATATTATATTAAAAGAATCTTTTAATAAAAAAAATTTGATTTAGGGGTTGCATTAACTATAAAATCTTCAAAATTGATTTCTTCTATTTCTTTGGCTGCCTGACTTTTTACTTCGTGTTCTAATTGTGGTGTTTCTTTTTTGAACTAAAATTTAAAAGCTCTAACAGGTCTGAAAATGGCCAGGTATATTTCCATGTTGTTATCATTGCCTAATGTCATCTATAAACGTATAAGTGACGTCATAAATAAATTTGAGTCAGAAACATTGAGATCTCGGGCCGAAAGTTTCTGCATAAATTCATGTTGTCCCCGGTGCTCCACCATAGCCCCATTTAGAGTAACGAACAAACCACAATAGTTTATAACTTTATTTGTTTATTTGCAGTGTGGTCAAATAAATTTGGCAGACAGAATTCTGCAGATACTTCTATTATACTGGCATTGTCAAGGTGACGTTGTTTTTTCCCTTTAAAAACTTTATCATTATTACTGCCAAGGAACAATTTACTGAATTAGATCTTTTGTAGCTCTCCTGACTACTTTATACTAATATTTTGTTTGTATAAGAGGTCGTATGCAGCGTCAGGATCAAAATCTTTTTCGTTCCTTTGCGTTTTTTTAGAAAGTATGAGCATAGTCCAGAAGTGTTTTATTAGAAAATGAAGCTCGAAGTTGTTGGATCCTTCTTGTTCTGCTACTGCATTGTTCATTTTTTTTTCGTAGATCTACCCCAGCAAGAGGAATCGAATGAAGATGTAGAGTTTCAATCTGAGAAGGAAACAACATTTTGCCGGAAGCCGTGATAAAATTTTCTCTGATAATTTTGACTTAATAAGGATGTTGTGGCCACCTCTTAATTAGGAATAATTAGAAGTTCCCATCTTCTTGTATCAGAAAATATGTACCTATGTTTCATTATGTTTAATAAAGGTTATGACGTCAGTGAGAGTGGGGGGAGGAGCTAGTGGGGGAAACAGCCGCAGGGGCCCATCCCCACCACGGCTGGCCCCATATATAAGCACCGCGATCAGACCGAATTAGCACAAGGCGATTCTTCGCCGGTGTCAGGGAAACCGAGCACCAGGGCACGACGGGATACAAACAGTGCTGCTCAAGCAAATGCCGAGGACAGGGATAGTACAACTCGCAAACTTATACAACTCTTGTATAAGATTGCGGTACTTTCCTGACACTTGGAAAAAAGTCATCTTGTTTACATTACTCAAGCCAGCAAAGAGTGGAGACAATTAGGCCCAATACCGCGAGATCAGTTTGCTACCGCAGATGGGGAAAATTTTTGAGGAAATTGTATTGAATTATCACAATAATTACTGCTCGGAAAACGACATCATTCCGCCAAAACAGACTGGATTTCAATCCAGTATGAGCGCAGAGCATCCCCTTCTGAAGGTACACTCAGAAGCTAGCCATAACTCTAGCTAGCCACGGCTATGATTTTTCACGAGGAGAAAAATGTAAATCCAAATTTATTTTTTTTTTTTTTTTTTGTTCATTGTTTTACTTATTAATAAAGAGGTTATGAAATAAAAAAAAAAGAATTAGCATAACGAACAGGACTGTCACTTGGAACACTACTCTCTCCTCTCTCTCTGCACTGGCGCCTGCTGCTCTACTTAAGCCATGGTCTATTCATTCAACTACCTCTGCATGTCTCTCTCCTAACCCCACTATGTTTTAGTCCGGCCTTGTCAGATCCCACACCTTCCTAGTGGGAATCTCTGTCTTCGTCACTCACATATCTAAGCCCGACAATGGAATACTGTTTTTACTCTGTGTTGACAATATGGTAGATATATTTTCATAATGGGTGCTAAAATTTGAAAAATATGTTCATGGGGCAAAGGCCGGAACTCATTCGAATGTGAAGAAAGATTGGCTCTGATCAAAAAGCACTTCACATAAAACGCTCTTCGAAATTCTATACTATTTAAACATTTAGTGGAAAATAAATACGCTTCTAGTAGGAAAAGCGAGCTATTTAAAGGACAGAACGAGGGATTGTACTCAAATTATTCATATGCAATCATATACTGTAAATAAATTACAAATCAATGATAGCTACAGCCAAATAAATGCTATAGCCTTTTATTTTCTAACTTTTGATTTGAAGATAAAATAATTAAAATGTGCAGTGAAGTGAGAGGGAAAGAGATAACACTGGCTGGAAAATCGCATGTTCAAACCTGATTAATTCTACTCTAGGAGGAAATTGAGGGACTGTAGTAGGAAGGGTGCATAAGGGAGGGAGACAAATGAATTACCAACCCCCTCCCCCCCCCACGAAGATGCTCAATTTACTCACCCTAAAATACTCAATTTCCTCTTCCTTCAACGTAATAAAAGGCAGAGGGCTATTATTAAAAAAAATAATAATTCTAGAATATAAACGGAACCAGAATTAAAAAAAAAATCATATATTAAGACAGAACTACGATGTCAAAAATAAAACTTTAGTATACATAAGTAAGTCAATGAAGTAACAATTAAAGTAAATGAGTAAAGTTTTGATTTCAATTGTTTTTGTTTTTTTAAACCCTGGCAATTCGGTCACTTTACGTCTGGCAGCCCAATATAATGATGCCCTTAGAGTCCATTGATGATACTTCTGGAATCCTGCAATGCAGTGCTCCCAGGCCCTGTGTGGCGTCTTTAAAATGACGCTTTAAATTGTTTTGATGTTATTTTGAAGGCAGTAAAAACCATAGTAGAATGTAAATGAGGTATGCTAATGAGCTCATAGAATTATACTTAACCTTCAAAACAAGCCTAAATATTGATGTCTGTTAAAACTACAGTGACACTCCCAGTTTCTGAAAGTCGTAACTACTGATCTATATACTAACTGAATGGATAGACATTATACTCCTTATGCCATCGGGAGAAGTCAATTACAACCAGTGATTATTTTTACAAAACGATGTTCCACTTCCACTGCGATCTTCAGACAAAAGTAGAAGTCCTCACTCAAAATTCCTCTCAACAGTACAACTTTACATGCATTTCAATTGGTCTTCATTGGCACCTCTTAGCTCGTTAGAGTACATCCGTTGCAAGGCAATGAGGAATTGAGCGGTTCAGTAGTTAGCCGTGGACAGACTGCAATCGATAGGCAACACAATGGACACACACATATGTGGAAGGAGGATTGAAAGAAGGTAGGCAGGACGACCCCAGGCCCATGGGAACAGTCTATTTAAATATTTCAAGGAACAAGACCGCCTGGAGCCCCGCATAATTCATGTCTCCTGTAGGACCCTCGTCTTCCTGGCTCCCGATAAGGCCCCCCTCCCTACCACCGCAAAGCCTTATTATTATTCCTGTGTCATTTATATTTCTAAGTAGGATCTGGGATATGGGACCATGTAAAAGGTCCAAGTAATATCTCCTCTGCCCTAACGGGCGTCCGGCAGGAAATCACTGCACAGGCTAGTGCAGCGGAGAGTACGATGACCTTACGAGCATTGCAGTATGTATTATTTGCCAGACTATTGAGCTCCAGTCTCTCTAAAACATTCTATTTGCAGTTCTTACAAACATTCTTTTCGATACAAACAAAGAGGCAATAATTTTCGCAGGCTTGATCATGCCCGGAACGTTGAATGTATAAGATATGTGGTAAATAAAAAGATTGTTTTGGACAGACTGTGGCTTAAACAATACAAAAAAAGTTTTTTTTAGTACTAATTCTCATCTTTTAAACTACAAAAATAAATATAACTAGGCTTCCTACTGGATCAACTAGAAATTTTTTTTTTTTATTGCACTAGATGTCTCGACAGTGTTTTAGTTTCTATTACCATCCTCGAACTAACACAAGCTAGAAGTAGGAAAAGAGTAGTATTAACGATTAGTACGAAGTTATGTCCACGCAGTTGCGAGAAATGAAATACAACTAACCACAGAGGAGCAACTTTAACTAATAAACGTAAGGTGGGAAGCGTTAATTTACGAAGATAGTGATTTACCATTGACTGGGGTGGAGTCTTCGTTGGAAAGATTCCAAAACTGTTGGCCGGACCGCAATGCGGTTTAGGAGCGGCTCAAAACCGTTTTGTCTGGCCCCTCTTCGTAGTCAGAAAACACCGAAATCGTTCAGACGCTAAAGCGTTTTTAATTGAAAGCAGGCTAGATCATTCGCTGGACTGGCTGATTTTAACAAATCTCCTACTCAATACACTTATTTTTTTGGAAAAATGTTCATTAGCATCCACATTCACCATTGTGAAGGCATTCATATAGGCATTCCTTATGAAACTACAGATAGAAGCTAGTCAAAATTTAAACCAAAACGCTATGATTACGCTAGACTGCACGCAGACCTTTGACTCGGTGTCCGACGGGAATCTGTGTCGAATGCTCTGCGACCGGGAATGCCTAGAGCATCTCTATTCAATTCTGGCTAGTTTCCTGAAAAACCGATCGCTGAGGGTAGGTGATAGCTTATCCAAAGCTGTGCCACTGGCCTGTGGAGTGCCCCAAGGAGCCGTCCTATCCCCTGTACTTTTCAACGTATATACGTCTGAAATTGTTGGAGCCCGGTACAAAAACAAAACATTTGCTGCTTTCGCTGACGCCGTCGCGGTGTACAGTAGCAGCATGAGCGCCAAGTTAGCTCTTAAACAGGCTTAAATAGCCTGTAATCAGATCAGTGAGAAATCGGGGAAACTCAACTATCTCTGTAAACGCGAGTAAGATTGACTGCGCAATTTTCTCATTCCAAAAGGGAAAAAGTCCACTGCCTACTACATACACTGTAGGAACGCAGCAAAACTCTGCAGCAAACAGCCTCGTATATCTGGGCATTGAAATGGACCGTCACCTCCGTTTCAGTGGCCATTTTACCAGGAAGTTAAAAGAAACACGCAGGAAGTCTTACCGGCTTTTACATTTAATGACTTCACCCAATTCGTCACTGCGCCTTAAGCTCATGATATATAAGAATATTCATGCCTGCTCTGCTGTACAGTGTACCACTTTTTAGTCATTTGACTGAAGCAACAGCGAGGCTGCTTCAACAATTTCAAAACGGCATACTTATGAAAGTGGTCAGACATACTATATTCCAGCAGCGGAGAAACAGTGAGATTCATGAGGTTTTTGAGCTGCCTACGATGGATGAATTCATTCGCCGTAGACATATCAAATTCTTCGATCGCTACAGTACCTTAGCGGCCCAGTCGGAAAAGTCTGCTCGTGGTCAAAAGTCCAGCAAAGAAAGACTTATTATTATGACTTGTTCTAATGCATCAGGATCACACAAGTTAAAATTAGTTGTTGTTGAGAAGGCAAAAAACCTCAGTATTTTAAAGGAACATAAATTAGAAGCCTTTCTTGCGAATCTTGGATGAATCAAACTATTTTGATGTTATGGTTTAAAGATAAGTTCGTACCTTCAGTGCGTCAGCACTTGAAAGAGAAAGGACTCCCTCATAGATCTGTTCTTTTGCTCGAAAATGCTCCCTCCCATCCTGCAGAATCAACAACTGAAGATGGATAAATTTTTGTTTCTTACCTTCCTGCGAACATAGTAGCATTGATGCAGCCAATCAGTATATAAAATAACCAAAGATCAAGGGGTTATTTTTGAGTTTGAAACTGAGGTATAATAGAGTATGCCTTTGATTTTTACTCGAAGAAAACAGTAACAACGAGTTAATTAATGATTTTTTTTTAAAATGGACTATAAACGACGCTGTTTTTGCGATATGTTAGACTTGGTCAAATTTACTGTGAACAACTTTACAACTTTCATGGGAGAAAATATTAGACCAGGAAAATTTAACTTAAGAATCTGAAGAAAAAGAAGAGGAAACTGACGCTTATCTCATCATTGTCTCAGCTCTCCTAGATTTCATTAATGTTGACCGAGATGATATAATCAATTGGCTGGAAAGTGATAAAAATTAAGAGGGGTACGAAATATGAACAATAATGACAGGCTATCAGCCTCTTCGTAGATGGACGACAGAAGCGGCAGTGATGAAGATGAATGTGAAGGTTCGATTATTGTCATTGAAAGGAAAAAAATAAAACACAATGAAGCGTTAGAGGCCATAGAAGTTTTGCTGAAGTATTTGAACAGGAGAAAGCAGATTACAAGAAAATCGTCACTACCCGGGAAAAGAGGACATAAATTATAAAAAAAAATAAAACACAAAAAATAGAAATGATTTTTCCGTAAATAAAAATAATGTATATACATAAATAAAATTGTAGGTTTCATATGTATAATTGAATGAGTACTTTTTGTTACTAATAATGTAATATTTTCTACACATTTCCTCCTAATTAACCTTTTGATTAATGTATTAATTTTTTTCATTCGCTTATCCGTGAACTTAGATTTTTCGTAGAGCCCTCCCCATCATTACCCCGGATAATTGAGGTTCCACTGGATCTGGCAAACGTTTGACTTTACGCCGAAAAAGTTTAAAATCTACATTTAACTCTCTATACAACAATTCCTTAAAAAGATTCTATAATTTGTGTATCATTTTAAACCTAGGAAATAATCACTTACAGATTATTAGTAAACATTCAAATATGTATTTTTGAGGTCGTTTCGTTCTATGGATGAAAAAATTGTAAACATGATTAAGTTATACATTGACTTTTCAATCGGATACAAACCCTTATTGAAGTATCAATGAGAACTTATTTAAGAAATAGTTTATTAATTGTCAATTAATTAAGAAAATGTTGGACTGATGCTTCCTAGCTAAAACCGTTTGAATTCAGTCGGTGTCGTTGACTTATGTCGGTTAGTTATTGGTGTAGCCACCATGAAAATACTAATTATTTGAAAATTTTATTTAGTACCAATCATTTCACTCACTGTAGCACTTTCTATTTAATTTATCTGTAATTTTTTTTATAAAACCAATTTTTTTCAACGTACATATAACGGGAAAAAGTCATTTGGCTCCAGTCAACTGATAATAATAGTGTTGGTAACAGTACTAAGGGAGTTGTTCGCGGTTTCACTGAGTGAATGTTTTTGTTTCAATATTTATTGTATTAATATTTTATTTAATAATGCCACCTAAGAAGAGAGAAAAGGAAAACGAACCCCCGAATAAGAATAGTAAAAATGAGAACAATAACAATGGTGATCACGAACAGTTTTTACAAGCTTTTGAAAGTAAGTCCTTTTTAAATATTCATGTAAGTTTTTCCAAGAAAGCTTTCTTTTTTTAAGTTTTTAATTTTATATATTTAATGTATAATTTTGACGTGTGAAAATATTCACAATTTTCTACATAAAATACATAACCTATTTATTGGGTTTTTACATTTACACTTTTAAATACATGGAATTAAACATGATTCTTTGTACTTCACTCAATAGTAATAACTCTGAAATCAATTTGATAATGTTTTAAATATATTTGATGTTTAAAATGTGAATCCTCTCTTATTTTATATTGTGTTTTTCAGAGCCGACACAAATTTATAGGTACTTAAGGACTCGGCATATGATTAAGGTATGCTATTGCTTGGCTTACTGGCAGTTTATTGTTTGAAGTATTCATCATGAATAATTTTGCATCTATGTTTCAGCCCATATTTTTACTTCGAACCTTGCTGTACATGAAACACAGGATGTCAAGAAATCATAAACGTCGAAAAAGTTTTAAAGTTGATTCTATGTTGCAGACTATTACAAACAGGTAAGCTTATTTATCTATTTCGCAGTTTGTTTTTTCTACCAACTCAAATTCTAACAAGTTAAATGTCATTACAATAATAAAATCCAGCAATGTGTCTTTAGTTATCAGAATGGTTTGATTTGACAAGTATAATTTACAATCTTAAATGATTATTAATGCATTATTATTTATAGCCATTGATATACTTATTTATTAGCCTTATCAATTTGTTTAAATCTTTGAAGCATAAACATTTGAATTAAATTGGCCTTTGTTATTTGTTAGCCATGTCATTATGCCGGTTTCTCATTTATAAATACCCATTCTACATTTATAATTAAAACTTAATAATATTCCATTATTTGGATTAAACATGCAAACCTTTGCAATGCAAAAATTCATGACCTCTCTGACGGTATGTCAGTCTGTCATCCTCATTATCTGATGCAGGTTCTGAAAACTTTACTTTGATACCTATTTAATACTTCAAAATAATGTACAATATAGTAAACAAGTAATAACAAACAATTTCTCAATGAAGAAGCTGTTCTGATCGCCCCTTCAGAGAGTCTATTTAACAACACTTGCTATGTTTACCCCTTAGCGATTGAGAAAGAGGAGGCTCTATCAGGATTGGTTTGCCTGCTACAATGACCAATTTAAACAATAATTTACAATGTAATTCATACATACATTATTATAAGCAGCGATTAGAAGCTCTCTGCGCAAAAGAATATCAAATGGAAAGAAAATTTACGGTATGACTTGATATTAAAATCCAGGTCATGCATAACCTATATACTAATCTCTGCTACATATAAGGGCACTTTTCATGTACTGTAAAACTTTCTAAAAGGTATCAGTGAAATTTGTGGTGAATCAGGGTGGGAAAATAGTAAAGAAGAAAAAGTGAATTTAATACTTTTTCTTCTTTTGAATCTTCTTTCCTTATTTCTTACATCTGTAGCTAAGAGGAAGTCTTGCTCACCACCCTCCCCATATGATCAAATCATAGAACTCTTAGGACATCAAGCATTTAGCTTTCTAGCCTTAATTGATAGTTCCTTAGAAGATTCCTGTACTTGGATGTTACTCTCCTTTTTCATGGCTTGATGTACAGAGCCCAAAATTCATGAAGTTAATATGCTTTGGAAACCATCATTTTCACTATTTGACTAATGTATGGTTTGTTGATGAATCCTCTGTTCAAGGCATGAAATGTTCTTTCTGTGACAGCTTCTCTGGACTCTAATCTTGTCTTTGAAATTCCATTAACGCTTATCATAGCTCAGAGCTATTGCTGATATAATAACCACTAGCAGCATTTAGTTACAAATGAAATTCTTGATTTTACATAATAACTGAACAGAATCAGATTGAAAATGTATCGTTGTCATGACACTCATAGTCTTGGAAGTAGAGTTGGTTGTGCTCATATTAAATTTCTAATTTTATGGAAACCATTTTTTATACTTCTATCTAAAGACTTAACTTTATCTAATCAGAATTTTAGTACACCCAGTTGGCAAAGCAAGTTATCTATAATGGGATTGTTTTATTCTTTTCATTTGGAGACTTTTCTATTTTTTAATTACTCTAATAAAATCTATGAGGTTGCCAATTAGTAAATTTTGGAGTTAAGCTCCCTAAGCAGAGAGGATTTCAGTGAGTAAGACTCTAAATCCTGCGTGTATTTTCATTAAATGTTTTGAGTCTGATTGCTGTAGACTGCTAAGCTTTATTACTTATATTATTTAACATGATAGGTATAATTAGATATTTGTTTTAAATAAATATACCAAGATTTAGTATCAAAAACAGTAATTTCCACATTTTGGCAACTCTCAGTATCTCAAGTCTTTTTCCTTATAACTAACTGACTTTTATGAAATAGCTTCAGAATTTGACATCAAAACGACACTAAAAAAACCTTTGATTTATTAGGTAAAAAAATGATTTTAGGATTAAAGCAAGGCATTACAGGTTTATCACTTCTTGATTATTTTATTTTTTATTTTTTTTGAAAAGAACATTGCTGGATTTGATACTAATTCCCCCTCATATGCCAGTTTTAATTTTAATTTTTTTATCATTTGTAGATTGCAGCCTCAACAACCTATTACAGGATTTTTAACATTAACATTTTTAGGATTTTATAATAAATCAAGTAAGTAAAAACTTGTTTTATTTAGTTGTGAATACCAAATTATAATTATTGAATTATTAGCATTGAGAAATAAGATAAGCAGATGTTTCTATTACTTTATAAAAATATTACCATTGTAAAAAAAGTTGTTATTAGTTGAACTTCTAAAGCTGGCGGGAGATCTGAGGTTTCTCACTGTTAACTCACGGTCTTGTTTGTACTTCTAGAGCTTATTTGGCGACCATCACTTAATCTCACTGAGTATTGAGGGAGCCTAAAATATGTTCTATTTTTATCGTTACTATTAAAATACTTACATCAATATACATATCTAAAAAATAATGGTAGCTTGCACCTTCATGACTGGATTGTTTTTGTCTCTAATATTGTACGCAAACAAATTTTGGCTTCAAATGTTTTTATATGAAGCTCCAATATTGCATGGCAGTCACATCACCCCAAAAGCTTTAGAGTTTTAGTCACTTGAAATTGCCTGGGTATAGTTTATGCCTAATTATGATTAACTGTCCAAACTGTGGCATTGGTATAAAAGAAACAATGTAAATGATCTTCTAAGGTACATTATCATAATTAATTTTTCATTATTAAAGTTTTAAAAGTCAATAAACCTTTTTCACTTTTGAATTTACATCAAACAATTTGTACTTCAACATATCTATAAATTTTAGCTTCTTCTAATTGTGATTTGTATATAGGTCTGTTATTTATTGCTTTGTTGGCATAAATTATGGTCAGTTCAAATGTAAACTTCATGCCTATTGATAAATGACTCAGTAAATAGCCATAGTGCCGATAATCCAACATAGATATTGAAATAATATTTTATTTGGTAAATTTGTTATCTAAAAATATGTGTATTTTAATTATAAATATTAAGCTGAATTCAAGGTTAAGATCAATTTTGAAAAAAATCTTTGTCAAGCAATTCCCAGCAATCTTACGAAAAGGATATCTGGGATTTGTGTATTGCTTATCAGGGTGGTTTTCCCACTACGGAGTAGGCAGGCCTTGTCTTGTCTTTTGCCTGAAGCACCAGTGCTTTATGTTTCAGAAAACCACCAGTCTTCTGAACCAGTTATGCGGTATACTTTTGACCTATGGGTCTGAACTCCTTTAGGCAAAGAAAAAATATTAATGTTAATTTTCTTCTAACTCAACTTTTGTTTTCAATTAATCTTTAAAAGTCTATCTTCTCAAGGCATATATATTTTAATAAGTTCAGTGTATCTACTAATTTATCGACTAATGATCTATATAACTATTACACATTGTTTGTGTTACAGGTCAAGGGCAAGAAGATCCAGTGAAGGTCGAGACGCTGCTATTGAAAGTATGCCACAAAAAGAGAAAGGATGTTTCATGCCCAGTACTAACTGTACGAACTATTTTTTACTATCCAAATACATTAATAAAATTCTTTATTACCTTTTTTTTAAATAACTAAGCCATGCGTGCACCTGCTGCCAAACTGTAAGAAAACACTTAATTAAGGATTATTTTTTTTGTAATATTGATAATTCACTATTATCTCCCTTTCAGAATATTTATATATGTCTGGTCAGAATCCATTCTCATATGTAACTTACTTGGGTATTGAATTGTGTAGTGGGAGCATTCAATGAACCCTAGGTGAATAGGTGATTAGTCCCTAAGTAAGTTTAATGTGTTATTTGGTTTGGTCTTCCCTCCATCATTTATATAAAAAAAGTCAAGTTATGCCCTTGTATATATATTAGATAATTGAAAAATAATTACAAATGCTGTATGATTATTCTTGTACATTGATGGCTATAAAATGTAGGATAATCCCGAAACCTCGTTGATATTAAAATTAAAAATGTATTCACTAAAAAATATTGGTCACTCTAAGAGACAGTTTCCAGGTTCCCAAATCTACGAATGTCTTCTGTAGAACTTTAAAAAAGTAAAAACTTGGTTTTCTATTTATTCTTTGTTATCACTTTTTAATTTAGTTTGAATATAAATAAGTTGATGAATTTGTTAGGAATCAAAAGAAAGATGTTATATATTCTTCAATTTTGCATTTGCTCAGCTTTTCAACATACTTAGTTTGTCTGCATCAGGTCCCTTATCCTGATGGCCTGCATATACTGGTTTGGAAGTAAGATTTTAACAGTTTAACTATGTTGGTGGACTGAAAGTCTATTAAACCGTTATAATTTTACTTCTATCTTCAGACCATCTCACGTAAAGGGGTAATAATAGCAGGACCGAAGGTCTTCTATAAATTTGATGAAAATCTAAAATCAGTCTTCAATCTTACCAGATTCCCAAAAAAATACATTCACAGCTAACTATGACCCAACAGAGTTTTTAGAGTTGTGTTTTGATTGTACAATTATTAGTTAATATGGTATATAAAGAAACTACATGTATATAATAAATGATGCACTTCTCAATTTTTCAGGTTTCGCTAGGAACGAGCTATGTTCCACTCAATCCTTCTGAAGAATTCCCACCCCCTAAAGCTCCAACTGTATCAGTTCCTACGGAATGTTTTTCATTATCCGGACAATTAGTGAAATCCTACCACCTTCTCCTCAGGGTATCTACTATGTCCTCAAATATATCAGTTCTATCATCCATCAATGAAGATTCTAGTAAGCACTTATAAAGTTGTAATCTTTAAAAAATCAATCAGTGGTTTAATTTATCTATATTTTCACTTGGTTCTGTTGATTAATCTGTTTTTATTAGTAGCTAAATTGTGTTATTCTACTTGGCCCAGGACTTTCACGAGTAAAGAAAACTCTTGCTGAAACAATTGTTTTTGTGCCCCATAGTATTTTTTGTAATGCTCAAAATATTTTATAATAGTATTCGTAATATACATAAAACATTGATTTTGAATGGAAAGTGAGGGAGGAGGGGGGAGTCGCTCCCCCCAACATTTTTTTTTTTGTAATAAGCAGAAATTGTGCCAAATTTGTTGTGAATTTGACAATAAATAGAAATTAAAGAGTGTATGATATAAAATATACTAGAGTCCCGCTATCCATTGCCAATGAATCTACATGATTTTCAAGAAACAACACATCAAAAGAAAACACTATTGTAACTATACATAATTCTATATTTATAACTTTGATAATCCATTTTATATTGCATTTTCCAATTGAAAGGTTGATCCACTTTAATTATTAACCTTCAACTTATTAATTTTATCAATCAATCAATTTTAAAATGGTTCAGATCTGGACTTTTCTTACTGCCAAAATTAAAGACGTCTTATGAAATAAACAATAAAATACTTGCCATGTTACCAGAGTATACACACAGAATAAAACCTACCCGTATCATAGTAAATGGTAGACAATTTCACATCAGGCTTTCTAAAGTCACTTGATATAGCGACATTGCCGCCCTATATTTTTCTATTTTAAAGTTGGATCGCCAATAATTTTACTGCAGAACCTCTACTCGCCAACACTTTGCAGCACCACAATGCCGCGCGTTAATAAGATGCTGGGTAATGAAATTGATTGACAGGAATATCTCAACTGGAAAGGTAGAGGGGTGAAATGGTTTTTATCCCACGAATATCACTTATTCCGATAGATCTCCCTATATTGAACTAATATTGATATGATCAAACTTCTCACCTTAAATTACGTATTAAACTATTAATTTATCAGCTTTATCCATTGCAAATGCAGGAGTGGTGAGCTAAGTAAAACCACAGAACATTGTTTATTCTTAAAAGGACTCAGCAAGCGTTAATTGGCTTCATGTGACATAAGTCGGTTACATTACAGCATAATTACAAATTGACTTAGAGCTCAACTTGTCGATTGTTAATAATTATTTTTTAAAGTAATAGATGATGTTATTATATAGAACTTATAATGCTAATATATAATTATATAGGATTCTGATGAACAATAGCAAAATAAATAATTCAAAACTTAACAATTAAGCTTATTAATACAAAAATGTGGTAAAGAGCTCCACATATAACCGACCATAGAACACTATATTTATTTTCTTGAGTATGTTTATAAGGACTAATAATAAATTAACAGACATGTATTTATCATAATTATAATAATTAAATGTTCAACATCCGTGTTTCAGAAGAACCTGTTATAAAGAAAAGGAAGGTCAATAAGTCAAGTGAAGATGACAAGCCTGTTCAATTTGGTACTGAAGTAATAATTTATGATAAACAAAACCGTTGTCTCCTAACTGACGGTGAATATGAATTCCTACTTGAAAAGCTCGATGGTTCAAACACAAAAATTAATCATTCATTGTCAACTTGGGAAGACATCACTTTTGAAAGAGAGGTATTTTTCTTAAAAAATCTTTTTACATTGTTATGGTGTATTCAGGTCATATTAAATTGCCAAGATTTGCTTTGCCTCAAAGGGTACAAGGAATTTCATCTGTCCAATTAATGATCTAATCGATTTGAATTTTTTAATTGTATATTTAGCAACACCTGGATTGTGCATATTATAGCTATGATATGTATAACAAAGAACCTGTTTTGCTAACTTTTTTTTTTTTAAGATTTATTATTTCCAATATTTACATGTTTGCTCAGAAGTTTAAATTTTTAACATGTTACATGATTGGTTTTGAATTTCATATGCAGACTAGCACTACATATTTTTTATACTACTAATGTATTGTATATAAAGGGGGGATTGAACATCAAGAAAAACCTACATAATAACAAGTAAAATTGATAATACATGAATTACTTAAATGATAAATTTAACAAAGTCTGTGCTATTCTATTAATTGAGGTTCTATGTGTTTTTAGGTGTATATCACTCATTTTTAAGCTTGTACGTAGTTCATCGGTGTTTTCATATACAATTTATCATGACCTTAAAGTGATTTAGAAGATTTATCAAATACAATGATATATTTTGTTTTAGATTCAGGAACAGCACGTGGAATCTTTCCAGGACATGGCTAGTGGCCCAACAATAAAAATCAGGCTGCAGTGGTCCCGCGAGCAAGTAACTCCTGTCATCGATAGGCCACTTCCCATCATTCCCATTTGTAACTCCGAACTATCTAAAGATAACAATAATAAAGCTGGTAAGAAAATGTCTAATTTGATAGCAATTCATTCATCTCAACAATATAAAGCTTGACTAATTATATTTGATCTCTAGGGATGGAAATTGCTAAGCAGTTGGATGGCCCATCGGTGGTTTACCACTTCCTCTATAATGGCAACATGAAACAACAAACAGAAACAGCCCCTGACTTGCAGTGTGCTTGGTGTTCAATCGATTGCAAAACTTTGTATTCTCTTTTGAAACATTTGAAGTTATGTCATCCCAGATTCAATGTAACATATATTGTAAGTACTATTGATATTATACTTATCCAAAGTCATTGTGATATGCTCATGCACATGCATTAGTCATAATTTTTCTTCATTTCTTGTCTAACCTAGCAATATTATTATTAATAATCCGATCAGTGAAATGTCAATAATTATTAGCTTTAAGAGACAAATTCTCTTAGTGGATCTTATTAATTCTCTGAATACATCAAAAATAAAGATATTTTTTCAAAGCTGACTACAATCTAGTAATTTCTTTATAAAAATCTAAAAATTATTTTGCTTCGGGTTTATTAGTTACCTGCAGTTTTTCATAGTATTAATTGTAACAATGTTAAATGCAGGGCGGGATACGGATTGACATTTCTGTGAATGACGGTTATGATGGTAGCTCCTGGCGGCAAAGTGGAGGTCCTATTAGAGGTACTGGTCCCACCAAGAGACCAACTGTCTCTCACATCATTGTATGCCGTCCAAAGAGATCTCCACCGCACCTGTCGGAGTTCATGGACACCCAGGAGGCCGAGAGCCAGAGGCCTTACATAACAGGTCACAATAGGTGAGTTCATCCTTAATTTTGAAGCCATTAAGTTAGCAATAGACAAGTAAAGATATAAAAGCTTTACGAATAGGGAGTGAGGATTTGTTATTTGTTTTGTATATAACATCAGGAAAGGGAGAAATATGACGTTTAACGAGGACAAATAATGAATATATCAATTCTTCAACAGAATAAATATTGGCATTAAGTAGATCATATTCTGGAATGTATGTTTTGTTTTTTTTTGTTTATTGCTTTATAATAAAACCTCTAGGAAACTATTTTCCGCTTTGGAAATTTTATTTCTTAAATTGCGGTAAACCATACAGCCCCTCACTGTACTCTTCCATTAACCTTCCCACAATCCTTAACGATATATTTGAGATAATACTAAACGTTTTTTTCCTCTTTTTGAATTGCAATATTTTCTCCCTTTCACTTTGTGTTCTTTTCCAATATTCCACTGTACAGCAAGGACTTTGCCTGTTCGACCTCATTTTCTTTGCCCTTGAGATATGGTGAAATCTGTATCCCCCATATCTTATAAAGAATTAACGAACATTTTTATTTTATATTAATGGTGAATTTGTAGTTTTGTTGATAATTACCACAGGTAGGTGGTGTAATACATCTTCAGAAAAAGAAAAATATTTTAAGTACAATAGGTGTATTATAAGTAAGCAATATGGACAACTTTATAATTAAGGGATTGGAGATGTTAATGAAGAATATTCAGTCCAATTTGTGACTGGCAACTGAGCCTTAGTAGCAATTATTCCCTGAGACAAACAGATTAACTAGCCAGATGCTAGAGCCTTGGCATATGAATATGTTTATTTTATAATTAAACAATTTAAGAGAAATCTGCACTTGAAATATGAAAATATGAACACCAATTTTTTTTCACCTAGTTCATTTTTCTTTATATATATATAATAAGGGCTGGTATATGGCAAATAAATAGGGACTCTGTTTCCCCCACTTTCACGGTTTCATCTCAAGCTGAATAACAATGGGACACTTGCTTGCTTCATGCGGAAGAAATGCCACCTCTTGGGTGAATGTGGATGGTACAAACTTTTGATAATGAAAGCTGACCTGGAGGTTGCCTAGAGGAGCAATGTTGGTGTTGGTCATTGAAAACCACAGTGAGTTATTAATTAGTAACGTGCTATAGCTGGTCGCCAATTTATGTGATACCATCTCATATTTAGAGCCAATTAATTTCAATATCCTGGTTCTGTTGAATGTACTTAAGAAGTAAATTTAATGGTCAAGACCAAGTGGTTATAAGTGTTTATATATATCATCAACCAGTAATATTTTGTGTAGTGTAATAAGGTTGTGTTGGTGGAGATTAGTTGTTAAATCTATCGTGCATATTCCCAAGTGTTGTGTTCATCATTTTCTAAAGCTGTGTTGTTGTTTTTTAGCTTGTGAGTTTACAATACAAAATGCATTTTCCTTTCTGTATTTTATCTACTTCGGTCCTGTTAACATTGCATAAAATGTCAGAAAATGTTCAATAAAAGAAAAAAATTAATTAATAAAAGAGTTTGATCAATCTACATTGAATAAAAAAGATTTTGCACCCAAGAAGATAAGTGTGTCAAGTTTACGTACAATATAAAAAAAGAATGAATTGGTTTCTGCCCATGAAAAGCTGGAAACCATTCTAAAAAATTGGTTCTTCCCGGCCAGGAGCTCTAACATCCCGATAAGTGGCCTAATTTTGCAAGAAAGGGCCCGGCAAGTGGCAAGCACTTGTGGATCATAGACTTTACCAATTCAACTAGATGGCTTAGTAGGTTTAAGAACAGGCACTTGATCAATTATTAACAAATTTGTGGTTAGTATATTTCAGTGAACCCTGATTTAACAACCACCGACTCAGAATAAAATTTTGACTCCAACATCTTTACATAATTTGGTTGTTTTTTTTCAAGCTGATGCCGATAAATCTTTGGTTTTAGAACCCAATAAATGCCATGGGGGGGGATTAAGCAAAGAACGATTAGCATTCCTTTTTTTCTTGAATATGACAGGAACTGACAAGAAAAAGCCGCTTGTAATCGGAAAATATTCAAAGCCACGTTGCGTTAAAATGTGAAAATCCTTCCCTGCGTTTCAATCTCGTGCATGGATGACTGGTGATCGATTTATACAATGGCATCATGATTGAGACAACGTATTGAAAGACCAGAAAATACTTTTACTCATCGACAATTGTGCTGCGCATCTAAAAGGGGGAAATCTAAAAAACTTTAAGTTGTTTTTCTGCCGCCCAAGTTGTTTGATCATAGATGAATGATGGAAGTTGGCAAGATCTTTTAATAGAAAAAAGATTGCCCGAATTAGAAGGATTTGATGACTTAGCCATGTATAATATAATAGTAATCTAATGTTTGTAATTATTTAATTTGTATGTTTAAATATATATTTTTTAATCTTACAGATATGTCCTGTTTATATATTTGTAGACAGTTATCTATCCATTTATCTATTATATATGTACATATTTCATTTTGATATAAATATTTTCCATTTTTTTCCGATAATAATGTTTTCCCGACTATGTAGCGCTATTTTTCTTTGGTCCCTAGAAGAGTGTTATTACAAAGTTTTACTGTATTGTGTTTTTTATTTTTTCTCAACCACATTTATTCATATTAACGTTCCATTCTGCCAAAAGATGAACCTAATAAGAGGTACCTTTAGAGTGTTTAATTATTAATTGAGGATATTGAATAAATGCTTTTATTTTATTTTTTTGCCACAATATACCTTTGGTGAACAAAAGGTAGACATCATTATCAATCCAAATCAAACCTATTTTCTTTTTGTTTATTAATTTCCACAGTAATACAAATATTAAAAGGGTTGAATGTTTAATGTCGCTGGTGCCTACAAGGCTCATAGCCTGCCAGCGTCATAACTCCCTTCGACGCATGGTTCTACAGTATCTAAGTGAGTGGTAGTCAGTGTTTAATTAATTTAACCCTTACTTTTACAACTGTATAGCCAAGCCCCAATTAAATATCCCATCCTTGAGAGCAAGCTCTATTACTTTGATATATTTATGGATGTGACTGGGTTTGGGATCCTGGTTTGCAGTTCTGATTTAATTCCATTGTGACAGAATATTTAAATTACTTTCTAGTTGAATCTGGTGTTTTTAGTGTATTGGTGCTCCCTCTCCTTTTTACAATGGGCATTCCTACTAATTCTGATATCTTTCTAGTTTCCTTTACCTGATGGATGATACAGTGGTTTTCTTCAGACCCAGAAACATTATGATAAAATCCCAATTCAGACTGAGTGCTTTTGTATTCAATCATGTCAATAGTCATGAATTCTTTGTTAACAAATATAACCAACCTTCCATGCTCACATTCTCTCAAGATTTTTAAAATTATCTTAGCCTTCACCCATCCCTACAATCTATTTCTTTTTTATATATAAATATTTTCATTATAGTTCCTTATTGATAATTTTTGAAACAGTTGAATTGAGACAGTCTCTGCTAGTTATTTTCTGTAAAAACAAAATAATAAGCTCATTAACAATATCAAAATTTTCACTTAAAGTAATATAAGATGGTTCACAATTGATATCTTCTTGACTATACCAAGTATGAAAACTCTAGAAAATTTTGTTGGAGCTGTTCATATCTACTAATCATCTTAAAATCTATTCAGGGAATTTTATATTTTTGAAATGAAATAGATAGTAAAAATGAGTCCTGATACAGAAAAGTTTACTGATGATTTTTAAATTAGTATGAGTGCATGAAATAATTGGAGATAGATTTGATAAAAACTTACCAATAAGTATTGTAATTTAAACTTCAGTATGAAAAATTCTCGGAAATAAATGTTTAGATTGTATCACCATACGACCACTTGCCTTCCCATCTACCCTAAAGAGTTGGAGATAGATTCTGAAGATGAAACAGATCCCCGTTGGCTTCAAAAGAAGACTATGATGATGATTGATGAATTCACTGATGTAAATGAAGGTGAAAAAGAATTGATGAAAATGTGGAACCTTCACATTATGAAACACGGGTACGGGTAAATTGAATTTTAGTATATTTTTATTAATTCATTTTATTATTTACAATTTATTTTTTCATTAATCAAAACCTTGTCCTATGGACATTTTTTCCAGTTTTGTCGGGGACTGTCAGATCCCACTTGCCTGCTCCATGTTCCTCCAGGAAAAGGGAAAAGAATTACTTAAGAAGAATTTATATAAAAATTTTGTCCTTCATATGAGTACTTTATTCGACTTTGGCTTAGTGTCTCCTGTAACAGTTTTCACTGTGATGCAAAGACTACAAGAGATTATTCAATCTGATGACGAGATAAATAAGTACGTTTTGTTTCTAACATTAGGACTGTATGTAGAGATAAATGCATTATTTTATGTTCACATCAGGCTGTTTTGTTATATTGTATACTGCATATTAAAAAATGAAAATGTATTGTTTCCTAATTGCAACTAATTTCATAGATCCTTTGATAACTGTAGCTTTTATATTTTCATATTATATTCTATAATTTTGTATAAAACTCTTAAAGGTTATTTAAATGTCATTCACTTGAAACAATTGAACCAATTTTAGTTTAATTTGAAACAAACTATTGGCTGGAATTCTTGGGTGGTTATAGCCTATTTTATATATGCTAATAGAATATCAATGTTTATTATGTCTCAAAATTAAGAAACATGTGATTCATCACATTCTTAAAGTCCAGTTTTTTAAGGGATGTGATATTTATGAGGGTACCTGTATTTTAAAGTCTACAGATTTAACAAATAAGATGATTTAGATTATTTATTTTTCAAATTTAGATTGTTTTTATAAAATTATATTTCATTGAGTTTAGACAAAAAAAACTTGGTTTCTGTAGATGTCAGTTGCATCCAATCACAAAATCCATGCAACTTATTAATTATAATTATTTTACAGGGTACTTCAGGAGAGCTGGGCTACTCAGCGGGAGCATTGGAATCCTATTGAGCAAGCTCCTAAGGTAGATTCTAACTCTTCTCCTTCCTGCCAAGTCCAGGATAACTCTGGCCAAAGTCGCCGCAAGCCAACTGAAGAACGGGGAAAACGTAGGAGAGGTCGCAGATTGTCCAATGGAAAACCTGAACTCCGCAGTAAGGATACTGCAAAAGAGACGTCAAACAAGAAGACTGCTCCTTAGTATCGACATGTCATTAGGGAAATTACTCTGTCTTTATGGTTCAGTTGAAGGGATTGCCCTATGGTAGTCCACTAGTCGTTATTTTCCTGTCATTTAATTTTTCAGTTAAATTTTCATGATTGATGCGTTCAAATTTATTAAAAGTATTTGGCTCATCAATGTAATTATGCATATTTATAAGACTATTAATAGTTTTATAACCTTGGTTCATAATTATTGACTTTATTGCCAAAGCTCATTTAAATTATTAAGTTTTCTTTTTGTCATTTTTTTTATTTATGTTGATTGAATGAAGAATAAGTTAGATAGTTACAGTGAATGGTTTTGAATAAATGGAAAAGAAATAGTTTTGTAAACTAATGTCATTCCTAAACAGCAAGCTTAATATTAATTAAACTGTGATGATAAGGGAAAATAAACTTAATTAGTCTTTTTAATTATCTTGATTCATCTGGAAAATGAAGATGAAGGTATAATTTTATCTTAAAGATATATAATCGAACTATAATTACTATAATAGTAATAATTGTGATTTCATAATTGGCGGAATTAAATGTACAACTTGTTATTGATTATAATATAATTAAAGACTTTTTCGACTGGATCTAATACTCATATCATTATTATTTTGCTTTTATGAAGTTGTCAAAACCTTAAGAGTACAAATAATTGCCATTTTAGCCAATAGTTTATGGTAAATTTTGGAACATGAAATGAAATGTTATTCTGATATTTATTTAATTTATAATCTGATCTTAGTTATTGTTATTATTCTAAGCATTTATTAAATCAATTTATTGTTTTTAAAATTTGTTCTTATGCTATTGTTTTCTTTTAACTTTATTTTATGGTGTAACCATGGAAATATTTTACAACTTTCTTTCCTCAATTTTTATTTATATATAAATTTGAAAGCCATTAAAAATGGTGCAGAGATTTTCAGAACTGAAATGGTAATTTGGAAAATTTTATTAAAAGACTTCTTAAAAAAATTGTATATTTTTAAACATCACAAATTTCTGTATTTGTGATAAGTGAGATATTTATTTTTTTTTTTAAATCCTAGTTCTAAAGGACCTGTTCTAACTTTATATTTTTGATCTCTACATTTTCACCATATTTTCCTTTTTTTTTAACACTGCCTTTTTTTAAATTTGATCATCAGCTGCATAAATTTAATGTTGTGATCATATTTGGTTGGATTGGTTCTTTGTAAATATTATCTCACTTAATTTCATAAGAACTAGTAACATTTAAAATGATAAAACATAGTGCCTTTGTATTTAATATATTTTGTAATCGGGCGTTTGTTGAGAGTTAGGGAAATATTGATTAAGTTATAATGACGAATTGTTCAGTAATAATAAATTGGCTCGTCTGTTAATTAAAAAAAAAATAATAAATAACAATGTATTCTTTTTCATTACTTTTATCTTTTAATCCTTATAGGTTTAGTCATTTCATCCTTTACCTTAATAAAAGGCTTTCTATTAGAGTACTGTAGAAAAACTTTTATATTTCTCTATGTTACCATATGTTGGCTTACTTAGTTTTGTTTTGTTTTTTATTGCCACTGTGTTATCTTTATCTATTTTATACCTTATGTGTTTAAACACAATTTTTTTAGAGATTCGTGCGAATCGTTTTTGTTGTATTGTAGGGGGTTTTGAAGAGGAATAAAATATTTATATTACATTTATTTATTAATTCCTGGTTTCTTATTGTCAATCATGTTACTTTAAGTTTTCAGCAATTGAATAATTTTTGTCTCGACCAATTAGAAAAAATTCTTTGATGTCAATTAATTTGTTGACGGGCATTGCAGGGTCTCTTATTTGCAGCTCTCGGTTCAAATCAAACTATAGAGAACAGTGCCATTAATTTTGTCTTGCCCTAAATTAGTTTCAAATTTTTTTGTTTACATCAGGCTAATTATTTTCAAAATAATTCAAGACATTTTAACATTTAATGCACCCAGCAAACACAATCTGCTACATGGAAAACTGCTGGTATGGCCAAGTCAAGAGAATGAGAGGTTTGCTGGCCAAAAATACGGAATTGATACATGAAAGATGGATGCATGGTCTGAAAGAAGTAATGGTGGTAAATGCTAAAACAAGACCCGCATGGCAGGCTGGAATGTGGGGTTACGATAAATGATTATATGTAATACAAAATTCATTAATATATATTGCCTCAATTTCCCTTTATTTAATAATTTTTTTAGATGAAATGACACAAGAAAAGTATCTGTTTTGACAAATATTCGTTAATGTACTTAAAACCTTTTATTTCAGGTTGGTTATTTATTTTCAATTATAAATGAAATATATTTACTGTGTTGTCATCCTGCAGCATTCACCAGATAGTTGATGTTCTTTGAACAGTTATTACATAGATAGAAAACATTATTTCAGGACCAAGTCCCCTATGAATAATAATAAATCAGAAAAATGAATTCTGCCAAAAAAGAAATAATATTAATATCTTTATTATATGGGACCATGTCCCTTAAATACAAACATTTATTTGATATAAACTTGGTTCTTTGACACAGGTCCTTACTAAAATTTACAATCTGCAAAGAAAGAAAAAAATATATACAAACACATATTTATCAAAATTAAAAGAAATGTAAACTGAAACAAAAAATGTGTGCGTGTAGATAACACACTAATTCATAATTGAGTGTTCAATGTAAATAAATAAATGTGTTAAATGCATACACACCTAGATTTATACATAAAAACTAAAAATTAATTATTAAGTAGGTATACTACTTGCTAAAGCATAATAGTGTTATAAGCTACATAATATAATAAGAATGAAATAAAAACCAACCCTCTAACATTAGCACTTTGAAACTACTATTCATTTGTTTGTGGTAGCAAATAATCTTGATTTGAACGCATTTAATGAAGGGGAAGGGAGTTCCAGAAAAATATTGTGATTATGATGAAGGAACTGTATTTAGCATTCTATGGTGGTATGAAGATTATTGGTTAAGCAAGAAGGTATTGATTTGTAGAGGGATGTATTTGTGGCATTAGTATGGAGCTAGTCATTTGAATTGAGAATAAATGGGGATCATTCCAGAATCTCTAGGGCAAATCGGTGGGGATCTGTGTAACTACTTTTTTCCAAGAAATAAAACACGACAAAGTTAAATAAATTGTAAACCACAGTTAAGAAATAAAAAAATATTTAAAACCATTCCAGTAAATAAATTCAAAGATGAAAAGTCAGAAAAATACATTATTAAATTAAAGCAAAACCTTGACATTAATACGTGTCAGATATAAATGTCCAACATAATGAAGATGCTACCCAAATATCTGGACATATACCGTGAAAAAAAAAATAGCCTAACAGTATGAGTAAATGAATATTTCCTAAGACATCAAGTGTTGCCTGTCTGGATGGTGCGGTTTTGGAATAGAAGGATTTTTTTTTAATAATGACTGGGAGGAAATCTGACGTATATTAGAGGGAGATAATTATATAATATATAATAGGGAGATAAAGAGAGTGGTGGAGCAAGCAGTCGAAAAAGAAGAAAGGAATAGTGGAATGCTGCAGTTGAACAGTGGAAGGGATATAAAGATCAAAGTCCCTTCTCTTGTACTTTGGAAGTAGACTAAGGAAATGTAGGATATTGTGTAAATAAGGAGGGTGATTAGAATTCATTGTTTGAAAAATGTATGAATCAAGGCAAGGAAGTATTGTCCATGGAAGGAGGGAAACAGCTACCCCAACTAGAGGTAGTGATGGGACCGGTGCGGAGTCCTGAAGTCAAATCTAATGAAGCAGTTCATGATTTGTGCTTATCCCTGAGTCCTATAGAGAGACAACCACATAACTCACAGTCATAGCCGAAATGAGAGTATAGCGACCGCTAACTATATATGTAAATTACACTACACTCTGGTTCATAATGTATATTAATAGAAATGCAAATCTATGTAACTTCTGGTAATAAATTATAGAGAGGTCGGAAGTCGTAGACAAGTAACTCAAAGGGTACGGCAATAAACCTACGCGAATTAGCCACCTGACTGCCATAAAACCCGAAAGCAAGGACACTTACCCCTATTATAATAGACCTTGAGTCACTTCCCTTGGTCATAAAAGCATGCTAGGAACCCTTTTGGACCCATGGGATAATAACCTTGCTATAGGTGGTCAAATAACCCAAGGGGGTGAGGCCCTAGCAGCCATATAAAACACACCCTTATACCCCAACGGTCATAAAACTAAAAGGAAGTGACTACCTGTGTATCGTAAAACTTACTCCGGGCAGACAGACCCAGCCTTCCACGAGGGAGGGGGTTATCATATTTATATCAGTAAATTTCACTCTTCACTCCCACTCTGTCTCTTAGCTTTATAGCCGCACAACTTATCACTTACCCCAGGGCCACCTGGCCCTGGTGGGCTCACTCTGTTTACTAGTCTCCACAGCCGATTACCTCGCGATATGCCAGGGCCTCGGGAGTAAGCCCCCATCAGCCTTCCGCTAATCGACTCTCGCTATGCTACACCTATACGACGGCACTTTGCCTCACAGCCTATAGCAGACCCCTGACGACTTGTACTTATTACGCTGCCGATCTCTCGCCCGAACTCTGAAAACTGGTCTTATTCTTTATGAACCTCTGAACCTCATCCTGAACACAGTGTCTTGTCGGGACACATCCCTATCAATAAATGGAGTCAGATATTAACGCCTACATGGAACATGGTCCATGTTATTAACTACAGCAAACCGACAATTGTTGACCTCCGACAATTGTTCACCTTTTCCGACAATTGTTCAACCATATCCCGACAGAGAGAAGCAACAAGGAGGATGTGTAGACTGAGGGAGGAGAAGGCAAGAGTAATGAAATAGTTTAAGATTACCTATTTATATGTAATTCATCAATACGTAAATGGCACTGTACTTTGCCATGGCCTCTTAAATCCTTCTAATATATATTTCAATGAAATCTATTTAATTCAAAATACCACTTCAATACATGAGAAAGTAATCAGCTTACATTTTATTTGAATTGTAGAAAAATCTAAATACAATAGTTTGATAATAAGATTTAATAAAATACCTATTTCTATTTTAATATCATTTAATTCAATCCGCCTATAATTCCTAGATAAAACATTTGAATGATATAACCCATCTGCTTTTTAAAATATTTTTAAACAGTACAAATTCTGAAAAATCTCTGAAACTTTCTTGATGGAAAGGATTCAAAAGAGTGTGCCATAGTAATCAAACTGATATGAAAAAGTATAATTTTTTAATGAATAATAAATTTTAAAGAAAAACAGTTTTTTTTAAGAGATGGACAGTTAATGAAACAATACATTTTTTTTACAAACAATTAAATTCTGTGGGTTGTATTTTCCTTAAAACAATTTATTACAAGAAAGTTCATTTTATTATAGTTTTAATTTTTCAATCTAGCATACATAGTTGAGAGAGGAAGCCATATTTTAGACCAATTACAATGACTATTTTAAGTGTTTTCAATGATTCTATTATAACTTCAGGTATTAAAATCTTTTCGAGAATAGCATTTGAAATATAAACCAAACTAAATTTCATATAAGACCATCTATCAGCTATTGGAGAAAAATGTTATTCCCACTTAGAATAGAAACAGCTGTTACCATAGCCCTTAAAATTAATTCATTTGATGCACAATGTTGGCGCATGAATTTCAACTGGTTGTCACTCTGGGGTATGTATCATTATTAAAATTTTGCTTATTAATACTTAATACTTCTTAAGTATTAGTACTTGATACTTAGTATTACTTATTAATACTTCTCAGCTTCTTTAATAGTATATTTTTTTTTTAATTGGTCAGGATATTCACAAACTTCAGTATTCATTAGTTTGGAAGAAAAAGCTTTGGGGCTTATCAAGATGGGGCATTGCTTCCTTTTTGTAACTTGCATCTCTTATTATTATTAGATCCTCTCAATAGAATAATCCACCTTGGATGCAGAGTGTTAAGCCATGAATCCACAATGATAGCTAAGATTAATTATCAATAGATGGAAAAGTTTTGCTAATAACCACTATCTATTTATTAAACCCACTCAAATTTATTTCAAATAATAATCCCTTGATTCTAGTTTGTAACTAAATCATTTATTCATATTTAGCAACACATGATGAAATTGTTTAAAAAAGAAATCACATGAAATTTAATTATTCAAAAATTATATTTTTAAGTTAATAGGTAATATCTAAAATTATAATTGAATTTCATACCTTACTTTATGCCACATAATCCTATTAAAAGTTAAAATTATTTTAAAGTAAACAGGCTATAATCACATGGCAAAACTAATCTTCTCAGTAATTAGGAATGACATAGTTGTTCAAGATCCTATGATCTTTAAATTCTAAAATAAAAATCACTAAAATAATATATTTTTAAATTAAAAATGCCTAAGAAACACCACAAGAAATATAAGAAACAAAATCGTTCAAAGAAAGAATCAGTTATAGAAGAATTCAAAAGATTAGGTATATTTGGCATATAATTTTTGAATAAATTTGCTGTCCCCAAGTATTTAAAAAATCATCCTTTAGAGATCACGGAGAAAAAAGAGTCCAAAGAGAGAGAATTCCTGATCAAGGATGATGATATGTACAGGAAGAGATATCTCAAACGATGTGCTAGCGAAAACAGCTTGAAGATAAATGCAGGTGTGGATAAAAAAACTTTGGCAGTTTAGGATCTTTAATTCCAGTAAAGCTTTATTGGTATAAAGTAATTTTTAATGAATTATTTACTTTACGATGTTTTATATTTTTTTCAATTAAATTTCCCATTAATAAAGACAACTAATAGTAACTGTTCCATTAGCTTTTACTTTTTATTGAAATATTTCAATCATTGACCAATTAATTACACAAATAAATGCTTTGTAAACTTTTAATAAAACCGCTGACATAATATATATATATATATATATATATATATACAATTAATCAGAATTTGAAGATTATTAATATGATACCCTTCTCAATATAGTTGGAAAATATTCACTTTATAAATATTTTTTTTTTTTTATTGCATGTCAACCTCAAGGGTCATTTGATGCCTGTGATTCAAATCTTAATTACTAAGTAGTTGATCAATGGTCATCCATTGTTTTTCATTCAGCTGATTTAATTTTTAGCATCAAATGGAACTACTATGCAAATATCATAGTATAAAAGAAAGATAAGTTGAGTAAAAATTCCAAACAAAAATTTTAATGACTTTTTTAATTGTTTAAAAAGGCTAAATACAAATTTTATACTGTTATTCAGGTCCTTAAATAAAACAATTAAATGTATTTTGCCTGTTAGGGTCATTTGATGCTAAAATAAAATCAGCTTCATGTAGAATAATTAATTGGTTATTATTCAATTAATAACATTTTATCATTATTAGAATAATTAGTAATAAATAAATAGATATATTTGTACCATATTGAGTAAGATATCAAGATCTCAACGTCCTGATAAATAATATATAAAATGTGTTGGGGTTTAAGTGTACTATAATTATGAAAAGTCATTAAAACTTCCATCGAAGGTGTTGTTTGAAATTATCTTTACTTGATGCACCAGAGGTGGTAAAAATAAAAGGGACATTATAAAAAATAATGAAGGGTGAATTATTAATCAATACTTGAAATAAAAAATAAATATTTTCCTATCAAATTAAATATCTTAAATTCATGATTAATAATATGTACTTTGGGTTGGGGCTTTAATGGACTAGTACTACAAAATTTCATTAAAACATTCAATAAAATTGTTTTTGCAGCCGAAACAAAACCCTTAATTGTTTGATGCTTCATAATTTACTTGATTTTTTTTAAATAATATAAATTAAACCTTGTTTCTTGATTTACTGCAAAGAAAGCAACTGAACAAACCTGAATAAATTAAAAAAATCATAATATTCAAAACTATACAATCCAGGTGTATATGACAAAAGTAAAAAAATGTTTAAAGCTAAGACTAACATATCTGGCTGTGAGTTTTCTGTCTAACATTCCCCATGGGCAAAGGTGCCTTTTTACCTTACATGAAGGTAAAAGGTAAAGCAATTTAGTTGTATTTGAGATAACAGGCTAGCTGAATAAAATTGAATAACTTATAGCCGATGAAATCTTGTATTGTCGCCGTCCCATACGCACAGTTAGAAGTCAAGTGAAGGGATCACGTTAATAAGGGTGCACCATTGGAAAATTTTCAAGGGCAAGGGTTGGCAGACCCAGGGGCTTCCTTAATTCGATTCCACTGGCATATGGAGCTTTGGCAGTCATCATGTTAAATTTTATTTAGCTCAGGTTATTGTAATCACTAACATATTACATAATAATTACAAAGATTCAATGACATCTTTTTATTGTAGAGTCCTTAACACATTTGTGTTCTCGGAGTGAACCCTCTCTTCATGAGAACATTGAATTCAGAGGAGAGCCGCCATTCCAAAGGAGAAAACACAAGAAACTGAGGTAAAAGTATAATCTTGATTTGTATGTTGTTCTTTTTCTGAGCTTAATAATGTCATATGACTGTTTAATCTAGCTATTTTCAGTTTTTGTGGATAGATGTAACTTATTTTTTGCTTTATGGGTTATCTAGATAAGGGGCTGATGTCACTTACAGATAATTTATCCACTTAGTGTTTATTTCAACAATGTAGAGCTAATATATTAAATTGAGATTTAGTAAGTTAGGGCACCAAATCGGACTTTCAAAATCACCCTGCCTGTGCACTAAACTACACTAATAATCAAATGAAATAAACATTGACACAATAACAATTGTAATCCCCTAAAAAAGTTTCAATAAAGTATAATCTTTGTTGATTTACTTCTTCTAAATGTTCTGTAAAAACTTACAGAAGTCTAGTAGGATCATAAAATGAAATGTACTGAACATGAGATTTCATGAAGTTGAGAATGCCATTCACTGTATCTTTCAGTAGGTCCTCTTTTCAGCCATTCCCTTTGGTACTTCCTGGACACTTTTTTTCCTGTCTGGAGAATAGCATGGGCTATTTGGCCGGCCACCAACCCTCTTCTATTGTCAAGTGGTCATACTAAATTAATAATCGGATCTTGATCATGAATAGCATATTTTCTAGAGCTAAAACTCATTTCCTAATAGCTGCATTAGTTACAAGTTGGAATCTGTATATCGTACAACATCTCCCAAGTTCTAATCCTCATTTTGAATATTTAAATAAATAAGCCTATTAGCTTACAAGAACATCAAATGCCATATTTTTTTAACTTATTAATTATTACTTTGTTTAGGTTTTCTCATGAAGTGATTGTCATGTGCTACCATACCAACAGACCAGCGGTTCAATGCGTTCAACCTCTTGCTGATGAACGGGATCAGCAAATAAGGTAAATAAATCACAATTTTATTTATGTCTTATCTAGACCCTATTAACTACTTCATCTTTAATTTTAGGTCTTACAGGCTCAGAAACAGTAGGAAACTATCCCCACCCAATGGACAATTAAATCTGTTTTGTTAATAAAAACTGAAATTAAATATGTTTTTTGTTACCAGGCTGTTACTTTAAGAAGGCAAGGTTCCAATATGACAATTTCTTTCTTTACAGATATAAATATCCTATTAATATATGGTTTAGAACTAAAATATATAAGCCATTGTTTTGCAGAAAAATACATGGTCTATTTTGAAAACTGCAATTTATTCAAAACAAATATAAGTGTTTAATTGGGTCGTATCCAGGCATTCTTATACACCATTTGCTTGAATGTTTGAGTGACTTATCTCAACAGAACAGGCAAATAATGAATCTTGCAGGGTACCAAAATGGTAATGAATTCACGTTTTTAAAAATGTTAAAAAAGAGCACCATATGAAATACTTCAATTATATATTACCTATAATACCTTTCTATACCTAGGATCTTCTTCATTCTTAATCCTAGATTAAAATCATTTTGTTTGTATTTAAAAAAAGAAGATTATATTTAGAAAATAAGAGAATGAATAATTCTGACAAGTGACAGTTGGCCAGTAGGGTCTTTCAGATTATTCCCCTATTTAAAATCAGTACAATAGAGTTGCCCTGTGGAGGTGGGTTATTATAGAGAGCATTTATGAAGGGAACAGACCTGTTTGGATGACGCTGAGGTTGAACAAACTTTCAATAAATTTAATATTATAAACCAGCTAGTCTATTGTGAGTTATTATAGAACATTTAGGAGAAATGAACCAGAACAAATTGTTAACTCAAATTATTATATTACCTAGATATTTAGTTTTGAGTATTAGATAGGATTTTCAAATATCACAGAGGACCAAAAACCTTGAGTAGTAAATAAGTAAAACATTCAGTATTTGGTACTGTTAATGTATTTATTTTTATCTGTATCCAAAGAAGGGTTGCCTTTTTATGCCATAGATGCCACTTAAGAAGTCCCAGGCCAACCAATTATCCTTCGACTAACCCTCTTCCACCCACCTCCTCTTGAACAATCATCCTTGATTGGCTTCTTCTATATCTTTCATGCTCCCTATCTATCATTCTTATAGGTTGACATCCTCTCCCAGTTTCTAGGCCATCTCAGGTACTGTTTCTAATCTTTTCCATTGCTGTCTCGGGGACATTTATTCTCTCCCAGATAACCTCATTTCTGTACTTCAAGTACCGTGCAAGCATCTTCACCAATAATTAAAAATTTTCTGTTAAACTGTTTTTAATAAATTGAAAGCATACAAGCCTTTAATTTAATAAAACTCTATCAAGTTATTTTTATTTCCTTTTATTATTGAAATATACTTTGTAAAATGCAGTGCAATAAATAAAACTACATGTGATAAAGATGATGATAATTGAGATATGACATGATGAATTGGCTGGAACAATTTTGATGAAGGTTGACTTATTTTTACAGAAAATACTTAAATATTTTTTTTTTTAATATGCACCTATTTTTAAGCTACAGCCAGGCAAAATGTTTCTAAAACTTATTTTGAATATGATTTTTTTGGTATAGGTGGCCTGGATAGATTTAAAACAATGCCTCCGCACAAATATTTCTATAAAATGCTGTTTTTTGTTCAAATCAAGTGATGCTTTGCATTAATGAGATCTACACATAATTGCTGAACTTTTTCTTCTTTTTTCCACCTCTGACCAACAACCCTCCTCCTAACTCGGACTATTCAATTTTTCACTGAAAACTTTTTTAGATGAGGTGGACATGATGACTTCATATCAGATTCATTAATTTTTAAAATATGTGGTGAATATTGGTATTATCTGATGGTTAAACCATGAAGCTGCTCTATTTAAACCAAGGTTAAAACACCTATAAGTTATCATTTTCGACAATGTTTAATCTTAATTAAATCAATTTATTTTACATCAAAAAATCTTTTGCTAATATGCATCGCACTCAGTCTAACACAAAAAACTAACATCACTTTAGGTATAAAATCTTCATTGAAGAACACATAAATTTTAATCAAGGAAAAATATAAATAAAAAACCTTCCAAAAAGAAAAAAGCTAGAGGTGGTAATAGAAAAACATTACTTCGTAATATATTATGCCTTAAACATTACTTCGTAATATATTATGCCTTAAGCCCTTATGTTTGGGTAATTTATATATGTTAGCCTTAATCTAATTGAACCCTTAACAGATCTACAATCCTTTTTTTTTTACCTCTGCTTTCAGCATGTTGAATCAAATCGGTTCCTCCTTTCAAAATGCCTTATCTTCCATTGTTTGTGCAAGTATCTCATATCAGTTCTCTTCCCTCTACTCAAAATCCTCATCTATGTCAAATGGGCCGGACCTTTTATTTGACAAAAACTGAAGTGTGGCCAATAAAAAATAACATCTATTTTTCTTTGGCCAGAGTAAAACTTGAATATATATTTAATCTATACACAAAGCCATGGCTTTTTTTTTATCAAGTCCCCACCTTATGGTCTGTCATACAGCCTAAATTAAGAATCAACAAACAACATATATATAAAAATATGGCACTTTGTTCTCTCTACATCTCAAAACAAAACACATGATTTATTGAGCAAGATTCAGGCATAAAGAAAATAATAAACAGTCAATACAAAGTATAATTAATTTTTATTGTTGATATTCATAAAAAAGCAATAATTCGGCTTAATAAATTCATATTAAAAAAATTACAAAAATGTGAGAGGCTAGGTAGTGATTTCCCACATGACAAGATGTCTTAACCGTTCGTACTTAAAACTTTGTTGAAAATCAAGATCGACTTCTCTAATTTTCCAAGCTGCCATGGGAGATCTTCGAGATGTTTTCAGAAATACATTAAGAAAATGCTCATAACATGGTGCAACTGAATCCATAGCAGCTACAGTAAATACAAACCTATAAAAACATAGAATATAAATACAAACATTGAAAAATCAATGTGATTTAAGATTATAAAATGCTCCCTCTGACCCAGGAAAAGAGAAGGGGAATTTATTACTTAATAAAACATTCTTATTAATATTAACTGATTAGTAAAGAAGTGGAAAACTTTAAGTATAAACTCATTCTCAAAAGGTGCAAGTTCAAAGAAAAGTCTGTTAGAATTATGTTTCCCACTATTCTTTACAGTCTCAAATTATATCCATGCCTGGTAACTTGAACGTTAATTCTCCAAAAATTTGGAAGCAATTGAACTTTAAAGTGGATTGAATAATGGGAAATATGTGAGAAATCAAGCTAAATAAAAGCTGCAACCATTAAAATAAATTACCTTTTTTCCAAAGCAATATAACATTTTTTTTTGCCAGGAGTATCAAGTAGTTTAATTATTGTTTTTATAAACGCTTCTGTTAAGTCATCATCATAAATAACTAAAATTAATAAATCAAGTTATAAATTAGGTTTAATTAAAACTATGATAATTTAAGACAAATAAAACAACAAAATATTGAACTATTTTACAATTAAAAAAACAGTGCAAATATGCCTCCCAATGCATTGTTTGATGTTGAAGTAGAATTTTTTTACAGGAAGTTTCAATTTTGAGTAGGTTACTTCTGAATTACTCAGGCTCATTAGTATTGGGACATAAATAATTCCAGCTACAAGCCTCTGGAGTGTATGATGCAAAACTTTTCGCTGTTTTTAAAATAAAAGTTCTCTCATTTTTCATATTAAATGCAGCTGTGAAACTCATTGTTTCATATTGTTAGCAGTCTCCTGATAAGTTTGATTTTATTGCTACAGGTTGTAATATGTACCGCCAAACATAATGAAGAGCTTGTTTATCAATGTAGAAGGGGCATTGACAAAAATGATTTGAAAAAAAAAAATATGTGATTATTCTGAAGATATTAAAATTAGATATCTGAAATTGTCCAGTCTTAAAAGGGTTGAAATAAAATTGCTATATGAATTTTCATATTTTTTGAGATATGGTGGAATATTTACACCTTTATCTTATGAAAAATTGAAGAACATTCCATTTTATAAGAATCGTGAATATATAGATCATGAAAAATCAGAGATCAACTACCTGGGGCCAGTGAGACAGAAATCCTAGGACATGAGAGAACAGGTCATGAATCACACCATATATATGTCACAGAAGGATTAACCAACTGCCAGCTATTAAGGAGAGAGCTTGGTGAAGAGACCTCTGTCCGTCTAGGTGGTAGTAAAAGAGAGGAAGTGGGGAGAAGAACTGCGGATAAGGGAAGGGGGAAGAAAGGATTTCTTGGGATTGGGTTTGACTTCATTAACCGCTCTTTGTTGATGGAATTGGTTAAGGGAACTTGCTAGTCATCTTGGAGACAGAGGAATAAAATGCTGGACGACTTCATGATGGAACGGAGCCAAGGCTGCAAGGGCAACATTGTTAGCTTTCATCATGGGAGGTCACAGTGAGTTTTTAATTAACGATTAACTATAGCCTTTGCCAAGTTATGTTAATACCTTTGTCAATTAAATTCAATATGTTAGTTCTTTAAGTATAATGATGAATAAAATTCAATAAATAACAAGCGTATAGTTAAGGCTAATTGTTCAGTGTTTTGTCTATAAATTTATTGTAAAATAGTAACGTTTCTTTAAAGTAATAAAATATGTTCCTTTTTATATTTTGTATGAGAATGGAATAATTGATGTAATATATCATGCATTCTTGTTATGTTGCTTTGTACATTTTCTTCATTTATGATATTATTTTCTTTAATAAAAATCTTGTTATTATGGTTCTTCGCAATTTGTATGATTTATTTCTCAAGCAAATTCATTCATATTAATGTCTATCATCCCGATATCTAGAAATCCTGAAAGGTAAGATTAGAGTATTGCTGAGATTGGAAATGTGTTTAAGCAGTTAATAGGAAGATTAACATCAAAAGGAAATATGTCTGATTAGGGTTGATAATTTAGTCCACCTTTGTTCACCAAAGGTAATTTGTGTCACATAGATAAAAAAAAGTATTTATTAAATATCCTCAATTAAGAATCAAAAACTCATGGTTCTTAAATTTTTCATAACCTATGAGGGGGTAACACAATTTGCTTGCTTGATGAATTAACTTTTGTTTATATTAAATTTAAATTATCTGAAATAGACCCCAATGTTCCAGATATTCAGAGTTCTACTGTATTTAATACTTTTAAAATTCTTAAGACACTAATGATTTAAGATGGTACAACTACCTAATCTGTATTATTATTAGCATTTCAATAAAACTATTATATATTTAGTACTAGAAAATATCATTAATTAAATTTTCTTAACGATCATTACCATCAGCGGCCAGAATGACATCAACATTATGTAGTTTCTCTTTCAACTCTTCAGAATAGTTGTTATAATAAAAATCTAAAGGTAATACTGACACATTCCCTTTAATCATGTCTTGATTTCTAATCATATTTCTTTTTATTATGTCTAGTATACCACCATCTTCTATATCTGCAACATTACAATGAGGCTAATTTCAAACTTATAAATCAATTGCCAAGACTAGTTAATATTAAATAAAAGTTATTGGGCAAACAAACGACTGAAGATCATCCACAATTAGAGGAGATATGAATATGCATTTCAAATTTGAAGGTCATGGAACTTTAATAGATATCAGAAATAAGTTTAAATATATTTTTTATACAAATTTAGGATAATATATAAAAAAAAAAACACAGTTGGTAAAATTTTTAAATTAGGATAACATTTTTATTATTTTAAAAACTATACAAATATTTTTCTAAAATATAATTTCTGATAGAAAAAACCAGGAAGATATAAAAAAAATAAATAAAACATTTCTAGTACTTTTTTAGTACTATAGTTTTGGCTTCACAGAATTACTTCATTATCAAGTAATAAACCTTTGGCACCATTAAAATAAGAATATACGTAATAATAAATAAACAAAAAACAAATTATCTATTTAATTATTCAAGGCCAGTAAATAAAAAAACAAATATTTATCAACTATTAAATGAACGATAGTTTACCTGTACAAATAACTTCTTTCGCATACATTGATGCTACAATACTAGTAAATCCAACTCCTGAGCCAACTTCGAGGACAGTTTTGTTTCTAAAATCTTCATGATTAGATAGTATAAAATCTGCTAACAGGAACGCTCCCCTCCATAGTTGGAGTCCGACCAGGGGCAATGAAGTAGATGGACTGCATTCTAGTATATAACATATGAAATAGTTAAATCAGTGGCATAGGATGACATTTAATGTAATTGTGAGAGGTTGTCAATTGAAATGATAAATAAAGATTTATAATTTTATTAATTAATTTAACAAATTTGATAGGATCAGGGAAAAGGGATATTTTACACATTTTTAAACAACATTCTGTCAAATGGGCATCAATAACCCTAGTGATTGTCTTGCCATAAAAGAAACAAAAACCCCCTACAACATAAGATTTTAATACTTAAAAACATATATCATTGTTATACTAAATTGAAACTTAAGACTAAAAATGCCAATATTTGTCAAATTAATATTTTAGATAGATTTTGTGATCTATAATCTATTTAGGTTACAATTTGAATAAATTATGATAATGTTTGTCCATATGTTAATTACTCCATTTGGATTAATATGTTTTATCTATGTATTGCTGGGCTAAGCATATTTTGTAGGTTGGAGGTTAGCAATATTCAGTAATAATAAAAAAATATTGATGATAAAAGATAAGAGCAATGTACAGAAGCAAAGGGAAGACAGAGCGCAAGGCAGGAGGAAGTTGAGGAGATGGACAGACTAGAGACCTCTAGGCCAGTAAAGCCACAGTTTACAATGATAAAAAAATATTGAGCACACAATTACTTGGAAATAAATTTACTAAATTCTCCATAAGAGGTATTCTAGAGGGACAGCAACTAATAAAATCACCTGTGGTCTATATAAAACTTATTTCTGTACCTAAAAACTCTTTTTTTGTCAATTTTAGACTCTATGCAATACTTTTAGGTGTTGCATGTTTTTGCACACAAAAAGCTACTTGGTGGAGATTTCTTGTCCTATCATAAATATTCCTTCTATTGTTATCTATTTTCAAGTAAATTTAACTTTAATACCTTAGTTATTTAATAATAATACTAGTTAGATATTTGTATCTTGGTTATTTAAGATCCTAATAGTTTGTAATTTTTTATTTCATTAATAAATCAATTGTTCCTAAAAAAAAAATTCATAACCTGGGAACTATTCTGGGCAGGTTTTTAGGATCTTACTAAAAACACAACCAAAAGCCTGTTGTGACATATGTTTCAAGTCTTTAACACAAATTAAGAACTTTTTTAAAGTAAATATCCAATGTATCCACTTAAAAATAAAAAATATAAGTTTGCTTAAAATTAATATATATATATTTTTTTTTTTTTCAAATAAAAACCCACTGACATATTTATTAGGAAAGTAAAAACAAATTTTTACCTATTTCAATGGTTTCGTACTTTTTTCGTGGAACAATAACATCTTCGTCTTCATCAGTTCTCATGCAAAAGTCTATGTTTTCATATGTTTGAAAAAACTGAAGGAAGAAAACGGTATCTGAAATAAAACTGCAAACGTTAAAAACATTTGAATCAACAGAGGAGAAATTACAGTTAAATATTAATAGAGTCCTAGCCAAGAGACAGGGCCCTCAGATCCTTGTCTCGCTCAGGGTAAATCCATAGATATAAACCTTTCCTTCATAAAAGTTGGCAAGTAAAATTAATAAATTTGAAACGTTGATCATTAATCCCAATAGTAACAAGTACTGCTGTGCTCATGCATGCAGCTGAGCAGGTAAAAAAGGGACTCCCTAAACAGATATCTCTCTCTCGAGCATTTCATAATTTTTAAAATTTATAAATTAACAATGAACCAGCTCTAATTTATTTATAGTGGAGAGTTTTGAGCCCTTAAATGTCATCATAGCTGCAATGGTTTCAGTTAAAGAATTAATAATGCCTAAATACGGTTTATATCAAATATTTGACTAAATTGCAACATCATGCAAAAACTCAACAAGATCATCCATTTATTTTTTTTAATAGCTCTTAATAAATCTTTGAGTTAATTCCTCAAACATTATACACTTGTTAAACATATTAAATTTTCCAAAACTTTATTTTTACATTTTTTTTTTTTGGAACAACTGTTTTCATATTTGGCATCAAAGTTGGAATTTAGTTCCCTTGTCAAGCTGCTGTTCCACCATAACTGTTACAAATTTTCTAAATTACTTAGACTAAATTTGTACTTCTGAATAAAGATATTTCAGTTTGAATAAAGATGTTTCAGTTTAAATAAAGGATTCCACATAATTAAATTTATATATATATATATATATATATATATATATATATATATTTATTGATGTAATATATATATGATATTGATGTAAATGAGTAGCTATAACGAAATTTTAGTGACTTACTAGAATTTTGTAGACTATTTTTATTGCAAAAGGCATCTTCTTCATACAATTCCGACTTGACTTCCATAATATCACTCACCTCAAAGGTGCTAGCTAACCAGGAGATTGCTTAAACACCGCTTATATCTCACATGTTTTAGGTTGGCTTGAGATTTGCGATTTATTTTAGCCAGGGTCATCTAAATTTGCAAATTGCCAGAAAATTGCACGTACGAAGCTAAAAAGAAACATTTGACAGAGCTGATAAGAGATCAAAACAAACCCTGGGCCACAGGCGGCTGTTATCAATTTATAAGGTTATTCAGTTACCGTCACTCAGGTGTTTTAAATTTTTTTATTTTTCTATTTATAATAATACAATTGGCCAATAAGCGTAATAATTTTCGATGAAAATAATTCGTTTAATATTTCTGTTGGGTGATGACTGACTGGAAAGCGTCGGCGGAGAGTGGGAATATGATGACAACTATCCCCCACGTCATGTGTATAACGGAGTCCTGACTGTCCAATCAGGCTGCTCCACGAGAAGTTGCCACGTTCAGGACATCTTCTGTCCCCGGTTCAGCTCTTTGCTTCATTCTTGTAAGCATCTTCACCCCGGTACACGGAATTAGTATGTTAAGAGGAACGTGCCTATTGTTTCTCACTTGTGGGATCGCCTTCTGCTCCACTTTTAAAGAGGATGAAGGGGTTCTCGTGCTGGGCAAGGATAATTTCAAAGATGCCATCGAAAGCAACGATTATGTCTTAGTTGAATTTTGTGAGTAACATATGCCCATTTTCACATTTAAATTCATTGAGAATGTCAAACATTAATGCAATAAGCGGAATTGAATTGAATTAACCAGGAATCCATTGCCTTAGTTTTTTTTTAATGTTGTTTTAGATGCTCCATGGTGCGGTCATTGCAAATCTCTGGCCCCTGAATATGTCAAAGCAGCTGCCAAACTCAAAGAGTTAGGATCTGCAATCAAACTTGCTAAGGTCGATGCGACTGAAGAAACTGAACTAGCAGAAAAACATGGGGTGAGGGGGTACCCTACCCTCAAGTTCTTCAGGAAAGGGACCCCTGTTGACTACTCTGGTATGTTTATAGGTCATCCACATTTATTGTTCATAATTGCAGAATACATTTTCTGAATTATAATATTTTTGTGGTTAAACATGTAACAATTATTTGTAATAGGAAGTACTATTCCTAACTTAAAAGTATGTTTGAATTATAGTATTAAGGAGGGGAAATGAGTGCATTACTCATGGGTCACATTTTACCCATCTTGACCTGACTTGACCTTTAAACTTCCTTGGTTGAAAGTAGGAAAACATCCTTTACAGTTGGCCTTTACTGCTTTCCAAAAAGTATAATTTTGTTTTGTTGGCTCATTTAACTTTCTCTATTTTAAAGTTTAATAACTGTTAAATATGTCCATATACTTTAAAATATAATTCATGAATTGTAACAAGCAATTATGATATTCATAGTTATTAATTATCTCATACTTTATTAGTGTATTTCTAGGTGAAAGTATATTTATCAGTTTTATGTGGATGTACATATTATTAATTTTTATTTATCCTGGCATTTTAAAGTGATTACTTCGTCTCATTGTATTATTAGGCAAAAACATTATTTTGGTATTTACTTCATAAGATAATAAAAAAAATACTCTTTATTCTAGTACATTGTCCCCTTAAAATAACAATAAGATGATATTGATTATTCAATATATGTCAAAATATATTTATATATGTCTACCTAAAAAAAATTATAAAATAAATTTCTCTGTTGTGGATAGACTTTATATAATATTGGCTTACTTAAATATAAGGGAATCAAAAATAAGCAACAGCAAAGTATTAAACAAACAAAATACTTAAATGAATAATGGTGAATAACAATCTTTAGTAGTTGTAACTAGGAACATGGGGTGAAATATAAGATTTACCTCTAGGGGAAATTGATAGTGAGGTGATAAATAAGAAATAATTAAAATAAATGAAGAATTATGAAATATTACATTGAAGAGAAATATGGTACTGGAAAAATCTGGCTTTAAGGCTCTTAAAGTATAGAGAGCGAGAAATAGTCAAAGGAATTGAGATCCACAGTTATGTGGCATGGGCATGGAAAAACTTATCTAAGGAAGCAGATCTATGGGAAGAAAGACAACTGGTTGCATGGGCAGGATCTAGTGTTACAAGATAAGCTGATTAGAATTGGAGGAGATTGTAAAGGTAAAGGGGCCAGTCATGATGGCACAATAGACTAGGAAGTATTGGCAACAGACAGCATATAGCCATTTCAACTCGAGTATAGTTTAGATAATATGATATATTACGAAAAAAATCGCCTTATACTAGGTCTCGCCCATTTGACCTGTATTTCCCTTGTCATCCCAGATCAGCAGAAACTCCATTCCCATGAGTATTCATCATTCCCAATCTTTAAATCCAGATTTTACCATCATCTTGGTTCTTTTAAGTTTAATAGTTCATAATCTTATTTATGCATCCAATAACATATACACATATCATCCTATTTGTAATTTTATCCATGCACCTTTCTTTCCAATTTTCCTACTATTAACTAAAACTACCTCAGCACAATTATTATAGAAAGTCATTTTTACTGCTTTATTCTTTCATGTATTTTGTTAATTATTTGTTATGCTGTTTAAGTCCCATAATAATGATATTTTTATTATTTATTTTTAAAATATAATAGGGCCTTTAACCAAGCAAATGCACCACGGATCATTAGGCTAAATAGGAAGGGAGGAGACTAGAAGTTTGTGAGGGTAGCAATTAAGTAGTTCAAGAGTGGACATGGAATGAATGACTGGTGATTTGGGAAATGTGGCCTTTTAAGGAATGAGTTTGTTAATGACCAAATCGAGGTGTTTTACTGATGTGAAGAATTGGATTTAGGATGAGAGTTGATAATGGAGATAAGAACATTATTTAGGGGTTTGAGAAGGGGACCTAAGCCCCAATGATAATTGCCTTAGATTTCTCCATGTTCGGTTTCAGTTTGTGGAGAGATTCCCGATTTTTTCCTGAATCAATTAGGAGGTACATTGGTGCTCACTGGGTAGGAAAATTTTGATAGCGTGTATATGTATAAATATGTAGTTTCTGTTGACGTTGTGTTATATGAGGTGTTCATGTGGCTTGACTATTCTATATTTCTATGAAAAATAAGTTTAAATTAGTTGAGCATAAATAATTGCCCTAAACTTCAGTTATAACAGTATACACCGCTACAACAATTAGCTAATCTTAAAAAATACATGGACAATTTGCAAATTTTTCAATCATGTCCTCAAATTTGGCTTTTGGTTGGAATAGTCCATGTATACTCCAACCTCCTTTTATCCTAGTTTTAAAGAAATACCAAACAACCAATTAATAAGGAGAGTGAATTTAAATATATATTCATTCAAGAAGGATCCTAGGTCCATCTAACAGTTTGGGGGAGGGGTAGTTCTCTCTGTTTCTAAGATACTTAATTGAATGTGGTCTGAATATTCTGGAGGTATGCATTGAAAATCCTATTTGTTATCATACTATTTTTTTTTTTTTTTTAACTTGTTAGATTTAGTTGACTTTTATAGCATGAGTGCACTTTGTGGTAGGTATAACAAAAAAAAACTCAAAATTATGCATTGAAATAAATTATTAAACAGTATGATTACACAATGACCCTACTTCTAAGTAATTATTGATGATATAAATTTCTTCAGTAGATTCATATTAGCTGACCAGTGATAAGGTTACATGTATTATAAATATATTAATTTTCCTGTAATATCAGTTGTAAATAAGATTTTAATCGTGTTATAGGTGGCAGACAGTCAGATGATATTGTCAACTGGGTCACAAAGAAATCTGGCCCAGCTGCTAAATCTTTAGCTGGTGTTGGAGAAGTCAAAGAATTTGTCGAACAAGGAGGAAATGTTGTTGTCCTTGGCTTATTCAAAGATCAAGACAGCGAAGCTGCCAAGAAATTTATATCAGTCGCTTCTTCAATCGATGAAAGCCCATTCGGTATTTCATCAGATCCTGAAGTTCTCAAAGAATACGGATCTGAGGATGGTGAAGGCAAAGTTATTGTCTTTAAAACGGTAATAAAATGCACAATACTGATTTTTTATAATTTGATCAATCTACACCTGTAACAAAAGAGCACATTCTGAAAATGTACAGTTAGTTAACATAATAAATAACAATTTTCATGCTGGTTGTATGGGAGGAAGAGCTTCCATTAGGGTACCTACCATGAGAGGCTCACAGACATAGATAATTAGACTATGGATAAATAATTAGCTTAAATAATATGTGTCTCGTGCTGGATGATCCGACAATTAGGCCTGTTGGCACAGTCCACCTTTTTGTTAGATCCACGGTCCCACACTACTGGATTAAAATATTAAATTCCTAATTCAATTATATAAAATATTAATTCCCGATTTTAAATTCCTCTTGGAATTTCCAAGCATCCTAAGCCAGCATTGATTTCTTCCTAATGGAATGTTGATAACTTCTGCAGCTCTCTCTTCCAGCTCCTTTGTTTTGAAATAAATAATTTACTGTCATTATTTTAAATCATCATTTATAATCATCAAAGGAATACTTAATATTATTCAAATTATTGAATTTAAACCTATATTTTTAGGCATTATTTATTTTCGGAAATGTGATAACTAAATATTAAAATACAAATAATGTTTGAATCCACCATAAAACAAAATAAGCTTACAACATGAAGTTTTCTTATTGACTCTTTTCTCCGGGTACCAATTACTTCTCATTGTGTTTGCATGTTAACCGAAACTGTTCCGTAAACAACTCTACTATTAACTGACCAGATCATTACATGAAACCCACTCCTGATTGCTCTCCTCAGTTAATCAATTTTAGTACAAGTCTGAAAGTAACTTTTCTCAGTCCCCCCCCCCCTAAAAGTATCAGTTCTTCATAGCCAACTTAATTATAGGTCAGATTTAGTTTCTTATTTATTTATTTATCTTCCCCTATAGTAAATCTTATTACTTACGTAGGTAGCACTGTTCGATATGCCCTCTCATAACAGTCTTTTTGTATGATAGATACATGAACCTTCTCTTCTGAATTTAAATACAAACATACCTAGATTCAAATTAGTATTTTATAATTAAAATTTCACATATGTTAAATATAAATGATCGGCTCTAAAATATCATTACAATACATAAATATATTTGTAATATTACAGTGTTTATTTCATCAGCAAGTAATACTGTCAAATGAAATGTTTAGCATCAATTTTTCTAGATTAACAAAAAAAAAAATCAACTAAAATGTTATAATAACATTTTCAGTTCTTGAATTGTTGAAAGCTATTCAAAATAGTTTATTTAATGAAAAAACATACAAAAATCGAGTATTTAATGCCTTTAAGAATTTTAAAATAGATTTTTGTCTCTATTTAGTTATTTACATTTTTTTTTTTTTTTCTTGAAAAAGCAATTTTTAGTGACCCAGTAGTATTTTTTACGATTTAACAAATTAAGGAATCTTTTCTGAATTTAAACATTGTATAAGGCAATTCAGAGAGAAGGTATGATTCAGTGCCTGCCTTATCAGGCAGTTCAGCTACTTTTACTTATCACCTGATAATTTTGAAGACCTATTTTAAGTAGCTGTTCTTACCTAATGGTAATAGAGTATAAATATGGATCTCATCTTAAAGCCAACATTATTGTTTTGTATTTAACTAATATTTGATTAACCTTTACTAATGTTCTAGAATTGATAAAAAAAATTATGGTCACATTTTAGAAGATAATTTAAATCATGGAATGAGATGATACTTTGAGCCTTAAGCAGAAGAATCAAGACCTGAACCCCTAAAACAAATATATGGCTTTAACACTTCTGTTTGATCAAATTATTATTAGATTATCAAATAGCAGTTATGTTAGTTAACGTTAAATTCTACATAAAAATTTTTTTTTTGTAGTTTAGGCCCCTCTATTATTTATAATTATCTTTAATGAAATTCTGTACTTGAAAAATTCTGATACTTTTAAAATTTCCTGGAAATATCATATTCTTTTGGGTTATCGTTCCATTAATGATTTTACTCTGGCTGTTTAGAGGAATATATCACCAATTATATGGGAAATAACAGATAATTTTAAGCCCTTAAGCTTATTTATTTTGAAAATCCCTATTAAAATAAAAGTCTCATATGATATAGTGATAAAGACAATTGTTTCATAATATGAACAGTCCCGAGTATCCCCAGGAGGTTAAGGAATTATATTTCTATGTAAGTTCCCTAATAGAATTAGGCGACACTTGGCTCTTCCTTAAGAGTGCATATGGTGTAAATCCCAAATGATTAATTAATTTGATCCATTTTATTTTGCATGAAATCACTAAATGTCGCTGCTTTGTGGTGTTTTTTTATTGGCTTTTTTTTCTGTAAAAATTATTTTAAATTAGAATATTTCTTAAAAATCAATTTTCATCAATCTGTGTGATTTAGCTATGTTTTATCGAATCTATGGCCCGTCCCAATACCTGTTTTTAAATAGTCCAAGCTTTTAGGATAACTGATTATAAGGTATTTGTTGATCGGCTCGACTAATTTAAAATAATACACCCTTTACACATTGCAAAACTATGATTTTTTGATAATAAAATCCTGAGAGGAGGGATAAATATGTTGTTTGGATAATGAGGTATCTGGCACCAAGTTCAACTGTGGTGCGTCAAGCTCCAGGCCAAGGTATAATTAATTAACGGAAGTATAGACTAAGGCATCCCCTTGGACTGCATTTAATGAAAAATACTTAGGTTATTAACAGAGTAAGTTATCTAAGTGATAAAACTGTTAATCTACAGATTACAATATATCTTTTGATCCTTACTCTTTATTGAGAGTTTTCCTTACATTTCTGTAAAAAAAAAAAAAAAAAAAAGAGTTAATCTTTTGCCAAAATCATTAGGACCGCTGATTTTATAAATAATGACTATAATAAAATAAACATATTTTTATTAAAATCTTAATCTGGCCCTTGTAGGGGGATAATTTAATTTAACCGTGAGCTTAGTACAGTACAAAGGGATAGTTGTATTATACATAAGAGATTTAGTAACGATTTATTTATAAAAGAACATATGAACACACCACAAAACTTAGATGTACAAATATTGTGTGTAATTGCAGAACCCGAAGGGAGAGGCTTTATTTTGAAACAAGTATGTTCTATGATATATAAGAACATACAATTATAACAACCTATAAAATAATATAATTTGGATGAAGCTGAAATTTTTTGCATTGACTCTTGAATCAAATACAATAAAAAAAAAAATTGGCTTAAAAAAGCCTGGTCTACAACTCTAACTTTTAAGCTCCTCGGCTATTTAACATTTCAAGTTCAGCTGTTTTTTCAACAGTAAGAAAATGAACACAAAAATAATTTTAATTATACTCCAAAAAAATAAATTATTGAGAGCTAACATTAGAAACCGCTCTTCCAACTAAAGTGTATCATATAAACTATTTATTATACCCCATCATCATCTGCACCTTTAGTTAAAATTAAATCCTGAGATGTTCCTGTGGTTGATAAGTGGTTTTGAGGTCTAATTTGGTCAGTGATAGAATTATTTTTGAAACCATTTTTACATTTTACTATCCCAAAACTGCTTACTTCAAGTAGCTCAATTAGGTACGAAGCATTCCTCATGGAAACCGTGACACCTTAGTTATATTAAACCAATACAGAATATAATATAAAAACAAAAACATTATAATTTGAAAATGTTGACAGTTCACTTAAATTAAGGTTTAATCACAAAAAAATTCTTCATGTCTTTCTCTTTGTTATGAAGTAGGCAGACCATCTTAACGAGGGGTTGATTATCTACAGGTTACCGTCCTTCTCTATTAATATTACTACCTAATTTATTATCTTCCAGTGCTAGACTTTTCCCGCATGAGTCTTAACCCCCCTTGTTTATTTATATCATGCTTGAAATTGATGACGGTTGTGGATAGATGCCCTTCCTTTATACAAGTTTTTAATGGTCAAAAATTTATTGTCATATTTGAACAGATGTATCACTAAATAAACAATTCAAAAAAATTATAGGAATGATTTCAATGAAAATAAATTATTTTAATATAATTTTATGAAAAGAACAAATTATTCAATAATGTATTGCCCTATTACACTCACCCACAAAAAAATTGGCACACTTGGACAAATTCAAATATTTGCTTCCTAATAGAAATATTTTTGCTTTCAATTCTTATTTAACATTTTCAGTGATAAGAGGTTATAAATACCTCAACAAATATTAAAATAATTTATGCCGACATTTCTATTTTGATTTCTTGTGCAACTGATCTCTTTTTTTCATTTAAAAAAATGTTTTTGACGGTCGGGCAAGTAGCCTGTGTAATACCTAGAACAATCGCAGAACTGGATCAGGTAGGATGAGAGTGATATCTCCATGCGTTCAATTTTGTGGAATAGAACAGATACTCACTAAATAAGATGCATCTGGAAAATCTACATTTCTTGTAAATTAGAATGACTACTGATGGTGTTTTGGACACTTTCCACAGCAATAAATTTTATTGACTAGCAGCTTATAAACAGTGTATGTGTGTGCACACATATTATTAGCTAATTATCCATATTTCTGAGAAATGTTTCAACTGTTATACTTTTTTTATATTTACAGATTATGTATATTTGTTGTTACAGTTTGATGAAGGAAAAGCTGAAATTGGACAGGATAAGATGGGAGATTATGATTCACTCAGGAACTCAATTCTTGATGAATCTCTTCCTTTGGTCATTGAATTCAACCATGAGAGTGCACCTAAGATTTTCGGTAAGTTTTATTTTATTTTATAGGTTTTCAATCATTTATTAAACACTCCCAGTAAATTTTGAATAATAATAATCACTTAAATGTTTTTACCAGACCAATGTTCATAGTGTTTCTACTGATCAAGTAGCAGGAAATATTTTGAACATGGTACAATTAGACGGGGAAAAAAACAAAAGATAAAAAGGAAATGCTTTAGATGTATTAAGTATAACGACATGTATGTTATCTCCCACTTAAAATGTATCTTCAAGCTCCCTCGCCAACAGTTATCAGCTATTACTTCCTTCTGACAGATTATTTTTGAACGTGTCTAACATCAATTCAAACCAAACATTTAAAAAAAAACAGTTGAGTGTGTTTTATAGCACAACTAAGAGTTTCTTTTGTTGCCACCATTTCATTTACTATTTCCTTGTTCAAAGGTGTTCAACTTTTCAAGCCATTGTCAAATAATAAATGATAATTATTTTTTTTTTTATTCCTTTTTATTATAAAATGCTAAAGCTCCAATGAACATCACAATTTCTTAATGAAAATCTTTACCTATTTAGTACCGTACCCTACTTATTCATCATGGCAGCAGAAATTACAACAATAAAAAACGACCAAACACAAAAACTGTTAACATGATCCACTAAATTCCCAACATATATTACATATTTTTAATCAGGGCTTTGATTGAGACTTTAATTTGATGCTTTACTCAATATGCTGGGATTGCCTTTAATGTACTTATAGGGTTGCAATATTAATTGTGGGGAAAAATTAACGCTTTAAATGATTCCAAACATTTTATACCAGTATTTTTAATAATTATTTTCTAAAAAGAAATGTAGTTACCTGGCAGGTTTATGAACCCAGAACATCCTTATTGTTTTTAAATATTTCAAATTTAAGCCCCCTCGTTCTGTCTTATGAATACCAAACATTCAACTGGTTAAGAAGAAAAAAGTGGTTTAGGTTTGTGTATGTTCTTCAGTTATTATAACTTTATTTTAAAATTATTATATATTCCACAACACCCGGAAATATGCTGATAAGGTCTTGGTTGTGATTTAATAATATGAAATGTGAGAAAAGAATCAAATAAAAAAAAAAACTTATGGTAACTTCTAACCTTTCTAAAGGCTTACAACCTATTTAATATTGAAATATATATACCTCACAAATAAAGTTATAAGAGCTAATAATATTCTTTGAACTAATAATATAATAAACAATTCCCATTTTTACCTATCCCATGGATTACTGTAGGTTTACAAAATCATTAATTGTTTCCAGGTGGTGGCATCAAATCTCATCTCTTGCTCTTCATGTCCAAGAAGGCAGGCCACCTCGACCAGGTTCTTCCCCCTCTGAAACCCCTTGCCAGAGAATTCCGTGGCAATGTAAGTAATTGATCTCTGTATAATTTTTTTATATATTAAGTAGATAATATATGAGTTTTGTTATAAGTCAATTGTAACTCTACTGTAAACTATTTAATTTTATTAATAGTGTATTTTCCCATTATCCTGGACCACCTGTTAAAGGGTTGGAAAAGGTCACTTTCCCGCCTGGTAATGGGAAACTACCAACTATAGAACTTCCTTTTGTTGTCCTTCTATTTAAAAAAAAAACCTTTTTCAATATAGTTGAATATTACATTAGTTTTGTTATTTATGCAACTTTAACACCAATGTTTCTTCCCGTTTAAGCATCATCATAATTAATATATTTCATTAAATTAACAATTAATAAAGATACATAAATAGTTAAAACATACATGGGCTTTGAAGATGTATCATTGAAAATAAAAACAATTATTGACAGTTTAAGCCTTTGATTGCTTTACTTGAGTATTTCAATATATATTGGTTTTCTAGCTTCTCTTTGTGACTATTGATGCTGATGAACAAGATCACAATAGGATCCTTGAATTTTTCGGACTCTCAGCCAGCCATGTACCAACCATGAGGATCATCCGCCTTGAGGAAGAAATGTTCAAGTATAAACCAGATAATGATGAACTGTCTGTGGACAACGTAAAGTCATTCGTTCAGTCTTACATCGATGGCAAGCTCAAGGTAACTCATCTAGATTTTTTTTGTTTTTTCAACTTATTTCTGAGCTGGGAATCATTCATAATTATTTAGGCAAGGGTATCTCAACTGTATCAAATCAATGCCTTAGGGAATATATATAATGAATTTTTTTTTTTATTCAAATCACATTGCCATGTATGTAAATTGTTAACAAAATAAATACAATTTAAAAATGCTGTTAAATAAAATAATTGTTATTTTTAATTATTGCGTTCATGGTGGTGTTTATTCTTTCACAGGAACATCTTCTGTCTCAAACTCTCCCTGAAGATTGGGACAAACATCCTGTGAAGGTATTAGTATCTACTAACTTTGATGAAGTTGTTTTCAACAAGGAGAAGGATGTTCTTGTTGAATTTTATGCTCCATGGTGTGGACATTGTAAGCAGCTTGCCCCTATTTATGACAAGGTATGTTAAAATTTAATGTTTTTAGAGTTTCGTTGATTCTTTCAGAATCAGAAATCCTTATGTTTTCATCTGTGTATCTGCCTGTCCTGATGATTATGAATCTACTGTTTGACCTATGAACATGAAATTTGATATCAAGGTTTCATTTGATTACCTGCCGACACAATTAATAGTTTCAACTCCTTAATACATTATCAAAGAATATTAACTGATAATAGAAATACATATATTTTTAACATATTGAGCAAGGTATCAAATTAACGATATTATCATCCTGATAAATCTGTAAAAAAACATTGTAAATATTCTGTTTATGTTTGTAGCTTGGTGAAGCCTTTAAGGACAGAGAGGATATTCTTATAGCCAAGATTGATGCTACCGCAAATGAATTGGAGCACACCAAAATTGCTAGCTTCCCAATCATTAAGTTGTACAAGAAAGGAGACAATGAAGTATGTTCAGTTCTTAGTATTTGTATGGTTTAATAATCTTAACATGTAAATCATAGCAATCAATTTTTAAACGCTTGTTAACTTTCTCTTAGGTCATTGAATATAACGCTGACAGGACTTTAGATGGACTTACTAAATTCCTCGAAACTGGAGGAGAATACGGAAAAGGTGTTCCAGAAGCAGAAGAACCTGTAAGTTGAACGTTATTTATCATTAATTTTTACAATTTCAAGTCTTAAGTTGGTGATGTTGAATATTTGTGGGGAAAAAACTAACAAATACCAAAAATAACTGGGTATGAGATAGCGAAAAAAGTAATTGTAATTAATTTATGTAAACATGTGGTTAAATAGTAAGTTCAAATAAAAAGAAAAAACTGTTAAGTGACCACCTGGCACAACTACATTTGATTTACATCCAACTACCTTGAACAAAGTCGTCCAAGTGTGATCATGTTTCTATTCACACTACAATATATTGAAACCTACCTCATTTATTTTTATAATTTATTAGATCAATTGACCTTAACTAATTTGGTAGGTCCGTCATGAGATCTTTAATTCAACTTATTTTTATGTCTTCGACATAGGAAATTATCCCGATTGAATCGCCCGATCTCAAGGCTAATGTTATAGTTATTAATAAATTGAGAAACTGGGAATTGTGAAATATATACAATAAAATGGTTATAACAAATAATTATAATTATATAGAATGCTGACATAGATTATATAAAAAATATTCAATTCCTTTGAACAAGGATAATTACTACTAATTACAAAAAAAAATACATGAAAATTTAAAATTGAGCTCAATCCCTTTCAATGGATCCATAATAAAAAAACAATATCAATATCACCCAATCGATGATATCCGTGTAATCTTCTTCTTCTTCTTCTTCTTCTTCTCCTCTGCTTGTGTTGATGACCGTCAACGGAACGGGAGCTTGCTCTGCTTTGCTCTCTGGCTCTTAGCTAAGACTGACTAAGACTCGCCCTTCATCTCATCCCCACTCCTAAGAGCACAAAGGGATGATGCTTACCAGCTGGAAGGGTTGCAGGCCATGATATTCTCAAATATCATGAATGTTACAATTGCCTTCCCTTATAAATAAAAAAAAATTGATGAAACTTTTTTTTTTTTTTAAAGTGGACCCACAATATTTTGTTGCTGCGCTCGATTTGTTGAATTGGTTGTTTATAACGGGTGTTGAAATTTTACAAAGTTTATAATAATAATAGTTCAAATTTTGCAAGGTTTTAAATTGCTTGAAGAGCGTACAAGTTGTTTTAATTTTTTACTTAACTAAATTATTATGCTAATTAGTATGGATTAGTTCGAAGGTACATTGTTTTATGGAACATAACGCGATTTGGAAAACATTTGTTGAGAAGACGGTTGAGTGTGATTAGTAATACATATTGGTTTTTAATTAAAATACTAGACAATTCTACTGGTAATTAGTAACAATAGAGAAAAATTGTTGTGTGTGTGTGTGGGTGATTTGAATATTTTACCTGAGTGAAAAGATAGGGACATCGTTGTCGCGTATAAAATAATATTAAATAAATCAATTAAATGGACTTAAGCATTCAAGGAATATTTACGATCTGTTCTATAGATTAAGTGATAATGAAGTCAGAAGCTTCACTTGCCGATAATTCCATAGACTTTACTAGGGTCAGCATTTCTCATAATAGTTTTGTTTTTGTTTGTATAAACTTTCTAAAGTTTATGTGTCATCCGATCAATACTATTTTCATTTAATAATGAAAATAATAAAAGAAAACTATAATTTTTTTTTTTTTCTGTAGTCATATGGTATAGCAGAAAAAATGTCCCTTTTTATATCTTGGGTAACTATCTGATCTTGAGAGGGTTCCACGTATTCCAACATGGGCGGATGTCTTTGATGAGTTCCTTCGAAACGGGGTGGGGCATGCTTATCCGGTCCTCTCGGTTGAATTTGCTTCCCAACTGTTTTTATGCCATCTTCGATTTTCCTGGGAATCAATGAAATTTCCTGTTGCATTGACATTATTTTGCTATTGAAATCGGTACGAAAATAATTATATTGGCTATTGATCCTCTCGACTTCTCGGTCTAATTTATCGTTGAGGTTCGAATTTGATGTTTGGACTTCAAGAATTTCCTGGTCCCTTTTATTGATTTCTTCATTTAACTTTGAATTTAAATTATCATTTCCTTGGAGTATTCTCTCCTCACAAATTTGTAATTGTCTATCTAATTTATCGTTTACATCCGTGTAACATTGTTCGAATTTAGCCGATATTTCCGATTTTAGTTCTTCCCTTAATTGATCAAACTTCCCGCTCAACTCTTTCTGCCCTTTATTATTTTCTTTAAGTGCGTTATTTTGACTGTTTAATTTTTCGTTTATTTCTTTATTACTTTCTTTAAGTACGTTTAATTGGGCAAGGACCTGTTGCAACATCTGTATTCTAATGTCACCCGTATTTACGATGGGTCCGGGGTCGGCCCCAACCATGGGCGGCGTGCCCTTAGTTGCCGTAAGGGTATGGTTAATATTTGTTTGTTTTGTTTCGGCAGCCTCCGTCGGCTTCAGGGGTTCACTTTTATTGCCCTGTTCTCCCGACCTCAATGTATATCTTAGTTCCTTTGTATTCCCTTTTCCTACTGGGGTCGTTTTACCTGAATCTGACCCGGACATGTTTGTGTTCGTGTTTGTGTAACAAATGTAAAATTAGAAGAAAAATATAATTTGTTAGTAAATAGTTCTAGTTATTATTCTAACATGCAATACCTCACAATTCCTTTGGTTTCTTTAGAATTTTTGAAGTTCATCCCGGAGCGGCCCCCATTGAAACCTACCTCATTTTTTACCATTTATTTTTATAATTTATTAGATCAATTGACCTTAACTAATTTGGTAGGTCCGTCATGAGATCTTTAATTCAACTTATTTTTATGTCTTCGACATAGGAAATTATCCCGATTGAATCGCCCGATCTCAAGGCTAATGTTATAGTTATTAATAAATTGAGAAACTGGGAATTGTGAAATATATACAATAAAATGGTTATAACAAATAATTATAATTATATAGAATGCTGACATAGATTATATAAAAAATATTCAATTCCTTTGAACAAGGATAATTACTACTAATTACAAAAAAAAATTCATGAAAATTTAAAATTGAGCTCAATCCCTTTCAATGGATCCATAATAAAAAAACAATATCAATATCACCCAATCGATGATATCCGTGTAATCTTCTTCTTCTTCTTCTCCTTCTTCTCCTCTGCTTGTGTTGATGACCGTCAACGGAACGGGAGCTTGCTCTGCTTTGCTCTCTGGCTCTTAGCTAAGACTGACTAAGACTCGCCCTTCATCTCATCCCCACTCCTAAGAGCACAAAGGGATGATGCTTACCAGCTGGAAGGGTTGCAGGCCATGATATTCTCAAATATCATGAATGTTACAATATATATATAACAGCCTAAGCACTTAAAACCTGAAAATAAGCTATCGCCAGAACGCACTAAATGACATTTTTGTGCTAGGCAATGTACCAAAACATCGCTGGACAGCTTCCAATGTATAATGACTGAACAAGTCGCACATGAACCGCCGTCAACCTACATCAAACTAAGCAATTGATTCTATCCAGGTGAACTTGTTGTCAGCTTAACCCATTATTTGTTTCCACTTCAAATATTCAGTTGAATGTCCATTGATCTCAGCTGTAAACTCAACTGCACTGTCTACTAAATGCCCCATAACCCTATCAAATTTATAAGGTCCTCAAGGAAGCCTGTCTGGGACACAGATCCCATGGTAGGGGTTAAAAAAAAAATATGTTCCACTTATTCAGGATGGTTCTGTCTGTCTGTAGTTAACACTTAGTAGAGCCCAAGTTAATAAGCTAAAGTTCTAATGCATTTCCTTGCCTTGACTACACCAGCAACAGGATCAAAGCCTCTTGGACATCTCTGATTTCATTGTTGTTGTTATTATTATTATACATTGTTCTCCAATCATGAAATGAATATTAGTTAAGAGAAAAATGGCCTCAACAAGAATTTAACTAATGATTTATAGGTTTACACTATCGATTAAGGCTACTGTGCTATCTAAGTATGACAATGAAAATTTTATTTAAGTATTAGTATTAGTTTGAAGGTAGTTTACTTTATTTTATTTCTTAACTTTTGTGTTAAATCTTCCTAATTGTTCTCTTACTTCTAATGTTTCAGGAAGAGGAGGAGGAAGATGACAAAGCTGGCGATTTGCCCTCAAAAGATGAACTGTAAACTGTTAATACTAAATAACTTTTTTGAGAGCATAAAATACCTTGTTAACTAAAAACATCATTGTGGAAAACGTTCTCAACCAGATTGCTACTATCATTTGGTCTTAGAGAACGTACAACTTCCCCACCACTTTACCACACATCTTGTGATGAAGTATCTCGAAGTTATGACATGGAGACTGATAACTAAGCGTGAAAGATACAATAAACACAAAAATAAAGCAGTGTCCCAAGAGTGCTATATGAAATATATATACAAAATTTCTTTATCGATGTTGTTTTAGTAAGCTTAATTAAAAATATATAGATTCCTTTGCTGCATTCCATTTTTTTTTATTTGATTTGGAGATATTTAATTGTATTAAAAAGAAAAAGATGGATGTTACTATTTTATTTTTATTTCTTTCATTTGTTGGTAAATATTTTAGCTGACTAGTGTGTGTTTGTACAAAGTATTGATGAAAATGTAAACTATTCATCACATTGATTTTCATATAAATGTAAGCCATAATTTCTTTATTTGTATTTCTTCCTTATCTTATAGTTGTCTCAGTTACTTATTATTTTTTATTAATAAACTAATTATTTAATTAGGAGATTTATTAAAAGCTCGTATATGTTAAATTGTCTAAATTTATAGTATTCAGCTCGATAGAAAACATTAGATTTAAAGTGCTACTGTAAGAACAGATGAAATCATTTGTAAGGTTAAAAAATTGTAATCTGTGATTAGAATCCTAATGTTCATTATAAAATTGTCAATGGTAAGATCTTTCAAATAGGCATGTAAACTAATAACATTGGAAAATACATATTAATTTCTCTATTTGTGTTAAAGCATTATTATTTTCTGTTTTACCTAGTGTTCTTGTATGGGCATGAAATATTGAGGTTGGCAAGAAAGTAATTTTGGTTTATTAGTGTGAAATAAAACTCAATTTTTTCTATACAAAAAATGAACTTTAATCAGTCAAATATCTTCCATTCTGTTCTATGACCTTATGCCATCTTTCTTTCTGGTAACTTCATGATCCCACGCTCATAGAACTTCTGGTCCTTATCAGCAAAAAAAACTCAACGATTTGAGGTCATTGTTATTACTGAAATTTTTACCATTTAAGAAATTTTGTTAACTTGGAAATAAATGATAATCCGTTGGTGCAAGGTTGAGGCTGTATGGGGGATGCGACATCACTTCCCAACCAAGCTACAGTTTTGTTCGCGTTGATTATTAAGATGTGAGAGGTCTCGCATTGTGGTGGAAAACGATACCTTTATGATTTGCCAATTCTGGCCATTTCTCTTTGATTGCTTCCTCCAATTTCATAAGTTGATGGCAGTAAACATCCGAGTTGATTGTTCAGTTGTTTGGAAGCAGCTCAAAATACACAACACCTTTGTAATACCACCAAATTGAGAGCATGATTTTTTTCTGATGCAATTCAGCTTTCGATATGATTTGTGCTGGTTCATCATGCTTGGACCATGATCTTTTTCGATTAACATTATTGTAGACAATCCATTTTTTACCGCTTTACCGCCAGTGATAATTCTTTTAAGAAAAGGGTCGATTGCATTACGTTTGAAATGTGTATTACAAACAGTGATTCGTGCGGAACCCAAATATTGAGCTTCTTAACTAGTCCAAGACCTCTTATAATTTTCAATTGTGTGATACATTTAACTGTTATGCAATTGCTCGCACAGTTTATGACGATTCGATTCAATTATGGCTTTCATTTTGTCATCATTTAGTGAAAAATCTCCAGAACTAAATTTTTTAAACCAATTGTGACATGTGCGTTCTGTTACAACAGTCAACACCATAAACTTCACATATCTCTTTGTGCGCCTCCGCCGCTTTCTTGCATTTATAAAAATAATGTAAGATGTTTATTTTTGCACTCCATGTTAAAACTGACAGTTGTAAACAAAATTATACTGAATTTCATTCTATAGCAACCTATCGACTACCAAATCTCAAAAGAAAAACATTCTAACATTGACAAAAGAATAAGGAAACAAACAACGCTATCCACTGGTGGAAACCGAAATCACTTTCTTGCCAACCTAATATTTTTAGCCACATTATCAGTTGTATATCTGAATAGGTCCTTCAATAGGAGAAGCAGTGACTCAGGTTCAGGGCAATCATGTATATATTTATTATACACTGTGTGGTTTTCTACATAATCACAGATCAAGAGTTGTCACAAGACTGTTTTTATTTGAGCCTTTTAAAGCCTCTATATACATTCAGGATGTTTACATCCTGATGACTTGAGGGTTAGGCTGGGTACCTGCGATGTCCGAACCTTAACTTATAATTCCTTATATAATATAATCTCAACTAATAAAAAGGCTGTGTAAATAAAAACCATTGATCAACTCATTACCAATATCAAGTCTCAATACCAAGTTGCATTCCTGATTCTCCATGAGTTGCCATTTCAATACACCCTACTTACATACATACATATACAATGACCTTATTATACTGCTGTTTCAAGTTAATTATCCTGGAGGCAACAGATTAACTATATTTATAGGATGCCATCCTACGATAAAATATATTTATTTATTATACTTTTTGAGTTTGACTCGATTATTTATCATACTCACAAAAAGGAATTTATTTGTTAATAGAAAAAAACATTTAAAAAAATCAAACTATTAATGTACGTTCTATTTGATAAAATTTTACTTTCTTATTCATAATGAATCATAGAACATTTAGAAAGTTTCATTTGATATGATCTCAGGGTGTTATATGGTTCTAGTGCATACATTTTTCTATCATAGTAGCATAATTGACTAGATATTTATTTATAATTTAAATAATTATCCAATACAAATAATGATAAATTCTTAATTGTTGGAGGATGGGTTGGTTTCTTCACTCCTGGTCGCTTCTACTCTCTGGACTCTCTTCAGCACCCTGCTCTAGTAACCACTACTCTAAAAGTATAACAAAACTTACTGACTGAAAGAATGCAGGACTTGAACTCAACTCCTTTGCCTCACTCACACTGTGCGATTTATTGGCTGCATTACCCCCCACTGTATATATCGGGTTTTTACCAAAGGTAGCCTTGGTTTTATATTGTGAGGGTCAAAATACTATTTCTAAGTACATTATTTCATCAGAAAACTCGCTTTCATGTTATATTTTCTATTCAACTAGATCATTCTTTACTATATTGTGTAATTAATAATTGTTTATTTAGATTTTTACTGCTGAAAAATACATAAGCAGAGACTTCTATCCTGTCCTATATCTGTTGAAAACAACAGGAAATTCTGTTATCCTCATGCATGGTGCTACATCCTTTCAGAATAGAGGGGGGGGGTATAAATGGGCTGGAGGGTCACTTTTGCCTGGCTTATTAATTAATGGGCAATATCATGATTTATAATTTTTCTTACTGAACTGATTCTGTAGATTTATGGTTTGATATAGTTCTGATAAACATTACAAAATTGCTGCATTAACATAGTTTATTGACATGTTAATTTTATTAATATGTTAGTAAAGAGATATCACATTAAATTACCAATGGGTAAAAAAAATGTTATTTATATAATATAACGGTCTGAACTTTGGAAAGTATATTCAACAAACTGCTGATAAAGATTTCTTTTTTTTAACAACTAATTTATGGAAAGTATATAAAAAGAGTAACTTGGTTTCATTTCAATAACTTTTAACAATTCTCAAGTCACAGCTCAGCTATTTAACAAAAAATTAAGTGAAAGATCTTCCTAAAAATAAAGTTTTGAGTGCTAGCAATAGAAAACACATATAAAATGTTTAAAAAGCATTTTTTATACTTTATTTAGTTTATATTTGTTTTAAAAAATGCAATATACATAATTGACTTAACAAAATTTAAGCCGTTAAAAAAAAAGTCTTTTATATAATTATAAGGCATAATTCCATCTAAAAAAGAAAGGCAAAGTAAGAAGTCATGCCTGTTTCTTTTATTGTGAGTGGCTCCTACGCCAGATCCCAATTTTTACCCATCTGTATGTACAAAATTATTAGGTTTAATAACTATTTAGAAATTGAGATCTATGTATATCACAGGAGCTTAGATAATATTAACATATTTGTAAAGAAGGTAATAACCAAGGCTCTTTTGGATAAAAAAATACCTACAGGATTTAAATCAATAAAGATGAGATTTGCTGCAGTACTCATGTTTGTTTGCTCAAATGACTAGAAAAGAACATTCCAAGAGAGGAATGGTGTACTATGGAAAGAAAAAATTGACGATAACTACTTCATTTAATAAAAACTATTTTTTGATACTCTGCGGCTGGGGACAGACTTTCTGACATAAGCTCTTTACTATAAAAACATCATCATTAGCTGAGACATTATCCAGTCCCACTGACTCGCACTCTTTCCCTAAAAGTATTTTCTGTAAGATAGTAACCTGTTTTTATTTGGTGCAAATACTATACGGTGTTAGAGGGAATGTTGTAATCTTGAGGTTAAGATCCACACAATATTTTTTGCAAGGTACTGAACAGTATTTGTCGTCAATTTGTGTTAAATATCATAACAAAATTTAAATTTTGATCTAGTCCTTTATTATTAACCATTTCCCTAAGACCAATTCACAAACTCCCTCCTCCTTCATTTATAAGGGGCCCAATTGACTGGGACCACTTCCGCCAGCTTCTTACAGATTCCGTAGACCTCTGTGTCCCTGAAAAATTCCCAAGACCTAGACGATGCAGTGCATTCTTTCACTACTCTGGTCCAGAGGTTGGCTAGGGAGGCATCGTCACCCAAAAATTCACAATCATAATTGTTTGCCTCAGCATCTCAAAGATCTAATCCAATCCAAACGCCGCTCCAGAACAGTGTGGCAAAGATCCCAGCATCCTGCTGATTGCCGCTCTTACAATCAGTACTGCAGATTGGTAAAGCGGCTATTAGCATCCTTCCGTTCCGATTCTTTCAATTCCCACCTCTTCTCTCTGTCTACTAGGGATAACTCCCTGTGGAATATAACCAAAAAAATCCTTAAGTATCATTATGTTTCACACCCATGTGATGATGGGTCCTGGGCGGCTTCAGATGGGGATAGGTCGGAGGAATTTGCTCTGCATCTTACCCATACTTTCACACCTCACTTTTCTTATCAAAACCATACTCACAGCATAACTGTTGAAGATTTCCTCACTTCACCTATACCTCTTTCACTTCCACCAAAAGCCGTTAACCCCTCTGAGGTCAAATACCTTCTGAAAAACTTACCTTACCGAAAATCCCCTGGATATGATCTCCTTACTCCTCAAATAACTTCCTCCTAAAGCCATAATCTTCCTAACCTACATATAATGACCCACTTTCCTCTCCTCTGAAAACATTCCATTATTGTCCTATTCGCCAAGCCCAGTAAACCACCCAATGACGCCTCATCTTACCCTCCAATTAGCCTACTCCCTATCCTCTCAAAAATATTTGAGAAACTCTTATTAAAACGTCTACTTCCAATTGTTGAATCCAAAAACCTTTTTCCTACACACCAATTTGGTTTCCATCAACGACATTCCACTGCTCAACAAGGCCTTCGTGTTGTTGATCACATCTCCTCAGCCCTTGAAACCAAGCAGTATTGCACTGCTGCCTTTCTTGATATAGCTCAAGCTTTTGACAGGGTTTGGCACGCAGGTTTGCTCTACAAGCTCAACAGATATTTATCACAGACCCTTTTCCTAATCTTACAGTCCTACCTTTCAAACCACTTCTTCCAAGTTCGCTGTGATTTAGAATATTCTAACTACTATCCCATAAAAGCAGGAGTTCCACAAGGCAGTGTCCTGGGTCCCATCCTCTGTAACCTATACACCGCTGATGTCCCCTCTACCCCCAATACCTTCTTGGCCACATTAGCAGATGACACTTCAATCTTGTCATCCCACCCAGACCCCGATACAGCATCCCATAACCTTCAAAAACATCTTGATGATATCGAGTATTGGTGCAACCAATAACGGATCAAAGTTAATGAAGCAAAATGTTCCCATGTTACCTTCATCCTGTCGCAAGTCTTGTCCACTAGTTTATTTTAATTCTATTCCTCTATCTGTATCAGAGACAGTACGGTACTTAGGCTTCCATCTCGACAAATGACTGACCTGGAACCCACATATGAGGCTAAAAAGACAAGAACTAAACAGACGCTCTGGACAACAGTACAGACTACTACTTTAAAGGGCATGCCATCTCTCAAAATAAAATAAATTACTAATCTACAAAGTTATACTTAAACCAATCCGGACATACGGAATAGAGCTATGGGGGACAGCAAAAAAGTCGAACATCAAGCGTATCCAATCCTTTCTATCAAATGTCCTGAGAACAATAGTAAATGCCCCTTATTATGTCAGCAACAAAACCCTTCATAACAATCTTAACATACCCTTACATTCTTGAACTCATCCCTTCCAAGTATATGAAATTCCATAGTAGCCTATCCAACCACCCTAATCCCGTAGCACAGTCATCACACTGCACCACTCATCCCTATAATCTTCCTCGGAGACTGAAACGGCAGTGGTGTCGTGACCTGCTATAAATGCGTGACAGTGGGAGCCCTGGCAATGGCCAGTTCCTCCTATTATGTCCTGAGCGTCTGTGGCTCTCGCGCTCTTTGTCAGCCTCCACTGGCTCGTATCCGGTGACCCGGCTGACGGAGGAGCGTGGAGGACTTCCCAAGAATCCGCTTCCTCTTTGGCATGCGAGGGAGGTGACAAACATGTGGATTTGGGAGGCCTCTGGGATGTTTATAAAGATGGTATGAATGAGAACCTTTATCTCGATTACTTATAGCCTAATAAGGCAGATTGTAATTTTAGCACAATAAAAAAGAAAAAAAATTATTTTTTTTGATTGCATAACAAATAAAAATTAAGGGAGAGGGGTAAAATGTACAGATTGTGATCCCCTCTGCATTATTCGCCAACGTTTGTGCTAATTTGGTGTTCTTCTACTTTAGAAGCTTATGTAACATATATACACACTTTTTTATTTTAAATATCAGACCTAGGCTTCAAAAATGAAATCAATAATATTGTATAGGACATAATAAAGCATTTGAAATAAGTATATATAATCATGAGCTGATGTACTTGTTGGGTTTGATCAACTTTGATTGATGAAGGGAAGATTTTCCATCCTTAGGCCATCTCACATTAGGACCTAATACAGACATGCTTGAGTTTGTTGAAACATCGCCCATTAATAAATTATGATGAAAATCTAACATCTTCCTCTTATCAGCCTAAGCCAATATCCCAATAAATATATATCCACTCATTTCTAAATTCATGACTAAACATAAACGCCCAGTTTAATGAATACAATTGTACTAATTTACACGTTATATTTACATAATTGTTACACATTTTAAAATCAATAACCCCATTTATTAACAGCATTCAAAATCAATTACTGTTTTTGGGGTTACATCACGATTGGAGAACTATGCGGCTTTACATATGAGGGCACAGGAAGTTGGAGCCCTTGTTTTGCCTCGAAGAACGTGTATGATAATGTTATCGTTTCAACAAATTCCATTCTAGGATCTTCGCCAAATTCTGGATCGATGTAGAAAAATACAGGCATATCTACCTAGAAATAAATAAAAATAAAGTTAAAACTTAAATTTAATTTAGGAGTCTTAGTAACAGAATCATTATTTTATTTACAAAAATGGTTTGTAATATCATGAAAAAATTTCTCAATCAGCAACAAGAAATACATTGTGTAATTTAGTTAAAACAATTATGCTACATCAACAAAAATATTGTAATTTCCCCTATAGGTGTTACTAACTATAATTATAACATTTAATCCACATGATTAACTTGGAATTTTGACTTTATATAAATTGAGGTATAATTTATCAAGTGATATCAGTAGGGAAAAGCCAGGCAAGGTGATATGAACACACGGACTAGGAAGGGAACAACAATGGTGGGAGAAGGGAGCAGACCTTGAAAATTTAATAACTCTCAACAGATGGACAACATAAGATTTTTACAAAAGCAGATGAGACCAACAGAAGGTATCAAAGGTATCAATTCTATGAAAAATAGCATTTAGCATAGAAACAATGGCAGTAGTAGGAATGAAATTCTCAAAGAAAATATCCAAAATGGTGGTCCAGAGTTAGAGAAAGAGCACAAAGGCATGTGCTGAATGGAGAAGATATCTGGCTGAAGGCAAAATTCAAAATGAAAATGCACTTGGACATAACGTGTGAAGTGTTATCTACTGACATTTGCAAAAGGGGGCTGAGAGAGTATTAGAAAATTAAAGTTATAAATGTAGCTTTAGAAGCCACTGATTAACATCGGATAGGCTATATAGATATTTAATATACCTGGATCCCTCACATATACATAATTTAAAATCGATTAAAGTAATGTTGTAGAGGCTACACCTCTTTAAGATAAACTTCTCCTTCAAGCAATTTTCATCTATCTGAAGTAATTTTAGCGTCAGTTTTGTTTTTCGAAATGTGAGAGCTGTTATTTAAACCAACCAATACATAAATAATCTAATCAACTTGGTTCAATAATGTAATACATAAAATAATCTAATCAACTTATTTCAATAATGTTTATTGAAATGTTAAATAAGTCTTAATATATCACCTTTTAAGTATTAAAAATAGTTTATTTATATTAACATTTGTTTTATCATTGATTAAGGTAAAATGGTTTCATTTATATTTTTCAGTGTTATTATATTCACTAACAAAGAGGCAGCAGTAGTACTGCCAGAAAGTAGAATAGATATTCACTAACTGCCAGAAGTAACTTAATTTTTGGCCTAGAGGTACAAACCATGGAAGCTAAAAGTCAGATGTTCAAAGGAATAAAATCCATGATTTAATACTAGGTATGACTTCTCAGGGCAGGAAAAGTTAGTTAAAACAACATCCACATAATCCACGGTAAAATTTCTTATGCCAACCATGAAGCAGAAAAGGTCTTTGAAAATGGACAGACCGCACTGAAAAAAAGGACCAGACACCATGTTGGGTGGGGGAAAACTCTGATATATAGGGGCTATGTATCAGAGGATGAGTCTTAAAATCAACCAAAAAAAAAAAAAAAAAAAAATACATGAATAAGTAACAATAAACAATGACAGGAATTGGGGTAACAACAAACAGTTCACTCAATTCTTCAAGTACCTGAGGACTTGAGCATAAGGTAGTGCTTATGGACTCGGAAGAGATGAATAACACAGACCAACAGGTGTTTTGGTGCTGGAATATTTGGAGCATTGATTTCGTATAAGTTTAATGCCCTGAATTCAAATATGGCATTAGTTTTTGCCTAGGAGCTCAAATTTCTGAGATTTTAGTGAAATATACATTGCACTATTTAAAGTTAAATCCATGGATAAAATAAAAAACTAAACATAAATATATTAAATATTATTATATACAAAGATAGAGGAAAAAGCCATAGGTGAAACCAACTAGTCACTGAACACTTTTGAAGCTTCTATTTTGTGAAATTCTTAAATGCATTTTGGAACAGTCCCTTCTTAAACCCCAGCAGTAATCTGCCATCTGCTGGGTTATAGAAGTGGATGGCTAACAGAATATTAACCATATGAATAATGAATTCAAATAATATTCTGTGAAAACATAAATGCTAATTCAACATTGAAAAATAGTACATTAGAAATAAGACAACTTTATATTGGTTATTATATATTAAGGTATCTAATCTGTAGAGTGTGATTGTTATGATGATCTAACATATATAGTTTATTTGTACTTACTTCCTCATGTGGGTTTAACATCTGTTCTTCAAAGCAAAAGCACTGAATTTTGTTGAAATATTGTCCCGCCTCGAAGGGTACAACATTATAGGTGCTAATCCCTGTGACAGTGCGATCAGTTGGATTCCTTGCAGTGTAGAAAGCTAAGGCAGTCTCCCCAGGCACCACCTAGCAAAGTGATCGTCAATATGGGTAATCTACATTTAGAAGTTACAATAACAAATAAATATTTCACTTACAGTTATTTCGCTTTGCTGTGGTTTAAAATTCCATCTCATACTGGAAGCTGTGTCGGCATTAAACCTAATTTTAATTGCTCTGTCCTTCAGTTTTTTCATATTTGCTATAACTGTTCCATCAGCCTCTGCAGTTGCTCCACCATAACTATAGGCCTGAAATTGTGCATAATTCTTTTACTGGTTAAACATTTGCAAAATGGCTAGTTATATGAATGAGAAGAATGCTTGGAAAATTCTACATCTAATTTTTTTATGGCTACTTGTGGTTTTCTTTCTGATCTAATTAAATGAAACACAATGCCAGCTCTTAGTATTAACTTTTCTAATTATGATTACATGAATGTATTACAATTACAAACATAAAGTGGTATAGACTTACAAAGTAGCATTCAATAAAGAAGGAAAGTATTTTTTTCTAATGTTTTTTTCTTCGTGCAAGTGTCACTAGTTGATTGTGGCTGCCATAATTTACATGCACATATATCTAGTCACTAAAGATTCACATATATCTATCACAGTGGCCATTGAAATTCAAAATTTGCATAACAAATATTTTTTTCTTCTTGGTCCTTATCTATTAACGGTGTAAGGATGTCTATAGAGCTCCTTCAGATCATCACTATTCCCCCCAATTGGCAAAACTCATTCCCAATACCAGTCCACATCCACCTCTAGGATGCTTCTTGCAAGCCGTTGCCACATATTTTTCTTGCCTATTGCCCGCTTGTCATCCTTGGTCAATGGGTTGGGGGTGATCTGATATTACCAGATTTGATAGCTGATTTTAAATGGAAAAGGTTGTAAAGGATAGGGTGCTGTTTTGAGGAGAGGGGAGAACATGGAGGGGATGCGGAAGAGCCGAAGGAATCAGTTATTCTAACTCGGAAATAAATCATCAGGCACTTCTCATTGATTTATAACAAAATGTGTACATTTTCATTTCAGAACATCACAGGGTTAATGTGGGATATCGAGAAGTTACAGGTTGTGGTTGAACGGGCAGTACTATTATGTCATGCACACAGAAGAGAAGAGCAAGTTCAATATCATGAATGATGGGCATCCCAAACAAACAACTATGAATATTTATTCGATTTATAAGTAGGGAAAAAAATAAGCAAAGTGCTAGAAAGAGAAAGATAATACTAAGCTTACCGTAACTATCAGACTTGCCTAATGTTTTCAAGAACATTTTAGCAAATTATTTTAAGCAATTATGTTTATACCTGGCAGAATATCCTGTACATAGGAACTGCTGCATATGACAAGCCAACAGCCAAAACTCCGACAGCAGAAATGTAGTATAATGTTGATTTGTTCTTGAATGATATATTGTTTTTTTGGTTAGAGTAGTTCCTGAAGCTTCTAAGAACGGTTGGTAACTTTACTTGGGTGGTATATGAGCTTCGTAATGGATAAATAAATTGTTTTAAATAAAAACTTCTTGAACAAATCATATCTACTAATAAAAAAAGTATACCGGTCAACAAGAAGTCTTCTATATGAATTTTAGAGAGCTTAAAAAAAAATATTTACAATATCATGGATAAAACATTTTTTGTTATTGGCAATCAAACGTATTTAAATAACTTATTTTTAACACCAGATCAAAATGTTGATTCAAGGCATCAGATAGCAGGTCCGAACTGCTATTTTCTCGTCATAGTAACAGTCTGCTACTAAAAAGTTGATGGGTTAGTGATAAGAATTATCATCACCATATCGATTGATTTATGATCTATTACATACATAAATAATCAAACAATTACTTGATTACTGATCACGCATTTAAATGGATTAAGTTCGAATAAGATAATAAATAAAATAACGTTCAAATTAGAATACCAACGACTATGTGTTTTAATATATTGAGTTACTGATTCCTCCCCTTCTTGGGGATGAAAAAAATATGCCCAATGAAAAAGTCTAATGAGGTTCGAAGGGTACTCATCCATCCTCCTAGGCAAAGGCTAAATGTTGAAGCGTGAGTGTCAATTCATAAGTCAAGTCATGAGACGTTAAAAATTCAAAACGTACACTTTATTTAATTACAATATTACACATATCAATTATTTAATAATAATAATAATACACAGATATTAACACCAATAATAATACACACATATCAATACCAATAATACACATGTATCAATACCAATTTTACACAAATTAATTTAAACCTAGTTTAAAATAAAAATGGACATCACTTTAAATTTTTTTTTAATGCATTTAACAAACGGAGAAAATTATGTAAAAAAAAATACATAATCAGGAAAAAAGTACAAGCAAAAACTAAAAAGTGTTTCAAATATTTTTTTGATGTTTATTTATTTATTTTTTTATATTTAAGGGCCCTAAAATTATGGCTTTAAGTCCATATTATTGAACTAGTTTTGCTTAATCGTAAGTCAAAAATTTTAGAAAAATAATTTAAGGTGAAATAGACTGATAACCTAAGGGATGACGTTTTCCTCAGAAAATCTTACTAGATTCGACTCTAGCTCATTACAATTTTGGAAAAAAAACACCCCTTAGATTATCAATGTGGAAATGCTTGAAAATCGCTGTCCTATTATAAATTTTAGCTCTTGCTAGTCTAGTCAATTTTTTCTAGAAATATTAATAAATTGTTTACCTGAATGATGATTCATGTAATGCTGGACTGATATAGTTCTGTGAATGCAATGAGTGATTGACTCATTGTTACCGACTGTCTCAAGTGTGTGCTTTGCCCGAAGACTGAGCAAACCATTATTATTATTTATGTTCATGTCCCCAATCCTACCTCAAAGAGTCTTGTTTATTTTTTTATACACATTTCAATTGTTTAAAGTTCACCTAGCATTGGGATTCCTAAATGAGAAAAACTTTTACTGCCGGTCATTTACCCATTGGTTTATAATCTCGCCTTTTAACGCTCCTATTAGTCTCATCTATGTTTATGCCCTGATAGTACAATGAGAAAGCCTGGGAATTCTCTTGTCCTCCGAGTGTGCAGGATTTTGGCAAGCCCCCTCCCCTTTGGCTGGAGTAGATAAGTCTTTCCGTCATTCACACTGATGTTTAATTTATCCAGTTTGTCTCTGATTAACTTACAAACTGACTCAGTCTACGTAAGAGTTCTTGTTGCACTTAGGCTATTGCTGTAAACCACAATGTCGTCAAGGAAAGCGATCACAGTGACTTTCTTGTCGTTTGTTCCAATAATGTCAGGCATGGACATGTTAAAGAGGACCGGAGACAAAGCGGCTCCTTGAGAAAGACTAGAGGGAATGAAATATGTTTATTATTTATTTTTTATATAATTTTATTTTCCTTCATATCCCCTTGTTACAAAATTATTACAGAATTCAATTTAGAATCTACAAATGAATCTATTTACAATCGGTCATTATATTTTTTTTGCTTGGCTACATTTTATACAATTTCTGATTATCCTACATTGCGATTTGTGCTTGTAAATTGAATTATGTAATAAGTTTTTAAGAAGGGGATATGAAGGAAAAAATAAAATAAAGTATAATGATGCACATTATAAATTAATTTATTGAACATCTTTAAACGTGATGGGGCTCACCCTATTTATAATAGATCCAAAACTAACTTACATCTAACAATAAATACTTAAACTAAATCATAACTTAATTTTCCCCGACAGTCTGTTGCCATCGATGCGGAAATGGTGGTGGGGTCACAGTGTTAAACACTGGCTTTGTTAGATGCTGCAATGAGTCAAAAACGTTATCTGTCTCCAGTTAATGAACTCATCTATCGACGGCCGACCAAGCAACGGGTGCAGGTCGGCGTTCTTTAACCTCTTGAGAGAGGTATGTCTGACCACTTTTCTCATGATCCCATTCTGAAATTGCAAGAGACTTTTAGCTGTGAGTATATAGTGGGGCACCGTACAGCAGAGCTGACCGGAGAACACATTTAACACGAAGCAACAAGTTGGGTGAAGTTAGCAAGTGGGAAAGCCGGTAAGACCTGTGTCGTACTTTTTCTATTCTGTTACTAAAATGGGTAGAGAAATAGAGATAACTATCTATTTTTATACCCAGATTATACATTGAGAAAGCCGGTGAGTTCTCTTCCCCACCTATATTATATGATTTTGCTAAGGCTTTTTCCCCCTTTTGGAGGGAGAATATTACACAGTCGGTCTTCCCAGTGTTTACAATGATGTTTAACTTACCCAGTCTGTCACTGATTACGTTACAAACTGACTGGGCTTGAGTGAAAGATATTGGTGCACTCATACTGCTGCTGTAAACCGCAATGTCACCAGCAAAAGCACTGTAGCTTTCTTGTAGTTTGTCCCAACAATCTCAGACGTGTACATGCTAAAAAGCACAGGGGACAAAACAGCTCCTTGAGGAACTCCTTAAGTTAGGGGGAATGGGTTCGAGAGGTAATCGCCCACCCGTAACCTCACCGTTCTGTCTTTCAGGAAAGAAACCAACATGGTATATAGCTGCGCTGGGCATTCCCAATCACAAAGCTGCCGGCACAATATCCCGTGGGACACTGAGTCGAAAGCCTGTGCGCAATCCAACATCATAGCAGTTGCTATGTTTCTGTTACCGTATATATATATATATATATATATATAAATTAACAACTCGGAAGACCGACTGTGTAATATTCTCCCTCCAAAAGGGGGAAAAAGCCTTAGCAAAATCATATAATATAGGTGGGGAAGAGAACTCACCGGCTTTCTCAATGTATAATCTGGGTATAAAAATAGATAGTTATCTCTATATATATATATATATATATGTATATATATATATACAGAAGGTAGCTTCGTCTGTACCTTCACAAGCGGATGTTCTATACTCAGATGAGCTCGAAAGCCTGCTTGCTCGTACGGAATGATAGAATTTTCCGAACAGAACTCCTTCAGGTAGTTCAGTATAATCTTTTCGAGAATCTTCCCCATGTGAGGGAGGAGACTGATCGGGTGATAGTGGGCTAAGTGGTCGCCTCTCTGTGTGGGCCTCCGCAGCGGGAACAAGATAGCTCCTTTCCACGTTGTCGGGAAGTATCGCAACTTGTACAGTTTAACGAGTTGAGCAACCCTCTCCTCAGCAGCTGCTTCAACAAAACAGTTAGCACCCGTTCCGCGCCCTGGCGCTTGGTTTCCCTAACACCGGGGAATAATTGCCTTGAGCTGCATTTAGGAGACAAACATGTAGTTTTCCAGCTGGTAGTTTCCTGACTAGCGGCGTTGTCTATGGTACAATGTTTTTATTTTTTTTTTTTTTTTTTTTTTTTTTTTTCTCCATAGCCCCTTTAAATTTCCAGATAATTATATATAATTATAGATCCTCAGGCGAATCTATTTACAAATTATTTTGTATTTCCTGTAGCATCACTACATTATATACAGGTTTTGTTATTTTATAGAAATTATATAATGTATAAACAAGTATAATGACATAAATTATACGTGACTTGACGAAACTGACTAATAAGGTGATGGGGCTCACCTTTTTGATCAACCTTAAAACTAACTTACATACTAATTCTTATCATAATTTTTCCCCGACAGTCTGTTGCCATCGATGCGGGAGGGGTGGCGGGGTCATAGTGTTAAACACTGGATTTGTCAGGTGCTGCAACGAGTCAAAAAACTTAATGTGTCTCCGGCGGATGAACTCACCCACCGACGGCACACCAAGCAACGGGTGCAGGTCAGCGTTCTTCAACCTCTCGAAAGAGGTGTGTCGGACCACTTTTCGCATGATTCCATTCTGGAAGTTTTTGTTTATTTAATATCTCGAGATGAGATGTACCACCTCTCATCTCGAGATATATATATATATATATATATATATATATATATATATATATATATATATATATATATATATATATATTTAAAAAATAATAGAATCATGGCTGATCAGTAATAGAATCAGGAGCAGTAACCAACAGCCACCCACCACCACACCGAACTTCACAGCAGGAGCGACGTATGCAGAAGTCGCCTCTGCAACGTCATCAAGACGTGACACCCCTGGCCTTCCGCCCTGGTTCTCGATTATTGAGACCATGATCAGGGAATTTATGTCCGGACTACAGACCGTATTTGCTCAATTGGCACGCCATGGGTAAGTACAAGATACTTAACTTCAACGTTGACGGTCTGATGACTATACTTGAAGAAGTGGAGGCGCTAATAGCGATCTCCACACCGGATATCGTCGTGCTAACGGATACGAGAATTGTGAACCAGAACGTAAGGCTACAGGGCTACTCTGTTGTCATCGAACGGACCGATGGCTACGGTGGAGTTCTGGTGGCTATACGGCACGGCATCACATGGATGAAAGTGGATCCACCACTGAATACATTTGATGTCAGGCTCCACCACTTGACGGTGAAAATAAATTTAGGGACACCCATTTATCTCACCGCCATGTATAAGAGACCGAGGGCGTCTCTCCAAGAGTTCTCAGCTCTTATTAAAGAGTGTGCCAAGAGAAATAACCACTGGGTTGTCGGAGACTTAAATGCGCGGCATACCTTGTGGAATAATGCCACTGCCAACCCAGCGGGGAGAGCCTTGGTAAAGGCGCCCTTTACTGTCGTTCACCCTCAGAACCACACCTTTCGCCATAGAGGTAACAGCGCACAAACCTCCACCCTAGATCTTTTACTCACAAAACAGCCACACAGGATAAACAATTGTGAGACCCTGGACCTAGTAACGACCGACCACCTACCAGTATTGTATTCCATTGACGGTAGAGTTGTGATCCCGCGTCCCACGAAGTACGACTATCGTCGGGCCGACTGGGACCTATATCGATCACAACTTTACCACCAATTGCATACGGTTCCTGTTCTCCGCAGTACAGAGGAAGTGGATCGACAGGTAGTTTTCCTGACCGAGGTTATCGTCGATGCAGCTAACACAGCTGTCCCAAAGTTTAGCCCGAAGCCACCCATGCTACAAAAACCACCAGACCATATTCTTCGACTTATTGCATTACGCAATAATTGGAAAAATAACTGGTTCGATAATTCGTGGCTTGATGAGGAATTGGAAGACGGCAACGTGGCACGAACGGCTTCATGGCTTACATGGCGATTTCCGTAAGTTTTGGAAGCTCCTAAAGACTACTACCAAGAAGGACTCAGGTGTCCGTCTTCATGACGGAGACACCCTGTACACATCGGAAGAACAGGCTAAAATATTGGCCGACCACTATACCGCAGACAACGCCGCTAGGACAGGTAACTACCACGAACATCAGCAGCTGAGGACAGGTCAGAACTATATGTTTGTCTCCCCGAAGCAGCTTAAGGCGATTCTTCGCCGGTGTCGGGGAAACCGAGCACCAGGGGGCGACGGGATACAAACGGTATTGCTGAAACAGCTGCCGAGGAGAGGGATTGCCCAACTTGTTAACCTGTACAATTCATGTATCAGGTTGCGATACTTCCCGACAGCGTGGAAACAAGCTATCTTGTTCCCGCTGCGCAAGCCCACAAAGAGAGGCGACCACCCAGCCCACTATCGCCCGATCAGTCTTCTCCCTCACATGGGGAAGATTCTCGAAAAGATAATACTAAACTACCTGAAGGGGTTCTGTTCGGAAAATGCTATCATTCCGTATGAGCAGACAGGGTTTCAGGCTCATCTGAGTACAGAACATCCGCTTGTGAAGGTACAAACGGAAGCCACCCTTGGTATCAACAAGAATACAGCAACTGCTATGATCTCGTTGGACTGCACGCAGGCTTTCGACTCAGTGTCCCACGGGATGCTGTGCCGACAGCTTTGTGACTGGGAATGCCCAGAGCAGCTATATACCATGTTGGTTTCGTTCTTGAAGAACAGATCGGTGAGGGTACGGGTGGGTGATTGCCTCTCTAACCCATTCCCTATGACTTGTGGAGTTCCTCAAGGAGCGGTTCTGTCTCCGGTTCTTTTCAGTATGTACACATCTGAAATTGTTGGGACAAACTATCAGAAAGCTACTGTAATCGCTTTCGCCGACGACATTGCGGTTTACAGCAGCAGCATGAGTGCACAAAGAGCTCTTACACACGCCGAGTCAGTTTGTAACGTTATCAGTGCCAGACTGGGCATGTTAAACATCAGCGTAAACGCCGGGAAGACCGACTGCGTAATCTTCTCCCTCCAAAAAGGGAAAAAATCCTTGCCAAAATCGTATAGCGTGGGAGGGCAAGAGAGCTCACCAGCTTTCTCAATGCACTATTTGGGTATAAAAATGGATAGGCATCTCCATTTCTCTACTCATTTTAGTAATAAAATAGAAAAAGTACGACAAAGGTCTTACCGGCTATCGCACTTGCTAACTTCACCTAACCTGTCGCTTCGTCTTAAATTGATGATATATAAATGTGTCCTCCGGCCAGCTCTGCTGTACGGTGCCCCGCTATTTACCCACTTGACTGACAATACAGCCAAATGTCTCCAACACTTCCAGAATGGAATCATGCGAAAAGTGGTCCGACATACCTCTTTCGAGAGGTTGAAGAACGCTGACCTGCACCCGTTGCTTGGTGTGTCGTCGGTGGGTGAGTTCATCCGCCGGAGACACATTAAGTTTTTTGACTCGTTGCAGCACCTGACAAATCCAGTGTTTAACACTATGACCCCGCCACCCCTCCCGCATCGATGGCAACAGACTGTCGGGGAAAAATTATGATAAGAATTAGTATGTAAGTTAGTTTTAAGGTTGATCAAAAAGGTGAGCCCCATCACCTTATTAGTCAGTTTCGTCAAGTCACGTATAATTTATGTCATTATACTTGTTTATACATTATATAATTTCTATAAAATAACAAAACCTGTATATAATGTAGTGATGCTACAGGAAATACAAAATAATTTGTAAATAGATTCGCCTGAGGATCTATAATTATATATAATTATCTGTAAATTTAAAGGGGCTATGAAGGAAAAAAAAAAAAAAAAAAATGGCTGATCATCAATCGTTTAGCTAATTCACAATCACAAGTAAGCTGTAATCGGTTTCTTGGTGAAAGATCATTATAATTTGTTTAATAGTTCTAAGTTAATATCAACCTTTTCATATGTTCAATTGCGAGTTCATAGTGAGGCGTGAGTATAGGTCTGAGCGGATGTATTTATTGTGATCAGCTAAGGTCGCTGAAAAAACATTAGATCTTTATCAGATTTATCTATTAACTATACTTTACTCCACCATATTACACCTAATTCCATACATATTTGTTAAACCATTCACATCTTGAGTTCATCTTTTATTCATAGTATGTCGATAAGTCGGCCACAAATAAATTTGATGAAAATATAATAACTATCTTTCGTTAACCTTACTCTTTTCTTGACGAATGCGTAAACGCTATTCGTATATCTTCTCTGAAAGCCAAGTAGCAGTTCCGCCCTGCTGTTTCTCATTTCAAGTGACAATCTACAACTGCTACAAGACAATACTGCTATAAGTAGCAGACTTCTGAATGACTACCCACCACATCACCGTTCGTGGTTTCGGATTAATTACTGTCAATGCTGTAAACTAAGCACCTGGGCAAGATTAAAAGAAGTTCTTTTATTTCTAAAAATGAGATAGACAGCTTGAAACTAAAAATATGTTTATAATTTCAAAGTAAATACATAATAATGACAAGAGGCCCAGGTTTGTTGTGCCATTAGAAGAAGGTTAAATGCAGGTTGCAGTATTATTACTGTTTGCCGGGTTAATATGATTAACTAATATCAAAATAGAAGTTATATCTAATTCCACCATGGAAGAACATCAATTAACAGATTATTTAGACTCTTTCTCTGAACAATTGGGAAACGCATCGAACTTGGCAAAAAGTTCTAATTCTTCTAATGATTTTTTCCGTGGTTCTAGCAATGTTTCTGAATTTGATAGAGCCCTCTCTAATATTTCTGAATGTTGTGTTACGATAAAATTAGTGGGGAACAAACCATTAGTTTGGAAAGCAGAGGGTATGTAAAAAAAAAATTCATTTAGATTATTGATTTCTTAGCTTTTTTATGATTTACTTATTGCATTTTTCTTTCACTAACTTCCTCCCCCTCTCAGTGAGAAGGTGCCAGTCAGCTTGGTCTTTTGTAGATGAATGCATCTTAATGTATGTTCTCATTTATATCTATATTTGGAAATATAACTTTCATGTGAAATCTGAGGCCAACTTCTGGGTCCCATTTCTATAAACTTCTATGAACCATTTAAACTGTATTTCTCCTAAGGTGTTTCTTCAATAATATTACTCGTAACTGGTCTCTGATATTCCATTAAGACTGTTGTTACTCAGCTTATGGGCTTGCCAAGAGTGATGAAGTTTGGTGGAATATTGCTTTGAAATTATGACTTTTCACATTCTTCCAACTTCCCTTTTTCTAAAAATGGATTCACTCATCTAATCTTCTGTCTGTTGATTACAGTTCCTAGATATGTAAAATCTTCTATATGTTATATTCTTTGCCTATTGGATCCAATCTTTAATTCCTGCATGATCTAGCAATGTGTAGGATGTTAATACCGTAGTCTAGTTGTTAGCAGGCCTTGGTGCGATCTGTGGCTCCAAGGATTTTCTCTTTGGAGGTGGGTCTGGTTGGGGTTCCCTCTGCCTCGATATGGTAAATGAGTAGTTACTAGACAAAAGATGTAGTGAATCTGGTTTAAAAAACCCAAATGAAGGTTGAGGGGTAACAATTCTAGCACCAATCTTCTTGGCATGTCAACGCCAACTACTAACTGCAGGAGCAACCATTGGTTGGCCCTTGATCTTCAGGTGTTGTGCCATGGATGTTTTTCTGTACCTTTCTGTGTGTACATTAACATTTATGGTTCTATCAGTTCCCATTTTTCAGACTATAAACTACAAATGGTGATGTCACCTTGTTTTATACCTTTATCTATGGTAAATGCCTCATAGACTCTAATAATCTCTTTTCTAAAAAAGTAGTTGAACATCATAATTCGTAATTGTGAAAAATTAAAATATAACTTTAACATATAGTAAACATCATATCTAACACATGAAGTGCAAATGTTTCAATATTAATTTTAGATGTATTTACACTAGTAATGTTAACTCACAGTTATGTTAATATTAATTTTAGATGTACGCATTAATAATTAACCATGTTAATGACCACCCTATTCACATTGTTACTTTATACTGTTTATTATTTAAGGGGCCCAATCAGGCTAGATCCCCCCCACACTGTAAGCACAAATTTAATAGGCGTTCTCACTATCCTGAAGGTCTGCCTCTAGGAGTATGATGCTTGAGCAGCCCAAACTTACTTAACCTGGTTATTTACTGGCCTTCACTCTTGCCTATTCAGCTACACCCGTTCCTTATCCATCAATGTATTCAATATTGAAATTTAATTATTTCAAAGACATATTGCAAAATAAATGCTATAAAGTTGTAAGTTATGATTTAATCAACTTTAATAGTTACAATAGTCTAATATATTAAGATCTGTAATTCAATATAACTAATGATCACCTGTTATTCAGAAGACTGTTTACTCATACAATTCATTTATGAATTTAATAAATGTTTATTTTTAGAATGGTTGAAACTGCAGAAGAATAGAATACATGGAACATTGATTGGCATCCCTGCTAATTTTCCAAAACAAGTGTCAGAAAACGGACTACCTCTGCAACTTCTTCCAGAAGAAGTGACTTTAATACTTGAAAGAAACCTAGGAAAAATTTATCGTTATAAAAAGACCAGAACATTCCCTAGTCATAAAGTACAAGAAACTTATAGTAATTATTTAAAAAGAAATAGAGAAGAGCAGGTAGGACATTAATTATTAATACATTGTTTTATTTTGTGTTACCTACCTCTGTATTTAATTAATTAATTCTTTCTGGTTCAGCATGCATTGCCGTCTGTTATATTTATCTTGTTTATAACTGCAAATTTCTTTATTATCTTGGCTAATTTAAGCATTTCATCCTTACAAGCCAACTTGCAAATATCTGCCACATAGGCCTAGCAAATGGGTTGCTGTTGCAGTTTAAATTCTTCATATTTTTTATTTATATAAGAGTTTCTTCAATATGAGGTTTTCCCCGCCAAACAATATTACATAAACTATATTGCTTGTTTTAAGAAATATATTGTAATGATATTATTATGTTGAAGTTGTTTAGACTCAGAATGAAGTCACATGTTTAAAACATTAATTTATGATAAGGATATTTTTAAGTTAATTTTTTTTTGTGTTGGTTCCAAATTAATTAATTATTAAACATCACTTAGTTAAAGGAATTTTCAAGGATTACATATGCGGGTGTCAACGACCCTTGTGGTTGACATACCCTAAAATAATCACATATTGACATTGAATCCCTAAGTCATTATTAGTATAGAAAATTTTAATATATATCGTTTTTGCAATATTATATGTTTGTGGTTAACATTTAAAAGATAGTATAGTCTGATTATAACAAACAGTGAATTGATGAATATTCTCTATTATTATTAAAAACATTTTTAATAAATATCATTATATTGTATACAGTTTAAATACAATGGTATGCCCACTGTTCATTGTTCAATTTTTAAAATATTTCACAGAAACTTTCTTGATATATTAAAAAAACCTAAACCTAATGAGTAAATTTAAGGACAAATTTAAATGATAAACTAGAATAATATTTCATCGATAATTAAATTTAAAAAACGAAACTTACTAATTTAAGTTTGAATTCAACTATTGATAAATCAATTTAATTTAAATTTTAAGTACTATCCTATGTTTTTAATGAATAGTTATAAGTTATAGAATAGGGGTAGCTGTAAAAAAAAAATTGGTTTATGAGGACAAGTATTACCTTATGAAGAGTATATTTAATTCCTCCTGCATCTTATTAATTGAAGTGTACACAAGTAATTATTAATTACTCTCAGGCATATCTTTTGAAAAAAATGGTATTTTTCTTTTATTTTACTGCTATTATTATTAGCTTCATGCTTGGCACCCATACATCAATATCGGACGAATTGCAGATATAAAAAGTAATTTGATCATTGTTGCTTGTAAAATATACATTTCAATAACTATATTAACATTCAAAGAATTCAATTATTTTCTCAATAATATTGAAAAACATTTTTTTCGTCCACAGCGACTCCCTCTACCAGTCCATATCCTGTTCCCTTTTTCCGCAGTGGTCTATGATGATTCCTATAGCACCTGATTCCAATAAGGTCTAGCTGAATTAATCTTTTTCCTATAATAATTTCAAACATGGGTTGAAGAGAGTGAAATATCTTGTCAGTCAGTACATCTCGACCAGCACATGATGAGAATTATCGTCAGGTACTGAATTTATAAACTGTACCTGGCCCTTCTCTGTGTAGTGAGTAACATGATCGTTGATTCATGACCCTGATCACATTATATCATATCCATAGACTAATCAAAGTTTCATATAAATGTTTCATTTATAAAAATTTTTCATGTATATATCCGCACATATATGAAGGATTGGATAGAGCTGCTATTATATGTTAGATGCTGACTGCCTCAAAGAAAGGAGGTGTACTGCAAATATTCCTATTCACTTTAAGCATGAGAGAATATTTGCTATCAGTAATATTGCTTAGTTGTTAGTTAGGGTGACTTATGAATAATAATGGAGACTTCGATTCGGTTCCTGTGTCAACTGAGGATTTTTTCTGAAGATCAGTCTTGTCAGGTCATTGGGGTTCATTACTCAGCTTCAGGTGGGAAAAATAGTAGTTATTTAAATAAAGAATTAGCAAATTCGGTCTAGAAAACCGAAATGAAGATCGTTAGCCATCTATAATATATGGAGGCAAGCTTGGTAGCCATAATCTTTTCATGATTTACTACAAATTAATTAAAAGAAAGTAGTATTGCCTAATTTGTTCCAAACCTTTCAAATTTTGTGGTAATTCATGTTAATATTAAAATATTTCAGGAAGAATATTACAAGAATTTATGCAGAGAACAAGTTCTAGAAAGAATCGATCTGATAATTGAGGGGAAAAAAAAAAAGAATCGTTTGAAAAAACTGAAGGCTGATGAAGCATCGTCAGAAGTAGAGCTTGACAGAGAATCCCTTATTGAAATAGAGGTAGAAAGGAAGTTAAAAGCTGCCACTTCAACACATCTTGTACAAATCCCAACAGGTAATTATAATAACTGTTTTATATAGTCGTTTTAGTAAAAACATTAGAAAATAAAAAAGTTTGTTTGAGAAAAAAAATTAAGACATAATGTCAGCTAAAATAAAACTTTAAATGGTGTATATTTCTCTTAGAGATTAATTAAGATTTATGTTATTACTTCAACTTTGATACCACAATATAACAGCAATTTACACTGTTAATTATAACCACTCTAAAACAAGTGCGGTATGTAATCTTTGATTCAATGGGATAATAATCTGAATCGTTGTGTGTAGGACTGGATTATATATGATCTACCTGAATTATTTATTATGAATAATAAAGTCGTATAGTATTTGTGGTAATTACTCCCATTTTTATCCAAAATTAGGGTAAACAACAAAACATATTCTATTGAGGGTCACAATTCTAATTTACAGAAATCCAATTAATACTAAAATGAGCAATCTTTTCCAGAGTCAAGCTTAGGCTCTTTATATTATAAAATGGTGATTTTTTAACCACATCACTATATGTGAGCCCGATAAATCCTGATTTCATATAACAATTAAATATCCATATTTCTCAAAGCAGTTGTACCTATCAAATTTTCTATTTTAGCCAGCCCTTGGTTAACTGCAGAAGATCTGGAGCCAGTCGATTGGAATTTTCCCGAAACACCGAAAGAAAAGCTCAGATATCTGGTATTCAAAGACCTGTATGATAAAGGATACTCTTTGACTCCTTGTGCCAAATTCGGTGGAGATTTTCTTGCCTACCCAGGTAACTTAATTATTTTACTGTTAATCTCTATTGTATCATTGTATTTTTTCAGTGTATGTAATGAATAATAGCAGTTAGCCTCTTGCAGTGTGTTTGTGTTAATAGTGTGTGCTGAAGACATTGTTGCTACTTGAAGCTGTAGAAGAAGAATTCCAGAAGGTTGCGGGGCTAACGAGACATGTGACTCCCATGTTAAGAAGAAAAAATCTAAAATTGTGGTTAAAATATACCACCTTCAATGTTAAGTTGTTTGCAATTGCACTTTTCTATGCATACCAAGTTTCTGTTATCTCAGATTAAGGATAAAAGTTTCGTTGGATAGTTGAGGACAGAGAGCTGCGTGTTAAAATATTGGCTGCCAATAGGACATATTTTGCAATATCTATTCTTACAAAATGAGGACTTCTAAGTCAATCAACTTTAATAATGCTACATAAAACGCTGATATGCCCATTCAAAACATATGACCTGAGATCACATTTAATGAAGCTTTACAAAATAAACTATAATCCATTATAAACTTTTTATAAATGTCATTTTATTTACTTTTACTTCTCATAAATAAGCAAAGATAGAGTATGTTTATAATACAAACAGTATGATTCCTGATAATTAAAACATTATGTTATTTATGTTTCAGGGGATCCTTGGAAGTTCCATGCATATTTCATTGTGGTATGCCTCGAGTTCGATGAAGAATTCAAACTTAGTGATCTGGTCACAAATTCAAGAGTTAGCATTTTCACGAGGAAAAATTTTGTGATTGCCAGTCAAGATGAAAATGGCGAAGTATTTTATAACACCATAACTTGGCCCACAAGAGACTAGATTTGAAATATTGTGCATGTACTTTAACCTATCAATATTATTATCCAGGTTTTATTTCCCAATGATAAGATATTTGGGCTGTTTGGGTTATAAACTGTAATCCATCTTTATCTAATGTTGCTGCCTTCTAGTATTGGAAACCAAGGACAATTATTTTTTTTAATTATTCAATACAGTATAATTCCAACTATCTAATATAATTTCGCCAGGAATAATTCTGGATAATAAAGGAGGAGGAACTATTCTGGATTTTAAAGGACATCTAACTACATATAAAGAATCATTTGTTCTTACGTTTACTGAAGACAATAGATAATTTTTGTTCAGGGTTAACATTCTTTCCTCAGTATAATTCTCCATAAAATTTTATATTTTTATTATAGCTACGTATCTTCAAGCTGTTTATGGGCTTTTCCTTTTTCAAGGTAAAACGTTTGCTTTAGCCTTAAAATTTTTAATAAAGGTTGTAGGTCCCTACCCATTTATCTTAATAGATCTTTGATGAATGTGGCTTTCCAAGTTAGCATTGGATCAAGCACTATTCCCAGTTATGTGGGGTTATTGTTCTTTGTGATCTTATTGGAGTCAATTTTTAGATTTAAAGTTTCTGCCACATTAGGGGATAAACTGAAGATTGTTTACTTTGTTTTCTGTGACCTTCAACATTTCTTCAAAATGGTTCACCTTTTCCAATTGCTAAATTTTCCTCCACTTGATAGACTACTTGTTTCCTCTTTTAAAACATTTGAAATAAACAAATAAGATAAAAACTTATATAAAACTATAAATATCCCAGTTTACTAGTTAAATTTTGTGTAAAAATGAATATGATACAATCTGTGCAATTTGAGGATAGAAAGGGACTGACTATTTAGCCATTGCAGGCATCAATGCCCCTTGTGATGGACTCAATGACATGTCCTAAAATAAACAAAAAATAGTAAATTGCAAACAGACGAATTGTGACAGTTTAACTCAAAACTATGTTGAAAGTTTTTTTTATAGAAAATTTACAGATGACCTAGATTATGATTGGAAAATCAGGGCTCCACTGTATGTTCGTAATGTAAAATCAGCCTAAATTTAACTCAAAACCTTACCACCAAAAAATTGGGAGACATAAACAAATAGAACACTTTTTTAATTATACCTATTACAAAATCACAATTACTGTTTTGGGTGTGCTGCACAATTTTACTTTGAATTATTTTTCTTGAACCAAAGGATTGATTGATATTACTTGTATTTATTTTGTTGTGATTCTTTTTTTTTTATCCTGGGTGAGAATATTTGTGTGATATATTTGTTAATAATCTAATTAAAGACAGATTTTTATAATTTTTACTTAGATATGTTATGCTATTACTGTTTGGTAATTCAGTTAATCATGTTAATTAAAGTTTACATACTTTTTTTGTAATAAATTTATATACCAACAAGTATTTTTATTTTAATAAATAAAATGGAGTAAACACAAAAAAAATCAATTGTTCCATGAATAAATCGCTACATTTTATTTATTTCAAGTCCTAACTTTTCAACCATTTGTAACTGTAAATAATTTTTTTTATTAATTCTTTAAGAGGAAAATTATGGAAATGTTGGTAAAAATTTTATATCATTGTTTACAAGTTAAAGGAAGAACCCTACTAAAGAATTGTTTCAAGCAGAAGTGAAAAAAACATCTTCCGCTATAAATTTTTCTTACCTAACAAGAATGACTATAGTCTATCATATACATAAATAAAGGTAAATGACTGGCACCTACTAGAGACATTCAGAACCATTCTAGCACTTTGAATTAGTGGCATCTCAAGCTGTCTTTGCCACTTGAAGGGTTAAGTACCAGGTAAAAGCACATGAGGATTGCTTGAACAGACTGGGCCCTAAATCTAATTACACAGATGGGAGGTGTTACTCCAGTAATTTCCAAAACATCTCAGTCTTATTATACATAGGGTAGGATTTACAGACACAACTTCGAATCTTTTATTTACAAGTATTATTAATAAAATCAATCTAGCTTAACTATCTTAATGAATGTCGGGGGAAGGTCTCGTCGACCCTGGCCATTGCCCAGCAGGCATCAAGAAAGAGATAAATGAATTAACCTCTAGTCTTTGACCTTTGGTAGCGGCCTAGTCGGTAGGCAGCTTAATATGTATTTGTTTCTGACTCCATAAGATCTTAGAAGGTGTACCCTGACAGTGCACTAGATTCCAGAGAAAAGGTAAAGGCTCAGTTTTATAGGTCTTGGAATGACCATGGTATCTGATGGTAGGAGAAAACTGCCCGGATCCCAAAGGTGTGTGTGAACTGGAAAGAGACAGACTGGACCATTGGGGGAGACACTACTAGGTACGTTTGTCTGTACACGAGATTGTTGTCTGTCTGTAAAGGATCCCTTCCAAGGATGTGCTAATTTTAGCGAGACATGGCCAGAGAATCCCACTAGGAAGGTGTGGGGTCTGACTAAAACATAGCAAGATTAGGAAAGAGAGGTGCAGAGGTAGTCAAATAAGAAAGTTATGGTTTGAGTAGATCATCAAGCGCCAGTGCAGAGAGAGAGAGAGAGCAGTGTTCACTTCAAGTGTCGCGTTCCGACTGACTGAAAAAGCTCAGAATTTCTACCTTTATAGGCAGGTCATTCCTACTTAGAGTGAATGAGAGAGGGTTTGTATTTCGGCCAATCACAGGGCTACTGCACCTGCGCCCTTAGTTAGTTGGTAGGGTCCGGATCATGAACTAGTCCACTCTCTCTAAACTGAGGCCGAAGATTTATTGATAAAATATGGAAACGTAGGTGGGTGTTTTCTGGTCTGTGAAGAGAGTAACTTCTATTTATTCGTGGTAAAGAACTTGACAAAACAATGATATTAGGTTAATTTCCTTGATAGCTCGCCTGAATGCTATAATTAGAGCCCATTTAGTTCGATTTTGATATTTTTCTTAAGACAATATTTACAATAGAACCTTCTTCAATCCAACCTGTACAGCACCAGAGGGTAGGGAGATGAAACAAATACCGGTTTTACATTATTTTATAAACTTGCTCCGGAAGCAAGTTGTTTAGACTTATCCATGAATACTTGTGCCCCAGCAATGTCAGAGGAAAGCTTTTCATCCGAAATAAAAATTTTTTGAATTCTATGGCGATTTTTTCCCTCCCACGTTCAAAATAATACTGAAAGAATTGACAGGAGGAGGTTTATTCAATTGAATTAACATGTTTCTCACTGTGAATTTAAAAATCCCTGTTGGTTCGAGAGGGCTTTTGTGAAGCTTTGCAGGGGGGCCCAACATTTGTAGATCCAAGCCTGATAACAATTATTACGCATTCCTGGTTTAATAAGAATAAACATTTATACAAATTTCATACAATTAGTAAACAATGGGAATAGAATACTTAATTGTTAATTGTAGCTGAGACTTTCATTCATTCAAGCTACCCTCATTTCGATCTGAGCACCCTGGGGGAGCTAATAGGGGATGGATCTATCCACATAAAAAATGTTTTTAAGTTCTAGTCAGTAGTTAGGGTCTATATTAAGGTATAGGTATAGTAAGGCACTGAATGAATAAACTCAATCAAACTTGAATTAATGAAAATGGGTATTTGACAGTATATCAACTGTGCAATCATAGTTGATACAAACACGAGTTACTAATGAAGACCTTGAGAACTTTACTTTGATGCCCTTCTCAATGTAATAGAAACTGCTGTACATCTTCTATACATTGGTTCACTTACCATCTTATTGATAATCACCTCATGCTACTGTTATGATAAAACTATCCTGGATACAGTAGTTTAACTTTACCTTAATGAAATGAAATAATGGGATGCCCAATCCAGGACAAAGCATAACAGCTTGAGCTTGATTATTTGTCATCCTCATCATAAGGAATTCAATTACAAAAAAAAAATAGAATCTATCAAGTTACCTATATCGTTGGTCATGAGGCTAAACCATGTATGTGCAAATTCCTAATTTTGAGAAAACAAGGTTTGAAGTTTCCTTTGGCTTTCAAAATCAGGTTGCATGCTTACCAAACCAAAAAACCCACGACCATCTTTGCTCATCAATGATGTTACATTACATGAAAGTAACTTATTTTTATGAATAAATGCTTTGATAGATAGTATAATAGACCAAAATTCTAATCTAAGTGTACTTACTTATCATAAACGGTATTTTGAAAATATTTATTATTTCTGAAATTTTACAAAAAACCTAAATGGTTTAAAAAGTATTAATTTGTATACACATACTCCCATTTTAAGTAGGGAGAGCTGCAAACATTTCTAATTTAAGAAGCTAGTTGTTATAAGGGCTGGGGTGCCTCCTGTGGCTTGGCCGGTTCCAAGGAGCCTAGTTAGGAGTTAGAGTTAGGTTCTGCTCTCATCTTTGTACTATTTTGAACTCCCAAAAATGAGCTTGACTATATGGAATGCAACATTATTTAATTCATATCTCGATAATAGTTACAAGTAAGATCAAGTTCTAAGTATTATTGTGTAAATTGCATAAAAGCTCAATAAACACAAAAGTTCATATTTCAATTTATAATATTTCATCCAACAAACCAATTTCATAAATCATTTATCATATAAAAACAAAACTTAACTTGATAAATAAGTTATTTGCTGATTGGTACATTTTACACTCCTGATTTTAAATTTCGCAGTCTTATGCGATTAGAGAGAGTCATTATTTTTAGATAATAATTGGAATGCAGCGGGATCTATTGGTCAATATTTGGAACTAACTGAAACAAAAGAGTGCATTGCAGTGCCATCTGTTAAACGGAGAGTGAAATAGCTCCAGTACAGGTTGGCAAGAGACACAGGTGAGAGGGAAGTATTCCATTAAATAAATTTACGTGCTCCACTATCTGTTGGTTGATAGAACTAAACAGAAAAATGGCATATATTGCACCATGGCGCTATCTATTGAGTGGTAGAAGAATTTACTGGTTCTAGAAAGACCGGTAATTCTTGACAGACAATTTTTATTTAGCATCTACCAGGTCTTAGGGATCCTGCAGAAGCTAATTTCTCCATTTAGTACAGGTGTAGTTTTATCTCCACTCAATAGATAATATTGAAGTGCAATTAATATGCCATTTTAATAATTTAATAGTAAAAATAATCGAAAACGGCGGATATGTGCTATTTGGAGTGGAACTGTTTTCGGAACCGGTTCTCAAGCTGGAATGGATTCTGAGGTTTTACGGGAATAGTGCACCCCTAATTCCAAGATTTTTCGAGAGATGTGCGCCCATGGCCCTGATTAATTATATGTAATTTTTTTACTGTGATTGCAGTTATTAGACTTCAAAAATGTAACTCAACTGGCGATTCCAAAAAGAATTCCTAGTACATTATGTAGGGTGTAAAATTAAGTATTAAAAAAACAACATATAATCAGATATACATTTTTTTTTGTCCCGATGAAGAATTTTTATGTACCGTACATTATTATGTAAGAAAGTTTGGAGACTGTCTGATATTAAATGGCCCCCTTTTTGGCGAGCCAATCTGCTCTAACATTAGTGCCTATTTCACAGTGGCTTCAGCTCCATGCTGTCATAGATAGACACCTGACATTCCATCTAACTTGATAATTAATCCAATCCCAGTTTCCATATTAAAATATATCTTTTATGTACTAACAAAAAATAAAATGTAAATTTAACTTATGATTTATTAAATCTCATAGGAGTCCTTGACAACCAAACATTTACATGAAAGAAATAAAAAAAAAAATTAATACAGCTTTAAGTTGTTTACAAATTTACTGTCAAATGCTTGCTTCCTCTAAGTATTGAGTTTTGTGATCACGATCCTCCAAATACAGTACTGCCTCAATGGCCTCCTGCAGACTCTGCCAATATGACGTATGAATTTATATGTAGAAAGGTTAGATAACGTGTGAGGGCCCTCACAAAAATACATTTGACCATCTTCAAACTGGTAAAAATTTATTAAAACCTATCTTCTTAAAAAACTCCAAACCTGAAAACCGCTCCTTTACAGCCTTCTCTCAACAACTGCAGTCCCAATTACTCACATAATTCCTGCTGTTACATTCACTTGTTTTGGATTTAAACTTTTTATAATTTATTTTATATAATAAAATAATCCTTCTTTCAAATCATTTCTTAAAATAACATTACAATATAGATCAAAGAACCTAAAGAATAGAGAGTGCATCCGTCAGCAATACAATTTTAGGATAGGCACTTTAGTAGGGATTTCATAATTTTCTATACCTTCCATAAAGTCACTTTCTCTTGCTTTGTAGTTGGTGGAGAGATGACTTTGGTGTAAGAAGGATCTGGGGGGAAAATAAATTACAAAAGCAGTACTGCGGCTTCACTAAGTCTTTTTATTTAACTAGAAGGCAAAACAAAAATATATTCCGTTTATATAATCAGCCAAGGTTACATAACTTAAGTACCATAAGGATTAATTTTATCTTAATCGAAATAGTAAGATAGAAGAATTTCCGACAAAGATATTGTTTTAGCAACAAACGTAATGTGTTAATTTTTAATTTCCTCTCAATTAAAACAATGTGAATTAAAAATATAAATATTTCTCTAGCCATGAGATCGATTAAAATATATACTCATTCATATATATATAAATATAAAATAAAATAAAATTTTAAATAAGGAAGAGCCAATATTGCAACTAAGTAAAATTACAAAGTTTAGTGAAAGACAACCAAAAAATACATGAATATCAATAGTTCGTTAACAAATAAAATTCAATATAGAGTGAAACCTTTTAAGAAATTCTTAAAGATAGACTGGTTTTTGAGGCATTTGTAGAAACAGTATAAACATGTCACAGAATACAAAACATTTTTGGCATCCTATTATTTCTAACACACAATACTACTTATGTTACATTATGTGAGATACATTACACAGTTACTTAGTCTATGTGTTCTATTTATCTCAATAATGTATCTACACTGCATGTTATGAACACATAAAAGATCAATTTACTAGGTTTCCTCTTTTTTTAAAACAGATGTACAGTTATTTTTATAATTATCTTAACATAAATGGTAGACGTTTATTTTAGATATTTAAATATATTTATATGTTTCATTTAATTTTATAATTATGTACACAACCTTCGTATATAGCACTACATTGTTTATTTTTGTGTGTGATTGCAGGCAGGATTTATTATAAATACATTATCTGATGCAATATCACTATATATAATATACAATACACATATAATTCTATACAATAGTTTTTTTTTTTTAGACTACAAGTTTATCAAATATAAGAAAAGCATTTGAAAACCTCCAATAATTTAAATTTTTATTTTTTTTATTGGCTTCGACTTTGGAAAAAAAACATCAGTTCTGCTCGAGGAAAACTGTGGACATTGTCAACAGTTCGGCAGAATTGCTGCAAAATAAAAATGAGGTAAAATATATGTACAAATTTTAATATACAGCAGATAGGAAGTAAGCTCTGTCAGTTAAATGTTAGAGCACAAATTCTTTGGTATGATTGAATGGTAATACAAATCACTGGTAAATGCAAGCACATTACCACATGCATAAAAAGGAAACATGTGCAAAATGTTTTACAGATTTGTGTATATATAATATATATATGGGCGTATGTTTATATATAAGCATCTATATATAAATTATACATTTATATCAGTATATATATATATACATACATTTCACTTTAAACATATATAATACAAATAAAATAACAGCCAATCTTAGTCGCATGTAAACCTATTATATTAGGTAATCTTTGTCATGATAATTATTCTAAAACAACTACAAACACATTAAAGAGCATTATATCGTACATAAACAAAATAATAATACTATATTGACTTATTCGTTAAGTCACAACACGTTCCCTTGAGAGCATGAGCTTATGTATTTGGTTACAACACAATATATCAAATGCAAAAGATTAATACTATACTTCATAAAACAAAATATTGGGTTAATAAGAATCAATAAAAAAATAAAAGTATTATTCAAGAGTTTATGGATTCTTCATAGTTAAGTTTCCTCATTCCCCACAATCTAAATCACTGTTAGCTCTTTAACAAGTTATTTTCTTGTAGGTAAATCAACCACGGTTGACGGTTGATTGGTAAACAAATACCAATCAGAGTTATCCAAAAAATTTCATGCAAAGCGATAATAAAATATAAATAAAAACAATGGAGCCTTATAATTAAATATTTTAATTTTAAGTTGAAAATTGTTTTCTTATTAATCCTTAACTGCCAGCAAGTAAGTAAAGCACCAGGAAAGATAGAAGATAAACAATAAAGAAAACATTTCAATACCGATGGGGGATGTGTTAGCCTAATTTGTACAAATCAAAACAGGATGAATTAAATTTTCACCTTGCACAGCTCTATTTTACTTCAAGACAGATACATGCAATACACTCGTCATTAACAATCTAGCTACTAAAAGGTGGTAACTCCTCCTTTCTGGCCTCAATTTTGAATAAATGAGAATTTTAAATTCTAAAACAACCTACTTCTTTTCTTCCCCCTTACAATGAAATGCCCAAAAAAGTTATTTTAAAAATAAATACGCAATCATTTTCAATCTCCCCACAATATTTAACAATTAACTTATGTTGCCTTCTCAAGGGATGCCAAAATACTAAAACATCCAAGAGACGGATATCAGTTATATAAACAAATTATTAAGTAATATAGGACTAAAATTGTGTCCAAGTTTCAAAACATTAAAAGTAACATAATAAACACAAGTAAAAATTAATAAAATAAGAATTTTAGGTTAAAATTGATATAAATGTTAATATAATACAAAAAAATATTAACTAGAATAATACAAATCACATAAGCAATTTTACTGCTACTAGTTTCGATCAGAGACGGGGGACTGTTAAGGGATTCCTCCTAAATTAAGGCCATAGAAAGCAATGGCATATACTTACTCAATCCTCGACACCTGGTAGATGAACCAAATACAAACAAGCCTTCCTTCCAAATCAGTTAAGTGAGTTTTAATTTGAATTGATTTACATATTTTTTTTTCAAAACAATTTTATAATTTGATGCATAAGATGTTACTTTCAATGTTTGATAGTTTCAACAAAATTTTAGTCATTTATATTACCTAATAATTTGCTCCAGAATAAATAGCATGCCGTAGTCATGTCAACTGAAAGCGAAACATAGTTGATTTCAAAAAGTGTTTGAACAATTAAAGGAATCATATTAATAAAAAATGAAATAGTTTCACACAAGAGCCACACTACTAAATCGTATAAGTTGGTGCTATATAATAATAACAACTTTTTGCAGTATAATAAATGTTTTTTTTTTTAATCTACAAATTAGAACAATCCGTGTTAATTATCAAGAGAAACAAATGCTATAACCAGGGTGGCATAGAGATTTGTGCAAAAATTTCAACCCTGCCTTGAAACAACTATTAACTTAATATGGATTAATTTAAAAAAATATATATATTTATTTATTCATAATTATTGGTTATGTTATATAATGGTGTAAATTTTAATGGTTTAATGGTTAAAGAGAAAAAAATAATGACAGCCAGAATTCCAATTCAGGACTTTCTGATTAACTTAGACATAATTACAAACTGATCAAATGCCTGAATAAATAAAATACAGTTTGAATATGAACTAGCTCAGTGGTGAAGAAAAATTTAATTATAATCAATTGACGATTCAGTGATTTGTTTTATTGCAACAACATAAAATTTATAGAATTTCCATGAAATCCAATGAAACAAAAAAAGAAAGTTTGTATCAAACAATAACGACTTAGTCTTAAATAACAACTACAAACTTGAATAAATGTGAAATATCTTATTAAGATATAAATATATTTTTTTTCTTTTTAAGATTATTTGTGATTAATAGAATTAAGACAGGAGGAAATATTTCAAGTCAGGATCATTTAAATTCTTAGCCTCAAGTTAAAATCAATAACTATTTTTGTACACTTATTAAAGATTGATACCCACAAAACAGAAAGATTCCGAATAAATTAATACTTTTTAAATAAGAAGAATTGTTTTGATTTTTCTGTATTTTTGTCCTGCTTACATTAATTCATGTGAGGGAGATATATCACACTATTCCTAGTCTATAAGGAAGTAATTAAGTTTACTTAAACAATAAAAATAAACTACTAATTAAAATCTAATCAGTAATTTTTTTATAATGAGTTTACAGAACAACCATGTAACTCGTTATTAGACTTATCTACTTTTAAAGTCATACAATTTTTGAACTGATTATTCATTATAATGACATTTAGAAAATATTAAAATGCTTGAAGAATTCAAACAAAGTTAATCATAAAAATGTATAAAATATTCAAATTTTCCATCCTGATTTATGTAAGGCGAACGGCTTGTAAAGTGTTGTGTAAATATTAGGCAATATTTATTTCATTGAAAAGATTGAGACAAACAGTTGCAGTGGAGAAACATTACTTTTGATATTAGGGATTATATTATTTTCTCTTTATGTGCTAATTCCTGAGTACTTCCTACCACTGAGCTTTGCCTTATTTTCACCAACTTTCCAGCACATGAACACTTTTAGAACCACAATGAAAAATTAACAAAAATAAGTAAAAAAAACAAGCCAGGCTTCCAAGGAATTATTAGTTCTTATTGATTTTCCTATTGCTTGAAATTTTAATTTGTAGTTAATATCTACACATCTTGGGAAAAAACAACATGTGTCTTATACACTGATGTACAGTATCTATAAAGAATGTTAAAAAATATTAGGTTTTAACTTAAGTTTAGAAGGTTGGAGCACCTTACTAGTTCTTAACTTTTTTGTATGTAATGAAACTATTCAATTACTTTTTTTAAAAAAAACCTAACATTATTTTGCATTTAATCTGCTATTTCCTCCCGTCCCATTTTATTCATTAAGGTCAATAGGCAGAAACTATTTAAACACTTCTATTCTGAACTTTTCCCTCATTTGTAAAGATTGATCAAACTTACTCTTGTCTAATTGGTAGCCATAGTTAAGTAAAGCATTGAAATAATTCACTGCATGTAAATCAGTATATATTTCAAAAATCGATAATAAAAAACAGACAACTACCCTTAATTGTAATTACTTCCAAGGGTGGCAAGCTATAGATAGCCAACCCCCTGATAACATGGTTTGCCTAATTGGTGCCTAACTAAACAATGGACTACACTACCTGCCCCCCCCCCCCCCATGAAATGCAAAGAGTATAGGAATTTACAACCTGTTTAGATAACAACCAGAGTACTAGCATTAATGACAGACCAAAAGCTAACTTTAGCACACTTGAAAATTTATATTTATACATATTACAAATGAGGAGATACTTTTACTTAAGGATAAGGATTCATGAAAAGAAAATAATAATGGAATATAATATCTTAGCAGATATATCATAGAACAGTTCTTATTTTAAGGATTATGGATAGATGTAAGTAGTTATAATATATTATTGATGGACTTTACAAGATTGTCACATTCAAAATTACCAACATTTAAAATTGTAATAAACTATTCCCAGTTAAAAAAAAATTGACAAAACCTGCTAAGAAATTAAAAACTGTAAACTCCAACAATTTTGAGTAATCACATCTTTAAGATTTTAATACTTTTCTCATTTTATATTGTAAGGGATCACATCAGTTTCCTAAATTCTGACTTATAATAAGATTGCATCTTAAAACACAGACCAAACAATATTCTCTATATTTAAGTTATATTATAAATAAATACTTATATAATCTCTATATATTAAAATAAATATGTTTCAAACCTCTATTAACTTAAAATTAAAAAACAAAAACTAAAAACAAAATAAAAATAAAAGATATATCACATGAGGCTTTTACTGAAATCTCAGGACCTAGCTACTATACACCGTCATATACGGTTGTGTACGAAGAGGGGGCAGTGCATGGGAGATCCTCAGTCCTGGATCATGTGGACAAAGCTGATGGGAAACATCCCGCGGACAGAGGGCTCTCTTTCCAGTGCTCCTTCCATCCAGTTCTCGTCCTCCGTAGACATAGATGTCACCAAGATAATGTCTCCCTCCCTAAATGACAGCTCATCTTCGTTGTCTGCTTGGCAGTCGTAGAGGGCACGGCATCGAGGGGGACCTGGTGTGTCCTCCAGCGGGCAGTAAAAGTATGGCTGTAAAGTAAAGTCACATGATAATCAAATGTATTCGATAACATTACAAACAGTGCTTGGATTTTCAAAGAAAAAATTGTACACATTATTCATTAATATCCTGCAATCTGCAAAACCTACCATCTAGAAAAGTTAAATCAGTAATTTCTTATAGATTGATAAAATTAAAAATCCTGTTTCACAAAATTTTTATTTAGCCCTCGTTTTATAATTTTAAAACCAAAAACCGTTCTAAATTAAAAAAATAAGTATGTTGGAAGCCACTTTGATTGACAAAAATTAATAAGAGGAAGTGACTAAAGACATTGATAAAAGCAAACTAAAGAATTTCAGTAATAAAGTTATTTATTATTACATATAAATCCATCTTTTAATTATGGAATACCATTGCATAAAATAACCATAGCTGCTAACAATTTCAATTAAAAGTCTATCAAAATACCTATATGTTACCATTCTTTGGACTTTTTTTTTTAGAATAAATACAAATTGAGAACTGATATATTCCACATTTACATCGAGTTTGCTTTAAGTTTAAACAAAAGGTATATGAAAAGTAAAATATTTCTAATAAGCTTTTAAGACAATTACATATTCTGTTGTTTGTAACTAAAATATGCCAACATGAAACACACAAATGTGAATTCATGGAAAAAAAGTGGAAGCCTGGTTGGCAACATATAAATTTAAGCTATAATAAACAGCACACTTTATTTTATTACATAATTCAAGGAAAAAATTATAAAATAACCATGAATGACAGGCGCATAAAATAATCAGTTTTATATATTTATGAAGCCCACATGCTTTCGTTATAATAAATGATAATATAAAAAGAAAGCAAAATAACAAAACATGTTAAATCAGTGAGTGTCATTACAATGCTTAGGGTAAAAAAAAGTAGTTGCTATATTAATTTGTGCTAAATCAATAAATAATGCTAATACAAATTTATTAATATTTTTATTTTGCATGCAACAAATTTAATGATTTTAACACATTGAGGATGAATACCATCGAACTCGATAATGTTAGAGGCCCATGTTCACTGAGGTTCCATACATCTAAGAATCTCAACTTTTTTTTCTTCATTATTTAATTAATTTTAATTATTTCTGACCCCAATATAGAAGGATCTACTTTTTTACAGGAAGTAAAAGAAAAAACATGAAAAAATTTGTTCCCTTCAAACTAAAATTTATGCTTTCTCAAGTCAGAAGCAATGCAGAATTTGAATATCTGATTTTTTCCCATTATGTTTAAGGACATATTCAAGACAGAAACGCAAAAATAATACTTTAAAAGAAATACTAAAAAAAGTTTTGAGAGTTAACAATTGAAATAATGTATTTACTGATAAAGTCAATAGTTTAGCTGTTTACGATCTTTTTTTTTTGTTTGTTGGAAAAATAATTTTTAGTGGTGGTTTAAAAAAGTAAGGAGTATTATTCTCACAATAATTTAATTATTAATTAAAATCCTCATGCAGAGTCCCTCCTTTAAGTATCTCTTGATATTTTATCTTCACTTTCTACAATTTTATTTAGTTCATATATAAATTAAAAAGTATGTTATGAAACACACATTTTAGTTAGTCCATAGTTGATGTAAAATTGAACTTGCAAGGCTTCTGATGTACTAAAATATAAAAAATTATGGGTTAGAAACCATTTTGAATAGCTTCATAAGAAAAAATAACCCACAAGAACCTCATATTATAAAAAAAATACTGCGCAAGAAGGGCAATAACCTACAAAATTTTTTTTAAATTTCTGGTCTGCCCCATCATTCAACAGGGGAAGCTTTCTCAGGTTTCTCAGGGATAGCCTAGGGTTTGTAGGAAGCTTATTGACAAATAGCAATTCAACAATAGACTGTTCTCCACGATCAAGAAAATTTTAAATAAATAGAAGAGATTGTTAGAAGATCGGTATATGTTGATGAAAGAAATTAGGTTTTTATAAATTCATTTACTTATGACTCTATATCTAAAGGCATTACCCAATCACTCCAAATAACCTTTAATTAATACATTCCCAAATTATTTGAAAAACAAAACACATAAACAATAAGACCAATTTCTTTCTGATAGGCAATTTCTATGAAGAGAAAAAATTGTCAATTCTTTGTTCATATTTTGAGATATTGTATAAAAATTAAAGGGGTTAAAAAAAAACGCGATTTCTTTTCATTTTAATGGCCTAAAGCTTGGCTTCCCCTTAATCTAAAAACCCAACATTCCCATCTGACTGTCACATACGATGTAAATAATTCCTTCGAACTAATCATGTTCTAACATTTTATTTTCACCTCCTTTGATGCCACTTCCCTTTTCATAAAAAATCCTTCAGAAATAGTAACTAATTTTATCAACAATACTGGAACACTATCCACCCTCCTAACATCCCTACTTTTGGATAAATAATTGTCCATTGACAGTGTTAAACTTTGTTGCAACTCAGGTTTAAACAAATTGAAGGCCATGGATTAAAAAACTGCTTAGCCCCAGGCATAGCAACATTGCCATAAATGACCTGGATACTGTTTTCAAAAAAGTTCCAGATCAGATTTTTTTAATAAAAAAAAATACATAGAGACCCAAAATACCTCACACCCATTGTAAATGCATTAAATTCCCCTTTTTAGAACTTTCCCTAATAAGAAACAGTGGTAATAAAATTATCAGTGATAGGTATACACACCACAGGACATACCCTAAATTATTTATTCACCCATCCAATTTCAAATAACAACCTAATCAGCAAAGTCCTCAATTTGTCCCTCTTTCAACACAAAAACATAATAACTTCTTATCGACAATTTAATCTACCAACCAATATACACTTCCTCTATTCAACAAAACTTAACCATAGATTTTACCGTTAAACCACAGCTCATGGCAACCTGCCTACTGTCCTTCACTTCTGAACAATCAAAAATATTTATAGAAACATAACAATTCTCTTTCACCAACCTAAGCCAATCTCCCAACAAAATCTTTTACTCAGTTATATACTCACAGCTAACAATGAACTCACAATACAAGAAAATTTTTATCAGTTAATTTTTGTAAACTTAAAGCTTTTGCTTATATCTATATTGTGTAATGTAACAGCCAAGCTGCTGCTTTTAGCCAAGCTGGTAGCTGTTAACAAGGTTTATCCCAAAATCCACTCAATGTGTTAATAATTTTTATAATGTAAGAAAAATTTGTCCCTTTCATATAGACATACAAAAAAAATCTATTTATAGTCAATAAACTGATTGATTCACTCTGACTAAAAATAAAAAAAACCAACAGTTCGAAAGAAAAAATTTTTCTTCAACAGTACAGTAAAATAATTAAAAAAAAAAAGTTAAACTGAAGATAGACATTAACAATTAAGCAGAATTATAATTATCGGAGACAACACAACACCAACTCGAGAGAATGTTTTTACCTCATTCTCCTCGGGGTAGCTCTCAAGAACTGAACCCTCAGTTTTTTTCTGGAAAAGAGATTTCATCATACTCAGCGTTGCTTACTTAAACGTGACTAGGGCTGTTAAAATTGCTTATACAAAAGTAATAAGTATTTGTAAACATAAAAGCTTTTGCCCACATGAATACACTGAACAAATCATGTGAAATACTAGCCAACCCGGTGGTAACTGTTAATAAGGTTAAGCCCAATCCATTCATAATTAATCATAATATTTTTCAAAATGTAAAAAAAAATTTCCCTTTCTGTTGATGTACAAAAACAAAATCTATTTATTTTAAGTAAACTGATTCTAGCTGACTAAATAACTTAACCAACAGTTGCAAAGAAAAAATTGTTCAAAAGTTAACTTAAACATGCCCAGAGATGTTAAAATTTCTCATACAAAAGTAATATTATTCTATAAAAAACTAAGAATCAAATATCAAACTATTATGATAGAAATGAACTAAAACCGTATAAGAGTCCCTGTTACTAAGAGGGAGTATATGTTGATAAACAAAATACTATGTATATAATATATACATAATATATACTATATATATATGTGTATGTAATACTATAAGTATCTCTCAATATTGTTTCTTCACATTCTATGTCCTTCATTCATAAATACAATTACACTGTCTCGACTAGTCTAGCATGATCATCATCGGCCTTAGCCTCAAAAATATTAATGCCTAGCAGTTATAGTTGTGATATTGAGCCATCCTAATGATGTCCACTAAAACAGGGTGTCCAAACATACTACTATCCACCGACTTAAATCTGATTCATCAACTGGTAATTGAAATACAACTGCTACAGAGCAAAAATCTATGCTAATGTTTATCAGTTTACAAAGTTTTCTTACCTTTCTTGGGGGAGGGACAGGGTTCGGAGAGTCAGCGTCTGAAGCTAGCGAGGTAATACTCTCCGTGGATTGACCGTTGGATAATCGTGGGGAAGGAGCAGGAGGTGGTGGACCCCTCGGCCTCTGAATACTACCTGTGTGCATTTCAATAATTCATGTTCTTTTTCATAAATTTATGGACTCAAAACTTACAATAAAATCATATATGCACCTGTGCAGGCCCTCAGATGTAGGCAGTGCAACTCAATAGAGCACTAATGCTTTTATACAACTTAAATAACAAGCATCTTAATTAATAATACAAAAGTAATACCTCTAAAGAACAAAATGAAAATTTTGAAGGATACAAAAGAAAAAAATGATAAAAAAAAAGAGAGATGAAATAAACTCTTTTCAATTCATTTAAATAATAAACAATAAAAGTTTAAAATTAAAAAAACATTGAATTTACAAATTTTAAGGGACAATAAATTCTATATGTATTATTTTAATGAATGAATTTGTTTTATTAATACTGAAAGTGTCTTTCTACCATTTTTGAAAATTTCATAAAAGACTCTAAACTAAATATCGAGGCACAATAACAATTTGTCTCCATTTTTATAATGATAAGAAATATTTCTCCTTTTTATACTAATTGCTCCTCAAAATGTGATGCTCTATAAAAATCTCAATGTAGACTGGCTGGCTTATAGCCGAACATAAGCTCAATTGAAGAGATATTTCTACACCACTTTTCCCTCACCTCCACATGGCAACTGCTTCCTCTTTCTAGCCTTCTATTTCTCTACAGTTTTCACAGCCACTACATTTCTTCAATGGCCAACAGTTTTATTTGGCAGATCTTATAGTAAGCTTCAAAATTTTTATGATTTTTACTTATTAGGTGAGGTATTCATCCTGCCCTCAACAAATTATAAAACTTGAGGCTCCTTTCACACTAAACGGTTTTGACCATATGGCTAGGTGGTACCATATAGTGGTTTTTCAGATTGGCAGTACACTTTCAATCATTTTCATCTTGTATCAGTAAATGAATGTATCCAATATCGTCTATTTTGTTTTAAAATATATTTTTTTTTAAACAAGGGCCAGTAGTTATTACATACAAAACTGTTGTTCCATGTCAAATCAACCAACCTAACCCGGGATGTCACAGATTTTTTTATGAGTAACTTAATATGAGTTTGATTTTTGAAATATATTTTTCTAGCTGTCTAATGAGTCCCCAAACCGGGCACGGGGGTTTTAAGATAGAACCAAATGCAAGTTTTTGACAGTCACATCTCAAAAATGAATATTTTAAAAATCTGAAAAAAAATATTAGCTTTACTCTATGACACCAATACATATTCTAAACAAAAATGAGAGATGGAGAGGGTTCAAAGTAAATTTATATTTTCTTATTTGACATGAAATGACCTAAACAAAAAGGAAATTGTGCTGAGAATACCTGTTTTATCGATTCCAGTTGACTTGAGTGCAGGAATCTCACCAGGGGGAATGACTAATTTGGCACCAGCTATAATTAATAAATAAGTTCATACATACAACTGCTGTAATAAACATATATTTTTATAATTATTAATTTTAATTAACATTAATATTTTTACAGTTTAAGGACAAACTTATATAAATAAATTCACCAATAAAAATAGGGTGATTAAAAAAACAGCCACTCTTCCAATCCCTGAAAACTGGTAGTCTGGTCAATTTTTAATTTTCTTTTTTAAAGTCCTTGTTATGTATAAATTTATAATTTATTTAGCTGATCTCATTTAACCAGTAAAAAATTGTGACAATCTTTCAAAGGAGATTAAAATTCAGTCTATTTAATTTCCAAGAATTGTTTGCTTTTTACGGCATTTATGTTTAAATGTTAAATTTATGTTATGTTAAATGCAGCATTATTTATTAATATAATTACAGAAAGTTATTATTATTAGATTTCTGTTTACAACTTAGAGGCATGGAATTTTGCAAGGCAGATGAAGCTTCAATGATACTGAACACAATTAATACAATAATAATTACAACTCCAAAAAACACAATTAAGTGTCATTAAATAATTAGTAACTTGGTGTTATTTCTTATCCAGGTTGAGAAAGGTACTAAAGTACTGAAATTGATGCCTTGATCAGCAATCTGCAATATTTGGTAAAAGTATCAATCAAGGGGTACTTATAGTAAAATAATATCAGAGAAACCTTTCATCCCACTTGACTTGTTTTTCTATTAGTTTTCTTTACCTTAAAAAGGATAATTAGTTTGTAAAATAAAAAAGAATTAATTATTCATTCACCAAGATGGACAGCCCTGGTGGAGTCAGTCGACGGGGACCTCTTGTGGTAACCGGGGTTGGGGTCCGAGGGGCTCCGATTGTGGGTCGCAGGCAGCGTAGAATAGCTGTAACTTTGCTGTGGAGGCAATGGGGCTGCTCTCTTCTTCACAGTACCCATTGTCCCCATGTCAGGCACCACCGGCTGGGATGGAGGCTTCTTACTTATAGGGTGACAACCCACTACCATAAAAAACATAAAAATAATTTGTTAGCTTGGATAGGCTTTATTATTATGGCAGAAAAAATAACAATTTAAACAACTGTATACTATGTGAGCAGTCTTTTAATTATAAAAACTAGTTTTAAAATGAAAGTTTTTGCCTTTACATCTAACTTATATGTATCTTCCCCCACATTAAATTCATCATTACTTTCTCCTGGAAAATCCTATTTATATCCTCTTTTAACTTCCTTTTTCCTATTGCAATTATGCCTGCATTGGGTATCTCCTGTGATTTGGAGCTCGAGTTAAAAATTATTGATGAACTGCTTTTTACAATTTATCTTCGTAGTCCGAAGGAGTGCTGTCATTTCTTATTTTTATACTGAATGAAGTTGCCTTATCCTACTCATCGTAACCATTAATTCCTAATACTTTTCCTCTACCAAGTTAAATAATCACACTGCTCTTCATGTATTTCCGGGCTTCTTCGATTCTAATCATGTCTTCACTTCCATTCCACTTATTAACACTCTTCTTAAATGACTAACCACCCTGCAGCATTTGACTCTTCGATCTTTCTTAATCATCATCCCTCTACAAATCCATTCCTTCTGACAACTAGAATGTATGTATGCCCAACCCATATTCACATTAATCAAAGCTTTTTAATGTGCCCAGTAATTTCATAATTTTATTTACATATTTATTTTGTAAAATGTTTATTAATTTTCTCCCCTTTAGTGAACTGACACACACTTTTAGCTATACAGCTGATTTTTGCACCTCTTCTAATTACTCTATCTATGGGGATAGCAGTGCAAGAATAAATAAAAAATTATTCACTTATTTTATTATTAAAATTAAAATAAATCTCACTCTGGTGATGCTGGGGTTTCTTAGAAAGAGGTGGAGGAGGTTGACGAAAGCTACCGGACTTGAGGCTGTCACAAGTTGATGACCGAGATCTCATATTTACAGGTGATTCAGCATAGCTTGGAGGCCGAGATGCAGTTTTTCTCTCGGGGGTTACACAGCCATTCTATAAAAATAATTGAAATAAGTAATATAAGATAAAATTTAAATATGGTAACTTACTAAATTAAATTAATTAATAAAAACAAAAGTACTTCACCGCAACCCAGATCTTACATTTCAGTCTACCTTACAAATGAAAACATTAAATTTTATCATAATTAGTCAATTTTTTTTCATGAATCCTAAAATCAGAACTAACCTATCCTGAGAAAAAATATCATCCCCATTGAAAATATTGTTAAATAATGAATAATATCTATTTTTAAATTTTAATGACCTGGAATATTTGGTATAAATAAATAGAGAACTAACTTACAAACAATAAGACTACAGCAGGATCAAGATAATAATTAAATTTGAAAATATAAATTATCTTACCCTGTCCTCTATAATTGTCTCATCATCTGAAAAATCTGTAGAACCATCATCGTGTGTTAAATTCCAGTCAATGTTGATGTTGTCGAATAACGATTTCTGCCTTTGGAGGGCATGACGTATCTTACAACAAAATTCATATCATATTAATTCAAGTATATTAAATCATCAACTTTCAAGCAATTCACAATATTCCGAAGTTAGGACTCGACTAATTATTAAAAGAAGTTATTTTTTAACCAAAACTAAATAAAAAACTGTGAGCATATTAATGTTTCACTTGTAACTAAACCATTATTTATAAAAACATCATCTGACATTTTTTGTATACCATGGTTTGTTCAAAAGATAACAAAGCTTATAAAAAAATAAATATATCTATTAAACCCTTTCACTATAATAAATTTAATCCTCTTCAATCTATTCTCCTTCCAATTGTATACACTTTTTCAAATTTTCTACACTTTAGAAAGTAGGTCTGAGATGCAATTTTTGAATAGTTTTCAGAATACTCAGTTTCTGTTTTGGAAAAGCTGTCACTACTTCCTATATTTTCTGTCACAAATAATTGGCATATTCAATGAATAATTATGAATCATTATTCAGAGCATCAGTAACAATCCTCAGAATCCATAATCTTCTTTTTTTGACAGTAAAGACTTGGTTTTCAGTTATTAGGTGTTTTAGATTCAAACCAAGACCACAACGCATATTGACTCATTTTAATTAAGGAATTAAACTTTCTTTATTGTGCTAAAATTACAATATGCCTCATTAGGCAATAAGCAATTGAGATAAATGCACTCATTTATACCATATTTACAATTCATCATTCACTCGCTCATTCGTACAATATTTACAGACAGCCCAGAGGCCTCCCAAGTCCACATGTTTATCACCTCCCTCGCATACGAAAGAGGAAGGTCTTGGGACACACAGACATCCTAAAATTGCTTAAAATAAAAAATTCTATTTACAATACAATTTACATTGCCAAGCACATTGGAACAAACAGTTCCTTAAATAAAATTAAAATGGTAGAGAATAGAGATGAAAAATGGATGAGCTCCAAAAACATAATGGACATTAATGTTGCTGAAGATTTAGAAGGAATTGAACAAAAACTATTTCTTTCAGAAGACTTTTGTATAGAAGGCGTAGGTCAATCAATGAACAGTAGCACATCACACTTAGCGAGTAAAGGCTTCCTGAACAGCCTTTACCATCTTTCCCTGAATTGTATTCCGTAACCCCGGGCAGATTCCTGTCATCACTCGCCACACCATCCTTCAGTTTTGGCTGATGCTTTTCAATCCATAAAGTTGGTCCAACAACATCCCTGTTTGCTCATCCTGGCCACATGTCTGTCCCATCTAAGCCTTCTAACTTTGATGACTTATAATGTCGGGCCTTGGCCAGCAAATAGAGCTCCAAATTACTTCTCTGCTTCCAGTTCCTACCTACTTTTAGTGAACCACAGATTCAGTGTAGAATTTTCATATCAATTAAGAGTTTTTGCACATCCAACTTTGGGATGGTACATAATTTAAGGCAGGGTCTCGTATGTTAAGCTTTGTTATCCATGTGAGAAGTTGACTTTTGAAGGCGTATCCTAGCCCGAAGATGCTTCTGTTTGTTAATGATGATGCTTTGTCTTATCTCAACTGACACATTGTTATTCCCTTTAACCTGTAGCTGAGGTAGATGAATTCTACCTTTTCAAAATATTTCATAGGATCACCTGTTGACAAGTTACCAAGAATTTGGTCTTCTTTACATTTATTTCAAACCCAATTTCCTAAAAATGATTCCTCTAATGCTCGAAAAAGACTGCCCTACAATGTCAATATCATGGGATATGCCAGGAGGAGGAGCAGGACACTCTGATCTAAGACAGAGCATATTGTCTGTATACCTGATTTCCTTAACACTTTCTCCAGTGCAAGGCTAAAGAGAATAAAAAGCCATTATCTTCTAGGAAAAAATCTCTGTGACAAACCTACCTGGATACCTGTACCTGGATTGCCTGTCCAGTCAAAACCTGTCATCGTTAGTTGTGAAAGGCGGATAAGATTCATTTGTATGTTGAGATCTTCCATGGCCTTGTATAGCTTTGGTCTAGTGAAACTTTCATAAACAGCTTTAAAATCTACAAACAGATGGTATGTTAGTATCTAATATACTCTGCTTTTCTCAAGAATTCTCATCAGTCAGAATATTTGATTGGCGGTGGTTTCCATCCTCAAAAGCTGTAATGATAACGAGAACTTTATAGGCACAAGGGAGTATGGAGGTGCCTCTATTGTCACCACACTTCAGTTGACTTCCCTTCTTAAGTATGGTACAGATGATAGTCTTTTACCAAGCTCAGGACATGACTAGCTCATTTATTGATGACGAGGGGTCATGGATGGCTTTCTTAAGTTCGCCCTCTGTATTTAAAATAGCTCCAAGCACAAATCATTGAAGCCAGGTGCCTTATTATTTTTTAGCCTCAATACTACCTCAGTTATATTATCTTCGTCAAGAGCTTCAATTGCATCTTTTGCAGACAATGGAACCACAACAGCCTCTTTCCCATCTGTTTTCTCCTTCCATTTACATCATTGAAAGCACTCTTAGGACTTAAATTGTTTCATCTCTTCATCGATCTTTTGGCTCTCGTTAGTTCTTGTTAGTCTCTTGAATTCTTCTAGCTTCTGACTCTCCCATCATCTTATCTTTTTAAGATGAAGGCATTTTTCATCCTGTCATTTTGGGCATTACTCCTCAGCAAATCCAAGAGTCTGCCACTGCAATATGGATCTATAGGCTTCATTTTTTTTGTTATACCAGGAAGACTAAGTTTCTTTTGGTTGCTATCCCAGTATTCCTTCTGCAGCCTGTTGAATGGGCGCACATTACTTGTTCCACCTCTCATCAATAAAGCATTTACCTGGTATGTCTAATCCTTGTATTTTAAGTTCCAGGTCAACTGAGTATCAGGTACACGTTTTTCTTCCCTAATCCTCTGGATATTGCAACTCTTGACTATTCATCACTTTATGTTCTTTGTCAGTGAAATCTTGTCCTTAAGGTGTGTAACATTTAATAGTGGTCACAGTACATGTTAGCTCCTGTATAGGGATCTGATGTCCAGAAGCCTGGATCTATTCCAGGAGGTTATCAGAATGGGGTCAATCTGATTTTCTGTTTTGCTATCAGAGGACCTCCAAGTACCCTAGTGGATATTTTAATCACGGAACATAGTGCTGCTTCCAAACACAAGGTCATGTGTGTCAGCAGTTTATAAAGCCTTTGCCAATTCCCATTGCTGTGTTCATACACGCTGTGCTGTCCTATGATTGGGGAGTAAATAAATCCTTTCACTTCGCATTAATAGCACCTAAAATATTTTTAACATCATAATTAGGATATTGGTTTATAGAGCAATCAAGCTATTCATAGAATTCCTCAATATATTGTTGTGATATTAGATATTGTGGAGTTTGTGTATAAGAAATTGAAATATAAATATTTAATCCAACCTTCAATCAAGAAGGCAAACAAAACCAATTGAGAGAGGATAAAAAAAAACAAAATGACTATTAGTATAGTTATAGTTGTTAAGATGAGAACACAGCATTAATCACTCTAGTTTTGGAATCAGCCCGTGATACATGTATCTGAGAAAAGTATTGTAATAAAAGTTTTTTAAGTATATTGTTGTTTGGACTTGAAGCGGAACGGAAGAGAAGTTGCACCAGGAAGAAGTGTTAATTTTGATTAAATAAAGAAGACCATTGAAGAAGAAAAGGAAAAGAAAAAAATAGACAAGCATAATTAATATAAGTTTTTTTTTTGTTTAATTGTAATTAAATTCACCTTTCGCCAGAATTATTTTTGTTAGTAGAACCTAAAAAACCTTAGATAATAAATAAAGATATAAATTAAAAGATAAATCTAAAAATAAAATTACGATATCTTTTAAAAACGTAATAATATTGTGGAAAGTCGGAAGATTTGTTATTTGAAAGTGGGTGGTGTCCCTTTTCCAGTCCTTTGTACTTCCTGAATTGCAGCTTGATCCAACTGTTCTAAGAGCCCTTCTAATGCTCCAGCTCAATAAACAGTCAAAACATTTCAAAATCTGAAAGTTTTCCGAACCCAATGAGAATGTCTGGCTATTTTTCATTGAGGTTCCATATTATGAAATTTCGGGCAGGAGGGTTATTGACCTGTGGTGGGTGGGGATGCCACCTTAAATCTTCCAGACTTGCTTCCCCCCCTCCCCACCATCCAGGGATGTTACTAAGGGACAAGGATTAAAGAAGTTGATGAGATTGAAGGAATTAGAAGTTATATTATGAGCCATAGAGAACACGTAGATGCCAGACGGAGCCAAGGCGCACCCCTGCCCCACCTTGTCAAGTAGGCTCTTATGACACCAGGCTAGATCGGAGAATGTGGATAAAAACCATGTGCATTCCAAGCATAAAATACATTAGCACAATCCACCACTACACAAATAGATGTGTACATGGAAAAGTCCAAATCCTCCTTAATATATGAAGGTTTAGAGGTACAATACAAAACCTCAAGCAACATCACGGCTCAAGTTTCAGGAATAAAAAAAAAGTTTGGGTTGGATTAAGGATGGGTCATGATTTTCTCCAGAATATAGATGTGGAAAACTTGAAAAGGCAAGATCGTCTATGAAGTAGATCTGTTCTCCATTGGATTTGTAAAAGATTATTTGCTGCGTACTCCGGCATGAGACGTAATTTCATTTAATGGTTTATAATAATATAGAAACGTTAATTATGAATATAAAAAATTTCTTACTCTTTCTTAATAATTTTTCAGGTTACATTAAAGTTTGTGGAGGAGTGTGAATATTCCATAAATAACGACATGGTGCTTATCACACACTGGCATAACATCACAGAAAAGGAAGATGCTGTGTGTGTGTTTTGCAATACAGATCGTAAACATGATACAATTAATCTGAAATTTTAAACAAAAACACGGATCCTGGAGTTTGGTTAAGATAAAATAATAGGAAGTTTGCAAAAAAATTATTTTTAGTCAATAAAAATAGGGTTTCTTTTGGTTAATATTTTGGATACTGGATACTTATCAGCGCACAAGACAAAAAAAAATCAGTTTGAAGATTGTGATGCATTTTATATACCAAATAAGCATTAACAATTAATTATTACAAATTTTATTACAGGTTAGAATATGTTTGGGATTTTTGTAATAGAATAATCTGTGAAGTGTTGCAGATTTATTTGATACTTTCTTAGGGTAGGAAAGGATGCTTCTTTCATGTCTATAAATAAGGGTTTTAAAAAATAAAAGGAAGTATTATATTTACTCTTTAATATATGATAAATAAAATTATAAAAAATAACGAGACCACATTTCGGATCGAGTTCTAATATGAATGGTAAACAGAAACTGACTATTATTAGCACAAATGGGGCAATTAGGCCATACACTTTGGAGTGAGACCAACTCCACATATTCAAATATATAAATAGATTATAGAAAAGTTAGGTTATTTTTTGAACAGACCACGTGTATTGTATTTTCTGTGAAAACAAAAAATCTCAATAGTACCGAGTTCAATATTATGTTTAGAATCTGTTTCAAACCATAAAACAATTATAATTTCGATTAGCTTTAAGGAAAAAAAATCAAATACAAGAATAATAATATATTATCCTCAATAAGAAATTAAATGAAAAAAAATTGACTTTATAAAAACTATCGAAAATTTATAGTATAACTAAAAACATTTCAAATAAGTTCAACCAGTAATAAAAGAAGATCAAATCTGAACTAACCAACTCTTCACAAGACGTGTGGCCCCTCTCTTGTGCTATGTCAAGTGGCGTCTTGTCTTGGGCGTTGTGCAGGACGGGATCGGCACCACTCCGCAGCAGGAGCTTTATGCATTCCGTTTTATCATGAAGGGCTGCCATGTGAAGAGCGCTATCACCTCCCCTATTTGTCAGACCAAATCCAATTAAATTAATTTATCACAGGCGTATAATATGGAGTAAAGCAATCTCTTTGTGATTGTTAAACTGATCCATTTACTGAACTGAAAGTAAGTTGAAAAACAAATTGAATGGGATTGATACAAGTATCTGTAAAATATCGTAATAAAGATTAATTAGAAGAATTTACCTGTCACCCAACATCATGGTCTGCCTGTCGATTCCTGACGAAGACATGTTTTGCACGAGGAAGTCGACGAGGTGAAGGGAGGATCCCATCTCCCTAATCACAGCCAGGTGGAGTGCAGTTTCTCCACAATCCTGTTTTTGTTTTATTTTTATTTTATTGACTATTATATATTTTTTTAATACTAATATTTTACAATAATTTTTTTAATATAAATTAAATACACATAAAAATGAACAAATCAAGTTTGAAATTAAAGTAATCGGTTTAGGTAACTGTAGACTGTATTGCTACTGGTAAATGAAAGGGAGTATTGAAGAGATAAATTATTAGTTCTATATAATTTTAATAAAATATACAAATATATGTACATATGGTGTTAAGGCCAAAAATGAGATACAAAAAATGAAGTGAGAAAAGATGAACAAACTGAGGAAAGGCTTGTTTTGTTGACAAATACAACTTTGTACGTTTCAACTGGTGTTTAATCCTGTTAAATCTTCTTCTAATTTCAAAGGACTTATGACAATCTTGCAGGCCAGCCATTTCTCTCCATTCTGGTCCTCCCTCCGGTGATGAGGTTTTCTTAACTAGTCACTTGTCTCATACGAATTTATACAGCAAGGAAAAAGGAGAAGAAATTTCTTACAGTGTAATCCTTGAAATCCTGCCAGCTCTCAAGAGGTTAAGCAACTTTTCATTCAGCCTCGTGAGGATAAATGAGTAATTACCTTAATAAAGCAGTAGCAAATCAGCTTTTATAATTAAGGTCGAGAGGTTACACAGACTCCCTTAGCACCAACCATTGGCTGGCCTTACATCTTCAGGAGATAAGAGTAGTGAGTGCATCATAGATTAATTAATTAACAATCTTGCATATGTTAGTCTATACAGACCTTGTTTAAATATAAAGAAAATGGAGTGAATTCCATGCTTTTCCTTGGGGTGGGGGGGGGGTTGTTTTCAATCTACTGACAAGGACTAGTATACTAATTTTTATATTGATAATATTTAACAATTTAAATATTAAATTCTAAATTTTTTTCTCATTCTCCACTATTTCAACTATAAACTATAGCAATCAACATATTATATTGGATAATTACCGATGATGGTAGCGGTGCACCCAAATCGACTCCTTCAGCAAACACCTGTAGCAGATGGTAGAGGTTCTTATTATTGACAGCATGCTCCAGATCTGATAGCAGTTCATGATCATCAGAGCACGTTGTCATGGCATACTTCTTATCCACATATTTGGCACGGATGAAATCGTACCTTTCTTCCCTGCATAATTGAATAATTTAAATGGTAAAAATTTGATTTTGATTAACAATTAAAACCATGCTCCAAGAGGTGTATATTTACTATGAGATGTATAAATCTATAGATTTTACTTAGCAACTGAGACAAAAATAAATATGCATATGATTAATTGTTGTACCCGAAGGAATAGGCTCTACTTTCAATCATATCAGGAAATTGTCTGTTATATTTCTCTGCCTGTGTGATGTACAATAGCATAAAAATGATCTAAACTTTGTAAGAATGGTGTATTCATTAACACCCTCCTGTATATATTAAAGCCAAGAAGTAATAATGGGAAATATGCGAAAAAAATTGGTCCCATATCTATCAACTAAATAACTCATCTATGATTTAGTCACAGCTCAGAAACTGTTTTAGATTGAAAGCTATGGTTCCTTCTCCATAGTTGATGACACATTACATACGATAACAAAAAAATAAATAAAATTGTTAATTTTATAATAGTTAAATTATAAAAGTTAATTTCTAGATAAGATGATTTCAGTGGTGGTTTATGAAGTATTTTTGATAAGAAAATTCATGGTTTTATCATCACAATCATTTAATAAGTATCAGGTTGGCCAAAACGTCTGTTCGGTTTTTGTCGTTACGAAACTTTAAGCAGTCTAATATGTAGCTAACTTCAGTCCGCCCCTTGTGAGTGCGCTCTTGTCAGATACTAGACACTTTAATCTTGAAGTGCAGTCAAGTTTGAGTCAAAGCCTCAGCTGTTACAAATTGTTAAACTCAAAACGTTAGTGTTGGTGCTCAATACCGACCAGTCTAGCTAACAATAATTAAACAATACACAGTTAGATTAGGCTGACGAAATTGTTGAATACTTGACTTGGTAAGTATTGAGGAATAACTTAACACAAATGAAGAAGGTTTAAGAAGTGTTTTAGGCCAGTTTTCATTTTATCAATGCACGTAGTTATAGTAATTTTCTACTTGCACCCCAGCTGTTGTTGCTCACAATCACCAGTACATTTTTCGTTTTTGTCGTTCTCAAGTTTATAATTTTCAATCAAAGATAATACACTTTAGTTTGACGCGAAATTCCGACGAAACTGATTGTATTTTGTGTGTTTAAGATCATCCTGAAAATGGAAAACCAAAATGAACATTACTGACATCTCATGCTTTTTTATTTTAAAAAAAGGCAAGAAAGCAGTGGAAACTTGCAGGTAGATATGCGCTGTATACGGAGAGGATGCTGTTATAGAACGTGTGTGCCAGAAGTGGTTTTCAAGATTTTGATCGAGAAATTTTTCGGTTAAAGACGCGCTATGGCCGGCCAAGCCAACTGAGATTAACAGCGACAAAGTGAAGGAATTAGTCGACACCAATCCCCGTTATACAACTAGGGAGATCGCATTTATTCGCAGTCAAAATATCCAAATCGAGTGTTGAAAACCATCTGCATCAACTTGGCTATGTGAGCAGGCTCGATGTTTGGGTTCCCCATCAACTTAGTGAGGCTAACCTCGCCCAAAGGGTTTCTATCTGCGATTCGTTGCAGAAACATGAAAAAACAATCCTTTTTTTAAGAGAATGACGACAGGGGACGAAAAGTGGATCGTCTATAACAATGTGGAGCGCAAACGCTCATGGGGGAAACGGGGCGAATTACCACAAACAACACACAAAGCAGGACTTCACCCAAAGAAGGAGGGGTGTTGTCTTTTATGAACTTGTTCCCACGAACAGGACCATCAATTCGGATGTGTACTGTGACCAACTGGACAAATTAAATGCAGCGATCCACCAGAAGCATTCAGAACTAGCCAACCGTAAGGGGATTGTCTTCCATCACGACAATGCCAGATTGCACACTTCTTTGCAGACGTGGCAGAAGTTACTGGAGCTTGGCTGGGAAGTTTTGCCGCACCCTCCATATTCGCCCGACCTTGCACCTTCAGATTTCCACCTGTTACCGTCTCTTCAAAATTCATTGAATGGACATACCTTCAACTCAAGATGTAAAGATGTAAAAATCCACTTGGAAAATTTTTTTGCCAGTAAAGACAGGAAATTCTTTGAGCATGGAATTATGTATCTGCCCATGAGATGGCAGAAGATACTGGAACAAAACGGCAATTATATCATTGATTGAATAAATCGCTTTGTGTTTAAAAGTTGTGTCTTATTTTCGCTTAAAAAACGGAACGGACTTTTTGGCCAACCTATTATTTAGGAAAATCTCACAGAGTATCATATTGTTAATATAATATCATATAGAGTAAGTATCCATACTATTTTTTAACATTCTACTTCCTTTACTATAAACAAATCTTTTTAACAATGAAAACACTGGGTGAGACTGATTTTAAGACCAATTAGTTTAAAAATTGAATAATGTATAAGCATTGTGAATATTACATGGTACTAGATGGTGAGGGCTTGTTCCCTGCATGTAGTGTAGCCTCCATTACTTTATTAAAGCCTTGATTTGTCATTTGTCTAGCGAGGAGCAACTGCGAAGTCCCTAGGTGGTCTAAGGTAAGACTCTGTATCCTGGAGATGTGCACTCCGAGGTCCCGATGGATGCCAGAGCATTCGATACAAACAACAACCCCAAAATTGATACACAGCCATGTAGTGTCTAATCAATAACAAAGTAATAATCATGTCAGTAAATTAACAGCATTCCTGAAAATGTAATAAAATTGTAGATGAAACTTACCATTCTGAGAGTTGCAATCACAGCACCTATCGTTACTTGGTAACCGTTGTATATGCCTTATAATGGCCTGCTGAAGTTCTAGAAGGCTTGGGTTCATTGTAGCACCACCCGAAGACTTGCTCCCATCATCAAATGCTTTGAGTAGGGCACCCTCTTTGCAATTTACAAGAACCGACATCCAGGCTCGTTGGTCATTTTCATCCTCAGCTTGAAAATGGTAAGTCCTGTTATCTAAAAAAACAAAAATAAACCCCTCTCGATTAAAAATTACAGATTTTTACTGATTAATATAAATGCATATTTAAACAAGGTACTGATCAACGAATTGATGCTTAAAGAAAAGAGAGAATGAATTTTAATAAGAAAAAATCTCAACAAGAATTCACCACAAAGACTATTAAATAATAAAATCTTCTTTAAGGACTTCTTTCTTTGAGTACCAATTATTTCTCATGATGTATACATACTAACAAAAAATGTTCAATTAACAACTCTGTAACTGTTGACTGGGAAGATCATATCATGCGCACAGGCCCAATTCCCCGAGATACAGTAAAGATGTGCTCACCTCAAGGAACATCTGCAGATCTGTTCATCCTGAATTATTATGTTTCCAACTTGGGTAATGCCTGACCTGGTACCTGCCAAAAGCGCTTCTACATAGAAAATCGTCTATTGCGGGAAGATAAAATAAGGTGCCTTTTATTTCGTTACAACAATCCACAATCAACAAAGTTGAGTACCATCGAGCATCCACAGGTAACAAGAAGCACTACACAAGTTGGAAGCGTAATTACTTTTTGATTACTTTGTCATCAGGGTGCGAGACAACAGGCTGTTGGATTTTGAACAGAGGAGGCAACTCGTTATCAAGGTGAGGGATATAGGGGTGCGCTAACGTACTCTTGGAAAGGAACATAACCATCAGGCTGGAAGTCGCTGACCACTCCTTTAAAATATTAGACTAAATGTGATAATATTCTTATGGGTAAATTTAGCCAATGGAGGGCTACCCAGTGATGCCGTTCTATAGTGACCATCAGGATCACATATAGGTCACACCTTCTTCTTTGTTCTTGCATACCTTTGCCCATCCTTGTCATCCAATATTCTTTGCACAATCAGAAACTTTATTGCTAGATGTAAGTTATTAAGGTGAGTGTGAAGACATCGCATCAGAACTCCACCAATCTACAGTCAGATTCGGAGGTCTTCTTTCTTGTGATGTTGACATCAGCTCTCAAGAAAGGCATTCTTTTAGCAAATAATATCGTCGTTCCTTTTAGTTTTATGCTGTTGGCTCTGTTAAGCGCCAAGAAAGGTCGTCTTCCTCCTGCTTCACACTCTCGGTTCTTACTTCACTAAGCTTAGGGCCAGTGAAAACTTTAAAATGCATTATATGGACTTTTTTGCAAGTAGTATCAGTTTTTGGAGAGCTCTAGACATTAATCGCTGACCACAGTTCAGATCTAACCCTGTTAGACAATAAATATTGTTCTGTCTCTTGCTCACCAAAATTCTCTGTGAAATCACTTCACTGATCCACTGATCAATGAGCGCCGAAAGCACTTTTACATAGAAATATATCTATTATAGGAAGACAAAAAGACAAACAACCAACAATAATACTAATAAGACTACATTATTTCTGGTTACAGCTGGAATACAAAATGGACTTTTATTTATATCCAGCAATAGTAAAATCCAAAGTGAGTTTGATCAAATTCAACACTGATTTTGACTTTCCTTAACTCGAATTGGTCTAAACTTGGATTTATATATTTTAGAATGGCAGGGACAGTTGGGAAAAATTACTTCAATCAATCAATCTTCATTAGGGTCAATACAATAGCCAGTTTACTTAAATTTATAATAACCACAAGCAAAATATGACTACTCTAGGTAGAAACACGTATTTTTTTCTTCTAATCTCTTTTCAACATTCTTCTCTTCATGGGGTAAAGTGTGATACAATCACAATTTGGGCACCTATTTTTGTAGAATACTATTGAGAAGAATGAAATCAAAACAAAAATATGATAACGTTGAGAATTTTCATTATGAAATTTGCTCAGTTGGAAATCTATATCCCAAAGGAAACCAAGTAAATAGCTATTAAATGATCAGATCTGGAGTCAGTTTTTAATGCTTGAAATCTTAATAATAAGTGTTTGACAACGGGGACAGTGCATCTATGCATTATCTTGACAAACCGGATTGCTAGAGAGCTTCCTTGTTGCAAAATTCCCAATTTACCTTGATGTGTTTCCTGTAAATCTTTGAAAACTAGCATTGATTTGAAAGCAATTAACACCACAAATATTAGATTTTGCACCTATTTATACTTGCTCATTGTTCTAAGGTATCCACTTCGCTTTTCAAAAAAATGTTAATAAAATAAATTCCTCTTATCTCTCAGTTTCCATAACTACTGCAAAACTATTAGATTATGAAGGTTAAGAAATCGTAATATTATCCAAAACGAAATATTTTATTTTTTTAGTTAATTCTAATTTTAACATAGCATTTATTATAAATGAAAAGTCATTAAAAACAGTTATATATGATATCAACAAGGAATAGAGTTTGATAAATCACTAGATTAAGGGATTAAACCTGTGATAAACAGTCACCAATTAATATAAAACAAATATACTATTACGTTTGGATTGCTGCACCAAAGAGGTTCTTTAAGTTCAAGAAGATTTTACTAAGTACTTATTTAGTTTATGATAATGTGCTTTTTGTGATCTCTGATATTTTCTTATATTAGTTGAATATGTTTAAACATTATTCAATTCCCACATATTTCAAACTAGTTTTCTATTAGCAAAGATTATTTAATAATATTCCTTTATTTATTTATAATACCCAAAATTTAGGGACTTTGACTGTACCTGGAACTAATTGACTCATGCAATAGTAATTACCAATTATCATTAAATGCATGAATACTTACAAGAGACAAGATCAAAACACCTCTTATCGTCAGGAACAAGTTTAATCTGGCATGTAAGAAGATTGACCCTGACTGGAGGCTTTGATTCATCACCATGGCATATGTCGAGGAAGCCATCAGCTTGAACACAACACCGCCGCTTCTGCCAAACCCTTCGCATTTTCCCTTCAGATTTCTTCAAAAGATGCCCAGTTCTGGTTAAACCTGCTCCCTTGTCTCCCTGTAGCTGATGGAGTGAGTATCCAGCCCCCTTCTCAGGCGTGTGGCCCATCTTAATAAAATAATTAATTGATGAGGAGTACTTAAATATGAACATTTAAGCATTGAACCAATAATATAAATAATTTATATATATATATATATCATTTGAATTATATATATATATATATATATATATATATATTCCAAAGCCCTTTATTATTCAATATACACAGAGTGAGTTACAGATTCCACAATATGTAATCTTTACATAAATACACATCGTTTTAGTTATATTTACTGTAGCATAGCTACATTATATATAATGTGTGAAGTTTAAAAAAATTTTCAAAGGTAGGCTGATCTACAGAATACTAAGTATGTAAACATAGAAAGTGATAAGGCTCACCTTTAGAATGAGACATAACATATTAATATAATGATATAATATCTTGTAAATTAAAATTCTGAGGGAAGAGCTTCACTGTGATATAAAAACAACATTTGTTTAAATTATTGATAGTGTCATTTTATGAGAATTTTCATTAAAAATACAACTTTACAAAAGATTCTAAGAACTCAACATGGCCATCAGGATCAACTAGTTTTCCAAAAAAAAATATATTTTTTATGTGATAACGAGGTGCTGATATAAGCAACTTAATCTGTCAATGTGATAAAACATCATGAGTGCTTGCAAAGAAAATATATTTTTTTATAAAATCAATGTTCTCAAATAAATAATTTTATAGTGAAAATGCATGTTGTTATTTGAAAACCAAAATTATTTCTACTGACATAACAAAATTACAGAGAAATGAAGTCAATAAAAATTATTATTTATTGTAGTGTTATTTCAATTTGCAAGCATTGAGAAACAACTAAAGTAAATGATATTGCCTTAGCTCTCATATCTTACTTGAATAACTTTTTCTATTATTCAGCATTATGTCAATATTTAAGTTCAACCATAGCACAAAAGCTATAGATAAAAGTTAGCTTGGTTTTAAATCATGCATTGACAGCTGATAAGAAAACACAAAGAAGGTTAATTTGAATTTTTAACTTGCTAAATCCATTCAATATGGTAATCTGTGGTTAAATGCTAAACAAATACTTGAAATTGAAAAGAAAAAGTGGAGTGTAATGAAATTCTAACAATCAGCAATGATTAAAAAACTTCTATACCATTTATGAATCAATACAAAATAACGAATCTTGATTATTATGTCTACAAATGAAAAAAATCACAAAATACTTACATCTTTTTCTAGCCCTGGTGAGCTTCGAAGCAAAGATCGAAGTTCTGCTAACCGTCTCCTTTCTTCATCTTGCTTTTGTCTCACCTTTTGGAGCTTCTGTGATAAATCAGCTACATAGCTGCCAAAGTGTTCAATCGTTTTTAAGCCATCTTGAAAATAACTAGGGAAAAAATTCATATTTTTATTTTATGTCTTATTAATATGGTGATTATAAAACAATAATTTATATTAATACAAATTTAAATTTCTATCTTACTTTGTTTGTGCATGGTAATATTCAACAAGATGCCGAAGTAGCTCAATGCCCTTCTTGGTTTTAATTTCATTTACTTTAATCAAATACTAAAAGAACAAATCGATTAATAAGCTATTATTGGTTACTTTGGGTGTTAAGTGAAAAAAATTTGACAAATGCAAAAAAGCATACAACTTACCTCGCACATATGTAGCTGGAAAAGTCTTCTCTCTTTCTCCATGTCATCGGCTATTTCAGCAGAAGTTACCTCAGTCCTTATTAATCCAGCTTCTTTCGCTTGTTGTTTTTTCTCCTTTTCAATTTTGGCATATTTTGCTTCATAATCTTTCCATGCCCGGTCAAATGGTCTTTTCAAATCCCCCTTGACATCACGCAAATCCCCTTTCAATAAACTTTCTAATGGGAACATCACAATGTTGTTTATGTTTTGCATCTGTACACAACAGGGAGAATTTAATAACTAATATTAACACAAGTAAAATACGAACAATAGGTAAATTTTTGGCATACCAAAGTTTTCATTAAAGCAGATAGTTCCTTTGTAACAACAGCGAATTTCAGAAAAGCAGCACCAATGTCAGGCTCCTGATCTTTAGACATGGCATTTCCTCCAAGCCTTTCCAAAATTCTTGCGAAGTACATTTCGTTATCAACATGAGCTGTAAAAGTAATGCTATTGATAACAAGAGCGACATTACAAATTTTACTTGATTATAAATGAGAGACTTACAGTTCCCAGAATTATGGATTGATTTAATTGCTTTCCTCAGTTTAGTGAGTCCATCTCTATCAAAATCAAGCGTCTGAAAACGAAAAAAAATATCGAAAACTAGGAGAAATCTGACACATTGGTATGCATATGATAACACTACCCCTAATTACACTACATGATTGGGGTTGGTCTGTCACTTGGAATAACTTTTCCAAACCATCAAATGTTTCTGTTGTGATAAAAGAATTGTCACATACCTCTTCCAAATTTGAAATCGTCTGTCTACATTGTGGCATTCGAGAAACAAATGTTGATGTCGTTGGGGAGTTGTAATCCTCCCTGGTTTCGTCGACGAACTCATTGACACCAATAAGGCCAGGCATTATATCCAGAGAATAGGGGATCACTGGTTTACTTCATCCACCTCTACACAGGGAAAAAATTTAAATAACATCTAGGGAGAGGGTTAAAAATAAACAAAGTCCTACATCTCTAACTCGATTGACATCCATCTTGTACTAGAGTATGTACAGTGCTGCCCTCCTTTCTTCCATATCAGAATTATCGAAGATAACAGATACATTATCTGTTTTCATTTCTGCAATGCATAGATACGCGTACACTTCATAAATTTAAACCTTATCTAATAATAGGTCTCTGTACCCTTCTGATAATTTAATAAGTGTCAATTTATACTATAAAAAAAAACAAAGTGGCACCAATGACAAGGCCGAGTAGAGAGATGGAAGTTTTCGTTCATTTCAGTGATCTGTTCGTTCGTTTCAATGATCTATCAGTTCACTAGGCATTCATTTAATGATCCATTCGCATTTAGTTAGTCGTTTCAAACCGATATAAAAAATAATGACCTAAGAAATTTAAGTAAAGTGTGATGCATTACACAATTAAAGGTTTGTTAAGGTTGCGAAAAATTATTATTATTGACATTATTTTGATAGTTTTAATGACTTTTGTAATAATAGACCACTAAAGCTCCAACACATAATACATTTTCAGGACGTTAAGATATTTAATTTGTTACCCTTTTTAATATGGCAGGAAAATATTTATTTTTTCATTACAAGTAATTGGACCTTCGATATTTTTAGAGCTGCACCTACTACTACTAACTGCCATGCAAAATATCATAAATAAAAAACAAAACATTGTCATGAATGTAACTACCACGTAAATGTAATATATAGTAGAAGTGGTGTTGGCTTGTTTTCCATTGGAATGGATGGTGTTAATGTTTGTGGTGTCAAATTGTCATGGACGATGTTGTGAACATAGGATTGAGGCAACAGTCCTTGGGAACATTCAAAGTACAACAGAAGCACAACATGGAATAGCCCGACGGTATCGCTGGTGGAGATTTTCGGCCCGGATACCAATTCTGATATCGATGCTCCCCAAAATGAAGACGACTCTCCATTAGCGCCAGATCTGCAGCTAGACTGGTTCAGCTCTACCGAAGAAGGGCCAAGTAGATTCAATTGTTAAAAACCACATGGTCATAAATTTGTTCCAGTTTCGTTATTCATTTTTGTTTGAGGCAAGAACAGATGTTTTGAGATCCATTCTCGGTAGAAGGTTAGGATTATGATAAGCCTTTATGTATTTGCGGTATCACGGTCCAGTTCATTATTGTAAGTTAGGATATTCCTCTTATCTCTAATAAAAATGTTACTGTCAGGTCCACTGCTATTTGTGTTAGTTATTTGTCAAGCATAAATATTCAAACTATTAAAGCCTAAAAGTTAAGATTAAAGTTTTGATTCCTAATTGTGGATATTTACTAGCTTTTTTAAAAATCTATCTGACCCGAATTACCTTCGATGAACGTGAAGTTGGACTAAATTATTCACTCCAGACATATTTCCTTTTGATTAAACTTCCAATCTATTACTAAATTTTATCAAGCGCTCAATGCATCATAATGCTAGTGGCTAAGTAATGGTCCGCCAGCAATATGATCCCATTGGGAGCATAGGCACCTTTACGATAGTAGAGCCTAGGCCCCGAAGTTACATATCACATTATATTGATAAGGGTTTTAATGTCTTTTTGAATGAAAAAAACACAAATTATTGATTGGTTATCAGGAAGTAAATATTTTTAATAGGATGCTCTACTTAAAATTATAGAGAAACATTTTTTGTATCACGATACTTTTTCATGTCTTCTTGGTATCAAATGAGACATCTATGTACAATTTCATCTCTCTAGGTCGAACAGTGTATTCACAAGGACCTGAACAAAAATACAGAAGAAGTGTTTTGAAAAAGTCAAGGAAACTTCAAAAATGAGTAAATGAAAAAAGCTACTGTTCATATATTGCTATCATTTAAAAATTATTATTGTCAATTCTAAAGGGACAGGCTCTACTTTCAAGGTCTCAAGGTAAGATTCAATCCTCTTCTGTCAAAATCATCGATCTGACTTTTCAAAGGTATATTCCAAGACACCTATAAACATTATCATTAGGTTTAGTTTGAAATACAATGACAAAATTTGGAAAAAAAAATATTATGTGAAAAAAGTCTCTAGTCTCCCAAACGTTTAATCATTGTCAAATTATGGTTAAAAATTTATAGTTCACTAAAAATTAAGTTATCAACTGCTCCCCCAAGTAAAGAACGCATTAGAGTTAGTAACTCTAAAATAATTTCAGAATATAAAGTTTATAGCTCCAGCAATAAACATCGGAGTTGTGAACACGATGCTAATCACAGTTTTTGCGTAATTGCAAATGTGATGAAAAAATGAAATCAAAGGTACACATTTTAGGACGTCAGTATCGTTAATTTGATACCCTACTCAAAATTATGGAAAAATATCTGGGTTTTTTTTAAATTAATGAACATCATGCTCTATAGAGACGCCTATTGTTTATATTTATCTAATAGTTACTCCATGTAAAATTTTATTTATCTGGCTTTGACATGGGACTCATGAAGACTAGCAGATAAGCATACAAACACACTGGCGGAAACTTAAGGGTATCCGATTTTGAAAGAAAATAATTAAAACCCTAAAAAGAAACAATGGAACATTGCGGATGCAGATGAATTGCATTCAAGGATGCGGAAGAATCCTTGCAATAAAAGGAGACTTGATTTTCATGGCTACCTTTTTCAAAATTTCATAAGGATTGAAATGACTTTTGTCTACTGCAATTTTTGTACAAGTTAAAATTTACGCGCCAGGTTATATTACCCGTCGCTACAAACATACATTTAATAAAAATCAAACTAGTGATAAGTGGCTTCTCTTTTAAGATAGACCTGTTCTCTTTCGTGGAGTAGGTGAAGGAAAGAAGGGAGACACTGGTATGGCCAGGCAACACTAAATAATATCCAACCTTCATATACAACACTGGAAACAGTCAGCCACCCTCAGCTATGTGTTAAGGCCATTCATAAATATTTAATTTTTTGCATTAGTGTTGCCGGTGACACCATTGCCACAAAATATGGTCCCTGCGTGTATATGTAAGGTATCTTTAAGATCGGCTCATTTGGGTAAATGGACCTTAAGGATGTATTCGTTCATGAGCGACTCTTTTCTCAGGAAAAGCATGAAAACCTTTATCACTGAAACCTCAGTGCCCATGTCTGTCACAAGTTTAGACAGATATCATTATGAGCTTTAAATTATGAACATTTCATCTTAACTATGCGATTAGCAATAAGCAAAGGTTAGTTTAGTTATTATTTTCTTACATTTCATTAAAATATTTTAAGATTTATTGAACTATACTTTTTGATTCTTAAAAAAACCTGCTAATTTAGAGTAGTGAGTTTTAAGTTAAATAACATTTTTATATTTACTCGACCTTTATATTATGTTTCTATTTATTTGATATGTAATATTTTTGATATTTAATAGCAATGACTATATTTCTGTTGAAATTCAATAATACAAATTAGGGGGCGTGTCCTTTTTTTACTTCAACCTTGTTTCCTTTTTGCCAGATTTTGAAGATGTTTGGAACCGACTGTTTGATCACAGGCCTTTTTTAAGTGGTGAAATAAAATACTTTATTAAAGAATTTGAGGTATTTTTTCAACAAATATATCATTACATCAAAAAAAATTTTAGCAATTTGTTTTGCATATTTATTCTATTTTATTAGGAAACAAGAGGTGGTAGTGAATTGGCCAGATTAGAGGAAATAGGTGAATATCTGAAAGACATAGAGTTTAACCTATTACCGAAGGTTACTAAATCTACCTTTGATTTCAATAAAGTGAATACTCTTATTGATATTGCTGTGCAAACAACTGAAACCATATTAGAAGAAGAAAACAATTTTGATCTTGTGAGTAAATATGTTATAATAAATAAATTTATGATTATTATTAACAAAAACAAGGAAAACCACGCACTTACTGATGGGTACTCTTGGGCTGAAGTTATTATAAAATTACATTTTGTAGGGCTAGTTAGTTCTATGTGGAGGATAAGGTTAGTTATAAGACACAGCTATGCAAAAGTTTATTTAACTAGGTCTGTTTAGTTAACTAGCCTATGGAGTCAAAAAGCTAGTTAGTCATCAAACATGTCAATTCAGGGAACCTACATACCCAAATTTTAACCACAAGTTAAGTTCCAATTAATAAACAAATTACTAGAATGATCCGACAGTCTACTGTTGAAATTCATTGAATGTTATTTATTTATTTCTACTCTAGGGTAAAATAATATATATGTAATTAATATGGGTCATTATTGATATATGATACTGTAAATGAAAATATTGTATAATAATGTTAAGTTAATTATGCAGATCAAACGCTGACATTTATAAGCCTAAACACCTTTTAACCGCAAACAGGCTGTCCATGTACAACAGTAGGAGAGAGTAAATACATTTCTTGAAAAAATAATGCAATTTGTCAAATAAATGTGCTACTCAATTATATTGAGTTCACAGTATTTTTTTATTGCTTCCACCATGTATAGTTTGTAGAAGTAAAAACTAAGAGTTTAGATTTAATTACTAAAAACATGCTAAAGCCAAGTGAAACATATCTCTTCGTCATTCGTTTGTATTGTAGAGATCAATATTTTATTAAATTTGTGGCAGTTTTCTTGAAAGCACAATGCATAGAAATTTTGTATTTTTATCATTTTATTGAAGTAACATACCCATGCTACTAGAATGTTAAAATTACTATAAATAATTGTTTTTTAATTGATTATATTCCTTTCGGTCACACATAATAAATCTATCTTTTATATGTCTTTAGTGCTATTTATGTTTATAATACATAAAGTTCCATTTATATATATATTTCGAAATATAGTATTTAGTTCATAATTGATGTAACAAAACTTTAATTTTGGAGAAAAAATAAAATGTATTGGTGTTATTATTTATGATGTATTGTACTGTCAACAGTCCCGTTATTAGCTTTGAGAACTTTTTTTTTTCAGGATAAATTACTAGCTACTAAACGTGCAAATCGCCAAGTTGCATGGGAAGAATTCAAGGCTAAGACAGCTGAAAAACATATCAAAATAGATCAGACATTCGCAGAAAATGAGAAAAAAGTGATTCAATTTTATGAAGAATTAGAGAAAAAATTATTAGATTCATAATTGTTGTTATTTATTTAAATAAACAGTTAAAATGACGGTCACAAATGATTACTTTCAATTAAAGATAAAGCTAGATGAAAAAACTGCTAGTGCTTTTAAAGAAGCAATGGAAGGCAGGAATGATGTACCAGAGAGCATTAAAGAGTGCACAAAAAAGGGTACTATCGCTACATTTGATGAAGTTGAGTGGCTTTATACTCATAAAAAGGTTTGTTTCTATTCAATCAAGGTGGAAATTGTAATTTATTTTGAATGTTTTTCTATGTTGGGTTTTTTTTATACTTTAGGCTACATCAACCTTCCATGATCTGATATCTGGCTGTGAATTGCAATTACCAGAGCCTATAGAAGTTCCAAGGAATCCTGAACTGGAAGCTAGAATACAGAGGTTGAAAGTAGAACAAGAAGATAGGGAATACAGAAGAATGACTAAGAATGTGGAAAATTCTAAGCGCGCCAGAATGCAAGAGGACTCTATTGGTTTTCAGTGTAAGTTTGTATAGTATAATTAATGAAAAAATGATAAAAAAAAAGTTCTAATAGTATTAATTTATCTTTATTTATTTTTCAAAATTAAGATGTAGAGTCAACCGTATGCTTATAAAAATATAAGCAAAAATAAGGTAATATAATACGAGAATCCTCTGTATTTACTAAGATTTAACTTGCTTATCCATAAGGAGTTAACGGACATTTATAAAAAGTTTGTCTCAGGGTATTGATTCTAGTACATAATTTTGGCTGTTCCAGATATTTCATATAAACAATTGGCTTGGAAATTTATGAAATCACTGATGATATTTATCCTAGGCAATTGCTTTCCTAGCAAAAGGCTTCTGAAGATACAGTCTGTACCTATAATTATAACCTCCTTTTTTTTTAAATTCTTTTTCTTGTTTATCTGGTTCTCAATCTTTGTTGAGAGTCTTTAATTCTTGTTCTGACCTTACCATCCATTTATTAAATATTTAGTTTTCGTTGCATTTCTCATTTTGTTATGATAATATTATGTTGTTTTAAAGTTAATATTTTTATACATGGTTTTTATTGAGGTGTCTGATTCCATTTTATTTTTATTGTTTATAAAATTATTCATATTAATATGTTCAATATTTGAACCAAATAGTTTAGAAATGCAACAACTCTTGATAACTTTCAATAAAGTCTGTCATAGACTCCATAGGAAGATTGTTGTTGTTACATTTCAGGTATTATACAAGACCAGCTAACGAGAGCAGAAATTTTGCTTGGGGGTTGCAGAGATGGCTCAGTTGACAAAGTGTCTGATCGAAGATCAACAAGTCCTTGGCATGCCAATATGTTTTTACTTAGAATAATAATAAAATTATTTGATTTCTGTGATAATTAACGCAACCCCAATTTAGTGGTTAAAAGTGGTTGCCCAGGGATTTTACAATTATTTAAATATTTGGAATGTTGACTTATGTTAAATTTTGTTTGATGAATGTCTGCAGTTTTCTTCTTCAGTATTGGTAGAGTCTGTCTAAGTTAACTTTTCCACCACTCAACTTTTAACCCACTCAAGTGCCCCTCCAATAATCTCAACTATAGTAGAAGAAAAGTAGAGAAGTTCTACCAGGAACTAAAAACTCTTGCCCTGGAACAAGGAATTTTAATTTCTTATCCATAATATCCTTAGAATGTGTTTCTTTTACACATTCGTAACAAATTTGCTAGTTTTTATTTTACATGTAATTAAAAATGTAGGTTGTTATGATTAAATAAGAAATTTTTAGAAAGGATATTGAAAACATTTTCACACCCTGATTCCAAAATGATTTTTTTAAGGTCATGTCAACCACAAGGGTCATTGATGACATCAAAATATGTTTAGGAATTATATTTATATGTTATTTTTTTCTATCCAAATAATACTTTTTCCTAGAAAAAAAACAATTATTTACTTTTTAGTTATTATTTATTCAATATTTGACAATTGAAGGGTTTGCTGCAAAAAGGAGGTAGCTCCATCCCATAGCTGTTGGGAGTCAGCAACACTTTCTTGTGTCAAAAAAAAACCTCTTTTATTTGGCACAAAAAGGATGCAGCTCCAATCGTAATATGTAAACACCATAATTGAAAGTAAGCAACAACAATATTTTTACATTACTTAAAATATGAATTTTTTAAACGTTTTGTTTGGTTTCCCAACAAATGGAAAAATTGGAGCTACCTCCTTTTTGCAGCAAACCCTTCAATTCAAATAGTATCATAAAAGATATCAGCTTTCATAAAATAACATTAAATGAGGCAATTGAATGGGCAATTTCTTTAGCTATATCAGTTGCCTCATCTACTTGAATGTAGAATTTCAAAGTATGCAGCCGAGAAACTAATTGATCGCAAATATCTTCAGGTATATCATTGATTCTTCTTCTGACTGTATTACCAACAAGCGGCATTGGTCCTAACTGTTTTGCATATAATTCGCCGAACATTTTTTGAAACACATCAATAGTTGCTGGTAAAATTAGGGTTTCTTAGGATTAAAATTGGGTGTGTTTCTTACATTTTGCTATTTGGTAAGTGACACGGAACGAAGCCAATAATGCATTTGGCGTTACCGAAAGTATTTTTTTAAACATTTGCATCTGAATATATTCTCGTTCAATTTTCTTTGAAGAAATTCCATAGACTTTCCAACGTATTCAGAATGTAGAGTTTCATGGTGCCATTTTAATTTGACTAGTCTCATACTATCTAAAGCCAAAACACAACAAACATTGGTTTTTCCAAGCCATCTATAATAACACTTGTGGATCCTAACAATAAATGCGATGAACTGTATTGTCTTTTCTTGGGAGCTTGACTTCCTTCTTTTTTGCTTTTATTCCCACTTGCATCAACATCAGTACTTTCATTATTGTCAATTTTTCTCTTGCAACCACTTAAAAATTTATCCATTCGTCTAAAAACTATTTAATTAATATGATTTAAAATTAATAATAATTAAATATAATTATAAAAATAAACTAACGATTATTTTCAAAAAGAAATCACGATAAAATCTATATCACACGCTGCCAATATGGTTCAGTAGACATTTTAGCTACGAGTGACGTTTAAATTTGAGATTACTGTTTCATGCAACTAGCGGTCATTTTTTCATTTACAGAAACAAAGAATTTGCAAAGGCACCATTTTTAAAATCTTGTGCTCCGGATACTTTTGTAATAGGAATAAAAATGTAAGAAAAATAAAAATAAACATTACTTCACAGAATTTCTACTGTTATGTTATGATATGAAGTTTAGTTATTTGTAGATATTATGTGGTATGAATATTAATTTTTTATTAATACTTTTTGGCGCTTCCCAGGCTGAAAACTGGGTATCTAAGTATTAGTTAAAACTAGACTCATTAACTAAACCACTTTACTTATCACTCACTTAGTTGTGTTTAATTCTTTAGCATGAGATTAGTAAGCTATTAGGCATCACTTGGAATTGTTGGAAATGACGAGGAAAAAGGGAATTAAGTTATTTTTTTATACATGCACAAATTAGGGAATGGAAGTTCTGGTTACAGAAAGTGGCTGGTTCTTGGATGAAAGTGGTGTTGAGATCAGTGAAAGACATCTGCTGGTGAATTGTAGATAGCAAGAATCGGATGCAAAAGATATTGGAGGGCTTTTAACTCCTCTCCCCCCAGACTTCTATCCCACAGGATGAGATGTATTTAAATATGGTTTTCTAGTTCAGTCTTTTCTTGATTATATTGTATAATGCTTGTCCAGGAGGTGAAGAAGCAGTCTGCTCTTCTCTTAGTTTCTTGTTATCTACAAGTCCTAGCTAGAATGATCTGGGTTTCAGTAATGATGGGTTGGTTACATCAACTTTATATACATTAGTGATGAGTTTTGTCTCTTGACAAACTATATTTTGCCCTACACTAGCTGCATCCAGCTAATCAATATGATTCACCATTTGTTAACTCAAGTAGTTAAATACAAAGCACGATTACATAAATATTCCATTTAAATACGATTGTTCATATACTTAGATTTTTTTTTTTTAAAGTATTTATTTAGTATACAGAAACATCATACTAGTATTACTGGTAGTAGTAGTAGTAGGACACTGGTTTGAAATGAATTCTGTCTGACTTATGTTCATAGACCAAAAAACATTCGGCCAACCTTCACATCTTGAAGAGTTTTCAACTCTAATCATTCATTGTAATTGTTACTTTTTTATCTAACTGCTGGTTGGTGTTCAAGTCAGTGCTCCATTTATCTATGTATCTATTCTATGGCATAGGTTAATATAAATTTATAATTTGTGTATTAATTAATTTTTATTTTTTACATTTTTCACTAGGCTGTGATATTGTAACATAAATGAACCATTGATCTATTTTATAATTTGTGCCCTGGTAGTGGGTTAAGTTTATATTTATCAACAACAATGTCAGCCCACAAATCATTGTTTTATTATACCTACTAGTGCTTACGTTGTCATTTTCCAATCAGGGGGATCTTATCTCCTACTTGATTACCTGTTCAGAAGCAACATTATCATTTGAGAATGACAACATGAGCTATTAAAAGTGCTAGTGCGTTCAATAAAATACTGATTTGTGGGCAGGCAGAGTTGTTGATGAATTTATCTGTTTCATTTTATGCCAGCCATCATTCAGAATGCTTTGAAAATTCAAGCAATTTTAAGGCTAGCCTATCTACGTTTAATAGTAAAAATTAAATTTTATTCAGCTTAATGATCTATGTTTTAATTTGTTTTCAGTACAGCAGATTAATCGTCAGCTAATTGCAATACTTCAATTTGTTTTCTCTGTTGCTGCTGGTTTCATGTTTGGTTTCCTTGGAGTCGAGTTAATAACTGGCGAACTTGATTTTGGGTTTAGATTACTACTTGGCGTGATTTGCGCCCTTATAATTGCTTTGGCGGAGATTTATTTCCTCGCAAAGAAATTAGCAGAAGATGATGAGCCATTTGTACCTCCCCAACCCCCTCCTCGCAAGCTACATCAGGACTAATTATATTATGAATTTTGGATTATTTATATATAAATATATACCATTAATAATGGAAGCTTTTCTTATGATGAACTAATTGTAAAGGTTTATAAATTAATTTATGTAATAAAACCAGTGTTATTATTTAATTTGTTTTTTATTTAATTATCCCATTAGCTCCAACCATCCAAGAAAAAGAAAATGGGAGAAAAATAGATATTTAACGTGAGCATATCCATAAGTGATCTACTTTCTACCAGTACAAACATATAACATTGCAGTTTTCTTTAAAGCTTTAATTATTTTTTGCATTTAAGCATTTGTTTGAATTACATGAAACCAGGTGTAAACCCAGACAATGGTTTGGTGTCTATTAGAGATATGAGAGAGATCAAAACTGTGATAAGCTTAATTTCCACTCTAATGAGCGTCTTCTCATATATCATGGTGCCCATACTATAGCTTTTGCCATGATAGACTTTATGTGTGAAAATTCAGCGGATGGTGGACATAGTACAATCCTTGTGTTTTATTTTGTTAACCTACTTGAGTGTAATACTACTGTGATTATGCTGGAAATGTCAACAATTCATCACTTTCCATATCCTGTGGGCTTGTAAGATGGTGATGCAATTTTTTCATAAAAAGATGGTCATACCATACCGTCCTCCCCAGTGAAGAACAGTAATGAACAAGATTATCTCATCTACAGGCAGGCTATTGGTGAAATAAATCTTAGTGAAGCTTATATTTATAGCATTTTATGCAGCACATTGAACGATGTCTTGTTACACCTGAGAGGAATAGCATAGGCTGGTTCCAGGTCTTAAGATCATTTTCTTCGCTTTTCACGGCTTCAACCAAGGGGTATGAAAACTGTGCCACCATCTCACAAACCCACTCAATATGGATGGAACATATGACGAATTTGCATCATTTCATGTGATATACTTACAGATGGTTTACATCTCATGTTCAGCTTAATGCAGTTACCACAGTGAAATGCAGCAATAATTAGTCCATGTCCAATTGTGTGAATCAAACATTCGCTGGATGTTCAAAATTTTAGGCTGCCATAATAATATAAGCCAACGGGTTTCTCTGTAGGCTAGTGAAAGGTGGGTTTTGATCAAAGAAAAGATGTTCTGCAAAAGATTTGAAAAAATACGTCAAAATATAAAGAAATGCTGAACTAATGGAACTGTCCAAATAGACAACATAATATCCTTATCATATACCTATGTAACTGTGTTAAAAAAAAAAAATTGATTTAGGCCATGTTAAAAGAATGAAGAAGGAAAAGGGTTGGTACCTTTCTGTTAGATTAACTTTCTATGGACCTCTGGGAGGAGGCCAATCTAAGCTAAGACGGTTGGCCAGATGTGGAGGAAGATTTGAGGAAAGGCTTCTTGCAGAATGGTTGAAGATTCTAGATAAAGGCTTCCAGGCCATACAGAGCTGGTACTGCCAAGTTGTAAGGACGTAAAACACAGCAAATTTGTATGTATGCTCCAGGACATTTAATAGTGCCAATTGTTATGTTGTTCATTAGTGTCGATGAGCATACCCCCATCGATGGCAGCTGTCGCGGCTGGAACACTCTAGTCCTAGGTTCTAGGTAGAGATTTAGTTTGTTTTGTTTTGTTCCTAGTCTTTAGTGTTGGTGTCGGTGACAAACAGAAGGTGAGCCTCATCACCTAGTGTTGTATAAGAACGATGAACTATTAACGACAATAAAAATTTATTATATTTAGGCACTCCGCCAAATGCTTGTAAATGCAGAAAGAGGAGAAACATGTAATCCAAATATTTTGTTATTTTTCTTTTTTGTACATTGTATTGTTTTGTTGAGGTTTTGAAAAAAAAAAAAAAAAAAGGAGGTAAAAGTTACCTATGAAACTGTTATACTATTGCTACCAGTAAATGTGCTATCATAAAATATCTCCACTAAAAAGTAATATAGTGAACATTGGAAGTGACAAACATGAGGAACTTCTCAATTTTACTCCCCTCATCAGAATTCCCCGTAGATGCTAGATAGAGATCCTCCTAAGAATTGAATTACCGTAAAATGCAGAAATTTGGACGCTTGCTGGCAACATTTTATTGAAAATTACCTACAAATATTTTCAGGATTTGTTGAACTTAGTGGTTCAGACTTACCTTGGGATGAAAAGCATAAACTGGGTCCTGAAAGAAACATCTAACTAACAACATTACCATATACGGACAGACAGCAAGATAATTATCGATAGAATACAGAACTTAGGACTTCCTGACAGGACAAATTAGGAAAGAACTTGTTTTTTGTGTAACCTTTAAGAAAGGTATTTTTATTAGGAGGGTTAAAACTCATGGTGTCATTGAAAATGAACTAGCGGACATTGAGGCTAAAGCTGCAGCTGCAGATTTTTTTGTCAATATCCGCATATTTTTAGTTGTTCTTACCTTTCTCTCTCTATTATTTCTGTAAAATATGGAATAAATATCACACAGTTTAAGAATTTTACCAGCCTCTATTAATTAAACACGTCTTTTTATTTATCATAAATGGATATTTCAAGGATATAATTTTTAGGAATGAAAAAAAAACTATTACTAAACAATTTTATTGACAATTGAAAATTACAATATAGTACATAAAGATGACAAGGATCTTTTCCATCTACTAACCACATGCCATGAAAAAGGTAAACACATAAATTTACTCTTTTAAATGTAGTGATTAAAATACTAACTTAAAAACTATAGAAAATTAATTGTGCTTATGTACAACTATACTATATTCAGCCTGGCCTTACCTACAAGATAATCAGTATCATCACCTTATTGTTCAAATGATTCATGATTAAGAAGTTGAACATTATAGATTAAAAACTGCTTATTGTTTAATTACATTTAAATAGTCAGGTTTATTGTAAAACTTGCATTTCATTAGTGTATTAATATACTGATGGGAAAAATAGGAAAGGTCAAAGTTTTAGCTGGAAGACAACCCTCAAACTCATGAACATCGATGTCTTAAAGCCATTTGATAGTTAGCCGACACCAAATCAAAGCGAACTTCTCATTTCTCTCAAATTGTAATCTGTCAATGAAGACTTAGGATCACGCAAGAAAAATTATAAATTCACCCTGGTTGATAAATAATCAATGTTGAAAACCTAAGGATTATATTAATCTAAATAATAGAGATAAATTAAAACTATCCGGCCACTGTACAATTTGTTTCCCTTGATTGGTTATTTTAGAACATCATAATTTCATTTCAGCCAGGGAAGTCCAAACAAAAAAAATGATTAAATTAAATAAAATCATAAGAGTTAGAATAATAAAAAAGAACCTTATTATTATATAAAAAGTTAGCTTTTTCAAAAAACCTACAAGTCATCCTAGCAATTGATTGTTTTTACGAATGAATTTAATTCAGATCTACAAATTTCAGGGGAAGTAATGAGTTTTACTTACTCATAATATGTCTTCAACATCAATCCTAACTTAGAGCACCAACCTAGTAAACCTCTCTTGGATGACTGAGAGATGCGATGATGGATTGTGATCATGAAAACTGGTGATAAGTCAACCATGACTCATCTCCACTGAATAAATTATATAAATTTATTTTATCAATGACTTTCAGCTGAGTAATTTCATTGCATATAAGCTTATGCATACATATATATATATATTTATATTTTGTTATAAAGACATATTTTATTGAAAAAATGAAAACTATTTATAATAAATTACAATATGAAGAGAAATTATATAGTAATAGTAGAATGAAGTAGCACCCCTCCCCAAATTTTAATTTTTAGATCCAATAAAATTATGCTAACTTAAGTATAATGATTTGGCTCATTAAAAAGTCATTGATTTAAAAATTAACACTAATCCATCTAGTTATAATCTTTCTTTTTTAAAAATGGAAAAGATCCTTCAATCTGCAAAGAACATTTTAATAAAATTGTAATTGAGAGATTTTCCTGTTAACACTTATCTATACTCCTCCATTCAAACAGACCTCTCGGTTTTTATGATTCTTTGTAGTGAGCGGCTTATAATCTATCCAAAATTTGTCAGTCCATAAATTATGGCAGATTGTAATGGTCCAAAAACTTCAAAATCTTTCTCATTACTGGTAACAAATACTTTCAACAGATTAAAATCTACTGACTTAGTTAAATTTAAGTACAAAAATACGTACATACGTTTATATATATATATATATATTTTTAAACATCAACATCATTTTTCCCAATAGTATTTCCCAGAATAGAAGCGACAATGCTTACTTTTTTGTCATTATGAACTGGAACAGGCATTGAGCATTCTTCATACAATTTCTGGTACTGAGGTCGACCTCCTCTCCGAACTTGAAAGTGGCCATCTAATGCTGAAGAAACAATTTTGTAATTTTTCCTTGATCTGTATATTGCAAGGCCAATAAGATTGATCAGAGCAAAAAGTAACAAAAATGTGGAGACCCAGACGACAAGCATTGGTCCAAATGGTGTTGCTTCTTCTATTATAGGGACCTCAATATCACTGTTTGAGCTGGCAAAGAAACCGCTGTCAGGAATATGTATGATGTTAGGTGGGAATATTACATTATCGCTTGTCTTGGTTGAAGAATCGATCGGACAGACAGTTCTCAGTATTTCATCCCACTGAACATTGTTTTCTATTAAATCCCAACTGACAGGACTCTCAGTTGTTCCCTTGTTTGGAACCACCCTCTTGATTATTAGCCACTGCATGACATGACTGAAGTCTGGGGTACATTCAATTGGGTTGTTTGATATATCCAACTTCTTCAATTTTACCATACTTACAAAATAATGCTTGTGAAGTTTTGTTAACTTATTGCCAGACAAGTTCAGATAAGTCAGTTTACTTAAAATGTTATGATTTCTCATTGTGAATGACTCACTGATATTGCACAATGAAGTGAGGCGACAATTGCTGACATCTAACCACTGCAGTTTTGGTGTTGGCAGGAAGAGAACAGCTGGTAAATGTTTGAAGAAGTTTTTAGCCAAGTTGAGTTTAGATAGTTCTTTATTAGAAACAAATATTTTTGCATGTAGAGCATGAAGCAAGTTGCTAGACAAATCCAGCACTGTTAGGTAAGGCAAGTTGATGAATGTTTTCGGATCAATGTGTACTAGTGAATTTCCACTTATATTAACAGTAGCAAGGTTGTTCATTCCTTTAAAAGTGTCATTGCCAATGCTGGTCAGACCACAGTAAGATAAATCATATGTGTATAATAGGAGGAACTCTCCATTGAAACCAGGCATATATTTGATTTCTGAGTTTCCTCTAAATGAAAGTGTTTCCAACTTCTTGTTGAACTCAAATAGCAAATTGCTCAGAGGTCCCCTCAGCTTGTTGTATGAAAGATCCAAATTCTTCAATCCAGGAACACTCATAAATGTATCCATATCAATATTCATAATTGAGTTTTGACTTAGATTTAGGGAAGTCAGCTCTGGAAAGCCTTCAAGAGTAGATGCTGAAAGCAATTCGAATTTGCAATGGCTGACATCCAATTCATTCAACCCAGGGATTTCAATACCTTCAAGTGTAACAAGTGGGTTACCTCGCAAATTAAGTGTACTTAAATCATCAATGTCAGCAAATGTATCCCTATCAATATGCTTGATTTTATTGTATGATAAGTTGATTTCTTCCAAATTAATTAAGGAAGAGAACATATCATCCTTCAGCTCAGTAAGTTTATTATCACTCAAGTCAAGGTATTCAAGGCTGATTAGATTTGAAAGAGCCTGAATATCATCAACAGTTGTTATCTTGCAGTTGGAAAGAGTCAGTTCGATCAAAGATCCAGAAATCAGGAACTGCCTCAGATCCTTGGGCACACTAGAATCATACATAATTAGTGGATTGCCATCAAGGTTGATTCGTTTGACATTGATGGATTCAAAGGTGTGAGGATCAAGGTTGCCGATCTTGTTGTTGGATAGGTCAATATCCTCGAGGTAGGTAAGGCCTTGGAAGGCATGGCGGTTAATGTACTGGAGAGAACCATTGGTCAGTCTGAGGGTGACCAACTGGCTGAGTCCTAAGTCGAAGAACAGCCTGGTAGGGAGCCTCTCATCGGGATAGTTGTCAACTACAAGGTGGGCAATGTCCAGCGGGAACTTCTGCACTCCAGGATCAAGGAGAGTGCACTTGGCCCTTCCACCGGAGAAGCTCGACTGAGTGCATGTGCAATGGCGTGGACATTCATCGAAGCAAAGTGCTATTGCTACCGTCAGAAGGACTACTAAAACTGATCCCCAAATCTTCATAGCTACCTGCAACAAAGAATATATATTTATTCATATGTTAAACTGTTAATTCACAGTTATCTATGAAATTAGGTATAAATGGGTGTTTTGTGGGGGGGGGATTAGCTTAGGTTGATGAAAAAAAGATGTTGGGTTTTCATTACATGTATTAATTGACATTTCAACGTACCATGTTTGCAGGACCCCAGAGAGAGCAAAGGAGGGCCCAGAGCCCCAGGGCGCGGCAGGTGGGGATAAAAAATTTTAATGTTGTATTTACTCACTCAAGTTTTGTCAGCGTTCTTTCAGTTCTTCAATAATTCAATAAAGACAATTTTATATTATTCATGTCATTAAGAGTTGTATGTGTATGCTATTTAAGACCATGTGAATTTAAGGCTTTAAAGGTCTAATAAAGAATTCAAAGTAAATTTTAATATTCATTCCCAGTTAACCTCTGCCCCAAGTACCTACATAAAAAGTGACAAAAAGTTTAGTAACATGGGAATGTATAGGGGGCCCGCATGTGTATGTCTACAAGGTAGGTTCCTTTTTGGACGGGAAGGTGGAGTTCTATATGCTTCTAGTAATCTAGTACATCAATGAGACTGGGGGTATTCTATAAAGTCTCCAAGATTTACTAGCTCATTACCATGCGCAACTCCTGACGCATTCATAAACGTGATGAAAATCCAACATTTTCATCAACCTGGGTTGATACTCAAAAAACACCTACTCAGAGTAATTAACAATTGTTACAAACGTCATTTTTTATTTTGATCCATCTATGATTTTATTCGCTAAATGTAGTTAAATAATTTTATGTTATTATTATTTTTTGTTACAGGGCCTCACTGATTTTACTATGGTTTTTTTTATATCATTTAATTTTTATAATGTAATATTTATTTTTATTTAAAAGACATACAAACCTGTATTCTGAGCACTATTGTTATTCATAGAGGACTAAAATGTTTTTCATTGTCCCGGAGCAAAATTGTTTTTCTATTCTAATGTTTTTTTCTAATGCTCACTGTTTTGGTCATTTTAAACCAAATAATAACTAATAAAAGTTATGTAATGGATTCTAGTAATATTTTGGGTTCATAAAAGATTGTTAATAAAGAAGTAAAATTAAATGCTTATTTTATTGCAGTAGTAAGGGAATGTTAGATATTAGAAAGATTTAGGAGGCATGGACTGCAAGGCCGATTGCTATCAACAGCAATTGGCTGTTAAAAAAAAAGGTGTCTTACTAGAGTGATGGTTGTGACAGAAAATGTGAAGTGGTTACTGGTCTAGCAAAGGAGTTTTGTTTTTTGAGAAGGCAGAATGTCTGTTTACTTAAAAGATTACTATGCCTAAACTAGTTTGAAGAATCAAGAATGGGAGTTTTTGATTGAATATGTGGAGTCTAAAGTCATAGTCTATATTATTATTTCAAAACCATCGGTCGACATTAAAGAAAGAAAGATGCCGACCAATGAAAACAACTGTAATTATTTATGTATTTTTTATTTATTATTATTGTCAAACCAATATTTTATTTCTTTTGTTTCCAAATCTCATTTTATTTTAGCTTAAATTATAAATGGGCAAAAGTAAAAAGCAAGGCAATTTATTTACTATCTTGATTATAAGTTTGACAGGATAGCACATTCAACCAGGATTTGTCTAGATGAAAATTAAAACAAAAAAATAGGGGGGGGGTCAATGACCCTTGTTAACATGGCCTTTAAGAAAACATAAAAAAAACACTAAAGACATTCTTTTTGAAAGTAAGAGCATTGAAAATATAACAACCAACATACTAATTTGTCCAAGTGTGTTGTAAAAGGAGACAAATAATAAAAAAAGACATGACATTATGCTTTGTGCTTTTAGTCTATCTGTAAAGACATTTTATAAAACTAATGAAAATAAGTTATGGAAGGAAATTTAGATGGTTTTTAACACGAGTGACTACAAAAAACAATGTAATTATTTGAGCATAATAGATAAACAAGGTTTTTCCAATGTACCAGGCCAACGGCTAGGGAAGGAATTTATCTGAAAATATGGTTAACTAGTTTTTTAAGATAATAAATAAGTGAAATGTTACACATTGCAATGATTCTGAGCAGATTCTGAGTTTTTGATGAATATGTTTGAATCATAGTTTAGGGTTCCAAGAAGACCAGGAAATTTCTTAGCAATATCAACTCATTACTGAAGATGAACAACTTTTAAGTGTTGTACAAATAAAGAGATAGCCTGTTTTATCTCTCTTCAAGATAATATTAATGAAAAATTTCTTTATGAATTAGGATTTAAAATGAATGTGAATGAGTTCACAGACTACTTTAATGAAGTTTATAGTTAATGGACATAACAATCGTCATTTCAAAAATTGTCTATGACATTTACTTTGAAACTCGTTTATGTGTCATCATTTATATTTAATGAGCGAATGAAGAAAAATCGAGTATTTAATAAAGAATATATAGATAATTTTGCCTACTTGACCTAGATAAATAATATTAATTCATAAAAATTAACATAATATAAAAGTCAGATAATATTACCTGTTGTTGGAACACTGGGATGATATCGCTACTCCACCTCGATCAAAACTGAAACATTTCATAGCACCAATTTGAGACATAAAGACAATCAAGTATTATTGATAAAAAGGAAGTATGATAATTGCAACATCATGGATAATTGAAATTAATACAAAATAAATACTACTAACAAACTAATAAATCCATATTAAAAAAAAAAAATACACACATATATATATATTTTTCTCTTTAAAATCATTTAAATTTAAAATTAAAAGGTTATCAATTACCGATAAAATGCAAATTGAGCACAATTCCACCCTTCCTATAGCACGAAACCATAAAGCAATATGGAATATTCACTGATGAAATGCTAAAACGATATATATCCTTACCGGTATTGCCTAGATAGTAGTATAGTCTGCATTGTTTTGTCACGGTGTGTATTTTATATATCACTTGAGATTTTATTTTATTTTTATCTTAGTGGTTATCAGTACAAAAAAAAAAGGAGGAAGACCTTTTATCTGATAAAATTAAGTACAAATGATATGATGTTCATAAATACAACTCTATCAATGAATAAGCTCTACTGTTGATAAGGTTTAACACCCTTATGAGGAGCCATTAAGATCAGAAAGAGGACTTGGGACTGGGTTGTGAGGAAAACATGGCAGATGGAGACAGTAACTGACCACAGTTCTCCTCCCTGAAATACATTAATTATATATTCGGTAAAGAAAATGTACATTTGTAGCAAGAACAGAACCTTTAACTGTAATGATACAGGTGGTTAATCGTTTCACTGACCCAAATAAATAATTTGTTTTTAGGATGAATTGCTTGGGCTGTAATTTCCTGAGATGCCTTTTTACAGTTAAAACGGCGTAAAAATGCGAATCACCTCCAAACAACATCTTTGAAACAGGGGTCTGACCCCTCCCTGCCCCTTAGTTGGCCTTGAGGTAAAGCCTTGTGAAACATCCTATAGATTACACAATAATAAACTCAATCTTAGTTGATTCATAATTCTAAACGTTGCCATGAACGTAGTGATAAAGGACTGTTGCAGCAGTGCAGGTCGTGCACAGAGACGAACGACGCGTCACAAATGGGTTTGCTGCGGTGGCATTGTTGGCAACAAAGACTGCATTGTTCCATGGATTCCTACACCAAGTGCGCTGATACCATCTTCACTGATGGTGATGGCGGTGTGTGTCTCAGGTTTCGCTACCGGTGACTCACATCAGACCTTTAAGTCGAAAGTACAATAAGAGTAAGAATTTTCATTCTTAAGTACTAGCGAATTTCAGTCATAAGTAGTAGTGGTCATCGTCTTTCGTCGATCTCTTGTGTTCTACAATTTAAAATGAATATCCTACAATAGCTCAAAATATGTTTATTATATGTGGATCGGAATACAATAATGAGAAGTATGTACAAAAATTAAACACAAAAAAACCCATTTCTGTATCTTTTAAGGTTGAAGTAACAGCTCAAAACTATTTAATATTTAAAGGTCTTATCTATGTTTAATTCCCGGTTAATCAGAAATAGTACTACTTCGAAAAATATTTCCCATTTGTTTACACCCCGACAGCTTAGATTTAGACAATTTTAGAAAAAGTTTCCGAAAGGCCACATAAGCGAGGAGTAATGTAAAAGAGGGGTATGTGCACTTCGGTGGAGTAGTTTTCCAGCTTATAAGTTATTGAGGCAGGCCACCACCTCTTGAATACATCATGTTTCACCAGAAGCGACCGCAGGCACGTTCATTCCATCTAGTTTGATGAATTCGTTTTTATTTCACGTCAACCTCAATTCACCTAGAGTATCTCAAGCTCAAGTATCTTGTAACGTAAACTGTAGGACCCCCTCGCAGTGCTCTGACTGTCAAGCCCGGTTGGAAGAGGCTCTACTTTCAAACAAGGTACAGACAAAGGAATCGTCTTCCGTACATGTCTGTGTGCATGCTATACGATTAAAATGATTGTATATAATGTGTTAGGTTTAACGAATTTTTCTATGGCAGGATGATGGACAGACAGTTCACAGTTATCCTGATTTATTTATTTTTATTTGATTAAATAATGATTTATTTATTTTCTTAAAATTATTTTTTCATAACCCCTTGTTATTAATTATGGAAATAAATATAGATTCTACATAAATGAATCTATTTACAGTAGGTCATTATATCTCCATTTTTATATTTGAAAAGGCAGTTTTCAGTGAATGTAGTTTTTTGAGATTCATTTAATGAGTTAATGAAAAACATACCCGGAGATTTCGGAGATCTTTCGATCTCTTCACTTTCTTTGAAATGTCTTTGATTCCGTTCATGTAAATATTCCAAAAGATACGATTTGGTTTATAATGGACGGAAATAAATAAATCTTCTGAATAACGGAAACAATGGAGAGGTTGCTGATCCATGGGTCAGCTGTTATATGCGATAACTTGTGAGCTCTCATCGTACCCTGCAATTAAAAGCAAATCATGAGGATTTTTTCCTTTATTGTTAATGAGAAATTATTTTTACAAGCCAGAAACGCAATAGATGGTTCCTATATCGAAATGGAACATTCCGGAGATTAAAACATTCCTGGACCGGGCGCATTCCGATCAGGCTATTCGTCTCTAAGGACATGGTTGTTGGGTAGGAGTCTATTACAATTCCCTTTCCACTACTGGATATGGGAGGAAATGCCCTTCATTCATATTCTTGTTCTCTTTGTAAGACCTGGATCCCAAGTATTGGTATGAGTAAATTTTTAACAGTTAAAAAAGTAGTGTGCTACCAATCTATTCTAAACACTTTTTATAACTTACGCGTGTAATCAATTACATGACTGCCACTGTTATTATTTTTAATAATAATAGTAAGAATTTTACTAAAACTTCGAGTGAGTATATAAAATAGTCACTAATAGTAAATTGGCAGCATTTATATATTATTCACTATTAGTTATGATATTTAATCCCATTGGTACCAATTTTATTGATAAATAGGTAAAAAGAAAAAAATATTAACATGACAGGGATTCGAACCCGTGGTTTTCTGATTGCCATAAAAAAAATGACCACATCACCTTCAAAAAATGGCGCAATACGCGATGCTTTCAGAGAATAAGTGGTGTAATGGCACCGATATCTTATAGATATAGAACTGTAATGGAAGTTTTGTACAGAACTGTACTGGGTTTGAATCTTGGCCATGTCCCAGATTATTATTAAAAATGAGCTACTGCCTCTTAAATATAAGTGATCACTTTGCTTGCGTTGAGACGTTATACATATTTCGCAAACAAATAAGGCAAGAACATCAATTGTAAAAAAAAGTATCCTAGCTTGACTTGTTACATGGCTATTTTCATCTTAACTATTAATAACCCAGAAAACAATATACTATATGTTGTCATATGTTCAACATCCGACATGGGGAATGTAGTGTAAGATTATAAATTAATGTTAAGGGACAGATATTGTAAAAGTGGGACAAAGGCCGACTGTCATAAACGGGTAAAAGTCAGCATGCCATAAACCCCTGTTTTAGGCGTGGGTCAATTTCCCCGAAAGAAGGCAAGGATGGCCCATCTGTCATGGAGTGTCGTTTAAGGGCTGGTGGATTTGACAGTTTAAAAACCTTCTTTTTTTTTACCTATCACGAAAGTAAGTGCCAGAAGGGATGTGGGACTCAGCAGCAGGGTGGCCCGAGAATAGTGTGCTTAACCCATTCACAAGAAGGTGTGAAAAGGCATACACGAACAGAAAAGTCCATAAAGAAAAATAATAAATTAGTAATAAAATAAGAGTTTACTATTTTTTATTTTATATAAATGAATCCCTTCTATTATAATCACCACATTAATTTATTGAGGTAAGTTACTTTGGGTTTAGATTCCAATTGGGGCAAATAGAAAATTCTTTGAGTAAGTATAATTTGAAGTATAAATTCATGCTAGTGCAACACGCTCAAGATTTGATAGAGGAATCAAATCTGTCAGTACTTGAATAGTTGGATGTAGAATAGTAGAATACCTAAAATTTAACAGTGTGGAGTTTGTAGGTAAGTCAGGAAAATATATAAAATGATATATGTATCCTTAGAAAAGATATATCATTTATATATTACCTTACAGTGTTATGTATTCGGATACAGTTGTATATAAGATAGATTAGTGTATTGATATTCACATGTATCCGTCAAAACTTAATTAAAAATCTTTCATTCGCCGAACCTTTTAATATATATAATTCAAGCGTCGTATTTTCTAATGCCTTGAAACTTCGACGGTCCATGTTAGTGTGTTTCACAAGTCACAATGGTCTTTTGAGCCTAATTCGATAGGAAAGTTTGAAATTTATTTCTCTGCTATATTCTTAAATGTTGTAATTAGACTAACCTATTAATAATATTATTTTTCACTGATATTGTTGTCCTTAAGAGAATAACTGGGACTAATTATCAGTACATTCTCGGTTACACGGACGCGATCGTCCCAAAATAAACCACACTACAGTGATGAGGTCTCTAAACATGGCCATTTTTCGGAATGGTCACTATGTATCACGACATTCACACATGGACTCTTACAATGTTATTAAATATAATTTACTACAGTAGTGTTCTTTGCGTACTACCTACCAATGCCCCGACTAGCAAACATAACTTCCAAAAACTCCGATAGCACTATAATTTTCGTCAACAAGGGCGGTTGAGAATGAGCTGTTTGAAGGGAATTTTTTTCCCTGGAATGCTAACGGCCCACAAACGACTCCTAACTGTTCCTTATCTACTTCAGAAACTATTCCCCGTGTAAGGAGAGTGTCTGGATCCTTACGTAATCATTTATTTCAGGATTGTCAAGAGCTCTCTACTTCCCGTTTACCGACTTTTATTCGATAATGAACTCACCATCTTGAAAGCTTTACTCAGCGGAAATTATACATCATTTAATCGACTATAAGGGATATCTATTAATAATCGATTTACAAAGATTTTTGAGAATTGCTATTCAAAAGTTCATTTACTTTCCGTTATGAGACATGGCAGAAGATTAGTCGATAACTCTCACAAGATAAAGTTTAATAAAAAAAAAAAACTTGAATAAATACTTCAAATATAAAGCTATATCCTATTAGAATTGAGCTGAAATAGTTTGGCCAATGGATGCACATAGAAAACCCGATGATATTCTTTTAAGTGAGGAACATGATAAATAAATAAGTGAATGATTTCTAGCTTAGATAAGACTATTGCGAAGTCTTTGGTTGGATACAGTGGTAGTGTATTTACTATGAATTTTATTTTCTTCCATCCTTTTTTTATGAGAGATCGAACAATAATAAATCAAAGTTATTTTCAAGTAGTAGACCGTGTCCGGGTGGAGTGGTTACAGTGGAAAATGTTACAAACAGAACCTAAAGGAGACTTTTTTTTTTTTTGTAATATACCGCCATAAAATCAAATATCGTGAAATACGATCTTCGTCACCGCTGATAAGTTGCTCGTTACAGCCTGCTTTGAATATTCGTACAAGTTTATCACTTGTTTTTTGACTGGAGATTCCTGGCTAAGATGGCGTCGTGGCACTAAACTTTTTTGACATAGTCTACAAATAGATCGGAAAAGCGATTATTCATCCAAACATTGTTCCAGATAGGAAAAAGGAGATGTAATGTTATCTGTGTATCATATATACATACCGACAATAATTCGTTTATGTATACTATGTATAGCTTTTCGATCAAAAGGCGGAAACTCTTCTAAATAAAATACTTCAACAAGAAAAGATTCATATCATAAATAAGAACTTAACACTATAAAACTTTACATTTAAAAAAAATAGATCCATGCGGTATTTACTTATCTAATAGAACTAAAACGGGAGATCCTTTTCGTATTGGGATCTCCTGGCAAATTACCGGATCAATTTGTTCTTTTATTAACAAAAAGACTTAATTTCAGTTTTTCCAATTCACAAATTATGTTCTAATTTGTAATGTAGATATTTTCAGGCGGAGGAACTTTACTTTCAGCTTTAAGAAGATTGATTTTCCATATTATACAAAATATTTTACAGTTTACGGAAGCTTGATTAATTAATGGAGATCTCTCGCTCTTCAGTATTACATTGGCTCAATGTCCCATAGTCAACATCCCCGACTGAAAGGGTGCATTATCAGTGATTTCTACCCTAGGGTAATTTTCAACCTATTATTATTCAGTTTTTCTCTATTTTCGTTCACTGTGTAGGTGTTTCAGTTATATATCTGCTTGACTATCCGTCTTATGTATACGCTAGTAGTTTGCACAAACACAGACTATTATTGAAACGGCGTATGGGCAGCATGTCTGTGACTAAGTGATCTAGTTTTTCCTTGTCTTTATGATGGTGGATAAAATATCCTCTAACAAGCAACAACCACAAAAAGGAATCAAAATTATTAGTTGATATTATCTGTAAGATGATTAACTGCTCAATTAAGGGTTTCATTGGTGAATATTTAGCGACCAAATAATTGATTAATAAATGACCCTGCATTATTTTGAAAAAGGATATTTATTATTAGTGCGTGGTTGGAACTTTTAAAATGTACAATGTCTTGTAAAATGTTCTGGAGAGAACAGACAGATAAAATGAGCGAGAATAACGTTGGGGCCATATACTACAATAAAAATACTAATTACGAGCAAGGGTTTTGAAAATGGACTAAACTACACTATATAATATAATAAGATATGACATCCCTACAAACTAATAAATGATTTGCCAATTCGATTCAAACATTATCAGACTAATAAAAATGGGAAATTTAAATACAAAATAAAATCATTGCCCGAATTGACCAATCAGCCACTCGATTGGTCCAACCTATTCCACAGCCTCATCAATTATACATTTATATCTGCAACACAATAAATTATATTTAACAGAAAGCCTTTTTTTAAATAAAACGTAAATCTCCTGCTGAAATTCTTCGACGGTTTTGAAGTAGTCAGACCAACTCTCACCTCATCGGTAAAAGGAACTCGTTTCTAGTCTTCCAAATAGCATCTGACATACTAACCTGTGAATTGAAGTTTGTACTCTTGTCGATTGTGGCAACGGACACTCAATCCTATTAACATAACAGAAATCTTTAATAACTTCAAGATTAATTCACTGATTTCCAGCGACACTAGTGTTGGTTGTTCGATAAGACGGTAATTTAAGGCATCATATATTTAAGATGAAATGTTATGACTATTGTGGAGAGAAAAACTCACATAAAAGAGTCGATGCATGATCACGGTCTTACGTTTTAAGACTAAAATGTCTTGGACATAAATTTGTGGACGGGGGAGACGTTGAAGTATTTAACGTAATTAAAAAAAAAATTAATATAAAAACTACATTAATGATTAGCCTCCTTAGTAAATAAGGACTTTAAACGTGTTTGGAAGTGACTACATGCGGATTGTCCAATCCCTAGCCAGGGTGGGGAGCGCGAAATATTAATTAAATGCTTCACTGGCTGCTTTAGATCAGTAATAATTAATTTTATTTACAAAACCTCCTCGCTAACCAAAAATTTATATTAATATTTCTAAAATTTGCAAAAAAATCCTGTAATAATCGGCTCAGACTGGTTATTTGTAATGCTGCCTGAAAGCATTATTTGCATGGAATTTCGAGTTAACTCTTTGTTCGAGTTAATTCGTGCCTAGGATAAAAATACTATTTCTCCTGATTTTGTATCTCGGCCCAAATATAACCTGGCAAATTTTGAGTATTATGTATTGATAAGTATTATTTGATTTATATAAGAAAAGGGCCACTATGGGAGGTAGATGTTCGTACGGCTGACTTTCGACGTAGGATAGCTTGAAGTTTGAAGGATGTCTGTACAGAAATAAGGACGTCGCGGTTTCAAATTCCGCCTCCCTCACTATTTTTTCTAATTAGCAAGGAAATCGGGAGAATTATGGGTTATATTTAAAATTTTAGATCTCACCTAATAGTCATTTCAAGCAACTACCGTCCATTCGAAGGTGAACCCTCATCCTTTGTGCACATAGTGGGAATAAACTCATTCTGTCAATGGATCCGTTTGTGGCAGTCGGAAACTGCGATGACCCCTGTAACGGACAACTAGAGACGAATTTCTGGACCAGCGGACAGGATAATTCGATTAGCTCGTTTTAGAGGACATGATCCAGCGGTGCGGATCGAGAGGGCACTGTAGAACCACTGGTCATCATTTCAGAACTAAGAGGCATGTGCCACAACTGTCATTGTCACAAGTGATCAATGGACACTCATTCCTGGGAACTTAATTTCAGTGACTAGTAACGTTCGGTTTCTGTTTCGATTAGTAGTTTTATTAACCGCCCTACAGGACATCATCATGCAGAAAGTCTTCCGTAAATAAAGTCTAAACCTTTCTTTCCGCAACCAGAGCGGATATCCTACCAAACTAGTACTCTCATACCTAAATTCAAATTTAACAATTAACTCCCAGTTTAGATCCAAGCCTCATGTTTTTTTCCAACAAATACAAATTTTACCGAATATAATTACACTAATTGGTCCGCTACCTAAACAATTAGTTTGTTTTTTTTAACGACCAAAATTCCTTTACAGAAGTTAAAAATTAAATTGTATATGTGTACGAAATAAGGAACGTTGAATTCGATGGATTCTTAAAAACTTATTAGACAATTGAAAAAAAAAATGTTCAGTCTGTATTTTCTATCAAATATACTTCATTTTATTTGTCAACCCGTCTAGAGCACTGAAAAAATATATTCAAAAAAATATAATATGAAAAATAAACGACATTAAAGAAGCGATTTTTATCGTTGCTTCCTAGAATTGTACTGCTTGAGTAATATCTTAGAAATGACGTTCGAGTTACCTTTTCCAATGTTTGTGCCGCGCTTGGCTTTCTTAAGTCTTTTTTTTTTTTTTTTTTCCTTTCTTAGCTCTCAAACTTATAAAAATAGGATGTGGGAAAAATGAAGGAAAATTATTTTGGGCTAATGAGTGCCTTTCACTAAGGGGAGTCCCCCATTTAAAGGATGTATGAGAAGGATATAGGGTGTGGAATGCCTAAAGGAGGCGGGTGGAATCGGGAAGGTACTGAGAGTCTACCGGGGGTGTTTTTTAAGTTTCTTAAGTCATATTTCAGATGCTATTAAAGATTATAAGTGACATTTTTTCCCCGGGATTAAGGGTATATAAGGGAAGATGTCAAAATAATACAAAATATAAAGTTTCGTGAGACAAAGGTGTTGTACTTTTCTTCCCCACGAATAAATAGAAATTCCCTTCTTCTCGTACCAGAATACACCCGCGCACGTTTCCATATTTTAATAATAAAAACCGGAGGCGTCAGTTAAAGAGGGGAATTGGTTTACGACACGGAGCTTACTTGAGCCGAAATTCGGAGCTTTTTCCATTCATTTGGAACCCGGCACCTGAAGAGAACACTACTCTCTCTCTCTGTCTGCACTGGCGCTTGCTGCTCGACTCAAACCAGGGCTTTCTTATTCCACTACCTCTGCCTCTCTCTTTCCTAAACTTGCTATGTTTTAGTCCGGCGTTGTCAGACCCCACATATTTCTAGTGGGATTCTCTGCCTTTGTCTCACTAAAACTAGCACCTCCTTGGAAGAGATCTCTTCCATTCGGAAGAAAGCCTGGAAGACGGTCGCCGTGGCTCTACAAACTTTACCTAGTAGCGTCTCTCCTAGCAATCCAGTCAGCCTCTTCCGGTCGTCTCTCGCCTTTGGGATCCGCACGGTTTTCGCCTACTCTTAGATACTGAGTGTGAATTCGTGGTCATACGAAGACCACATAAACTATCTATAATACCTACCCTGAACCTCTTATCCTGAACATAGTGCACTGTTGGGGCACACCTTCTAAGATTTTATGAAGTCAGATCAATACGACTAAAGCTGCCCGCCAAATGAGCCGCCAGCAAAGATCAAAGACCACAAGTTTACCCATTTTATCTTTCTTGACGCCCACCGGGCAGAGGCCGGGTCGAAGAGACCCTAGCCCTCGGCGGGCGCCCCTACTACCCGACAAAGGTATAGAAATCGCCTATTTAATTTTAATTTCAGGTATTTATTGGCCAATATTGTAGTCATCTATGATTTTTTTTTATTTGTTAAAAAAAACAACTTATAATATGTTATAGATGTATTTTCGTAAAAAATGAAGGGTTTTGATAAAAAATAAAATGTTGAGTAGATTTAGGATGTGTGTGCTGTTTTTCGGTTAAGTTTATATTCATAGTCAAAAATCTCATAGATCATGAAATCTAACTTGAGCTCTCCAGTATGCTAATCCTTGGATCGACGAGTCTACATGAAGGGATTTGGAACAACTTTTGACGTGTACAAGTTAAAGTAATTATTATTCTATTTCAGAGCATTTTTTAATTTCTGCTAATTATTCATTTATACCTTGTTTGCCTCTTTAGAGCAGGACATTTTTAATATGTAAGCTAACTTTTCTACCAAGTACCTCCCCCATTATATGCCACACAGAAACGAAGAACAAGGCCGAAATTTCGCCAGTGATAATTAAGGGTTTTTTTTCTATTTGCCAGTTCTACTTGATCCCAGTATGAAGTAAGAAGGGAAAGAGCACGAAGGTGGGTCACGAACCCCACTGACTATAAAGCTAACGGGCACGAAAGCGGTCTCTTTTACAAGTCTATGAATAGAATGTACACGGTGCTTTGGAGTGTATGTCACTATAAAAATATTTTATCTCCTCAGCAGGGGATAATTCACTCTCGGCGGGAGAAAGTGAAGGAACCCGCAATACGGTGCCCCGCAACCTGTCGCATGTTCCAGCAACGACGGAAAATTCTAATAAATGATAATTTTACCTGGAAAGTTTTGAAAATATGCTCATTTATGTTTTTTTTGGGCGCTGATTATGAATTACAACTTTGCCACCTTAACTTTTTCCCGGAAATATAAAAAAAAAACTCAAAAAATTGATCTTTTTATATATATAATATAATTTGAAGTTATTCGAATAATGCTTGGGTTTCGAGTTATGAGCTAAAAAAATAAAATAAAACTTTTTTTGCATTTTTTGTATACTTTCGAAAAATAAACAAGGTGACAAAGTTTAAATTTGTAATCAGCACCCCAAAATAAACATAAATGAGCAAATTTTCAGAGATTCAATAAAAATTTCCACCTAGACCCCTTTCTATTCCCTATTTGAATGGACTATAGTGAAATGTGTTTTCTGAGAGTAGTCCATTCGAAGGATGTCTACATCCCTAGTCATGAAGAATAATACGGATAATTTTAGGCACAAAACTTAGCAAATCAGGAGTCATATTTGGGCTAAGGACACGATACATTCCTAATGTTAGATGAAGTATTCACCCAACCTTTTTCATACCCACGTTTACTAAGTTCTGACCCAAGATAGCGTATGGCATTTCTTGACAAACACCAAATGTCATTCTATAATTTTCTCTATTTTGAATGATGAGAGTACACTAAAGCAGTATGAGCGGATATAAAATCCGACCATTCGGTCTCAAAATTAATTAAATTTTATTTACGTACTTTTTATTGTTTCAGTTTACTGTTACAGTACACATATTTAAAGTGGACTCATAAAAGTATACTATGAGGAAAAATTAATTATTGCATATATGGATGGATCGTCAAATTGAATATCTTGATGTTCTGGTTAAATAATACGAAATGTGTCGAGACTTTGGTGGCCATAGTTAACAAAAATCATAAAAACTGCTATTAATGAAATATATATGTCATTGTTTTTCAATCAAATCAATCAAATCATTTGACATTTTAATTAATATTTGGAATTTTTAATATGTGTGTTATTTTAACTGTAATTGTAAACCTAAACAAATAAAAACTATTCAATTAATTTTAGATAATTTAACTTATTATTTGTTTATATAGTACTCGTATTTAAAATTGGAGATTAGATAGATATTTTTTAAATCGATTACTCCATAATCAATTATTTGGGAATGCTATTGATATGAAATGAAAAATACACTTTATTCTGGCACGTAAGCCCCCTAAGAATAACAAAAATCTCAACTAAACAGTTTCGCCTATGGACACATATCCAGGAAACAAAAAAAGTTGTAGGAGATGACGGGGGGGTGTAGATGATGGGGGGGGGGTGTAGGAGATGACGGAATCAGTTGAACTGTTTTAGAGTGTATACTGAACACCCAGTGATTTAGGGAACATGTTCATTACACCTTAGGGGTTGATAAGGCAGTTGCTTTTGACAGATCGGTTGGGAACCAATGATACGAAGTCGAGGAGGATAATGATCGTGATTTTATGGTCTATCTATGGCGGATTGAAGCCCGCTGGTAATTTTGGCCAGTGCAGATTGAGTGAAATATGCAAGTTGGAATGGATTCCGACTGCTTTCATAAAAAGTAGAAATATGAGATAGTCCTAATAGTTCAAGAGGTCAATGAACTGCAAAAGATTGGGAGGGAAGACAGTCATTTGGAGTGCTGGGGTCGGGCAGCTTATTTAGAAGGTGAATAATAACGGATGTTTTTCCAGGAGACGGGAATCCAGCAGAGAACAAAAGTAAGTGTGAGGTAGGGAACGAAGAAGTAGAGAGGGATGGGAACGAACGAACGATATGTAGTGACGTATGTTAAAAGGCTAGTAGCAGACTACATTGTTTTTTTCAAATAATGCAACCGAAAGTGCTAATATGCGGTAAATAAAGTGTTGACGATGTTGGAATATTTATTTATATTTTATTGACGTAATATGTAAGGAATCTTTTGTATTCATTAATTAACGGCGAAAACTGTCATTTCATGTCATTATATCTACTGATTAGAATGTGTTAAAATCGATTTAACAACATCAACGGACAATCGCTGTTATTTTGGCCTCGCATTTAAAGTTTACCTGAAATGGTACCTATATCCTATATTTACAGGCTTTGTTTGCTTAGGATGAGACGTACTACCACCTCTCCTATATTGGACGTCTTGTTCACGAATATACTACATTGTGGTAGGAATATACAGGTTTTACATGCTATAATATATATGATACGATATGAAATTGTATAATATGGTTACTTACTCGAATAGATAAGCTCTGAACCGAACTGTTTCGGTAGAGCGTTCGATGCTCTAAGCGGAAACTTCAGCTGATGGAAGTTTCTGCTTGAAATCGGGTCGTCAGGAAAAAATTAGAACGATTCTAGCAAGAACCTGAAACAATAAACGAAATTTATTAATTCGAGACTCAGGATTAACTTAAACATCGAATAAATTGTTCTGTGGGGTTATATTTCTTTATCAGCTGCGGTGAAAAACACACTCAGAATGTAATGCGATTTGACTTCTGCGCGGTGATCAAATATCGTCTATTTTTTTATGTCTCACCAGCTAATTCACAAAGGAAAATCATCCAGTCATTGTCCAAAATGAGTTTGGGATCTCATTTCTCTTTAAGCAATACATACCTAAACATACATTATAAGTAAGTATATATCGCAAAAGTAATGTTAGATGAAGTTCCACGAAACAGTTAACTTATTGTTTCCTTGTTGATTGCTTCATTCCATCTTTGCAATGTAGGTGACGTTGAATCTCCAAACGAATCCATTGCCTATCAGCTGTGAAGAGCTGCCTCCTCGTGTATCCGACATCACGGAATTGAACAGTTGGATAATATGATGAACAGTGGAACATAAATGATCCACGTCATGAATGCAGCAATGAAATTACATTCCTATTGTAAATGTATAGACTAAAGACATATTATTTCTTCAATCTGCTATTTAAATAAATCACAGTAAAGTAATAATTATGATTCAGGACCAGGAAATCATGTTAAAGGGTTGCTGATTTTTTAACAAAGTTTTTTCATTATTACTGTCAAGAGTAACATTTCTTTTTAGGAGATTCTGATTAAATTGAAGTCGTCAATCGACATCAAATCGGAAAAGAAATATCCGGAAAATACCAGCTGATAGAAATATGAAGAGATATCGTGAATGATAATTATTATTCGTCATGAATAATTGTTTCGAACCAAGGTGAAAAACCGAAAGTTTTACACGGAGCTGGAAAAATAGTTTAAAAAAAAATATAAAGAAAACACAAATCGGAAAGATTAATTGAATTGATCCTTCCAAGATATTTTCTCCTCTTATCATAATCACACATTGGAGTGATCCAAGGATCAACTGATGGGACAAGGTGACATTACTGTGAAAATACTTCAAAGCAAACACTTCAAAGCAGAGGTCAACACACTTGAGGCTGTTTATTGAGTTGAATATCCATTAACTATCAGCAACTGGATACGTAAACGATTTTATTAATAATAATCTACTACATAGAATAGTCATTTTTTAAAGTTTTATCTGTAACGCTTTGAATCTATTAAGTAATAAATAACAGAAAAGGGTCAGGGTAAGTACTTACCATGAATCACACGAGTCTGTCCACGGTTCCCCAAAATCCTACAAATAAGGGCATGATAGATAATTTATTAGTTTAATTATTTGTATCAATCGTGTTTTATAGAGATACCTATCAATGGAGACATATATATAAAATTTCATGCCTCAAGCTTAAACCAGGCGTACAGAAGTGTTTTTGGGATTGAAAAAAACAACAAAAAAAAGCTTTGCTGCAGTGAAAAAAAAATCGGCGACTGTGATCTAACGATTAACTAGCATACTACAACAACGGCTGATCGATTGAATATCTGCAGGTTACCACCTTTTTTTAGAGTAGCAATACTGTTTTCTCTATGGAGAGCTACGGATTGTCAAGGGAGGTCTAGACATCCCAACCACTCTACCGAACACTTAAAGTGATTCAGACATACTTTGGTCTGAACCCCACCTGTCACCCAGAAGGAACTGATGACACTGCAGTAAACATAGCAGTTACCTTAGAGAGCTAACATCACAAAGGGCAGGACTACCTGAGTCCTGTCCAGACAATATTCCTGAAGGGACACTGAAACGTCTTATTCCAAGAAGAACCTACCTCCCAGCAACGCATGAGATCCCGACTCTCCAAGCATTCTATGGTTTACACTCACTCAGTTTACGAGGTGAGCCAAGGATAAGTTGAGGCTTTGTCATTTTATTTCCTACTAAAATTTTGTTACATTTAGTCCGTTAGAATTTTAGAATGTTTGGATACAAATCATCAAATGGAGTCGCGCAAAACATCCCCCCTTCAGTTGCCTCAGCCAGGCCACTAATTTTTTTATGTTAAAATCTGGCTGTATTTGTACACACTTTTATTCTCTTGGAATCCTGTTGCAGATTCCAAGAGGATAATGGGGGAGGAAGAAGGTTGATCAAAGAAAGTGGATTTCATCTAAAAGTTCTAAAGCTACGTAGGCAGTTAAGATAAAGAAGACGGGTTGGAAGAAAACCAGTAAATACTTTAATGTTCCGGAAACAACCAGATTGTGGAAAGAGAAAAGTATTGTTTAACTATACCCTTCCACGACCGGCTCTAATTATTTTATTGTGAACACTTATCAGATTGTCCAACAAGAAGTACGCCACACATGAAAAAGCAGGAAAAACAAAAGTAGGAAGACCTACAATTTTGGTTCGAAGTTCTTGACGAAGAGCTTGATCATAATTACCTTGCTACGGAAACTTCTTTGTTGTATTGCGACAGGAAACTTTCGGAGGGTTCTAAAGGGGAACTTTGGGCCATGCGTGTTAAGTGCGCGCTGTAGGCCCATTGTGCGTAACATTGTAAAGTAAATATTGCATGCTTTTAAAACATATTTTTTTTTACAACTTTCTATTTTTTTCTAAATCAAAATCATAATAGGGTGCTGTTTTGGGCACTTTGCTCTATAAATACACATCTAATAGTGTGTGGAAGAATACGTATACAAAACTTTGTTTAGAACCTGTGAGTAACTAAATAAACTTAAATTGTACCTGGCACTTCTATATTTTTCGTAGCTATACTACATTTTATAAATCATATAATTTAATATAACTGAGCAACTTATTTATTGCATATATATAATGCAAGTATTTTATCAGTTAGAAGTTAAAAGAATAATTATAGCTTGGGTGAACAGTTACCGGCCTATAAAGAAAGATGATCACATGTAATGGGTCACTGGTACCCCAATTAATCACCGTACGCTCAATTAATAAGCGTATGCTGCAAAGGTGACAAATAAACAATACAATTATTCGCATATATGTAATATACTTATTACATAAACTGACTTATTATGATTTATAGTTATGGGCATTAATTAAAAAACACTTTATTAATAAAACAAAAGCTATGCAGCAAAAATTATATTGGTTTGCCATGATAGAAACCATACTTTATCAATCCATAGACAAATTTTAGAATTAAAAATCAAAATAATAATATAATTAATATACCAGACAAATGTTAACCCAAATGCTTGAACATATAAGCATTTAGGAATGTTAGTATACACTTGTAACTGACAACAAATAAATTTGATGAAACTTCCTTTTTCATCAAGCTAAGCAGATGCACTTGTAATGATTAAATCATTGTGAACAAAAAAATGACAAGGTCTTTTTGGACTAAAATGCTTTATTTTATTTCAAATGAAAATCGCCTTTTCAAAATATATATATATATATATATATTGATATAAATTATCATCAAGTTAAGGCAAACGAGTCCGATTTTTTCAATTTTAATTTATTTTTCTGTTCTTCTCGTTACTTTACTTTAAACATATAACCAGGTCCCTAGTAATTGTGAAATGAGAATTTTAAATTTCAGATGGAGTGAATTATTTTTACAATCATATTACAACAGCAATCATACATACCTACAGACGGACGATCCGTGTCTCAATGAAAGTACAGACTATCTCATGGGGCAATAGCAGAGTTAATGTAAGAACGCTAAATCTTAGCTACTGTACATTTACTATGTTGAATATGGAGTAATCCCTTGTTATATCAGTATAAGTAACATATAAAACGCCTGGTTGCTGTCGGAGGAACAGATATACAGAAGAAACGAACTGGCCTGGAAGCACGAACAGACTGAAGAACGCAGGTACTACACCGGGGTACCTGGCGGCCATGGGGTTTACCCCTGGTTCACAGGTGGTCATGGGCTGTCATGTCGGAAGAAACAGGACAATTACAGTTCTGCTTATCCGATCTATCCATCACATGCACACCGGAGAGAGGTTTGAGCTTCAGTGGGCTCGTGACCGTTCTACTGGAAAAAAAGGTATGAGTGGGAAGGCTGTAGCTGTATTTTTTGGAAGGCAAAGGGGTGCTGAATCGAAATACGACATTGCTTCGGTTCAAACGTGGGACAGCGCGTCGCGCCTTGGAGGCGCCCTTTAGTTGTCAATGCTGAGCATTAAAGCCTGGATCCGTATATGATCACACAAGGATTGACGAATACAACACGGATTCAAAGTAGTATTTTATATTAGACTAGCTGAAATAGACTTGTTTCATGCGCAAGAACTTTTATAAGCTAGTATTAATAAGATTCCTGGCGGTCATAACTAAATTAAATTGATTAAATCCAAAATTAAATCCGGTTGCACTGCTTATTTTTAATCCAACTTATAACTTTATAAAGGAGATTACTTGCAAGTCACGGTACCGAAGGGGCCTAGTTTCAGACCCATTCCTCCAAGGATAATACTCATCCTTCATACATAAATGGACTAAATTGTTTCCACGTGTTTCATATTTTTTGAACACAATAAAAAAACAAGATTGTATAAAAAAAAAAAAAATCAGAGCATAATTGATGTAATAAAAGTATATTCGGGAAAATAAAAATAGTCAATTCATTGACTAAGTAATGGCGCAGTTGTTTGGTCATTGATCCATTGCTCAACTAGTAAGTATACTATCAATTCTACAAATAATGCGATTCTTACTGCATTATTATCTTGATGTTAATTGCTATAAATATCATTTAACGAGAAGGAAAGGAAATGAAAGTCTAGATAAGAAGAGACACACAAGAGTCCACACTGAAAGCCACAGGACGCTCGATACTTTCGCTGAACCACTTTTATATGGAAGAGGCAATAAAGAAGGACACTAAAGCAGGAGTTATGTCGTCATTCAGAGGGAATTTCGATGTAGAGCTGAACGTTTTATTCCTCTCTCGCTCACCTGCCAATCGGAGGGTTTCTTCCAGTTTTATCCGACTTTACTGAGAATGAACTTAGGCATCCTTTGAGAGTGTACCAGAGAAAAACTAGAACCGTTATTCTTTGAAATATCGTCTTTGGCTGAATGACAAAACGTTGTTAAATGTTCAACAAATTTTTTTAGGAACTAAGTATCGAAATAAATGTAGTCTACATCGGGTCCTTACGTTGCACCGAGAATGTGAGAGATATCTTCATTGATGTAAAGAGCTGAAATGCACGGCATGCCAACACGTCGTTCGTAAATCCATCCACTAGAAACTAAATTCTCGGCTCACTTTGAACTCGTAGTTTAGAAATAGAAAAAAACATCTATGCATCAAAGTTAGTCGTACAAGTAGTAGATAATCATTCAGTGAAGTGTAGATACTAGTTGTACATCCTTGACGTCTAGTATTGTAAACGTGCAGTGTATCTCAAATATGTATGCCTGGCAAGAGATTGATGTAGTTAAGTAAACATTTTTATAACCATGAGTTGTTGGTTCTCATCAAAAAAAAGGATCTTTTTGTCATTTCTTTTGAGATGTGGGTACAAGCAATGTTTTTTTGCGAAATAGTTTATACCAGCCTTCCACCAATGATGCGTTCTGTGGAGCGTGCAAGGAACCTGTCTTAACCTTTTTTTTTATTGTCTTATCGAACAAGGATTTCGCCTATTTCAAATTGGATCTTTAAGATGTTTTTATCTTCTAAAAAGTAAATGTTTGAATTATATAGTTTTTGCTATATAAATTTAAAAATGGATTCGGGAAGTTGAAAAGATCCTGCAAACTGCACATTGGCAAAATAAACAATTGACAGAACAATATCATAAATGGGGGCAGAACAAATGATCAGGTCGGATACTAAATATTTCAGGCAATGATTTACGACCTGCCGGCTGCTTTCATTATTTAAGAAGCAAGGGCACTGGCAGGAGGGTACGGGCGCCTACGACAAAACAACCCTCTGTAGTTTTTATATTGCCGCAGAATAATACAGCAAATGTTTACATTATACTGTTGTATTTTTCCTAAGTAATAAGTAAATGTTATTACTCTCACTACCTTCCTGATTCCACCCGCCTCCTTTAGCCATTCCACACCCTATATCCTTCTCATACATCCTTCAAATGGGGGACTCCCCTTAGTGAAAGACACTCATTAGCCCAAAATAATTTTCCTTTATTTTTCCTACACCCTATTTTACAAGTTTGAGAGCTAAGGAAAAAAACTAAGTAATAAATCATGTTGGCAAATTTAAAATTTAATTATGAACATCACTTAATTTTCAATGTATATGGTCTCTTACTTCATTTTATAAATTATTAGATTTTTTAATGTATAATTTTCAGACTATGTACTATTCAATTATTTTAGAGAACACAACTAATTTAGATATTCCGAATTTATCGGTTTAAAAGAGGCACTTGGTTTTTTTAATTTAGTTGAGAAAATTAGATTGACCATTGGAGTGTGCCTTGTGCACTGAATGAGTCTTAAAACCAGATTTTTGCCAAGCTCTGAATAATTAAAAGATGTCTGGCTTTCGGGTGATGAAATAATCAATAATAATTATTGTTTTGTTTTTTACTTTTTTGTATTAGAGTTTAGAAAAAGTCAGATGTGTTTTATAGACTGATAAGTAGGTACATATTACATTGTGTGGGATAGGGTGAGGAAACAAAAGATTATATATATAGATAGACAGTTGAGAGAAACGTATACGCCCCCCCCCCCCCATCGCAATTCCTATTTACTGTCAGAGTCGGGTAATCTTCCGAAGTAAATACTGTCTAATTCTAGACAAAATATTTTAGAAGTTGTGAATTTTAAATCGGACCTTCTTTTCACCATCTATGGCTCAATATGTTTCGGGATAATTGGAATGATATTTGAGAAAACGGATACTGTTTCTTGTTTAAGGAAGGTTCCAGACTTTGTAAATAAAACAGAAGCAGAATAATAAGAAAATTCAAGTCAAGTGTCATACATCAAACACAACTAGGGGTTGCGTTACAATATGCTGATGGCGTTTGAAGATAAAGAAGATGGCTTCTTTGCCAGTTATCATTCGTTACTTGATACCCTTCACTGTATGACAAATCGTAAGGTTTCATAATTCACCTTAAAATTATAATATTAAAAGGAGAACCCACAATTTCGAGTTAAAGTCTACTCACATAATTTCTGTAGACATCCCAACATCAAAAGACTTCCAAGGAAAACCTATCAATAAGAGAGCACCTTCTCTAGAATTGTATACGCAATGACATTTCGTTTAATTTAATCCAAAATTTGGTTTAATGCATTAATTTTCCAACGCGACGTTGAGAAGTGTATAAACTAAATACAAACATCCTGTTTGTCCAAGGATCAGCGGTTTTCCCATTGTATCACAGATAAATCATACCAGTACTGAGTAATTTTTATTCTTTTATTACAAGTACAAATATACCAATGGGAGATGAAAAAAAAAACAATATCGAAAGATGGTCTAGAACTTTTTTATGGCATTACATGAAAACCTCTAATTACCGTCTATGCGTAAATTCAGTTGTATTTTTTATAATTGCTCCGATAAGGTACGAATGTTGTTTGATAACCAAATTCGCAGGTAAACAAGACAAGCCATGAGAACAATGTTATCAAATCATTTCTACTTAATGAACGGAGAGAAATAAATTAATTGTACGATCTGTATTCAAAATGTAAAGTGGAGTGATGGTAAATTTACGATCCTACTTGTAAATGGAACCAAGCTCCGTCAGAAGATTACCAACCATTACAGCTACTCACCAACCAAACTATTTGTATGTGTAAGTTATTTAAAAGGAGAAAGTTCTCAGTGACCCATTTAACAGTCAAGAGTGTGACGGGGGACCGTATCACATGTCATTGATTTGTTGTCTCCTGTCGTATATTGTCAGCAAAAGTATGTTCGGCAACGGTGCAGTTTTTATTGTAACACAATACGTTCTAATACAATGGAAACACTATTCTACTTTTTCCTCAAATTTTATCAATAAAGGCTTAAGACTTCCATAGTTAATTTTACTATTATTAGTTCTCATTAGCGAACATAAAGTTAATCTGAAAACAAAAAGTGACAGGAAACCTTGTGCATTCACTACCGATCTATCAGAGCATAAAATAAGCCAAGACAATTTTAGTTCTTTTTATCTTACAAAAAAAAAGAACAAATACTTATAAAAATGGTAATAAATTATTTATTATATTAAAAAGAAACCGTCTTATTGTTGTAAAAATAAATGATATGTTGGTTGTAGAACAGGAATTATTAAATAGAAAGCAATACATTTGGAAGGATATGATTTTTATTTTATGGATACTAGAATGCTAATTTTGAAAAACTTAGGAGGAAAATGATTTTCTCAAGCATTATTATACTTTAGCTTCTCTAAGTAAAACCGGCTGAAATGAGATCTCATTGATGCATTAGTTAAGTCATTGATTAAAAAGAGGAGATTATAGGAAAGTGTAAATACAAAATAAAAAAGTAATATCTCGGGGGGAAAAAAATAAGTTGTTTCCCGACTCGCTTCATGCATAAGACAAGAATGCCACTTTCAATTATGATATAAAAAGCCGCAAAGGAGACGCCGCTAACGATGAAAGCAATAATTTAGACATGTCGTCTGACTCGCGGAACCAACTGACTCGAACATTTCCAAACGTCATAGATATTCGCAATGAATCAAGCAAAAATTAATTGCTATGGATCAGATAATCCTTTGATAAAATAAATCACACAAATTAGTATTCCTAACGGAGCCATTTAAATACTTCTTTATTTCTCGAAAGAAACCGGTATGACAATTTACGGACCAGTTATATCGGGCAGTTATTTAAAGACGGGAATGGAATAAACAAATGATTATTCAGGATTTTATAAAAAAATATGTAAATATGTCATTTACTTAAATTACAAGACACCGACGAAAAATAAATATAACCCGATCAAATGTGACATGTATTCAAATTTTAAATACTAGAATTTATCTTATGTAGATTTCAGATTGAAAAGAGAACCTTTTAAGAGAACTGGTTAACAGCGTCATGGGAAAAGTTTATGGTTAAGTAGTTGTGTAGTTTTCCTGGGAAGTTAACAGTCAAATAATTCTTAACTGCCCTATAGTTTACATTCCCATGATTCACACTCTATTGTTAAGCTACTCCTTAATTACCACCTTAGTCATCTGAAAGTCCCGAAGAACTTCACAGATTATCTTTTATTATTGTAGTAAGTAAAGAACCGACGGAAATTAAAGGATTTACTTTAAAACGGTACCTAGTACACCGCCTATAATATGACATGATAAAATAGACCAGATCTAATCGATCCGAAATTTGGTAATCACTGAACATCCTGATTAATGTCTGGTCAATATATAATAAAGTAAAACATAAAAAAAAAAGTTATTGTTGTTTAATTGAAAAGCTATATCTATTCTCAGCTTTATCTATTTATCATCATTTACAAGATTTAGGAAACAATAAAATGCAGAAAGTATTACAATATGATCCATTAGATATTCCAAAACATAACGCATCAAGAACGATTTTTACATGTTTGGTTTTTTATCTTTTTTTTTTTTTTACAATTTTTCTTTTTTACAGCGATTTCTGGAGATGGATGAGGTTCAACAAGTGAAATGTATCTTATTGGCTGTCGATGACATCATATAGTTTTTTTCATAATCAAAGTACATATATACTATAAGGAGATCTCATAATATAAGAATATTTTAAAACATAACCAGTTCATAATAATTGAAACAGAATTTTAGTTATGTATTTAGCAAAATAATAAATGATGAATTAACTTTTTTTTTTTTAATGGAGATTTAAGGCCTAATATAATTATATTTAGAAAAGTAAAATATATAACTTATGGTTGACCCGAATGCTTCTGTTTTTCTCATTATATGAAAGAATGATTATTTCAATGAATATTTTATAAAATTAAGGTGAAATTCTAACATCTTACGCCCATCTCCAGACCATCTCATAGAAGCCTGATGCAGACATAAATACTGCGTCGAAACCTCAAGCTGAATCTAAACCGTTATCCCAACGGTCATCTCATTCATTTATGAACTCACAGTTAATTGCTCCTTTTCTCACGCCTTAGGGCAGTTTGTATTAAATCGGATGCTGTCGCTGCAAATTAGTCTGCGGACGGCTGAGTGCTGACGATCGGATTTCTCCAGCCCACCAAGTTGGGATCCAACCAAAGCCAAGCATTGGATTCGGTTTTCAAGCGCCCCCCCCCCTAGTTCCTTGCGTCCCCTCTATTCAAACCGGAACTGGAAATCCTTCGCATCCATTGTCTTAGGTTCTCAAGAAGGTACACTCCTCGGGTGGTCTTATCGAGTGCCATCGACTGACTGTATTCACATTACCAATTCATCGAAATTCCTATTCCATCTCAAATTCTCACCGCTTTCATGATCTAGATTTAGTAATGGAGAAACTTGTAAATGTGTTTTGATAAACTGATTAATCTTAGGCGATCCATTAAGATGGAAATATGAGTAAGAAGGTCGTGTATGCAGCGGTTAGTAGATAGGTTAATCTGACGGATTTTTGTTGGATCAAACCAATAGGTTACTACCTGAAAATTGAAATAAATGGATTATATGGTGGTCCTCTGCCTGACTTCACCCACCAGGAGTGCGAAGTTTGCAAGAGCATTGACAGGAAAGGAAAATTGATATTGCACGTCGCTCATGTTTGAGTATCTTACTGGAGATGGCTCCCCATCTCCCTCCTTCCTCCGACATCTGTCCTCCCTGTCAGAATGTTATAATGTATTATTTATAAACAAACTAAGAGGTATTCCAGTGTGAGCTGAAGGACACTCCCAAACCATCCATTCTCGTAAAATGCTATCGAGTTCGGTTATTCAGTATTTTAATTGTCTCCACTCTGGTCCGGGCAATAAAGAAACGTATTTGATGGCAGAAGTATATTTGGAAGAGTTTAATATCAAAAGCAATCTCAATTGTTTTTACGGCAGATTAAAAACCTGGAGTGCTTAAGTAGTGATAGAAACTCAACAAATAACACATTCAAGTCATGTGTGATTGCATCAGGCAATTAGAGTTTCATTACGGTCGTCAAAAAGTTTTTATTGGCAGTTTTAATGACTTTTTGTTATAATGTGTGCGGTGTTGTTGAAAATGATCGTTATTATTGGTAAGCGCAGTCGGTTTTATTAGCTTTATTGTCATTTATATATTTTTAAAGGTCTTTATCATCAACTACCTCGGTTATATGTATTTCTGATGATGTTTTGTTTGTAACTATAGCACTTGAAAACGGCTGTGCGAGTTGATAAAAACCGCACGTTCATATAATTGAATGTACAAATTTTCCGGCAGAAATTGTAATTAATGAATATTTTGAAATAATGATTCACCAAAGCTGCAACAAATAATTAATTAGGAAGCCAAGAAGTGCTCAGTATATTGATAGGTAACTATTTGTTTTTTAGCTGCCAAGCAAGTTGATATTGTTTTTATCATATCTGACACACTTTTGATGATCATTTAAGCCTCAACACAGATTATTGATCATTGATATGACATCTTACTGAATATATTATAAAAATATACATATTTAAAATTATAATGAATTTATTATTATTCATTCATAATTTTTCATAGAGATTGTTTTCATTTTAGCAATAGAAGAGGATTGGACCATGCAAAATATAATGCCTCTAAAAAAAAAATTGAGTTGTAGTTACGAAATAACACCATTTTTAGTTTTAATGACATTTTGTAATTATAGTTTAAAAATAGATACAAAAAATTAATATTCTTAATTAACGAGATCTCTAATTTGACGACGTGCTCAAAATTATCTAAAAAAAATACCAACTAATTAATTAAACAATAAAACTTGACAATGTTTTTTGGACTTAGCTGTATTTTTCATGTCTTCTATATTGGAACCTACTTGTAAAATTTCATGTCCTTTACTTGTACATGGGACTCAGAGATCTGAACAAACAGACTCACGGTTGTTGTAACTAACTAGTGCCCATATGCATGGTTTAGCAAGAATTATTGATATACAATATTTCACATCAGAAAAAAAGAGGTGGGGATTAGGGATTACTTCGAGATAAAGATTTAGGTCGGTCATATTTTCAATCCTCTCCGGAGAAATTTAATGGCTCGGTAATCAAACGCGGATATTACATTTGACAATCTGGGATTATGGACACATAGAGCCGGAGAGCCTAGTCTTCGTTTTATTACCGGTTATATGACCCTTAAGAGTAATAAAAAGAGCAAAAAACAACAACAGGACCCCATAAGGCCTCTCCTGAAGGAACTGTCCATCCGCCCAAGATGGCGGACCGCCCCCACTTCGGTCAAGTGCCTAACGGTCCAGGAGCTTCACAGCATAAGCCTCATGCAATTGGGTCAAGAAAGTCTAGATCCACCTACCTAGATACCTATTCAGTTAAATGATTTTTCGTATGGATTTTTAAAAATAGTTAGTGGTTTCTTAATGAATAGTTACTGAAGCCCATGAAAGCTCATTTCTATCGTAAACCATACATATACTTATACATAAACCATATAGTGTTTAATATCTCATTTGTATTTTTGTTAATAACATTTCTTACACTGTGTTTAACATCTCCCTTTCTTTTCATGTTATCAAAATCAGATGCCTAATGATAGTATGTCAAAAATTGTTGTTTACTAGTACATTTTTTACGAAAATGTAATATCTTTATTTTATCTACCTTGGCAGATATCCATTCACGCCAAAAAATGAAAGCTTTCTACTCAATTCGCAACAAATCCATCTTCGAAGTGAATTAAATCGTAGATATTGTGCTTTATAAATTAAGACTGAACCTTAGTTGGATGGAATGTAATGAACGCAGAGGTCTATTTTAGTTGTAAATACTCGTCACAGATATTGAACAGTAGAATGTATAAATAGAAAGAATTTTAACTTTTAAACATTCAAAGAACAGGCAAGGATTAACGCTTGTCACGATGATTGTTGCCCAATACTAATTGTACTTCTAAATGGCACCACGTCACTCAATATATTTTGAGGAATGTATACATTTTTTCAATTTCAACCAGCTTGAAACTCACTTTATACAAAACATTAATCATACCAGTTTGTTATTGTTGATTAAAATTAAAAAAATTTTATTCTTCAATTTTCTTTAATTTTAAATTTATCTTTTGCGAATTGCATAATGAGTTTGCTGTCAAATGAGTTCAATTCCACAATACTCGTTCGTCAAGAGCCTTCCAACCACGGAAAATTTTTTTTTTTGGGGGGGGAGGGGTATTAGCAATGCCTTGAACGGCAAAATTGTTTACTATAATAAATTGATATATTCAACAAAAAAGATACCATATTTTTAAAGAAACCATATTCGGTTAAATTAAAGAAGACTGAAACAATAAAAAAATTGTTATAATATTTACCTGAGTTCTTCAACGTGTCACTCTTTTTTAACCAGTCGCCGGCTATTCCTGCCAACTCTAAAAAAAAAAAAAAAATCTCTTAAAACAAATAGTTCATCATCACAACCAGAAATTATGGATTGGGCCGGGATAAAATGTACAAATCTATTCTACCACAACACACCTTTATATTATGCTGAACTAGTATGTCGTTAATTGAAGAAAATTACAACCTCCCCTAACAGGGCAATGGATAATTATGATAGATGATCTCATTAATACCTTATATACAATATTGTCTTCACTCTCTCATTCCTGCAGCTTTTACAAATTATTTATATAGTATGTAGCATTTATTAATTATTTAATATTTGTGTTATTGTATGAATGAGAGCATATATCTTAATTACTTATTGCCTTATAAAAGGCAGATTGTAATTATTGACAATAAAGGAATTAAATTAAAAAAAAAAAAATAAAATATTTTTAAATGGTATAGATATTAGTGAGTCAACACAGTATTGTTTACAAGGTATAAATGAAGATCATATATCATAATTATATATACAAAACAACGTCCTGGATTTTGAGTTTTCCAAAATCCAAGAAAACAAATACTAACTAAGATAACCAGCAATAATCTTAGCTAATCGTGTTTAACTCATGCAATAAGTTTAAATCTGTCAGCAATGTAGTTTGAATATTTGAGATGAGAAAGGACTGGTGACCATGGGCAGGATACCGTTTTCCGTCAGTTGACTGGAGGTCCTCAGAAGACACTGGGAGATCGGCGCGGACGCCCTAGCTATTTCACACACGCCACGCATTCGACTATAAAACTTAATAACGCAACATCGAAAAGAATAGGAGTAGGGAGTCCACTGTACCCGAACTCTCTCTACCTTGAACGAGACTGGCTCCCGTGTCAAGTTGAATGATTATTTCATTTATAAGGAAGTTATAGGTTAAAGTCAGGTGGTAATAAAAGAAATATTAAAGCCATAATAAAGATTGAGTAAGGGAACTCAACCAAGGAAAATGATTTCTATGTACAGAATAGAGCGAACATCTAACGACACCGCTACTCAAGGAACTCCCAATAGAACTAATTAAGGTACCGAATACTAGCTGAAAGATAAACTTATCAGTACCATTTCAATGTTCAGTGAATTCCTTCAGAATTCAATAGGCAGTAAAGATTAATGATAACGACTTCAATTTAATTCATTTGTATAACAATAGTTTATATGATTATTTTGTAGACAATAAGTTCATTTTTATTATTTTAACAATTAGATCCTCAGTAAGTTATGTATAATAAATTTTATAGTGAATTAAGTTTTGTTTATATTAACTATTCCCTATTTCTTTTCGTGTTTGATAAAGGTTTGTTTTTGAACAACTCTTTATCATTCACATGGATTGTTCTATTAACTAGTCAATAGTAAAAGTAAATTATTTTCACTATAAATATAATAGTGGGGGGGCGCTTTAGTTGTTATTATTATTGCTAATAAAAGTAACCTAGTAGCTGACAGAACCATTGTACTTATAATGCCCTACATACTCATCAGGAAACGAGGTACGTTACAATATTTGTAAAGCAAACGTTCTTTTTCTTTTCTTTAATTTTCTTTAATTTGAACTTTTCAGGTATTTACCACGGTGAGAGTGATTAAGGAATCTGTGAAAAAACACGAGAATCATGAATATATTTAAACACAATATATACTATAAAAGAGAAAATTGTTTCATCAGAGATCTTTAGTATAAATTGTATTAAAATGATTCATAAACAATATTGCATTTGCCTTCACTGGCCTTAATAAATTATTGGTGGCATCAGTTATCTATTTCTGTGCGGTGAATTTGATGGTAGTTGAATGCGGTTAGCGGGTCAGGATGAGATGAAAAGAGTGCCGTGTCATCATCAAAGGATACGAGAAATATGCTGGGAGCCAACAGAAGTATATCAGGATTATATAGGATTTAAATGATAGCTCCAGGGTAAATATTTCCAAAAATATTTTATTTGCACCTTGTAAATTTTAGCAAGAACGGGAACCACCAAATTTTCATCCCCAAAATTTATATTAAATAAATATTTTCTCATAAAAGACATAATCTCAGGGTAATTAAATATATTATCATTTTAACGGCCGTAGAATTTATCCTATAGGTCAGAAATTTCAGTATAAGAGTATAATCAATATCTCCTCGAAGTGCACTGATTGTGTTTTGAGATTAGAGTCGCTTTCCTTTTCTTCATTTCTTGAGATACAGATAAGATGGAATTAAGAATTCAAAGTTATTATATACCTCCACATTACAAAAGATGGCAATACAAAAATAATTTTAAATACATTTCTAAAATTTCAGTTACAAGAGCTAAAAAAAATACCGAAATTTAATATGGGAGAGCCGTACCAACAGAGATAAGAACAGATCTTTTTCAGTATTGAATTTTTTTTTCTTTTGAACATAAATTGATAATATATGTTTCAGCTTGTTGGGAAATCGAGCAGTCCAGCCAGTAGTGATGGATATGCACCTTCTCCTGAAAGGTAACTCTCAAATTACACATAGGTGTGTTTTTTTTTGTATTTCTTTTATTACGCCAACCTCAAAATTATGGAGAGATTTAAAATTTATAGTCACAACAGGAAGAAATCGAGTCAACTTTGATGAATCACACAATTAATGGTTTCGCCATGGCCGAGAAAAAGGATTTTAAAAAACAGTTTCAATGATTTTTTGTGACGATAACTAAAAAAGATTAAGTTGAAATTAAATATTTTTAATAGAGTCCTGGTCTGGAAATCAGAGGATTCAACAAAAAACAATTGCGTAGAGCAATTGTGTTTCTGTGTGTTCTTTGAATTGAATTTTATCGTTTTCTTTATTATATTATGAAGGGGCACTGTTATGTTAGGCATTAGTACATATCTGCTAAGGATACTTTTATTTTATTATTATTTTTTTATGAGTAAATCTTTTTTTTTCGATCAACTTCTTGTTCCGTTTTCTTAATAACAGTTTTTGTTTACATTTATTTTATTTTAAATTCTTGATTAATGTGTGTATATGCATTTTTTTTTTATTATATCTTTTCTTAAACGGAAGTCAAACTGATGACTGGGAAGGTTTTTGGATTGAAATATGGACCGGAGGCGTTTCAGATAGGATTTTGAAAGAATTTGAAGCAGAGCGATAAAGCGGTAGGATGAGGTATCACCTTTATGTGACAACCGTCGACCCGCGACTAGGATCGCAATGGTACTTACAATATTTTGAGGTGAGGGACCCGAGTAAGAGATCTGCATCTGAAAACACAAGGTGTACTGCAAGGACGACCACTTAGCTCCGGCAGCTGCCGCGACCACTTTTTCACCGGCAATTACGCTATCGGACCATATTTGAAGGGGCCTTCGACGCGAGCTTCGTTTCTACTTCTTCAACACTCGAGCTGTTTCCGCGCTAATAAACCATTCCTCTATATACATATACAGACTTATTTAGTCATGAATCATCGCCATAATATATGCTTGAGCAACGGGCTTGGGAAAGGGTATTCCAATAAAGGAAAGTAATTTATGTAGCTTGTCCTTGTATCAATTATAATCGGAATACAAATATAAATAATGGTTACGTTCCACAATTATAATGAAGAATTTCATGGAATTGACAGCATTAAATGCTCTTTATGAAATCTTTCACATCTGGATGGAATATAGCTACCATCTAAGAGCTATCGGTAAAAGGTTCGGGTTACAATGGATAATATAAAAAAAAACATTTCAGTTTTGTGTTCAGATATTCCTGACAAAGGACTTCGTCGGGTTTTAGGAATACAAAAACCTGAAAAGACAATTTGATATTACAAATGCTTTACATCGATCACCGAATGTGCCTCGTTGGTTAATATGTGAATTTTATATATATTTTACTATTTTAAACATAAACGGGGAGGATAAAAATACAAATATGTTGGGGGACCGTTGCCCGAATGTCTTTCGTTCGACTGTCTGTCGGCCTGCTTGTTCTACAATAGCAGCTATAAAAAATATCCTATAAAATATCCATAAACAAATTAATGTTATATGACACAGAATTGTATCGCAAGAAACGAGATATAGTATAGGATTAAGTGATTTCTATTTTTTTAATTTGACTCAAATTTTTAAAATATTCTTTACACTTTATGTGTGAATGAAAAGTTAGCAAAACGGGACTGACTTGTTTTATATTAAATTAATTTCTTATACTTACCGTGATCTTAGGCAACGATAGTTTCTAAAACCTACCTTAATTATGGACTCAAAATTTGGGGGAGGGGCTACGTGTTCGAACGCCAATCCTTCCAAAGTCTTTAGAACCATAGTACATATTCGCATCTGCGTCACCAATAAATCCCCTAGACCAGCAGTCACAAATTATTTTACCCCTAGTTCCTTTCTAAAACATTTTCAAATTATCGCGGTCCTGAAGACTCCCCCTGCTACCAAACTATACTACTTACTCTACTATTAAATAATACTAATAATAATTATTATAATTAATAATGAGAAGTAATGCATTGTCAATTTGGTATACAAATCAGAGCATTTAGCACAGTTACTTATTTCTAAAGTAGGGCAGATTGTAAATTTTTTTTCTAATGAAGAACATTATCGTTATAGGTAGGGTATAGGTCTCTAGGCGATATGTTTCTCAATAATAACATATAGCTTCGGGCACTGCAATCGCAATAACAAATATGTAATGTAGTGAGTAATTATTAAATATATGTATAATGTAAACTCCGACAAAACAAATAGATGAAATACTTTTTCTCCATGTAACAACTTAATTTACTGAGCCAAACCGAAACCTAAAACTCCACCCGCCTGGAGTTGATTAACTATCACTGATACATTTGGAAGTCATCAAAGAGGAAATTGAGTCGACCCTAGTGTGGAGGATTAATTACTTCGTGGGTGTTCTCTGCGGTGGGGAATGTTCACCGTTCAAGTGGAGAGAATCCAGATGGAAAATTCCACGTCCGAAGCTCATTTCGACGTAGTAACTTATCAGCAAACAACATCAAAGCGTTCGTATTTGTTTTTGGATGTCCCAATTTTCTGGAAGCCTGATTTAATATTTAAACCCTACATAAATGAACTTATGTTTAATAAATTATAAATGTTGTTTCAAATATACAATAAACTTTGTATTAGTAATAAAATATGGCCAAGGAATATCCATTTTGAAAGCTGTAAGTAGCTGTAAAATACTACAGTACACTACACTACACTACAGTACAGTACAGAACAGTACACTACACTACACTACACTACAGTACAGTACACTACACTACAGTACAGTACAGTACACTACACTACACTACAGTACAGTATCGTGGTGGATGTCAAGTTTGATGCCAAACTCTCTGTGTGGACCATTTAAGTACATACGAACACGTGGCAACTCTAAACATTTGCGCTGCGAAAAGAGGATTAAAAGTAATGACATATGACATACATGTGACACACAACGTTAATATGGATATTTTATCGAAAGAAAAACATAATTAGAAATCTAAAATTTCAGAGGACTTATTAATACTAATCATAAGTAATAATATTCTATTTCAGTTCTTCTCTCCTTGACTATAAAATTGGTTAAGAACTAAGCAACTATTCAACAGGAGACTCACTACCATTAGGACAGACTTACACAGGAGTGAAAACATCAAGTTTTATGGCTCTCAGCATTATTTTAACTATTTAAATATTAACTGTTTCCTCTTACTGTTTAAATAAATAATTACTCTTATATTTAAGAACTTAAACGTAGCCTGACTACGGCTTTAACACTCTGGCCGCATTGCATAAATCTCTTGGTTTCTTTATAGTAGATAATATACTTTTTATAATAGTTATACAATAGCGTAATTAATAGTTTATACTTTAGTTAGTTAGTTCATATTTTTTAAAAAGTTAGTTGAAAAATAAAATAAGGAAGCAATTGAATCTTTGATTTAATAGTTTAAATATTTTTTTCGTTTGAAAAAAAATTAAAAACCTATGAAAAATCTCAAATTTCAGAGGACTTATTAATACTAATTATTAGTAATAATGTTCTATTTTAGTTCTTCTCTCCTTGACTATGAAATTAGTTAAGAACTAAGCAACAAGCATTGCGTAGTTAAAAGAGTTTATGCCACCTAAAATAATCCGTAAGCCTTTGTTGGACCTTGTTGGAAATAAAATTCCTACATTTATTAAGTTTCATTAAACATTGTCTACTTTTCGGTGGAGCTGTTACCATCTTTTTGGCACCTGCCATTATCTAGAATCAGATCCTGGTTTCCTAATGGCTGTTTTTATTTATGTTATATTCGCTGGAGGTAACTCATTAAGTCCCGAGAAAGCGGAAGGTTTTTAGCCTAAGAGGATCGCCCGATATTAATAAGTAAAACTCGTAGGGGCAACGAATTGATTTTCAGAAGTAAAGAAAGTAGAATTCAATCAGGACAACAGCTCTCTAGACGATTGCTTTCTAAAATAAACGTCAAATGATTGCAAAGTGTAAGTGGCGGTTGGTGTCAATTAAAAAACATATACATACATGCATACATGGGTTAGCTAGGTGAAAAATTCATGCTCTGCACCGAGCCAAGGGCAGCGAAAAAGCTTTTAGCGTCAGTCTGTTTTTATTATTCATACTCAAATATGGTAAAGAACGTTATAAAACTCCTCACCTCCAATAGAAAAATTGGTTCCATTCTACAATCGATACGCTTTTTTCAAAAAGATACTAAATCCATTGTTTCAAATTTTACAGGAAACACAGAATTCTGCCCTTAATTTATTATTGGGACCAATTTACCTGAAATTTTTTGCAGACAAATCTAGATTTTTTTTCAGTTTATTGCACTTATTTATTTATTGCACCCTTGAATTTTTAACAATATAATATCAATGTGGTGGAACGAAATGTGAATACTGCACTTTTTGGCAAGAACAAAATAGAATATAGTTCCTTTTTGAAAAAATTCGACCTATAAGGATATAAGGATATATAAGGATTTTGGAACCAAATGGCTTTAGTATGCTTTGGAATGAAATGAAATATGTACTAAGTACATTTTAGAAGTAACTGCGATTTTCAAGCATGATTTTAATTAAAAGACTGCTGTATTTTTTTAGTGAAATCGGATGACGGATTTCGATAAAACCAAAACCTATTAGAATACAGATACAACAAAATATCGATTTCGAAAAAACCTTTTGGAAATCAACAAACGTTAACATTTTAGGGGTTTCTTGGTTGTTTCTTCCTTTGTTTTTTTAACCAAAACCAAATACTTTTATGTTATCACTTGTATGTTTGTATGTTCTGGGCTTTTTATCCCCCCCCCTCCTCTTGAGCTAAAAACATGAACTTTTTTTATTCAATTTAACAGGTCAAAAACCATAAGAGACCACCAATATTCTTGATTAACGTCCTAGAACTTTATTACGGCTTCATTTCACCGGGAGATCTGAAATCTGCGCGAAATATTTCTCCAACCGTAACACCTAACGAAGCGATTCCGGACCTAGACATGTTTGTATGAACTTTTTTCATTATTTCATCATAAGGGGAAAGTACCTGTAAAGTATGACAGATTCCTCCTGAAAAAGGCTGTATATAATAATTATTTATTTTTTATTATTAGAACTTATTTATTGTAATAAAATTACAATCTGCCTTCTTGGGCAATAAGTAATTGTGATAAATGTTCTGATTCATACCATATTTAGAATTTTCATTTACTCGCTCATTCATACAGAAAAATATAATAAGTATAAATATGTAGGACAATTATTAAAAATGGGGTGACTAAACTGAAATCAGTTTCTCTGTAAACAAAGAAACGACAATTACAGTTTACTCGTATAATTATTACTTTTCTATTCACACTCTATTTAAAACTTTAGTTACTTAATGTAACCTTTCTCTATCCTCCCACTTGTTAGAATATTGCTGATAGCTCCATCTAGTGGTGATCAGTAGAAGCAGCGCGGCAAATTCAAATTAAAGAAAGTATACTCTTTTTACACACATATATATATATATATGTGTGTGTAAAGAAAATGTATTTCTTTAATTTGAATTAGCGCGCCGCGTCAACGTAGATAATGTAGGCGTTAAAGAGAATGATACTAGCGTTATCAGCAGGGAGGTTACGTGAGTGATAGGCAAGCAGTGAAAAGCCAAAATTTGACTTTAATTATTTGTTATTATAAAACAAACAGAATCGACAGGAGAATAAACATTGAATGTCGTTTTATAATGGTTCTTAGGGACGACAGAAAAACAAGGTCGTTTCTTTGTTTTACAGAGCAACACAACCTTGTTTTTCTGTCGTCCCTAAGAACCATTATATATATATAAGTAAAATATAACCACTAGGACAATATATCTTATGATGCACATTTCTCAGTCAGTGCACATTGTAATTTTTTTCAAGTAAATTATTAAGATTAGATATCAAATAAATTTAATGAAGGGAAAATTAAAGAGAACTAAAAACTTCTTTTTTTTTTATTGTTTGTTTAATCAGCGTATCTTTTATAAAGGAAGCTTTTTCAAGCAAAACAAAGGTGAAATATTTTAGTAGCTGAGGAAGCCCATTAAATGTAGGTCCATTATGTACATTTTAAAAGGTTCTAAACCACAACCAAAATAGTTAATTAGCACTCAATTAGCAGGCACTTAAAATATCGACAGTTCGTAAGGACATAATGCCGCTCTATAGAAACCGCTCTTAATTATGTACTCTTGAGAAATTTCCATCAGCATTAAACCCTCTCCCGGTGATACGAAATTTATGTCTAACGTAGCTGACACTGGGTTTTTGTTTTGCACAAGGAATATTTTTGGTTTTAATTCAAAACCAGATCAACCAGTCAAAAACCATAAGAGACCACCAATATACCTCAATGATTAACGTCCTAGAAACTTTATTACTACTTCACCGGGAGATCTGAAATCTGCGCGAAATATTTCTCCAAATGTAACACGAAGCGATTCCGGACCTAGATATGTTTATATGAACTTTTTTCATTATTTCATTATAAGAGGAAAGTACCTGTAAAGTATGACAGATTCCTCCTGAAAAAGCTTGTATATAATAATTATTTATTTTTTATTATTAAAACTTCTTTATTGTAATACAATTACAATCTGCCTTATGGGGCAATAAATAATAATAAATCGCAGTGTTAGCTGAACCCAATCCCGAAATGATTAAGTATCATTGGTCCCCTTCAAGATTTTCCAAGGTACTGGGATAAAGTTGAAAAACATTTCCATAACACTCAACAGTAGGATTTGGCCCGAATGTAATCCTCTGCAATTTACTGACTTTCCAACCCCTTGGGCAAAATTACGCCCTGAACTCCTCTTAGCTCATGTCATCAAATTATCCAAAATCAAATCATGATATCGAAAAAAAATACTGATAACTGAACATAATTTCCTCATGTTCGTGTAATGAAGTCCGTTTTTTCAAACGAGTGACGATAACTTGTTGTTTACGGGGATATGTCTAGTTAACTCTCTCAACTGTTAGCTCATTTCTAACTTCAAGAACTACAAACAGCTCAATAATTTATAATTATTCCTTTCTAATTAAAGACATTTATTCTTTATTAAATTAAAGAAAGCAAGTAAAAAGAAATTATAAAATTTCCAGTCATATTTATAATCAAACTTTTAGTTTAATTATAATAAATAATTTAGCTATTATATATCCATTATATTTTTTTAAAAAGGATACTCTCTGTGACAGTAATTTTTAAGAAATAAAACGGATTTTGGTCAAAAATATGTAGTTATTCTTTACAGTCATTTAACTAACTAAACTAACTAACTAAAATTTAACTAACTAACTAAAATTTGGAAAAATTTAAATGTGATAGCGTAGGGATCTTAAAGTTCTGTATATTTAACGGCGTACATATTAATGCTTTATTATTTATATGTTTTTAAAAATATATACTATAGTGGTTAATTAAAATATCATACAAATTATTATAAAGTCGAGGCTTCACTTCAACTTTATTTAGCTAAGCAATTTCAGGGTGTGTTTATTAATTAACCTTTTCTCGAATTTTGTTGATTGACTGATAAAATTTTTGTCAAAGGCATCTTTTTCGTTCGGAAGTGGTGCTCTCGTGTCTGGGTCCAGAGCATGTTAAGCTTATTAATCCACGAGGGTTTTTGTCTACCTTGTTTTCTTCTTTCAATGTGTCTAGTCCTTTTTCAAAACTTTGAGTTAATCACTTTAAGACAGCAATAGAAAAAGAAATTACAAAAACTAAAGTTAATAGAACTCATTAAGAATTTATTTGTACATTTTCAACATGTGACTCAGATTTATCTTATTAAAATTTGAGAAGGCTGTGCAATGCTCTGGTGTCATCTATCTCATTAATACACACGTTTTCTTCTTTCAAAATCAAGTTTTAATTCCATACTTCAATTATATTTTCTTAAGCAAAACATTGCAATTCTTGCGAATGATTTTTTTTGTTATATTAACTTGTGTGATTACTCCTGACCCTAGAGTTCCCATTTTTATAATAGTTGTCTGTAAGAATAACTATTGTGATATTCCTGGTGGCGAGGTCAACTTTGAAAGCAAAACAAGTTTAAGTCTGGCAATTCCGAAAGATTGCTTAGAAAATTATCAAGCATTTGGAATAGCACAAAATGTAATAATGAAGATAACAAAAGAATAAGTACTACCTAGAAGGAGATTTGAAAATTTTCAGAGAAATCATTACTAGCGGTCGAAGGTGAACAATTATTCTTCAAAAATAAGATTTCCACTTATTTCCTCCATTATTCAGAAGTTATGATTTTTCCTTATAGTTGGCGTCACATTGTTTCCAAAAAAAGGTATCCGAAATTATTTTGAGTTATTGAAAGACAACAGTAGAAATCTTTGTTTTAAAATAGGTCCTGTAAATTATTCAATCTGTCTCAGATTAAAAAAAAAAAAGTGTTTAATGACTTTTTTCAATTAAAGGTTTTGAAAAAATAAAACACTACTTACATATTGTTAATCTTTAATTTGATGCCCTACTTAAAATTAATAAAAATTATCAATGTTTTTTACTAGCCAATTAATTAAAGACGCTTTAATATTCGTTACATATTCTTGTACTGATCGCTATATTTGTAATGTCTTTCCAATGTCAAATGGGACCTCAGGGTAAAATCTAATTTCTCTAGTTTAAACAGGGGACTTCGAAAGATCAGGATAGACAGGTGAACTCATACGAGGTTTTCCTTCGATTTTGATAAAATCAGACGCTAAAAATGCTCAGCCTTCTGATAGGAATGACCGATCATCTATTGCAACTATTGATAGTTGTGTCCTATCGATTATTTTGTAAATAATCGATGACATTATCCAAGAACTAACTCCCGCCCAAAACACAAAGCCATCCTGTCACCGATTCAGTTTTGCAGTAATCTTTCGTTGGAAAAAGTCAAAGATATTGTGATCACTCAAAAAAAAAAAGCAGTGTAGATTCTAAAATTTTAAAGATACTGTAGCACTCTCTACCAATTTGTTTCAAGAAGTCCGACAAGATGTAATTCAACTTTTTACACGATTGAAAGAATTCTGGAAATAGGTGACCTACTCATAATAGCCATATCAAAATTGGAATATAATCAAATGTGATATTTTAGAGCAGGTGAGGTATTATTGTTAGAATATATGATACATTTAATTTCTATTTTTAAGGAACCGACAACGAAAATTTCTGGCAGGATTATACAACTTCATTGCTGATCATACCGATCGTTTTTACCTTGAAGAGCGAAACAGGATCTGCGCTTGTCTTAGTAAAGACCTCCACAGGTAAAAAGGTCCACTGGGATCGAAAATCGCCTTGCCCCGGAACAAGACCAATACCGAAGATAGCTCCAATGCTGGGATTCCCACTAGACAAAAAGGGGCATCGGATAAAGGAAATAATGCCGATGTAACTCTCAAAAGCACCATCAACTAAATAAATAAGCGAAGGAATGACATTGCTATTGAGTCGCAAGCATTGCAATTTGAAATTCCTCAACCAGCACCATATACAAGTAGCTGTGATGAACCAGCAAAGAAGAAGTCTTTTTTTCCATAAGCTTGAGGCACAACTGTAGGCAGCGACATTACTACCAAACGATACGTCCAGAAACTTGCTTTACCAGAACAGGTGAACATATTGGAATAATGGCGAAACAACGAATAAGAATATTCGCCCATAGGTTCCATTGCCGAATATGTATTCGTTCCAGTAACTTTGGTCTCATACGACAGATATTTCTTTGAAGTGGGAGAGATAATCAGCATGAAAACATGAGCCTCCTGAGTCCGTTGAAAGATGACATACAACTTGTTGTAAAAAGTAACTTTGGTTGTTGGAGTGAAATAATAAATTTTAAATGCCTTCGGATATTTCTACTTTTAACTCCTGTGTTTGAATTCCTTTATTTTGTTTTCACTCTACTGTCTATCAGAATACTTTTGACTGAGACTTTTAATAATAAATATGTGTTTTCCTTTTTATATCACCATCGACAATCATCACTCGCTTCTGATCAGTAGATCAACTACTTCAAGTGTAATGCAATGGAGACCGACTAGCATGTAATTTACTTCTATTAATTGTTTTTTTCTTACATGCGGCCCCCACCCCCATCTCCCCTTGCTATTCACACAAAATAGACATAATCATGTAGCTATTGGAAAATCCCGTTAACATAAATTATTTTACAGCAACGTTCGGAAAATTGAGGATTTGAGGAAGGTGGTTAGGGCTGGACACAGCAGTGGACTTCAAAGCTGGCCAGAGGTGAACAACCGCCACATCACGAACCCCCGCAGCAGATTATCTCTGACCTGGACCACACAGCTGTAGAGCAGCTCATGCTCTTTGTGCTTCCAGTGGCCAGTCACAGTCACGCACCAGTCAAAAACAAATCCCCACAAGTAACTGGCCCAAGAATGAGTAGCCACCGCGTCAGATAAAAGAGTATTTTGAAATATAAACAAAAGAAGGGACAATTTAAGGAATAATATCCAGAGATACCTAAGCGGCTTTAATAAGTTTTTTTAGTAATTGAGAAAAACAACAACATATTTTGGACAAACATAACTACATTTCTTTTGCCAAACCATTTCGGATTTTTAACAATTTAAGACATTTTTAAAGTTAACAAACCGACTTCATTTCAGTTAGTTTTTAAGTGTCCGATTACTTTATTTCTACAAAAAATTGAGCCAGCATATTTTGACATGTGGGATATACCTTCAAGATTTCAGATCGATTAAATCATTTTTACGATAGATTATGAAGAACAGAGATTATGTTTTTAGGATGAAAACTGCTTAAAATGCATATATGCAGTAGAAGCAGCAACCCACAGCTCAATTATTTTATTTTTTATATTAATTTAAAATGTAAAAATAATAATTTTAGGGGTTAAGGGGAAAAAAAAAATTAGAACATAGTGACACGAAAGGCGTAAGTGCCGATGAACGAAGTCTCCCTCTTCAAGGTCGGTAATTACTTATAGTAGTAGTATTTGTCCCATAGCACTGCTACTATAACGAAAACCGTTTAGTTGTACATGTTTCAAAGTATGAAAATATTCTTATGTACAGGCAATGCCTTCCAATGTTAGTTATTTCTAAATCAGCAACGATTAGCTGGAAACGTGTTATGAGAGTGAGCCTGGAGAGACATGTGTTGTGGATTCAGTTAATTGCTATGGACATCACGCCGTTTCGATAAACGGTAGATGTCTGTGCATCAGACTCAGAGATAATGAGGGAGAGTCAACATCCGCTCACTGTATTTACTTTGTGACAAATAAGAATTTATCAGCGGTAGTATAGTATGTGGCTTTGATGATAAGGGTTATATTATATTTACAACCTTTATTTAGGTATGGTTGAAAAGATTTTCATTAATGTGTTTGGAGGGATACTGGTGTAAAGTCGTGAAGATCATTGACTGTAGAGAGAAAGCTAGCGACCTTAAGATCAGGCAACTAATTCGACTTAATATTCGAGGAAGGAGTATGGAGCTTGTCTGAATAGCTTAGTAGATCTCAAAACAAACGTGAAATATGCACCACAGTACCAAATGGCTACAAAGACTCGCTCCAATAAGATCCATGTACAGAGACTTTATATTAAAAATATACTTTTACAAATAACAGTGCTTACGACACACCATATTAATGAGTTCCAAGGACACTTTTAATATTAATAAAAAAATATTAACTCCGATGGGGCATAGTGGTCTACCATTTTTGTTCAAAAATCAATGCACAAGGGCTGTGTGAGCGGGAACTTTGTCGTGGTGGAAAAACCAGTCCCCCGATTTCTACAAATCTGCCCTTTTCCTACGCAAAATGTAACGCAATATTTTCAAAAACTTCCAGGTGAAAAGCCTGGTTATCTGTCTGACCCAGGGGAACAAACTCTAAATGGACGACTCCTTTCAGATTAAAAAAAAAACAATGAGCATAGTTTTAATGTTTGATCTCACTTGACGAGCTTTTGGGGCAAGGCGAATTTGAAGTCATCCATTGACTTGATTGTTGCTTAGTTTCAGGATCGTATCCATACCACCACGATTACCTGTCGTTACCTTGGAAAAAAAGTTTGGGTCATTTTGGAACTATTTCTTTAAGCAGAGCATGCTTCCAAGCAACGTAGGTTGAAGAATGTTTGCAGCCACCCTTCTCATCCCCAAATCTTCACTTAAAATTCGCAATAATGAACTCCAGATTTTTCCACAACTTCTTCGATGGTCCGTCGTCTTTCGTCTAAGACGATTTCGCTATTTTTTCTACATTATATTTGCTTCGGGCCGTCGAAGGACGTCCGGAGTGAGGCTGATCATTAATTGACATTTCCCCACTTGTAGAACAAGAGAACCACCCAAAGTTTTCCCCATAGCATCATCCTTATAAGCCGCTCTTAGGATTTCAAAGGTTTCTGTACCAGTTTTCCCGAGCAGGAAGCAAAACTTCACGGCATCGTGCTGCTAAAATCAGCCACCACAAAACCGACGAGCAAAACTGTCACAAATAATTTAACACAAGCAGAACGGAACCTTCTCCATTGAGGGCACTTGGCATACTGACTGGTGAAGAGGTGCTTTACACATTCGTACCGGTGAAACCTGGTACTACAAAAACACCGGCATGTACATCAGTCCGGTTTCATTTGGGTACCCCTTCGGATAGAATAGGATTATGGTGATGTAGTCCAAAATAAGTTTTTTTATTGTCCCAGATTATTGGTTTTAAACCGAACAGATGGGTCAATGGTTTTGGAATATGGTCCTAGATATGGGAAACAAATAAAAATGTTCAAAAAAAGTTAAAAAAAACCTCCCAAAATCCACAACAGTTGTTCGCATGCGATTCTTGATACCATAATAATTTAATTTCCATTCTCTCCTTTGGAAAGTGGCGTAACTCAGCTCGGCTGGTATAAAAACACAGTTGACCAGACCAGTCGGAAGGTTGCAATGAGTGTCCGCTGTAAGTGAAACCTGTTAGAAGAGATTGGTTTTTTACTACTTCTGCAAGATAGGAGCACTCACAGAAGCTGCGTGCCTTAATGGAAAGCCGACACTTTCCAACGGCAGAATAAGAAAACTTTAAATGCACTTATTTAAGTGACATTTTTTGTTCTTTACGGGGGATAAAGCCGGTTGATATTTGCATTAAATGTACCATAAACACCCTAGGAAAGTATATAAACTAGATTCAGACGAAATCTACTCTTCTAAAAATTCGTCCTCGATGAACAGATGAATTTAACAGATCTTTTAATTTTACAGAGTTAATGTTTCTTGAGCCCACTATTGGTGCTTTAGGTCTCCACCCACCAGGAAATGTTGTCAAATGGAGCAGAGAAAGGAAGTAAATTGGGAGTCACAAAACGGATTCATTAGGTGGGTATGTACTGCTGCAATTTAGAAGAGAATGGGAATGTGAAGATTGGCATAGCTTTTCCTTGAAGGAAATCTTGGGCAGTACCAATCGAATGGTCTGTCAGATAAGTCTAGTACTCTAGGATTGTGATGAATCTGTTAGCAGACATTCACGTTTCAGTCATGTGTGCAACATTAATGTTTGTAAATGTAATGATGTTGTCAGTTGATTTTGAGCACCGTCATTATTAAAAAAAAAGATAGATAGAACTTTGGGGTTGCTGAAAGCTCGGAATAAAGTTTTTGAGAAGTGATTCAAGCAGGGATTATGAGTGCTCTGAAATCAGTGAGGAAAGAGGTAGGAAGGCTAGTGAGGTCTGTTGAGTTAGGAGCTGGAGAAATCTGCGATATGTGCTGTTTGGTTAAAGGGCATAAGGATATTTGATATCAGGATCTTAGAGTTAGGTAATAATGTTAATTTGGAAAATAAGGATTTAAGTGTAATTCATATTGGTCTCTTAGGTGATACTGACTCGAGCATAGTTTTGATAAAGCAGAATCAAACCAAATTATCGAAATGTTCACACCCTTAGGCCGAAATCTATAAAGAAAATAATATAAATAGATTTATTGTTGAATTATAGTAATAATATATTTTGCATACCTAAAGCGAATAATATCCATTCAAGGACACGAATTGCCTGATTCTATTGAATTAGCTTTGCTCAGAATAATGAACTAGTTTGTTTTATTTTAACCGCACCAAACCAGTTAAAAGGTTAGTTTTAAGCTTTCAGATTTTATACAAAAGATCAAAGATAGGTTTTGAAAATTAACAAATAAAAAGTGCAGACAAGCGGAACAGCTTCCTGCCATTGAAGAGGACTTCCGGCCTGTGACCCAGTTGTATCGCAGGTAGGAGTGACTTCCCTTCCTCCGGAGGTCGCCCGGATCGGTTACGGATGATGGGCTGGGGATCGATGAGGCAGAGACAATTTTCACAAAGCCACAGCAAACAATAATAATTGTTTAGTTAGGGGTCGGACCAGGGAACGATACTTGCAATCTCACTTGAACCTGATGACCTGATACCTGATGACTCAGATACCACATTCAGTTTCAATGTGTTTTGTCATACAATAACTCCATAAATCGATGATTTTTAGGAGTCCGAAAGCGGAAACCACTACCTATGAAGACAGACTGCTCTTTGCGAGGCTCTTGAATCTTCAATTTGGATTGATACTAGATATTTGATAGTGCTAAAAAAACAAAATTAAACCCAAGACCAACACATGTCACCGTAGTTGGTAAATGACGCTGAGGACCAGGCTTTGGTTTTCTTAGCAGGATTAAACTTTCTGTACGTGGTAATCAATAACGATACGTACCAATGAAGTACAAATATCATACACGTTATTAGCAAAACCCAAGGGATTGTAAATATACCCAAGTCATTGAAGTCAGAGGTAAAGATTTGAAGGAAACGTTTCGCTGAATTTTTTTTTTTAGCTCGTTACAAGTATCTTTTTTTCTTTTTTCTTTTTGGCTACGAGAAGAAATGTAATTAAGAAGACACTCTAATAATCAGGAAAGAATGTCTCGCGTGCATCAGCACAACCTGTCACGGGTAAATTACAGTTTCCGTTGGGACGATTCAGCTGAAATCATGGTTTGCATCAGGGTGGTCTCGTCAAAATAGTCAATTTTCGCTAAGGAAATATAATTATACAAATTTACGATATCATAATTAAATATGGATATTAATTTCAGCACTTCCCACGGAATCTGTAATTTTCTTTAATGCTACCTATTATATTAAATTGTATATCTAAGAGTAGCCAAGCTAAATAAAAAATCAAAGAAGCCCTATTAAGTCGTCAATGTTTCATTTACGCTTAAATATTATTATTATATATTACTTTTAGCTTCAAGACCCGTAACCCTTAAGTACCCGTTCATTGGTCTGCATGTTCCGGTGAACGTAATAGGCTTACGAATGGCGCTAAAAATAAAACCATCCCTAAGGTAAATGAAAACGTGTCACAATTAATTAAACTAGATTCACACTACATTGAATAGGTTATCAAATTAAAGATAGCATTAGTGTGATTACTATTAGGTATTTTTTGAACTATAATTACACAATGTCATCGAAACTTTTCTTTGCGTGTTCGCAATTGTAACTCAACCGGTGACTTAGAGGCATGATGTTATGCACGGTTGTTCCATTGAATGCCCTAATGACGCCAAAAATAAATAATGTGTCAGCAATCGATTAATTACAGGATAATTAAAAATAGTTTTTACCTATCACATTATGATGGTTATCAATAATTTGTTGTAGGATATGTATAATAATATGCTGGGGGTTTAGTGAACAAAAAAAAAAATCGGATTAATGAGTAAGGGTATTAAAATAATCGATATTTACATAAAACAGCAAGATTTTTGTTTTGTTTCGCGCATTATACAAAAAGGTGTCAATCTATAATAGGAAATTACCCATTTTTGTTGAGGTATAGATACCAATAATAATAATTATCACAATCATAATTTCATGAACATATTTGAAGCCCCCCCCCCCATGGAGTTACGGATATTTTGTAAGCACCACTGGATACATGATACACTAGCTATTATGTACGAAATAATTAGGGGTCTTATTATTAGGTAATTATTTGAATATTTTAACGGAGAGCGTGCCAATTTAAACATGCGAAGTTAGCAATTGAAACCTATTGCTGTGATATTAAGATTAACATTCTTACTTTATTTAAGACAAACGTTTTACTGGCCCTGAAGGAAAAGTAGAATCCCCATCAACTAATTACAAACAGACTACGATGCCAAACAAAAGTTAAAGTCTGAACTTGGGCATAAGATTTACTCGGAACGCCCATATACAGACAAGAAAACAGAAACTAAATAAATGTTACTTGATTTATATATTTTAATCGACTCCTTGACAACAGATTAACCAAGAAGCAAAGTAACGACAGTGAAAACCACTTATATACACCACAGCACTTATACCAAACTGTACACACTAACCAACATTTCCAAATACCAATCCAGCCAATCTAAAATTCTTAAAAACTTTTCTTTTTTTTTCCTAAGCTCTCAAATTGAAAATAAGGAATGAGAGAAAAATAAAGGAAATTATTTGGGATGATGGATTGGATCCTTTTACTAGGGGGGCCTATTTGAAGGAATTGAGGAATGTGGGAGACCTCGGGAGAGGTGTAAATATTAAAAACTTGTCAATATGGCTGCCATTTTATGCTGTCTGCAACAAGACCAAGTTGCTGGAGAGTATGGCCTCGCGACTTGATTCCCTCAAATATACTTCTTTCTTAAGCCCTCAATATTTGTTTTCAATTTTCATTTAAACTTTTAACCAATATTAATATACCGATCCATCAAAGGTCGCGATCATTGCAACGCATCACGATTATTTTATTATCAGAAAATGTCCCAGTGCTTTTTGCACGCATATTTACCAAGTTGACAAGTGTACTATTCTAGTTAAAAATTATTTACTGAGTTTATTTTAATAAAAGGACTAATTAAAAAAAAAATGTTTTAAAACTTGTTTGTCCAAAACTTATAAGCAGATGTGGTTTAATATAGTTTGGCTAAGCCGTCTACTAGACTTAAGGAAATCCGGATTAAATTCCTGGTTTCACTCCTAATGATTTTTTATTAAAAGTATAGCTCTGATATATGATCACTAGGTGAGGGAAAATGAGTAGCTACTTTGATAAAGAAGACTTATCTAATCCGGTTTAAAAAATCTACCAACTACGATGGCACTAGTCTCAAGTATTTCAAGTTCTCGGTGTCATTTTCAGTGGTTTAATTCAGATAACTATTTATGTGAGAATATATGTAGATCAAAATAATCATTTATACATTAATAATTCCATATGACGATGGATGATAATTTCCGAGGTTATACTATTAAGAAAGTGATTTCGGTTTGCACCAGTAGTTATGTTTGTTTCGTTATTCTTTGTGAATGTTAGAATTTTTTTCTTTTTAGACTTGTTAGTCGATACCTTCAGGTCGCTATAAAAAGAAATTTGCGTGTAATTTTGTTTACAACTGTCAGTTTTAACATGTAGGGCAATAATAAGCATTTTCTACACATTTTACTTTTCTATTTTCATAAAGGGAAGAAAGCGGCTGAGGCTCACAAAGAGATATGTGAAGTTTATGGTATTGATTGTTTAACAGAACACACGTGCCACATTTGGTTTAAAACATTTTTAGTTAAAGAGTTTTATTTCACACTAAAAAACCGAAATTACTTTCATGCCAACCTATTAGGTTCTCTGAAAGAGTAAGTAATTACATTTGAATAAACAATGAAAAATATTACACTGTATCTTCCACAACCACCGGTTCCACAAACAACATTCTTTCATGGCAAAAAAAGAGGAGTTAAGAGTTGATATATCATAGGGAGACAATAGTTTGTGCATTTCGTCTGAATTGCTGATATATGTCTTGACTTGATTGTGGTTTATGGTTTGATTGGGAAACTTAGAGACTAATGAGATAGATTACCCAATGCCAGCATATGCCTGTCAACCTTGTCCACCACACACCATATTTATAAACCCACGTTCGTGAGGTAAAGTCTACAAGCGTCCACAATTAGTTTAGGAAAATATTTTTCCACTAGAGCGGTAAAGTTGGGGAAAACGAGAATGACGCTATCTATAATTTCCAATCTAAGGATGTTTGCTGCATCCCTCGTGTCTGGGGATCTCCGCAATTCTTCTTTTTGCGCCAGTGGAAATGGTCCAGTGGGGAAGATGCAGAGCGCGATAGCCACAAACGGTATTGGCTAAATAATTCAACTCAAGTGAGATTGTGCGTCACACAATTAATCGTTATCGGTATAGACTTCGATTTAGTCCATTACTTTATATTACAAAAAAAAACTATAGATCTTTAACAATCAAGCCCCCTCAAATGAGGTTGATTTTATTTTCAGTCTCTATTCAGTTACGCGTAAAGTAAAAGCTTCATTAAAAATATTATCCCTGTATACGAAACTGGTGTAAACAAATTATAAAGTACTCTTTTGATGACATCACGCAATTATAGGTCACATAAAACACATATTTTTAATCTGGACGTAAAGATCTTTAATTTGATACCCTACTCAATATGATGGAAAATGTTCTTTTAATCACTGGATGTAGTTATGGAATGGTAGACATTCGATTTGTTTTGAGTAATTTGACTTTTTACTAATATGAAAATATTTTAAAACATTTATTAAACGTCATCATCTTCAATGTGGCAACGAGGAAAAAATCAGAACTTTAAATTTTTACCAATTTCGAATCTGGGACTTGAGAAATTTTATACGTGATAGCATACATACATAAGACAGCCGCTGAAAGTAGAACCTCTTCCTCAGCAATTATAAATAATAAAATACAATAGGACAGGTTGTATTCAGAGCTATTATCTATTTTGTTCTTGAAGGAACCTGATAAAAGGCATATTATATGATTTGAACCATTAATTAAATGATCAAATGATCCGTACATTGATATTTAATACCGCAACCATACCAATGCCATCAAGTTTAAATTAAAGGAGAAATAATTATAATTGCAATGTTATGAGACAGAAGTTGGCATAGGTTTCCTGTTTAGTAATATTACTTTACTTAACTTATATAACTGGAGTTATATTTATATCTCTCAATCATAATTAATAACATAATTGTAAGTAACAATAATAATAATACTGAGCCTGTTTCAATGTGTTGTGGAATATAATTTACAAATTTTAGATGGATTGAATCATACTTGCCAGTTACTGTAGAAAATTCATACAGACAGACAAATTGTGCCTGAATAAAAGTAGAACCTCTTTCATTAGGCTTGACAAATATCTTAACAATAGTTATTCAACCGATTTGATGCTGATACATGATAACGAAGCTTAGAAAATATCCGTTTCAATCTACTGCACCCCACGGCCCATTCAGATGAAATACAGAATAGTGATGAATTATTATTGTTTTTCAACAGTAATCAAGCGACAGGAGCCATCGTTAAATAAACGTGGGCATTAAGCAGCTAATCGATAGGGCTCAATTATCAGGAACTGCGACAACACGATAAAGTCCACTGTGACCGATGAGTCCAGAAATACCGTGACAGTTCCTGATGTATTAAGTTCCATTATCGTTCCAGCAAACAATGTTCTTATCTTCAGATCGTTCCCAACCGGAATCTTATCGGACGCAATACAGTTATGTACCATTGTCTGAATGCCTTTCCCACCCGTAAAGAATACTTTCCAAAACAAAGAATTCCTTTTACTGGTATTTAGGTTCTCATGGCCACATGAGGATCTAAGAAGTTAATAGAAACAAATAAAGAACAGCATTATATTACTGCTTATAAAAGAGGTTTATTTGTTTCTGTTCTTCATTTTTTTTAGTTTAGAGGCACTCTCGTGTCTACTTGAAAAATAATACCATATAACATAATAAAAGATAAAGGCATTAACACAGAAATAAAGAGATGTTTAATTTCGGGCAAGACCGAAGGGAGAGGCTCCACTTTCTAACAGGTACTGAACAATCCTTTGTCCTAATGTGTGTGTATTTATTCCACGGTAGCAGTCGTAATACAATCGATTTAAAGTAATTGCACATGTATAAACATGTTGAAGTACATGCAATAATAGGAAGGATAAAAAGCCCTGATCCGATAATTTGTCAGCTGAGAAGGTTTTTAAACTTTTTCCACTTGGGCAAGGCACATCAGAGCACGTATCGCAAAAAAAAAAAAATTCTCCTAAAAATAATCTTTTGGTATCCAACACTTAGTATTCTCGCCGATTTTAATATATTTTTTTCTGTAAATTTTATTTATTTACAATTGTTTTCATTTTTTTAAATGTTCACTATTTTGTAAACTAAATAGTTTGAGAAGTGATGAAGTATTTTTTTAATAGAAAATAATGAGCAGTTTTTCACATTCAAATATTTTATATATTTTGTCTTCTATGTCAAGTTTTACTTTATTTTGTTAACACATATCTAGAAAAAAAATCCTTATCAGTTCATCACTAATAAGATAATTAACAGCTAAAATATAAAGATATATAAGCTTTTTTTGTAGATCAGACAGTTGCAGGCCCAACTACAAATTAGAAAGCACTGCCATTTGCAATTATAATATAAAAAGCCACACAAAGGACCCTAACGATGAAAGTTGTAAGATGCGTTTTCTTTTTTATATATATAATATTCTTTATTGTGCTAAAATTACAATCTGCCTTGTTAGGGAATAAGTAATTGAGATAAATGTTCTCATTCACTCGCTCATTCATACAATTATGTTTTTTTTTTCTAAAGGTATAAGAAGTCACTAAGAATAAATTTAACCAAAAAATAATCATGTAATTTCTCTTAGCCGTAATACAAATAACCCCGGTTCCTGGTGAGGAACCTGCAAGACCATTTACAAGGCAGTCGATGCTGAAAAACTATGAATAAATGATTGAATTACTCAGTGGTGACTTGATGGTGCTGAAAAACAAATCTGGGCTTTGAACCCTTAATAATAAGACCAGAGATTTAATAAGAAGAAGGCAGGTAACCACTGCTGATCACGACGGGTCTATTTATTGTATTTGATATTTGACAACGGTTTTGGGTTCAGAATGCCCACTCCAAGTGTCTATAATCACCAATTTTGGCGAAAGTATTCTAAGGAAAAGCGTGAAAATTTGATCAAAAATTAAAAATCGTCACACGTCAAATTTTACGTTATTTCGGTATAAAAATCCGTTTTCCAAATGTTCACTTTTTATTATATTAGTGATGTAATTATCTCGAAGGTAAATTTAGACCTGGAAGTGCTGCCATCTGTTAGTTGAGATTCATATCCCTTTACCTTATTATCTGAAGTCTTCCTGGATCTGTTAAATATAAAAAGTTTGGTCCTGCCATGCGCGTTAGTGGGAGTTTCTTTTGCTACACAGGATATTGGGAGGGCTAATCAAAAATAAATACAAACTATATGTTGGTGGCTAGAAAAAAATATTTTTTCATAAATTTCGGGGGATATCACATCCCTGTAATATCAATATTAAAAGATATTTCTGGGAGAGACTTAGAGAATCAGTTTTTTTGAAACTAATTTGAACACAATACAAATAGTAATTTCAGTTTATGGAGTTTGGAAATATTTTCTGGTTTAAGATGAAAATGTGTCATGTATAGATAAATAAGGGATACCCTGATGAAGGGGGTGGTCTGATGGAGAGTACATGGGAGCGCGCAAGACGGGGCTGATCGGCAAGGTTGGGATTGGATTACGACACGGTAGATTGGACCTAGGGGCTGCTCGCTAACCCGGCACACCGTGTAGTCTTAATTTATCGAGTTTGCTACATAAACTTCATTTCGGCCGGGACTTGGTAGAATAAAGTTACGCTCCGATAAACAGAGTTGTAGGCGAATGTTATCGGGTCGCGAAATATGCTTACAAAGGATCCAGTGGCTGTTGGTTGGCGTTAAAGTTACACGGGGGCAAATCCGGGTTCAGGCTACCCTTCATTACGTAGTTTCAGGATACAAATTTTAGGGTCGTTTCGGTCGAAAACCAGATGACCTTGTGTCTTCACCCGCGCGTTAGTCTGTTTGTATCGTTGCGGGTATCCCTTGAGAACCGAAATTTAAGAAGACAGTTTCTATCTATGACTTAGTTAAATGAAAATATGATCACATGTCATCAATAAACTGTTACAACAATGATATGAAATATGTTCGAAATACCATTGTGAAGTCGTTAGCAAATAGATTAAAGTAGAAATCCAGGGTTTAAAGGGTCCTCCTAATCTATATCCCGAAAAAATAAAATGACTGCCCTTTATTGTTTAATTACTTGGCAATTAAAAGTTTCAATTTGAGCATTGCTTGACTGTCAAGAGGCCAATATTTCTGTATATTTACTATACAAACAAAGAAATTGTCATATGTATATCTCTTAAATAAGAATTTTTTGGTGACGATATGATATGATAAGAACGTAAAAAAAATTATACATTAAAAAATTTAGTTCTTAACTCAAACATCTCAAAATTCTTAAGGCACAACTTAGAAGATATTTCAGATGAAAAGTTCGTATACCCCCTCCCCACACCATAGCAAACATGAAAGAGGGTAGTGCAAAGGTGAAATTCAAAGATATTTCAAAAACTGATTCCGGCAAGACTGGATCCCATCCCAAGACCTTCCCAATATCTATTTGGGGGCTCTAAAAACTAAGCTACCCTGCGATCGTTGACCTTTAGCAATAATGAATTAAATGAATATATGATATGATATGAAGGGATCACCCTGAAATGACATTTTAGATGAATAAACTAAGATGCATAGTCATAAATTAGCCAGACTTTTGCTAAATTTTTCTTACCCACACATCTAATATCGTGTGAGTCATTATCAAACTAAAAATATCGGCATGTGGATTAAAAATGGGTGAAAAGTTAATTTGACCTTTTATCCAATAATAATAATTATATGATAGGATAAAAATTACAAACATTTTTATTAAAAATACTTATTTTATTAACAGCACAAAGTACCAAATAATTAATGACATGCCTTATCTTGTTCGCCAAAAAACCCGGGTGTATGGGAGCGGATTTGGATAAAATATGATTATCGTATTGAATATGTTGGTTATACTACCATATTTTCACTTCAAAGCATAGATTTACAATTTGTAGTAATTAATCGTTTGTTATAACAAGATTACAAGAGTACTGACCTGCCTGATTGTGTTGGCACCACTGACTGTTGGTAGGTGGGTGGCTTACACAGTAACTGCTTTACCAACAACTGCAACAAATTAAAATTGTGAAATTAATAATAAATAATCAATTGATCAGGTAGTTTCAAATTTAAATTTTCAAATATAGATACCAGTTTGTAAATATTAACCAGATCTATATTATTGTGTGATTTGACAGCAGATTTTCTCAGTTAATTATTATTCAATTATAACCTAATTACTTCCAAAAAATATATCCATAAGAAAATCGATTTGGGGAAAACTTCAACAAAATTCGGCTTGGCCCTACGAAATTACAAACCAACAATCGGATCAACGAACATTTCCGGTCGTAAAACGTTACCCATTTAAATTAAGATGAAATTTTAACAATTTTTTACACCAAGACTATCCTATTCCCAGTGAAAATTTTCTCACTTCATTATAAAAACTTATAATAATAAAATAAAAAAGTTTTACTATCCAACGAATGATTTTTATCCAACGTTTTAGCCCGAGTAATAAAGACCACAAATTATTATTTAAAAAACAATTGGGTCAGCAGTTAAGGGGAGTTTACCCATCATATCTTATCTAGGATATACCGAGAGATAAAAGTAGGAAAGAGGGATTTATCATTGCATCGAATAAAGTGTTACAACTTCGAGTAAATTTTATTGTTAGCACATTAAACTCTGAATAAAACAACCTATGAAGATAAACGTGCCTAACATAATTTAAACATAATTTTTGGAATAAAAATATCAAATCATACCCCGCATATTATTGATCAGATAACCAAATATTCCATTCGCTACTTTACTAAATATAAGATTTTTTTTGATCATCAATTGAAAACTTAAGTTTCTAACTTGGAGGGAGGGCTCACAATCACCAGAGCAGAGAGATAGACAAACATATAAAACGAAACTCTAAAAATAGGAATACATATTATCACCAAACTGAATTAAAATTCTACTAAACTAAAAGTATTTTTGAGTTCAGGTGACAATATCTTTGCATTCACCTTCAGAGCAGGAATACTTCAAGGTTATGACTGATGGACACTTTGAGGCAGCATGTTTGGGTTTGACGTAAGCACAACTAACCAGAAGTAATTATACCGTGTGCTGTATGACCATTGCTAAATCTGTTTTTGATGACCTAAGCATAGCTTAGACATAGACCACCTTTCATAGTCCCAGCAATCCTGCAACGGTAGCGCTTTGATTCTATACTAACCAAATAGCGTGTCAAGTAAATATATTAGATTTGACTCCATCAATATTTCGTCAGGCTAGATAATATCATTGAGCTCATTTAAATATTAACGGCACTGAATATAATCCGTTAGCATAAGTAAAATCACCACTGCTACTAACACTATGATTCATAAAAATTGCACACAATCTATTTTTGATTTATGATATAGCTTAATAAAATTTGGTTATTATTTAATATCCAGGTTCCCCTCCGGATTTATACTAAACCATTTAAGATTTGTATTTAGTTATTTATTAGTAGAGTAAGCATTAAACAGCCAACTATAATTAGAGCTACAATTAATCACAATCAATAATTACTGGAGTTTACTCCTATTCTTACTGGCCAAGATATAGTTTATCATTAGTTCACGCACACATTTCGCAACTATTTTGATTTATTTATTTCCGGATTTATAATTATCGTATATTAAATTATTAGGAAAATGAAATAAAAAATTTCTTCTCTTCATTGATTCAGACCAATTCCACAGCTGACTGTCATTATCCATAGACCATCCCCCAGCAGGAGTATGTAATCCGGGTAATTTTGAGATATTTTTAAAAATATTTCAGTTAGATTTTATCATTTTTACTATTGCAATCATAGTGCCGACCATAGAACAAAGAAGTTATTAATATTCTAGTATATAATATTCTAATGGGGTATGAGGCAAATGCGTTAAACTGAATTGGACGACGATGAGTCGGTATTCAGCAGGTGCTGGCCCCGTTGTAGGTGGCCTCCAGTGAGTCATCCCTTCCTTCCAGGCCCTGGACAAACACCTACCACCCACGAGGCTGGAGTAGTTAGTCTGGCTTTTTTTTTTTTTTTTTTTTTTTTTTTTGGTTTTTTGTTTGGGTCATTTGTGCTTGATGACCTGGTCTATAGGCGGGATTTACTTCCATGAGTTTCCCTTCAGAAACGTACATACCTCACTTAATTTTTTATCTCTAAAAAAAAAGAAACTACAAATACACTCAATTCTTAATGAATAAAATGTTGGATTGAATAAACGCCAAATTTGTATTAGAATACAAATACTTTTAAAATAATATGTATGATAATTATCTATAATATTCCATTTATTATTGATTACTGGAAATTTCATAATACCTAAATTTATTACATGAGAATTAAAGCCTCTAAGGCGTTTAAATTCTTCCACTAAAATTTAAAATAAATCTGCAAGCTATACTGTCAAGATATATTTGAATTATGAGACAAATCAGATCCTTTTATAAGATTTATTGATAAGCTAACGGTCTAATAAGAAATTGGATTTGATGTCAGGCAGTGGTCGAGATATAAAACCTTTCTTGCTGGTATCGGTCTAGTTAAGACATCCTGCCTTAAACGCTGTATAGTTTGTAGAGTATAATATTTCAAGTAAAATGTTTTATTAATTATCTGTTTTAACTTAATAGCAATTCTCAGCCTGACTTGTGTGTGGCACCATAATATTTTAATTCATGTGAAAGATCTTATTAGTCTAACCTCCTCTGTGAACAGCGATCCCATAATTTCACTTTTAGACTAAATTTTATACGGTCATTTCCAGGATATTTTAACATACAAATTGGTTTGGGAGATTCTTATTATTTTTAACTACCTGATGCTAGTCTAATTTTAATCAAGAAATTTAACAAACGTCAACGGTTATTGCCGAAATCACTTTATGGCAGCAGCTGTCAAATTAACTAAAATCTATTAGTTCTTCAATTTGAAATATGCTCATCGTGTGTGTATGTTAAAATATAATAACGGGACGTACAACTGTTGTACAAATTTTCATTCCTTCAAAAAATACTTGACGTCTATTTATACGCACATATTATTATTGTTGTTCTTAATTAAAAGTTGTATACTGGAAGTATCCTTTTCATATTTGTTATCAGGACTTGATGCAGGCATACGTGGTATGTCGAAACGTAATTTACAAATAAATTCGACAGACAAAAGAAGACTCACCAATAAATAATCCACTCAGACCTAAATTCGCGGCTAAATAATATGAACCTGCAGTTTAATACTTGTAAATGCTCTTCCAAGAATTTTGACCTAATAGATCCAAAATTAAAATGCCTTGGTTCGACAATTAACAGTCAGTGGGTGGATAGGAGCGGATGTTGCAGGATCTGTCAGTGAGTCAATATGATAATAAGCCTGCCATTGTTACTTCAGGTAACTGAACCTATGAGGCTCTCTATTCAGGTCAACCCCGCGCCTTCATCTATTTACAAAGGAACCACCACAGAGAAGTTCAGACTTAATCCCTCTCGAAATACCCCATACTGCCATCGGCATCATGCTCGGGAATAATAAGCATGCCAAAGGCCGCATTAAAAGTCTAGCAGTTTTCCCATGATAAACAAATTAAAAATGGTTTGATATCAAACAATATAAATAGCGTACATGTAACAACTCAAATTTTCAAAAGTCATATTTTATGACTTTTTTTAGACCCGTGTTCTAATGGTTAACATGTTAACATCACACTGCGCCCCCCCCCCCCCACTGCGGATTCGAGTCCTGTCTCCCCCAAGGGGTTTTTCGGGGGGGGGGGGGGGTGAGTCTGGTCGGGGCTAAATCAGCCTCGTGAGTATAAACGAGTAATTATTTGAATAAATAAGTAGCGATTCCGATTCAGAAAACAGAATTTAAGGTTGAGAGCAACTCCTAGAGCTAACTTAGGATCTCTGAGTCACTTACACACTACCACGGGTTTATTCACTAAAGTTTTATTGTTTGATGAAGAGACTATTTTATCATTGAGCGAGTACAACGTTCATTAAATTAGTTCTTGAGACATTGACACGGAGGCTCAATCTCTCGATATTGGTCACATAAAATTTTGTACATAATGGATGTAGATCTTCATATTGGTTCCTTGGATGAAACTTAGTAAATTAAAGATTAAAATAAAACCGAGTTAAAAACTAAAAAAAATATTGGGGATAGATATTAAAACTTATTATTTGTTATGAGCTAATTATTTGATAAATAAATATATTTGCTACAATTGTAATTAGTGATAAGTTCCGAGTAAATTATAATTATGCAACTATACATGATTGATACAGGTTTTTTTTAGATGCATTAAGTGATGCTTTATTTTGTTGTGAAATATTAATTATTTAAAAATTTCCATTCTCTATCACGTATTGATATGTGTTATATCTTATTTGTTGTTGCAGCACTAGTGCCGAAGAATCGAAAACACTTGTAATCCAATAGACTTTTGTGCATATACAAAGTTATTTATAACATACCATTACTGGTTTCTTTAACCTCAAGTTTCTGATGAACATGGAATCTTTGAACATAGCTGAATTGAGAATATAATTGATCTAGACTATATTTATTCCTATTTTTGTTTTCTATTCATCGATAATTATTTTTTAGAAGCGATTTTCGTGAGCTGTAAGCAGTTATAATTATATTTCATTACATTAGTCTATCGGTTTTAGATTTAAAGGTAAAACACTTTTTACAAAGTTAGCAGTTATAGTACAATTTTATATTGAGAAGTAAATAAAATAAATATGATATAAGTTAATAAAATAAGACAAGGTTGATATAATCTATTTAAAAGTGGGTATAGATCCCCGTTCCCTAAAAATAATTAATTTATTTTTTTCTTTGGCTAATAAATATTGAAACTTGGAATTACATAACACAACTAATAGATATTATTACAATAAAATAACTCACGATTTGCTCTACAATGAAGGCTATCGGACCGTGCTTAACCACTCTACACGACCACAATCACAACAATACTGACGAACACAGTGAGTCATTGTGACCAACCCATAACAGATCGGAGGAGCCGGGCAGCCAACCGTGAACTCACCAGCCTTCATCGCTGCTTGGCTGGATGGGTAGTGCTAATAACCCACAGATCTGTCTAGCTTTGTCTTTATTGTAGCCAGCAAAAAGTTCTCAGGCAAAGTTGTCCATTTTATCACCAATGAGTCCCAAACATCGCCTGTCTGTAAACTCTAGGTGGTTACAAAAGGTCTTGTGCATAAAACTCTAATTTATTTCAACAATTAATATAATTAAGGGAGAATATGAAGCATCCATTAATGCTCGTGTGGTCATCTCGATAACTTGATCAAAACGCGTCTTACGACTGACTTCCCTACGTTTAAACCAACGCATCGCTGTACATTGACGTGCCACCCCTTGATTTTCAACAAAACAATTTTTTTCGGCTAGCACATTCGTACTCAATCCTGATTTCTCTAGTATTGTCTTAAAAAACTTCGAACCAACATTTCTCATTGAAAATATAGTAGTAATTGGGAACGAAAGTATAGTATACAGTAGAGTATGTAATTAAATAAAGGATTAGTCAATGTATTGTCAAATTGTAGAAACAAAATAGTCAAATTAGGTATGAAATTAGTGTGTTAATTTAAAGTCAAAAATGTTTTCATGCCAGCGACTTGTAACAACCTATTACCAATAACGATAGCGTTTATAGAAATTATATATACTGTGATCAGAAACTGCAATAGCGTCCGAGGTACAAATATCATTTATGCATATAAAAGAAAGGGATGATAATTATATCTAGGCAATCCAAGAATCATTAGTTTTGTCGAAGACATACTATAAAACTATTAAAATGCTTTCATATAATATTGACTATATTCATATAATATAAATTGACTTAGTAAAGTCAAATCCTAACACTGCTACTAAAACATATATGGATTCACAGCTCGAGATTCGCGGTCAGCTACGCAGTTTTACAAAAAAAAAATAACCGCCAAGCCTTTAAATTTGAGTTTAAAAAATATTTTTTTTACAATATTTTTGAATCTAGAATAGCTTAAAGTTAGACAATTAGAAAAACGTTCCCGGCTTAGTTCATGAAACAAAAATGTTTTCTCGGACCAGGAGCCCTGGGTCCTGAGAAATAATATTTGTAAATTTGAATTGAGACAAAATGAATAGATAAATATGAAGAACAAAAGATGAAATAAGACTGATTAAGTGTGATTGTATTTGAGCCCTACCCTTAACGAATACCTAAAAAAAAAATACGAGTTGTCTCTTCACAGTCGGCGAGGTTATTAATTTTTAGTATCTTTCCAGGTACTTAGTTGATTTCTATTACTTTAAAAGGAACCCGTTATTAATCGTTAGAACTAAGGTCCGCTACAGACTGAGCAGTTACAATAATTACTAGACCCTACGGGAAAGCCGTTGGTAATTTTATTTTCATTAAAAATAATTGGATAAATATCCGGAAGAAACGTAAACTTCTGTAAGCTTTCACTTTCCTCTCCCTTCTTATTAGTTAATCCAAAATTGCTACGAAAAGCACCCAGTTAGCATACAAACGAGCGAGCTAACTAGTGCTGTGCTTGTCCTTTGTTTCTCTCTCAACTATTACCTAGTCCGGGCTAATTAACGGAAGTAGCTGGTTTTGCAGCCAGGTAGTGCTCAGAACATATCTAGTCATAGTTATTTTTAGAGTCATGGCTACTACTTTCTACTTAACCATATCGGCCCTAGAAGCGGTTGAGGTGTCCTCAAAATGCTCGAGCTTGCTTAAAAGGAACCCAGGCTAACTTTCTCCACCTTAAGAGAATGCTTAGCTTCACCACTTAGTCAATGTCTTCCTCCCGACGTTTTGGCTTACAAACTGATCCGATCCGGAGAGTACTGGTTTTGTTCCAGCCGCAGTTTTCAACAAGGAGATCAAACATCGAGATTAGAAATGTATACTTTCAGACTTCAAAATTAACTGATAGGACACAAGCTGCTTCGTTAAGAAGCTCATTGAGACATCTGTTCTGAGAGAGTAAAATAAATAAAATGATGTACATAGATTAAATGCAAGCAGAACTTTAATCACTGGGGGAGGAAGGGGGGGCTCATTTGGGAACGGGCAGGGACTACTTTCGCATGTGGAATTTCATCATACTTATTTTTTTTAAACAACATCTGTATTAATTATTGTTTACATATTCATTTAAATATACTAGACTTCATGATAATATCATAATACATAAGGAAATACTCGTATAAATACTGGCTGGGGATTCGTTCTGCAAGTAGATCAGCATTTTTTTCTTCTTTCAAAACCTCTTTATTGATAATATATATACAATGACAAAAATAAATAAATAAATTTGGAATTACAGCTGTCTACTCGTGCTGCATTCGCAGATGCATATTAAGGAGTGCATAGAATATAATACTTTCAGATTGTTGTTAATAAGTCCAATACACATACACTCACTAGGTGATGAGGCTCACCTTCAGCTTGCGACCGTGGAAAACACTAACACTAAAACCTAAACCTAGAACCTAAGACTAAAGCGTTCCAGCCGCGACAGCGTCCTGCCATCGTTGGGGGAACGGAGCGGGGGTTATCGTGTTAAACACCGGGTTTGTCAAGTATTGCAGGGAGTCGGAAAATTTGATATGTCTACGTTGGATGAACAGATCTGCATCAGGGAAGTCCTGCCTAAAAAGCAGAAATGTGCAGGTTTCTATTGGCTGGATTGATCATTAAAGGACGAGGCTTTAAAGGAAGATGACTTGCAATCTATAGTGGATTAGAATTGAAATATTCTAACTATTCAAAACTAGTCTATCAGTTGCTATTAATAATAATCATCATTTATTTGTATTTAACATTGTTTCTTTGGAGATAAGAGTTTAGAGGTATTTCTATATTAACTGGAAAACTTTTCTATATTAAAAGCTTTTTATTTACTTCACGTTTAAATTGATTTGATCTGTAATTTTGAATACGTATCTATTTATTTTTGTAGTTCCCTGATATAAATAATATTCCCTTTTTGTAAGTTTCCATTCCTTTAATTACACTATAATTGTATTTGTATAATGAAGTGTTTTGTTAAATTTACTGACAAGGGGAGGTCCTACAAGGTCCGTCACGGACTTCAATGATACGATTACGTGATACCAAGTCATCTAATATTTTCCACGAATATTTTGGGGCAGAATCCCCCCCCCCCAACCTTGGAAGCCCACAAAATAAATATTACAGGCCTAAAACTTGAGGATTTTAAATTATTGTTTCTTTGGTCATCATATAGATTTAAATAATAATAGATCACGTTGTTCTCTTAAAGCTTTTCAAAGAATTAATTAGAAACAAATATACTCGGTTTGACTAAATTAAATTTATACTTCAAACCTTTTGTAAAACCGTATAGTAATTTTTATCCAAATTACTAATAAAACAATTTTCAGAACCAATAATATTTTAGGGGTATAAAAGAATACTTAAATTTATTTCTAGATTTAATTCTTTACTCATTGCCTAATAAAAGGCAGATTGTAATTTTATCTTAATAAAATTGAATATACAAAAAAAAAAAAAGATTTAATTGTTGACACCCTTAGGGATTTTTCGGAAGGGACAGGCATGATCGGGGTCCTTTCATTCACGTGAGGGGGTTCGATCTGGCTTTTTGAGAGACTACTTGGAATCATCTATCAATGAAGTCGGCAGCCTAGCCAAATCCTGCCGTCTTCTTCAGAATGAAACAGATTTTATTTTTTTTTTAAATATAGTATATAACTGTTATAATCAAAAAATATAATATGCCGAAGCCACTGGTCCTCGGATTATAAAACTGTCTTGAATGATTATAAAAAATCTTGATCACACAGAATTTTTATTGTGCCCTGTCGAACGGTTGACACCAACATTCTAGAATGCATACAAGCGAATGCAGTGAAGTGCACTCAATAATCATTATTGACACAGTGTTTAATATATTTAATTTGCTTTAAAGTGGATGCGTAGTTCTTGAAGTATTTGCAGTTCCCTTAGTGTCAAGGCGACAGCAAATTGTTACGTAATGACAAGTGAGAAGAAAAAGCGACGCGTCGGCGCCTACTCGAGTGAAGCTGTTTTAAAAAAATTGCAAACACACGTATAATAAAACAATTCTTTCTACTATGTATTTAATGTGTATATATATATATATATATATATATATATATATATATATATATATATATAAGTTAAGTCCAGGCGCCGCTAGTGCCCAGCCTTAATCCCCAAACATATGTTATCTGTATATGTTTACAGGTAATACCTATAGATAGAGGTATCTTGGTCTAAATAAAGCAGTCTTGTTATAACGTTCTACGTGTTCTTATTACCAACCTTTCTTAGCTTGTAATTCAATAAACATTAACTGGTGCCGAAACCCGGGAACCGTGGAGAAAGAGAGTTATCGAGTGCGAGCGTAATTTTTTTTTGTTTTTTTTTCTTCTATACGCGAAAGAGAGAAGATGACTGAAGGAGGAGTTTTGAGACAGCCCGTCTTGAATCTCGTAGAGGGAGCAGATATTAGAAGAGTGGGAACTATGCCAGAAGTTCATGCCACGGCGCTCGCGCTGATGAGGGTAAAAGCGATGAATACCCAGGATCTGAGGAAGGCTGTTGCGGAGCTGGAGAGATTCACTGGGGAACTGGGTGAGCTGAACCATTTCCTAAAAGGAGGAGACCGTCTCATAGCTTTAATTGGAGCTAAAGCAGAAGAAAATTTAATAGATCCCAGAGACGCGGAATCGTTGAAGGCGGCCCTGATATGTCGGGTCAAGAGAAGTATACTGAATCAAATTCAGGCAGATGAAGAAACCCCGTGGGAAGTAATTAAGATGAGATTGAAGAAGGCGTACGGAGGAGGACGATGGACTCCCGAGGAGGACATATTCCAAATGTTTAGGGAGACAAAGTCCCCAAGACAAAGTAACGGGCAATATGCTGCGGGGTTAGTAGTCCGTTTCAATAAGATAACGGAGAAGATGAGAGAGTCGATTAGCGTAGAAGAGGTGGAGGGTAGAATGGGATTCTTATCCACAATTCTAAAAGTGCAACTGGCCAAGGAGACAGGAAGAAAGGAAGGATTCTCTGATGAGCGCTCGTTCTCGGAGTGTGCACAATCAATGATCGACACTAGTGCCAAGGAGGAAGAAGTGAGGGTGCAAGACGTCGACAATGAGTGGAGCCGAGTTGCATACAAAAGAACCCGGACCCTGAAACCAACCTGGAGGAGACCAGAAACGTCCGTTATTGGCAGAGACAAGGGAACGACAGGAGAAAGAAGATTTAGAGGAACGAGACCGAGGTATGCCCCGCCCAGGGAAGAAAGAAAATGCCACGGATGTAGGAAGGCAGGACATTTAGTGGCACAGTGTCCTCGAACAAAATGTTTTGAGTGTGGCGAGGAAGGACACATCGCGAGGCATTGCCCGTATATCTTCCGGAGGAGAGAATACCAACGACCAGAACCAATGGAGGTGAACACTCAAGAAGTAAGAGAGAGACGGAGCATGACACATGGGGAGAGTGGATCATCAGAAGATGAGTCATCAGGGACTTCGGGAACTGAAGGAGAAGAAGCGAGGCGCAGCAGAAACAGGAGACAGACAGGGCAGAAGGTCGAGTCACGTAGATGGGAGCAACGTGATGAAGCCTGAGGAGCGTGTCGGCAGAGAGGCGACCGCATCCTGAGATGTAATGCAATTCGGGAGAGGATGTGTGCGTTGCCAATAATTAGGGTCAAAGGAGGAGAGATGTGTCTGGTGGACACGGGAAGCACCAACACCATCATGTCCCGCGGAGCGCTGGAGAGGCTGTATGGCGGAGAGAGGGCACTCCAGATTCAGGTATGTAATTGTAGTTTAATCACCCTGGGAGGCCCTTGCGAGGTAGTGGGAGAGTTAGTCATAGGGCTAAATAGGTGGGCGAAGAAAGGGGGAGATCTAAAGATACATATCGTAGGAAACATGCCGCGGGAGTACCAGGTGATAGTTGGGTGCGACATGTTGGGGAAGGTAGGTGCGCGTGTGGAGAATATTGGGGAAAAATGGAACATTAAGTTGGGGAAAGTGGAATATAAATGTCAAGGGACTATATGGGACGGAAGAGCGCGGATAGGGGCGGTTAATAAAATAGAGGGCTGGAGGGAAGGCCTACAGAGGGAGTTTGAGGATATTTTTTACGTAGAGGGAGACACGCTAGGAGCGACTGGGAAGACGGTCCACGAGATCCAGTTAAAGAAAGAACGCGTCACATACGTGAAAGAGAGACGATATCCGCAGGCACTACGTAGGCATATTAGAGAGGAGCTAGAGAGTCTCAAACGGCAAGGGATTATAATTGATAGCACTTCGCCATATAACAGTCCTCTATGGGCAGTGAGGAAGAAAAATAGACCTGGGGACGAGACGGAGAAATACAGGGTAGTTATCGATTATCGGAAGTTAAACGAGAACACGACGGACGAGAAGTATCCTATTCCCCGATTTGAGGACATATTAGACAGATTGAACGGGGCGACAATATTTAGTACCCTAGATCTAAAGGCAGGCTATCACCAGATCAAGATGAGTGCGAACGACCAAGACAAAACGGCCTTTACATTTGAGAGGGGGCATTATCAATTTACCAGGATGCCATTTGGACTGAAAAACGCCCCGATTACCTTTCAACGCCTAATGGATGAATTTTTGAGGGGAATAGACGAAGCGGTATGCCAGGTCTACATGGACGATCTGTTAGTTTTCAGCAGAACGGAGGCAGAGCACGTTGAGCACCTAAGAAGTGTATTTCAAAGAGTCCGCGAATTCGGATTAAAATTGTCCATGGAGAAGTCTCTGTTGGGGAAGAAAAAAATCAATTTTTTGGGCCACACCATCTCACAGGAGGGGGTTAAGCCAGACTCTACGAAGGTCGAGGCGATTAGAAGGATGGTGGTGCCCACAGATGTAAAGGGGATCCGTCGACTTCTGGGGACGCTTAATTATTACAGAAGATTTGTGCCGGACATGGCGGCATACCTGGTGCCTATTAATAATTTACTGCGAAAGGGAGCGAGGGTGGTAATTACCCCAATCATGGAGCAGAACATCCGGAAATGTATGTCTAGCTTACAAGAGGAACCAATATTAGCATTTCCCGATTTCCAACATCCCTTCACAATCACCACTGATGCCAGCGAATACGCACTGGGGGCAGTGTTGTCGCAGGAGAGAGACGGTGGGGAGCGCCCGGTGGCGTACGCTAGTCGACGGCTCACAGAAACGGAAGCGCGGTATAGTGCTCTAGAGAGAGAGCTCCTAGGTATCGTCTGGGCTATAGACCATTTCCGCCCATATGTCTTCGGCAGAAAATTCCGTGTTCACACCGACCACAGACCCCTACAATGGGTAGGAAAGTTAAAGGAGTCCTCGGCGCGGGTCACGAGGTGGAAAGAGTTTTTGTCCCAGTACAATATGGAGATCATATATAAACCCGGGAAAGAGAACGTAGTGGCAGACTGGCTGTCCAGAGCCATTACTGTGAATGCATTGGAAGAAGGGGAACCATCCGGGGAAATCCAACAGTTTCTCCGGGAATGGACACCCGGGGAGGATGGAAGCCTCGGTACGCGAGGAGATAGCGAAGGTGAGGAAACCCTTGAAGAGGAAGGTTCCGCCGCCGAAAGACCTGTTGAAATGGAAGTAACAGAAGGGATCGTGAACGACAAAAGACGGCAGATCATTTGGAAATCCAAGACCTCAGGGCGGCTGCATATCGCATATGACAGTTATGGGAGAAGTAAAATCGCGACGATTTGGTCGCCACCAGGGGTTAGGAACGACCAAATTTGCCGTGCATTGAAAGATGCCTCGGAACCCGGAAAGACCCATCATGTATTTGTAGGGAATGCCACTATTTGGGAGAAAATTCGTAGACTCTGGCGAACGGAACAACTTGGAGTGGATAGGATATTTATTCGGTGCACGTCGATGGTGGAGACACTCAAAGACAGAGAACAGCAGCTGGAAGTGACGCTGGCCTATCACCAAGGAAAAACGAACCACCGTGGAGTTCAGGAAACGTTGCAAGCGTTGCGGCGGAGGTACTTTTGGTGGGGAATGAAAAAGAGCATACAAGAAATGATAGGGGCATGTGCAGTTTGTCTCACTACGAAGTATGACAGACATCCGCCACGGGGGCGACAAGAAGAATCGCCCACCGCCGAGACACCGTTGAGTGACTTACAAGTGGATACCTTCACTTGGAGGGGGTATAAGTGGGTTACCACAATCGACAGCTTTAGCAAAGTGGCCATGGCGCACCCGGTGCAAGATAGGTCATCAGACGCGGTAATGCTGGCATTAAATACCTGGTTCCAGTTTTACGGAGTACCAGACCGGATCTCGTCGGATGGGGGCAGAGAATTTGACAATGCCAACATCCGAAAAGAAATGAAGACTCTCGATGTCTTTTGGCATCTTAATACCCCAGGGCACCCTAAGAGTAGAGGAGGGATAGAAAGATTGCACAGCACCCTGAGTGACCACCTGCGGGTATATCACGCGGAAAAGGGTCTGCCGGCGAATGAGGCAATGCCGAAGGCGGTGGCCGCTTACAATCATTCGATCCACACCGCGACGGGGTTCTCCCCGTTCGAGATCCTCTTTGGGCTGCGCGAAAGACGGAGAAATGGGGCAGAGACAGTAGCAGACAAGGGAATGGCGGAGAAAATGGCGAGTAATACTGTCGGTTTGAGGAAAATTTGCGACAAAGTCAGAGAAAGGATAACGAAGGACAAAGCGAGACGAGTGGAACGGGAAAACCTCAAAGTCCGGGATCGAATGGGGGAACTTAAAATCGGGACTATCGTCTATAAAAAACTAGGGTCAAATAGGAGCAAAGAGCTGGTGCGATATGAGGGCCCATTTAAAGTGGTCGTGATTAGGGAACACAACGTCGTGACAATTGAGAGTATACGACCCCCTAAGAAGCGGCGAAATGTCCACATAGAACAGTTAAAGCTTCCACCAGGGGGGGAGGTTGTAGATCAGGAATGAGCTGGAGTGTCCTCGCAGCATACACGCGAGGAACATTGTAAATAGTTATAGTTATGTGATTTTTCCCACAGAAGTATTGTTTTTTTTTTAAAGTCAAAGTTTTCTTTTATGTTTTTTGTTTACAAGTGACAGTTGGTTTTTATGTTTTATAGGATTAGAGCTTAATGTGAGGGATTACAGGCTGTGTACGGGCGGGGCTGGCCTTTGCTCCTTTGTAACATTAGCGGAGCATTATTTGAATGGACTAAGACGTCCGAGTGTTGGACTTCAAAGTTTGCGAATGGGTGTTCGTAAACTGGTGGGGGGGAGTTAAGTCCAGGCGCCGCTAGTGCCCAGCCTTAATCCCCAAACATATGTTATCTGTATATGTTTACAGGTAATACCTATAGATAGAGGTATCTTGGTCTAAATAAAGCAGTCTTGTTATAACGTTCTACGTGTTCTTATTACCAACCTTTCTTAGCTTGTAATTCAATAAACATTAACTTATATATATATATATATATATATATATATATATATATATATATATATATATATATATGTATTTATTTATACATATACAATTTAGTACAAAAGTGAAATTAAGGGATCGCTGTTCAGAGAGCTAGTTAGACTAATAAAGTTGTTTACACCGATATAAATATTATGGCGCCACTCACGAGTCAGGCTGAGAATTGCTATTAAGTTAAAACAGATAATTAATAACATATTTTACTTGAAATATTCTATTCCACAAACTATAAAGCGTTTAGGGCAGGAAGTCTTAACTAGACCGATCTCATCAAGAAAGGTTTTATAGCTCGACCACTGCCTCACAACAAATCCAATTTTGTATTAGACCGTTGGCTTACCTATAATTTGTTTTGTAACATGAATATTATATTCAAGTAAATGCCCTAGTTACTTTAGAAACAATATTTTATGTAAAACTTTTAAATTGGGATATCGGCTTTGATTGATGGTAGATGTTTCGTCATACTATAGATGAGATGTCCGAATGAGACCCTGATCTTGAAAGGAAGATATATTAGAATGCAATGTTTACAGTTATCAACAATAATAATAATAGTAATATAAATATATTTATCCATTTTAGAGACGTTTTCACTGCTATATTCTTGTAAATAACTGTTCATTATGGGTATTTCTAACAGATCGAAAGTCTTATTTTTCATAAACTAATGACTTTTCACTTATAGTTAAAACATTATATTTTATAATATTTATTCATATAAAGAACTTTCTTTGTTTTTGCGACTAAGATCTGATGCAGACACAACGTATCAAAACTAAAATAAATTTGGTGAAAATTCGTTAACTTAAGACGATAATACGAATAAATCATATCCTTGACAGTACATCGTTTCGCCAATGATTATGTGTACAGTATATTTGTCAGACTGTTATTATACTACACTTCTGTTATAAAAGAGCCGTTGGAGAAGAATAACGGAACCAAATGACGTAAACGCCACTAAAAACTGTCCAGGACAACTTCATCAAAGAATGGGCACCGACTGACCACTTCAAAAAGCTGCCCGTCTCAACAACAGCCTTAGAGTTGTGTCCCACATCAATCAAGAAGCTGAGAAAAATGGAAATTTTCCGAAACACGAAAATATGATCATTTAATTTTAGACTAACCAGCAATAACTTAGGATTTACCTTTTTTCATCCATTATGAATTGCTAACAACCGAATTAGAAAATATAAAATTTTAATGTTACAATGGAAGATGTCTTGAACGTGCGGTGGTAACTTAGACATCAGTTCCACCGGGTTGTGACTAGAGGTGGGATAAAGACTGACATAAGACCCTCTATTCATTGTGGGGCTGTGCCGAGAACACTCGAAGAGGATTTATCGTTATTGTCTCGACTCCATAACAACTCTCATCCTCACGGTCGACCGAAGGAAGCACTATACGAGTGAAGAGCAGAACCAATCAAAATGAGGATTACAAGCTTATACCGGCCCTGATTGGTTACGTGACAGACAACGCAGCCGCTTGCCAACCAATAGGAGAGCATTATCAATTTCATATTTGTCTCCATAATCAGGGCTATTAGTCCACTAGATTTACATCAGCCTATGACTAAATTAAGACTCCTTTATCTTATTAATTTAAGGTACGGTTCTTCAAAGCTATATTGTTTAATAAATTCAACTAAAAACAAAAAAAGGAGTCAAAAGTGAAAATATTGACTGGTTGCATTTTCCCGTAAATAAATTATGGCTTTATAGTGTTGAAATTAACGATACATTATTCATTGAATGATTATTAATTTAATAAACGGGGTCTGAAACTGTGAGTTAGCAAATTAATACAAATCTATTTAAGTCCCCCAAAAAAGTCATATGCTTAATCAAAACATTTATACGAAGTATTATTCGTCTGTATGAAACTTGATTACAGATTTAATAAGTTATATTATTACAGCTCATATACATTCTTTATATTATTAATCGATACGTCAAGAATTTCAACATAAATACCTATCCCGCACTATGGGAGAATACCTGATTTATTTATGACTTCATATTTTTTCATGGAGCCGGTGTTAAATTTAGCATCATCGGATCGTCAAATGAAACTATTACGTATGAATCACTGTTGGAGTTTAAAATATTTTAATTTAATTTTCATTAAATAATTCAATTAAAAATTTTAATTATAATGCATTGTTTTTGTAATATTAACTAATTAATTTATTGCAAATCTAGATGTTTTATTGATATGACTTTTTTTTATGCGTCTCAAGCTATTGATATACATGAGCATACTAAGGCCTACTCTGCTGTATGGTGCACCGCTTTTTCGTTATCTGACGTATACGACAGCTAAGAAACTGCAACAATTCCAAAACGGTATACTGATGAAAGTGGTCAGATGTACTTCATTCGAGCAGCGAAGAAACAGTGAGCTGCATGAGATATTTGAGCTGCCTACTGTGGATGAATTCATATCAAATTTTTCGACTCCTTACAGTATCTGACAAACCCGGTGTTTAACACTATAACCCCCGCTCCGTTCCCCCATCGATGGCAGGACGCTGTCGCGGCTGGAACGCTTTAGTATTAGGTTCTAGGTATAGGTTTTAGTTTGTTTTGTTTTAGCGTTTAGTGTTTGGTGTCGGTGACAAGTCGAAGGTGAGCCTCATCACCCAGTGTTGAAAATGAGATTATGAACTTTTAACAACAACACAATTTATTATATTATGCACTCCTCCAAATGCATGTAAATGCAGGAAGAGAAGTAATCTGTAAATTCAATTATTTTATTATATTATTTTGTACATTATATATTTTTTGAGGTTTTGAAAAAAAACAAAACAAACGAAAACCTAAAAACTAAAATTATACCTCACAGTGCTGCTCTCTGTTGTCTCTCTGTTAACTTGAGGTTAGAAGTAAACATTCATGCCAAGAGGTGGCGTTAACCCACACAAATCTAAGAAAACATTTGTTCTTTTATTCGTCACTTTTTCGATTTGAAATTGATACTCCAGGCCAGACTTTTTTCTCTGATTTGAAGAGAAGAAATGTATTACAAACAGAGGAATATATGCAGGTATTAAATACAGTATATTATAGTATATATAATATAGTATATACTTTCACTAAGAAGACTAAGTAGGTCAGAGTAGGAGGAGTGGGCACAGAAGACAGACATGAAGGCGACACTGAGTCGAGATTTGTGTCCTTGGCCTTGGTACAAAAGAAAAATTCTATTTTCACGTGTATTTATGTGTAAACAGTTTTTTTTATTTGGAAAGAAAACAGAATTTCCTCTATTAAGTTGAAAAATTTATCAGCATTTGAGGTGATCAGAAGAATGTAGCTCATGAAGAATCGCATGAAGTGCTTCGTGATATATGGAACTTGAGTAAGCCAGAACACTTGGAAAGCCAATATCTCCACCAGCTAGGTGATTGGTCAGAAGTCACCTTATTGTGGAAGATGACTTAGAAATTACGAATGTATGCTACGAGGCCAATCTCATAGCCTTGTATCATGCTACTTCAAAAAGAGAAGACCATCCACAAATACTAAATAAGCCTTCAGATAACTACATGGACCAATGATTCTACAGGGCCACAGTGATTTTGCGGCGCAGGGTTTCAGAGTCGAATCTGGTTAGTTCCAGTCTTCTTAATACGAGAAAAATATCAGATTTACCATTTTTGAAATACAGGCAATACATATTCTTATATTGAACTAAAAACGAACGTTTTTTTTTTTTTGTTTTTTTAGAAGGGATTATATAAATTAAAAGACTGTGATTATTTGTTTATTTAGAGCCTGATGAGGAAAAAGTGTGTTTTGAAACGCTTAGCTAGTTACAAAAAAAAAAATATAGGCTGGAAAGCTCAAAATTTGTAATATATTTATTAAAATATACAAAAGCATTTATTTTACAATAGGAACAGAATTATGAATAACAATTAATCAGACTAAATAAATAAATAAAAATATGCTCCAAAAAATAAAATTTACGTCGTATACTTTAGTACATTTAATTTACATCTAAATTTACTTCGATTCCAATTTGCAAAAAAAAAAATTTTTTCCCCAGTGTTATTTACACTCCCACCTAAGTTGGAAAATTCATGTAATGACTTATGTCCGTAAAATATAATCCCGACCACTAACTATTCTGAGATTCGATTCTTTGGTGAAGTTGTTTTCCAAGGGCGGTACGTCTAGTAAGAGGGTCACTCAGTCTTGAAAACTATGGTAATGCTTTTGAGGATTTCCAACCAAATCTGAGTGCCTTCTACCATGGCGACGACCTCGACCTCCTCGCGAACTAAAAATACTACTGAATGAAGCGCTGATTGAGGAAACGGTGTTACAGGAACAGCCTTGCGCAAAGGAAAAAAACACATGAAAACAAGTCGAAAATTTGTTTATGTCAATTTTTAACTAAATTATATCCCAAAAGTATGTGTTTATAAATTAGGAACATGAAAATTGTAGGTACAGTATCAAGAGATGTTCGAGATTGGGGCGGAGTGTCACAGTATATAAATGAACTGAAAAAAACTAAACGATATTTCGATTAAAAATATTTTTATTTTATTTTATAGGTCACTGAATAACACGTTTTCAACGACATGAAATATTTACTTAATAAAACAATTATTAAATACAGGATTTGTACGGTTGGCTCTCAAATCAATCTTTTTGAAATTCTTTTCGCGTTGCCGTTGATAATGTTTAGTTTTTTCGCCCTCTGCAATGTGGGAAATCTAAGAGAATAAACATTAAATAGTAAACAGATGCTCAGTCAACAAGTACTTGAGAGGAAGTTAAAGAAACGAGTCCCATTTTTCTCATGCTTCCCATGCATAATTTAAACAAAAACATTAGCATATTTAGAACTGTGGTCGAATATAACGTGGATACATACATTTTTTGTATGACCACCATCTTTGTACCATAAATATGCTCGGCAACGATATCAATGTTGAATATCATGAAATCGGATGAGGGGACATAGCTGGTGAGTGAGACTGGATGCTGTCGACGATTTAGCTGGACAACCTCTTCTTATCCCTCCTACTGAAGTTATGAAGACATTTTTTTTTAAAGTTATTTCACGGCAAGGTCTTGAACGGGGCGGACAATGATGTTACTTTGCCGGGACCTCCGACTATACAATGGCGACTAATGAGAAGAAAAATGACTTGATTAGCATGTTTTGGCAAGTAACTTCCCTCCATTTATTGACGACCGCCTTGCCAGTATTTGTATTCAGGCTACATGCTATCGTGCGTTATTTGCATTAATGAACCTTACACAAATTGTGATAAGAGCAGTTACCTCAAACATAACCGATAAGAGCCACACATAGCAACAGGCGAGGTTGTTGCTGCAGTCACACAACGTTTAATGGCTATTCACGGAGCAAAGTTTACTCAATGATGAAGCGATATATCATAATAATTATATTGTTAAAAGAATTACAATTAGAGAGATAGTAGAAATTCAGAATAATATTGTAGAAACGAGGGACTGTATGTATGACGGCGTAGTGTGTAGCGCTCTCTATTTAGAGGATTTTGAGTTACTAATTAATTAATAGGTAAATACTTAGATGGAAATTGAACTTATTTCTTTCATAAATAGAAGAAAATATAGGGCAGCCCACCATTCAGCCATAATTGAAAGTTATCGGAGACTAAAGCGGCAGTTGCCTCGTGACCAGCTATAAATACGTGACAGTGGGAGTCCTGGCAATGGCCAGTATCTGATACAGTCTTGAGTGTCTGTGGCTCTCTCGCTCTTCGTCAGCCTCCACTGGCTCGTATCCGGAGACGAGTCCATAGACTCCGCTTCCTCGTTCGCATGCGATGGAGGTGACAACCAGGTGGATTTTATAGACTTCTAGGCTGTTTGTAAATACTATAGGAATGAGCGAGTGAATTAAGAATTGTATATATAATATGAATGAGAACATTTAACACAATTACTTATTGCCCAATAAGGCAGATTGTAATTTTATCACAATAAGCATTTATCAATCTAAAAAAAAATCGAAGTTTATCTAAATGCGCTTATTAAGTTCTGGTCCGAATTAAATGTATTTCGAGTTATTGGGGTTTGAATCTCTTTCACGATAGCTAGCTCATTTCCGGTACGAAGGGATTAAAATAATCAACAAGACGAAATGTGGATTCGTTCACTCACAGCTCTTTCAAAAATTAGGAGTTTTTTCAATAATGTACATACGACAAACAAACAAATTGTGTTCTAGAGCACAAAAAGGAACCAAGTGAATAATAAAAGCAGTATAATGTCATGAGGTGAAATTTATTCGTCCACTCTATTATAGATCCTAAATAATGGATCTTTCGCAACGAGGCCACTCTGGCGTCCCTGACATGGATGACACTAGATGAAAACTTTTGGTTTGGGTACGGTTAAACAAATACCACCTCAGAAGCTTTTTTTTCCTGCATTTATCTAAACTTCAATTTATAGAGCTGCAAGTGAAAGGAACAACAGATTTATGCAATGGTAGACCAAGCGACACAAAGTTTGTTGTATTTGACTTTTTAGAAACAGGCTTACTAGTATGCAAGAAGTATACTATCCTACCAGTACTTGCATACTATAAAGTCTATTTGTAAAAAGTCAAATTAGTCAAAACAAACTTTGTGTCGCTTGGTCTACCATTACATCCAATTCTTTGTCCGTCTAGATCAAAGTCCAGAACCGTTTTGTTTTTCCTTCATAGCCTTTTGATATTAAAAATTATGGAATGCAATTTAGATCCTATATAAATGAATCTATTTACAATAGGTCAATGTTATATGTCCTGTAGCTTGTCTACATTTTATACAATTACACACTATGATTTCCGATTGTTACGAAAGTATAATGTACATTATATATAATGTTATTCTCTATACATCTTTAAAAAGTTATGGGGCTCACCTCATAAATCATAAACCTTGAAACTAACTTACATCCAACATAACAAAATTTTAACCTAATTTGTCCCGACATTCTGTTGTCATTAATACGGGAAGGGTGATGGGGTCATGGTGTTAAACAATGGGTTTGTTTGGTGCCGCAACGAATCAAAAAACTTGATGTGTCTCCGGTGGATGAAAAAAAAATACAAAACCTTCAAAAAACAGAATTTAAAAAGTAGAAAATTATATATGCAACTGTTTGAATTGAAATTAATGATTTGAATGAGCTTACAAAATACAAAAAAAAAACGCGTCTATTTGGAGTTGTGATCCATTGGTTTTTAGCGTGGGGTCCGTTGCCATTCGGTTAAACGGGGGTAGTATTTAGTTGGACACCAGTAGGTCAGCAATGCGCATGAATTAATTTTCACCTTTTTCCTACCAGGGCTAAACGCCTCGGGGTATGGGGCAGTCCTTTGGATTCTCGAAATAATCAGTTACAGAGAACCAAGTCAAGGATCGAAGGACGTCGAGTAAAATATGTTCCTGCGTAAAGTCTTTTCAAAAACATAATCTAAATCGCAAAATATACAACGAAATGGATTACACAACTGAAAATAGCAACATACAATTAAGAGCGCTATAAACAGCTACAAACCCGTTACTTAACCGCGATTAGGACTTTCCACCACCCTTCCAGGAGGCGAGATTGCGGGCCGGAGTAAAACATGAGGATTATTTTAATGGGGCAGTTCCGATCGGCGTTAGTGAAACAGATTGCAGCCTCGTTCTCTACTTTTTAATTAAGATGAACGCCCGAGGTAAAATCCTAGGAAGATTCACAGCCGGGATACGAGGCTCAGATCCCCTCTCTAACGGGGTCAATAGATATTTACACACACGCCACAGCCTCGCTACAGTTAGGCTGTATGTCGCTAATGTTCCCATTTCGATAAGAAAGAAAATAACCACATAACTTAACCCTTATCTCTACAAAAGTCAAATACTACGATTAATTGTTAATAAAAGTGCCCATATCTGTGAGGTCTATCCACATTTGATAGTTATACAGGCGCTTTCGGCAGCCAAAAGGCTATACCACCAGTTCCAAGTATCTCAAAAGACGATAAAATTGTGTTCAGTATGATATGTAGTGAAAATCTTACATAAAATTCAAAAGTACATATACAATACAAAAGTACATACTACCTTTAAGTTAAAACACCCAACAATTTTAAGAAATACAGTATTATGGCATCTCTTGTTATTTTAATTGTTCAACTAGAGTATAATGGCTTGGTGTTGAGAATAAGTCTGGTAGAGATTTATAAAAGGATATGCATATGTATCCGTAGAAAAGATACATTGTATATTTCCAAAACATTTTATGTATTCGGATACAGTTGATAAATAAGATGTATTATTGCATTGAGATACATAGAATAAGTAACACCCTCATTCACCGAACGTAGCAAAAGAAATTCTTAAAGAAAGTGGCTGACGATCGCAGTTTCGCTAACAAAGACATGATTAATAATACCAGACAGATTATATCTTAACGGCAAAACTCACAGAATAACAGGCAAATGGCTTGTACATGTTTGAAAGGATAGCCTCTCCCTTTAGGATTGGCAATGACGAGAGCCATATTTTCACCAACATTGATTACCAAAATTTTCGGACAATTCCGTCTGATCAAACCAGGGTGTAGTTTGACATGAGGTACAGGCATGGAATTACTTTTTTTTATCACATACTAATTGCTCTGTGTCTTGCACGCAGCTTATGATCGAATGACGTTGTACAATTTCAAGCCACGGCGGTTTCAGTAATCATCATTAGAGTTATTGAATGAGTCTTGATGACGGGTCTTTAAGAGGCAATCACGTCAGTCTAACTTGTTCTAAGTCGTTGATCAAACCAGGGTTACGAAATTCAATCCGACTAAAACCACTAATTGGTAGGGCTTGTGTAGGGTAACAATATTGCCTTGATAACTTTGTAATTTACAATTAATAGAACTAATATACATTATCACTGTACGCTTGCCTAAATTTCAAAATATCAGGTATTTTGTGGGGAAAAGGACTAATTTAATTATTCGGCATTTTTTTGTTATCTTGTTTTAATATCTTGCTCGTGTGTATGTTACATCGGTTGTAAGCCTCCAGTTTGACCTGCTTCCTTGAGGCATATAATATAGATCTCATGGAGATCTTAATTCCTTTACCTGAACTCAGGAAAAGTACTACGACCAACTGTATCAAAAATAGAGAACGTTATCTGTACATTTCCTAAAAAAAGAACTGAGGGGTTACAATTATAATACGAAAGTTGAATAACCACAGAGATTTATCGTAATAATAATGTACATGGAATGAGAGTTTACATGATCAGAATGCGAGATGTGGGGTAAAATTTATTACTTCGATCGGTGAGGAATTTACTATGTGTGGCCAAGAAGGAAATACTATTTCTTGTCAGCGTTTTTCAACGGGGTGACGTGAAAAATAATTGAAGGGCGACGTTTGGCTCATTGATCCAATGTAATGGACTTGTTATGAAAGATTTGTATGAGGAAGTGAATATGTCAACAATACAGAAAGCAGGTCGTACTGTGAAGGGGTCTGTTATATCGGTGATAGGATAGGAAAGGAGAAATATACAATATTGCAATAAAACTTGATTATATAGTTAGCTATATTGACGTAACCACAGTAATCATTACGCCTTTAACAGTAAAACACTGACCGATTAAAGCTTTATTACCCTAACTTGTGCTCTGCAGGAAACAATAGTGAATTACAGAACGTTCTTATCAGAATTGGGTGATTGCGGTAAGGAAGGCGATGAATGAATGAAGTGCTAAAAAGGATGAATACAACGGTCAAGACTGACAAAAAGCCTTACCAAAAAGAGTAAGAAGAATGAGAACAATACATACAATAGTACATATTATATATACATATGCAGAAGTAGTGGAAACAGAAGACTTAACAAGTTAAGAAGAATAACAAACGAGAATGATCCACGAGGTCAACTTTTACTTAGATTAAGTTACTTATTAATTAAAGTTAGGACATCCTACTGCTAAAAGATTATTCTAACTACTACCGTAAGTACTAAAATAATGTGTGGCTCACAGAGGACTGCTGTAGTCCCAGTCGAGAATACAAATCCATAAATTAGCATAACAGACCGAGCCTATACTTAAAAAAAAAAAAACCTGAATCAGAATCGCTTCACATACCGGTTTTAGAATTTCTTATCTCTCGAATGAAAAATAAAATTAAACGGACCAGAAAAAAGTTGAGCCATTAATGCTAGTTAATTCACGGAACTATAAATACAAACATTCTCAGAAATTAAAGCTCGTAAAATGTGAACTAGATTAGTGCCGCAACATGTAATCTACAGGTAGGGCCGACTCATCGACGAATGGTGTGAGAGCTTTCACCGATGAAATATTAAGTACACTTAATTCCCGATTATTCGATTATGCTTACTGCTTGGAATAATATGAAAAAAATTGTAAGAATATTAAACATCCTGCGATATCTAGTATGTGAGTTGCCGGACCCCGGGACACACTGTCAGTGGCATTGAGTAAGAACAGTTCAAACAAAACACTTCACAGTCCTCGACTATTAATTATAGTTATAAACCTGGTTGGCGTTTTAAATTATTAATGTTGTTCGTTTTGTGGAAAACAAAATTCTGAGGTCAAAACATGGTCATACATAAATAATACACTTGTATTCATTTCTTTATTGGGCATATTTAACTTAATCCAAAAACTTACCACTGAAAATATTATATTCTTTGAGATAAACAAAAATCTACATTATTGGAGGCTTTAAATGACTAAAGTGTAGTCCAAACATAATACCTCGAAACTTTCGGAAAATATGGTATTTCTTCCTTAGAAAAAAAATTACTCCTGATGTCACTTGGGCTACGACCGGAAACGCCTAATATTTATATAGGGGTTAGTTATTAATGAATATATCACAGAAAATCTATAGTGTTTTGTATCTTTGATCAAAAGCAAGGCATCCTTCGCTCTAACAAGAAGCTAATCCTCTAGTTTTACAGCTCGTTAATGAGTCCTGATTTATGGTAAGTTCATAACAATAAATCTAAAATAAAAATTATCTACAGTAATTATCCCTCGTTCTAGCTCATTGGCCACGATAAATTACATAGTCAGGGTAATCTATTTTCAAGAAAGAGGCAGTTCAAAAGGGAACCCTGTAACTCAACAGATAACTATCAAGCGACTTCTTAATAAATAAATGTTAAAGTGCATTTATCAACAAATGGAATCAACTGCACATGACTGACAATTAAAAAAAGCTAACGATTTACACCCTTTTAAGAATATATAGCCATTGACTCATGAAGATGTCAATGAAAGTAAGCTGTAACTTAGTAATAGATTAACCTACATTTTATGATTCTTCATAGTTATTCACCTGCTGTTGAGGACAGCAATAAGCAATGAAACCAATAATTACAAAATATTGTTTAAATAAACAAATTTAATAGATACTTAGAAATCTCAGTATTTTTATCCAAACTCCTTTAGTTTATTTGTTGAAACATCTGGGTCACTGAAAATTGCCTTTTCAAATAATGAAATACAATTAATAGTTCAAATATTGACCGAAAAAACCTATTGAAATAGGCTTGGACAACATTAGATACAGAATTGCCATTTTTTTTTTTTTTTTTTTTTTTTTTTTTGCAATACTATGTTATATGTTACCTTAACCATAACAAAAAAAAATCAGTAGTTTATATCTTAAATATCATCTGAGCTGTGACCTCAGAAAGCTTAAAAGGTTCAACTTTTTAATAAATAATAATAAGGAAAAATCCAAAACAGATTGTTTAGTTTCAAGGATTTCGGAGGTGTAAATGAATTTTTATTTTGGGTGTAGGTGTCAGGATCAACAGTGCTGTATATAACTGTTTAACCGACTCCTTTCGACTCTATAATCTAACGTAAAATTATTTAAGATAATTTAATATATTTTGGTTATGTGGTGGGTTGCTGTAGAGCACAGCTTTGTGAGGCCTAAGCCTCGCTTCGGTCACTGACCGGTGGTAGGAAAAAAAAAAAGAGATGAAGTTGAATTACTCAAGAAAAAAAATTTTTATTTGAAATAAAGCGTTCAAGACAAAAACCAAAAAGAGATGAAGAGCTTATATTCATATAAGGAATATTTCCTTAAATGCTGGGCTTTCAGGTAGATGTAAATAACCTGCATAAAATATTCCTGGTTTTTTCGAAATGAGATGAAGTTAAAATAAGACATTTTATTTTTTTCCACAAATTTAATCATGCTTTTTTACTGGCCACAATAAAATAATAAGGAAAGCATTGACTACGGAAACAATTACCAAATGCAGCTCTACAACCACTACTATTGTGAAAGCACCACAGCTTAGACAAGCGGACCAACCAACCATAAGGAGGTAGAAAGAGGTTATTTATGGAGCCAATTTCCATAGACGTGCCGTTATCACAGTGGAAAAAACGTGAAGCAATAACGGCTGTGTTTTTCGCTGCCTGTGACGAAACCGGCAATAAACAGAAAATAATAATTCTATCACTGGATAAATCGCGATTCGAGAGAAATCATAGTCCCAAATCTCTAACCCTATGTGGAAGGGTCGTAAGCTGTGAATTCATCATTTCATTTATAAATGCAGTCATAATAAAAGCTAGTGAATTTCGTTGTTCATCTGTTGACAGTTACTCACCAAAGTTTCAGCCATTTTGGACGCGCAGTTGTTGTGTAACAGTCGTTTGAGTGAGTCGATGTGAGTGTCTTTATGAAAATGGACAAAATCGAGTATCGAGCTGTCATTAAATATTTGTTTTTGAAAGGCAATACGCCTACGCAAATCAAAGATGAGATCTGAATTTACGCTGAATTTAAACGTGGTCGTAAGAGCTTGGGAGACGATGAACGATGAACTACCGACGAAAACATCGCCAAAGTTCACCAAATGGTGCTAGACGACCGCCGAATTAAAGTGAGAGAGATAGCAGAGGTTATGAGAACATGTTAAAAGAACGTGTTTGTCACATATTAAATCAACATTTAGAGATGAGAAAGCTGTCCGCGCGTTGGGTGCCGCGTTTGCTCACGTTAGACCAAAAACGTGTTCGAATGAACATTTCCAACGCTCTGTTGGCACAGTTTAGGCGCAATAAATCCGAGTTTTGGCGCCGATTAATTACTGTGAATGAACCTTGGATACACCATTATACCCCCGAAACAAAAATACAGTCCAAACAGTGGACTGCAAAGGGGGAACCGGCTCCAAAAAAAGCAAAAACTGTTTTTTCGGCTGGGAAAGTGAGGGCGACTGTCTTCTGGGATAGTCATGGAGTTATTTTAATCGATTATCTTCAAAAAGGAAAAACCATTACAGGAGCATACTACGCATTATTACTTGACAAGCTGAAGGCAGAACTTGCGGAAAAACGGCCACATTTGCAGAAAAAGAAAATACTGTTTCACAAAGACAACGCACCGTGTCACACCTCAGCGGTTGCCATGGCGAAAATCCATGAATTACGGTTTGAACTGCTTGACCATCCGCCTCACTCACCAGATCTAGCCCCAAGCGACTTCTTTTTGTTCCCTCATCTAAAAATTGCGCTCGGAGGACAGAGATTTCCGTCAAATGAAGAGGCAATCACCTTCGTGAACGATTATTTTGCAAAGAAAAACGCCGAGTACTATTTGGACGGGTTAGAGATGGGAGCATCGCTGGGAGAAGTGTGTAGAGTTACAAGGAGACTATGTTGAAAAATAAAAAAAAAAATTCTGAAAAAAACGTCTTGTATGTTTGTTAGGTCGGAAACTTTTCAGCCTGCTGCACTATAATAACAGGGGATTCTCATCACTGTGCCAAGATCATCTCCCAAACTATTCAACTCCTGCACCCAACCTTCAAATAGGTCCCTACTAAAAAAAGGTGTCCCATTCATTCCAATAATTCCCGTCTTATTTTTCCCCTCTTCCTTTATTATCAAATTGAGAGCGAGATTTTTTAAATTTGTGACCTGTTCGTTTTTGTTTTTTTCCTGAAGTAAGTTTAATAATATTACGCTCTGAATACTTTCTCCTTGATGATGGGGCTGATGGAAAAAAATATTATCTCCCACTGTTACATAGGAAACATTCTTGTATTGGGACACTCAGTGTACGTATACCCAACATATTTTTAATGCTAACGATGAATATTTAAAATTATACCACCATAAATAATTGAAATTATTTTTAATTTCAGCCCAAGAATCAAAAATATATTTCTTATAATTGTTCCTACAGTTATGGTTATTATATTTGCTATCCGGGAAATAATATGCGCTGCTTTTTACCATATCATTTAGCACCCGTTATCGACAGCGTAAAACCCCTTTTCCTTTACAGATTACGAGACAGTAAATGAAACAAGGTTACTTGATAACAGTTGCTGTAAATAAATAGCTGCGAAAGCTTAAAATGCATAAAAACGGTGTGCGACTTCTCAATAGAAATACAATAATTTTTTTGTATTTTTATTTTCACCGCACTTAACAACAAATTTAATCACTATAAAATTTTTGGTCACAACGAAGTATTAAAAAAACCATTGACTACTTAATAGCTCTATAGAGAACGTAGCTCTAACAAAATCTTAACCATCAGGTTGTAAGAAAAATATGATAGTTCCCTTCAATATATATAAACCAAGTTTTAAACCTTATCTTTGATGTAAATGAACAAAAAACACCAGTATTCAACTCAGAAATATATTTTTACTACCCAAATATATATTAAAAATTTATTTTCAAAAAGTACATATATATATATATATATATATACGCCAGTTCATTAAAATATGTTATAGCCTGCTATCAGGTTTATTTTTTTACTCTCAGATTGACTTTTCTAACCTTTGTATTTATGCTTCTTAAAGCTATAAATTTTGCCTTGTTCAGCTATAAGTTCTAAAATAGGCGATAAACAGGTCAACTGCCTCAGCGAAAAAGGTTCTGTTCTGCTTGTGTTAATTTATTTGCGACAGTTGTTTCGACACAAAATTTGGCTGATTTTTGTGAACAGCGCGCGGCCGTGAAGTTTTAGCTCGGGAAAACTGGCACAGTAACTCTTGAAATGTTATAAACGGCCTACAAGGATGATGCCATGAGAAAAACTCAAGAGCGGTTGTCCCCTTTTAAAAGTGGCAAAATGTCAATTAATGATCAACCTCGCTCTGGATGTCCTTCAACGGCCCGAAGCAACGAGAATGTCGAAAAATTTCACGAAATAATGCTAGAATTTTGACGACGGAATATTGAAGAAGTTGTGGAGAAATCTTTAGTGACTGGGAGTCCAGGAAGATTTCGGGATGAGAAGGAGGGCTGCAAAATTTGTTCCTCGACGGCAGACTGCAAGCCAAAAACAAAGTCGCTTGGAATCATGCTCTGTTTTGAAGGAAGAGTTACGAAATGGCCCAAACTTTGTTTCCATGGTCACAGCGGGTGACAAATCATGGATGCTATGAATACGATCCTGAAACTGAGCCACAATCAAGCCATTGGAAGACTCCAAATTTGTCTCGCCCCAAAAAAGCTCGTCAGGTAAGATCAAACATTAATAAAATGCTCATTTGTTTTTTCATACTGAGAGAAGACGTCCTGTCCTGGCAAGGAGCGGTGGCTGGTTCACAGGCTATTTACCTGGGAGATAATGTAATATTATTGTGTTCATTTTACTTATTGAATCAAGTATTTTATACGTTTATTCACTAAAGTCGTTTATATATGAGTAAAAGATAAAACCGTTACAATATACATATAAGTGGTGTTTCAAATATAAAAGGATCTTCTAAATAAACTAGCAACAAATAATGGTGTTTTACTGTTTCCTAGGCCATTGAACAACAACAAAATGAAAATAAATACTTTTGGATGACACCAAATAAGTATTTCTTCCAGTTGAACTGTTTAGATTAAAAATAAGATATACCCCATTATTTCGGTACAACACTCTTAATAAACACTTTTATGCTAGGATTACTCAAAATATGTATAATTGCGGTATTTTGTTTCGGCGCCATTAATTAATTAATTATTAGGTAATAAAGTAATAAATGATTTATATCATATCAACCAAAAAATGAACTAAAAGATCTGGGCATCCAAAAAATTTTTTTTTTTTTAAACTAATGTACAATAAGTAGCTAGAGAATAATAATACAAAGTCAATGAAGTCCTGTTCCGAACTTAAAAGATTACCCATTCCATTTGTTGCCTAAATTAATAAAAAAATACCCACCCCCAATAAAATGGTAAAGGTACATAACTCAACTACTTGGTAGTTAGTATTGTGCGTAAATAAATAACCCATATAAAAGAACACGATGTCATGATTAATAGTACTTATGACTTTAGTTATCGCTTATTACTAAAACGTGTTGATACATCAGAATTGACTTTGAAAAAAGAAACAAAAAAACAAGCCGTATTTCAAGTAATTCATTTCCCCTCGTTTAATAAATGAAATAATAAACCTGCGAAACAATATCTCGCCTATCATTCTTCACCCTTTCCGAGGAAAGAGATTCCACCACTTAAGACGTGAATTGTCCGAAGTCGTTCTTACTATGCTGATGTCATTTGAGCTGGAGGGGTTGAATCGGATGCCTTCAACTACATAACTGCTTTGGGAACACACTGGTGAATTGGTTGAAACCATGTGGCTGTTTATATGTAAGTACACATTATGCATGTGCGGGTACATTTGCATAACAGCGGAACATAATTCCAGACTAGTTTCTCTCCACTGATGACTCGTGAGTCATGAGGTCGCTGACCTTTTTACCGGAATCACTCTGCGCCAATCCGTTCATTCGAAGGGAAGAACTTCATCCTAGATCAAATTATAACATTTTTCCAGTTGAGCCAATGCTCGCCATATATTAAACATTAGAAAAAAATGGTATAAAAGCGAAATAAGTTAACTTTCTACATCGTGTGAGCAACAGTATCGAGTGTTAATGGAACGAAAACTCCGCATGATATTCCTAAATAGTAACTTTATTTGTCAAAACCACCACGATCACTCAAAGTCGACCTTTCAACAAATATATATAAAACAACAACAAAAATATTGACGAAAAACAATTAGTTCAGAATTGCCGAACGAGCGGCTTTTATTGTTGGCTAATTTTTAGAGTATCTTTGTAATCGTTTTTGTATTACCTGCTTTATAATGTACTTATTTTTCTGCCCCCCCCCTTTCATATCCCCTTGTTATAACAGATTATAAAATAGAATATAGATTCTGACAATTAAATCTATTTAAACTTGGTCATTATGTATAATGCAGTTTGTCTACATTTTATATAATTTTTAAAATATTAACAGTTTAAAATGCAATGTTCATTGAACATTTTCTGGTACTATAAAAAGGTGATGGGCCTCACCTTTTATGATGTACTTCTAACAATACAAAAACTCATAATCTGAATCGTGAACAGATTCTGATTCCTGTGCTGTATGTCACTTAAATGAAATATCCTAAAAGTCAAAGAAAATGGTAAATTAATTGATATTGGACCTACTTCACTGTGCCAATTTAACCTTAATTAATTATATTTTAATTGATACAATAATTTAATTAATTAATATTTATAATTTCGGTTCGTTCGACCTTCTATTTTCCATTCACTTGTACATAAAACAAATAAATAAATATAAAAATTGTTTACATCTCATGTTCTAAGGCTATTGCAAAACAGACACACATACATCCTGGGATGTTATGATTGCCCTATAAAATACATACCAAGTAAAGGTTGTAAGAAAAAAAATCGTCAAATTTAGAGAATGTTTAATTCAGAATGAGAGATAAATTGAATCTTAGGTTGTCATTGCATAAAATTGTGTATTATTTACGAGCGCATATGCTTTATTAAACACCATAAAAAAGTCACTTTTCTGCGAAAAGTTAATAAGTAAATAATGTATAATTTTGCGGCCATTTTAGTAAATATTTATTTTATAAAAACAGTACTTAAGGATATCAAATAATATATCATCTCTACTACAATTTTCGCAAGTCAGAATGAGCAATATTTGTTCACTTCAAAGGAGAGGAGAGGCAACCTTCAGTTTGACAAACAACACAGCTGTAGCAAGACAATAAACAACTAGGCAGCGTCAAATTGCGCAACAATATAAGCAAATGAGCTCTGTACAGAAATGCCTCGTTAATCGCCACTTCTACGCGATCCAAGAGACGTCACGGGCCATGCTAAGTAATCCATGGAATTACTCGACCACAACTGAGGATGTGACCGCTTTGTAAAACATGCAAATGTATTCTTTTGTCACGGGTGTGGCACGTATTCACCGTGCTCGTTGGCACGCGTGTCGACTGCGGATAATAGGACGGCGGGGGGGTTAAAAACAATGGTTAGGATTTAGGCAGCCCAGGAACGTGCAGTATGTCCTGCGGGGGTAAGGGCTTCGGAGTTAACAGGAATCCCTCGCTGTGTGGCCATAGTAAAATCATCAAGCAACTCGACTTGAATCATTCTTTTGGCTCAGCATATTATAATTTGGCACAAGGTATTATCTATTTGTACGTCCAATAATATTTAGTTAAAACTTAGGAAACCATAACAGCACGGACAGCCATCTGCAATCCCGCCCCCGTCTAATATTAATCCCTATACGACAAAATGACATCAATTAGGAGAGAAACATCTATCATTAAGAAGGGAAAATACACGGACAGTAATACATCTAAAGCTACCTTCAAAAAATACCAAACACTGACCAGAAATGAGCAACAGTGAAAGCAAAAAAAGAACAATATTGTCAAATGAAATTACAGCTGTTAAAGCGAAAAGCATAGATGACATGATCAGGATCTCAATATTTGATCAAATTTAACAAACTATATCTTCGTCATATGATGAAAACTTAGTGGATTCCAATTTTGATCTAACTCATTTTGTTTTTGGATTTGATAGGAATGCAACCGATTCCCATGTATATGATGATGAGTATGAGAAACCTTAAAACAAGGCTTGCAATATATTTTTGCTTCTTGTAATTTTTGGAAATTGGAGATGGTTGGCTCACTATAGTACGACTGTATTCTGTTTCCGAGCACTTTAACTATTAATGATGAACGTTAAATAATCAAAATATGGCTTAGGTAAAACCAAAAACAAGAAAAGACATCAATGACCCTTGAAGTGGACTTGTATTTAAAAAAAATAATTATAGAAACTACCCTAATTAACATCCATTCTGAATTCTGACTATAATAACAAAATTATGTTTCCATAGTAAAATAGCAAGCAAAATAATTAGTAGTAAGGCTTTTTCCTTAGATAAGGGAATAGTAGTTTATTGCGATATTATCCTAGCTTAAAAAGTCGATAAACACATATCATTCTCCATTTATTGTCATATATAATCAGACTTTGCAAAGTTCACCAAACTCTTTTTAAAGACAATACCACGTACCAATGAACTATTGAATTGTTCATTGGAACTAGAACAAACGAAACAGAGGTTAGCTATCGTTTTCCAAACAATTCCTGCTATTTCCAAAGCACAGGCGCTGCTCTGAAATACTAGAGAAAAACATTTACCTGGATCAACAAACCTGGGGTTGAGCTTTGTTTCCTTATTTGCACAAGGGAGTGTTTTCTACAAGTAAAGAATCGTCGTTCAACATTGGGTTTCCCATATCCCCTTGCTTGGTATTCTTTTGGTAATATTTTTCTTTGGGGCGCACATTCTTAAAAATTAAAGTACAACAAATCATTTATAAGAGAGAAAATTGAAAATGAATGAATTTGTTGATGTATAGTAAATACGTAAGGCTCGACTTATATTTATAGATAATTTTATACGTTTGCTTGTACTACGCGTGTAAAATGTACAATCTATCACCAATTTTAATAATCGTTTCCACAATAGCGCAGATTATACTGATTATATGTCGGTAAAAATACAGACGGGCAGTATAAAAAAAAGCAAAAACCATATTAAACGTGATAATAGTCCACCCTGTTTCAGATTTCAGTAATTTTTGTAGATTTTTTTTTATGGTTATGTTATTCCCAAAAAATGAAGTTTTGAAGGCCAGTTACCTTTCAAAAGTATAGCTTTCTACATTTGTTTATTATTATTTGCTGGAAAGGCGAACTTTAATAGCTGGTCTGGTTTAACAAATAAAATTGATTAATTTCAGTCAAAATAACTCAGTAGTTTACGGACAATTATTTTATGAACTAACGCGGAGTATCTACATCCAGGTCATCATTAGATATTGGTTCATCACTTCATAAACCATTTATTTAGTTTAAATATGTTTAAAAGAAAAATTGTTGATAAAAAAAAAAAACAAGGCCTATTCCATGAATCAACTATTATAGTCTAGATTTCAAAATGAAACTCCACTCCAATAATTACAGTAGGAACTAATCCAAGACACCATTGGCTGTTGAATATTATTGTTTAGGATTAATATTAAAGGTTGATCTTACGGTGCACTGGTTAGGAAAATGATCCGTAATAGTTCAATTCCTATATCTGTGTTTATTTAATTTCCGATAGAACATAAACAATAGAAAACAAATGAGGCATGGATGACTAATTAACAGATAGTACATCTGTGTCACTCTGGTCATTACATAACCTTTCTAGGAAAGGATACAATAGAAAAATAAACTTAGTACTAGGATCTAGACCAGTAAGTATAACAATGATGCACCAATACATAAAATCAGTTTTGGATAAGAAAAATGAAAATGTGTAAGATTACAAAAATATGCGTGTATAAATAGTTTTTTTTTTTTTTTTCATATCGCCTTGTTATCATAACATTAAGAAATTCAATATAGATTCTACAAATAAATCTATTTACCATAAGTCATTATATTTCCTGTAGCTTGGCTACATTTTATACAATTTCTAATTATTTTACATTGTGATTTGTTCTTGTACAAAAGTATAATGTTGTACATCATTATAGTGTTAAACACTGGGTTTGTGAGGTGCTTTAACTAGTTAAAAAACTTGAGTTGAGTTAGAAAATATTCATAACTTATACACCCTGTACACCTCTGACATTCCTGCGAACCTTTTGACTTCCATTGTAAATTTGAACTGATGACATTCCGTCTATTTCTAATCCGTTAACCACATCAAACAACCTCATAACTCCTAAAAATGAAGGAATATTTGAAGAAGGCATGTGACATTCACTCTCACGTTCGTTCCTGTTCAACTGTCACATTCAATTCGATAGCCAGGCTTTCATCGGGATAAAAGAACCCTCATGAAAGACTTAAGAGATAAGCTATGCGCAACTATACAGACTACTTAATAGTAAATATAATCTCAGCCTTGAAAACAAAAACTGCACGTGTACTAACTTACTAAAACAGATATGGGCATACGGACGAGAACAGCTGTGGGGTAGAGCTAAATCTCCGAACGTCGACCGAATTCAAACATTCCTAAGTCTTCAGAACTCTAGTCCTAGCTTCCTTCTAAATCCCTTCAAAATGATCTCCATGTACAAGCAGTCCTTGACCTTGTATCCTCAAGATTTACTAAATTATTTAAAAACTTAACCGTACTCAACTTCAACCCTTCATCCTTTTCAGTGGAGGCCTCGTGATCTATTGTAAGTATGTGACGGGTTTCTGGCAAGGGGCACCATCCACACTCATGCCGTGAGCGTCTGGGGCACTCTGGTTTTCGCCACATAGCGAAACGGTTTAAGAGTGAGGCGATTAGGCTTCCCCGCCCCCCCCCGACTTTTTCACCTGTTCACGGGGGGAATCCTCGGTGGGATGTGAGCTCGGCAGAATATCTATGTAGAATGATGGTATGGGTGTGAACTGACCAATTGAGTGAGTGGAATTGTGTATAAGGTATGAATAAGGTCTTAACACAATTATTTATGTTGGAAAAGGAAATTGTAATTTCACAAATTAATAACTTGAAAAAACTTTTTAGAAGGATGGTTCAAACTTAGGAACCGATTTTAATTAAACCTGAGACAGTTTTTTTGTCGGAATCCCGCATGGATTCGTCTATGGAATTTATATACAAATTGCTCTTTTATTACAAAAATTCTATTTAGGCTCTTTTTTTATTTAGAGTAAGTTGCTGATTTCTAAATGAAATCGAATGTTTTGGTTAAGATTACCTGAAGAAATTATTAGAATAAAATAGAAATGATAGTAAGGAAATAGTGAGCAAAACAGCGAGATGTTAGTAAAACTGTAATATCAAATAAACAGTACCTGAATGAATAAGTATTTGAAAGTATGTATTTGAACCCAGGCCCTTCTGATCGCGAAAAGGTTACTTTAGTAACCAATTCAGCCAACAGAAATTATTCTCTGTCAGAAAATAAACAATGAACTATACCAGATGCCTGAACACCTGGCCCAACGCAATGCAGAAAATAAGATAACATTCAAATTTTAATAAGACGACAAAGGATTGTAAATTCAACCCAGAAATAAGACCTGCTGAGTGGGATACAACCAGTTTGTTGGGCGGCAGGTGGTGCACCACCTGCTGCACTGATTCACCGATGGAAAGGCTGCTGAGGATTGGTGTTACCTTTCAGTGTTGCCCCAGTCGCTAAGTTATTGAACTTTTATTGTGTGCGAAACAAATACGTATAATGAATTTATTTTCATTTATTAACTGGAGATAGAAATATAGCCCCTATATTTCAGGGGTATTCCTGCATACATAATATTTCAATCTTTCGGATCCAAAACCATTAGAAACTCATTCATATTCAGAATACATCAAATATATACAGTAAACATAAATAAATACAAATATCTTCTCCGACCATTCCGAAGAGGTTCTACACAAAGCTAATAATAGCCATTTTTTTTTTCTCGAAAGTATAAATCGTTGTAGTGTCAGGTTTGGGTTGGAGGTTGAGTCCATTAGCGTGCGACCAGAACACAGTTTTGTACTAACCCACGTGTTTCCACATTCCAATAACATTTCTTAAAAGGAGTAAATGCGTGGTAGAAACACGTCTTCGATGTGGGCCGTCGACCATTTGGGGAAATTAATCGCAGCCTTTCCTATCAGGTAGTATGGTCAGAAGTGCTATTTCGGAAATGCTAGTCATAGTTATTAGAGATGATGAGGAAGCAGCCAAACATCTCCGAATGTATAATGGAGCGAATCCAAAAAAAAAGGATTAACAGTAAAGATTTTTAATAGACATTCATTTTCAGACATAAAGGTTAAAACAAACGACGCACATATACTATGTGTCTAAAAATAGAGAAGAGAACGTTACCTAATATAGTTGAACTTGTCGCAGATGCATTAGCACTTGAACAAACAAAATTTCAATGAATTGGTTCCTGTTGGATCCTACAAGCGTTGAGCGCTTCACCTCCACTGCACAGTTCTGTTGCACAATACCTGACTATTAAGAACATAATGCTGATTGCATCATGCACCTGTCACGGTTTTTATGTTCCAATAACATGACTAACCACTAGTCTTGGATGAACTTCAAAAAATTAAAATTTGAGTTTTCATCACTTCGCTCCAATGTACCACCCACGTAAGCAAACAAAGAGTAATTTTCAACGCGATGTTTCATTATCCCATTATTTATTATTTTTAATTTTAACCACCAGTACATATGTCAGTTATATACAACTGAAGTCATAACTTTATAACGAATCAATTACATTCAAAGATTGTGACTATTTTATCAACCATTAAATGTGGGGGAGATGACGTAAATACGCCAAAAAATTATAGGAAAGGATTCAAGTTAGTAAAGGTCACCGTTTTATACTGTGCTTTACAGTCACCGAAACTGTGAATCACAAAATCAAGTGAATAATAACGTTATCAACAATGTTGGCCTTCTGTCACAACTTCAACAGGGAGAATATATTTTGAACAGATAGGCATCTACCCTTTCCGTTGGTCAGAATTCATTCTTTTATTTTATTTTTTTCTAAAAACGAATAAAATTTAAGCAGCTACAAGACACGTAGAGATTATTTGTTGAGATTAACCAATATTAATGCTACCATGTTAGATGCTTACTTACTTCCATGGCACATTGTCGATAATATGATGTCCTTCCTGATGAAGTTTTTAACTCACAATCATGGCTTTATCAATGTTCTATCTGAGTATAAAAATGGACAGGTATCTCCATTTATCTACCTATTTTAGCAACAAAATAAAAACTTCGTCTCAAACTGATGGCACATAAATGTGTCCTCCGGCCAGCTCTGCAGTACGTTGCCCCACTATATACTCACTTAACTGTCAATACAGCTAAAATTCTCCAGCAATTTCAGAACGGTATCATGAGAAAAGTGCTCAGACACACTTCTCTTGAGAGGTTAAAGAACGCCGATCTGCACCCGTTGCTTGGTGTGACATCGGTGGGTGAGTTAACCGGAGACACATCAAGTTTTTTAACGCGTTGCCGCAACTAACAAACCCAGTGTTTAACGCTATGACACCACCATCCTTTCCGCATCGGTGGCAACAGAAAATTAGGTTAAGATTTTGTTGGTTAGATGTAAGTTAGTTTTAGTTTTATGATTTATAAGGTGAGCCCCGTCACATTTTAAAACTTTGCATAGACAATGATGTACATTATACTCTTCGCAAACAACAATAACAATCGCAAATCACAGTGTGGAATTGTTAGAAACTGTATAAAATGTAGCCAAGCTACAGGACATATAATATTGATCTATTGTAAATAGATTCATTTGCATAGTCATATTGAATTCCATAATTTTTAATAGCAAGGGGTTATAAACAAAAAAATTAGTACGAAACAATTCAAATTTTTTAAAATGCCACTAAGAAAAATCATGTCATATATATCGGGCCAAACAAAATGATTCCTAACAATCCTTCTACCGGCAGTCAGCAGCATATATTTATTCTAAACTTACACCTGTTTGTTTTCGGTATAGCTTTATTCGACGCATCCCATAGCCGAAACCACAATAGCAACCTCAGGTCGGCTAGACTGGAGGATAAAGACATAATGGCCTTGTACAAGCCTCAGCCACGGTCTAATAGCCTATTGTATAAGTACGTACTTAAGAAAACGAACCAGTAGTTGAAAACCACAAAGTACTTCGTCTGTCAATAATAGGAGTAGTGAAAATTTTATATAGTTGTGCTTGAATGCGCCTGAAAGTATTGTGAAAAATATCAAATGGACACATTTTCAACCTTAAGTGTTTCCTACGTCACTAGAACACAATATACCCTAACTGGTGCAGCTGTCGAAACGTGGTACTCACCACATCACCTCTAGTTAACTATCTAAAACTAATATATTTCCTTCAAGCACTCAACATCTGGTCTTCCGTAGCCTGTAATTGCCAGGCTGGCATCGAAAATTTTTTCGAAACAAAAATATTACTCTCTCCTGTTTTTACCGAAAAACCCTGTTCTCCTAATTGCACTTTTTTTTATTTCACTACAAGCGGGTAACCGTATAATTTATACCATAATATAAATTAAAAAACATTTATCACATTCGGACGAAATTAAATAATCAACCGGGGCACTTGCAACAACGCGTCATGTCATTCGTAACCCAAATCCAACCACAAACCAAGGTCTCTCTACTCAGCAGTCTTGTCTAAATTTATGGCATTCTAAATGAATCGTAGGGTGGATTATTGAATAAGGTAAGGACTCCTTCACAAGTGTTGTCCGTTTAAAATTTAAACAAGTCGGTTCACATCGAATGAAGTAGTAATTTGTCATTCATTAAGTGTTCGGTAAATTTGCAGTGGATACTCAATATTTTCCGCATTAAGTTAAAATCCTTTTTAGTATTTTTATTAGGGTAAACCCCCTTGCATTAATCCTAAAATTTATTAGACATCAAAGAGGAAATTATTAAAAGGCTTTTGCCGGTATCGTTGAACAGTAACCATTTACTGTTTACGAAACGGGTGATAAACAGTTATTTTACACAGGTAAGAATTTGAACAATCGGATCCAGAGAATTGAACAGGCTAACTGCAACAGAAAATCAAGGTTGGAAAGATAAAGAATGAATCATATATTCTTGATGGAAGATAACTATTACGAATGGGGGTGAAAATTAATTGACCCAAACTATCCTAGGAAAAATCTCAAAGAAAGACGAAGGAAAAATTATCATGATTGGCCAAGGAAACAACCTGTTGCGATATCGTAAATGACATTGTGCCAGTTGGCATCAAGAGACGTTTGTCACATTTCATTGTTAGTCCAACACAGTGGTTACAATTCAAATGTACTCCAAATTAACAATAGCTTTTGTTTATGAATTGTGAATAAGAAAAAGATTTGAAAATTTAAATTCAGAAAATTGCTCTGTAGATGTTAGTAACTGGAATTGTGGCGAGCCATTGGATCCAATGGCGATCCTTCTCTCTCCTCTCCCTTGGGCCTGGAAGGAAAGAATTCTTGAACACCAACTGAGAATTTCTCTAAATGCTTGAATTGCCCCGTAAGAAAATGAGCTGTCCTGCAAATTTATTGGGAGGCTTAGAGAGCAGAGCATCCCCTTATGTTCAAAAAATGTCAGTAAAATCACTGAGATTTCATAATCGTTAGTCACGTTGAAAGTTAAAATGGTACTGAAGGGTCAGGAGAGAATCAAGCTTTCAAAACATTTTCAAAGTTTAATCCCATGGATTATTGATTATTTTTATTATTTTCAGTTCGATGTTTTACTATATATTAATCTGTTAGGAGGGAGAGATTCCCACTGCAACATAAAATCACCAAAACAGTTACCAATAGTAAAGAAAACACCAAATGGGAAGCAAAATTGACATTTTCAAAGTAAAGCTGGTTATAGAAATGAAAGGCAAGCGACATAAAATATTCATTATGGTTCAGCTGACTCCAACGACCTGACTGTGCAGTTTCTTCATCTTCTCGGTTTATTTCACCGAGTCCTTTCAAGGCCGCGTGAGAGCGAAGAACGAGTAAAAACAAGATGAGGCGGCACATCACATTACAAGAGAACAGAATAATAAGCACAACGAAGGAATATAACAAACAATAACTATACCTGCAGTATAATATATGCTACTATAATATGGTTACTATATTTACTAATAAATACTTATGGAGTATAAGTTAACTTTTTTCAGATTAGTAATCATCATCATTAAGCGATAAAGTGAAGTCAGACAAATAGAATTTTGTTGGGATGAATTTATCATTTGTATTGTATTATAAAGGGATATTTCCGTTGCAACTAGGAATGTGTAAATAATTCTGACTGGTGAACTTTACTTGTATTTATGATTTTCGTTTTTATGGTTAAAATATGTTCTGTTTTAAATACTTAGTATTGCATTCAACTTATTAATCGTGGATTTCAAATTTTACTTGAAGTACATACATGCTATAAAAATTCTTTCTAATAAATTGTCGTTTTAATAGCTTTATTTTTTCAGTATTTATATTTTTGTTTGTTGCATGTATGTGATTTAAGTTATTTGCAGTTCCTTGGACAGTAAAGCTTGTATATAATATCGTAAACATGAACCTGAACCAACCCTAGGTTGTAGGACAAATTATTGAAACGTTTTGGTTAAACCAAGATAGAGTGAGAGAGAGAGAGATACAAACGGCTGTGAAGATAAATCGGAAGCTTAAACGATTTGCAACCATTTTTACGGTATTAGGCATTTGGTATTGATCAGAGAGCTTATGCAAATACGATCAAGCTTTGAGAGGATCTAAATGTATCCGTGCGCACACAATGTGTGTGTGTGTTCAGTGACTGGGACCTCCCGTGAATTCTTCCCAGTATAATACATTTCATTTATACTGTAAGGCCCCTGTGTTGGAACGTTATCTCTTCAACTGGAACGTTCTGCACACCCAGACCCCCCGGAATAGATAAATAATATTTCGGCATTCATGGCCGATTATTTTCCTTAGGTACAAGATCCTGCCGACCTCATGACATCAGGCCGACAATGCCTTCTTTGAATGAAATAAAAATAAAATTATACATAATTTAAAAAATAACTACCGACTCGTCCTACGAAGGAGACGCAGAAGAACATTATAATTCAGCCTTCAAATGATACAAAAAAAAATTGAATGTGTGTATTTAAAGCATAAATTAAAACACAGTGACACCTTTATAAGAGCACAGAACAGTAATACTAACCTAACGGCTAAGTAAGCTAAATTATTCAGCTATGTTTGAGTGGTAGAGCCTCTAACATCACGTATCCAAGGCGACATTTGACAGTTGTCATGGAGCAGATTAATGATAAGCCCTGAGTGATAAATGGGTTACTTACACTACGAAGCAATTGAAATAGCTGCGACTTATAATGAGGCAGACATATCGGATTAACCGACTTGAATAACGTGAAATGATTGTTTTTTAATAGTATTTCGGTACGGAATAAAACCTTGTTAGCGATGAATTTCAGTAATGACAGATGTCAGCCAGGAATTAACAATATGTTTGGCGTATTCGCAAAACCCAGCTTACCTCGATGATCATTCTGCAGACACAAAAATAGTAATTTGTATGTCGTACTCTTAACTCGAGAAGATGAAAACATTTTTTACCTATGTCAAGTATTTTTCAGTTAGCAACATCAAACGAGACTCCACGTGAAATTTCATGTCTCTAGTTCAAACAAGTGACTTAAAAGGACTGAAACGAGAATTCGGGTGAAAAAACATGAGTTTCTTGTTTTGAAAAACGAACAAAAGACGAAAAAATGTTGAAACGGGACCTGATCATTAACCTGTTCGCAAGTGGAACTGTCATTCGGAGAAGGACCAATCAATAGTCGATACTACTATCGATGTATCGTTAGTTCCTATCAATCAATGTCATTTAAATTATCGATGTTTCTTTCGCACAGGTTTAATTCCTAGGACTGTTGACAGAAGCCTTTTCACGTAGGTAATACATTATTATAATTGAACCGTAATGAAATGAGTCATTAACAATTGAGTACTTAATGGTTTGTTTAATTTGGGATTACTGCAGTCTATCAATAATGTGTATTTTTTTTTCATTAAGCCATCCAAAATGTTTTCTGAATGTGTTTTCAACATTTAAAAATAAAATAAAATTCATGAATGTTTTTAAATTAAATTTCACAATATTTTGCTTTAATTGATCGTTTTCACCTTATAAAAAAATACCGACAAATAATTATTAATTATTAAATAATTTATAATAGCAATAATAAAATTAGTAATATCTTCTGATACCTGTCATATTTTTCTACCTATCCCTAATTCCCTGGTTAAATAATGGTTTCCTTTCTAAAATGGGAATTATAATCTATCAATACTATCGACTTCTATGGACTATCGATAGTACCCAACTATCGATTAGCGGTTCTCTCTACTCCGAAGATTGTGTAAGAGCGAGATAAGACGGTTGGCACATTCGGCAAGGATTGAGACTGAGGTGTCAGCCAACTGGTACAGCTAGCAGTGATTGAATACACATAGAGTGGGCATAAGCACTCATGACTGTTTCATAACCAGGGCTAATGTTAGTCTTAGGTACACATTTTTCCTTTATAAACATGTATCTTAATGCATACTACACGTAATCGCGATTTCGATAATCCGAGGACTACCGAAAACGCCAGATAAACAGATTACCAGATGAAAGTAAAAAAAAAAGGTCACGTTTTTGTGGGCGCACTTACTACTCTTAATTCTGTTTTACGGAGGTGGTTTATGAAAATAAAATTAATCCATACTTCGACACCTCATGAAAAGGTAGAGCAGATTAAATTAAAAACAAATCATGACATTTACAAATACAATATAAATGAACGATAGTAATAATAAGCATGGGTCTGGACGATGGCCAAGCTTTTGAAGGGGAGGGGGTTAAAACATGTAGGATATTAGAAGGGAGAGAAGTCAAGAGAGTAGTGGATTGGGAAAATAAAACACAGTCAATTGCTGCTGTTGTATGGGAAGAAGTACAAAAGGTCTAGAAGGAAAGACAATTTGTTCTGAGCCTAGGCTGAAATGTAATGACAGTTTTAATGGCTTTAAGTAATTATAGTCTAGGGCGTGTGTGCTAAAGGATTACAGCCCACTAAAGTCCCAACACTTAACCCACAACCAGCACACACGTACTATTAATGATCAGGTCGACGAGGTTGATGATGCGAACCCTACCCAATATTAATGAATTCATTTTTATTACCGAGTCTTTGATTAATTCGTAATCCTTAATCACGTCAATGGAGCTAAGAATAAGTTTTAAGTCTTAGAGCCGTCAGAGGGAACATTCAAGAAAATTCCGAACTAATTTATAAGGCCTCGTCTCGAGGTCTCAAAGATAAATAACCGTAAAGGTCTTTATTGAATCTGATGCTTTTATTAAAAGGGATTTCATAACTTTCCGACAGAACGTTGAATTCCATACTTATTTGTCGAATCTCTATTCGACCATCGCCAATACATACAGACAAATGGTTGAAATAAAAAGGTTTTTGGTTTCGGAAAAAACAACAATCATAAAGAAAATTAATGTGTTAGTGCTATTCGTGATATTATAAATTTAAGAAATAATAACTTGTTGTCTCTCTTTTATTTATTATTTTTTTACAGGGTTCTTGCAGAAAAAATAGGCGCAGTGGGGTCTTGCATTATCGTGTTGCAGAATAACGCCTTTTTTATTGACAATCGCTGGGCAATTTTCAATTAAAGATTGATTTACTCGATCCAATTGTTCACTTTAAAGATCTGCATTCACAGTTTTTCCAGGTATCAGCAATGAACGACCCCGCGAATACTCCACTAAACAGCGCACAAAAGTGCCTTTTTGAAGTGTAAACCTGGCTTAGCTATACTTCGTGCCGATTCAAGCAGAGAGAGATTTTTGGATTTTCATAGAGGACCCATTTTTCATCTCCAGCCTCACCCACCATACTCGCCCGATATTGGGGCATCGGATTTCAATTAATTCCGATCGCTAAAAATTTGAAAATTAGAATGATATCCAAAATGTCATCTCCAGATATTTTGCACAAAAAACCAATTGATTTTTATCGATTCGGCATTGAAAATGTGCACATTAGATTCTCCAATAGTTAATGAGTAATAGCACTACCCATGTAACAATCTTCGCTTTATTGAATCGAACCGTAATACAGGCGTCACCTTGTTAGCTCACTTTTTTTGGCGCCTTCACTTGAGCAGCCTTGAGTGGCAAGACAATGCTATCGCAATGAGTAAATACAACAATCCTCATTGTTTGCTCAAGTTATTCTAACTGAAAATGGAAATGATTTCTTTAAAAAAACAGGGTTGTATAATATTGGATCGGCATGCAAAAGTAGGAATACATAATAACAAAACAATAAAGTTAGATCTGAATTGAATTTTCGGAAATATATTTAAACGAATTAAGGAATATAATGATATTAGAGGGCAATATAAAGAGATCGGACCGGAGTCAAAATTGGTATGGTCCAGAAAAATAGTTATATGTTCGACCCAAAAATTACACCACTTCGTTTTATCAAAAAATAAACTTAATTCCTAATTACTAAAATATTGATATAAAAACAAATTAAAAATTTTAAATTATTTTTGCATTTAATGTGTTTTAAACTATTTTAAGAAATAATACAGTTCTTGCCGTGTTGAACATTCATTTTCATTCTTCCCATTATTGTATTTTATCCAAAAGCTAATCGGGATATTTCGAGGTGTCGTGGAATATACTAGTTTGAGATTGATGTAATTACTTATTAATAGTAATTACTATCGTAGAGCATAGAAACAGTCTAAAGACGAGTAGAGAGCGGTAAATGAAAGTAGAGAGCCTCTCACTTCTAGCTCGGCAATGACTGATTCGGGATAAGACGGTCATGGGTTCGAGCACCAAGGCGGGGAGACGATTCATTTTCAATCGACGCTACGTGAATTATTGAACAAGGAAGATTTCCCTTCTGTGCCCTACAATAGAATACATGAGGGAGCAGAACACTAAATAAACGAAAAGCTTCTTGAATTATTGATACTCTCAAGATAAAATATTCAAAAAGAATGTATTATACCGAAATTTTCCTGCCTATCGTCTTCGACTATTAAAATATTAAAACGTAGGTGGCATTAAAATGAATACTGCAAGGGGTGGAAGTATGAAATGCCACTTTCCCCATACGAGCAAAACTGATTATAAAGTTTAAAACCTCCGCCAAGTATGGGCGATTTTCCAAAACGTCTTTTAACCCCATTTTGAATAGTCCATGACACACAACTACATTAACTCAAAACAAACCATAAAAGTGAAATGAAATTTCGCGTTTTTTTTTGCTTCAAAGGTTTGACAATGTTTTGATATGGACCTGCTGGAAAAATAATTGGTAACCACTGATCTACAGCAATGCAGTATTTTTATTTTTTCGCCTATTATGATCTTTGTGAGTACTCCATTCAAGCGTTCAAGCAAGGGAGTTGACATTTTTGAATTTGATGTGAAAACTGTAGCCGTATTAAAAAAAACATAACTAGCAATATAGGTATGTTACATACAGGGCATTATAGTGCATATATATATATATATCCTTTTGTATTAAGAAGTGTATCAAACAAAGCAAATGCCTCGACTAAAAATATTAACAATAATCTTTTACTGCCATTAACATCGTGTGCGCAACATCAACTCAACCATTTTTTTTTTCTTTGCAGGGTAGTTCCATTCCATGCTTTTATAACAATAAAAATAAAATCAGCTCCTTTAAAGGGTCATCGATAAATTACTTGGTAATTAAACAATAAATATTTTCTTGTTAAAGTTGTAATTAAAGGTCGACAAGGTTGTAAGGAATTGTTAATTAATGACATATAACATAAGTTGGGACATATAATTACTAATTGTCGTTAAAGCTGCCGTCACAGCAGCAACAAAATGACAACCATGTGGATTTAGGAGGTCTCTGAGCTGTTTGTAAATACTAAATGAAGGATGAAAACTGTAAATATAGTATGATAGAATATTTATCACAATTACTTATTGCCCAATAAGGCAGATAATAATTTTATCACAATAAAAAAGTTTCTGTATAATTGTGTGATGCATCACACTCGAATTGAATGCCGTGTGAATAAAGCAGAAAGGTGCATTAAGAAAAAATAAAATGAAAATTGATGTTATCCAAACAATTAAGAAAAGCTTATAGTTTTCTTGATTTCGACTCGTTCATAGTTACCTGGAACTTTTGTTGTAAAAAATAGTTTGGGAAATTATGTTCTTAATTCGGTCATTACTATTATTAGAAAATGAAATGAACGAGAATGTCTGTCTGCAAAAGAGTGTTTTTTTTGGTCCTACTGTTTAATAGGTCAAGTATTCTACTGTTTTCAGGTTCCTTCAAGCTTCAGTTAGCTCAAGGGTAAAAGTCTGGAGTTTCCTTTACTTTTGCGGTCCGCCAAACAGGCTGATGAATCACCCCGATCCGTCCTTGACTGACCATAGTTGACGAAAATCTAGGGAAGGAAAAATATAAAAAAATAGATTCGTCTCTCGCTGAAGGTAAAATATAGCAAACCTAATCGATAGTATCATAAGAAGGGCGATTTCTCAGTACAGTTTCAATTGCTCGATGAAAGAACCAAACTGAGAGACTTGAATTAAATCTTTAATAGAAACGAATCTGATTCCTGGCACCCTGAAGTATCGGTACAAGGCAGTAATGGGTCCTCTCAGCTAATTAAGGGAAATTGCTTAAATAACACAATGACTGGTCTTGAGCTTGATATCAAATTATCTCGGTAGGGCTCGTCTCTTATAGGGAGGCCGTGCCGGGATTTTAAAATAATTTATGAAGTATGCATAAACAAAAAATTGCTGTTTTTTCATTTCCTTTTGACTGTCCTTTATTTAACCTTCAGTTATGATTGCTTGTAAAAAGGTTATTATGACTCCTTGTAAAAAAAAAAAAAAAATCAATACCGTTTAATCATAAGAGGTTATAAAAACAAGTAAGAATCGGAAGATCATAGAATCTGATGCTTCTATTAAAACCGATTTCATAACTTTCCTACAGAACGTTATAGTTACAGAAAAAACTCTAGATCGCACATATCAGTTTTGTTTTTTTTGTCCAAGATAAAGCTTCGAACTTCATCGTAGTATTGTCACAGACATCCTGAAGTCAAGGACATCTTTAAACCGTTAGATAAACCACGATACTGTGGTCTATTCATTCATACATATAATGGTCTTACATCTGGTGGTCTTACATGTATTTTCCAGCAACTACCTAATGTGAACAATTTTTCTCAGATAAATCGCTTCAATTGCCAGTATACGAGGGTGGTCTGAAATGTTTCCGACCTAACAAAGCTTTTATTTCACTAGCTTTTATTTATTTTACTATCATCTTCATGTTGAGGTCGGAAACTTTTCAGACCACCTGTGTAACTCAGACTGTATCTTTAGAAATCACTAAAAAGTCTGGAATATATATGCAACTTATTTCAAAGAATCAAAACATAAAAGCTATTATAGATCCTATTGAAAAATTCGGAATTTTCATTAAATATATATAAGCCAATTTGAGAGGAATAAAAAATTTTTTTCTCAATAATAGATGGAACAGTAACTTCAATCACCCAATACAAATAAGGCTACATAATGAAGTAGTCTGATCAGGATCGCTGGTAGCTAATGATTTGTGGAGACATTTATTATATTTTAGTATTACAGTTTGAGTTAAATATCAGCTAATCAATGATTAAATTGCCATTAATTGACAAAGTCAACTTTTATTTAAATCAATTTGGCATGTGGAAAAGCGCTCGTATGATTAAAGATACGTATTCCATGTAAAGTTATAAAATGTCACATATATGTCATATATTAATCATTCAGAAATTACATAGAACCGCTGTATTCAATCGGACATAACGGTGTGATGGAGTCGAGATTGATTCATATTCAAATACTCTAAGCTGGCTGATCAAAGAGGGAGTTTTTTTTTATTTTGTTTATGTAAAAAAAAAAAAGTCCGGAGCTGGCTTTTAATTTAAAAAGTCCACGAACCTGACAGATTTTTCCGAATGATTTTTCATATTATAACTACTTTGTCAATGACACACACTTTCAATTTTGGGAGAGTTATTTCTTGATTTTGAAGTCAGCTCTCTTTTCTGTAAGCACGAAGTCAATGAAAGCATATGTATCATATCCATATGAAAACAGAATAAGAGTGTAAGTGCATGCTAACGATAATATACACCGTTGAATAATGGTTTTTAAATACGAAAATGAAACCCAGGTATATTTGTATCATGGTAAACGGTAAGAAATATTATCCTGCGATAAAAACACAATTTACAATCATGATAACATATTCGTATCTACGTTTCGCGTAGTCTTCATAAATGATAACGTTCGCAGAAAAAATTCCGATGGGAGAGTAAACTTATAAAGAGCATATGAAAGATTCAGGCGCTCAAAAGATCAATTTTAAATTAATTCCGAGTATTTTTATATTACTGTTGTTTTTAGTCACTTTATCGACTCGATATTAGAAAAATATTTGAATGCATATTTATGAAATATAAGCGGAATCCTTCAAATTTCCTTTACTATACGTCTTTCATTTCGTTTATAAATATTTAAAAATAAAATAAAATTTAGTTCATAATTGATATAGGCAAATTTTAGTCAGTGAAATATTAAAAAATAATTGTTTAAACATTGAAACAATTCAAGACTGCCAGTCCACGGAACAACTAATAATAACAAAGATAAGTTATTAGTTTGATTTGCTTATAAACCATAACAAGAACTTAAAATCAGGTGTATTGTTGGCAGAGTGGGTACGTGAATTAATATTTATTTACACTGCAGAAGTGTACGTGAGTAAAACCTTATTCTACAATTTTATTTTACATGTTATATGTGAGACTTCCCGGAAGACAAATAAATAAATATTATTTTATTATATACTTTAGATACATACAGATAATGTTGGACGATGAAAAGGATTAGCAAAAGTAGCATGAAAAGCTGGGAAAGGTTGGGTAAGTTCAAAATACCTGTCAAGCCCGAATCTTATATACATTATGTCTGTATAATCTAAAATAACAATTTTAAAAACGATTCTTTTTATCTTAAACTTTATATATTTTTGTCAATTATTAGAAATGGGCTGATTATGTGTTGGTAGTTTAAGCATAGTAATTAAAGTAATAAAAATAAATTTAAACGGTTACTAAGTCGGGCAAAATATATTTATGGGAATAATTAAGCTGTTGAAAGGGTCATTTAATTTCAGGCACTAAGATGGTTTTAAAAATTAAATATTTATTGTTAGAAATATAGAATAGTCCTCTAGCTTTTTTCGCGTTCTAATACTATTCAAAAAATATGAATTACTTCTTAATTCATGTTTTAAAAAAAATATAGTCGGTGATAATGTGACATACATTTTTTTTTTTGACAGTGTTCCCTCGATCGAGTACTTTACATACACAAAATGCTGTTACTGTATAGGCTTTGCATCACTAAGCAAGCTGCAACACTGGGTAAAATTGAGTAAGCTTAAAGTATTTCAAGCGAGTTGCAGAGTGCAGGACGAACAGAATCGCAGTGTTCCAAGGACGCGCGATTGGATAGTTGGAAGCGTCTCGGATGGATTGTTGCCCACAGATGGCCCATGGACACGAATGAGAGATGACAGCAGAAGAAGACTATTGGGTAAGAGGCGGGAAGAGGAAGGCTGCCACACCTTCCCGCAGCCAAGGACGTGCTCTTTGATGAGGTTTTTCTGAGATGTCCCGCGGCTTGGTGGGTGGTCCCGAAGGAGGACTAGGAGAAGGAGGAGGTGGAGGAAGGATTGAGGAGGTACATTACCTGTGCAGACGATAACCTCGACGAAGACCACTGGTGCTGGAGGACACGACAGAAGAGAGAGAGAGAACACAAACACAGAACAACCTCTACAGAGGAGGCTACAAGACACAATGGCGGCTACCTGTGGAATCCACCCCCTCCCCCCGTAGCCGGCGGTGACGTCGCAACAAGTGGTCTGGTGGGGGGCGCCTCCTGCCTTTGGTTTCCTCCACGACTCTTCTGGTTGTTGCTCAGTCGGTCTAAATAACCATAGCTAACATTTTTTGATAAATAATGACTAGTAAAATTAGATAACCCGGATTCGGACACCGACTGCGCCACTGGACAGACAGACAGGTTTATTTATATTTATAATATATGCAAATTCTATTGTAACAGTACTGAGAATATAGGGGGGAAAAAGTAGGACGGATATTTTGAAATGTGAATTATTTTGCAAGTTGTCTCGGCCAAATTAAAAAAAATGGATGTTTTCTATACCCTCCCATGTGTGCCCACCGGAAATGTGAAAACATCTTTAAATTTTCAAAGCTTTTCTACGGTTTCAATCATCTCTTCTTACCAATACTTCGTAGAGATAAGATATTCTGTATAAAACTTATAAAAGATAGATTTTTCCAAAAATTTGGCTAGGTTGATCAGGTTAATACAATGTTAAGGAAAATGTTTAAAAACATCAATTTTTATTGATACAAACAATTCACTGAAAACGATTCACCGAAAACAATTCAGTTCTCCTTTTATTTGAGATTTCCTTTTAATATTACTTCATAGAGAAGAAATTATTGGTAAAAACTTGTAAAGGATCAAATTTACTACAGAATTTATACAATAATCTATTTTCAAATTATGATTAGTGTTAGGGAGCTATGCTGAGACTTCTTGCGTAATCACCCATAATATCTCTCAGCAAACATTTGTATTATTTTCTTTGCAAGCAAGTAAAATAAAATTACTGAGAAAACTGTAGGTAGTAAAATCAGCTAACAACTTAAAACATCAAAGGAAATTTATAATTGTATAAAATAAAGATAAATGATGTAAATTAAAGAGATAGTGGTGATGATCATGCGAATTAGTGGAGCACATTAAACTGTCTAATATACTAAGTGTAATAATCCAAAATTAAACAAATTTGCTTCGATTGCTGGTGATCTTTGTTGATGATCCCGATGGTTCAGATTTATTGTTCCGTTCGATAATAGGAAGAAATGTCCCCCACAGCTTCGTCCAGTAAATTGTCGAGTTCTGACAAATCACAAGCCTCGTATCCCTTTTTTGGATCTCAGGTTGTTTTAACAGGGCAAGTGACTCACATACTCTTCATCCTCATTCATGATTTTTCTGGATACCCAACCATGTCTGGATTTGGTGATAATTTAAGCCAGAACAGTTTTCCTTTACTGTGTTTGCTGAGAGTCATTAAATAGCTCCTTACCCTCTAGCTCCTACCCTAATCATAACAGGAAAACGAAATTTGCAGCATATTTCATCCTTTACAAGTTTCATCAAAACCCTTTTTATCAACAAGTAAAAAGAAAAGTCTGGAGCTTGAAAAGCTCAACATAATACCTTTCCTGATGGTCCTAGAAAAAACTTTTGATACACAATTTTGATCAAAGTTTATCTTGTACAACTTTTATATAAATGATTGTTTCTCTATGAAATACTGGCAAGATGATATGACTGAAACACTAGAAAAGATACGAAATTTTTGAGCATTATTACGCAACATTCCGTGAGATCAGAGGAGGATACAATACTTAATCAAAACTTACCCGACCAGTTTTAAGGTAAAGCCCCTCTATTATCAGTACTAGCGTGCATTACATAACAAATTTTTTTTTTTTTACAATAAATTGATAATAAACAATGTTCGCTTATCGATATTGATTTAAATTGTGGATACATTAACATTTGATCTGCATGCATAGTAACAGAACAGCTATTGATGTTTATAACTATTTAATACAATTGTTTTATTAGAAGACATTGGTTGTTTTTTAATCCGAAAAAATAAATTATAACTACAGTTAGTACCAAATAAGTTAAAAACATATATAAGTATCTTTCTTTTATATAAAGATATCGTACAAAATTAATAAAAGTTAAATAGTGGAGTACTCTAAAACCAGTTTCTATAGACATTAAAAACAAAATAAATGCCTAGTGCTAAAAATTGAGCATACTACTTTATGTTAATTTTGTTTTGTTTTTTTTACCAACGAAATAACATACTATGGCCAGTAAAGCATCAAATCAAGTAAGTAAGTATGGTAAGATTGATATTATCGAAACAAAACAATATAGTTGTCACGATGTAATGTTAAGATGTCCGCTTCATAAAATGGTTTCGCATCAAATTTTATTATTGTACAAATTACCTTTTTATATTTTTGTTCCAGATGATTGAATTATGATATTCTTGACATATGGCAAGATACAGAAGCAATACCAGACTGATATCAGGTACAGTGTAATGGCTACAGTAATAGCTTCATGATGCGAAGGACCTTGGCTGCAGTCTTGAGTTCAGACAATATATTATCCTTGATTTTGTTTTTCTACATGGCTACTATATTTTTCTTCAATGTTTTTTGTGTTCTTGAACGACAGTTAATTTTAGGTATGGAACGCTGCTTCAAGAGGTTGCTTCCATAACTAAATCTGCTATATATCTGTATGGTCTTAGGTACTTTACTTATTTCCGCTGTGATTACTTAAGTAGTATAGTATACGATTACTGACCTTACAAGGTCACACTACAAGAACACATTAATTACACTACAGGAATGAGTGTGAAAACACGAACAGTAACCACTCATCAGTATATATTTTAACATCTTCTTATCCTATTTCTAATTCCTTTCTGAAGGAGTTTACTTTTTGGACACAATTGTTCGCAATTCTTTGTCTGAGATCACCCCTCTCCATAGAAACCCTATACTTAATAAATGACGTATTCTACCTGTATTACTTATCTGCCTGTAGCCTAGATCCAAGCTTCAGTCACCCCCACCTCTCAGTGAGGCAGTTTCACTCTCACACGGTATTCCAACAATGATTTCCATTTAATTTTATTATTGAATCACCCAATTCCTTTACTTTTTCCTGATCCATAATCTTAAAAATTTGAGAGCTAAGAAAAACAAATAAAAAAAACAACACAATATATAGTCCTTTATGTAATCCGAAAGTGAGCTTCATCACCAGTCCCTATTTACTTTGTATAAACTCTTAAAAATAATCAGAATATTTATTTAGCCTTTGTTTCAGAAACTGCTTAAAATGCATATATGCAGTAAAAGGAGCCACCCACAGCTCAATGGTATTCTATATTAATTAATATTTTAAGAAATAATCTCTAGGGGTTAAGAAGAAGGGGGGGGGGGACCGATATCTCACTTCGACTGAAGTTATCAATATATCGACGAGTCCATAGACCGGAATCACTGTTTGGGGCAGCATTCTGTACATTTCTACACCCAACTGAAATGATCCACTTGCAACAGACTAATCCACATTCTGGCACACCTCCTTTTGGGGAATGAAAGCCGTCGAAATGCACGAGAAAATTGAAGTGCGCACTATCACAGAAGACATCAGAAGAAGACACATCAAGGTTCAATCGAGCGCAGTAACAACCCGCTACAAGCTAAATGGCAACGGGGGATGTCCGTAGGTGAGGAAAAACTAATCGACACCTGGCCCATCAACGCACCCTTAATGTGCATATTCCAAAATCGGAAACTCAAAAATAGGAGTTACACTCCTGCGAAATCTCTCCCCAGGAATTATGTTTTTGTGCAATAAAGTATCTGTTTGTTTGTTTTCAATAATGTTTTTATGTTTCATAAATATTTGGAACAGAATTACCCTCGATCTGTTTTGCCTTTTCCATTTTAGTTTTTGAAAAATGAATCCGATAAATAATAAAAATATGATTAATGGACAGATCAGCACAAACACTATTTTTATAACCACTTAAAACCTTCAAACCAAGTCAGCTGATCTCAATGCCTCCATATTGTCACCCATTAAACAGCTGTTAAAATTTAAGTAACCGTTAATCGGCCGTTACGTTTTGGCAACTGAGGGTAAAATTTAACTGAGCTTCATTTTAACGGACTTTTGCGTAACGAGTGATTTAATGGATATTTTTGCGACCGGCCATATGTCCCCACTGCCTAGTTATACGAGGAACAACTTATAGTGAACTGTCACCGCCGTTTCAGTAGTTATCCACGAACACTTCAACCAAGTTCGCATTCACGACTGAACCCCTACACAAAGCCTTCAAATAGCTTTTCCTATAAAAATGATTTTGTTCAATACATGCCAGTAAACGGCTTTTGGATTAGATCCCCGAAGTTTGAGGCATTACTTCCGGGACACCTTGTACAATGACGACCGGTTTAATCGGTCACTTGAGATCATGAAAAGTGCGAGAGGTGGGAGATAATGCTTGTGGCATTTACGACCCTCGTACGACCTTTGCAGTGGAGGAGGGGTGGCACCAGCGCTGCCAGCGAAGATCGGGGAGAGTGAGTTATAGCCCCAGAGTAGTCTATAGACTCTGGGCTCGATGAGCTATTTAGCTGGGGTTCACCAATGAGTTATGGGACCGTATTGTAGGGGAGGCAGAGCTTCGGTAAATTCGTCTCCATTGTTTTCATATTGGGGAATGCACCAATCTGGAATTGAGGGAGTTTTTCGTTATTGCATACACAAACACTCTCCCTCACGTATACTCAATAAACGTCAATTAGTTTATTCATTTTTTTAACGATGCAATTTGTAGTTACCGAGAGGATTTAATGGACAAAATGATGACTGTTTGGTAAAAAACACAAATTAATTTTCAGCATTTTCGCAGTCACTCAAAAAGTATTTAAGAAACTCTTGCGTGTATTGTGTGCTGGTCATGACCCTACAACCTAGGGTTGGTTCAGGTTCATGTTTACGAAATTATATACAAGCTTTACTGTCCAAGGAACTGCAAATAACTTAAATCACATACATATGCATCTGCGAATGTAGCACGAGGAGACAGCTGTAATTCCAAATTTATTTATTTATTTTTGCCATTGTATATATATTATCAATAAAGAGGTTTTGAAAGAAAAAAAAAATAAAAAACAAAATTGTGTGCATACAACATCCGAATGAATTAAGTATACCAAACTATTAGCTACAATGAACGACTCCAAGTTCTTCCATCCAATTCCAAATTCGATTTGTATGAGTTATCTCATAATTAAGCGTCAGCAATGTTTATCCACAGTACATGCTCCACGACTACTTTGACTAGACCAGGGAAGTATTTCTGAATATGGGGAGGAATATTACTACTCGTAGATGTTAAAAAAAATCTTGAAAAGTGCACGGTTGCTAGCGCGACGATTGTGCATGTGCTGTATTGTTAATTGAACTTGAGACTGAATTCTGATCAGAGGGCTGTTTGTCTTGAAGAGCTAAAAGTAACGAATCAATTGGAAATTGTATAATTGGATATATTCTATTTTAATATTTTTTTACTGAGTACCGTTTTGCATGCCCTCAAAACCAGATATCTATTGGGCTGCAATACATCTGGAAGCATAGGAAACCATGAACATGACTAGTTTATAGGTTCTTTTTCGAAGTAACACCGCTTCGCTAAAACCTATTTCCTTCCAAAAAAAAAGGTTTTAGAAACAAAGGTACATATTATCAATTTTACATTAATCATTTATTTTCACCTAGGATGAGTGCTTTGAAGGATATTTTAAGACTTGTAAGTTCCCTTTGAACATAGAAAAAGACTAAAAGATAAGCAAAAAGGAATGCTTGGGAGTGCCAGGAAATTGACAGTAAACATTTCTGGACGAAATACGACATTTGTAATGTATACAAGTATATTTTTTTTAGCATTAGTGTTTGTCCAATTTTGACACTTTTAATTATGTTATTAAAGCTTATAAATTATTTAAATTAAAAATTATTAAAATTGTTGGTTGAGAATTGAGTTATATTTTTAGTCTATATTATACTAAATATTTAAAGAAAACTGAATCATCTAGAGTCTCTCGACACAGGTAATCGAAGAAAACTAAAAAATCCTGCCAAAAGTCAGCGGGTTTTTGCTTATACCTCTGATCAGTTATCAGGTATAATTTCCCCTAGAAAATAAGAAGACTTTCAAAACGGCGAATAAAGGAACAACAACTTAAAATGACATGTCATTTGGGTTGCTTAAGATTTAATAAGCAAAGAGGATTACGGATTCATATACCTTAAAAGCACAGAAATAAAAAAATGAACTAAAATTGAAAGGCATTCCAATTTAAAGGTTTGGAACTTCCCACAAACTGTGAGGAGAAATATCAACGATGAAATCAATAAATGATAAGTCAGAGACCAGAGAGAGGGCCAGAGAGCTTACTGACTCTCAGGACACGAGCGGGGGTGGTGGCCGGTGCATTTATTTTTCTGAAAAAAGATTCCTCCAAAAATTTCCTACAGTGAAGCATAGTTAACGAAAGCAAGCCAGCTTTATAAAAGTGCCAAGGTTGGCCGGTTGTATACTAATTGACACTCATTATCCATATTTACGTCCAATGAAACCAAGGTTCATTAACTATACTAAAAGTCAACTAAGTAATACCTGGGTAATATTGGAGTCAAACGAGAGTTTATTACCCAATTGGGGGAATGAAGATATAAAGAAAGAGTCTTTCAGATTGATTAGTACTCTGGGTCACATCAAAGTATTGAAGTCCGACAGTATCACAATAAAGTATTTTTTTTAAATGTCTGCCAGATCGTGGAATGGTACAGCTTTATTGTCTTGCCACAACTTATAACCTCTTCTTTAATGTAATAGAGCTTTCGACAGATCTAAGCTGTCATCTTCGGTTATCTCCAATGGGTTATGAAGGATATATAACTCATCAAAAACAATAGTATATATATATTTTCCCCCCTCAACTCTTACTTTATGGTACTTTTTTTTTTTTTTTAAATGAATATAAAATTATAACAGGATATAATCTGAACTGAGGGTTTCTCCTTTTACTGTATTATAAGGAGTTCATGTCTTAAAACTAACATTATCTGATTGTGGTTAGAAGTTAAAACATTGCAAAGGGACTAAGTGATAGGGCTCACTTTCATATTTTTTTTATCATTTAACTAAGGTTGCTACATCCCCGCTCCTCACTTTATCCTAGAGCTAAGAGCTGCCATAAGCGCTATTATATTTATGAAGAAGTTATAAAATGTGGAAAGACGATAAAACTATATAAAGTAATTTTTCATTATCTCTTATTAGCATTATTACTTTTCATTACATCCTAAATTCTGTGGCATAGGTTCCCTTGGATGACACTTTGATTGGAAGAAAATTTGTTTCAAACTTTCTTTCAGAATACTATCTAATGTAGTAGTTGATATTATTTTTATTGAATAAAATATTGAAAAATATACTATTTGGACCGGGAAGTACTGTTAGTAATTAATGATTCCGTTCCAACTCAACAGGCGATGGTGGTGTAATGGTGAGCATAGTTGCCTTCCAAGCAGTTGATCCGGGTTCGATTCCCGGCCATCGCACTTATTTTTTTTCCTATATTCCAGTGGTAAATTTATTATTGTAATGTGTAAATGTTTTATTATTGTTCATCGATAGAAATAGTGCACACAATATTAATTTGTTTGAATCAATATTAATTTTTTGTGGTGTTGATATATTCTGGAGAAAATTAAATTTCGAGTCGTTTTTTTTTTTTTTTTGTCTTAGTTCCTAACACTAAAAGTGTGATTGTTAATTGAAGGTTATAATTTTTGTTTTACTTAGCAGTACCTATGTTAAGTAGCATTTCTTATTTCAGTTAAATTCCATCTTCTAGCGTACATATATATATTTTAAGTAAATAAGACAATATCTTAAACTAATATTTTAGTAACAAGCTATAGTAAAACTAAACAGAAAAAATGTTATTAGCTGCTTTCTGGTGATATCAGCTTGTCCAAGTCCTCGCGTCATTTGCAAATTTGAATAACTTAATTTTCTGCATTATCCAAAAAGTACGTTGTGTTGGTCTTGGTATTTGACCAAATGTGTTGGTCAGTTTAACTTTTAATACTCAAAGTTTGCATGGGCTAACCTCATAAAAACGGCAGTTAAATAGTAAATGTCAGCTAGTCCGAATCTTGCCAAATAATAATTATTCAATCCATGTTCTGTTATGAGTTATGTAAGTTTGTGTTTTTGTTTTCCGTTTTTCGATATGTGTACGTGAACTTGTCTTGATTTTTACGTAGTTTGGCAATCGTTATTCAAGGTTGTAATTGTGTCCAGTTGTAAGACTGACTTTATGTAACTAAATAGTATTTTGGAGTAAACTATTCTGACTATGTATGTGCTTGTGTCTACATTTTCATAAATCTAGTGAATTCAAATAAATTAATTTGTAATATTTGCAATATAAAAATATAATGTTATGTTATTATCCAATGCATCGAGTCAAAAAACAAAATAGTGGCATCATGACTGGTGATTATGAATGAGCTCTTCATTGAATTACATACAAATACATAGTTATTTAGTTTTTAATACAAAACCTTACGTCATAAAAATAAAAATAAATATAACTAGAAGCTGGTCGAAAACTATTTATTCATAATATATTATTAAATATATTTAGTGATTTTATCTATCTGGATAATCAGTTGATGCAGGTAATGTTTTTTTTCCTCTTATCAATGACCTAATGCCGTTTCTCTGTAAACGATACTGTTCTTCTAAATATTATATATATATATATATACATTAATTTACTATACATATAAACACTTCAACGCTTTCGCTATAACTCCTAGTCACAACATTCAGTCGTCTGCTCTACTCTGCTGCCACCGCGAAGGTCACCCTTGCGTGGTGGATTTTAAAATTAAGAAATATGACTAGAGGCGTGTTTTTCACAGATATATAATATTATTATTTATGCCCTAATTCCTTATGTTTAGATAATTTGCCTTAGCAACGTTTTGAAGTACTGGACTCTCGCTATCTTTCATTCGTATAAGTATTGTTGTTTGTCAGTTTGAATTTGAATAAAGCACTCGTGTATATTTGTAATTTGTGATCGGTGAACACTCTCCGACGATCTATCTCCAGATAAGGACATAACATAAGTATGGCTAATGATGGCTGTTGCTGCGCTTGACTCCTAATTGTCGTTTCATTAATAACAATCCCACAATGAGTCTGAATCCATTTTATTTTTACTATTTTCTCAGAGCGTAACATTAATTAAGCTCGTTCAGTATCTGTTCAGTCAGAGTGTCACGTATATTTAAACTTGTTATTCGTCGATAGTTGGCCTATTGCCAGCTTGCCCGTAAAACATTACTTTTTCTGTTGGAAAAGAAATAATAATTTGTGAATTTTTGACAATTGCTTCCTGTTAAGCCTGTTTGTTTGAACATCAGATCCTAGTTTGATCTTCTAAGTGAACACTGCGTGTGGAACATCCACGCGGGATACCATGGCAATGACGGCGTACCCCGTATTGTCCAAAAAATCAGGAAGATATTTTTTTATTTTGATAGTTTTTCATCACCCAGCATTTATCTATCTCTCTAGATCCTATTTCTGGTAAATAGGTAATATCCCTGAATTATTTTTATTGCTATTGATCTTATAAAAGTTTTTTTTATCTCGATGTATCTCATAAAAAAGAAAAGGTCTAATAAAATCGTCCTTTGGGAATCAGTGATTTAAATTGTTATTGACACTTTTATTGTTATCAATATGAAAACTATCTTATGTGAAACGACATTATGCTAAGTGTTTTGTTAGTGATTGGTTCTTTTTTCATAAAAAATTCACTTTTTCTTAAACTTTCCATAGTCAATCTTATTTTGAAAACAAGTTGTTGGTCCGCTCTTCATCAGGCTAAGTATATACATATACCAGTATATACATATGTACTTATGTATGAAAAACTGAGAGAGACAATCAAATGCAATCTATTGAATTCGATAATGCAGCCACAGTGATGAATCAATTGTTAAATTTTGAAATGGTATATGAGCCTTGATGGTGTGTTTTTTGGTGTTGTTGTTTTTTAAGCATAAATATTCGCATAGACTTAACAGATAAGATAGGAGAACACAACTGTACGTTAACAATGTCCTTGGGTGTTGAAATCACTGTACGTTGAACACATTTTCTAATGCTTGTCTTTTATTGCATTTTTATGAGATTGCTACTAATGAATAATAAAATATTTCTTATAGTTAAGGTGTTTAAGTTAGTTGGTGTTTAATCATTCACCAAGTTTCCTCGAGTAAACGATTTTCTATAAATTTCCCTCCTTTTTTTTTTTTGTCCATTGTTTTACGGATTTTTGTCCATTGTTGTTTTTTTCTAGGGCGTGATATTTCACATGGTAGTTCCAGGGGCTATTCGAATAGTTCTAAAAGTAAAACCAGCCCCGTAAAAAATAATGAATAGTCAATTATAAATTTAAATAAACATTCGGTTAGGAATGGTCCCGAATTTGCGAACCCATTGTAGCGACCGCTAACTACATAAGATAAATCACCCTACACTCTATTGTATATATACTGTAAACAAATGTAAATAACAAAAACAAAATATATTGTAGACAAATGTAAATAACATGAACAAAATATATTGTAGACAAATGTAAATAACATAACATGAACAAAATATAAATCACTTGTCACCAGGGCTAGGGTAACCAGGCACCCCCCCCCCCCCTCGTGACGACCTGACACCATTGAGCCATTCTGCGTCACATGATGCATCACAGAATTATTAAGAAACCCTTAATTTTCAGACACATAATCAAGCCCTATTTTATATGATAAGATAATATTTATTTTTTAATTACAAGTAATTGATTAATTGTAGGCCCTGCATTATTTGTTATAATGTTGCTTCTATTTTTAGCATCTCTGAGGCATCAAGTAAAACTTACGTGCAAAATTACTACATCTCTCTATACGAAGCTCAGATTTTCCAAACAAATACACTTTTTATGACAGTTTTAATGAGTTTACATAATTATAGTTCACATTAGCCCAATATAAATTACATATTACTAATCAGGGCGAGAATTTCTTTAGTTAGTAGCCTATTCAATATTTTTATTTTGTTTATTCGAATAGTTATAGGTATTAGGTACTTATTAATTAGATAAGTTTCTGGAATTTCAATATTCATCAATATCAAATGGAACCTTCTTTTTAGCTTCTTTAACATGGGACAGGACATATATACAGACAGACAAAAGAGTAAAGAAAATAAGGGTTAAATTGAAAAAAAAAATCAACGTACCCTAAAAACGGGACCCAGAAGAGCTATACATTAAAAACCATTGAGAGGGGTGCCAAATGATACTAGGTGTCTGGAGAGGTGTATGAAACCTACCTCGGATTTCCTTAAGCCAAATATTAATCAAATTAAACTCATTACAGCCTTCTCCTAATTAATACGGCATTAATCAGTCTCTACCCCAGACATATAATACATCTCCCTCTTTTAATTAGATGCAATTTCAAACGGGGATTTACTTCCCTCCACCGACCCGGGGCAATATATTTCCCTGAAGAGGCGTGAAATTTATTGATTAGGCCGAAGAGCTAGTTCTGATGACTAACAAGCGAATCTGTCGCTTTTCTTACTGAAGATAGTTTCCTTTGGAAGTGTTCGTTTTTTCAAGAGCGCTTTCTTTTTATAAATAATTTACGAGCCAATTTAAAACATTGTTTAGACTGTTTGTAAATGGGTTTTTGTATTAACTGAGTTAATTTTTAATGACGATTTACCATTTAATAATTTTAATTTATTTTTACAGAAGGCTACCAATTTAGTATAGAACAATGAATAAATATGAATTTAATGATACTATATTTTACAGGAGTTTTATTCGTTGGATTGTTGCCAATCCTATTATATTAAGTCGTCGTTTGTACGTAAATTTATATTTTTGTAGTCAAGAGGATGCCAGAATGTTTTTTCCCCCTTTCATATCCCCTTGATATTGTAAATTGTGTAAATCACTAGTATTAGCCTTAAACAAAAAGTATCTAAACCCATTCCTATTCCTCAAATTTCTGTAATTAAGCTACGTCATAACGAATCTTTTATAAATATGACTAGTAATAAGGATATTGGTATATTACCCCTATCATTTTTACACAAACTACTAACATGTCACCATATCAATTACCAATATGATGTACCAACTACTATAAACCTGGTACCTATAACATGGAATAATTATATAGAAATTCCCAAATATAATCCAAATTATAAGTTTAATAATTGTATTTCATCTTTTATTGTATCATGTAAACCTCAAGTATTCTGATCTAAGGCTAAATGTTTAAGGCTAATACTTTTATGTTTAAATGCTATATACAGAGGGGTCCAAAAAAATGTATCCACTGGTTAACAGTCCATAACTTGCAAACTAATTGACGGAGTTGTCTCATTTTTGGTGAAAATGTAGCTTAAAGTCCAACTTAAAGATATCACTGTAGGTGTTCGAAATGGTCACCATTAACATCCACACACAAACGATGCCGCCGAACTGCAGCACGAACTACTGACTGCAACGTGTTCAGTTGGATATTTGCACATGAATGTACGATGGATTCTCGAAGTTCATCCAATGTGCGTGGCTTTTGTCGATAAACGACGTCCTTTAGTGTTCCGCACAGGTAAAAGTCCAGAGGAGTTAAGTCTGGGGAACGTGGTGGATACTCTACAGCACCTCTACGGCCTATCCATCTTCACATTTCGCCATTGCCGTTGAACCTCATCAATGTTTTCGTACTTAAAATACCACTTTACAACAGACTTCCTTTCATCAAATGTAAGCCTTACGCCAGCCATGTTTACTCGAGTAACAAGGTACAACTAACAATAAAACACTAACTATCTGGCGACTGTCATCTGACAAAACAAAACAGCGCAATACAACGCTTGTATGGCGATTGCTGGAACTACAAACTATCACACTACCAAAAATGAGACTCCTTCAATTAGTTTGCAAGTTATGGACTTTTAAACAGTGGATACATTTTTTTGGACCCCTCTGTATATAATCTTCCTTGGGATAATTACATTTGCGAAACTATCACTTTTTTTTTTTTAACGAATGACTGGTATTCTTAATTATATTACCGATGTAATTTTGGTTGTCTGATCTTGTTGCTATGTCTTGAGAAGAACGTTGCAACGTTTGGCGAATGAGGTTGAAAAAATATCTCATATTTATAGCTCAAAGAGGAGACTAACAATCCTCAGGGCAGGCAGACATTCAGGTAAAAAAAACATTCGGATTTCTGAATTTGAAAAAAAAATCAACAAAATCCTTACAAATCAGAAGAAAGCTCAAATTTTTAACAATGTACTATAAAAACAGTATGATAGCTACATTACTTTTTATACGGTTATCATAACTTGTGTTTACATCGCTCGTTAAATAAAGCGGACAGACGATAGCTTATTCAAAACCGGTTCCAAATGTCAGCCAAGGGATTTTCAGCTTCTTACTGGATAGTGGTACACTCCGAATATGATATGCATGGTTTATTCTTATACATAAATAAATACATCTGATATGTAAGCAAGGCTATAGCCATCGATTCCATCTTCTATCGTTCATTTGTTAAAACAAAATTTCAAATATGTACTGAGTTATCTCGTGTAAACTGATATAAACATTTGTTTAAGATAATGATTTTGGGATACTGTTGTCGGTTGGTTAAATGATAGAAGCTATACGTCATATTTTTTTCTTGTCACCGTATTTAGTTGTTTTCAAACCAACCTCTTTTGAAAGCTTATAACATTTTTTGGAGGTACACTATTAGTATTTTTTGTGACATTAAGATATCCAGTACAATGTCGAACAGGACCCATACCAAACTAAGGGTTGTAGGATAATGTGTTTAATGATAAATTTTCTTGTATCTCCAGGTTGGCTGGGCAGACACAGAGATTTATAAGTCTAATCTTAACTGTTTCCATTAATTATGGGTTTGAGAAAAAAAAATCTAGTGTCATGCTTGAGATTCCAGCCCAGAACATTCTGATTAACGTACAGGCGTACTTTCATCGAGGCTATCCTGGCCGAATTCCATCCATGGCACAATCTATCTATTTGCTGCGTTTAGAAAAATCTTATGAAATATGAAACGTTTTACTAACTTCTTACTATGCATGTTAAACCTTGAATTAAATAATCAATTTCTAGTATTTATGCCTTAATAACCCGTGTGGCGTTGCGGCGAATCACCTTGACACCAAACCACCTCGGAGTACCACATGCAAATAATTGTTGACAGGTGTCAATAAGCACCTCTCATCAATCACTAGCTGAGGCCTTATTATATATTAGACTATTAGATTATAACGATCTTTATTTTGATATTTTTAATTACGTTTTAACCATAACTGTAGTAATTGTCACTAGTGACTATAAAGAAAACTAAATAAATTTAAATATAGCTGGGGATTATATGACCTAGAACCATACATTAATACAACAGGTGTGGATTTTATGTTAATCCTGTTGTATTCCAACTTCATTTGTGTTTATTTGTTTTTTTAGTTTTATAAAGACTTAATAACTGACCCTCAATAAGTTATCCTCAAATCTCTTGATAAATTTGTCCAGGACTGTTTAAAACTTGTAAAAATTAGTGAGGGACGATGCTATTTACCACTCTCACTTAACGGATTTTCCAATTATGTGCCAACCATTTCTAACTTTAAGGGTATAACGTTGATATAGTTTACTTTAAACAAGATTTTGATAAAGTAGCCTTTTAAAACACTTTACTATAACAGATTGTTCTTCTTATATATAAATTAAAAATGAACTTCTTAACTTATATTTAAATTTTCACTAGCTTTTTTTTTTTCAAAGCTGAATATTTCACGTTAGAATCAACAACCGTTGAGACCCTTAAAAGGGCACTTAGACCACTGTTACAATTTACTTTTTATTTCCATGATATTCATCAGCCTTCACTCATGTCCATAAAATGTCAGAGGACGAGACGGTATTGCTTTTATAAAAAAGGAGAATGTAGTCACTCTAGCATGAGGGTCCTATTTGATATTGGAAAGACATAAAAAATTTACGTATGAAATTATTAAAGGTTGTCGGGTATGCCCAACAGGGGAGGTCTCGTTGTCCTAGCCACTGCCCGGCAGGCGTCAGAAAGAGATGAACCTTTGGTCGTTGACCTTTACTGACGGCCTAGTCGGTGGGCAGCTAAATTCGTATTTGTTTATTGACCTGACTCCATAAGATCTTAGAAGGTGTGCCACGACAGTGCACTATCTTCAGGAGAAGAGGTACAAAAGAGGTAGTTTACTTGGTCTTGGAATGACCCTCGTATCGTCTGGTACCCCCCTCTCGGTATCTGAGGATAGTTCCGGGTCCCTAAGGCGAATGTGAACCGGAAACAGAAAAATTGAACCACTGAGGATGACGCTACAAGGTTCATTTTGTAGGCCCCAAGTTGGCGATGGCCATTTGGAAGGGGTCCCTTCCAAGGAAATACTAGTTTAGCTAGTAGAAGCCAGGAAATTACACTGGGAAGGTTGCGGAGAATGACAGCGTTGAGACTAAACCACAGTCAAAATACCAGGTAGGGAGGTGGAGAGGTAATTAAATAAGAAACCCACAGCTCAAGTAAAGTAGAAAGCGCCAGTGCAGATGGAGAGAGAACAGTGTTCACTTCAAGTGTCTGATTCTGACTGATAAAACAAACTCACCAAAATGAGAGTCCGGCTTTTCCGAACATTCACGAAGGCCGTTATTCTAGCTAATCATGCCCGACTACGCCAGCGCCCCAAGTGAATGCCCGTGAATTCTCCACTCTCTATACTGACTCTGCAATTTTATTGGTATACAAAAATGGAAAAGTAGGGGACTGTTTTCTGGTCTGTAAAGAGGGTAACTTCTATTTGTCTATGATGAAGGACCACAAAGGACCGTTAAGTAACTCATCCTTACACGCCAAATCCTCATATCCTTTTCCTTTCTCGTTACTTATACGGATTGCTATCTGCAGTCACCTTATCTATACAGTCCACATTAGCTTCACCCGTGCTCAGATCGTTGAGGGTGCGGGTGGGTGATAGCTTCTCCGAAGCTGTGCCACTGACCTGTGGAGTACCCCAAGGAGCTGTCTTCTCCCCTGTACTATTCAACGTATACACGTCTGAGATTGTCGGAGCCCGGTACAAAAATACCAAAGTTACTGCTTTCGCAGATGACATAGCGGTGTACAGTAGCAGCATGGGTACCAAGGTAGCTCTAAGACAGGCTGAAGTAGCCTGTAACCAGATCAGTGAGATATTGGGGAGACTCAATATCTCTGTAAACGCGGGTAAGACTGACTGTGTAATTTTCTCCTTCCAAAAGGGAAAAAGCCCGCTCCCTACTAGTTACATAGTAGGAACGGAGGAAAATTCACCAGCCAACGACCTAGTATATCTGGGAATTAAAATGGACAGACATCTCCATTTTAGTAACCATTTTGCGAAGAAGTTGAAGCTATCACGCACGAAGTCTTACCGGCTTGCGCACTTATTAACTTCCCCCAATCTATCACTGCGTCTCAAGCTATTGATATACAAGAGCGTACATACTAAGGCCTACTCTGCTGTATGGTGCACCGCTATATTTGAGCTGCCTACGGTGGATGAATTTATCCAGCGTAGACATATCAAATTTTTCGACTCATTACAATATTTAACAAACCCGGTGAGCCTCATCACCTAGTGTTGTATAAGAACGATGAACTTTTAACGACAATAAAAATTTTATTATATTTATGCACTCCGCCAAATGCATGTAAATGCAGAAAGAGGAGAAATATGTAATACAATTATTTTATTATTTTTTGTACATTGTATTATTTTGTTTGAGGTTTTGGGGGAAAAAAAACACCCGTGCTCACCAGATATTTTTCATTTATATTGATTGATTGTTTTATGCTGTTAGGTGATTTGTTAACTGTCGTTTATAATGCCTAATTCAAAGTTTGTCCCCCGAATTGTACTGCCAGTGGGTCTCTATTGGCAAGGATTTAGCTTCTCGATCATGTAGTACAGATTTAGAGAGAACTGAAGTTGGTACAAAAATCATTTGGCGACTACCGCAATCATTTAACGTACCATTGCGTACATCTAAAGCCCGCCTGTCCTGACATGATGACTGAGGCTAATCATATTATAGTCAAGTTACCTTAACGCCTACAAGGCGATATTTGTATTCAATTCCGTTCCCTTAGCTGGTCCCAAAGAGTGCTATGTAGTTTACTGCCTGATGCAATCCACGACAAACCACACTGCTAAGTATTAGCTGTGTCCCAGTCCCTATTACATGCATTATCATGCTAACTACACTGTGCCGAGAACCCCTGAACTATATCAAGCGTGTACTAGTCCAAGATGAGCTATTAGTATTCCGACACGGTTGTCCCCGTGCTAACTCGTCTCTTCGCTTGGCGAGGGCAGAGATATATCTTCTGTGTCCTCACCGTGATTTACATTGTAGTCAGTCTCAACTGAAATCTAGTCGAAGGCTTGTTTGCAAATGTGGGGCAGTTATTATATTGTTTCGAACAATCAATGAAAGAAAGTTATGAAAGTGCTGTCACGGCTCAACCTTCGGATATTTTTTTTATTCTTGAAAACTTACTTCAAACAAAACGTCGCCACTGGTAGAGTAAATTATTGAATACATCAAAAGGCAAAGACCTACATAAATAGAACATAGATTATGGCAGCTGTTCCATGACATGAAATACAAGGCTGCAAATACTGACGTGGATAGACTTTTCTATTGCTTTTTCGATATGCAAATATCTTCTTCCCTGAGGCATAACAACTCTCTACAATTTTCATATTTATCTTTCATGAACTAAAAATATGAATTAGGATGGAGGAAAGGGAGAGTAAGAAACAGCGTTGCAATGAGACCACTTCTTCCAAGGGATGGTGGAAGTCACATATGTATCTTTATATCAACCAGAATGTGAATAAATGAGTTGACTATGTGTGCTCTAGCTAACTCTAGCTCTAGTTTTTGTCCAGAAAACTTATATATATATAAAGACTGACAACTGACAAAAAAACTTGTCGTAATGTTATTTAAACGTTAAGTGTGACGAATTCGATTTTTTTGACTCTTTTAGTGACATTGTGTGTTAATTGCCCAAGAAATACTCAACACATAATATATATTATCAGGCAGGATGCGAAATCATTAATTTTTCAGAGAACTTAATTTTTGTTTCTTATTATCAGCGCTTGATGCATAAATGGTGCAGTAATAATAGTGATGAAAATCTTATATCTTCTTTCGTCAATCTTAGACCACTCATGTCTAGAATAGAAAAAAATCATTCGGAGCCTACATCCTCTATGAAGAACTGTTACACCACAAAGTAAAATATAGTGTAAACCTCTATGAGGAAAAAAAAAATAACAGAACGTTTATCAGCATTGTGTAAATAAGACTATTATCTATGACTATAGATGGGTCGACAAATAAAAAACACGCTATGAAAAAGTCGAGAAAATATAATACAACATATAAAAACCTCTAAATTAATACATGCAAAATACCATGGTTATGAATATTTGCAATTAGTTTTGACGTCCGAAATCTATAATAATTGCCGGATAGATATGTTTGGTATTTGTATCCATTGTGAACAACTCTTCGACTTACACGACAATACGAAATATTATTTTATTATACCCAGACAGTTGTTCCCACGCATTTAGATGGAGAAAACATCAGGACGATCTTCTGTGTTTCATCACAGAAATTTATGTAGTAGTTCCAGCAGGATAGTGTTACCCAAAGCGTTCGAGGTCGCTGGTTCGCGCCCACGCACTGCTTGAATAGAAACAAATATCCGCTTTTCAAGACACATAATCAAGATAATGTGTTAACCCTTGGTATTCAACTGACGAAATACTACTCTATACTAGTCTACTGGAGACATGGAGGGAGATCAGTGGTGATAAGAAAATAACAAGAAATTGGCCGTTATGTAAGAGGGCAATAATTTACATCAAATAATTAACATTTCCACAGTGGGTAGAAATATATATGATTGAAAAGTTAAATATGTGCCTTTTTTCATTAACTTTATAAATTAAGATATAGTTTAACGCGTAATTTAGATTATAATATTAATTAAATATTAAATACGCGTTAAACTAATTATTATGGTTAATAATCATAAAGATTTAATAGCATTTTCCATAAGCACTTTATGCGATCCATGTATACAATTTGCAATCTTTAAAAGGTTTTTTTTTGAGTTTCGTTGATTTTTTCAAAACCATAAATCTTTAGTTTATCACATGTGTGTCTGTCTTTCTGACTGTCCATGTCATTATGAGTTCTCTGTTTCTCTCGCTGTTCCAGGTAAAGACATGCAATTTTACAAGGAGATCCCATCTCCTATGTCTTCATCGAACATGAGTAAGTGTGTAAGGTATCAAATTGACGTTATAATTAGCGATATGTAATTTTTGTTTTTGTTTTTACACCTATAATTAGGTCATTGAAACTGCCATTAAAAAGTTTGAGTACGTAACTTAAACTCTAGCAGTGTTTTTTTTAAAGGGACATGCTATTTTGCAATGGTTTCATTTGATGCCCCAATGATGCATAAATTAAAACATCACCGTAAAAAATAGTGATAAATTAAGTAGTTAATGGTAAAAAAATAAATTTTTTTGTATCATATTGAGGATGGCCTTAGAGTAAATATCTTGAAATCCTGATTAATAATATGTGATATATGAAGTTGACAATAATCACCCAGTCATTAAAACTGCATAAAATGTTTTATACTTATTTTCCAACCTTAGTTTCATATAATGGTATAAGTTTTAAGTGATGACCTAGTGGCATTTGTGGACTAAAGCGTCACTAAAAGTGTAAATAAAATAGTTTTCTTCGCCTTAATTGTGTAAAATACGAGGGTGGTCTGAAAAGTTGCCGACCAAACAAAGCTTTTATTTCACTAGCTTTTATTTATTTTATTATCATCTTCATGTTGAGGTCGGAAACTTTTCAGACCACCTGTGTATCACACCTGACTTGAATTTTTTAAGATATGAAAACTTAAAAAGGGATATTATTCATGTATATTTGCAGTTGTTAGTTGTCGAGTCAGAAGATAGAATTTTAAAAAAAGTTTGAATGTCTCGTTCAATTTTTTCTAAGATATCAACGACAGTGCTGTGAATCCATGTTTGTTTCTCACAAATCATTTCTTTTTGTTCGCATACTCTTCTACTCCAGTTTCTATTTGATTTTATTGTATTTAACAATCTTTACTCTTTACATATTTAGTTTTTTTTTAGTAAAAAAACAGCTGTTTTGTTGTGGGGTATTCTTTGTTATTAGCACCTAATGTAGGTAATGGGTGCAGATATTACCACCATAAATTTTATATGGGATGCGCTGGTAAAAAATGGAAGGAGGTAGTAGAGTCTTATCAGGGAACTGTTCCACTTCTTGCTTCTTCACACCATATCTTGAAAGGTACTGTGAGCAGTAGATACGCTACTGAACAAGCAGATAAAAAAATATCTATTAATAACAAACAATATTTTAATTAAATTGTCCTCTGTATTCATCAGGTTTATTTTTTTATTTTCTTATTCAGTTCGCCAATTTGCTTTAAAATTGCTTTTGACGTGTAATGGAGAAAGTTAATAATGCTAGGCTGAAGAATATGCTGATTAGACTAATGAAATGATAAAGATTGTGATTACCCATTCAAAAATTAATTTCTTCTATATATAGGATATAATAACGATTAGACAGGCGAGTTACTTTTCATTCGATTTCGAAGTTAATTTGCAAAATAATAGAGGACTTGTGTCAGGCAGTTAATTAAACTTTCTCCGAGTCTTGTAAGTTGAGCACGGAAGTCTTTCCTAGTGTGCATTGAAGTTCCCTGCTAGCATTAACGGCGTAATTGAAAAAAGCGAAAGGGTTGGCAATAAAATAGCGGCGATTACCCAACGTTATGGCATTTCTCCGAATGAGCGGATCCAATTCACAGTAAAAATAAAAATATATGCTTTGTAATTAAAACTTTACTTTTTTTTAATAATATAAAATTAATTCTAATATTCGAAACATATGCTCAATGGCAGTAACCGATAACGCGGCGAGTAGTTGTGTCTCACGGCGATACCGTTTTTTTGGAAGTAAAGAATTCTTAAATATTGGCTGTGATTCCCGATAAATTTTTAAGATGACTCTTCGGAAAATGAGCTTCAATATCCACTTTTCCAGACTACTTCGACTACAGAAAATTCCCATTTCCAATAATATCTTAATATCGCTAAAATTTAGAATCCTAGACTAATGCTGATTTCACAAAAGGTAAATCAAAGTTGTAAAATAAGAAAAAAAATATCATTTTTCGAGTTCCCGAGGTTTTCTTAAAACTCCTCATTTTATCTAAGATCTTTTGTTTTAACCACTGTGTCTATCAGTCTGTTTAAGTCATTTTTTGACTTGGATAAAAGATATTTAATATGTAGATTCAATTGATTAGCAAATGACATAAAAAATAATAGCAACTCCATTATAATATGTTTGATCTTTAGCAACTGGTTAATTACTTGGCAATTGAAAAGAATGTGTATTTTCTTATCATATTGAGTAGACTATGAAATTATAAAGGCTCTGACTTCTATATCAATAATAAGAAATATGAGTTAAGGCAATGAGGACAATAAATACAAATAGTCATCAAAGCTGTTTCTGGTCTGAATCGTAGCCTTGAGAATGCCTGAATTGGCGAAATGTCTATATTTGATGTAATGTCAATAATAAAAAATATTTTGGAAGAGACTTTATTGTGAAAAATTAATTTTAGCACCATATAAATAAAAATAGTTGAAGTAACTGGCACGCCAGTAGCTGACCGGACTCGCACATGACAGTAAATAACGTGATATGTTCACACCATGACAGCAGCTAACTGACCATTCGAACTCAAACGGTTGCTCGCTGTGTGAATTATCCTATGACTCAAGCAAGTAATGCCTTAAAAAAAATTATTGAGGCTTGAGGATTGTGGAATACCCCAATGAGATATACGAACATAATTATTATTTGTTTTATTCATATTATTTGCAATCATGTAAATAAATATATATGGAATTTCATTAGAATCACGAAAGTTACATTTTTTTTATGGGGGAAGTGTACTTCAGCGTAGAGTTTATGACACTTCCATCTGTTTCTCGTTATGGGATTCAAAAAAGTGGTAAAAGGGAGGAACTGCTTTTTTGTTTTTTTCATCACCCCCAATACATTACACAGACGACATAATACAAATAAGATATAAGAACTTTTTTTTTTTTGAATTTTTGACAGAATATAAATTCAGTCAATATGGATCTATTTATAATACCGTATGTGTACTATAGCGTACCGACATTGTATATCATTGAAACATTAATATAGTAATATGCTAGAATGCTATGTTCCATCGAACATTTTCTGATACTAAAAAAAGGGGATGGGGCTCGCCTTATGAATCATTATAAAGGAACCCGTGGAGTAGGTGACGATATATAGTAAGTGAGCAGGCCCCTGGCTAGCGGGGGGAAGGGATCGCTGGAACACCAGACGACTCCAGATGAGCGTCAAGTTCCGCTTCCTATGGATGCCGTCCTTCGAGCATGACTGAGATAGCATCACATGTCGAGGAACGGCTGGCAGATCCCGCTCGATTAAGCAGCTTCTGTGAACAGTCCATTTCCGTCATTCCAGCGACTTGCTTCAGGAAATAGTGAATAAACGAAACCGACATACATCGGCTGAATACTAAATCTGTTGCCGAACCCAAACGGATAGAGTTCATTTCGAACAGCTAACAATGAACAGTCTGTTGCCAATATGTACCTCAGTACGTTTATTAATATACAATAATAGAAGGTATGACGTAAGAATAAAACGAGAAAATACTCTTGATCCCTCTCTAAAAACGAATTGAAAATTCTATGGTGAGATATAACTCTATTATAATTAATAAGGGAAAAATAAGGATTTTTGATAGGCCGAAATGTGCAGATCTAATGAATAAAACGAAAGAATTAAGATAAAAAATGGTTACCTTTAATGTAACTGGCAAGGCTGATGTAAAGGTTGCAATGCAGCTGTTCAAGGGAAATTAGAAATAAGAAATAAGGGATGCATAGATACCTCTACTATAATATGATGGGGGCACCAAAAGTAAGTGTTTACATAACCAAATAAGAAGTTTTCACTGAGATAGGCACATCAGAACTGACTTAAGCAGGAGAAAAGCGCGCGAAGCCATTAGAAATTGTGCCATATGAATTATTATCAAGAAACCTCCCTGCCTACCAGCGCGAAACATTCAAATTAAAGTACTTATATTAATTTAAGTGGAATAAACATATCAAGTTATGTTACTTGACACTATGGCATGTATTGTAAGAAAAAATGCTATTTATACCGTTCATCAGTAATCCCACGTTTTTTTTATTTAAAATATTTTTGTAGCGACTAAACATTTTTACAACGGATTATGAACTAAATTATATTTTATCTTGCAACAACTCATTTGATATATTGTGTTATTAAAGAACGAATGTAGCACATTCAACATAATAACAAAAATCCGTCAAAAGGAAAATATGTTTATGCATTATTTAGATATCCTCTTCACGGGTAGTTATTCAAATATAATAATGGTTGAAAGTATTCCCAGGGAGCTCAAACATAAAATTTTGACTTAAATTCGCATTATTAAGACAACTAGTATAACTGGCATAAATTATTTCCAGAAAGACACCTTATAAAATATATGATTGATATTCAAATAATTTGATAAAATTGGTTTATTATTTATATCTAGATTGATGAATATTCATATCATTTTTGACAGAGCGTTGTTGAAAAACACGCCACCAAATCAGAATAAAATAAAAGACGAATCAGTGGTGAAATAATATCAAGAGATGCTCTAGGAACTCGACATGAGTTTCTCAGAAACTTATTAAATGATTGTAGAAAAACTATCCGGTATTTTTGATCAAATACTTAATTTTATCTGTAAAACGTCTCGGACGCTAAACTCACCTCATCAATAAATGTATAAAATTTTAAACATCTAAAGCATTTATAATGTAGTCCGAAGATGAGTTCCATCACCTGGGTACCCGTTTACTTTGTATAATTTTTAACCATAATCAAAACAGTATTTGTGGCAGAAAATGCTTGAAATGCATAGCATGTGGTAAAAGGAGCAATCTGCAGCCCAATTTATATTATAGTATAGATTTAATTTTTTTAAATATTTCAACAGAAAAAAAGCAAGCGTTTATACAAAAAAAAAACTTGGATCGGGTGGACTAGAACTTATTAAATGCACAATTTTTATTACTGGCTCTCAAATCTTTATTTTTTTAATGTATTCGAAGATGATTTTAGTGACCGCTAACCTAAAACGTAATAAGATACCTGCAGATAACCTACAGACGAAATAGGATTTTCCCATGCTTTTTTGCATATATATATATATATATATATATCATCGATATATATATATATATATATATATATATACATATAATTCGTTCAAAGTAAGCTAGTTTCAATTACCTGGACGGTAGGAAAAATAACGCTAAGTATTTTTTGGTCGGCAATACAAGATAGTCAAAACCATTTAGATAATATTTGAGAAAATTTAGTTAGCACACAACCCGGCTTAGAATACATCGGAATCATACCTAGGTATCGATCTAGGCGTTCTAGGAATTTTAATTCATTTAATATAAAAAATACTATAATAAATAAAATTATTCAATAATATACTGACGAATATAACGAATATAAATGACGAACAGTTAGTAAATCACTACTATTGCTTAAAATATTAATATTCAGGCGTAGTTAATTAATAAGAAAAAGCCGATTCCCTTCATCAAGTTAAATATAGCCAACCAGTGCTGACGATTCCTGAATAGAAAACGTGTTGAGAATATTTCTTGTTATTTATCATACGATACATGTAGACCAACAACTTATGCCTCCTTGCCTGATTTCTCTACAAATCATGCATACCCGTTTGACGACTACTTTCGTACGACTCATCGACAAGGATAACTTCCAATTACCTCTGCGCGGGAGAAAACTGGTGTTGCGGAATAATTTACAGGCTCGGATGGAGCTGATACCGATAGACCAGCTGCGGAAGAACCGCCTGACCCCGATCCACTCACTGCTTTCTAATCATTGTCTTGTGCCGATAGCGCAGCGCACATCGTCCAATGGAAGTAATTAAAGGACTGTTGCTATTCCCGTCGACTGAAGGGCTGGTCCGTATTCCTGAGCAGGAGTGAAGATCTTCCAAGCAGGAGTGTCGTCCCCAGAAATGGTGTCCTGGCTGGGAAGAACGCAGTCCTGGGAAATCAAAACATGAGCAATTGAAGTGACACTCTTCCTTGGGGGATCTGAACAATCCACCTGATAAATAATAATAACACATCTCTATTATTTTTTTTAAAACAATACAAACCTAATATAAATATAACAATATACATACAATGATTGGCTTACTTCCAAGAGACTGTTCACTACTATATTGATATATGTAGCGACCGCTAACTACATAAGATAAATCACCCTATACTCTATTGCATATATATTGTAAATTAATTTAAACAAATGTAAATAACATGACCAAAATATAAATCATTGTAAATGTGGTAAAGAATAAACATGCAGCCGCGAGCCAATTAGTTATATGAGCTGGGGCACCAGCTACCAGTAACAGGTACTAAGCGACCCAAACCGCCGAGAGGCCCAAAGACCCTTACCCGTATCGGTGACACATCTCTTTGCCAGAGAACAAAGAAAACCACATACTCAACTGGCATTGGGTACAATAAAACCAAAGCTGATTGGCTACTGACGAAGCCAGCTGGGTATTTAAGACCGGTGGTTTGGGGCTGTATATCATTCTCCTGACAAATGGCTGACTGGCTCGTGACTGCTCTGATGTTAAACTCTGAAACTTGGCTTCCTCATTATGAAAACCTCTGCATCTCTCTCTCTCCTCACCTTTTAGTTTTAGTCCGGCGTTGTCAGACCACACACCTTCCTAGTGGGAATCTCTGCCTTTGTCTCGCTAAATCTAACACCTCCTTGGGAGAGACCTCTCCATAGTGGACAACGGTTGTCGTGGACCTGCAAGCTTACCAAGCAGTGTTCCTCACAGTGATTCAGTATGCATCTCTCCGGTTCAGATTTGCCTTTAGGATCCGGACGGATTTAGGCCTACCCTCAGATACCGAGTGTGAATTCTTGGTCATTCCAAGACCACACAAATTACCTACCCTATACCTCTTCTCCTGAACATAGTGCATTGTCGGGGCACATACCTATCAAAAATGGAGTCAGATAGTAAGACCATCATGAAACGATTGTCCAGGTTATAAACTTAATCAACCCTCACTTCGTCACCAGGGCTAGGGTAACTAGGCATCCCCCTCGTGACGACACGACAATATACCACTAAGAACATAATTTTTAACGTTATGAAAACTAACAAAGACTTAATATAGAGACTAGGATGATTAGCAGTGGCTGAAAGAATTTTATAAAAACAACTAAATGGTGTGAGTTTAATTACTACAAGGAAAAATGAGATTTTTATTTTATGAGGACCGAGAGGAAAACTTCAAAATGAATGTCACCTGCAGATAAATCGGTTTTCCCATCTTATCTTCAGTGATTAAAAGGATGCCAGGGCATATATTGACAACCCCTATAACTACTGACGCTAATGACTTATTCTCTAAAATAACTGCTCAATCTTTCCCTGAATAAATCAGTTTGCTGGAGGGTGAGCCAGTCCCATCACCGAAAAATTTCAAACTACTTCACCATTGTATAAATGCAGCATAGCTACAGAAAATATCAAAGCTGCAATTTTAGTTTATTAAGTTTCTAAATGTTTTTATCCAATAAATTTTAAAACTAAAGAAGTAAAAAAAAAAAAATCATTCTTCTCGGTGTGAACACAAGCATGTTTGTGTTATTTTACCACACTACCTATCATATACGTATGTCTGCTTCCTTTAAGGAAAATCTAACACACTCCAGTGTTGCTCAAGAGACTCCATTGTTATCCTAACACACCTGGGGTGAAAATGTTAAATAATTTTGAAAATCTTTCTTTTTTTATTACATTGGCTGTCCCACCAGTCCTACATTACTTCTTCAACAGCACTCATATCATAGAGTTGTGGTTTACCACGTAGCTCTTCTTCTGTCAAGTACCTCTAGTCAAAATATCGCCTTGGCCAGGTCACAACAATGACCAGACCATTGCATCTTCCTTTTCTGTGATAATTCCTGGACATCTATCCTTCTTAAAATGTCTTCCTACCTTAACCTGATTACTAGGGCACAACGTTTATAGTATTTCATCATCTGATTCTAGCCCACAGTATCTTAACTTTGTTGTTTCTGTCACTGTCCTGTCTAAGGACCTTTCACTAAAAATATCACTGAATTATACAGTTAAATTATACCAGCATCTGTTCCTTATCCTTATAGTGAATTTTTTTTTTTTACTTGTGCTTTGTTTAATAACTCATTATATGGGTATACCTCATTAATATTACTGATTAATAAACAGAAAAAATGTTTAAATGGGTAAAGAAGGTAAACAATGAAGAACAAAGCATCAGCTACTAGGAAGGAAGCTTCCAAAAATAGGGTCCACATTAATGACTGAATACAGACATCACGATATTATGGAGAAGAAATATCTAATAGTTATTCATATTCTTTGTTCGATTAAAACTAAAATAAAAATAAATGGCCTTAGTGCAGGACCTGCCAAATCTCAACCAATTTGTATTTGATTTATGATCAATAAGTGTTTATTTTTTTTTAGAAATAAATATCATCAAGACATTTTGAAAGAACTGTAGAGGGTAACCTTGCTTACATAAATTCTGGACTAGCTTAAAAAGAAAAAAAAACCTTCTATCAGTATGTTTTTGGCATAATTTGAAAACATAATTAAATTATAATAGGAAGTTGTGATAGTTATTTTTAATCAAATAGGAATCACAAGAACATCTGGTGCAGGATTTAATACACTTGGGAGAGTAATCATATCAGGTGCACCTAACAAAATATTAGTGATTAGCAATACAGGAAAAGGAAACAGTGGTCCAAAAAAAAAGAAGATTTTTGAGGGCTGAAATCAACAAAGAAAGAGAAATTTAATGAATCTAGTATAAGATTAAGAAATAAAAGCTATTAAGTAAGGAAATAAATTAATTTATTGACTTTTTTATGTAAACAGTAAAAGCTTTTGTTAACATTTATTAAATAAATAGCAAAAATATTCACTTATAAAAATAAATTATTTAAAAAAATTCATGTTTTTCATTCCATAAGCAAGAAGTAATAAATAATAATTTACATTATTTGAATTCAATTGTTAATATAAATTTAGTAATTTTTATCACATCATGTAGATATAATAATTACATTACATCTTAATAAATTATACATAAAATTTCCTTATAAAAATCTTTAAACTCAAACAAAACTCATTAAATATCATTTTTGAAGTTTATAATTAACCAATAATCTGGTAAACATAATTAATTGCTTTGTAATTAAATCAAGCAAAGCTACATAACGTCACTCAAAAGGTCCTATGTCTAAAAACTTCACTTTTTAGAATAGAAAAAAAAAAACTGATTTTTTCTTTATGCTTGGATTCTATAATTACATGTTTTCTGTTTTATTCTTAGTTCAGGATATATTTTTGAATAGAAGCTGATGATATAAGACGTTTTGCTATCAGGTGGTAATCATAAAATGCCTATTTAGCAATATTAAAAAATAAAATAAAATAGAATCTTTGACATACGGCCTTTTGCACTTTGAGTGGCGATACATATTATTATGTTTTTTATTAGCTTTAAATTATTAGCTTTAAATCCTCTAAAAAGTTGACAGTTAATCAATCACTGGATAAACTCCACCAAATGTAGCAAAATTAAATTAGCACCAATGAAAAAAAATAAATTATACAAACTAGAACTAAAGATCATTGAGCAATTCTTGACTACCTAAGTAAAAATGTATACTGAGCAGGTAAGAATAATTTGATGTAAATAGCTACAACCTGCATTAATTGTTATATTATTGGCTAGTCATGGAATAAAATCTTGCACCACCGTTAAAACAAATAAATTTCAGATAAATATAATACTAAAAATATTATTTCATTACATTAAAAACTTATTTGCAAAATTCTAAACAACACAAGGTTATCACCTGTAAGAGAAAACATTAACAAAATTAGTTTTTTTTAACTGCACTTCTAGGTAGGTACATGGCTTGACGATCATGGGTCAGGTGAACCCACCAGCAAATATCTTTACCAGAGTCAATAAAGATGTGGTTGTGGTGAGTGAGGGGATCATAGAAGTGGAAAGTGTTAGTACGTTAGGGTTTAGGATAGCTGTGTAGTTTGTTATTGAATGAAATGTTTTTCTGTTTAGTCACATCCTTAATGTGTGGAAACCATTAGTCTATTGACTACGTAATACGTAATGTAAAAATCAAAACAGAGAGGTACATTTATGAGATGTCATATTTTAATACATTCAATATTGAATGTATACATATCTGATATAGATAAAGCATGGCGGAAGGGTAGCTTACCAAACAACCTATGCTAGTGCTGCGGATTTGAGTCCTGTTTTGAGAGTAAAGATAGTGAACCTTCCGCTAAGGAGGTTTGTCTAAACAGCACATACCTAAAAATGGAATACACTACAAATCTTAAAGAAAGAAATTCCCAAATATGTGACGGACAGACATTTTTGAGTGTTGCAAATTTTTTTAACTGATTTAATTTTTAAAAGATTGAATGTTATTTAAATAATAAACATATGCATTTTTGAAATATCCATAGAAGAAATCAATTGGCAAGCCCAAAGGGAGAGGCTTTACTTTGAAATATGTAAGGAAATTATCAGTGTGTCTGTTTGTATACACTGACACACTGATATAAAAGATACAAGATATAAAAAAAGATATGAGCACAATAAAATTTTAAATGTGTACTCCATGATAAGGTGTTTGTTAATGTAAAACTTTAAAAAAACAAAAGAGACGGACATACAAAATGATTTTGTTTCTTTTCTAGTACATGGAATTTCTTTCTGTGATCAAGATTTCTAGCGTGATCCATTTTTTAGTTGGGCACTGTTTAGGCAGCCTCCTTAGTGGAAGGTTGACTATCTTTACGTTAACTTTCAAAACAGGACTCAAGGAGCAAAGGAGTTGGGTAAGCTACCCTTCCACCATACTACATGTATACCACATATGTATACATTCAATAATTAATTCTTTTCTATTTGTTTTTTTCATTACCTATTCCATCCCAATAATAAATTTTTGTATTCATAAATACATCAGCATTTTGACATCGATCCATAGGAACTTTTATTTACCAAAAATAAAAAGCTTTTTCTCCTTCCTAAAGTATTAACATAATTAATAAATAGAATAAATTAATAATCTTAATTGGTATACTTATATTCTACTTGTATATGAGACTTTATTGATTCTTATCTTAGTACCATATACCACTTGGTAAGGAAATATTAAGTTTCTTTTATTAAATTTTTTTCATAGTTTGAAAAAAAAAATTAGTTCAGTGAAGCAATTAAAGCTTGTTCTTCTAATAGCCATTTTAATGTTATTTTTAATTTGAAGAAAAATGCATATAAACTGCGGCATGAAGAACCTAAACACCGATTACATGAAGCAAAGCAACGAGGTCGGGGATCATTTTGTCTGCCAGAGAGTTCTTCTTGTAAATCTCAAAACTTACACCTTTCCCACTGGCTTCATACATTTGTTCCAAATCTGAATCATTTCTTTTGTCTGCTGCCAGTACTGCGTGTTCAACCGCGAATACACTCAAGCCATACAATGAAACACGATCCATATCTGCAGATATTTCTTTGTAAGTCGGTTTCGTTCCGCTAAATTCAAATTTATTAAGAGTGAATAAAAGAGAATCATAGTAAGCTTTGAGGAGTCGGTCAAAATTATTTCTTCTTATACGAGGGTCTATACTTGTGAACATGAAGAAGGTGACATCCAGGCAGGGTGAATTGTAAAATGGTCTTTGGAAATTCAGAAACCTAAAGAAAACAAATAGCTTTAGATGAGGATTGATTTCTATGGCAAGCAATTAATTAGTAATCTTTATACATCTTTAAAATCAAATCATAATTATAGGATCCTTTCAAATTAAATTAATTTTAATTACTTGGTTGAAATATTTTTTATATTATATGTTAAATTTTGTTTTTTCTCTGCAATACATCATTAACTGATCAGAAATTTTTTAACCTCAGAATTTCTATATTGTGCAAGAAAAGAAATAGTTTATTATGTTAATAATTTATTGGCCTCATAATATTTGGTGTAGTAGACCAAAAGGCCATGCTTCTTTCTATTTTATATGAAAATAATAATAATTAGTAACTGATCAATGTACCTCATAGTATAGGGTCTGTTATCAATATCATAATTGAACATCACATTGTTTATCCAGCAATCACCATGGTTGAGAACGTTAAACCTTGTCTCATTAAATTCTCCAATTTCAGTTAACTTTTTTTCTAAGAGGCCTGAAGGAATTGTAAGTTTTTCAGCAACACTTTCCCTTGAGGCATAGAAAATATTAGATGAATTTAAACATTTTCCAATTAATTAAATAAAATGTGAAATATAATTTAAATTAACTATATCAAGATATTTATCAATAACATTTTAAAGTATTTTTAATTGATTTATTTTATTGTAATCTATAAATTGTATTAATATATAACTAATTCTCTATTTAAAATATTACCATGACATTCCCCAATACTTGAGCATTCCTCTCCTCAAAATCTTGATGCCATTGTCAAAAAAATTATTGATGAACTCTTTGTCAGATAAAAACCGAGGCGATGAGTCATAGTCTCCTTTCATAACAAAACCTTTTTCTTCAAGAACTTTACACATTCCATGAAACCTGCCAAGATTTCTCAGCACTAAAGTAGAATGATCCAAATCCAGACAAGGATTCCAATCTTTATGTTTAAAACCTTTTGCCTGTAGAAAAAATTTACTAAACAAAAAACAAACATAGTAAATTTGTAATTTTTAATGCTTATTTACTACAGTAAATAACAAAATAGTATACATGAAATAAATGTATTATTCAACAAGGGTAGAAAAGGATTGCCCTCCTTTTCTGCCTCAAGTTGGAGTACATATCTGTGACAATTGTGGAAAACCAGATAAATCGAAATCATTGACTTGAGAAATGGACAAATCAAGTAACTGAAATTGAACAAACAAAGTTAAGCTGACTTGAACTTCACATTGGAAATTCTTCGTTATGCAATGGAACAAGAATAAATCATAATAAAAGAGACCTGTAAGTACAATTAAATGATTTTTCAGGTTAACTCAATTTACCTGTTTTTCACCACAGATATAGACAGTAGTATGTTGACATATTGTGAGATGTTCAACCACATGTGGCATGGTTTTCAGATAGTTACACTATTAGCAAGATACATTTCAAGTTAAATTTAAATAAAGAATATAAAATTGAGTTGTTTCTACAAAAGCAAAAGGTATAATCCTTTATATATCATATTACATGAACATCTTATTCTTTGATATAATCTTTATAAAAAGTTGCATGCAGCATTTAAAGTTTCTATTTTCACCTCTAAGTCTTCAAATATTAAAGTTTTATCATTTTCATGGTGTAAAAGGTTACACCAAAAAATATTATTGTCTTCATACACTTCCATCATATTTTCTATTTCTTTAAGAACTGAACCATACATCTGAAAGTTAAGACAGTAGGAGTTGATACATTTTCATTCATAAAATAATTCTCAATAATAATTAGCCAATTAAGTGTAATAGTCTATAGCTATGTTAAAGTTTAAGAATACGCAATCATCAATTGCATTTTAGCATCAGAGTGACATCATATTGATGACATCCAAGTGTAAAGATTCAAGTTAAACAAAACTAATTAAATTTGTAGCACAGAAGTTGGTAAATAGACAGCGATGAATTACTAGTGGGGTCAATGCTGATATCATTTAACCCATTTTCTTTCAGGAGACTCAGTGAACCCTAAGAAGACCAATTACATTAAATACCCACCAGACAAAATCAACAAACACACCACGGAGACCAGCAAAATAATTATAATTTTATGTACTCCTTAGTGCAACTCACCTTAATTTCAGTTAGGAATATCCTCAAATTTTTTTCATTTGCATCTTTAATTGGTTCTTTCAAAATAATTCGTTTCTTGACAGTTTTACCATTTCCCAGGACTACGTTTATCACCAACCTATAAAAGGTGAATCCATAGTTTTTGTATTCAAGAAGAGGGACTTGTTCTATGCTGGTGACAGTTTCTACAGCATTATCTAAGTCCACCTTTCTCAGAATCCGCGTCAGTGAGGTATTATCCATTTCTGCAAATCAAAAATGTATTTAACAGGAATATAAAAAAATCATAATAAAAAATGCAGAGACACTAAAACTGATTTGGATCACCATTGTAGAATACAATAAACAGAAAGATGGGTTACAAGACCTAAATGTATAGGGATTTGAACCAAGAACCTTCATACCTTAGAATGATTAACTGTCTTCCTCAGCAACAATGTTAGAATGAAAATTCCTTACTCATTGTTGCTTTTAGCAATTTTGGAGATTACTCTATAAAAAGATTGCTGCATGCTTGTGCGGTCAGCTTTGCCAACTTATTTTTCTCGAAGACCCAAAAGTACACCGGAGGGAACTTCTGACCCCCCCCCCAATTGTTATGATTGTGTCAAGGAAGGTAGGCAACCTGAGCGAAATTGCTTGAGTTTATTTCTGCTGGTTAAAAATAAATTAAACTTCTTCCTAAATCCATCTCTCACTGTGTGTTATAAAACAATACAAATGTTATAAAAACATACAGATTGCATAAAGAGAGAAAAACAAAAATTGTCCTGTATATGTCCTGAATAAAAATATTCTGGCATGTAGTGGTGTTTAAGACAAATCCATCTAATGATAAAAAGAAAACTCTCATATAATGTAATGGATCAGTATTGTCCAGGGTTCCAATCCATAAATAGATCAAATTTGAAGTGAGTAGCTTCCAATATGATGACCTACTATTCTCTCCCCAAGTTGGCTCAATATATTGTTTTTTACAGTTACAACAATGCAACTGAATTCCACACACATGCTAGAGATAAAATCATATCAGAATTTGGCTCATAGTAAGACATATTTTTTTCAATATAACTTTATTTCAAGCAGTATTTTAAAATATCCATCATGCTATATTTCAACAAAATACAAATAAAATAGTAATACAGAAGATAAGCCTACATTTTTCTAAAATTATCAGTATAACAAAATTTAAAACACCTTTCACAATAATGGGCACAATCAAATATTACAATTTCACTAAAATTCTTGAAAAATCTAAATACACATCATGTTCATATGTACCTTAAGGCTAACTTTACAGGCTTTATAGAGGAATCATATTATTCAATAACAACAAGGAACAAATGATAAAACGTAATATAAACAAATCTAAAACTAGCAGGTGACAGATAACTGTCAAATAGCTGAACCAGAACTAAAATTGATAACAGTTATAAGATCATTTAGTTAATATACAATGCTTCCAAAGAGCTAATATGAAGAGACTGATTAAACGTTTATGTCTTAAAGAGATTTGGTTGTATCAGTACCCCTTTTTTTCATGGAACTCTCATCAGGCTGGTAATACAAAAACAAACAAATTATTTTGTACCGTTATTTTTTATTGATGAGCCAAGTTATTTCATTATATTATGAAATAACGTATTAAACATAAACAGTATATAGAAATATTGAGGAAAAAAGAATCATAGCCTCCAGTAGATTAATGCACAGAAACGTTTACGTCGAAAAAAATACCTTATCAGCAACACTCACGAGCATATACTTCAAGAAATTAAAACTCTGGAAATGGAGCTACTAATAATAAACTATAATAGATTTAATAATAATCTTAAATACTTAATGTTTTTTCAATAATATGCAGAGGTGAAAGAAAAGGCAGGCCTGGACCTTTTTTTAGATCCGGAAATACATGTAGTCTAGCAGGAGACCTTCCCTCTCGAGTTTTTCAAAAAGCCAGGGAAAGGTTTGGTACTCGTGCACTCTTGGCTGCTATCTCAGCTAGGTCTACTACACTCTCCGTTCCGAAGCATCGGTTCCAGGCCTGGGACGGAACGAAAATAAATTAACAGCTTCAACGGTTCCGACACCATTATCATCTACTGGACGGTAGCGAAGTTGGCATCTACCGGGAAAACAATAAACCTAAATGACAGATTTCAGTTATGGTGCAAGTCCTAATGCTTACAGTAAATATTTTCTTTGGCTGTTAATTATTAATAATAATAAATCTAAACATTACATTAAACAGTACACCCTAATTCCCTAGCACAGCCATAGAGGACTAAGAGACCTAACTGGTCCTGGCTTGGCCGGTATTTCACGTCAGAAAATTTGTATTTAGTATCAGGTGGTATTCAGAGCTAACTACTCCAAAGTGGAGGGGGAGACCTAATCCAGGTACTGACTGGAGACGTGAGCTCCTGTGGGACCCTAAAGATTGCTTGCCAAAATTTCTGTTTAGTTCCTACTATATGCCAATAGACAGCACTCCATATCAATTAATTTACTTTTTTTTTTTTTTTCCCTAAGCTCTCTAGTTACAAATTCAGGATGAGGGGAAAATATAAAATATTTAGGGTGATTGGATCCTTGTACTAGGAGTACCTGCTTGAAGGTGGTGTGAGAGGAGTAAGGAGTGTGGGAATCCTCGGTGGAGGTTGGTTGATTCAGTACAGTGGTGAGAGTCCACTGGTGGCTGTATTGTATTGTTTTGTTGAGGTTTTGAAATAAAAAAAACAAAAAAAACAAAAAAAAACTGGTGGCTGGGCCTAGAGTCTCTCTAGGCATGTAGTGCAGTCTTAGTTAGCCGGATAGCAGTGATGGGTGCCCGTTAGAGGCTTGTTGTTGGTGGGCCAAGCGCCGTGATGTCTACCATTTTCTCTGCTTTACTCGATCTTGTGAGTTGCCATCGTGTCGGTAGCGGTGGGGGAGTCATGTCTCGGAAGAGAGGGTTTAGACTGTGTTTCATCGAGTCGAAGAACTTGATGTGACGTTGTCTGATGGCTTCGGCGATGGTGGGGAGCTCGAACTTTTCGTGCATGTCGGAAGCCTTCATTTCACGAAAAGGGGTATGCTACAGTACCGTTCGCAGGATGTTGTTCTGGAAGCTCTGGAGGCGAGTTATGGTGCTGGCATGTAGGAATCTCAAGAGTGGTGTCCCAAACAGTAATTAATTTACTGAATTACTCCTCTCCCTCTTGCCAGCCAGTACTGGAACTAGTTCATTTTTTACTCAACAGGTGACACTGCAATGCACTAGTGTTACTTTTCTTTCAAGTTAGGTCCAAATGTGACCAATAGATCGGGCTGTACTCCTATTATTTACATAAAATAATTCTCACTATTTTTTGGACATTTTTTATATTTTTCAGGAAAATCATCTGATTTCATTAAAATATTTTAGAAATGATCCATTGATTTGAATTAGCAGTATCTATTTATATTAATCAATGAATATCTGTAAAAATGGATGAGAGTGTATTCCAGCATAATTATGGAATGGCTGCAGCAATTTTTACCAAGCATGAAACAGATACGACTTACTTTAATATTAGTTTTTGTTTACTCAAATTAAACGATGGGTCTATTTGTCGGATCGTCGGTTTCTAAAATTTCCATTAGGAATGCTACCAATGAACTTTATTTCGTTTTTTGTTCTTGGTTGTTAGAACGATTCTACTTCATCTGTATTTTCCAGATTGTTAACCCAAGAGATTTTTTTGTCAGAACCGCTTGAAAGATAGAATCCAGTTTAGAACGATTCGGGATTGATAATCTGAAAGGAAGTTTTTTTCCAAAAGGGTTTTTATTTTAATTCTGATAGTTTCATGTATTTACAGATTGATAACCTAATGGATATTATTTTTCCTAAAACTAAACAGATCCAGTTTCCAAAACTAAAAAGGCTCCAAAGATAGAATTGAATTTAGTATGATTTTCTGAGGGAAAAAACATCCCTTAGGTTATCAGTCTATTTCAGCTTAAATTATTTTTCTAAATTTTTAACTTAAGATTCAGCTAATTTAGTTCTATAATATAGACTTAAAACCATAATTTGAAGCCCCTAAAATATATTTCTTTTTTAAATATTAAATAAACATCAAACAATTTTTTGAAACACTTTTTTAGTTTATGCATGTACTTTTTTCCGATTGTATATTTTTGTGCATAGTTGTCACCATTTGTTACTACAATAAATAAAAAACATTAGAGGGAAGTCCATTTTAGTTGATTTATGACTTGGTTTAAATTAATATGTGTAATATTGGTATTAATTTTTTTTTTTTTTTTTCTAAACTCCTTAAATTTATACAATATGTGAAAATGAACAAAATCAATGAACAAGAATTGACAGTTTTCTGCTCTTTCTGCTATGCGCAGATGCATTTGAAGTTACATAATAATCAGATTGAAGTTAAAAGTCTATAACATGAATAAATTACAAGGTGATGGGGCTCACCTTCAGTTTACAAATTTGGAATTGGTATTAATTGATTAATGTGTGTAATATTGTTATTATATATATATTTTTTTTTTATTTCAAAACCTCTTTATTGTAATTATACAAAGAGTACGTTTTGATTTTTTAAAGAGGCTAGATGGCCGACGGCGGAAGTTACTTGCCTTTCCTTTCAATTCTTCCTTAGCCCCATGATTTATGAATTGAAGCTGGCAGTAAGTAGCCGTTGGAAGAAATCACGCGCGGGCATTTCGATTTTGCCCCTTAATGAAATACTCCGCTTTCAATCTAAACATCTATCTCTCCCTTGCTGGCCTGTACTGGAGCTAATTCACCCTCCACTCAACAGATGACCCGCCAAAGCACTAAATTTGCTATTATTTTAAAGTTAGTTCCATTTAGACTATGCTGCATTCCAATTATTTACATTAAATAATCTACAATATTTTATTGGAACTTTTTCAAGAGGATCAAATGATTTTTTTAAATATATTTTAGAAATGACACATTGATTAGAAATACCTGTTTCTGCTTATATAAATATTAATATTAAGGAATGTGAATCTATATAAATGGGTGTGTATTCAAGCATAATTATGTAATATTGGAGCAATTTATATTAAACTTGGTAAATCTACAACTTGCTTCAAAATAAAAATACTGCGAGTAAGGGATGATGTAAATATTATAGAAATTGGTGGATATTAATGTAATTAATTGGAGGAACTGGTTCCCAAGCCATAATAGAAAGTATTCCCCGGTTTTGCCGATATTGTGCACCCCTACACCGACTTATTTATTAGTAGCCTTAATCTTAATTAAATTACTGATCAAGTGTCTTACACCCTTTTTATACTTTTCTTCATAAAACATCTGTTGGTAAAAATATCCACACACTGGATGAAATTTGTTTGCTCAAGTAATTTGTCATAATTAAAAGAGAAAAAATCCTTGGGTGAGCATGGGTCTCCACAATTACAAATCAGCATGCTAACCACTATAACATGGGGACGATCAATCATTAGTGCGATATATAAATTCAGGGCATAGGCTGTACTGTCGTAAAGGTTACTATGCTCCCTAGGGCATCATATTGCTGGCTGACCCTTACTTAGCCAGCAGCATTTGATGCAGTCAGTCCTTAATAAAATTTAGTAATAGATTAGAAGTTAAAACGTCGGGTTGATAATAAAGTTCGCCTTCGATCACCAAAGGTAATTCGTGTTAGATAGGTAAAAAAGTAGGTAGTAGATATCCACAATTTAATCTTCTAAACTTTGTATCCTTATGGTTAACAAATGATACAATTGGTAGTGGACCATGACAATAACATTTTTATTAAATATAAGAGGAATATTCTAACTTACAATAATGAACATACGTTGTTGTTTTTTCAAACAAAAAAATGTAAGACCAACTTATGATAATATTGAAAGAAATTTATGTAATATAGTTTTTAACAATTGACTATATTTGGCTCTTCTTCCGTAGAGCTGAACTAGTCAGGCGCAAATGGAGAGCTGTCTTTGTGTGATAATTACTGATGCCTGGGAGAGTAGCAATAAATGACCCTGTATCGACAGTCCTGATGCCCAGTAATCTGCTTCAGTCCTTAAAGGATACTCATCTCCTTCAGTAAACAGTGGTTCAACATACATTTCTCCAATAATGAGGTCGCCTCAATCCACTGCTCACAGCCTCGTGACCGACAACTTAGCGCAAAAGAATCAACACCGTCCATTTCAATTGAAAACAAGTCAATGGAAACACCACTTCTACTGTACATTACCTTTATGCGGTAGTTCCATTCATGACATTAATTATAATAAATAATTAACTAGTGCGCCCAATACTTTCTTAAAGACTTACTGAGCAATGGTCAGGGGTGACCATTCTCACCCACAAAGACATCCAGTAAGGAGCCTGTTTACAATTTCAAAACAATAATGGAGGCTAGTAACTGTTGATTTTTAATTAGCCACCAAGTATATCTGTACCATTCAGAACATTATAGATTTGGACAAACCAGGCTTGTATATCCTTATTTAAACAAAACCTTGATATAACCTCCCATAATTTTTTCTTTCTGCTGACCAAGCTAGAGAATATCTTATTATGGAAGTTGGATGGATCACATACCAAAGACTTAAAGTTAAGGTAAAGAAATTTTCTGAGGTTGGAAATAATTGAAATATTGTCATATATTATGCAACAATACAATACAAAATTAGGTTAACAAAAAATAAAACATTAGGTTAAGTTAACAAAAACACACAATTTTTTTTATCTAAAAGAGTTATCAGTCTTTTTAAATGTAGAAGAGATATAATATCCCAACTAATAAATCTAAAACTAATATTGTCCTTGAGTTTTACAACATTGCTTCGGACAGGATACAAAACTAATGATATAGATCGATATTTTCTCAAATACAGTAAAACTTCCTTTAATAGACACATATATACTATAGGCACTATTACTTTATTCAATGGTGACTATCATAAAGAGATTTTACTGTGGCACAGCACATTTAAAATGACCAAAAAATGTACTTATATTATATATACTTTTCGGTTTGTTTAACAATAGCTTCCCAATTTACAAAATTATTAACTATTGAATTTATATACGAAAACAATACAATTTACACATAAAAAATTCAACAATTTTAATTAAATCAACAAAATACAAAAAAGTACATTTCCATATTGGACCACCGGTTGGAGATTAGGTTAAATGGTGGTTTGGGGCGATGGGGAAGTGTCTAGTTAAATAAAGTAAAATAATTTTAAGTAAAAGAAAGAAGAAGTTAAAGTTATACTTTCATTTCAAAAATAATCTAAAAATACAAACATTTTAACTTCACTTGTAATAAATAGAAGCATATTAATAGTCTAAAATAGACCAAAAATGTGTCAGTAACAACAAGTATTTGATGTACAGTTGATAATATAGTATGCCAAGTGATAGCAGTGGGGCTTATGACTCAATTTAAGTTCAAGGGGTGCTCCCTTCTCCACCAATTCCATACGTGTGGCAGGGTAATCAAGGCGATGACGATTCTACACACAGAGTTAAAAAAAAGAACCAGGGAAGGGAGAGGATCTTGAAAATTGAGAAATGGCCCCACCGGTATCAACTAAACAGAGGTGTTACATTGAAAACAAACATGTATTCTAGGATCTTCTGGTAACTATTTCTAAAAGCAGAATTCTTAAATAGCACCGACAGTTTAAAATATCACAATATATCACTTGAAATAAGCTAAAATAAAATTATCTAATCACCCAAAATTATCCACAGATAACAATTCAACATAAAAAATAATCCAAGAAATCATAAAAATAAATATTACTAGAAAATTTTTCTTCTACTACAAACTCTTTTTTTTCTTTTTCTCATATTCAGATAATTTAAAAATCAGATTTTCAGTTTGCAATTTCAATTTTTTGTTTAAATTGTTCCCAGGGATGTACTTTAGATAAATCTTCTGTTTTCTTCTTTAATTTCTTTATATTAGATAAAAGAAGAGAAAATTTTTTCTCAAAATCTGGAACATCTATGCTCTTCAAATATTTGTTTCCTTTTGCCTGAAAGATAGCAGTTGTTATTAAAGTTAATTTTACATAAATATAAAAAATAAAAGTGCATCATATAATAAATTAATGACGTGTTTTAAAGCAGCACAGAACATTGGTACGACTTATGATATAATGCAATTAATTTTGTTTACAAGTTTGATGACATACTTTCATTTCCATATTAAACTCCAGGGATTTTCGTAATGAAATAAGTTTTACGATATAACTAGGACATGGCTTTATCCCTTCTTTGTCAAGGTTCTCACTGATATATAATGCCATATCAATATCAAGCATTTCATAAGAACTTTTCATCAGGGCTCCGAGGATTTGTATATTGACCCTGAAAAATAAAAATGAATACACATGTACCACTAGCCTTGTAACATTGTAACATGTACCTAGACAAAAGATTAGCAGCCTTACAATTTATCAATTATTACTGAATAAAATTTGTATAAATTAAATTGCATTTTTTTAAATACAGAGGTCCCAATTGTATCTTGGGTCAAGAGAGCAGTGAATTACTGAGAACTAATTTTGAAGTTTAAACATGAAGGATAAAAACAAGTCAACATCTGTAAGATGTATTATTTATTAGTTAATTGTTAGAATTTCACTTTGTTCAACAGGTCAATAATTTTTCTTTAATCGATCAAACTATTTTTTCCCATTTCTTGCTCACAATTCTAAAATGAAACCCAGGGGAAACTGATAGACTATTTTAACAAGTAAATAATTAAAATAGGGAGAGATAATTAATTGGGTGTAACTAAGTTGATTTGCACAGATTATAGTAACAAACAATTTTCTTATAAATTGATTGTGAAACAAGGAGAAATGAACTCTTAAAAAGAGATTCTCAGAACTCTTTTAGGTTAACCTCTGGGTGTATTAAGAAATAATAATAATTGATTTTTTTCATACTTTTCCAATAAGTTTCATGAACGTACAAAATTTGAAATTTTAGCTAACTAATACAACGATGCACGTATTAATATTTTTTTTAACATAATGGATAGAGGCTAATATGCAAATCAGATAATCTGACTTCAGATAGACAGGACTCCACTGTGTATATAAATAAAACAAAGGATATAGAAAATGAAGAAACAAAATTGAATGATATTCACATTTAATAAACATGTTAAATGTTTGATGATGGGTGAATTCCCTTTCAATTCCACTTCCTATTTCTGTTGATGTGTTCAATTGTTAACTACATTCACAAATATATCTTAATTAACTGAAACATAACATTTTATAGAAATAATTCAATCAATCTGAAATTTTAAAAGTGTATTTCACAAAATCTCGAAAAATTTGCTGATCAGGTTTTAGTTAAAATACAATAACGAGAAGCATGGAAATTAAAATAAATCATGGAAAAAGTCAGGCATGCTTTGCAAATTTTTAAGATTTCTAAACTCTCAGTTCAAAAGCTATTAAACATTTAAAGTTCCAATGGTTAAGGAACTATTTATTACACAGGGCACCAGTGATTTTGCGGCACAGGGTTTTAGAGTAAAATCTGAATAAGTTCAGTCTTCAAAATACGAGAAAAATAGCAGATTTGTCGAATTGGCTCCAGTTTTTGAAATAAAGGCAATACATACTCTTATATTTACAGAAAAACTAACCTTTATATTTATTTTTTTGGGGAGGGGGATTATTTCAACTGAAAGACAGTTATTATTTGTTTATTTAGAGCCTGAGCCTGATGAGGAAAAAGAGTGAGCGTTTCGAAACACATAGCAAATTTTAATAAAAAAAATATAGGTTGAAAAGCTCAAAAATTGTTATTTACTTATTAAAATAGACAACTTTTATTTTACAATAGGAACTGAATTATTAATGACAATTAAACATAATTAATCAAAAATAAATAAAAATATGTCACATAAAAAAATAGAGTCAATTTGAACATAAATCGTATACCTTAATACCTTAATGTACCTAAATTCACTACAATACCTACACTGCAAAAAAAAAAGAATTTTTTTGTTCCCCAGAGTTACAGAGAGTGACACAGAAAGAATTTCAAAGATATTTATAAAAAACAAGGTTTTGAGAGCCAATAATATATTTAATGGTTTTTAAAACCACTGAAGTAGTTCAACTAAAAAACACAAAGTATTTTTGGATAATACCAAGTAGTTTTTTTTACAATCATTCAATAAGTTTTTTAAAAACTAATATGGTAGATGGCAGACACTGGAACTTGAGTATCTCAATAATGTTCCTTCATCTTCCATGTCCATTCCAATTGTGTTAACGTATATAATTCAAAAAATAAAATTAGGTTTATATTAAAGCAAATTCCAGTAGCTGGAAAATAAAATCTTAGATCTAATTAAGAGAAACATAACAAGACAACTAATCATCGGTTCAACTAGTTTTTAGCAACAAATGAAAAAAATACAATACCTATATCCAACCTCTTCTATATCATTGATCAATTGCCTAGTAGACTCTAAATTTTTGCAACCGAGGGCGAGAACTCCAAAAGTCATAATGTTTGGAGATAGTTTTTCTTTCTTCATTAAATTTAAAACTTCCTAAAATAATAATGTAATTGGTGCAAGTAAATACATTGAATCAAAAAAATTAAATATTATATAATTCAGAAAGGCATTGTTTTCAAGCAATAAATGTTTATATTCTTTATTTATTTCTATAATCTTTATATTCTTTTCCCAAGGGGGGGGGATGACTCTTTTCTTTTAAACAGTATGCAAGTGAAATAAGGCCTCTCCGGTGAAAGAAATTTTGGTTGACAAGATTTAGAATATTATTGGAGCCTATTTATAAAACAGGTTAACTAAAAATTGTAATCTATCGATAGGAAGAAATTCATAAATGATTAATTCGTTTCCTCATTCTAATTTTTTTTGGTTTGATTTAATTATTAAACATGAAAAGCAGGGTATATTAATTGTTCTGCATGACCAAGAACTAATTTTTTAAAAATTATTTATTTAATAATAATCATTTTAGATCCTCAAACTAATAATATTATTTGGATCATGGTTAGCTCAGAGGTTGAACATCCTGTTGGAGATTGGGGAAGTTCTGGATTCAAGCCCCCCCTGCCTTGTCAAATTTTTTATTTTTTTTGGCTAATAATAATAAATAATGCATGTATAGAACATAGCTCTGGGCATTACTAATTGTAATGCAATCTGGAACAAATATTTATGTTTATGCATGAGCCTACCACAGCCTCCTGAGGTCTCTCACTGTAATTTCTCTTTTTAATAAGCATATTACAAAAGTCTGTATCAATTATTACTTTTCTTCTTTTCATTTCAGAAATAAGTTTCTAAAAAAAACAACATTAAATGAATGTTAATTGAGTTGAAAAATTCAACAATATTTCTACCAATCTACATTCAAACCATAATTTATCATAGTTACCTTTTCTAATTCTGAGGAAGGAGGTATGACATCCAAGAGTTGAGTAAATGTTTTAATATCTGGAGCAGCCTTGAAAGTATCCATCATAGCTAAAAAGCCTTCGGAATTTCCAAGAAGAATCATCCTTTAAAGCATTGTAAACAAAGATTTATTATTCTCAAGATGCTTTATTTTCAGAAAAATTTATTGGATAGTTTAATTTTTTTTTAAATACCTATCTGATGCTTTGTCGATCGAAGATGTTATTGACATAAGTGAGTTTTGCTGTACAATGGGAAGAAGCAAGTTCGGGGTCTGAATGGCAAGAGAAGTTTCTTTGTCCTTAGTATTGCCTTTATCGATCATAATCTATTTTATTTTCAAAAATAATTAAAACTACTAATTATATTATATACATATATTAGTATAATTAGTATTATATGCCCTTAGGTATAGAAATTAAGTTTAAATCTATCTGGTTAGATTTTCAGTATTTTTTTAATAAAGAACAAATACATAAATCTATGATTCAATATATGTAACTTGCCACTAGAAATAGTATAAACTTAGTAATTAATTTGGAAAAGTTATTGTAAAGACAATGTAAACCTGATTTGATGTCAACAGAGAGACCAACTCCCTTGCTGAAGTAACATCACCCGCTCCGCAATCCCTGACACATCTTAAGAGAACATTAAATGTAAAAACTGTTGGGGCTACTTTTTTTTCCAACATTTTTCTCCAAACCTAAAACAAAAGTACGTATTAATTGTGCAATTTGGAATAATTATTATATTGTTCTAGAAATGTTCAGTTTATTATAATATTATTATTATATAAAGTTCAAACTGGAGCAGCCTAATCATCGTAATTTTCTTTTATGTAATAAAAAACAGATTTCTTAAATGTAAAAAAATAAATATAAATAGAGATAATTAAAATAACAAGCTCATCAGTGCCTAACTAATATTTTCCTAGTAATGTACCATTTAAACAGTGTAGATCTATCTAAATTAAGTGCACCAGTCAGTCAAAATAAATTCTTTTATATTTTATCAGGTAGCCTCTATTTTCAATTGAAAAATGTTAGACACAAAATGAAATATTTGTCTGAAAATAGCACATTTGAAGTATGAGAGTACATGATATTCTTCAGGGAAAGTTTGTTGATGCTACAATTAAGCATAAGTATGTCAGTTATGTATTAATACACAAAGAATCAATTCCAACGATAAAAAAGTGAAAATTTAATACTTACAATTAGTGCATGCCGAAACCCTGCTTCCTTGTCAGATGCTGATGCTTGTAGCAAGAAGTTAAATGTAACTGATGTTAAAGTAATATTTTTTGAAGACATCTCATCCACAATGGCAAAACTAGTTTCCAGATCACCATGTCTTCCAAATGCTAGAAAATAGCTTGTTTAATTAATTAAAATAACATACAATTTTAAAATACTTAGCCAATAAATATAACAAAATGTTAATTAATGTTTAACTGAATTGTAACAGAAAATATTGCTGGTTATGGGCTGTCAGAATAGGAGGCAATACATAGAATCAAAAGGAAGAAGAGGTAAATAAGTAAAGTTTGGGCAAGGAACATTTACATACACCATCAGTACACCTACTTGTTTAAATGAACATATCATAGGTTACCATTATAGGAATAGTTATCTTGCAATTTAAATCTAGTATTAAACAAGTAAAGAATTAAAAATAAAGTGCAGCATTAAATTAATTTATAATGAAAAATTGAATTTTGTTGATTCATGATACAAAGGTTCAAATGCCTTGTTGGACAGTGAGTTTTATTTTACTTCCCTGAATGGAAGTAAAAAAGCTACTCCATCCCAGTAGTCTCATAATTAACATTCTGACTCATAACTGAGGAGACAAATGCTCGACTACTGACTTTCCAATAAGGATTTTTTATTCATTTTAACAGTGAGGTTTGTGAGGAAAAATGAATAGTTACTACTTGCTTAAAGAAGTAGCTGTCTGATTAATAAAACTGAAACCAAGGTTGATAAATAATAGTATTAGTATTAATAGCACCAGTATTGGGGCAAATATTATCATAAATAACAAGTAATGAATAATCTGTAAATTTTATTTGCAAATAAAAGATATTTATTTGAAATCTGATTTTTTTAAATAAATGTTTATTTTTGGATGGATTTACTGGTTTTAAAGGGTGGCAAAATTTAATTCTTTAGATACTGTTTTGACTGCACATGCGCGTTACTGATATCAACCATGAGATCGATTAATTAGTTTTGAACTCAATGTACATACCATAAGGAATCAAAATAGGCATTTTTCAAATCCAATAAATTGATCCTAAGATTAAAAAAAATAAGTAAAAGCTGAAAATATTTCATTATTTAATACGATATAACATCTCATTATACATTATGGAATAAAAAAACTAAATGATGAATCAAAATTGGCATCCTACAAAACCAATTCTCAGATGGAAAGAATTAGTTATGGCTGAGAATATCTCATTGTGTATGTGTAAACAAAAAAGTAAGTAAAAAAATCAAATTCAGCACCCTTTTAAACTTATAAATCAATCCCAAGATTTGAAAACTCAGTGATAGTTAAAAGTAATCCAATGGATGAGTGCAAACATAAAACTAAGTGAGTAACCAAATTCAACACTCTTCAAAATTTATATACATTTGAAAAATCACTAATAGCTAGAAATAATTCAATACACATGAGCTGACAAAACACTAAATGAGGAATAGCATTCGCCATTAGCCAAAAACTATAAAAACATCCCAAGATTAGTAAAACCATTACCTATGTATGTGCATATTTTGTAATGCTTATAGACTAGGCTATAATGATTTCTAAACATTTACAGAAGGTTCTACCGACATCAAGTTCTCTTTGTTTCTAAAAGGTTCTACAAAGTTCTATTCATCTAAACTTGGACTTAAATATCATCGCAACTGTCACCAAAAACTAATGTAACTTGTCACTAATGTTGGTCATTTTTTTTTATACCGCTCCCCTTTACCGATAGGGGGTAACTTGGAATTCATCTCAGCGCTCCTAAAAACTATAGGTTCTACACCATTATCAATTATATTAGATTATTTTTATTGTCAGAGATAAATAAATAATGAAAAAACTGAAATTTTGAAATTACAAACTTATAAATTTAAGTCTTTATTGTTTATAGTGTAAAATCAATGCGGAAAACCGTAACCAACCTTTTATCATTGCATGATAGTTTGCCAGATTTGGTTCAACTCCTTTTTCCAGCATCAGCTCTCGTAAGTTCCTAGCTCTGTTCAAAGAATCCCCGGCAAAAGGACCCTCGGAGCAGGCGTTGAACAATGACGTATAAGTACTCTGCTTTGGTTTCAATCCTCGCTTCTTCATCTAAATATTAGATGTGCTATACAAAAATATTCTCAAAGTTCAAATGATTAAATATTAAAATGATGATTTTAAATTACCTGATTAAAAAGTTGAAATGCTTTCTTTGTATAACCTTCTCTGGCACAACCACTTATTAATAAATTATAAATATAGACGTCAGGTTTCCCTCTTTCCTCTTTTAACATTTTTACTTCTAATATATTTAAAGCTTCTACCAGCTAAAAATGACATTAATGAAAAATAAAAATACAGTTAATCGATAAAATTATTGTAATGATAAATGGTCTATCTTTTGACAATTTTCGACTTGTTATAATGAATACAATTGTAAAGATGCATTATAAACTCAGTAAATCAATGTTTTTTAATAATATTAATATATTTTTATTTGGATATAACATTTAAATGTCTTATATTTATTAGATAATTAGTATAACATCATGGAAGATTTCTATCAGATGGTGGAAGGCAAACAGCACCAATTTAAGAAAGAGAAACAAGCAGCCTCCCTATTAAGGACAAAAATAATTTTTTCTTTCCTTAATTATACATGTCTATTATAATATACAAGTAAAAAAAACACAAGGCACCTATTACATACACTCATACATTTATAATCAAATATATAAGAACAAAATTAGCCGTCAATAGAAATAAAAAATGATATTTACATTCAACAAAAAAATGTAATAAAAGCTTTTAAATTCAAAATTAATTTCCTGCACCTGTTGGAAGTGATATTTCAAAGCAGAACGGTAAAATAAATGAGAGGTCTGCAGTCTGGAGAATCATAAGAGAGACCTACTATAAATACCCAAATGAAGGGCAAGTGAGGACACTATTGGAAGAACCATTGCTCCTGAAGGAAAACGATTTTGGTGGGATGTTCACTTTTTCACAAAAACAAAAATTGGAACATTTTATAGTGGTTTTCTCTACCTTGGCTCGGTGACTTATGCTGATCGTTTTAAATAAAGTAAATAATTGATCCTTCCAAAGAGCAACTTCATCTAAACTGTAATTATAAGCAAGGAATATCCAATTAATAAACCATAATTTTATTTACTTAATGACATCCAGAGCAACTATTCTTGGAACACAATATGTGGGAAGGAAGCACTTTTAGGCAAATGCTCAAGGTGATGTCCACAATGAGACTTGTGCCGATTTTGTCTGAAGAACAAACTTTATCTTAACCCTTATTATGGGTAATACTGTTCGGTTGTCAACATCTAATAATGATATAATGTAGGATTTATGGCGATAACAATTTGGTTTGATATTGTAAATACAAATTTATCATAAATCGGGTAAGTAACATTACCATAGATATAAATACCAAATTTAGCTCAAGCACAGGAACCCATAAATTACAAAGGAACCTTTGTTATTTGTATGAGAACTTTGAAGCATTAATTTAATGTTTGGAGAGAGAGGTCGAGTGCATACCAGCAATTTGGGCTTGAGGTTGGTTCTGGAAGTTTATTTTATTTATTGATAGAATTTATTCCCAGTGTCAAGGGTGTTAGAACAGGGCGGCAACCTGTTAATGTGGTCATAATAGGAAGGAATAAAATATAAATCTTAAATCGATTCATTGGATTTTGTTGATCAATTAGAAAAAATATTGAAGTTGTTTTGGAAATAAATTACCTGAAGTTTTTTTTATTTGGGGCGTACACCTCTACGAAGTGAAAGAAATTGTTAAAAAATTAATTATGCCAGTCACAGGGGAATACACTAGTAAGGACGACATAGATTATAAAGCAGGGAACAGTACTCGGTGAACAGATTATTAACCTGATCCATGGTTGGATCATCATGAACATCATCCTTTGATTTTCCAGCTTAATCTCTTTGATCTTGTGAGGCACTAAGGGTATATGGGGTCAGCACAGTTGACATATTTCGCCATCAACAGTTAGTTAATGGTCTACACCATTCCTCACCACCCTAAATTTTTAATAAAAGATAAAATGTTATTTTTGATTATGGAAACCAATAAGCATGATCAGCTGTGAATGTTCAAAGAATTTCTTTATGTGCTCTGTATGCTGTAAGGAGAAATAACCCGGCTTTCTGTTAACTCAGTGCCTGTCTTAAGGGTTAGCACACAGTCTTCACATAATGGCAACTAAGTTCATCATTACAATGTATGAAACAAACAGGTTCTTTAAATAGCGAATTTGAACAGTTGATAAATTTAGTTTGTTACAAAATAACACAATTGGCAACATAAAAAAAGAAATACCTTTCTTTCATTTAGGAGTTCCTTGATCATCATGGCATAATGAACAGGCTTTCGCCACAGTTTTTTTTCTGCTCCATCGATATAGTTTAGTTCTTCTTCGTCACCTTCCTCCTTTATTTCCTCCATAAACTGTCTTGCCATTCTTAAAAAAAAATTGAATGCTTTTTAAAATACGTACATTATTGTGAGGTCTGTCGATAGCTTCACAATTTTTGTTAACTGTTCATTACTCCCTAGAGCAGAAGAGTTCTGCTGTACCACTGCAACTAAATAGATAGATTTTTATGTATATAGGCATTATCACATTAATGTTTACCTATCGCTACTTAGAGTACCAAACTGGTCCGGGTTTCTATCAAAAGTTAGTGATTTCTCATCAATTTGCTTGAATGTTGTTTTGTTATGTAAGGGATTTAAATTTTTTTCAGAATATGGTTTAGTTTTCATTTGTTCGTTGGGAGTGTTAATTTTTGTGGAAATATTTTTAGCATTTGAGGCAAGTAAATTTTCAGTAGATAGTGAGAAAAAGTTTTTTTTAACTGAATTAAATATTTTGAAGGAAGTCATTGTGAAATTTAGCAAAAAAAGTGTACTCATAGGATTAAATAAATAATATCGAATGCCAAAACCGGTTCACAGAAAATCATAAAAGTTTTAATGTCCAACAGTCCACATTTAATATCTCGTTCGAGAAGGTTATGAAGTTACAAAGTTGTATTACTGTTACTCCAAAGAGGCAGGGGAAAATGCAGCCACTGAAAACAGCGATTGAAACATTGACAGCAATAGCTGTTACGTTCCGGACAGAGCCGTTCCGAATAACCTATTCCAGGCTCGGAACGAAACAAAGTAATTAGCAGCTACGACTGACAGTAATACTTCGCTGCTATCTGGTTGATATGCGTGAATGGTTTCTACTTGCCAATAGAACACTAAGCAGAGTGCTATATACTGGTAATAACAATAAACCTAAATGGAAGATTTTGAGAGTGGTGTTGGTTCCAATCAATCATGCCAGTTTTTCGTTTGCATGTTTTCTTTGGCTTAATTATTTATAATAATAAACTTAAACTATTCAATTTGAGCGTTTGAATCATACTCACACGGGAGCATCTCGCCAGTTAGCAGTAGATTTTATTTTTGATATTTTTATCCTTTATTATGTGTAATGATATTGTATTAACAGGGTTTTGAATTAATTCACACGATTGAATACTGTTGAACATACTTTTCCCCAAAAATTTATTTTAAATACAAAAAAATGTGCATTAATCTATACTTATGTTTTATTTAATTAGACCCATGAAATATATTCTAGAATCAACATTGCAATTATTTTTACCAAGCCAATAATATTATTTGTGTGAACACTCCAATTTATCATTCTACCTTCTCCTATTTGGCACACAGTGACACCTGTTAACTTCTTTAACTTTCCCCAATTGAATAAAGCTTGAGTCGAGCTGTGAATGGTTTCAGTGACATCTCTGATGGTTTCAAAGCCAAACACGAACAATGTTTTTTGTTAATTGCTGCAGCTTTGGACTGATCTTTCTTTAATAGATCATCATCCCTTTGGAACTCCAATCCTTTCAAGATGCACCCTCCTCATATTCAAATCACAGCGCTTTGATTATCAGTCTATCCAGCCATACTAATGTTTCATACCCTATGGTGTTTTTCTATGTATGTCTATGAAATAACATAACCTTAGGATCTAAAATCCCATTTGTAACTCTTGTAATTTTTTTAAGGAAAAAATATTCACGGAATAAAGAACAATTATTAATATTTATTTTCTAATTATTAATAATGTTTTGTTGATATTAAATAAAATATTGATTTTTTTTAAGTTGTTTTAGGGCATGTAAACACCAAGAGCCATTGATGCAGACATAGTGGATCATTTTCTTGGTTTTGGTTTTACAACAGTGATTTTTTAACGTTTATTATTGTTAACTTATTCCACAATGTCCCAGCAGCCAACAGAATGTTACATTGAATCCCAATGCTGTAAGATGTGTGCTTTTAAGGGGTGAAGAAACTTTTGGGTTGCATTTTTTTTAATTTCTTGGAGTGCAGGCAGATAGTCAGTAAAAATGACTATATTGCAATTTGCTAAAGACCTATAATTTTAAACAATATGCTAATTTAGTACATGGAGAATAGGAATTCCCTCTACCCTTGGCAGAGATTTTCCAGAAAAAGCAGATGCACACTTGACAATCTTATTTGATTTAATCAGAGATAATTCAAGCTTTGTGCATTTACTTGTGTTTGGAAAACACATATTATGAAGACACCTAGCGATTTAGGAGTAACTGGCAATACACTAAGTTTCATTAAAAAATTTCTGATTGAGTGAGTTTTTAAAGTTAGATATGGTCAGCGATTTTCTAACTTATTTAAACAGGTGAATGGGGTTCCACTGAAGTTAATTATTAATTTATTATTAATTATTAATATAAAGAAAATTGAAATTTTGCAGAGTTTGTTTTAATCGGTGACTTTACTTATTCATTTATTATTATTCATTATTTATTCTTGTATTTTAATTAAAACCAGGAACATCTTAGCAGATATTTGAATGCTACTTATGTAGATTTGAAACTATTTTTACCATTCTTGACTTTAGTCACGACCTTTTAAAATTGAACATTACATATTCAAATATTTCATTTGATTGATTTGTATTGTTTTATTTGTATTTGTATTTATATTTTTAATTTTAACTCTACTTATTATGATAATTGAATTGAAATCAGGTGTATGCTAGGAGCAATTCAGTCAATAAGTTTTTTTTCATTTTATGGCAGTTCACCATTCTGATTTTAGTCATGATATTCCTGCACTGACCATATGGAAAAATTGTAACAACATGTTTAATAATTTATTTATCATTTAATTCATCTGCCAGTTAATTCTATCTGTATATTGAATTGAATTTTAATTTTATTTCTGTATGGTTTCATTTTAATTTTTTTTTTTTTTTTTTTTTTTTCGAAGCTCTTTAGGTCGAATTTAGGATGTGGGAAAAATATAAAATATTTGGAGTGATAGGAACCTTGTACTAGGAGTACCTGCTTGAAGGTGGTGTGAGAGGAGTTAGGAATGTGGGAATCCTCGGTGGAGTTTGGTTAAGTCAGTACAGTAGTGAGAGTCTACCGGTGGCTGGGCCTAGAGTCTCTCTAGGCATGTAGTGTGGTCGTTGTTAGTCTGATGTCAGAGTGAGGGTGCCCCTTAGAGGCTTGTTGTCAGTGGGTCAGTGTAGTGATGTCTACCATTTCCTCTGCTCTACCCGATCTTGCGAGTTGCCATCGTGCCGGTAGCGGTGGTGGTGTCATGTCTCGGAAGAGCGGGTTGAGACTGTGCCTCATCGAGTCGAAGAGGTCATTTTAATTGTTTTAAACATTTAAATTTAGCCATCATCTTACTTGGTAATTAGTTGGGAAGAAACAAAACTATAGATTAAATAGTGAGCCAAATAAAATCAAAATAAAACAATTGTACTATCTTTGTTTTGACCATTCGTACTTAATTAAATTCATTTTCTTAACCTATTAACTAATTATTAAACAGAACTATTGGTTATAAACTAACTTAGGAACTAATTTAGCTTGAAACTAAACTAAATTAAATTAAGAGGAATTTGAGGGTATGGGGCCGATATTAAGTTCATTATTGCCATGAGGAGAGGTGATAAGCGGTGAGAAAATGTAAGCCTTTATCTTACATCAAGTAGCAGAGGATTCTGCATAGCTAGGTAGGTCCCTTCTTGAAAATTAACTTTGCCATCAATGCAGCCATCACAGTTTGTTGCAGCTTTGGATGTACCAGGCATGCTTCTTCTCAAAGTCAGCTTGGAACGGTGTAAATCACATAAAAGATCAATAGAGAGAAAAGTGCATAGTTTAATTTATAATACTTCATCCTGCATATTACAACCCTAAAACCCTATGTTATTATATTTCATATGGCACGTATAATATAAAAACATAACTTAAACTCATAAATGAGTTATTTATTATGAGCTAAGCGATCGCCCGGTGGGAAATTTGTCAGAAAGTACGCTCCTTGTAAAACATTGTCATCACAAATTTGCAGAAGATTGCTGAACCATTGAAAATCCATCTAAAGAAGCTAAAACTTTGCACCCAAACTCACATAAAAAGCCAATAAAGTAATTTTCTCTTATAAAACTACCATTTTGAAAACAGGAAATTACTTTTTTCGTCGATATTTTATATTCCAATGAATTATACATGTTCTTCTTGCAATATATCAATGTTTTCTATCCACCTTATGCGCGCATTAGATTGAGGGGCTGAGACCAACCATCTCGCAAGGCCGGAGCGTCATGCACAATAGTCTCCAGTGCCGTCAGTTCTGAGGGGTTTATGGTGTAATGGCCGACTTGTATTTACTTACAATAGTCTATACTATTGTATTTACGATTATTTTTCGTTTAAAATTATCTTGTTCTTTTTCATGACCATTAGGTGAGGCATGAAGTGTCAATATTGTAAATTTTAATAATTATTGGTAACAGAGAGGAAATGGTGATTCTTGCGAGGGTTTAAACAATTTTCTGGTTACCTGTCGAACGTTCTTCCCAATAATGCACCCCTACGGTTTACGGCCATGGCTGCCATCTAATTTTTGTTTTTATTCAGTGATGATTAAAATTTACATCAATGGGATTATCAAAAAAGGAATTTCAAATAATGGAATCAACAAAACTACCAGCATACAATCACAAATTAGTAAAATATTAAAAAAGTCTATCCTTTCCCGTGAACATTGTGACAAGCTTTATTTAAGTAGTTCGAATAATGGGATGTATCCTACTTCTCTACATCACAATCCATAGTGAAAGTTACACTGTTAATATGTAACAAAATTATTTGTTCATGATAACAAACAAATTTCAAAGTATAGTAGACATATGAAAAAAAAATATGAACGATAATCGACTTATTTTAGTAATTAAATCATGCAAAGGTTCAGTAGATACTGTTTAATGTTACATTTTTGGTTTGTAAATATTTATAGAAATACATGCCGGTTTCTGTGTGAGGTTCTTGGAACCTGGGGGGCTCAAATATCTTGTGGGTTCTATCAAAACACAATTCTTTTAAAGAATGTTCACTGGATATCACAAAAAAAAAAAAAACTCAGACTTATTCTTTAAAAAGAAAATCTTATTTGGTGTTAACGCATTTGACCTATAATCGATTCAGGATCATGTAAGATTCTGCTAAAATCCATCATCCATCATCGCAACAGCTAGCAATTGTGTCTCAAAAACAGTTCCTCATAAATATAAACAAAAAAAGGTTTCTGGTTAGAGAGCAGTATGTCATGTATTAATTACAAATAGTTACAGAACACTAAAACTTCTCAAATCACACCTAATTACCGCTTTTTTTGCAACAAAGCTTGGGCAAAAGCTAAATGGGTGGGGGCCAAAAGAAAATACTAATTCTGCGATATCCTCATTTTCTTCATTTTTTGTAACTTTGAATAAATTCAGAGCCCTTCAGTCGTATTCCATCCTTGATATAACAGGGAAGTAAAACGTAGGCATATCCCTACGATGTAGATAATGGCTATGGAGAATATATACCAGGAGAAAGCGTATTTTTTACAAGTAATAATCATTATTTTTATTTTACTTCTATTAACTTAAATTTTTATGACTCAAATTCGTACAATAATACAAAGCTACATTTTTCAATATAAAATTCATGATCGTTTGCCTGGTGACATACAGATCATTAGAGTATGTAAACACCTGTGAACGTGAGTTAACTGATGACTACCAAACAAACCATCAGGTTAATATTTTGGAAGAATAATGGATACTTTATTTAGATTCTTGGCGGGTCGTGGGTTCGTAGTTTGAATAAAACGACAAATTATCTAACCAAAGAAATTTCGTTTATAGCACTAGTACTTTCCACAATTGATTATATGATCTACTGATGGTTCTAACACTAGACATAATGTATTCAGAAAAACATGTTTTATGCTTTGATTAAAATTTTTCAAAACATGTCAATAATTTTACAAAATAAACTCAACAAATAAATGAATATTACATAAATTATAATCTTATATAGAATCCACGTAGTCACAAATCGAATAAAATTGACAAATTGAAATTGGATCATTTTTAAAATACTTCAGAGTTTAAGAAGCATGCACCACTTATTCACAACACCACTTCAGATCGATCAGATTTATATTCCTTTCTACAGCAGGCGAAAATTGGCGAAGGACTGGTTTTTCAGCCTAGGAACTGAAACATCGATAGATGAATGCGTTAGGTCAGTCCTCCATTGCTCAATGATCACTACATTTTCAGTTAGAGGTGTTTTAATAAAGCAGCCGATTTTACACGGCTTGCCTCTAAACTAGAATCTAATGTAAAGTCTGATTATTTGAAAAAGAGATTGGGTGTACCGCTTAATTTTGTGGGGAGTTTATGTTTGTATGCTAACTATTCATTAATATACTAACTATCCTACTAACTAATTATTCTATTAATGGGGCTATCATTAATCTACCTGTTTATTTTTTTATTATGTTGAATGGGATGGAGTGAAGAACGATTAATAACACTATTTTTTTTACATTATTTAATAAAAAAATATTTCTATACAAATATATTATTTTTAATTACATCAATATGTAATATGTTACAATGCTTATTTACATTGAAAAAAGTGGCACAATATTCTACTACTGACAGTTATGATCACGATGCATTATGATAAAAATATATAAAACATCTGACCTGTTACAAGACTCAAACTCTACTTATACCACAACATCCCTTTATCAATATAAAATTCTTCAAAGTACGAACGCATGCCTTTGATGATATCTTCAAGCTTCGTCGAAGATGTGATCGCCACACCGCGTTACACACCACGGTCGCGCGCTGCAGAGTGCCGTTACTGTAATAAACAACGATTGTAAATTGATCGAAATTGAAGGACGATTTTGAGTGAAGTTAATATGAGGAATTGAAGATTTACGTGGAGAAAGAAGATTATTTGGAATAAAACCTTATATTACAACATCAAGAACTCAAGCCTCCGACGATTTCATAAAATGGACAAAAATAGTAACACAAAATCATAACATAGGCATAGATTTAGCGGACCAATGCCCGGGGACAAATTCAAGAGAATTGAAATAATTTCTAAATGAAAACAACATACGATTAATTTTCACTGCGGTTGACTCACCTTTTTCAAACGGCGTCAACGAAAGACGAAGAAAATAAAATAAGATGCAAAACAAATGAAGATAAAAGAACACAGCTTGAACAACAATAGCACAAGAATTCACAGAAATATATAGCAAAAACAGATAAGAAAGATATAGACAAATAGCACTAAAAAATACAAATCAATCATACAATCATAATAAAAAGCAATTCGATAAACACAGGAAGGAGTATGAATTAAATGCAGGGGGCCTAGTTTATGTAGAAAATGGAAACCGATTAAATAGGGAAAAATTGGACGAACTGTATAAGACACAAAGAAAATATTCGGATTCAATTTATGAAATAAACACTGGTCACATACCAGCAGAATTGAACCTTTTTCACATCACGAAACTCGCCCCAGTGTTATATACCAGATATAACAGACCATAAAGATCGCCAGCTTCTTACTCCTCACTACGTTCTTTCCCTAAGGGGGGGGGATGTGAAGAACCCCTCTCCAGTCATCGTATTTGTTAATTTTAAAAACCGCCGGCAGCAGAACAGTAGAGCATACGACTGAATGTCGTGACTAGCAATTATAAAGTGAGTGGTGAAGTGTGAATATATATACTCAATGTGAGAGTTCCAAGTAAAACATTGATATATTTGTCTGTATGTATTTAAAAAAAATTGATGGTAAAATTATCTCAATCCATTTGAAATTCCAAAGGTACATTCCACAACATGGTTAAAATACAATAACGAGAAGTAAGGAACAAAAAGAGGTTTCTTATTTATCCCAGTCTCCCTTCTGATTCATGATAATAAAAATCTCACGGTTATTATTATAGACATAAAAAATGAGCAGTGCAATAACAATTGCAAAGATATTAAAAAAAAAAAACCGATTTATTGATTATATTATTTTACGTTACTACCCAACGTTTTGTTTCTGTTTAAAATACGTTTTTCAGTGAATGAGCTGATTTAATAAACACAATAAAGCCATTTTTATAAAAAAATAACATTTTTTTTTTGGCAATCATTTAATAAGATACTAAATAGACGCATACCAAAGCCCGCAAGCACCTCTTGACGGTCTGTGTAACGACATTTTTGGCGGGGACATTAAAAGTTAAATACTCAATAACAATTGCAAAGGAATTCCAAAAAATAAAGAGAATTCCTAGAAAAACCTCGTTATCCGTTTTACAATTAAACAGGTGGAATTTGAGAAAGTAAGGGTTTCTTTAGTTAGGCCAGGTGCAATCATAAATATTTTCTAATGTTCTCTCGGACTAAGGAGTCAACAAAAGGTTTTTATTATATTTTCGTATTGCAGCCATGAGATGATTGCCGAAAGGGCTCCAGGTATTTAAATAAAAGTCTCTGAAAAGTCTCTAAAAAGTAAGGACGGACTATAGAATATTCATACCATATGAATGAGAGTATTTATCTTAATTACTTATTGCCTTGTAAGGCAGATTGTAATTATAGCACAATAAAGGAATATATATATATATATTTTTATTTAGTAAACACCTAAGAAACCAAGACAGGTAGGTATATAAATAAATACCAGAAATAAACAAAAAGATTTAGAATCATTTAGTAAAAACAAATTCAGAACGACAGGCTTCGTAACAAAACATGGACAGACGAATAGTTACCTGAAAAGATTTGGACTAGTTGGCAATGACAAAGTAACGTTTATTTGTGTTCTCTCGGACTATTAGGTCCGGTGTATACATGCGGCTTTAGTCGCTGCGGCGCCTCAAAGTGAACGGGAAAGACACAAAAACGGCAAAAACTCAATAAAGTCCTGAGAACAACCATTATTTTTATTATTATATTTATTTAATATTTTTTACAGGATAAGTGAAAAGATATAGCGTTCATTTCAGGCATAAAGACGGGTAATAGAGGAAACTTTAGGCAGTGTAAAGAAAATTAAAACTGCTAACATTTAATAAATTGCTCATTGTTAGTAAAAAACAAAATAACATCTTAAAAGTTTTAATATAAAAGATTTTTACCCTCTTCCAGAAGATTTAATTTGTGTTGTGTTTTTGTTTCGGCACAGGTATTTACGAATGGATCAGAAGAAACCGTGAGGAAATTGAAAATATCTTCATTTCTGTGTAGGCACAACACACAGCTGCTTTTCAATTTTCTCGTCAGTTATGAAATATATGTAATAATACTATTATGAAATGGTTTATCAATAACATCCTGAGAAATGTATCTCTCAACTTATAATCAGCTCTATTGTAATTATCAATAACTATACCTATACCCCGTCTAATCAATCATCATTATATCGAAGCTCTTCAAGAACGCCTTATTCGAATACTTGAGGTATAATCATTTTTGTACTAATTATATCGGGAAAAATGGTGGTTGGATCAACCAAAAACGAGACATAACAAACAACAAGGAAAACATAAGCACAAGTTACATGACATATCCTATAACTAAAGAGGACTATGGTCATTTGCTTTTTTAAAATAGTAATCCTAATGACTTAATATTTTTTGTTAATAACGTTAAGGAAATTTATAATAATGTAGGTGCTTAAGGCCGACTTCCATACTTATCAGTTAAAGCAGGAAAGATCGCTACGAGTAGTGATCAGAAATCTGCATCCGACTATACCGGCTGATGAAATAGAAGACGAACTCTTAGGTCTTGGATTCAAAGTTCACCAAATAACGAATGTGTTACGCGAGGACAGGCAACAAGAGGAATCAATCAAAATGGCGTTACATTTGTTCTTCATTGATCTTGAGCGAACAACTGAGAAAATATACACCTGTATTACACTAGAATACATGTGAAAAAGCCGTATCCCAAACGCGACATTGCCATAACTGTCAGGCATATGGGCATACCCAAACCTACTGTCACCACCCCCCCAGATGTGTAAAGTGCTGTGGTGAGCACAGGGGTGAATTGTGCAAAAAGCCCCTGAAATCGCTTGCAGTGTACTATGCCAGCAAGACCATCCGGCCAACTACAAGGGCTATGACGCCTACAAAATTTTGAAGTCCAGGAACGAACAACGTCGTTGGCCAGAAGAAGAGAAGCCAGCCACTGGCAGAAATTTTAGGCCTTCTGTCTCTTTTGAAGATGAAGTTCGGAACAGAGAGCAGTCACAGGCACCGCCCACTCCCTGTCCGTAAGTTCATCTTCCCCAGCATTCCGTTCATCCCGTCAACCCACAAACTCAATCCCATCCTCAACCACACATTTCGCACATTCCTCCACCAACTACTTGGTATTGAAACTATGAAAAAAATAGAAATGAGGATAAACTTAGATAAAAATGAATTTATAATTAACTGGAATCTGATTAAAAACGGTGCAAATTTAACTTAAACTAAAGAAAACATTAACTATAATAATATAGATATTGATGATAATAATGAATTAAATATACTAAATAAAAATGGAATAATAAATGTTAAACGCGTAGACCCTAAAAATGGGGAAACTTTACAGGAAATAACACAGAGACATACGATTTATCGAAGATATGGACATAGATACAGACGAAGAGTTAGAAAAATTATTAACTGAAAGTGAAAACTTAAGACCTTCAACCTCTAACAAATATCAACAAACCCTAAAAGACTTGGAAGACAGCCTTCCACTTCCCCAAGAACTATTAGAAACTTAGCAACCCAACATTCTCAACAAAGTAGCTACAATCAAATATTTATAGTCAGTGACCTACAAACCCATTAACATTAAAAAAAAAACCAAATTTTCATAACAAGATGTAGTGGCCGACTACAAATATAACGACCCTTTAATAAATTCAGGACCCGAATAGAATAGGCACACCCTTAAAAAACGACATCGAAAATAAAATACTAGAAATTATTAAACCGAAATGTGCATATTGGCGTGTATTGCGAGCCTAACATAAAGACTGTTCGAAATGAATATGAAGACATGTTGAATCGTTATCGCGAATAGTTGAAGGGAAATTCCCAACAGTCAAGATAAAACGTTACTCTAGTAAACCTATAGACGTGCTAGAAGATACAGACCAAGAGAAACTCATTCAGAATTACCACGTAGGAAAATCCTTTCACCGTGGTATAATGAAACTAAAGCGATATTACTACTTCCCCGCATGAAAGATGAAATAACTAAATTTATCAATCAATGTGCGCCATGTGCTAAAACTAAATATGCACTTAAACCGGCGAAAACTAAATATCAAATAACAACTACCCCGGAAAGACCGGGTCGAATATTTAATGATAGATTCTTTGCATTATGAAAAAGCCTTTATAATAACTATTATAGACACCTTCTCTAAACTACTTTATGCAGAAAGAGTTAAAACATGTAACGCTAATAATATATTTCATGTAATAACTAAATACTTAGCATCCTTCCCAACACCTATTCAAATAGCAATCGATCAAGGTCGTGAATATAATAATAATTTTATTCGGAATCTTTTAGAATGTCTCGGTATAGAATGACACTATACAGTATTATATATCATTCATTATCATATAATTAGAACTCCTTGGGAATACTAAATCGAACCCATTCTACTTTAATAGAGTAATTAAGAGTAATAAAAGAAGAGAATCCAAAAAACGGACCTGAAACGAATTTAAACCCCGCGATAATGACCTTTAATAAAACACTAAATACAAATTTTAAATTAACACCTAACGAGATAAATTTTGGAAAAATAAGAGACCCTAATAAAGATGAAAAAATAAACAAAGAAGATTTAGTACAAAAATATCATGAAAGATATTGAAACAGAAAAAGAAATTAGGACAAACAAATTAAATGCAAATCGTGAAGACCAGACATAGGATAACAAACATATGTTAAAATTCGTACTAGAACAAAAAAAGAAAAACGGATATAGACCAATTCAATTTATTGACAAAAATATGACTATAAGAGTACACGCTAACAATATCAGAATACCATAATCTACCTCTCTTATGAAGTCGTCACAGATCACAGAATCCGTCGTCACAGACGATGGCAGAGTGGAAATTGATTTGGACACTATTATTAGTGACTCCGATGACTCTTTCATATCAGATAACTGACATAACACACAAACAGGTCTAAAACCAATTTATTATATTAGCCATGGTATTGAAACATTGTGGTTCACAAGTAAAATACATTGTGCAATAAAAAACAATGCAATATATTGTATTCTAACTATTCCAATTAAAGGAGAAGTAATGGAAACAATATATCTATTACCTGTACCATCACTACACGAAAACATTTACGTAACAACTATTATTCCTTATAAACTTATATTATTTTATGCTAACCAAACTTATTTAGGAAATTGTACATTTATTAAAAATAATTATTTTTGTAATCAGGTGACCTCTTATGAAGCATTAAAAATGATATAGATTCAAGCATAATTGTTAATTTAAGAAACAAAGAACCTTTTATAAAATATAAAGAAGATATTGATGAATATATAGCATTTAAACATAAAAGTATTAGCCTTAAACAAAAAGTATCTAAACCCATTCCTATTCCTCAAATTTCTGTAATTAAGCTACGTCATAACGAATCTTTTATAAATATGACTAGTAATAAGGATATTGGTATATTACCCCTATCATTTTTACACAAACTACTAACATGTCACCATATCAATTACCATTATGATGTACCAACTACTATAAACCTGGTACCTATAACATGGAATAATTATATAGAAATTCCCAAATATAATCCAAATTATAAGTTTAGTAATTGTATTTTATCTCTTCTTGTATCGTGTAAACCTCAAATATTCCAAAAAATAAAGAGGATTCCCAGAAAAACCACGCTATTCATTTTACAGTTAAACAGCTACAAGTTGGAGAAAATAGGGGTTTCTTTTGTTAGGCCAGGTACAAACATTACAAACATAGGTACAAACTCGGACTGATGAGTCATCAAAAGGTTTTTGTTTGTTGTGATGAGTAACGGCGAGTCCAGACTGTTGGATGTTATTCAACTGACTGAGTTTATGCCCACATCGAGGTTTATTTTATCGAGTATGCCACTGTACTAAGGCAATCAATCATTTATAATAACCACACAAACATTACAAATCATCACGTGTTACAAAACACATCAAACAATAATTGATCATAGTCGAAATCATAACACACTACATTAATATTTATTTAATCAAATATAAAGGTATATAGAAGAATCTTTTCTTGAAACAATAGTTAAAGAGTAAAAAGGTTTTAAAAAAATTCCCAGAATGTAAATAGTACGCTTGAAGCTTTCAAAAGATTTACCTCTTTCTGATTCATGTTTCAATAACCTATCAATCCTTCAAAAGTTATATTTCCGTATTTCAGCCATGAGATTATTCTCGAAAGGACTGCAAATATTTAAATAAAATTCTTTGAAAAGTCTTTAAAAAGTAAGAGCAGACCACTATATTTATTTTTTGGAATTACTCCTTCATTTCTGTCAGTGCTTTTGTTTGCACAAACATTCGAAAATGCTGTCTATGGACTGAGAATGACCAGTCACAGGCGATTGTTAGTCGACTTTTAGAGAGTACTGTCCACAATGATAATCGTTTTTTTTCTGTTCGTATACCTCATAAAGCAATAAATTATTTCTAATATTTTGTATGTGAGTCAGTCATTTATATATCGCATCATCCAATTAAGGTTTTGACAGCTTAATTATCATTATTACTTACCCGTATTTTGCATTTATTTGGATTTTTTTGAGAGTGTCGTGCGAATATTTGGGGAAATCTCATATGCTTCTTAATTTGAATAATAAACTAAACCTTATTTTTTTGTCTTCATTAGATCCAAAATTAAAAAAAATTTTTTAGTATTTTTGTAATATAAGTTTTGTAATGTTAATATTAAATTTGTTTTTGTTAGGTTCAATCATGTCCACATTTCATACCAAAAGTAAGGAAAAAATACGCGTGTACTTTGGTAGACATTCTTTGCTAATTAAATGATCTGTGAATCGTTCTGAAATTCAATAGGTGCATTATACATCGTGTAGCAATTCGCCGATTAGCTAGTTAAAGTACAATTGCAGGAAATATGATACATTTTTGAGAGAAAACCTTTGGATGGGGCGAGTCAATAATACAATAACAGCATTTTCTGGTTCATCATACTATAGAAATAGCATACTATAAAAGACTAATGGTCAAAGGACTTTCGAGTGAAGCCGATCTTTGTATTCTATTTTTTGTTTTTTTATCTTTGCTAGTCTTTATCATAGTTTAGAAACTTTCACATGGTAAACGACAAAGAATTCACCATCATAATTGATTAAATCAACAACTGTGGGCACACAAAGTTTGTTTTAATAAATTATCAAGGTTCAACCGTTTCCGGGAAACAACACCAAAGAAGAAATTCACTATGAGTGTCAAATTGATTTCTCAGATCATTCTTACAACTATCCTTTGAAAAGTAAGAATAATTCAATTTTAAAATCAAATCTTAGTTCATCAAAATCAAATATCAAAAATCAAGTGAGATAGGTTTTTTGTTGTTCTTTATTTCTTCATATACCCTTGTTATTATAATTATGGAAATCAGTATAGATTCTACAAAACCGAGTCTATTTACGGTAGGTCATTTCATGTCCTCTAGCTTGGCTACGTTTCATGCAGTTTTTAATAATTTTGCATTGCAATTTGCGATTGTTACAAAGGTATAATGTAAATTATACATTTATTGTCTAAACATGTTTAAAACTTACGGGGCTCACCTTATGAATCATAGACTTAAAACTAACTTACATCAAATAAACAAAATCTCCCATCTCCGGTGGGTGAAGTCACCCTCCAAAGGCCCACCGAGCGACGGGTGCAGCAGGATGGCTGTTCTTTAACATCTGGAGAGAGAATTATGCCTGACCAATTTTCTTATCATACCGTTTTGAAATTGATGAAGTCTTTTAGAGTATATAACTTCTTTTTTTATACATATAATGGAAATAAAATAAATTCTACGGCACTTGAAAGGACTTTTACAAATTACATATAAGATAAAACTTGAACAGTCTTGACCAAGTGCATTATAGTGATTTCATTGTGCTGGCAATGTGGTTATTATAAGTAGGGCCAAGAGGCATCTAATGACACATAATATTGTGGAATGTAGAAAAGGTCATTTATTTTTTTATTTTTACATTTGTTTCCCTACTATCACATTTATCGTTAGCTATTTTTTGTAGTGAAGGGTGTCGACTGCCATGACGGAAGAAGCAACACTCACATCATAAGACTGACAAATTTAAAGATCATTTATAAATATTTAAAATACTTCAATGTTTGCACATTCACCACCCATCTACATCATCTATCACACCATTTTACCACCCACCTACATCACCTTGCTTTATATTATCTGAAATCGGCCACGGCAGTTTTCAGCCTAGGAACTATAATACCAACAGGGATAAACTCAGAAATGATTAGTAACCCTCTATATTTTTTTAAATCATTTAATAAAAAAAATAATTATGAACAGAAATACTATTTTTAATTACATGAGTATGTATTATGTTACAATACTTATTTACAGTAATTACACTTATTAATATAGGCTTCAACTAATATTAATTATTTATACATATATACATTCTATTTTTAACATTATTTATTTAAAAAATAATTCTAAACATATGTGTTATTTTTAATTATATCATTATGTATTATGTTACAATGCTTATTTACATTTACAATAGTGCCGATATATTCTACTTGTAATAGTTATTAACATGATGAATCAAAATAAACATAAATGTTAAATTTACACCCATGTTTCACCACACACCCCTTTTTCAATGTAAAATTCTAAATAGTAGGAGTGCATGCCTTTGATGATATCTCCAAGCGTCGTCGTAGATGTTAAATTCATCCTGTATACAGCGTAGCATTCTTTACATCCTACCGTCACGCGTTGCTGTATGGCGTTACTATAATAAACAACAATTGTAAATTAATAGAAATGAAATATACAGATATGTGTGTATTTTAAAAAAATAATAAACTATTTTGACATAAAATAACTCACAATTTAACTGTACAGGACATTTGTCCTTTGCAGATTTGGCAGTCGAAACGATTGGCTAAACTTAGGTTCTTCTTTAGCGTCATAATCAGGATGCTTTGGTTTCCCATTTCTAAAAAAAATAGTTATATAATAGCAGCACACAATCAAGACTAATAAGTAAGAAATTAAAGAATAAATTTAACATTGACAGTAATCTATCGGTTATTCAATATCTGAATGAAAGTTTGAAATTGGACCTATAGAAAATATCAAAACAGTTACAATCGTTCTAACTGCCTAAACATCAGTTTTGCGCCACCCTGGATGAAAACAAGAAGTGAGGGAAAGAAGAGTCTCAGTCTTCTCTTGAATGATCAAAAAAAAAAAAAGAAAAAAAAAACTACGGTTAATGATTTAAAAGTTTGCCAGTACAATAATAATATATGCATACATATTAAATTAATAAGATTTGAAATCCAATGATATGTATACATACATATATATAAAGAAAGTTTAAGTCGATTTTAAAAATATTAGTACACAATTGTTTGATTCTGTTTAAGATGCGATTTTTAGGAGATAAGATAATTTAATAAATAAAACGAAAACAATTTTAATCAAAAATAACAAGTAGTTTTTTTCACAATCAACTATTAAGATTTCGAAATCCAGTAAATTACTCTCGATGGTCGATGTAAAAACATTCATGTAGTAAAAACTAAATCTCTTAAATAGTATAGAAATATTTAGTCAGTTGATCCGTGGATCAACTTTAAAAAACAAGTTGAAAGAACAAAACAAGCGGAATGTCAGTCCAATGTCATCAATTTAAGTGAAGTTGTACCCTACGTATCATACATACATGGAATTTATAAAACACTGCTAGCCATAATAGAACTATGTTGATATAGTCGTGAACATAAAACATTGATTTTGGAAATTTATTGTTGTGATATTAGATATTGTAAAATTTGTGTATAAAGAAATGGAAATATAAATATTTAATCCAACCTTGTATCGGGAAAGCAGTGGAAACAAAAGAAGAAGGATGAAAAACAAAATGGCTGTTGGTTGTGTTGTTGTTCAAGATGGAACACATAAGTTAGTCACTCTAGTTTTGGGATCAGCCCGTAATACGAATTATTAGCTTGAGATTGTGAGTAAGAAAAACTTAAAAATTCTGTTTGTTAGTGGTTATTGACTTAAAGCAGAACGGAAGAGAAATTACACGAAGAGAAGAAGTATTAATTTTGTTTAAAGAATGAAGAGAATTAAAGAAGAATAGGCAGAGAACTTATAGACAATTATTTATATATAATTAATTAAAGTTTATATTTTATTTGTAATTAAATTCCCCTTTGGCCAGAATTATTTATTTATTAGCAGAACCTAAAAACCTCAGATAATAAATAATAAGATAAGAAACAAATTCAAAGAACAAAAAAAAATTTTTTTTTTAAAAACGTAATATTATATAAAATAATTTGGAAACTCACCGATTGGCTGTAGAGATGATTGCAGATAGTACGGAGTAGTTGGTTGATGTGAACTGCAAGCTTCACTGTTGGGACTGTAATGGCTCCGTGTATTAGTTGGCACCATTTATAGGAGATTCCCCCTCCACCTATTCCATGTAAGCAGGTAAAAGTTTTAAAAAATTGGGCAAGCGAGGCTTCTTTTGTTAGACCAGCTGTATAAACCATTTTAGGACTAGGGTTGTTTTTTTTTTAATTCCAAACATTCCGGATAGCTAAATATAATTTTTTTTGTCCACATAGAGGTTCGAGTTTGTTCTGCTTGGTTATGTCCAAGGGAAATAAATTATTTATAATGATCACAAATCATCACGTTGTGCACACACAACAATAGTTGATAAGATTAAAAATCAAAATATAATATATCAATATTTAACCACTTATAAAATGTAACAGTTAAAATTTTTAAATCGTAAAAAAATATATATCAAGAATATAAGTATAACGCTAAATTGCGTAGGCGATAAAATCTATTCAATGTGAAATTGCTAAAAAAATATTAAAAAGGGAAACATGAAAAAAATAAATGGCTATGTATTCTTATAGCTCATAAATTACCAACTATATCATTAAAGTCTGTCTTGAATTGTTCAGTATTGTAGCCACCAGATGATGGAAATCTGATTGCCGAAAGGCCTCGCGGCATTTAAATAAAATTGACTGGCCATTGGCAGTAAAAGTGAAAGTAGTAGTAGAAAGTTTTTCACTGTGGGCCGTCGGGACAATGCCCACTTTTTTTTCAAATCAACACTGCCTTTTCTAAAGCGGGTATAAACCAAATTGTACCTCTTCATTGAATATAACTAGTCTTAAGTACAATGAGTCCGTAGCGAGTGAGAGAACAAGAGAACTTAAATTCCTTTGAAACTATTTTGAAAATATTAATCTCTTCATTTTGTCAAAAATTGATTAAATGAAAATAACACACTGCAAAAGTTACTTGAAAAAATATATCGCCGCCCTGCGGTTGACTACACGCACTCTTCTCCGAAACATCGTATCGTGACAATAAACTTTTTTTCATTATTTATTATACATTATATTTATAGTTACTAACAATCAGGCCTGGTTAAATTAACTGTTAAATTGCTGATCAGTTATTTTTTTTGTTTTGAATAAAATGGATAGTTTTTTATATATTATTTTTGGAACTTTGTTTAATGTTTATGCCTTACTTTTGGCAATTTTGTAACGCTAACCGACTCAATCCAACATCCAGCTTCTCACGACGTAACCGGCGCAATTTTCTGGCTTTTGGGAAATTCTTGATTCTCAAGAGCCCTAGCGCGAACATCTAGTACCTCTAAAATGGAATATTTAAATAGAAATTCCCAAACATAATCCAAATTATAAGTTTAGTAATTGTATTTTATCTTTTCTTGTATCATGTAAACCTCAAATATCCCCCCAAAAAAAAGAGGATTCCCAGAAAAACCACGCTATTCATTTTACAGTTAAACAGCTACAAGTTGGAGAAAATAGGGGTTTCTTTTGTTAGGCCAGGTACAAACATTACAAACATAGGTACAAACTCGGACTGATGAGTCATCAAAAGGTTTTTGTTTGTTGTGATGAGTAACGGCGAGTCCAGACTGTTGGATGTTATTCAACTGACTGAGTTTATGCCCACATCGAGGTTTATTTTATCGAGTATGCCACTGTACTAAGGCAATCAATCATTTATAATAACCACACAAACATTACAAATCATCACGTGTTACAAAACACATCAAACAATAATTGATCATAGTCGAAATCATAACACACTACATTAATATTTATTTAATCAAATATAAAGGTATATAGAAGAATCTTTTCTTGAAACAATAGTTAAAGAGTAAAAAGGTTTTAAAAAAATTCCCAGAATGTAAATAGTACGCTTGAAGCTTTCAAAAGATTTACCTCTTTCTGATTCATGTTTCAATAACCTATCAATCCTTCAAAAGTTATATTTCCGTATTTCAGCCATGAGATTATTCTCGAAAGGACTGCAAATATTTAAATAAAATTCTTTGAAAAGTCTTTAAAAAGTAAGAGCAGACCACTATATTTATTTTTTGGAATTACTCCTTCATTTCTGTCAGTGCTTTTGTTTGCACAAACATTCGAAAATGCTGTCTATGGACTGAGAATGACCAGTCACAGGCGATTGTTAGTCGACTTTTAGAGAGTACTGTCCACAATGATAATCGTTTTTTTTCTGTTCGTATACCTCATAAAGCAATAAATTATTTCTAATATTTTGTATGTGAGTCAGTCATTTATATATCGCATCATCCAATTAAGGTTTTGACAGCTTAATTATCATTATTACTTACCCGTATTTTGCATTTATTTGGATTTTTTTGAGAGTGTCGTGCGAATATTTGGGGAAATCTCATATGCTTCTTAATTTGAATAATAAACTAAACCTTATTTTTTTGTCTTCATTAGATCCAAAATTAAAAAAAATTTTTTAGTATTTTTGTAATATAAGTTTTGTAATGTTAATATTAAATTTGTTTTTGTTAGGTTCAATCATGTCCACATTTCATACCAAAAGTAAGGAAAAAATACGCGTGTACTTTGGTAGACATTCTTTGCTAATTAAATGATCTGTGAATCGTTCTGAAATTCAATAGGTGCATTATACATCGTGTAGCAATTCGCCGATTAGCTAGTTAAAGTACAATTGCAGGAAATATGATACATTTTTGAGAGAAAACCTTTGGATGGGGCGAGTCAATAATACAATAACAGCATTTTCTGGTTCATCATACTATAGAAATAGCATACTATAAAAGACTAATGGTCAAAGGACTTTCGAGTGAAGCCGATCTTTGTATTCTATTTTTTGTTTTTTTATCTTTGCTAGTCTTTATCATAGTTTAGAAACTTTCACATGGTAAACGACAAAGAATTCACCATCATAATTGATTAAATCAACAACTGTGGGCACACAAAGTTTGTTTTAATAAATTATCAAGGTTCAACCGTTTCCGGGAAACAACACCAAAGAAGAAATTCACTATGAGTGTCAAATTGATTTCTCAGATCATTCTTACAACTATCCTTTGAAAAGTAAGAATAATTCAATTTTAAAATCAAATCTTAGTTCATCAAAATCAAATATCAAAAATCAAGTGAGATAGGTTTTTTGTTGTTCTTTATTTCTTCATATACCCTTGTTATTATAATTATGGAAATCAGTATAGATTCTACAAAACCGAGTCTATTTACGGTAGGTCATTTCATGTCCTCTAGCTTGGCTACGTTTCATGCAGTTTTTAATAATTTTGCATTGCAATTTGCGATTGTTACAAAGGTATAATGTAAATTATACATTTATTGTCTAAACATGTTTAAAACTTACGGGGCTCACCTTATGAATCATAGACTTAAAACTAACTTACATCAAATAAACAAAATCTCCCATCTCCGGTGGGTGAAGTCACCCTCCAAAGGCCCACCGAGCGACGGGTGCAGCAGGATGGCTGTTCTTTAACATCTGGAGAGAGAATTATGCCTGACCAATTTTCTTATCATACCGTTTTGAAATTGATGAAGTCTTTTAGAGTATATAACTTCTTTTTTTATACATATAATGGAAATAAAATAAATTCTACGGCACTTGAAAGGACTTTTACAAATTACATATAAGATAAAACTTGAACAGTCTTGACCAAGTGCATTATAGTGATTTCATTGTGCTGGCAATGTGGTTATTATAAGTAGGGCCAAGAGGCATCTAATGACACATAATATTGTGGAATGTAGAAAAGGTCATTTATTTTTTTATTTTTACATTTGTTTCCCTACTATCACATTTATCGTTAGCTATTTTTTGTAGTGAAGGGTGTCGACTGCCATGACGGAAGAAGCAACACTCACATCATAAGACTGACAAATTTAAAGATCATTTATAAATATTTAAAATACTTCAATGTTTGCACATTCACCACCCATCTACATCATCTATCACACCATTTTACCACCCACCTACATCACCTTGCTTTATATTATCTGAAATCGGCCACGGCAGTTTTCAGCCTAGGAACTATAATACCAACAGGGATAAACTCAGAAATGATTAGTAACCCTCTATATTTTTTTAAATCATTTAATAAAAAAAATAATTATGAACAGAAATACTATTTTTAATTACATGAGTATGTATTATGTTACAATACTTATTTACAGTAATTACACTTATTAATATAGGCTTCAACTAATATTAATTATTTATACATATATACATTCTATTTTTAACATTATTTATTTAAAAAATAATTCTAAACATATGTGTTATTTTTAATTATATCATTATGTATTATGTTACAATGCTTATTTACATTTACAATAGTGCCGATATATTCTACTTGTAATAGTTATTAACATGATGAATCAAAATAAACATAAATGTTAAATTTACACCCATGTTTCACCACACACCCCTTTTTCAATGTAAAATTCTAAATAGTAGGAGTGCATGCCTTTGATGATATCTCCAAGCGTCGTCGTAGATGTTAAATTCATCCTGTATACAGCGTAGCATTCTTTACATCCTACCGTCACGCGTTGCTGTATGGCGTTACTATAATAAACAACAATTGTAAATTAATAGAAATGAAATATACAGATATGTGTGTATTTTAAAAAAATAATAAACTATTTTGACATAAAATAACTCACAATTTAACTGTACAGGACATTTGTCCTTTGCAGATTTGGCAGTCGAAACGATTGGCTAAACTTAGGTTCTTCTTTAGCGTCATAATCAGGATGCTTTGGTTTCCCATTTCTAAAAAAAATAGTTATATAATAGCAGCACACAATCAAGACTAATAAGTAAGAAATTAAAGAATAAATTTAACATTGACAGTAATCTATCGGTTATTCAATATCTGAATGAAAGTTTGAAATTGGACCTATAGAAAATATCAAAACAGTTACAATCGTTCTAACTGCCTAAACATCAGTTTTGCGCCACCCTGGATGAAAACAAGAAGTGAGGGAAAGAAGAGTCTCAGTCTTCTCTTGAATGATCAAAAAAAAAAAAAGAAAAAAAAAACTACGGTTAATGATTTAAAAGTTTGCCAGTACAATAATAATATATGCATACATATTAAATTAATAAGATTTGAAATCCAATGATATGTATACATACATATATATAAAGAAAGTTTAAGTCGATTTTAAAAATATTAGTACACAATTGTTTGATTCTGTTTAAGATGCGATTTTTAGGAGATAAGATAATTTAATAAATAAAACGAAAACAATTTTAATCAAAAATAACAAGTAGTTTTTTTCACAATCAACTATTAAGATTTCGAAATCCAGTAAATTACTCTCGATGGTCGATGTAAAAACATTCATGTAGTAAAAACTAAATCTCTTAAATAGTATAGAAATATTTAGTCAGTTGATCCGTGGATCAACTTTAAAAAACAAGTTGAAAGAACAAAACAAGCGGAATGTCAGTCCAATGTCATCAATTTAAGTGAAGTTGTACCCTACGTATCATACATACATGGAATTTATAAAACACTGCTAGCCATAATAGAACTATGTTGATATAGTCGTGAACATAAAACATTGATTTTGGAAATTTATTGTTGTGATATTAGATATTGTAAAATTTGTGTATAAAGAAATGGAAATATAAATATTTAATCCAACCTTGTATCGGGAAAGCAGTGGAAACAAAAGAAGAAGGATGAAAAACAAAATGGCTGTTGGTTGTGTTGTTGTTCAAGATGGAACACATAAGTTAGTCACTCTAGTTTTGGGATCAGCCCGTAATACGAATTATTAGCTTGAGATTGTGAGTAAGAAAAACTTAAAAATTCTGTTTGTTAGTGGTTATTGACTTAAAGCAGAACGGAAGAGAAATTACACGAAGAGAAGAAGTATTAATTTTGTTTAAAGAATGAAGAGAATTAAAGAAGAATAGGCAGAGAACTTATAGACAATTATTTATATATAATTAATTAAAGTTTATATTTTATTTGTAATTAAATTCCCCTTTGGCCAGAATTATTTATTTATTAGCAGAACCTAAAAACCTCAGATAATAAATAATAAGATAAGAAACAAATTCAAAGAACAAAAAAAAATTTTTTTTTTAAAAACGTAATATTATATAAAATAATTTGGAAACTCACCGATTGGCTGTAGAGATGATTGCAGATAGTACGGAGTAGTTGGTTGATGTGAACTGCAAGCTTCACTGTTGGGACTGTAATGGCTCCGTGTATTAGTTGGCACCATTTATAGGAGATTCCCCCTCCACCTATTCCATGTAAGCAGGTAAAAGTTTTAAAAAATTGGGCAAGCGAGGCTTCTTTTGTTAGACCAGCTGTATAAACCATTTTAGGACTAGGGTTGTTTTTTTTTTAATTCCAAACATTCCGGATAGCTAAATATAATTTTTTTTGTCCACATAGAGGTTCGAGTTTGTTCTGCTTGGTTATGTCCAAGGGAAATAAATTATTTATAATGATCACAAATCATCACGTTGTGCACACACAACAATAGTTGATAAGATTAAAAATCAAAATATAATATATCAATATTTAACCACTTATAAAATGTAACAGTTAAAATTTTTAAATCGTAAAAAAATATATATCAAGAATATAAGTATAACGCTAAATTGCGTAGGCGATAAAATCTATTCAATGTGAAATTGCTAAAAAAATATTAAAAAGGGAAACATGAAAAAAATAAATGGCTATGTATTCTTATAGCTCATAAATTACCAACTATATCATTAAAGTCTGTCTTGAATTGTTCAGTATTGTAGCCACCAGATGATGGAAATCTGATTGCCGAAAGGCCTCGCGGCATTTAAATAAAATTGACTGGCCATTGGCAGTAAAAGTGAAAGTAGTAGTAGAAAGTTTTTCACTGTGGGCCGTCGGGACAATGCCCACTTTTTTTTCAAATCAACACTGCCTTTTCTAAAGCGGGTATAAACCAAATTGTACCTCTTCATTGAATATAACTAGTCTTAAGTACAATGAGTCCGTAGCGAGTGAGAGAACAAGAGAACTTAAATTCCTTTGAAACTATTTTGAAAATATTAATCTCTTCATTTTGTCAAAAATTGATTAAATGAAAATAACACACTGCAAAAGTTACTTGAAAAAATATATCGCCGCCCTGCGGTTGACTACACGCACTCTTCTCCGAAACATCGTATCGTGACAATAAACTTTTTTTCATTATTTATTATACATTATATTTATAGTTACTAACAATCAGGCCTGGTTAAATTAACTGTTAAATTGCTGATCAGTTATTTTTTTTGTTTTGAATAAAATGGATAGTTTTTTATATATTATTTTTGGAACTTTGTTTAATGTTTATGCCTTACTTTTGGCAATTTTGTAACGCTAACCGACTCAATCCAACATCCAGCTTCTCACGACGTAACCGGCGCAATTTTCTGGCTTTTGGGAAATTCTTGATTCTCAAGAGCCCTAGCGCGAACATCTAGTACCTCTAAAATGGAATATTTAAATAGAAATTCCCAAACATAATCCAAATTATAAGTTTAGTAATTGTATTTTATCTTTTCTTGTATCATGTAAACCTCAAATATCCCCCCAAAAAAAAGAGGATTCCCAGAAAAACCACGCTATTCATTTTACAGTTAAACAGCTACAAGTTGGAGAAAATAGGGGTTTCTTTTGTTAGGCCAGGTACAAACATTACAAACATAGGTACAAACTCGGACTGATGAGTCATCAAAAGGTTTTTGTTTGTTGTGATGAGTAACGGCGAGTCCAGACTGTTGGATGTTATTCAACTGACTGAGTTTATGCCCACATCGAGGTTTATTTTATCGAGTATGCCACTGTACTAAGGCAATCAATCATTTATAATAACCACACAAACATTACAAATCATCACGTGTTACAAAACACATCAAACAATAATTGATCATAGTCGAAATCATAACACACTACATTAATATTTATTTAATCAAATATAAAGGTATATAGAAGAATCTTTTCTTGAAACAATAGTTAAAGAGTAAAAAGGTTTTAAAAAAATTCCCAGAATGTAAATAGTACGCTTGAAGCTTTCAAAAGATTTACCTCTTTCTGATTCATGTTTCAATAACCTATCAATCCTTCAAAAGTTATATTTCCGTATTTCAGCCATGAGATTATTCTCGAAAGGACTGCAAATATTTAAATAAAATTCTTTGAAAAGTCTTTAAAAAGTAAGAGCAGACCACTATATTTATTTTTTGGAATTACTCCTTCATTTCTGTCAGTGCTTTTGTTTGCACAAACATTCGAAAATGCTGTCTATGGACTGAGAATGACCAGTCACAGGCGATTGTTAGTCGACTTTTAGAGAGTACTGTCCACAATGATAATCGTTTTTTTTCCTTTCGTATACCTCATAAAGCAATAAATTATTTCTAATATTTTGTATGTGAGTCAGTCATTTATATATCGCATCATCCAATTAAGGTTTTGACAGCTTAATTATCATTATTACTTACCCGTATTTTGCATTTATTTGGATTTTTTTGAGAGTGTCGTGCGAATATTTGGGGAAATCTCATATGCTTCTTAATTTGAATAATAAACTAAACCTTATTTTTTTGTCTTCATTAGATCCAAAATTAAAAAAAAATTTTTTAGTATTTTTGTAATATAAGTTTTGTAATGTTAATATTAAATTTGTTTTTGTTAGGTTCAATCATGTCCACATTTCATACCAAAAGTAAGGAAAAAATACGCGTGTACTTTGGTAGACATTCTTTGCTAATTAAATGATCTGTGAATCGTTCTGAAATTCAATAGGTGCATTATACATCGTGTAGCAATTCGCCGATTAGCTAGTTAAAGTACAATTGCAGGAAATATGATACATTTTTGAGAGAAAACCTTTGGATGGGGCGAGTCAATAATACAATAACAGCATTTTCTGGTTCATCATACTATAGAAATAGCATACTATAAAAGACTAATGGTCAAAGGACTTTCGAGTGAAGCCGATCTTTGTATTCTATTTTTTGTTTTTTTTATCTTTGCTAGTCTTTATCATAGTTTAGAAACTTTCACATGGTAAACGACAAAGAATTCACCATCATAATTGATTAAATCAACAACTGTGGGCACACAAAGTTTGTTTTAATAAATTATCAAGGTTCAACCGTTTCCGGGAAACAACACCAAAGAAGAAATTCACTATGAGTGTCAAATTGATTTCTCAGATCATTCTTACAACTATCCTTTGAAAAGTAAGAATAATTCAATTTTAAAATCAAATCTTAGTTCATCAAAATCAAATATCAAAAATCAAGTGAGATAGGTTTTTTGTTGTTCTTTATTTCTTCATATACCCTTGTTATTATAATTATGGAAATCAGTATAGATTCTACAAAACCGAGTCTATTTACGGTAGGTCATTTCATGTCCTCTAGCTTGGCTACGTTTCATGCAGTTTTTAATAATTTTGCATTGCAATTTGCGATTGTTACAAAGGTATAATGTAAATTATACATTTATTGTCTAAACATGTTTAAAACTTACGGGGCTCACCTTATGAATCATAGACTTAAAACTAACTTACATCAAATAAACAAAATCTCCCATCTCCGGTGGGTGAAGTCACCCTCCAAAGGCCCACCGAGCGACGGGTGCAGCAGGATGGCTGTTCTTTAACATCTGGAGAGAGAATTATGCCTGACCAATTTTCTTATCATACCGTTTTGAAATTGATGAAGTCTTTTAGAGTATATAACTTCTTTTTTTATACATATAATGGAAATAAAATAAATTCTACGGCACTTGAAAGGACTTTTACAAATTACATATAAGATAAAACTTGAACAGTCTTGACCAAGTGCATTATAGTGATTTCATTGTGCTGGCAATGTGGTTATTATAAGTAGGGCCAAGAGGCATCTAATGACACATAATATTGTGGAATGTAGAAAAGGTCATTTATTTTTTTATTTTTACATTTGTTTCCCTACTATCACATTTATCGTTAGCTATTTTTTGTAGTGAAGGGTGTCGACTGCCATGACGGAAGAAGCAACACTCACATCATAAGACTGACAAATTTAAAGATCATTTATAAATATTTAAAATACTTCAATGTTTGCACATTCACCACCCATCTACATCATCTATCACACCATTTTACCACCCACCTACATCACCTTGCTTTATATTATCTGAAATCGGCCACGGCAGTTTTCAGCCTAGGAACTATAATACCAACAGGGATAAACTCAGAAATGATTAGTAACCCTCTATATTTTTTTAAATCATTTAATAAAAAAAATAATTATGAACAGAAATACTATTTTTAATTACATGAGTATGTATTATGTTACAATACTTATTTACAGTAATTACACTTATTAATATAGGCTTCAACTAATATTAATTATTTATACATATATACATTCTATTTTTAACATTATTTATTTAAAAAATAATTCTAAACATATGTGTTATTTTTAATTATATCATTATGTATTATGTTACAATGCTTATTTACATTTACAATAGTGCCGATATATTCTACTTGTAATAGTTATTAACATGATGAATCAAAATAAACATAAATGTTAAATTTACACCCATGTTTCACCACACACCCCTTTTTCAATGTAAAATTCTAAATAGTAGGAGTGCATGCCTTTGATGATATCTCCAAGCGTCGTCGTAGATGTTAAATTCATCCTGTATACAGCGTAGCATTCTTTACATCCTACCGTCACGCGTTGCTGTATGGCGTTACTATAATAAACAACAATTGTAAATTAATAGAAATGAAATATACAGATATGTGTGTATTTTAAAAAAATAATAAACTATTTTGACATAAAATAACTCACAATTTAACTGTACAGGACATTTGTCCTTTGCAGATTTGGCAGTCGAAACGATTGGCTAAACTTAGGTTCTTCTTTAGCGTCATAATCAGGATGCTTTGGTTTCCCATTTCTAAAAAAAATAGTTATATAATAGCAGCACACAATCAAGACTAATAAGTAAGAAATTAAAGAATAAATTTAACATTGACAGTAATCTATCGGTTATTCAATATCTGAATGAAAGTTTGAAATTGGACCTATAGAAAATATCAAAACAGTTACAATCGTTCTAACTGCCTAAACATCAGTTTTGCGCCACCCTGGATGAAAACAAGAAGTGAGGGAAAGAAGAGTCTCAGTCTTCTCTTGAATGATCAAAAAAAAAAAAAGAAAAAAAAAACTACGGTTAATGATTTAAAAGTTTGCCAGTACAATAATAATATATGCATACATATTAAATTAATAAGATTTGAAATCCAATGATATGTATACATACATATATATAAAGAAAGTTTAAGTCGATTTTAAAAATATTAGTACACAATTGTTTGATTCTGTTTAAGATGCGATTTTTAGGAGATAAGATAATTTAATAAATAAAACGAAAACAATTTTAATCAAAAATAACAAGTAGTTTTTTTCACAATCAACTATTAAGATTTCGAAATCCAGTAAATTACTCTCGATGGTCGATGTAAAAACATTCATGTAGTAAAAACTAAATCTCTTAAATAGTATAGAAATATTTAGTCAGTTGATCCGTGGATCAACTTTAAAAAACAAGTTGAAAGAACAAAACAAGCGGAATGTCAGTCCAATGTCATCAATTTAAGTGAAGTTGTACCCTACGTATCATACATACATGGAATTTATAAAACACTGCTAGCCATAATAGAACTATGTTGATATAGTCGTGAACATAAAACATTGATTTTGGAAATTTATTGTTGTGATATTAGATATTGTAAAATTTGTGTATAAAGAAATGGAAATATAAATATTTAATCCAACCTTGTATCGGGAAAGCAGTGGAAACAAAAGAAGAAGGATGAAAAACAAAATGGCTGTTGGTTGTGTTGTTGTTCAAGATGGAACACATAAGTTAGTCACTCTAGTTTTGGGATCAGCCCGTAATACGAATTATTAGCTTGAGATTGTGAGTAAGAAAAACTTAAAAATTCTGTTTGTTAGTGGTTATTGACTTAAAGCAGAACGGAAGAGAAATTACACGAAGAGAAGAAGTATTAATTTTGTTTAAAGAATGAAGAGAATTAAAGAAGAATAGGCAGAGAACTTATAGACAATTATTTATATATAATTAATTAAAGTTTATATTTTATTTGTAATTAAATTCCCCTTTGGCCAGAATTATTTATTTATTAGCAGAACCTAAAAACCTCAGATAATAAATAATAAGATAAGAAACAAATTCAAAGAACAAAAAAAAATTTTTTTTTTAAAAACGTAATATTATATAAAATAATTTGGAAACTCACCGATTGGCTGTAGAGATGATTGCAGATAGTACGGAGTAGTTGGTTGATGTGAACTGCAAGCTTCACTGTTGGGACTGTAATGGCTCCGTGTATTAGTTGGCACCATTTATAGGAGATTCCCCCTCCACCTATTCCATGTAAGCAGGTAAAAGTTTTAAAAAATTGGGCAAGCGAGGCTTCTTTTGTTAGACCAGCTGTATAAACCATTTTAGGACTAGGGTTGTTTTTTTTTTAATTCCAAACATTCCGGATAGCTAAATATAATTTTTTTTGTCCACATAGAGGTTCGAGTTTGTTCTGCTTGGTTATGTCCAAGGGAAATAAATTATTTATAATGATCACAAATCATCACGTTGTGCACACACAACAATAGTTGATAAGATTAAAAATCAAAATATAATATATCAATATTTAACCACTTATAAAATGTAACAGTTAAAAATTTTAAGTCGTAAAAAAATATATATCCAGAATATAAGTATAACGCTAAATAGCCTAGGCGATAAAATATAGTCAATGTGAAATTGCTAAAAAAATATTAAAAAGGGAAACATGAAAAAAATAAATAGCTATGTATTCTTATAGCTCATAAATTACCAACTATATCATTAAAGTCTGTCTTGAATTGTTCAGTATTGTAGCCACCAGATGATGGAAATCTGATTGCCGAAAGGCCTCGCGGCATTTAAATAAAATTGACTGGCCATTGGCAGTAAAAGTTAAAGTAGTAGTAGAAAGTTTTTCACAGTGGACCGTCGGGACAATGCCCACTTTTTTTTCAAATCAACACTGCCTTTTCTAAAGCGGATATAAACCAAATTGTACCTCTTCATTGAATATAACTTGTCTTAAGTACAATGAGTCTGTAGCGAGTGAGAGAACAATATCGAAAAATATTCATGTGTGGTATGCAGAATCCTCCTCAGTTACTTAAATTCCTTTGAAACTATTTTGAAAATATTACTCTCTTCATTTTGTCAAAAATTGATTAAATGAATATAACACACTGCAAAGGTTACTTAAAAAAATGTTAACGAGTAAAAAGGTAAATGTATATGTACGTAAGAAAATCTGTCCCGAATATAAATAAAACGCTAATCTCCTTGGATATTGTTGTAAAGTAATTCCGCTCAGCTTTTCACAAAGTTAATTTGTTAAACCATGTCGATTACATAAACTTTAAAAGTGTTTAAAAATAAAACAATTAGTTAAAATAATTTATATAATATTTATTAAGTATGTCTTGACAGTTTCAGCATAATACGGCCGGGAGAATGGTGAAAAATCAGACCTTATAATTTGAAATGTGTTCTGAATTATGACTTAATAAAACTTAAAAATGAGAAAGGAGGGTGCTAATTAGTAAATACGGACCTATGTTTTACATATTTGGACATTTCTGGATAATCTGAGATAAGTGGGTTGACTCTGGGTCTACATTCATTAACAACTATGTAATATGTACAACTTGTATATTTACTACATACTACTGATTAAGACTTCCCGATTAATCACGCTTCATATTTTTCACTGCTTCTACACTCTGTAAGAATCATTGGTTCAAGGAACGACCCTTTCATCAAAAGAAAGTCAAATTCTTTCATTGTTTATCTTTGATGTACACAATGGATAAAACAAAATTGAAAGGCTATCTACGCTTATCACTTTAGATGATTCTTCCAAGATGAACACGTAAAGCGCATTACCATTTTTTTTTTTTTTTTTTTAATTTTCCTTAGTTCATTTAAATTTACAGATAATTACAAGATATCCGAACCACTGATGATTACGATAGAGGACACTATCGATTGTGGTCATTGAAGGTAGGCCAGCCACTAGAGTAAACAGTGCTGAATATCGACTTTACCGTAGTCTCATTAGAGATATTTTAATTTGGAACAAAATGAGAAACAAATACTCTCTTCTACGGTACCCGTCACACTTTTCTATTTCTCACAATGGTAGTTACAAAGTTGGTCTGTATATGTAAAAATTGTACTAACCTCGGATTTATAGCTATAGCAAATGACAAATGAGCGCAGTGGGAATTGAAAAGAAGGGAATTTTTGAAGACTACATTTCAGTGCATGCATTCCTTCATATGAGAATTCATGTCTGGATTCCCTTATAATATTCAGTCTGTCTGTAAGTTTTGACATGTATTATGTGTACATAAAATGTTAGTAAGTTTTATATTTATCGAATACAACATTGTCTTGCTTTCTTCCTGTTTTAGTTCAACAATCTGGTTCAGTAAACTCTGGAGATGTATATCAAAATATACCAGTGTTCTACTCGTCCTGAAGTCCTGTTAATATAGCATCGAGCTTCTCATGGTTCGAAGTAGAGGATGTCTCGGGTCCTGCCTTGCCAAGCACGGGATCGCTAAATGGGGAGATTCTTCCGAAGTTACTCTAACACTGCCAAAGTACCTGGTCGAGTGCGAGTAAAAGAATTTATCTAGACGATGGAGTTTTTAAAAAGATTTATTTGTAAAAACAACCAGAGTAAGCGATAATAAATTTGTACAGTAACAGTCTTATGTCTAAGTGGGAAGAGAGTGAGAGCTAATTAATTCTAGAGCAAGTTTATATAGGGGAGGATGAGTGGATATGAGTCAGTGCTTCATCAGCTGCTAATGCAGTCTGTTTGCGTCCATAACTCCGATGATGGTCCGAAGATTCGAAGTCGAGCGCCGAGCACCCGGTGACTCAATGGGGTTGTTGAGTCAGGAATAGGTCCGGTGTGGAGGTCCTATCTGGGTCACCATATTGTCGAAACGTCGGTACGCCTGGGTGGATCACTGCGTACGGCGTCGTAATGATTTATCTGCTGAGGGCGTTAGCCCTTGTGCCACTCCACCAGCTATGGTTGGAATTGAGGTCTCCAATAATGACGAGTCTTTTCTCTTTGCTGATCTGGGTGAGCAGAAGCCTGGCTGTCGTCAGATTGGTTCTTGGCCTTCTGTAGATCCAAGTCACAGTGATATTGCTAGTCAATCGGAGTTGGGGGGTGACTGCATAGTGGTTCCTGTCCGGTGGCGCCACTGGGTCTAGGCGTTGGCATGGCACTCCCTGCCTGACTAGAATAGTCACGCCCCCTGTGGTTGTTTCCGTGTCCTGCCGGTAGGTAGAGTAGGCTGGGAAACGACAGTAGCAGTCCTTCTTCAATCTGGTATCTGTTAGAACTGCTACATCCGGACTATGCTAGCGCATTATTGCTTTGACATAACCCTATTTGGGCCCAAGGCCGCAAACGTTATAATTTAGAATGTTGTGCCCGATCATGGAGTCACTGTTCTCTCGAGTCTGGTCAGAACTATTCAATAAAACAAGTTAACCGTGACGTCAGCTGATTCATGGCGCCTAACATGTTGAACATGGCGTCCATATTTGAAGTGGGTGGAGCCGAGGGCGCAGAAAACTCTATTGTAATCAGGTGCTGCCCAGAGGCCATTTGTCTTGGAGAGGGGGTTGTTGGAGTGTATCTGGTGGCCCTAGGTGGTACAATTGTATTGTGCTGGGACTGGCGTCGAAGCTCCATTACCTTCATCAGTTTTAGTCTGTAACGGAATTGTTGAAACGAAGCAGCATGGCCCTCCTCGCAGTTAGCACAGCGTAGGGGGACAGCCAGATCACGTGGGCATTCTTTTATTTCGTGATGGTTTCTGGCTACACCTCACACATTTCGGGGATTTGAAACAGTATCGCCTAGTTTGGCCATATTCTTGGCAATTTAGGCACATGGGGATGCCTCGTCTCTCGTTATATGTGTTCACTCTGAAGAGCATATAGTTTATGAATAAGTGATCTATAAAATAAATAAGAAGTGTGAGTCTAGCTGTCGCTGTGTCAACATCTGTGTCAACATTCGTTCGACCCAGCCGCCATCTTTTCTCCAAACAACGCTTCACCTGTATAGCGTCGTAGGTGACGCCTGTTCAAGGTACATTTTTTGTTTTTATTACTGTGTCAGTGATTAATTGTGCATGGGGACGGCACCCCATTAAAATAATTGTGCTGTTATTGAACTTTTTTCGGAAGTAATGCAGATGGAAGTAGATGCTTCCAGGAAGCGAATGGCTTCCCAAACAGTCATCACGGACAGTGAAGACGAGGGTTTTGAGTACCCAAAAATCACAGTCAAGGTCCAGCGACCGACAAAAGGTAAAAATCCGACAAAGATTGGCAATAAATTCCAAGCACTGGTAAATGAGTCACCGGAAACCCCCCACCCCGAGGCTCCGGTAGCAAAGAAGCCGCCACCGGTAATTGTCTCAGGAGAGACAACTATAAATATAACTCAAATGCTCAAAGCAGTAAATATTAATAAGTTTGCCCTAAAAAAGACAAAGGATGGAGTAACCATCTATCCCGATATAGAGGAAGAGAGAGAAAAAATATTAACCTTACTCAGGACAGGGGGTAAGGAATTCCATAGTTTCGCACCAAGAGGTCAACAAAGAAATAAAAAATATCTCATTCTTGGCTTAGATGTCGAGGAAGACATCGAAGAGATAAAAAACATAATAAGTGAAACAGTGCCAGGAGTCGTCGATGTGAGACGACTTCGGAAAAGCGACCCAACAGGCAGAAAAACGGACATTGCACCAATTATTGTAACAACAAACGCGAGCGTCACCCTAAATGCCATTAAAAAGCTACGTGCTATAAATCACGTAATCATTCGTGTAGTGACATTTAAAGAAGAGAGAGGGCTACCGCAGTGTCACCGATGCCAAGAATTCGGCCACACAAAAAACCATTGCGGCAGAAAAACCAAATGTGTGAGATGTGCAGGACCCCACGAGGTGGCGCAGTGCCCCAGGAACGAGACGGCACCGCTGAAGTGTTCCAACTGCGGCGAGGCACATCCCGCCTCGTACAGAGGCTGTGATGAAAGGAAGAAGCTTCTAGCCAGAGTGAGACCGGCCCCCGACAGAGTGCAGCCCCAGCAGAAGAGGAGCCGCCCAGACGTGCCACTAACGAGACCTGCTCCACCGCCATCTGTACCTGCCTGGCAGAACCCGCTCTTCAAGCTCTTTCAAGCCAGAGATGAAGAAACGGCTCATCCTTCGAAGACGAGAGCAGCCCCCTCCACGTCGAGAGCTGCCCCCTCCACGTCGAGAACTGCCCCCAGAACTTCGCAGGACACTCCGGAAAATAACAATTGTGAGTACCTAGATCCTAGGCTAAAGTTTCTTACAAACGACCAGCGTAAAGACCTTGAATGCGCACCGAAATGGGTAACTGCCCTAGTAGACTTCTGTAGCCAAATGCTCATGGCTATGATATCTGGTAAACATCAACAATGGTAGATTACCAAGTATTAAATTTTAACGTTGATGGTCTCCTGACCAAAATAGATGAGGTAGAAGTGTTGCTAGCTCTCTACCGACCAGATATTGTAGTTTTGACAGACACTAGGGTATCTACACAATCGTTTCACATTAAAGGTTATTCAACTGCCATTGAAAGAGTTAACGGTTACGGAGGCGTTTTAATCGCTATACGCCTTGGCATCAATTGGAAGACAGTGGCTTCACCACTGACTACAACTGATCCCAAGCTTCACCACTTGACAGTTAAGGTAAATTTGGGGAGACCCATTTACCTTACCGCCCTGTACAGAAGGCCGTACGCGTCTCTACAGCAGTACTCAGCCTTGCTACACGCATGCGCGCAGAGATCTAACCACTGGGTGGTGGGAGATCTCAACGCAAAACATACCATGTGGTACAACACCGTAACGAACAAGGCTGGGAGACTCCTGTTGAGAACGCCATTCACGGTCGTTCACCCCCAGACTTTTACTTTTCGACAAAGAGGTAACCCGCAGGCTACATCGACGATTGACTTACTACTGACAAAACAACCCCACCGTATCACTAGTTGCACCGCCCTTGACTTTATTACCTCTGACCACAGGCCAGTACTGTATGCAGTGGATGGTAAAGTGGCGACCCCTCGCCCCACGAGATACGACTATCGTCGTGCCGACTGGGATCTGTATCGGTCGCAGATTTACCATAACCTGCATACGGTACCCATTCTCCGCACGAAAGAAGAAGTAGATCTTCAACTAGCTTTCATAACTGATGTGATCATAGACGCAGCAAACACTGCGATCCCGAAGTACACTCCCCTGCCACCGTGTCTGCGACCACCTCCAGACCACATTCTTAAAATTATAGCCTTGCGCAATAATTGGAAGAATAGATGGTACAGGACGAGAGATCAGCAAGCCAAGGTCGTTGTGAATTCTCTCACAACGCAAATCCGGGGCTTGATGAAACTCTGGAAAACAGCGCAGTGGCATGAGAGACTTCGTAGCACTCACGGAGATCACAGAAAGTTTTGGAAGCTGTTGAAGACTACAAAAGGCAAGACAGCCACTGTCCGTCTTCATGAAGGCGACAATGTTCTGACTGCTGAGCAACAGGCAACAAAACTGGCCGACCATTACGCTAGGGATATTACGGCTAGGACGGGATTCTACCACATGCCTCCTCCGGTAGATGCTGAACAGAACCACATGTTTGTATCACCGAAGCAGCTCAAGGCGATTCTTCGCCGGTGTCAGGGAAACCGAGCACCAGGGCACGACGGGATACAAACAGTGCTGCTCAAACAAATGCCGAGGAGAGGGATAGTACAACTAGCAAACTTATACAACTCTTGTATAAGATTGCGGTACTTTCCTGACACATGGAAACAAGCCATCTTGTTTCCATTACTAAAGCCAGCCAAAAGTGGAGATCACCCAGCCGACTACCGCCCGATCAGTCTGCTACCACAGATGGGGAAAATCTTTGAGAAAATTCTTTTGAATTATATCAAAGATTACTGCTCGGAAAATGATATCATTCCGCCAGAGCAGACTGGATTCCAATCCAGTATGAGCGCAGAGCACCCCCTTCTGAAGGTGCAGTCAGAAGTTAGCCATAACATGAATAGAAACATAGCCACGGCTATGATTTCCATTGATTGCACCCAAGCATTCGACTCGGTGTCTCACGGGACACTGTGTCAAATGCTCTGCGACCGGGAATGCCCGGAACAACTATATTCAATTCTGGCTAGCTTCCTGAAAAACAGATCGCTGCGGGTGCGGGTGGATGATAGCTTCTCCGAAGCTGTGCCACTGACCTGTGGAGTACCCCAAGGCGCCGTCTTATCCCCTGTACTATTCAACGTATACACGTCTGAGATTGTCGGAGCCCGGTACAAAAATACCACAGTTACTGCTTTCGCAGATGACATAGCGGTGTACAGCAGCAGCATGAGTGCCAAGGTAGCTCTAAGACAGGCTGAAGCAGCCTGTAACCAGATCAGTGAGAGATTGGGGAGACTCAATATCTCTGTAAACGCGGGTAAGACTGACTGTGTAATTTTCTCTTTTCAAAAGGGAAAAAGCCCGCTCCCTACTAGTTACGTAGTAGGAACGAAGCAAAATTCACCAGCCAACGACCTAGTATATCTGGGAATTAAAATGGACAGACACCTCCATTTTAGTAACCATTTTGCGAAGAAGTTGAAGCATACACGCATGAAGTCTTACCGGCTTACGCACTTATTGACTTCCCCCAATCTATCACTGCGTCTCAAGCTACTGATTTACAAGAGCATACTCAGGCCTACTCTGCTGTATGGTGCACCGCTATTTCGTTATCTGACGTATACGACAGCTAAGAAACTCCAACAATTCCAAAACGGTATACTGATGAAAGTGGTCAGAGGTACTTCATTCGAGCAGCGACGGAACAGTGAGCTGCATGAGATATTTGAGCTGCCTACGGTGGATGAATTCATCCAGCGTAGACATATCAAATTTTTCGACTCATTACAATATTTGACAAACCCGGTGTTTAACACTATAACCCCCGCTCCGTTCCCCCATCGATGGCAGGACGCTGTCGTGGCTGGAACGCTTTAGTTTTAGGTTCTAGGTATAGTTTTTAGTTTGTAAGTTTTTTCTCCCATTTTTAAACCGAAGGTGAGCCCCATCACCTAGATTTGTATTCATAGTATTTCCCTATTAACCACAATCTGTATTGTTGAGTAACACGAACGCCTTCAAATGCATCTGTGCATAGCAGGATAAGGAGAAATTTGCAAAGTTTCTTTTAATATTTTCATTGTATAACTTCATGGGGTTTAGGGAAAAAAAAAAAAAAAAAAAAAAAAAAAAAAAAAAAAAAAATCTATAAAATAACATAAAACCAAAATAGTCATATATAAGATCAAATTTTTAATACAGGCAGTTAATGTGAAATTATATTGATAGGTGCAGTAGCACATGAAAAAAAAAAACAAGGAATAGCTACTTTTTTTTTTATCTTTATAACATTATAAATATTTTTTAGTAATTTAACATTGTCTAAATTTTATTGCATTCACCATTTACCTTTTTATTTATATTTGGTACAGATATTTTTACAATACATATAAATTACCCTAGTATTCATTAACAATTTTTTGAAGGAATACATCATGTTAATAACTATTAGCTACAGTAAACAAATATATGTGATTAATGCAAATAAGCATTGTAGTATAATACATAATGATTTAACTAAAAATAATGTATTTGTTGAGAATTATTTTTTATTAAATTATGTAAAAAAAAAGTGTATATTTTTAAATAATTATTATAATAAGTATTGTTAATAACTATTAGTTTTATGAGGATAACATAAACTTCTATCAAATATAGTCGTGAAAAGACACTAAAACTATTCACTGGAAGTGCCTTTAAAGTACCTGAATATTAATCTCCCCAAATGAATTTCCCTGTGTTATAGGACTGGAACCACAGAAATTAATAGTGGTTTTCCAAACTGAAAGACAATAGGGGTAAGGTAAAATTATTGAAAAACAACTGGATGAACATAACACTCTTTTAACACTAACCTGGCAGTATATTTTAGATTACCTTACATACATCATAGCATACTTATGACAGTGACCATAGGAATGTCGAGACGGGAGTTTCAGAATGCAAACTGGGAAAAATTTGCCGAATTAATAAAAAATCATTGTAAAAAATTTCCAGACACTTACAAAATTGTCAGCCAGGCCTGCTGGGGGAGTCAACCTAGCCACTGCTTGCTGTCAGAAAGAAAGATAATAAACATGATGTCTTAGACCTTTGCCGGCAGCCTAGTCGGCGGGCAGCTGTTTATTGATCTGACTCAATAAGATCTTAAAAGGTATGCCCCAACAGTACACTATGTTCAGACAGGAGAAGAGGTATAGGCTAGGTACTATAGGTAGTTTATATGGTCTTGGAGTAGCAACGAATGCAGCGATAACTCAAGCAGCAAAACATTACATTTGTACATTACTTTAATTTATTTACAATTATTAATATATGATGGATTCATAAATAACAAAAATAGAACTGAATCCTTGAAAACTGAAATAAAAGTAGTAACAACACTATCAACAACTAAACATACCATTGGCCCTGCTAGACCTCAGTACTATCCAACAACCATGGCTACAACCTTTGTGAGATGTGTCACTGATTTAATTAAATTAAGTACTTTAGTATGACACCCTTAGGTACAATATAGGCAATGATAAATTTACTTATGAGGCTACCACAAAATAAAATTTGCTCTTCCAGGTCAGGATTTACTTTACTCATACTAAAGTAAATTTACCTATGTATTTATTCACCTACCTATGTTTTAGGAGCCCCAGCAAAAATATATATTTAAAAAAAAAAATGGGGTGGTCAACCCATCAACCCTATCTAATTTGCAGAGCTTCAAATAAAAGAAAACTACACTGCTTGCCTGTAGATATGAACCCATAACCTTGAAATTATTTTGAAACATGTGTAGTAATATAATTAAAAATCATATGTACATATATTTCTGGCATGCTTCATAAATTAGTGTTTCTGTGATATTCCTTTAGATGTTAATGTAGATTTTAGTTTATGTTAATAAATTTATTTCCGAATTTTGAGAATACAATAGATAAATCAAGTAAGGGCATTTTATGATTTTCCTATTATGTTTTCAGATCTACCAACCAAATTTTACTGCAATTTGAAGGGCTCAGTCCCCTATTCAACAAAAAATGATTGTATGGATCTCATACCTAATATAAATCTCAAAAACAACAATGAAAAGAGTTTCCAAAAATGTTGCAATTGTTCCAGTTTGGCACTTCCTCGCCAAAAAAACTTTCAAAAACAGAGGCATATCAGTGAGAAGGATCTGTGGGAAATGACAAAACCGTTTTGCAATAGAAAAGTTAATGATACATTGATCTTCAATGGTAGTGACCCTTTCACCCCCAAAACAGTTTGTTTCCAAGACCCAAACAATCCAAACGTTTTTCGTAGTTACAATGTCTCAAAAGCAAAATATTGCTGTTCATCCCTCATACATTCAAATGTTTTAATGCCTAAACTATTAAAAAGAGCTATGAAACAACAAAATAAATACTACAAGAACGAATTAAATTGTTATAAATTACATTACATGATTAATTCAATAATGACTATCTTGCACAATAAAGGAAGTGAAACTGAGATAATAAAAACCCAAAGTGATTATGAAAGCATGAATGAATGTGAAACCTTAAAAAGCTGTTGTTTATTCCCAAGGCTAAGAAGATGTAAATATCCTTATCACAGCAAAAATGTTAACAAAAGGGAGGAAAAATTGATTGGCAACACTAAAAAAAACAAATCCATGTGTTCATGCTTGGGAAGAAAGAAGGAAAAAAAGGATGAGTTTTTACTTGATGAAGGTAAATACACCAAGAAGCCTTTACCTGAAAATAAGTGCGATCTCATCTTTGATCAGATTGATAAGTTGGCCGAGATTTCTCGCAATATATTAAAATATTTAACAACAAATCTACCACAGAATGTGCTTGGCCAGTATGAGAGGCCAGCAGACTGTACTCAATATAATAATGATAGGAAACAGTTTGATGAACTTGTGAACTTAGACGAGTGCGGTGAAATGTTGAGCAAGCTCTTAAAAGAGATCATTGAAGGAACTGCATTAAAAGATGAATGTGACTGCAAGCCGAGTGACTGTATTGTCCTGCCTACCGAAACAGATAGGATGGAAACCAAAAGTATCCAAACTGAATCAAATGAAACACAATTAACTACAGTAGTTAATATAAAATCGGTTAAGGATGAATCTACCTCATATGATGAAATAAATAATGATATGGGGACTAAAGAAGATCAAGAATTAAATTTATTAAAAGCTGACAACAGTATAAAACAAATGGAAGAAAAGAAGAAATGTGAATGCTCCCTCACTGAAAAAGGAGAAAAGGTAGAAAAAAAAAAAATGTTAATAAAACTTAAGAAAAAATTAAAAATAAATCCTTGAGAGAGAGAGAGAGATGATTTACCTCCCTTGGAACTCCAGTCCTCAATAGCCGAGGTAGCCAATTAACAATTTATTATCAGAAATTTGGTATATTTTACTTATTAGGTACAATTCATACAAACTTTTGGCAATCAAACTAATTATTTTATATTTTTTACTCTTGAGAAAAATTGTTTTAAACAATTTTTTCCTTTAATTAATTTAATGATGATAGTGGTGGCCACAACCAAAATAGAGTGAGCTACTCATTGTTTAAACATTTACTGGACTTTTTGTGACTTTACAATGATAAAATCAAACTATAGGCATGGTATAATTGATGTGGTTAGCTGCCTGACTCCCTCATTGGAGCTGTTGGTTCGAGTACCATCCAGAAGATGAGGGAAAAGCTTTGCAGCCTGCAGATAGCTAAACCTTAGAATGATATAGTATAAGTAAATGGTGACCAAAAAAATTACCAAACTCTTCAAAAGCCAAATGGATAAAAATGACAGTCATTATTTAAAAAATAATGATTAACTTAACAAACATAAATTCACTTAAAACTGAATTATTGAGCGGTGAAAACAAACTTTTTTAAGCACAATCTACAAAGAATTAATTAAAATTTTAATTTGTATGACCATTAAGTAGCACTAAAAAAGAAGCATTCACACCTTTTTAAAAGTTTCACATAATAAACAAACTAAATAAAATAGTATGCTAATTACTTATAGTGCAACATTGGGGAACAAAAATAAAGTCTTGTTTAGTAATCAAGGAAATGACAACTGACTTAGGGGTTTTTCTATGTCACTGAATACAAAAATACAAGCCATTTTATGGGATTGGCTCTTGGCTCATATGCCTATTCATGAGTTATCAACTTAATATTTACAATGCTAACTAACATTTATTTTGTGTGTTTCCACTCTCAATTTTATTCAGGGCGCTGAATCCAAATTAGAGCCTGTCAATTCAAGTGTTCAGACATTTAGCTGGACCACCCAGAGGGGTGTAATTCATTGTTTTGTTTACTTATTGCCTACTAATGAAGAAATTGTTATTTTGTCAGTGACCAAATGTCACTTTATTTTTGTTCCCAGTGTAATAGATTTGGTAACTAGCTCTAGATCAATGGTTCATCTAATTTTTTTTTTTTTTAACTATGTATTAACATATTTTAGCTCATTCTTTGACAATATTGGTTTTTGTTAGGCTGTTAAAGAAACAAATCGGAGATCGCCATAATAGCCACTTGATGATGGCAGTGCAACTGACAAAAGCACATGTGAATACAAACACACATTGTGGGTAGGCAGAGTTGATTTCATTATGTTCACAAACATATGTGAATAACTTTTCCATGATAAAAATGGTATAATCTATTGGAGAGCATCCAGTAACTTTGTTTCATTATTTAAATTCCATATATTTTTTATAACTCTCCAGTAAGGAAAAAGTAATATAGCTCATGGAAGGGCAAACACTTTGATACTAGTCAATATAATGTGTTTGAAAATTCAAATAGACTATTATTCTATATTAACAACAAGGTACTAGCCTATAACCATGTTTTGAGTCTACAATAAATACCCAAGTCACAAATTTAGTATCACAGAGTGTTAATAAATAAACACAATGTAATAAAGGCCAATTTGTAATAAACGTTGTTTTATTAATAAAAAAGAAAATAACAGACATAACTGATCCTCTCAAGGCCAATTTAAACCAAAAATACATTCGTCAGAGTCTAAAAGTGACAAAAAACGAATTTTCAGTCATGGGTCATGACTTGATTTGGCTGAAATACTATCTTGACTTGTATTTTTTATAGTTATGAAAAATTTGTTTGAAGGGACAGTCTCGATCTCACTACCATAATTAATGGTATAGGGTAGCTTTTTTACTAATACCAAATTCAACTCATTTACTTTTACTTTACAGCATCATTCAAACAGCTCTGTTCATGACCTCTTCCATACAGGGGTACATTTCTATATTCTCATTACCTGGCAGTTATCAAAAACAAACACAAAAAATTATTTTAAGCTTGGATTCAAATTAATTTAGTTCATAATTAAAAAAAATTGCTGTTTATAGAAAACGGTTCCATAAAATGTCATTACAATGTTTATTAAATTCCTTTGTTTTGATTAGATTCCTTAGACTTTGAACCCTTAAGCAGGTTGACAGTTCAATAAGTGGCCTTACCCTTCTAACTATTAGCACACACACGTCTAGTTTTATTTATGTTCTCTACTGCTTCTTCCAATACTCCTCTAAACATACCTCTCCACTTCTCCAAATGGTCCCTTTTTCTGCTTGCCGCCATTAAATTACATGTAAATTGACCCAATTCTTTGATTTCAACCAATAGATTTAAATAACTCTTTTCCCATTTTTCAAACCAACTGAAGTATTCTTTAATATTATCACCTGATGGAATACTATTCCCAAAATTTTCTTTCATAGCGATAGAGTTTTTTACATTGCAAGAGGTACCGTTTTCTAATGCTGCATCAATATAGTCATGTCTTTTCAATTTAGAACAGCAGCCACAATATTCCATTTTTTCTTCAGCTTTGCAGATACTGGGTTCTAAATTTGTAGAATTCAAACTAATACATGCTGATTTTGAACTAATATATTTTGTACCAACGTCTAAATTAGAGGACACTTCTTCAGAATGATGAAATTGGTTGTTTTTTTTACAATCAGTAAAAAGGTTCATTTCACTATCATCAATTTCCTTATGGTTCAAACAGCAGCAGTTTTTTTCAACAATATTTTTAGTATTTATGCTCTGTGGTTCTTCAAAACAATTATCAGAACTACCTGGATGACATCTATTTCTTTGTTGTTCATTGAGATGGTCACAGCTTGAGTCACACGAAATGTAGCTGCTACACATCATGTACTTATGAGGTTTACATTTACAGCTGTTCTTTTGCCTCCCACTTAAGATCAATGATGAATTTCTTTTGGTTAGCTCCAAATCATCTAGTGTTTCATGATTTATTTTTTTATTTTCATTATCAGTTAAAGAAATACATTTAGAAAAACGTGCAATGCAATAAATACTGTCAGTTTGTATTACTTTATCAGTAACTGTAGGGGTAGGAGCTCTAGTTTTACAACATCTATCAAGGTAAAATTTTACTAGAGGCGTACAGCAATTTTTATTTGGTACACATTTCATTTTACTAGTAGTTCTGCATACTTTTTTCTTTCCTTGTTCAGCATAACAGTTTGAGCATTCAGAAGAACAATCGTCCAAACCGTCTGGCTGAAGGCTGTTAGTTTTGTATTGTAAGTGGGAATTTCCACAAGGAACAAATTTTTCTTTCAAACCACAACAGGCCATGCGATTAGTTTGCATTGAGCAGTTAGTTCTTTCATTAATCATAAATTTCAATTTAACATTAAACTTTTTTTGGGCAAGTAAGCTGGATAAAACATTTTTTGGAATTTTACAATTGCCTTCAAAATGATGTAACAAACGAGGTGGCAGATCAGTAATCATTTTTCTTTTGTTGTATTTTACAATGAGTCTGGCGGTATAAAAATGCCTAACGAAAGCATTGGACTTCAAAAATATTTTGATTTAGTTCATTTTGTCAATTTTTCTTTCTGGTATATTGAAGGTCTATAGTAAAATACATGTGTTAAACTTTATTATTTAAAGAATCAAACACATGTTGGACAATTGATTTGGATTATTTATGATTAATGTTGAATTTTAATTATTTTTAATAATTCTGATACCTATTTTGACAAGGCTTTTAAAAAAATAATTTAAATGCCACATAAAGGAATGATAAGAAGTTTTCATCACTGACTTGTGCTACCAAAAAAAAAGTGAATACGGAAAGGTTGTTAACTGTCATACTATTAATTCTATTTTTTAATGGATAGGATATGGTAAGAGTATATATATTAACTTAATAGCATCAAATGTGATAATTCTAAGGGAAAATTAAGATAAAAACTTGATGTTATGATCTGCTTCTACAACAGCCACAATTCCATTACTAACTTATAGACAATTCTCTTTTTTCTGTCCACCACTGTGATATAAAGCACCCCTGCTCATTTTCCTTTCTTTTTTGCAGAAACGTTGGAAATACAGCCACCTGTTGGGTTCGTTTTTCAAAAAATGAATGAATGAATAAGATATATTAATTCTGAGAAATATTTCAATTAGAATAACAAATATAAACTTATCAAGTTGATTAACAGTCAAAACATAATTTACATTTTATTATTTATAATTAGTTAAGGTTACATTTCTTTGCATGATCAATATTTTCTACTTTGCAATACCAAATTAACAATATTCATATACAAATAAGTTAATAATGAGTAACTCATATAAATTAATAATTAATAATGGACTTAGTAAAGTCTAAAATACAAATACCATTTATTGAGAGGAGAAACCGCAAGTCCAAATTTAAATATTCGCAGTACAAAAGATTGTGTTGGGGATAGAGTAATGAAGTGTCATGAGTGGGATCACCACATAAATATAAAGTAGAAAATGATAAAGTGTAGGAATGCAACCCCCCTGCAAGAGGCTGGCTGGCAGTGACCAAGAGAAGGGTTCAGACAAAGAGTAAACCATTGTCTTGGCATAGTGAGGGTTAAAAACAGGTTCTGAGATCAGATTTGAGGAGATTATATAAGTAAGGTGTTTATTTATGATGACATTTGTATAAAGCAAGGATTGAAGGAGGTATTGTCAACTGGCAGAAGAGCATAACCGACCTGTATCTGTGCAGTACCATGATAATCCCTGTACACCACAGACCGCAATCGAATTTAGGGAAGAGAAGGGAGGCAGAAATCAGGAGGCAGTGGGTTTGTAGATATATCATATATTAGGGATAAATATATTATTATGATTTCTTTAAATTTAATAATTTTAAATTTCTATCTGATTAAATTTTTATCTATTTATCTGAGATTTCAATGGTTCTTGTTAATTATATAGGAAAACTCTGGTTAAAGAAAAAATACAAGATTTTACAAAATTTACACTAATTTTAATTGAATACCCACAACAACTTCAATATTCCAATAATTTTATTATTCACCTTTATATTCAACTCCACAATGGCCAGATCCACTATCTCTTATACATCATCATTCTTGCTTCGAATGTCCAATTTGGTTTGCCATGCTTTCAGCAATATCGAGTTCCATCCATTCAATTCCTTCTTCCTCAACATCAAATTCTTCTTTCCAACACTGCTTTTCCACGTCCCAGTTCGCTATTCAATACAAATTGTTCATTTCTTTAGACAACAATACATTGCCTCATGCTCTCAACCAATTTAACTAAAAATGCTCGACATTCTTCCTCAAGCACAGGATAACCACAACTGCCTTCCTTCCTACTGATCCATCACTTTCCCTCCAATTTTCATATTTCCCACTCTTTTTCAAATTCAAAAGTCTTAATAAATTAATTTGACATCAAATATCACAACAATATATATATATATATATATATATATATATATATATATATATATATATATTTTAATTATTATTATGTTTTCATCTAATTTGATTAATTTAAATTTATCTGAGGTTTATAGGTTCTTGTTAATATAAAAAGGAAACTCTGGCAAAAGGAAAATCAGATTTTACAAAATTCATCCTCATTTTATTTAAATACACAATCAGGTCTATGATACAAAACTACAAATTATCAACAAATTTTATAATTTACTTTAACGTTATTAACTCACACAACTGGCCAGATTTTTGCTAACTATTTACGTCTTTTGCTTCTTTTACCCCAACTTGGTATGCCACGCTGTCAGTACTATCCAATTATATCTCTTCAATGCTTCTTCTCTGGATAAAATTATTCTTCCTACTAATGTTCTTCCACATTACGAATCACTATTAATAAAAATTGTTCATTCATCTACAATTTTCACTATCTTTACCTCATGAGCTCACCAATGGAAGCACGCTAACCTTCATCCTTTCAGCAGAACAACCAATAACTCCATCTTGTTTTTTATAATCTCCTCTTTTGTTATCTATGGGTCATTTGCCGCCCTTTTATTCCCGCTAATTTTTCAAATTCAAAGTCTTGATATAATAAATTGACAACATCTAAATATCATAACAATATATATATATATTACCAAATGTTAAATTTATAAAAAATAAGAATAGCAAATACTTGGCTATGTGAGATGAATGAACTATTGGGATAAATAAACTTATTACGCAAGGTTTTTCATATTTTAAACTTTTTTTACATCTGTTATTCGAAAATGTCATCAAATATTAAAAACAGTACTATACTATGCATTAATAATTAAAATTCATAAAAAAACACTTTAACTTACTATAATCTAAAACCTCCTTTGTTGAGATTCATTTCTTCTAAATCTACTAAAATAACTCTATTGTCCAGGCCTGCATATTACATAATCTCTATAGACATTCATCAAAGTGTATAAGGCTCTCTCAGCTTGGTCATCACTCATCTCTCCCTCATGAATGAATATTTCCTCTTTACCTGAGTGGGGATTCTCTAAAGCCAAACATTCTACACACAAATAAGGTGGCACAATAAGAAAAATTTGTTATAAAAGTTATTAAAAAATAACTTCTCGATAAAAAGTTCATTCTTTAATAAAAAGAATATTCAAACATTATTTTTGAAGGGAAGTTATTTGTTCTGTTTTCCATAAAGGGCTTTTTCTACCTTATTTAATCCTTCATGTTATTGGGTAAACAAAAACTAAACCTTTTATCATCATTTATCTTCATTCGCTATTGTGATTTGTTGTGTAATTGATATCTAAAATTTAGCAAAAGGTTTTTTTTTTAATTTTAATTTAAAAAATGGTTTTGACGGTTGAGGAAGCAGTCCATGTTGTTGCTTGATATGATGAGATGAGATGGATGAAGCCAAAGATATGCTGCTGTGCATTGGGTTTACCTGAAACTGCTGTTCGGAGAACGATTTCATGTAACTGTGAGACATATTTGTGCACACCCAGACTCAGTTCAGCTCAGCTGTGAGTGACAGAGCCAAGAGATGACCTGTTTATTGTACTACCCACGCTTTGGAATTGCTTTTCAACTGAAATTGAGGCTGCTCAACTTCTTCAGCAATATGTGCAGAAACTGTTAGAAGAAGACTTGCTGAAGTGAATTTTGCCGAAGGTGTGGTGAGCACTATGCTGAGTGTAATGTCACTAGGAGAGTTAAATTTGAAGATGGTCCAGTAATGGTGTGGGGCAAAATTTCTTTCAAAATTTCACCATAAAGGCTGCAGAGGGTGCTAGTCAATTAATCGCTGACAGGTTGCGAGCTGTCCACATTCAAGTGAACCCAGCCAAGACTCAGGGTATCATCTTCTCTTTCCAGCATGGGAAAAGAAAGCGTCCGCCCAGCTTCACCATAGACGGGACTCAATGCAAACTTGCCAGCAGCATCTACTACCTAGGCGTCAACCTAGGTAGACATATGACGTTTGGCACACATTTGCAGAAGAAATTGAAACGAGTACGCAGAACTTACTATTCTCTCCAGCATCTCATCACAAGCCAGGCCATATCCCTTCGACTGAAACTCTTAATATACAAGAGCGTCCTGAGGCCAACTCTACTGTCTGGGACACCACTGTTTAGATTCCTACATGCCAGCACCATAACTCGACTCCAAAGCTTCCAGAACAAGATCCTGCGAACGGCACTCTGGCATACCCCTTTTCGTAAAATGAAGGCTTCCGACATGCACGAAAAGTTCGAGCTCCCCACGATCACCGACGTCATCAAAAGAAGGCACATCAAGTTCTTCGACTCGATGAAACACAGTCTAAACCCTCTATTCAAAGACATGACACCACCACCGCTACCGGCACGATGGCAACTCACAAGATCGAGTAAAGCAGAGGAAATGGTGGACATCACGGCACTAGGCCCGCCAACAACAAGCCTCTAAGGGGCACCCATCACTGAAATCAGACTAAATAATAATACACTACATGCCTAGAGAGACTCTAGGCCAAGCCACCAGTGGACTCTCACCACTGTACCGAAACAACCAACCTCCACCGAGGCTTCCCACACCCTTTAATGCTCTCACACCACCTTCAAGCAGGTACTCCTAGTACAAGGATCGGATTAACCTAAATATTCTATATTTTTCCCTCATCCTGAATTTCTAACTAGAGAGCTTAGGGAAAAAAAAAATTATAGTCTGGATACAAATTAACATTTATAATAGAAATTCTGTTTTAAACATTTAAACAAATTTAAATCTTTTCATAAATCAGCAAGCATTAGTAGCAACTAATATAAAATTACACATGCAGATTTACTAAAATGATAAACAAAAATAATTATATTATAGATCTAATAAAATTATTCAACTAAAAGATAGACATGGATCACATATATATTAAATTATTGTTAAATTTGACAAAGCTAGTTTTTGTTCATAACTAATTGTTGATTTTAAATAATTATAGAACTGGTAGGCATTTACTATTCAAATAATTGCATATATCCTGCATAAGTAGGACTTCATAACAAATTTCCTAAGTTGTAGAAAAGATCAGGCAATCTTTGCTACAAAGTGGGCAGGTGATTCATTCCCATGCTATTGCACAGAGCATCTCAAATTAATTTTTGAAACAACAATGTTGATAATTGAAACCTAATAATTAAACCTTGCTTAAAAAATATCTATCGAGGACATGTAATCAAAATTTGTACTAAATCAATAAAAAGTTCATATAGATTATACTCTAGATTTAATATAGTTGTTAGAATTTTTGGCAGTTGTTAATTTCAGGAGTCTCGGGTAACAGTAGCAAATATTAATGACATATATTGTGTGGAATAAATGCAAAATAGCCGGAAACATATATATTTTTTTAATTTAATATTTATTAATGTATTCCTTACCTAAGGTGTATATTTATTTAATTATCCTTGCCCCTATGTAGGGCTAAAAATCAAGTTATCATTCAGGAGCTTAGAATTTTCATATCATGAAGCAGTCTGTTCACCATTACACCATAGCCTTAACCAAAAATGAAATATATTTTTTTAAATTTGTTCAATGCATAATCTTGAAATTGTGTTCTCTTCATAAATTTGGGTAGAAATTCCTTATTTTCTTTCTTATTGCCCTGCTTGAATGAACCCCAAAGTCTTTTAATTTTATAATAACTTAAAGGAAAGGCTACCCTATCTGTTGGAGGGTTATGGGTATGATTAACATGTATTAGATTTTGGGCTGCTTGTTAAAAACTGAGAATTCATATTATATTATCATGAATAAATCATAAATTTGCTTATAAAGTTCTTAATTTTTTTTTTTTTACAATATTACACTCAGAAAAATTTGTATACTTTTTGTTTCCTTCTATTAATTTGCTACTGGTTCAAAGCGTTATTATTTATATAAGATCTTTGTTTATTTTAGGAAATTTGCATTGCTTTGAAACACCCACGGGGCAGTTATTCACTTGCCTGTTGAATGAATTTGTAGCATAGCAGAATGAAGGTGGAAATAGTCAAAGTCAAAGTAAATAAACTAAGGGAAGTAAGGAAGCAGTTGCGAAAGGGTTATAATAAAAATGAGAATCTGAAGGCATTGCTCACCAGTCAAGATAAAGAAAAACGTGAAGACAATTTACTGTACAATTCTATTATGTCCTTATTTCAGGTAAATTAGAAAAAAAAAAAAATCCGAGTATTTAAATGTTTTTTAATACCAGTACTCCCTTAAAAAAGCAAAAGCTCAGAATTAAGTATGGATAGTAGATGTACATGTACAAAATTGGTGAAAACATTAAACAAATTAGAAAAAGTGAATAAAAAGTGGTTACTTCTTGGATTTTTGTTGTTTATAGATACATGATTTTAAAGTAATCAAACTTTCAAAATAAAAAACAACTAGATCAAATTTAGAGTATTATTTTGGCTATGTGACAAGCCACCATGTTAGACAAACCATTCTGGACTCACCTCACTATGATGTACACTAGCGTAGAAAACTATTTTTTATATTGCAATGAGCATTTTTTTTTCAATTAATTAAATACATTATTAATAACAATCGGTTTGACAATAATCTTCTTTCCTAGAAGATAACAGACACTATATTTTATTCATACAGTTTTTTGTTATTCCCTTTCCTTCTATTAGTTTGTCACTGGTTAAAAATTCACTTGTTTAAATAAGAACTGTCTTTATTTAACACAATTGGGGTTGTTTTGAAACACACTGTTAAATCTAGCATTGCAGAATGAAGGCAAATATATTAGTACATATGTGTATTCTGAATAAATGAACCAGTTCTTCAGAGGCCAAGATCATTAACTCAAACAGAAAATTTCAACATACCTAGATAATTTAAAAAAAACAAAAGTTGTAAAAAGCAGCAATACAATCCCCTCTTCCAAGCCTTTTTACCAATACTTTTCTTATTTGGATTTTTTTTTTAATGTCAAAAAGCTGATTTTAAGTGACAGTGCTTGTTCAATGTAAAATAAAATATCTCAATGAAGTATTTTCGGTTGAAAAAACAAGTGAATTTTTAACTTTATGTCGCAGGCTGTAGAGTGTTGTTATGAAAAAAACAAAAACAATTCCGTTTATTAGTCTCTCCACAATTTATTTTTCAAAATGCTGAGTGCTTGTGGCAACTTATACTGTCATTCTCAAGGCTGGGCCAAAATTGATGCACACAATTAACACAGTAAATTTACCTGAATGGGGGATACATAAAAACGCAATTGATGTTTTATTTTCTTCAATTAATTTTTTTCAAAATCCCCTGACTCATTAAACATGTTATTAGACAATTACAAAATATACTGGCATTGGGATTTGAACCCGGGACCTCCCAAATATCCAGACCACAACAAACATTGATTATATAAAAAATGTTGTTTAGTTTACATATATTTCAAAAACCAAACTCCTGTCTATGATCGATGTAATCAAAATGCAAAAATCTATGGATGAATCATTCTCTGAGCCTGAAGGGAGGGGCTCTACTTTCATTCAAGAATACAATTTATTTTATAACTGGTGTAAATAGTTTATTATAGTAAATAAAATAATTTACTTTATTCTTTCAGGATGAAACTAATGATGTGACAAACATATCATCATATTCTGAAAATTTATTACCAGATCAGTCTAGTGACTTTTATGACATGCTCAATTCATTGGAAAGTAAACCAGATAAAATTTCTGCTGAAGACCTCATCAGCAACTTTATGGTAGCAGATACAACAGGAATGCCAGGAGGCCTGACATGTGAAACAACCCAATTTACCGATCCCATTTACCAAACAGTAGACAAATCTAGCATAAATAATTTAAGTTATTGGGTATGTAATTGTAGTAATGGTTTTGAATGCACGGATGATAAAATTCATCTTTACAAAGGGGTTGAAACTGGAGATATTGCGTTGTCTGAAAACAGTGTTACCAATACTAACAGAATTTTGAATATTAACAATACCAATCTGGAACCTAGTAGCATGGTGGATTTGGAACAGTTCTATGCTCCGAATGAGTTGTTAAACCTAGGAGGTAATGAAGACGTTATAGCAGCACAGAACATTTGTAAAAAAAAAGAAAATTCATGGCCAGACACCTTGGAAACAAATGGGCACATACAAAATAAGGTAATGTTTACAACTAAATGCAAAATTGGGTTGTTTTTATGCCTGTGGGTTTTTTTGTTGTTTTTTTTAGAAAAAGCAGAAACCTATTTGTCACCTCAAACCTATCACTCCAGTATTTGTTTTATCTATTCTGGTCTGTCCTAGTTACCTATTCGACCTAATGTCATGGAACTCTAGTTTAAATGGGTCACAAAGAACAGAACAAACATATTTTGGTAAAAATATATGGGCTTCTAACTGGCTTAATGGGTGCTGTTAGAAAAACCCAAATATTTGCTTCCTAATAGAATTATTTTGGCTTTCAATTCTTTTTTTAATTAATATTAAACATTTTCAGTGATATAAATATGAAGGAAAGCCCCAATAAATATTCAAAACATTTATTTAAAAAAAAATGTACAGTAATTTCTATTTTGATATGTTGTGTAAGTGATCTCTAAAAATTTAGCAAAAGGTTTTTTAAAGTTTTTTTTTATTTTAATTTAAAAAATGGTTTTGACTATCGAGCAAGTAGCCTATGTTGTTGCTTTAATGAAAGACCAATATGCAATCCGTGCATTGGGTTTACCTGAAACTAGTGTTTGGAGAGCAATTACAAGATACCGTGATACAGGTGGGTGCAATTGCAGATCCAGATTAGGTCGGCCGCGAGTGGCAAAGCTAAGATATGACTGTTTTTTGTACTGCACACTCTTTGGAATCAGTTTTCAACAGCTATTGAGACTGTTCAACTTCTTTGTTAAACTCGGGAAGTAGCAATATGTGCAGACACTGTTAAAAGAAGACTTGCAGAAGTGAATTTAAATCCCTCAGAGGCCAGTATCAGGGTCATTGTTGACCAGGGAACATTGCAGCAGTGTATATCAAAATCCGGGCCACAAAACAAAAAAAAACAATTGGAAATAAAGATGAACCATTCTTCACCAAATCAATACACACAAAATAATAATACACATAATATAAACATATTAAAAAAATGCATATGTATGTAATGAAAGTTTATTTTTTCAATTTAAAATTATTTAAATAAAATAATATACTCTTACAGGCTTTGTAAATTATTCTTCTGTGAATGAATGCTGTGCAGACAGAATAAGGTCTGAGTTATATCCGAAGCTGTACTGGCCACTTCTATAAAGTTGTTGTTTTCATTAACTTAAAACAAGTTTTTCTTAATTCTCATTTTTTACAGTGATTGTTTTCAAGTATTTATTGTAGTGTGATTCTTCATCTTTCAAATAACACTATCTTCGGCAGCATTTTAATATTTATTCATGACTAATAAACAACAGATTGTCATGGGTAATGTATGTTGAATAAATTATTTATTAGATTGTAGTATCAGCAATTGTGGAAGGGCAAAAAAATAGTGTTTAGTCAAGCTAAAATGTTTTATCCATGACTATTTATTAGTTATATTATTACTTTTGAACTCATGATAAATTTTATTGATATCAGCACTGTACTTATGAACTATAGCTTAAATTTTAATTGATTGCAAACCTTTCTTAAAAGCATGTTGCATTATAGGTCACATTAGACAATGCTTGCCATTTAGGCATCGGAGAAGATATTTTACAAAATCTGATAAATGGAAGAACTTTAGTGAATCCATCAACAGAAAAGGCTACCGTGACTCCACTTGAACTTAATAGCTCTGGATTAAATTTGATGATAATATTTATGTCAACAGTATTCTTACTGCATCCAAATCTGTCTTTAAAGGTTACCACTATGTTAAAATGTTTGTTTTAGGTTGCTGCTATGAAACAATTTCAAGGAACAAAGGAAATCGATGGAAATGAATCACATGATTATGAAAAAATGAAATTACTGGTAAATTTCTAAATGTAAACATAGTACTTAATTAAACCAAATAATAATATTTCACTTATCAAAAACCCCCTCCTAAGAAGGTTTGTATTCAATCTGATATATTTTTTTGACCCATGAAAGTTTTATTTGTTTCTTGAATCACCTGTGGTTGCTGACTCGACCCATCACCTCATTGTATTTTCTCATCTACGATGTATATATTTTTTAAACAGATTAAATATATACACAATAATCTCCTAATCACTCACTTCTTCTCACAATTCCCCTACCATTTCAGAAGAATTACAGCTTGGAACAGAGGTTAAATATTATCAATGCAGCCAAAAGTCTGTATACAAAGAGAACACGGACACTCTTGCACTGGTTGGATCCTAAACTACCTATGGCAAAGATGAAATATACATTGGATGAGTCTTGGAATAATCTTCCACATTGGCAGAAAGAAGTTTATGTTAATCAAGTAAGCATTAATGGCTTTATATGAAGTATATTTGGTAAAACTAACAAAAAAAATTAATCAACCTAAAAACAGCCTTCCTTCCACTTACTACCTCATCATCCTGTCATACCTAACTGAAAGATTTTTCAACGTCTTCTGCACCTTTTCCAAATCCTTCTCATTTATTTAGCTTGCTGGTGTCCCCCAGAGTGGGGTACTCAGTCTCAAGCTGTTCCTTCTGTACTTGTTTGATATACCCCGCATCCTTTAGCCTCCCTCTTTGAATTTCCTTATGACACAGGTACATCCTCTCTTTCAAACCTGACCCCAACCTGCTTCCCAAGAGTTGCTGGAACACCTTGCCCTTTTAGAACCATAGATCTCCAAATAGAGATTCAAAGTGAATGCCCAAGGGTGTAACTCAAACAAGTGAAATAGATATATCTGACTAGTTCTTTTTCTTGCATGCTTTATTAAAAAAAAAAACCTCTTAACTTCAATTCACAGGTTTTAGGTCCAATAGTTAAGGAAACAGTTATCCCAATGCTTAATCCTCAGCTGATGACTGAAGTGTTCAAGCCACCTGAATCGCTTTTTACCAAAAGTACCTTTCCCAAGAGCAGGAGAATGTCACAGAAATCTAGATTTTCTGTAAGTGTACAGATAATTCAGTGAATTAGGTCAGGTTAAAAATTAGTTTAGAACCTCTATTTTGAAATTATTCAAATTAAATTTAATGAACTGTTTAAACCTTATATTATAATAAATAGATGAAGTTAATGATCTTATTTTAATATCCACTCCTAGAAAAAAAAAATAAGGGAAAACCAATAAATGTATATGTTTGTCTATTTACTGAAATGAAGTTCATTGAAATTCTGGTTTTCAGCACATGTATAGTTTTGATGGTTTTTGCACAACCAGATACCCTTATATTTCCACCAGTGACCTTATATGCCCTCTATTTGACCCAGAATAAAAATCAAATTAAATACATCTACATCCTGATTAACAGTTTATAATTTCTGTTTTTTTTAACTATAATTACAAAAAGTCTTTTACATTGTGTTCACGACTTTATCTGAAGTTTTTTTTATGGCATGGATGCGATCTAAACTATGCATGTTGGTATAGTAATTCCATTTGACGGTGATACTGATAATATAAGCAACCTTATGAGCCATTTATCTATCAATTAATTACTTGCTATTAAAAAATAAATGTTTTACTATCATGTTGTCTATTATATCAAATTAAATGAATCAATGCCCTCATTAATAATATGTAATATGTTTTGTAACTTTAGTGAACTATGATAACTTAAAAAAGCGTAGTTAAAATTGCATTAGCAGCTGTAACAAAACCCTTAATTTTGTGATCACGTTTGCCTTCAACTACTTAAATTTTTTTTTAAATATATAATATAAGTATTTTTGTTTAATATATATATAATATTATTATAAACATGCATTGATGATAAGATTTATTACAGTAAAATTGCTAAGCACAAATATTGTACTGACATATTACATTTTGTACCCCTGACATTTACAGTTTCGGAAATGAAGTTGTGGAAATGAATCACTTTGTCAACATCAAATTCTTAGTTTTATTTGAACTAATAAATTAATATTTTTTTTCAGATTGTGTCCAGCCCTAAAGAAGATATGGATTAAGCAGTGTGTAGAAAAATGGTACAGTTGATAAAATAAAGAGATTCCAATCATTCAGCTCTCTAATTTAAATACACTGCCCCACAAAAAAATAATTTGTTATAAAAGTTATTAAAAAATAAGTGCACGATATAAAGTTCATTCTTTAATAAAAAGAACATTCAAAAATTATTTTAAGGGAACTAAGTGACTTGTATTCTTTTCAATAAAGGGCATTGTTAGAGTTGAGCAAGTAGAAAAAGATATGCTGTTATGCATTGGGTTTACCTGAAACTAGTGTTTAGAGCGCAATTACAGGTTACTGTGAAACAGGTTTGTGCACACCCAGACCCGGTTCAGGATGGTCGTGTGTGACAAAGCCAAGAGATTACTGGTTTATTGTACTATAAACGGTATGGAATCGGTTTTCAACTGCTAAGCGTCTTTGTTCTACTTGGGGTGTAGCAATATATGCAGACATTTTTAGAAGACTTGATGAAGTGAATTTACACCCTCAGAGAGCAGGATCAGGGCCATTGTTGACCTGAGAACATGGTAGAGTCCGCCTGGAATTTGCTCGGGAACACCTTATGTGGCCTGTCACTCATCTCTCTTTATTCCCCAAATGGAGGGATGAGAGTTTACCTGGAGCCCTGGTTGAGTGTAATGTCTCTGGGAGAATTCAATTCGGTGGTGGTTTATTGATGGTCTGGGGTGGAATTTCTTAGACAGTGAATACAGAGCTCCACGTGTTCATCTTAATGCCAAGTTATATGTGAGGGAAATTACCCAGGAGCATATGATCCCTGTTGTACTATTTATTGGCAAAAATGTCATTTTCATACAAGATAATGTGCGACCACAGGTTTTCGCTTTGTTAATGATGTGGGTATATGGACTTTTAGATGGCCAGCTTGTAGCCCAGATTTAAATTCTATAGAGCACATGTGAGATGAATTTGGCAGATGTGTAAGACAGCGGTCGACCCCCCCCCTTTAAATTATACGAGTTAAGAACTTCTCTAGTAGAGACCTTGGAAGATATGAAACAAGAAATTGCAGCAAATTTTATAAGAAGCATGCCTCGAAGACTTGAGGTTGTGACTCAAGCCAGAGGAGGAATTATCCAGTACTAAAACATCAGAAATTTCTGTATAATTTTTTGAATATTTAATGGGGTTTTCCTTGGTATTTGTAGCCCCTTATCGCCGAAATCGTTCAATATTAATTAAAAAAGAATTGAAAGCCTAAATAATTTCATTAGGAAGCAAATATTTGAATTTTTCGCCACTTTTTTTGTGGAATAGTGTATATAGATTATATAATTAACACTGAGAGAAAAAATATGTGAGATTAAAGTTTGTATAAGGAAACAGGCCAATTAATATGTTCTATTTCTTGCCTAGTAGTTATCCTGGTGAGATATTTCTCTTCCTTCCATTTCTACTTACCTAATGACTTGACACAAAATACAACTTTCTATACAGGAGCATTATAAGGCCTCCAACAGACCAGGTAATTTAACACTTTCCACTTAAGTACAATTAATTTATGTTCATATATTTTTTTGGAAACTCAGCAGTTTTTGTTTATTTGCAGGTTCTTGAGCAGAAAACCATTAGTCTGTTTTTTTTGTTTTTTCAAAGTCTATAGGATTATTATATGTTTATGGAAAGTCTACTCACATCAAGGAAGAGTACACAAGCAAAAAAGCAGAGATTGATTGGAGAAGAAGATGGAAGAGGGAGTTGTATAAACTGTCTGACTGTGACCCGAATAGTTCATTTGTCAAGGCTAAGTTAGTCATGAGCCACACATGAGATATTAGATCCCATAGATGGCTCTAGAGGAGATGCTGCATAGTGCCATTAGGCTGTGCACAGAACATGGCTGAGATATGTAGATTAAAATGAGAAGGAACCTTGAATTGAACTATTATTAATCCTGTAAGATCTTATTATTTGTCCCTGCCTTCTCCTCCTCCTCCCTCCTGGGATCAATTTTCATTTATTGGAATCAACTTTTTTTGTAGATATCATTTCCTAGTCTTGGGTATAAAACTTTAGTCTGTAAAATGCTCTGCATTCTCCTGAAAAGTGCTAGGTTTCCTTCTCTATTCTGTATTTAGAAAAGATGGGATCCTAGGAAACATATTAGAATGGGCGTTGCCTTAATCTTCAATGTCAAGTTAACACTCCTGGAATAAGGTTTATATTTTGCTGGCTGATGTATAGAAAATATGATTAGTTCACAGCTGATCTTGTTAGACCATTAATCATATGTTTTGGAACATATCGATTGTCCAGATATTGAAGTGAATCTGAATTTAGACAGGCTGTAGATGGTTCAGGCCAATGAACATCAGAGCCACTCCATGGCAGGGTAATTCATCTGCTTTTGTTTCTGTCTAAACCTGGGTGGACCATGGCCCAATACAGATGGGTCTTCTCTTGCTGTGAGGTCAGTTAGGACTCTTTCGCCTTCTCTTGCTAAAGTTAAATTTGGTTCACCTGAAGTAAGGCACATTTATAACTTTTTTCCTGTCATATATCTCAGCATTTATCCTCGAAGGTCGGTGTACACTATCACCTGGGCTGGCTCGATTTTATAAATAGGCACACTGGAGAATGCAGAGACGCGAGTGCAAAACAAAAAGAGAAAAGTAAATAAAAAAATAAAACTTAAAAAAGCTTAATATAAAATCCTAAATTATAAGGTTGTGAGATATGCTTCCGCAGTCACTAACTAGTAAAAGACTTTTACTTTTGAAAAGTAATGATAAGAATCTCGGAAGGATAGTTACAGAGAAATCATTCCCGAACCAAACCAGCCAGTGAAGAACTGAAGCCTTGAGTTGGGAAAGGCCCACAATTGTTTAAAATCTATTTTTTTCTGGAAAAAAAGTAATAATTTCCAAATAAATTAGTAACTATTAATGATTACTGCTAAACAAGAAATATACTGCCAGTTTCGTGATTCGAACCCGGAATGTTCCCAAAGCCCGATCCTACCAATCCAAGCTAGTCCTGCCAAAGTGAGGACAACAACAATATGAATACCCCTTGGCTAAGCTAGTAGCCATGAGCACCTTTTGCTCCCTTAACTTAAAGTTACGGTGAGCTAATTGACTTCTGTTACGGTAATATATAAAAATATTGTAAAGTGGACAATATACCATCATAAAACCATATATGCCAAAATATTTAATACAGTTTCATATAATGCCATAAGAAAGGAGAACTAGCTCTGTAGGCTATTAAAGGCGCCATCACTGTCAGCATCAGTCCATATCCATCTGGTATGCTATGCCGATGCATGCGATTAAGGTATATGCATCAGGCCATGTGCTGTTTAAGTCGTATTGTACGTTTTCTGGGGCACATGGTCCGAAATTAATTAAGTGAGATGTCTCTACAGAGCCAATGCCCATTGCCAAGTTTGTAAACGGCTTATACCTGCCGAGACTGCTTAGAATCGCCAGAACCCTGTCGGATCTGGACAGTATTTTCCGAATACTCCTTGCATGTTGCTCTAATTCTCTACTTTGTTATTTCAGGTATCGGGCTTTAAAATTACAAACCTAGGTATGTCTGATGAAATATTTTGGTGGCATTAGATCTATCAGTACATTGGTATAATCTCCATGACAAAATAATACTTATATACAGCAAATAAAAAAAATTGCTCATTTTCGGTCCTGGCATAAAGGTGATGAAATGTAATTAGTTTTTATTACGTCATAAACATCTTTCTCCAGCTTGAAATATCCGTCATTAGCCTTTACGGAGAGGTTTCAAAAGGTTACCGAAACGAAAATACCGGAGAGTGGATTGTTAGATTTCAGATGAGTTTATAACTCACATTTCATGCAAAATTTTCTTATTTAGTGATGAAAATATATTATAAATAGATTTTAAAAATGTTTCTTAATAGATTTAGAAGTTTACCTTCAACATTTAGGCTAATCGGTAATATATTTATAAGAAACTTTTTTTTTCCTATCATTCTTTTGGTTAGATAAGTCATGTTTATTCCCATCTATATGCTTGATATGGTTTATAATTATGTTGCCAATCTCATCTGCCATGAGTGACAATTCTGAATTGAATATTTTGGATGACCATAAAATAATCTCTAGCATCACTGTAGGAGAATTAAACTTGGTATTTTCCCTACATAAAAACTATGCTAAAGTGCTATCCTGCATAGCCCAGGCAATTATATACTATGAAAATGGGCTCCTTTAATATTCCTGAATCAGGTACTTGAATGGAGAATCTCTAAAAGTTTCTATTTAGTGGAAGTCTTAGCTGAATATATTATAAGCACCATAATCTAGACTAGCATGTTGGATGAATTACTGCCTATATTCTGGTCGTCAGCTTATGGATGCATCAGTTCTGAAGTTGCTAGGACCCATCAGTTAGTCTTGAAAAACAGTCGATAGTCCTCTTATTTCCAGATACCCTTTTCCTTGGTATTTCATTGAATTTTTTTTCAAAACTAGAAACCTAAGCAGAAAGAGTGTTTTCACTCACATTTCTGTGGTTGAAACTGTCAAAAATATTGATAACAATTTTGTGAAGGTCTCACTTACCTTCAGGCATGAAGTTATTTCCCATTTAAGTTCTATATATTTTTATTCAGTTTCATATTATATATACGTATATATATACATATTATTAAACTGAATAAGTATAATAAAAAAATTGTACTAGTGAGGTTAGAATGCTTGTGATTAAAGAGTTTAATGGCTAATTCTTAAGGGGTATAAATTTTTAACTTTTGTTATGCTTACTACTGAAGTAATTTTTTTTTTTAGGTGGAGCAGTGAGATCCCTCACATGTGGACCAACAAACTCTACCTCACGTCTTCCTACAGTTGCTCTTATCCCTCATTTTAATCCTGGGTTCACAGAGCCATCATTGATCATAAATAGCCATAGTATATTAGATCTACCTCTCGTAAATAAGAAAATTTTAGAAATACCTACTAAAATTATTCCTTTGGAGGACAAAATTAGACCGACAATGGTGGAAGAACCTGATAAAGTTATAGAAAAACAAGCTGCACGTTTGGTTGTCATTAGGCGACGCAAGATGAAAAGGCATAAACTTAAGAAACTTAGGATTAGAATGAAATATGCTTGGGCTAAAGTCCGTCAAAAAAGAGAAATGGCGAAGGAAAAAGCTTTTCAAGCTGAACTAATGTGCAAAGTCAAAGAGGCAGAGAATTTTAATGCCCAGCAGTATGTTAGAGAAAAGTTAGACAAAGTTAATGTTGTCCTTTTACCCAAGCGTTGGAAAGGAAAATCCCTTCCAGAGTTTGTGATTAAAGATTTATTGGATGAAAAGAATAGAAAAGAAGAGCGAAATCGTGAAGATCTTGAAAGAAGGAAAAAAATGAATCTTCGTGTATCTGACTATAAGTTTTGAAGTATGAATAGAAATAAACAATATAATTGTAAATTTTTAATGTTTGTATACATCTTGTTATTTACATTTTTATGAAACTAGACTTTTATTTTTATCAACACATTCTTCATGTCAATCATATAAAATATATTATCATATATAATTAGTAAAGTAATGTGTTACAAAAGAAAGGCGAAATATTGAGCAACTCCTCCCAAAAAAATGGACTTAACATCTTAAAAAAAAAGATTTATAATATGAAGCTTCATGAATGAACAAGCGAATGAAGAACTGAAAACATTGTATGAATGAGAACATTGATCATAATTACTTATTCCCCGACTATAATATATATAAATTATTGCGTTAAAATTACAATCTACAATAAGTAATTATGATCAATGTTCTCATTCATACCATGTTTTATATAAATATGTTAATATATATATATTCAGTTTCATATAATTGATACGTTTATTTTATATATATATATATTATTAAACTGAATAAATATAATAAAAAAATGTTACTTGAAAATAAGAAGCATCCTGAAATGAAGCAAAATAAAATTTTAAATAGTTCAAATTTTATTACAAAAAATAAGTAGGACGGGGGCCGCAATGTAAGATTAATTGGATAAAATGCCACATCGGCCAAAATATATTCAGTATTAAATTTATCTCAAAATATTTAAGAATACCTGCTGGTAAGTATTCTGTTAATACATTTGAAATGTAATTTTAATCCTTTAATTTCTAATACATGGGCTTGAGAGTGTTAATGATGAGATGGAAAGTCATAATGTTACTTATCAATATAGGTAACTGTACCAAATATCAGTAAAATGTGACACAAAATAATAGAACAATAACATATTTATTGAAATTAAATATTTATTAATGTATGTATGTCTAAAATTGAAATATATCTTTTAAAATCCTAGAGCCCATCAAGAAGTACTAACACAAGGCGAGGTTATCTGTTGTAGAGGCCCCTATACTTAAAAAATAACGTTAGTTTGTTTTTATAATCATTATGGACCACAGACTGAAATTACATCTAAAAGTATATTTCTCAATTATACATATATGAAATTAGGTGTTGTATAATTTTTATCAAAATACCTTACAAAAAGTATGGTAACCAGTACTATTAAAGTACAATCAGTATTGCGAGTGTAAAGGAGTAGCTTGATAGGTGAAAGCCTGCCTAGTTACTCAGGTATCCAACCTTATTATTACACACTATTTAATCTCTTTAATTAAATACCTTGCAAAGATCTAAACTGTGATTATGCAGAATTGTTTTTTTTCTATTTTTGAGATGGATTATTTAAAGAAGTATTGTAATTGGGAATTTGTAACAAGTCTTCAGAATGTAGACAATAGTTTTTTGAGAAACAAGAGTTTATTGAATATTTGACTTGTTTTATTAACAAAATTTATAAATTAATTTAATAACAAACATAAATTTTCTAGTTATATAATTACCTTTTATATGTATACACACAAAATACAACTATTACCACTGTAGCACGAACATAATAAATACTGAATTTTAGGAGTAATTTAAATATGCTATGTGCTCAAAAGAGAAATCTTGATATAATAATAAGTTTACAGAATACATTCATTTTGGAACTTTCAGGTCAATTTAATAATTATATTCATACAATTTTTAATTTCAGTCCTTATGTTAACTTGTTCTTTTTTTATTCTAAATGCATAAGGAATTATCCATAAATAACTTGATTCCATCATTGTGATTCATAGACTTACTTTATAATTTGTATCTACTATGGTTATTATTTCATATTGAAGATTGATTTATGTGGATACGTTACATAGAACACATTTATTATGGTCATATAACTGCAATGAATATTTCAAATGCCTAGCTCAATAGACAATAATAGAATTTTAAACAAATTAATAAATCTTATAATGTGGAAAACAATTGATTTAAAGTGCACTCACAAAATCACCTTTAATAATAAGTTATAATGTTTTAAAAAGATTGTGGTATAAATATGCTATGAGTTTGCATTCTATCTTGATATTGCTGTATGACAAAGTAAAATGTCTTCACTGATGTTATATATTGTTTTAGATCATAATGTTGTATTATAGATCGGCCACAAACATTCAGTTTTTTAGCTTCTCATCAGTGTGGCCTACTAAAAGATCACTGTCTGCATCTGCTAATAACCAACGATGCTCCGTGATCTCTAAGGCTTCCCACTCAGATTTGAACGCAGCTTTGGGATCTGTAGGCATAGCCATTGCAGCGCCAGACATTTGATCTTGAAATTGTCGAGATTGATCCGCAGCATTGTTCTCCCCGAGAACTAATGCATATATACTGCGAAGGCCGAAAACATTGAGAAAGTACCAAGATGCAGACGAAACCCATGAAGCATCCAATGATGCAAGTTCAATTCCTCGCTGCAGCATAGGCTTAAATCTCAATGTAAGAGGAAAAGGAACTTTTGTGGTAACAAATCCTGAAAACATCCAATTGATCCAACCACCAATGATTATCATCGGAAGAACTGTTGTTATGTTTCCTTTTAACATTTCAGTCATCATGCTAGGATCAGTCATTGGATTTTGACTAGTGGCCTGCCGTTTTTGGGTTTTAAAATAACCAGTATCTTCATTATTAAAAAAATTCCTTCTAGTGTGATAAGATGAACTTGTTAAGTAACCACCATTCTCACGAAGGATCCTAGATCTTATTAGAACCTGACTATCTTGAACCTGTAAGATATCTGCCTCTTTTGGTGATGATGTTAAAACTGCAATATAATGTCTCACGATACCAACTAGAAACGTGATTAACACTATAGGGAGAAAAACATATCCTCTAATATTAACATCTAACAATAATTCTGTCATTTTATATATTACTTATCTGAAGAACTACTGTAGATAAGTGAAAATGGACGAGAATCTAATAAATTAAATATATATTTCACTAAAACACTTTGATGAAACTTAAAGTTTAATTAAATGTACAATTCAAACAAAAACCTAAACCAAACCTGACCATTATTATATTGACTAATGATACTACCAATTACGAATATAACCTAATTTACTGAAAACCTCAGCTATACGTAGAGAAATACAAATTTTACAAAGAGCTAATTCGTACAGAATCCTGACTTATTTTTTGTAAGTATGCCAGAAAGAATGTTTTAACGAAATTAGAAATTATTTAACGAATATAAAGAAAATGGGTGTGACTACTGTTATTGCAATACGCCATTGAAACATTCAACAAAGTAATTTTCTTAAACCTAACGTAACCCTTAATTGTATGATGTATCAAACAAGACTTAATGGTTTTTTATACCACAAAGATTGTCAATCAATCACTTTATTGGTTGGTTGCCTTACTGTATAGTTAGAGTAAGTATACAAAACATGTTCTTAAAATCAATTAATTGTAATAATCAAAATTATCATTGTTAGAAATAAAATGTATAATTAAACCTTTACATTTTTATATTTGTAATGCAGATCTAGACAATCTTCTATTGAGATCACCTCCCATCCCTCAGGTTTTATATGATACACTGGAAAAAATAATATACAACTGAAAGTATAGATTTTTTTATTTAAAAAAATGAATTTAAAAGACCGTGAAATAAATTATACTTCTTGAAAAGCTGGGTTAGAATTGTGCAAATTAAAATAAAGAAACGTAATAAATAACATATTCAAGGAATTTTAGCTTTCTAGTATTTTAAAGCATGTTAAATAAGTATATTTACAAAACTATTATTTTGTTTTGTCTCTTTGAATATTTATTTTTGGCAGTTCGTCCAAGGTGACAGGGACGTGCTGTATAAATAGAGTAATACGACACTATTTATTAAACAATGAATAATTTGCGATTTTTAGGTGTATAAATTGCAAAATTTAATCAATCAAACCTCTTTTGTTTTAAATAAAGTTGTTCCTCCAACATTCACAAAAGTTAGCTGAATAATTTAACACTGTTTAGTTTACTATTCACAATTTACATTTGTCATGACCCCGGTTAGCGTGAATTTGTCATAACATGATTATTATTACACTAAAACTAAATTCACTCGTAGTTTTCACTATACCATAGCAGTTCACCGTTTGCTGCGGTGGAAGCTCTAGTCCACTATCAATCTTAACTTAATATTTCATGTCAAAGTATGTGTTTACAGTACTCTTATACATTAAAATAAGCTAATACAAAAATAACATGAGAGATTGCCGAAATATTGAATGTAAGTTTTTGGAGTCTGACGATAGTTTGTGATTAATACATGGACAATTCTAATAATAGTAAAAACTAAAGATAAGATTACATCGTTCTGTTGAACATCAACCTGGGCCACTATTAGATCACAACGAGGGACTAGCAATGACCTTTAATAAAATCTAGGAAAATGTCGAAATACAATAAAGATAAGTGCCTTGGAAATCATAAAGAACTTATTGTTAAGAAAAACTTGTTTTCACAGCATTTTATTTGTCATTCCCTTTTACGTTGGACATGTAATTTTTAGAGCATCACCTTTACTTTTTCATAATCATAAATCCTGATGTTTTCACCCTTTTGCATGCCATTTTCAGTACTTTTTTTTCAACTAGAGACATGGAATTTTACAAGAAGGCCATATTCAATCCCTAACGACATGGAAAGAATTGAAAATTCTATAAAACCTATTCTACAAAGAACTGAACCTGTTTCGCAACTGCACTTTCACGTAGGAGAAAATATATTGTAAGGAAGTTTTACTTGTATGTCCCAAAGATGCATAATAATATCGTGGGCGTACTGCCTGCCATAAGTTACAAGTCAAAAATCGTAGTTTGATTAAAATCACATTTTAAAGTTCCAATTAGGAGGAAAAATCGGGATTTAATATGTTCTTTCTATTTCAAAGTTTTTTTTGCAAAGTATTTTTAATTTACAACTTGACTTGGACAATTTTTTTTCATATAGAGTTGTCCTCTATAAAGGGCACTTTAACTCATTTTTCTTTATTTTTGACTTGGTCACTTTTTGCAGTACACCCGCGACATGGTAAACATAAAAGAGGGATCAATAATTAAGCAGTTGATCGGTAAATTAAAAGATTTCTATTGAGTAGGGTGTCAAATTGACGCCCTGATTAATAATAATATAGTTGTATTGGGACTTCAGGCGACTATGATTACAAAAACACACAAAAATCATGTTCGCAAACTTTTTAAAGAAACCCTTAATTGTGTAATACAACACACTCAACTTGGATTTTATTAAAAAACGTATACAGGAAAAGATCGAGATAATATATATCTAGAAAAATAAAATTATTAAAAGCACTTAGATTATTATACTGCTGTGAGTAACATATATCGCATTATAAAAATATAGTATAGTGGGAATAGCCTAAGAAAGTACATTTTAATCTGGCCAGAATATAATTGCGATTCTTCATATTTTCGATTCGTACAGTTTAATGCTTTGAAACCATCTTGTTTGGCGATAGCAATGACTCCGTTAATTAGAATCATAACTTTTTTCTCATTAATTAATTGAATTGGAATGGTTAACATGCTTACTTCTAACTGCGGATTCGTTCCCTGACGCCCTAGTATTTTTTCTTTTGGGGGATGGGTCTGGTCGGGGCTAACTAAGCATCGTGGGGATAAATGAGTAGCTATTTAAATAAAAAAAAGTAGGAAATCCTGTTAAGAAAAAAGAATTCAATGTTGCGAGGTAACGCCTAGTACTGCTCATACTAACATCTCAGGGCGACCAACTATGATGACATCCTTAACTCTTTATGAGGCATTACATTTTTTTTTAAATAACTGTTTCGCATGCTTTTACCGATGATTTACCTCTGATAAAGCCACCGGAAAAAGCGTCTCTGTAAGTAGAGGAATATATTGATCTCCTTGCTAATTCGTACGCTTCCTCGTCTTCGAGATCGTGACGATAGCCGGAATCCAGCACGCCGAAGGCGTAAACAGAACCTGAACCGACGCTGCAAACGTTATCCTTTGTCCTACGACCTTCTGAATCCACATAATAAAGGCTTGGACCCTAAAAAGTAAAACAAAAATCAGCATCTTTGACACAACATGGTCATTACGATCAAAAGCACAGTGTTTGTAACGGACATTTTTGTCCCATCCGGCAATCATCATTCCCATAGACAGGCCCATCCCTTTGTACGAATACGCCATGTTGGCCATGAGTTTGGACGCGGCAGCAGTCGAAATAGGGGCCTTGTTGCGAAGTTGAAAAAGTTTACATTGTTTGGAAAGGACCCTGTCCCAGTAGACACAGTCCGCAGCTCCTCCGGCCATAGTCCCTACTAGAAATTTGTTTATTTCTATAATTTTCTTCATGGATTGCGAACCTGAAAAAATGATTGTGCGTTAGTGATTCATCTGTGATAATGTAAAGAAGACAAATGCCCGCACATATACAAAGTTTGAACAGTTGATATAAACACTAATCAGCAATGCTACCTAACAAACAAAGGGTGTGACGAAAATTCAATATAACTGAATTCACAGTTAATACACAGTACATATTGACTTTGTTAATAGGTTTTTAGTTCAGGCAGGCGTGAATGGAATCTAGTTTATAAAAGACGGATGTTTTTTTTTTTAAATAAATATTATTTTTCATAAAATTAAGGATTTTTTTTTTATCAAAAACATCGTGTAAAAATTTTTACAATTTACAGAACCTTTTACAGAACAGGAAATTACACAAAATCTGGCTCAAACTATGACATCTTACGATATTGTTCCTCTCAATTTCTTCTTTTTTGTTATCTACCTCCTCTATAGATATATCCTCAGCCCTTGCAATTTGTTTCATTCATCAATGGAGACTCCTCTTGCAAATCCGAATCTGTCTACATATGTTATCACTTTATAGCTTTATGGGTTGGCACGAGGTCCCTCTCCTATTAGCCTGGCTGGAATAGCGAACATCCACCTGCCCGTCCAATTAACTCCCATTTAACAAACATGACTAAACCATTTTAGTTGGCGCGCTTCCAGTATCTCTGTGATTGGTCTCACATGCAGTTCCTTTCTTTCTCTTATTCTCCCATTTCGCTCGTAGTCACAGTATTTTGCCAAGTATTCTTCTCGGGTATCTTATCTCGATTCCTTTGAATCTACTAACATGCTTTTTGAGATTTGTCTAACTTTCAATAGCATATAAAAACAAAGAGAAGATAACAGTTTAAAACAACATTACTTTCGTTACTCGTCTTCTTATCACAGTTATGGTGGTAGCGATCTGGTAAACACATTACCTCTTGGTCCATCTTTCCGTATTATTATCCCCAAGTAGTCACATGTATCCACATCTCCACAACATTATCATGGTAGGTAATATGTACAGGTTCATTATGCTTTCCTGTGTGCACCACCTTTCTTTTAGAAGCACTCATTCTTTAAATTTGATATCACTCATTTATTTACTGGAGTTTGAGGCCTTTCTTGTGTATCTGCTACCCACTAACTACCTTTGCTGAGTACCACATCACCTGCATTCATAATACTGCTGCATAATGCTGGGGTCATATTCCAAAATCCACAATGGTCCCAGGGGTTCTTCTCTTATACAGATCTTCTAGATTTCATCTACGAGAGCAAAAAGTATAAGAGGACTTAAACAATTACCCCCTTTTAGAAGCGAAATGGTTCCGATTCCTAATTGTTTAATCACAGTATCCCAAGGGGGAATGATAAGGAGATTGAGTGCACTGATGAGGTTACTAACCAGTAATTCTATTAATGCTGGATTATTTAAAAAATTTGTTATTTAACCTGACTGGATGTTTTTTTATATGAATGGTTAGTAAACCAAGTATAATAATAACCACTGTTAAAAAAAAAATTTGGTTACTATCCTTGTGCTGAGGTATGGCACTGGGTAATGCAGGATGGTTGGTCAAGGTGGGGGGATAGCAACTGGAACAGTAGGGGTTCACTTCAGGTATAAAACCGACATGTTTCAACTATTTTATAGCCCATACTGTAAACAGAAGGTGAGCCCCATGACCTAGTCATGTACGCATTGCGGTGTAATTTTAACTTCAAAAAGATATTGTATTATATTTATGCCCTCCTTTGAATGCATCTGGTATGCAGCACGAGGAGAAAATTGTAAATAGAAAAAAAGTTGTTCATTGTAAAACTTTTAAATCAATAAAGGAGGTTTTGAAATTAAAAAAAAAATTTATAGTCATTTTTTAAAAAGAAATGATACTTTTTCAACGGCTAAAAAATCCTCGGAACCTAAAAGTCACCCATACAATAAGAAAAAAAATCGTTGATCATAGAAAAACAGAAACATTGGAGAAGAAACTGATTCTCGGATCAACAAAGTTTTCGCTGTCATGTTCTTCAAATATGGTAGTATAGCTTGGATATGTTTCAGTAGTAGAATAACCAAACTTTCCTAGTTCAGGGATAATTCATTGCTAGAATACAAATAATTCATTGTTGTAATAGGGACTTGAACCCATACAGTTAAAATTCTAGTTATGCAATAATTGGCCACCATTCTTTGTAAATGTGGTATTGAATATTTTACTAACAATACTTATATACTTAGCATTACTCACCCACATATTTTCCACCAGTTGCTCTAGAATCTACGGCTAGGATAACCCCATTTTTATAAACAAAGCCTAAAGTTGTTGTGCCGTGGTCAAAACGTATTTTCGTACTTCTACCATGCTCATCCGTGTCGAAATTCACTCTGCAGGATAACGGCTGGAATCATTTAAAAAAAAAAAATGAAGTATATATACCTGTTCCATTCGGTATATGGATGACACTAAGCGACATGACAATGTTACATTTGCAAGCGGTGGTAGAGATAAATGCATCTGATTATTTAAGTTTTCAACACTGAATATTTGTTTAACATCTTCTTCGAATTCTGGAGTGCATGGTTTTATGAAGGTTTTCTTCACCCCTAATATACCTTCAAGTGCCATTTTAAGTGTATACTATATACAACTGTTGTAGTAAACTTTAATACCTAGGTATTCATAAATATAGTTTCAACAGCATACAATAAGTTACTTAGCAATACTTGAACAGCTAACTGTAACATATGTTTTATTTATAACATATGTTATATTGCAATGAATTAAAAGTTAAATAACGGAGGAATTTTGCTCGTTATATTCTTTTTGTCTCCAAATTCACTCTACGTCAAATTCTTTACAATACTGTTCAGAATGTGCCATCAGGTTTATTAGTTTAATACTCATGCATTATTTGTATTTTACTGTACTAAAATAAATGGAACTATCAAGTTTGAATAATAAGTTGCTATGGAATTTGTAAACAAATGTATGATTTGTAAAAACTTTCTGCTATCTGAAGGGCTAGTCAATAGTTCTATTTTACATATTTAGGAAGAATAAGATAATGTACAAATATGAGTTAAAATTAATAATTAAAAATTGAGTCTAGTATTTTTTTTCGTTTCATATTTGTCAGTTGGTCACAGTGCTTGTCTACTTTTCATTTGTGGAAGGCACTTTAATGGTTATATCAGCATTGTAGGCTCTGTGTATTGTTGAGCAGTTTGAGTTATATGTGTCAAATTAGTTTTTATTGCATAATTTCTTAATTTAATGTCATACCCTTGTTTCGAGCACATGACTGCAATTATTCAGCCACTTAAATTAACATGACATTCGTTGGTTTAGGAAAGAAAAGAATTTTTTTTAGAGCTTTGGTTCTATTTTCCATTTTACTTTTATTTTCGCTATGTTTTTTACCCAAAAACCGTAGTGTATTAATAGAAGAAAATAACGAAATATCTGATTTTGGTAAGTTTGTATTGCTTATTTTATATACCTGATAAATTATTATGAAGGAATATAAATGTTATTTAAAACTAATTAGGGATGCTTGACATTAATAAGGGATTATTAAGGGAATCAGCCTTTTCTTATTTGTTTTATTTTTCACACAAAATCAAAGCTATTAATAATTTTTTTAAAGTATTTATTTTAATCATATCAAAAGAACTATGTATATTTATTCTCCAAAGGGATTTGAGGAGTGTAATCTCTTATAAATATCCTTAAAAAAATATATTAACTACTTGTTCTAATCACAGCTGAATATTAATTTTACTTGTAATCAACTAAATTGTCTTGGTAAATTATAACCCCGATACTAAGATCATATGTATTATATGTGTGGCAACAAAAATTGAAGTTTTTACAGTCAACCTGTTTTATTTATAAACCTTATAATTGTGAGGAATGGTTTAAAGGTAAGTTAAAGTGTAGTCTGTGTATTTATCATTTTAACAGGAGGTATTTCTTAAGAATTAAATAGATGAACCATATGTTAATCACATGAGGATAGTGTGGCATTTAACAAGGTTGTGCATAGCTACCTTTCAATATATTTTCAAGGTCTTGGGAAAAAGCTTATTTTCTTTTGATGTACCTATTTTTAATTGTTTCCATCTAAAATATGGATTGCGAATAATTGCATTATGACTTGTACGTAGTCAATGTCTTCCACCACATTGCAATTTTCAGGCACCCATTAAATACGCAAGTTATGCTATCCCAATGGATTGACTCCTGTACAGTGAGGTGTATCATCTTGCCCAAATGATCGTTTGCGCTGCCCATAGCTGTCACAAGAAAGATCTGAAAAGTTAAAAGGGTTCGAATCCTGATCTTGTCAGTAATTTTGTCTTAGGCTGTTAACTTTTATTAATTATAAGTAATAGTGGGACCAATACAGCAATTAAAAATTCTCATTTAAAGCTTTCATATTTTTAAAAAACTTTTAATTTTTTTATAATTAGTATTTCAATTGAGAATTGGGTTATCCTATTGGGAGCAACCTATTAACTTTTATGGATGTGAAATAAAATCGTTTTTCATTTGGATTTTAACTTAGAGCCTTTATATCATCAAGATGTTAAGGAGTATTTATTAACTGTGAAATAGTTATGGGTGTCCAAATTCATAGGAAATCCTTTATAGCCTTAAATTTTTTACTCTTTTCTATAAACTTCACTTCTTTATGACACAAATTATGTTAGGAAATTTAAATTCTTACAAATATGGTTTATCTCTCTTTAACTAATTGACAATTTATGATGTTAAAAGAATGAAATAATAAATTTATTGTTTTTTTTTCCACTGCTGATAATTTACTTAAATAAAATTTAAGAATGGTTTTTGCTATGTATGTTACAATTCTTTTGTATTAATGTAAATGGAATACAAAATGAATGTAAACTAGTTCAAGCATTAGAAGCCTCAGTGTTTTTTTTTTTTATCATTTTATTAGGTATTAATTTTTCTCACCAGTTATGAACTAAATATTGTATATATAATGTAATAGTTGTATGTATAAACAAAAAAAAGGTATAGAAAGTTAATGAACAATCCAAGAGAAGGTTTGGTGAGGCAAAGACAGAGGCTGAGCTTCTTATATATTAATCTTATAGATATTAATTATTATATTATATTAGAGATATTAATCTTACTATGAAAAAGTACTGTTTATTTTTTACATAATACATTGACTAAAACACGGATTGAAATCGATAATTATATTTTACGTTAAACAATGATAGTTTTTGTTTTGATTATCATATTACATTATTATCATAACCTGATTTAAAAATAAAAATTGATTATTGATTATTATTTGGACTATAAAAAAAAGTAATGATCACTCTATTACTGATATTGCTGTCAATTAAAAATAATCATTAATTAGTTGGATAAAATGTACAACTCAAATGGGGTAAAATTGCTTTCTTAGTTAATTGTTATAATTATATTCTCTGTTCTATTTTTGTTCTTGTAGATATTGTTTCATGTTAATAAGATAATTACAGGTAATGTTGAAGATAAAATAAAAATTAGCTTTATTTAATTTGCTGAATTTAAATTTTCTTTTTTGAGCTTGATATTATTAGATTTTCTCTATTCCAACAATCATTGATTGAGGAAACAAAAATTGATATTTCTGAACAAAAAAAAAATCTCTCAAGGAAAAATGATTATTTTTTTCACTCCCACAAATTGATTCCTTCAGCGTTTGATCATATAATAAAAATCACCAAATTATTTAAAAAAAAAAATCCCGGCCGACTTAACCGAAGCCACAGTACCCCTACTACCTGCTTAAGCAGGGTCGATCTTCCGGCCGACAGGCCGACTTATTTCAGGTCCCTGCCGGGCGGGCCACCTACAAGGCTTGACCTGGCCGACTACAAACCATTGCCTTGGTACCCCTAGGCTCCACCCTCGGTAGACTCTCACTACCTTCCTGAATCCACCTGCCTCCTTTAGGCATTCCACACCCTATATCCTTCTCATACATCCTTCAAATGGGGGACTCCCCTTAGTGAAAGGCACTCATCAGCCCAAAATAATTTTCCTTTTATTTTTCCCACATCCTATTTTTTATAAGTTTGAGAGCTAAGGGGAAAAAAAAAAAATTTAAAATCACCAGAAAAATATTTTTATCTGATGTAACTTTTGTTCCAGGGACAGATAATTATCAATTGCAATCGTTGCCAATAAAGAAACCTATTTGCAAGGTTTCTAAAAAATAGCATTTTCTATTGCTTACTCTCAAAATTTAATTTTTTGGAAAGTCTTTGTTTTTTTTTCGTGTCTTAATGGGTAGTTTTATCTGTGGGAAAAATTTGGTTGTTTAATTGCCTCTGAGCTGTTACTTCAGGGTAACTTGACTGGATTTTTTTTTTATATCTAATTTATTTTTCTCGCATTCTTGCTTCGATATATTTCCTAGTTAAGATATGTAGTACTTGAGTTGTTGCACATGTTTAACATTTTAGATAGATAGCATAATTTGACGACAGCTTTTGTTAAAGTAATACACACCTTTAAAATTTTGTAAACAATTCATTTTTTTTGTCCGCTATAATAGAACAACTGTTGGAACGTTGAGCCTCTCCCTTCGGGCTCGGTGATTATCGCAGCTCTTTTATATTTATTATCGGATAGACTTAATGTTATTAAAATTTTTCAAATGCATTCAACACTGTTTTGGTTCCAAGTAAATGACGTCACCCTTACACTAAGACCTATTGGAGTGACAAATTTGTACCTTAAAAGGAACTCAGGTGACTTATCAGGCAGGTATTTGTCTACGCCAAAATCTACCCCCCCCCCCAGGACGATTGAGCCAAAATGTCCTGCTGTTGGTTGATTAAAACAAGAGATATTGCCTTGTATTGTTGAACGACCACGATGGCTAGAGACCAGTGCATCAGTACCGTGTGTAGTGTTTGTGTATGTATTCGGAACAGGTAGTATGTGAGTGAACTGGCAGCATAGTACTACTCGTTTACCGAACATAGGCGCTCCGGGATGATTCCCGGTCTCAAGTAGTCGTAGTCAGACAATAATACCTTTTTGAAAGTAAAACCTCTCCATTCAGGCTTAGAAATAGTGATATGATACTTTCATCTTTAAATATTAAAAATTTTGATATCGCTCATTTTTCAAAGAATTACATATTTTCCTCCGTACTTATCTTTTGTTATCAGTCAGTAAAAATAGAAATTATGCCAATAACCATTAATTCAGTATTGCATATCTCCAATTCATTTTTTTCTTTTATATTAGCTCTATGTTTATCACATTTTTGACAGTTTGGGTGCCTGTGTGAAATATTTAAATAAATAATAATCACATATGATTTACCAGAAAATTACGTGTTCTTAGCTATGAGGGAAATGAAAACTTAAAATCAACATATTCCGAGCTGCGATTTGAGGAAGTTTAAAGGTCGTAAGTGAAAGCTAATTGAAAGATGCGGGGTCCACTTTTTTCACGTTAAATATTTTTTAGTATTCTTCTCGATATTATTTCTCAGCCAAAACATGTACAGCGTGATCCAGGATGTTTGAAATATACTCTGGTTGTCAATAGTTTAGAATTGACTGATATAAATCCAAAGTTTTTCAAACAAATGTTTAACAAGACAATGAGTAAATAATATTGTTTTAAATGTACAAAAAACAATACAGTTTTATATGAAAATAATGGAAAGAAAACAATTATAAATTTATAGTTTTTTTTCGTTAAAACATCCTCTCTAACTTTTCAAGACGTCGCTTTCTTCTGTTAGTTTGTGCAATTTTACGAATAGTCTACTATTCTAACAACTTTGCAAAGGTGTTTTTGTGAAATTGTCGCTTAATCTCGGACGTCCTTATCAAGTTCTTCCCAAAGTAATTCAATTGCCTTAGAAACAAACACCACCACATCGGAACTGAACCTCTCCCATGTCTTACAGTCGAAATTATACACTGAGGAATAAACTTTTCTATCGGCCTGTGACGAAAAATAATCCTGCGATTAGATTCAAACCCCTGCAACATTGATTCGTTTGTCCTGAGTATTTGAATCCAATCCTACACTGTCAAATCCTTATTAGCAATTGTCCACCTGCAATACCTTATCTCCTTATTAGCTCTACGTAAAAGTGGTTTCGGTAAAACGATGAAACGAAGCATCCCAACAAATTTGCCTCCCTGGGTTTTCTTATTACTGTAGAAACAGCAACCTAGTCAGGATTAATGAAATTATTCTTAATTGCAATTTTCATTTTTATCATATTTTTCTTTCATCTAATTAACAAAATAGATTGTAAATACAAGTTACTATAAGGTATTATATGTAACTATGTATTTATAATTTCACATAATTGAAGTTTTGCATGGTTTTATAGTAGATTTGTTATAAATAACCAAGTGGTCCTACATATTTGACATCAAGTGTACATATGACAGTAAAAATTTCAGATTTGAAAACCTTTGTTTTCGTCAGTCTGTCTGTTCTATTATTTGTAGAATCCTCGGTTCGAGAAGAAGCATGAAACACGAATACCTGTCATTATTAGTTATTTGGTATTAAAAAGAACAATTATTTTTCTACAATTTTGAGTAGGGCATCGAAATAAAGAGCTTGACGACCTGTTGGGCAATATTTAACTTATGTTTTGTTTTTTCAATCGACAATTACAAGGAGTCTTGAAATCATCGTCGCAGTTTTAGCTCAATCCTTCAGAGGTGTGACATTTTAGGCTATAATTCCATTTAATGACTCACCCGATAATGTTAAATATAAAACCAGATTCATCAACAATAAAAAATGTATTGGAAATTTGTTGCAGAACCATCTATTGTGTTTTTAAATAATTTACTTTATCAGAGTATAAATTTAATGACAAGATACCTGCCGGTTTTTGATTTTTTTCACGGTGTACTTATTTACTTATTTCACCGTTTAGGGATTACCTTTATTTTTACGTAACTTTATCTTTTTCAATTTTTTTTAATGTTTTTTAGATTAATGAAAACGACGAATTTCATTTTAATGAGTAAATGATTAATAAATCAAATTTAATAAATAATTAATAATAAATAAATAAATCTCTTTGGCCTTTTAACTTTAGTTAACATATTGATATCTATATGTTCATGATATAGTTTTATTTTAAGTATTTTACACCACATAAAGCTTTATGTTTTTTTTGTTTAAATTTTGAGACTTATACCACGACTTCACTGTAGCTCGTAGACTCCTAAAACTGACTTTTTCTTTATATTCTTTAATAAATAATAATCTGATGTATCATTTCTAAATTAAAGATAGAAATTATGAAATTATAATTCAAAGAATAAAAGAATAAAATTGTAGTACTTTTCTTGCCGACGTACGGTACGATATGGGCATGACGCAAAAACATTACGACCAGCGACGACCTACTAATGTAGAACCTGTTTTAAATGTTTAGCAATATGTCCTGTGAATTAAACTCGCTTTAGTGGTTTTCTGAATTTTGAACTGAAAAAATATTTTTCAAAGGTCAAAGAGAAAACTTAAATACGTGTATTAAATGTAATATTAGACGTAGAGCTCTTAATTTATTGTCTGTTACAATAACATTTGATGAGTGATGCATCATTTAATTGAGGGCTTTAGTGACGTTATGTAATTTTAACCAATTAATTATTCATCGTTTTTCATTGGGATTGGATTTTTAACATCACTAGCACAAAATATCATGAGATCTACATATGAAGGGGTTTGGGAAGAAATCGGGAACACAATTTTGGTAACAGTTTTAGTGACTTTTTGTAACTATAGTCCGTATAGTGATGACACCGATATCTTCAATTGAAAACCTCACTTACAATCATTGCCAAACATATATATATATATATTTTTTTTTTAATACCAAATCTAATCTAAATCTAATCATGTTTAGATGTCTATATTTCTCACGTTCTACCCAATATCAAATTGGACAGCTGTAAATAGTCATATATGTGACACGTAAATACCAGAACAGACCTTAGGCCCATGGTAAAAGAAAGTAACAAGGTTTCTTCTGTTTTTTTAAAGGACAACGAAACCCTAAAAAGGAACAAATGCCAAGTTCTATGGTATAAGAACAATGTAAATAGTTTATTAAACATTTGGATGTTGTCGTTTTCTTAATTTAAATCAATTTATTTACATTATAAAAACAATTTTATGCTAACATGGAATGCATCTAGCCTAAAAACGTAATACTAACATCATCCATCGCTGTTGATTGCGAATAAAATGTTAATTGAAGTACACATAAATTTTAATTTAGAACAAAATGTAAATTGAAAATGGCAATAAACAAAAAAAAAAACCTAACGACTTGTGTTCTGGCTGCATTTTACCTGACTGGGTAACATGCTTTAGGTGCAGTAGGTCTGATGCCTGGTGACCTCATCTTAGTACATTGGCCGTAAAAGCACAAAATACCTCGTTCATTCATGTCATCGCTATCTGTGGAAATAAAACCATTTATCTATCAGTTACAGAGTCATGGAATATCTTACAGTCCGGGTGCCGTGATAACTAATGGATAATGGCTGAATATGCAACGAATCATAAAATACCGAGAAATTAATGTATGCACTAAGAAAATTAAACGGATAAGTTGATCAATTTCCCGAAGGAAATAAAATACTATTACGAGCGATAAAGGATGGCAAATAAACAAAAAATGTGTATATATATACGAGTACTATATAGAAAACGTTTATAATAAATGAAATGAAAATTTAAGTTCATAGTTGTATATTCAGAACCTACGAGTTACTTTTTTAGACTGTAATTGTTATTATTTCATTATTGAAAATATTCCATCTTACTATATCATCATTGTAGAGAATAAATCTATAATAGTTTTTCTAAATGGGGAAATATCCTGAGATCTAATGACCATACGATGACGTCGGAAGGAATTAACCAATTAAAACGCTGTGCTCGCGTTACGCTACGATGACGTTACGCTAGTGAGAATTTATTTATTCTACAGTACCCAACAACATGCGGTTACAGGGGATAAAACATCAAACTAAAAAAATACAAGTATAATCTCTTAAAGAAAACGCTACAAACAACTCCAAAAATAAATTACACAAAGAAAGATACAACAAGAACAAAGAAATAACCCTCACTGAGATAGAACTACAAAGAAACATCTTAATAGCTACTGGTATAGTGGTATAATTCCTTAAAAAAAAATATATTTCGAGTTCATTGTTAGATGTGAGTCGTGTTAATGAGTAGTAAGAAGAGTTGGTAGATCAAATTCATGATGAAACTGTTATTTGTAATCAACCTTAGCTGATCTCTCAGCAAGCTCTTCTATTAAAATAATAATAATAAATTAACTAAATAAAAAAAAGAACGTCTAAAATAATATATTAACTACACGAACAGAAATTATATTACACATACTGACAAATAATTCCTCTATTTGTTATTATATTCACTCATACTAAAACTAAAATAATGTTTAAGTATGCTGTCTGTATGTATTTTGATGAACCTTTCTGTTATTTCCGACTAATATTCTTCTTTTAATCAAATTAGGGCAGTATCAAGAGGGAGTAGAACGCTTCAGTGAACGATGCCACTATAACGGGTTCCTTCTAATAGCTGATGCATTATCTTGTCTGAATAATATGCAAAGTTTAATGGATTTGAATGAAAGTTTAAATTTAGGTTCCGGCCTTCTTCATCAACAGTATTTGCGAATAAATTCATTTGGTTCGGTCGTTAACAGTCTTACAATATTGTTGTTAACTCTGAACCCTTGTGATTATGTTCACTCGTAATAAATTAGCACCGGAAATTTATTACCTGGCATTTATGAATATTTATCTTGCAGTTATTTATGTCGAGACCTCATTCATTAGGTGACAAAAAATTTACATAACGTGCTCAAGCATGCCGTTTAAAGGAAATGGCGGATTTGAATATCCTTGCCTGCAATCTTAAATCTAGACTTGGAAAAAATAAATAAGAGTTCTAATATGCTACAAATTCTGTAACTTCTTTCTAGTTTATATTACTTCATAGTCCGGAATGGTTTTATAAAGCCATGCTTGGAATTGTATATCAGAGTTAACGTGTGATACCGCGTGGAATTGATCTTAGTAAAGAAAATTGAGCCTTGTTCTTAAAACGCGCGTGGCGGAGACTTGAGGTGCTCGAACTTCGTCGAATTCAGACCGGGAACCTTTCCCACAGTGCCTGGTTTGGCAAATCTAGTGATCAACTTCTTTTCAACACGCCATTGCTAGACGTCCCTAACTCAGTCGGATTTTCTTTGTTGCTCCGAACGACTGTAGTTTGTGAAGCAGACTGTGACGAGGAAGTAGCATGTGCCGCTTTGATAATATGTAGATTACTAATTATTTTTTTACTACGGAAATTAAATTATTTAACAAGCCTCCATATTTATCCTAGTAGCATTTACCGACATTCTATGGGAAAGGACGAGCCAGCCCGAATCACCTCGAGCCATGACGAGTTTTGGCGCCCCCTCGGCGCGAAATAAGACAAAGTTCAGATGAGGTTCGCCAAGGACAGGCGTCGTAGTAACAAGGTTTAGGAGACACCGCTATAATTAATTGAACAGCATTAATAAAACACAATAATTTAAAATTTGTATAATGTATATAAATTTTAAACGGCCGTAAACGTCTCATTTTAATAAAAAAAAATTTCTTTGAAACTAAAAATACTTAAAATCAATTCTTCTACATTGTCACTATCTCATCCTCATGGAATTTTACTTAGAGTTTAATGATAAAATTATCACATTAAAGATACAGACTGTCGTTAAAACTACCTAAAACATCGTGTATGCAGTTTTTGTGTAGATCCTGATGAAAGTTCCACTTGCTTTACAACAAAATAAAATAAAAATCCATAATTAATAAAACAAAAAATTAAAAAGCCTTAAAAAAAAGAACTTTGATTAATTAATTACTTGGAAATTGTAATACGTATGACAAATACAGAAGTCAATGTTGTTAGATAGGAAATCCTCAAATATGTGCCTATGTGCACCACACATACACAATAATTTTTGTACATATGTCTGTGAAATTTGTTAATACAAGAAGTGAAATATTTTTATAAACCAGTAATTATTTTTTGTTGTTGCAGATTTTCTTGATTTAAATTATAACAGTAGTATTTTATAGTACCATTCACTCGTGCAGGGTAGCTCAGTTGGTAGACCCCCCTGACTGGATATTGTGAGGTCCCAGGTTTGACTGCCAGTATATTTTTTTCTTTGGCTAATAATTCTCAGTAATTTTTAATAATAATGGGATCCATTACATGATGAAATTTGACTATACAATACTTTCCCAATTAGAACTGATAAGAAACTGAAAAAAGAGAAACTATTCATAATTATTAAGCAAATTTTATGATTTGTGCACCTAGTGATTTCAATTGGCCTTCTGGTCAATATTTTAACTATTTATAATTGAATTAATATTGTCAGGGACCGGGAAGGTTTCACACATAAAATCTTTCACGTCAACCCACTGATGTTTATTCATATACAACTGTTTTCAGTGGCTGAGGTTCTAGTTATAAATCTGATGCAGCGATGATAGAGAAAATTGTAAGTTGATATGTTTTATTGTATATCCATAGGTACAACTACATCATAATGTTCTTGAAAATAGTGGTGTTGGTACCAAAATCATGCATGTGAATAAACATTTGTAGGTCGAAGAGAAATACTTATATTTATTATAATAGGATTGGCCACAACCAGTCATTCGCAATAGAGAGTATTATTTCATGATAATTTAATATTGGGGGTAAACAGTGCTCAAAGTAAGATATATTTTTTAATCATGTTTTATGTCCTTTATATGTTTATTGATGTAATGCATAAGTGATGCAACTTATCTCTGCATCCATTGGTGGTTGTTTAGATGTTAGTCTGAGAAAAGAATCTTATGCTTTTTTAAAAAGATAGAATTCATTGGCTCACCATATTTGCCAAAATGTTATGTACCTATCATATAGTCATACATATTTACTATTTATTTATCAATTACTTATGTAGTTTCATATAAAACCTCTTGTGTGATTGGTAGATGATGGAGAGGGGATATCATCCAACAGATGGAATGAGGAGTTGGAGGCTGCATTGCTGTTCGATATCCAGAAGCAGGTTCCTGGCCTCGGGGACAAAGGGGAGGCTGTGACAATGACCAGCCTCGAGGAAGAGAAAGCTGATATTGTTATGAAAAAAGAAGGTTTCAATCTAATCCTCAGCGACAAAATTATGTACAATCGGACTATATTAGATGCCAGACATCCAGAGTAATTACATTATTTTTATTATTCAAATTTATTGAAGTGATTATAATAATGAGGGCAGTTTAATTCTCATCCAATAGAGTTAAATATTATTTTGTGGTAACAAAATTGAACAATCTTAGTGTTCCGCTTTTTGCTAGAAAAAAGTAATGTTCTGTAGGAAATACAACTCCCATCTACCGATTGGAGAAAGAACAGTGTGCTGCCTGTAGGTTACCACAACTGTCTTATACAAAGAGAAAGTGCTTTGCTTAATCTGTGAAGCTACTATAAAATCAAATATTGTTCTCTTAGGTGAGAATTGAACTCTACAAATAAATGATGTATTTTAAATGTTTTACTTATGTTTAAAATTTTAACTTTGTAATATTTTGTAGATGCCGCAAACTTACATATCCTAAAGAACTACCGACAGCAAGCGTTATCATTGTTTTTACGAATGAAAGATGGTCATCTCTCATTAGAACCATTCATAGTGTCTTTAATAGATCTCCAAAGCATTTGATAAAGGAATTGATTCTTGTGGATGATGCAAGCGATCATGGTAAGAATGATTTTTTATGCCACCTGCTATCGTTATTTGAACACATGTTCTTTAGTAGTCGGTAGCTAGTCATTTAGTAGTCATTTATTCATGTACTAGTTGTACATATTTTTAACACATGATTCTTGTTATTTTGTCAAATTAACTATTCCTCACTTGCTTCTTTCCTATAAGAATTATTTTTTCTGTTAGGGTTTAATCAGACTCTTGAGAAAAAATGAGTGGCTACATGAATAAAGAATTGGTGAGAACTGAGGCCCTGCTTTATGCTATCCTCAAAAAAGTAGATTAAGGTAGAGACTTCCAATTGACGGATATGGACGTAGCGTGAATGAGTTCTATAAAATCTAATTAGAATTTGGAGTATTTTTTTTTGGGGGGTGTTGCTTACTTTGAAAAAAGTGTAGTATCTTGCAGACAATTAACTACATGTCCCACCAACCTCTAATATATTGCTTCTATTAGTCTTGATGACTATTGATACAATTTTTTTAATTTTTTTTTGATATTTTGAAAATTGAATATTTATTATTGCTATATTTTCTATATGATATGGCAACAATGGTGTACCTAAAGCTTTTTTGACCTGGGGCGGATCTCCCTTTCTAAGCCAATTAAAATCAAGAATGGTTATTAACTATTACTGAATGTAAATAAATAAAACAATTTATTTATTTTGTTACAATAGATTGTAAACAATGGTAAAACGATAGAAGCCCTTTAAAAAGCCCTTTCTTTGGCATTTCTAATTTTTACCACCAAGCAAATGTTTTTATTTGGCCACCACCAATTCCAAATTTATGGCGTATGTGTCGTATTTTATCAATAATTTGGTGGAAAAATGTTGATATGGGTGAGGTGGATCCCCCTCTACTGTACAGCAATTTATGAGTATTATTATTTTCTATTGAGTTAATTATTTTTAAAAATTATTTACTTGTAAATTAATTGCCTTGTTTTCTGTTAAGAGGAGCTGCAAGAGAAATTAGAGTACTACATCGCTACTAGGTTACCAAAAAAAATTACTCTTGTGAGATTACCAAAAAGGTCTGGGTTGATCAAAGCAAGACTGGAAGGGGCAAAGCAGGCAAAAGGTGATGTTCTTGTCTTCCTAGATGCACATTGTGAAGTTGGATTTGTTTGGTAAGCTATTTTTTATACAATGTTAAAATTTTAAACTATTTGCAATGGATTTCAATAATTAATAATCAATAGAATTCTCTAAGTCCATGGTTATGAGTTTAGGTAAGAAATTTATAATGCTTTACGAATTTGCATTGCCTGGTCTGTGTAGTTCACAAGAAAATATATATTAGGACAATTTGAAGAAGAACTGTCAATCGTCAAATTCTGTCTGTCTTAAGTTAATGTTAGCTTCATTTAAGGTTTGGGGAAAAGAATTGTATGGCCTTAAAATGCTATAGAAAATTACCCAACCCTACATTAAGGCTAAGGTTCCAAACTTTAAATCAGTTTTTCTTAAGCAATGGTAACTAGTAGTGCTATGGTATCAGAATCAGTCTTTATCGTGGTATCTGCCTTTATCTTGATAATCCAACAAATATGGGACTAACAATTTATCGGATTATCAAATATTCGGGACTACTGAGGATCCCTACTAAATAAAAACAAACAACAAATCACAACACAAAACATATTATAACAAAACTAACCAACAAAATTTGTAACAGATAATAGGTGAGAAAACTGGGGTTGTTTAACGTTACTTGGCAAACATGTCACAGGAAAACGACCCTCTCCTTCCCGCTTCCCTCACTATGACCGGTCAAAATGTTCATCCCTTAGACGTCACGAGCTTCTTGGATTTACAAATATTAGACTATCAAGTTTTAACTGATTACTTGCTTATTAAATGATAAGGAATCAGCCTTTCTCTAATAATTATTTCTATATTTAAAAAAATTAAATTGATTAACAGATGGGATGTCAATAGCTCATTTTTAAAGCATTATAATATGCGAATTTCAAGCACTTTAAAATAGCTTAACACTTTACGCAGGTTAGAACCACTTCTGGCAAGAATTAAAGAACAGAGAAATGCTGTTGTTGTACCAATTATTGATGTTATCCATGATAAAACGTTCGAATACCAAAACAATGGTGGTTCATTTGATTTCGAGCTTGGTGGTTTTACATGGAGTGGTCATTTCACATGGATACCGATTACAGAAGAGGAGGAAAGGAGGCGTGGAAGCTCTCATTCTCCAACAAGGTGAGCCATATTAAAATTTACCTAGCTAATTTGATTTTAAAACTTTCAGTATATTGTTCCGAAATGTATCTCAGACTTATTTGCCTAGGGGCAATATGTGATGAAATTTAAAAGGTTCGCTATTTGGGGGAGCTGAAATGCACTGAAATTTTACAATTTATTTAGAATAACTAATAGTAAATGTTTTATTCTGATGAATGAATTGACATATTGCTGAGTAGTTTTCAGTTACTTCTCTGTTTTATTTATTTTTAATGCTCAAAACTAAATAATTATAAATCAAATAATAATTTGAAATATCAAAATATAATAATAATTGTATTCCATTCAAAACAGTTTAACTTATAGTAATATAAAATCTTCTTTGTTGATTTTTTGTTCTTAATATTCCATAATAGCTATTGATCATCACAGCTATCTGCTATACCATAGGTACCAGGAGTTAGTTTTCTTTTCAATCTCCTATCTTCTAAATTTACACTTTTTATTTTAAATATTACACAAAAATGATTTTAACCTTGGATTCAAAATGAATTCTATTTTAGATAAAATGGGTTACCATTAAACTATGTATATAATATCAATGTTATGATTGAAATGTACCTCTGGTTTTAAATTGTTTTTTATGGCTGGAATTAATTTATTTTATGAATTTCTTCTCTATTTGAGGTTAATCCAACAGTCAAGAAGCGATTTACGTTTCTTCAGGAAGCAACATTCTTTTGATGAGCATAATTTGTAAAAATGGCCACCAAATAGCGTTGTATATCAGATAGAGGAATTATCCCCAAAACTTCGTAGATAACATGCACGACTACTAAGTATAGAGATTTGGGCTTAATTCCTGGCTTCCCCATAAGGTGTTTTTGGGGGGAGAGGAGGTCTGGTCCGAGTTCACACAGGTTTGTAAGGGAAATGAGTAGGAACTTGGACAATGAAGTAGCGAATCAAGTTTAGAAAACCAAAATAACACTTTGCGAAAATAGCCTTGCCCCAACTATACTAGGTCCACCAGCACCCACCAATTGCCAACTGGCTGCAACCTCAGTTGACCTTATCTCTTCATTTAATGTTTAATAGTTGTCAGATGGAGGGATAAGGTATGGTTAGGCGCTCATTGGTTTAAGAATACACAATGCCATTTATAACAGCCACATATTTCATTTATTATTAATGATATAAATACTCTGACCAGATTTATGTCTAGTAAAGATATTTAGATTAGTGTGGAATGATCAATCTCTGTTTTCTTTATTATTATCTGCATTTATCTATTTGATTAGTAACCTAATCTTTCTACCATAAACAAAGATGTTGTCAAAAAAACCTGACAATTCTTGTAGTAATTACAAATATGAATGTTTATTTTATAATTTAATTTTATATAAACGAGTACCAAATTATTAACATTAAAAGGAAAGTAGAATATTAATCAGGACATTTTGTTTGCTGTGTTCAGAACTCCAACAATGGCTGGAGGGTTGTTAGCCATAGAGCGTAACTACTTTTGGGAAATTGGCTCTTATGATCCGGATATGGACATCTGGGGCGGAGAAAATTTAGAAATGTCTTTTAGGGTGAGATTATTACAAAATAATAATTATATCAGAAGAATTAATTTTTGTAGCTTATTGTAATGTGTTATTTCATTTATAAAATGTATCATGGTTTTTTCTTATAATATTATATTATAAAAGTTTTGGTTTTTCTATTAAGTATTAAGCATTTTGACACAGAGTACAAAAATAGGTGATCTGTTCAAAAACTAACCGATCTTTTTTGTAAATGTTATTTTTGATTATTACAGGTATGGCAATGTGGTGGATACCTTGAAACAATTCCATGCTCTCGTGTTGGCCATATTTTTAGAAACTTCCACCCTTATACCTTCCCAGGGAATAAGGACACCCACGGGATCAACACAGCTAGGATGGCAAAAGTTTGGATGGACGATTACAAAAGACTGTTTTTCAAACATCGCCCTGAATTAGAGGTATTATTAGTATAGCTTCAATAATAATTTTTAATTTATATTTTTATGACAACTCTCAAGCAATTTCTTTGATGGGTTGTCTGGGTTGATATATTATGTGAAGTAATTTCGTTCTGATGCAATGATACCACTTACAACAATAATCCAGAAATAGTGATCTCAATTTGCAACAAAAAATGATCCTTTCATTCGCTTGCAATGATTTTCTGAGGTTTCCTTCCCCTTTTCGATTTTCTAATTAAAGTAATGATTAACGATCTTGCAAAAACTAAGATACAAATTAGTATTTTTCCATTTTAGCTCAGCTTCAGTCATGATTTCTTACCATTTCGTTATGTTTCTTTTTGTTGAAAATGTTTCTTTAAATTGAAAATTAGCCATTAGCCAATTGACACATAATGATATGTGGAAATCAAAGGACCAAATAAAAAGTTAGGTTTTTCCAAATAAATAAAAAAACTGTTTTCACCATGCTGGGTTCCAGGCAAGTGATCAAACCGAAACCGATGAGGCATTTGAATTGGAAGGTAGGGAACTTCTAAAAAAATTCGGAGGCAAGGAGGGAGGTTAAATTTTTCTAAAAAATAATTGCGATGAAAGGTTGATAATAATCTTTGTACCTCCAAAGAACCTAGCGATGAGAAAATTGTAAAGTTTATTTTAGTTGCGAATGAGGATGAAAATAGAAATGCTGACCACGAGGCAGAAGTAATTGTTTTTTTCAAATGATCAATTTGGTTATGTGATCAGTGAAATCAAGACACCAGAATATCAATAGCTTCAAAAATATTCAGAAATTTATTTTAAAAAATGTATTGTTCCAATTAGGAGCAAACAAACTGCTAACTTGTTTTAAAAAAATCACTGAGTTAGTAAAAAAGGTGTTATATTTCTTTACATTTTGTCATGACATAATATATAAATCAATGTTATTTTATTTATTTACGTAGTTATTTACATATATCCATTTGTATCTGTACTAATGTTATTATTACAATATCTCTTAAAAGTCGGTACAACAAAGTTTGGTTAAAACGTTCCGAATTAGTAGGTCCTTCAAAGATTATTATAAGCTAATTCCACTGTTTTGCAATGATAATAATTTTTACTTAAATAAATATATAGTTTATTTGTAATAGAATGTTTATTTTTTCATTTAAACTTATAGGGTTTAGATATTGGAAACATTACTGGAAGAATAGAGCTCAGGAAGAAATTGAAATGTAAAGATTTTAAATGGTTCTTAAATCATGTTTATAAGAATAAATTTGTACTTGATGAGAATGTACAAGCTTATGGAAGGGTATGTACTCAACATACTAATACTTAATCAAATTCACTAGGTGCTATTTCCATTTAAAAAATACCAATGATCTTGAAATTGCAGGCAAGGACATCTATAAATCGATTATGCCTTGACAATCTGCAAAACTCTGAAGAGGATAAACACATTTTGGGCGTTTATCCTTGCCATAATGAACTGTTTATGAGCCAGGTTAGTTGATTATTATATACATTATCACTTTTCTATAAAAGCATTTTATATCAAATTTCAAAAGTTTAATGAAAACATAAAAAAAAAATATATATATCTACTTATATATTATTAATTAGGTTAAAAAAATACTAAAACTGCCTTCTATTTTTTCCTGTTTTAGTTTTTCTCTTTAAGTAATGATGGTGAGCTAAGGAGGGAGTTTCTTTGTGCCGAAGTTAGTTCGGCTAAGATGGAAGTGGAGATGTACAAATGCCACGGAGGCCATAACCAGAAATGGGCCTACATGCCTGTAAGGAGTGTTATTGTATTAATCCCATATTAATAGTTTTTAATGTAGAATATGTTTTAATTAAAGAGGGTTGTCGAATAGATACAAATATTAGGTTATGTCAGGGGCCCAAATCACAGCTTTTTTTGGTAAAAATACTAGGCCCTTATGTTGAATTGTGGAATAAATGAAGTTGAGAGGGTGTGTTCGAATTGTTTTTACTGTAAATATTAACACTAAACATACCAGCACTTAATACATACCTATTTCTACCATGGCCGGTCAAATGACCGGGTGTTATGTTTCCTGATTTAATGTCTGAAATATGGATTTTAGGAAGGAAATAAACAAAATAACTTTATTATAATTAAACAAAATTGTATATTTTCGATTTCTATTACAAACACAAAGAATAAAATTTTTTAATTCATTGCTCATCGCATTTTTTATATATGCAGGGTGTCTCCATTGTACATTTTCCACAAACATATTTTTCACATCTAAAACAAATGCTGATGGTTTTATAATATTATTACAATATTCTATTTGACATGTCTTACGCTGATAAGAATGGGTAGTAGATTTAGGCATTGATCGATTGGTATTTCTTTTGGTTGTTCATGGGCTTCTCAAAAATTGGCGGCAAGTTCTACTGCTAACTGGAGTAAAAAATCTTGTCTCGGGATATTTTCTCCTGTTGTTTGCTTGTACAAAATCCAGGTATTTATGCCAGCTAAATCAAGGATATTGAAAAATACTTGGAGGGGCCATCTGCAAGACTTAGATTTTGTGGTATATTTTCTCGCCATTTGATCGGTTATGTCAACACCAAATTTATTTTTATTGTAATATGAAATGGTCTCAGGTAAACATTTATCATTGTTTTCAGTTGCTACAGATTTGTATTTAGAACTAAGTAAAAGTACTTTTTTTTTTGGTTTACTTTTATAGATTGTAAGAATGCAATTATCTGTTGTGAAAATTTTAGATCAAAAGCGTTCCATATCATCTTTCTTTTGCTTCACAATTATTGGTAATTCCCTTTTATTTGAGCGGATAGTTCCAATTAACGTAGTTTTTTTTACTAGCAGTTGTGTTGCTAGGGATTTGCTTGTGAAGAAATTATCTGTGATTACGTCTTATTCTTTTTCGTACACGACATATATTCAAAATATTTTCCTCTTCATCATCATTATCTGTGCATTCAAACTCATTATCATTTCCAACCAGTATATCTTCATTTTCAGAAAATTCATCTTCATCAATTTCCGAAAACTCTTCGCCTATATTATTTATATCTTCTAAGAACTTGTACTGTCTTGATTGTTTCGACATTTTTCTGGATAAAGAATAATCTGGGTTGGTAATGAAGTAAAGCTATCAAAATAAAACATGAGCTACTTACCAATAATTTTAGTTTCTGTTACCTTTTTTTACACTAAAATTCTACTTCCAATCTAAATTTTTTTCTTTTTTTTTTTGAATTTTTTTCACAGTTGAAAAAAGTAACTACGCAATGCAATTTTTTATTGAACTAACTATGCAACAGCCTTTATAGAAATGTGCAACTAACTGAATACAATACTTTGAATACGCATTTACATAATGATTTCTGGACCTAAAACCTTATAAAGCAACAATTTCTTTCTCCCGGTCAAATGACTGGCTGTGGTAGATAAGGGTAAACGATAAGTATTACTCAAAATAAACAAAATACAAATAAAAAAAAAATAATGGAATATTAAGTGTATATAATAAATGGAAAATATCATGAAGTCAAGTGCTCAAAAGTGATAAGATTATATGCGCTTTTTCAATGCAAAAGTTCATAACCTGTCAAAAGACCGGTTATGGTATGTTTAGTATTAAAGGAATCAATTTTTGTTGCTGAGTACTAACTATAGCATAGTTTGTTAGGCATTGGCCAGTTTTTCCAATCATGTCCCGAGTCTGTGGCTCTAAAGCTCTTAGTCAGCCTCTGGCTGAACGAGGAGATTTTCTGGACCTTTGCTTCCTCCTTCGCATCAAGGAAGGTGAGAGTCATGCGTGTCATGAATCATGAGTGTGGTATTAGGAGGTCTCAGGGATGTGTATATCTATGTGTGTATATATGTGTATAATTGTTTGTATTGAATGAATGAGTGAGTAAATGTTGTGGAACAGTAAATTGCTTATTTCCCATGTTGTGCCAACTTCACCATGGGAAAATAGAAGTTACCCTCTTCATGGACTAGACAACGCCAGCCTACTTTCCTTATTTTTTTTATTATTAAAATTATGGCATTAGTATTAAGAAATGGTTTGCGATCCAGATATGTGGAGGTTCACTGGGGGTGCTGGCTTAGTCGACCCGGATTAGTTAGAATAACAGCCTTCCTAATTGGTTGAAATAAACCGGCCTCTCATTGGCTGCACACAGAAATCTACCTGCCTTTATAAGGCAGCAATTTCAATTTATTTTATACAGTCGGAATCTGTTGTTTAATTTGAATATATATTATTCTAGATTTTATCTGTTATAATTGAAAGAATAATTTAATATAATATTTTTAGTCTTTTGTTTTATTTTTTACTTATAAATCGGGTAATTTTTTTCTAAAACAAATTAGAAGAAATTGGTATTTATAATAATTTTTACAGTTGTCACACTAATTTTTTATATGTATATTTATATGTATGTAAATATGTTAGGTTTAAATCAATATATATAAAAATGAATAATTTAACTGAAATTCAATACCTTTTTTACTGGGGAAGTATCACATACCTGAATTACTTATTTTACATTCTTTATTTTTGATTCATAAAATGTCAGTATTTATGCAGTTTGAATTTAGATTGTGTTCTTTGATCAAAATGCAGTTAATAAGTCAATTACGTTACTTGATGGATTATCATAAGAGATTTACTCTACTTACACTTATCTTATATTTAAATACACTTATCTAATAATATTTAAATTTGTATAAAAGTAATTCAAGTATGTGATAATTCCCCAGTAAAAAGGTATTAAATTTCAGTTAAATTATTTATTTTTATTTTAATCACCTTTACCAGTGGATTTTCCTGGTTTAGCAGGCTAAAACTAGCATATTCTTGGAAGGGCAGATGATGGCTTCAGGGGCTCTACAGAATGTACTAGTAGCATCTTTCCCCAGCAGTCCAGTCTGCCTCTTACCAGTTTACACTCGCCTTTGGGATCTGGACAGTTTTTAGTAGTTTGAGTTTGAATTCGTACCTGTACCTCATCTCCTGAGCATAGTGCACTCCCAGGGCACATCTTAATTAAGATCTTATAGAGTCAGATAAATAAACATGCACAAATTAAGCTGCCCACCAACTAGACCACCAGCAAAGGTCAAAGACCACAGGTTTATCTCTTTCTGACCCCTGGTAGATTGAGCAGGGGCTAGATTGACGAGACCTCTCCTGGTTTGCATGGCCGACAGCCTAATAGAGCAGATTGCATGTTTTCTTATTGAAAACAACACATATAAACAGTTCTGTATTTTTTCGTAAATAAAAGAATTTTCTCAAAGAAATATTAATAAGGTTCTTTGCTCTCATGAATATATTTAACAGATTACAAAAAAACATAAGCCACTCGCACATAAATTGTGTTGACAAATTTTAAGTAGCTGATATTTTAGGGATTCCAAAACATTTTGGTGCAAGTTATATCTAAATCGGTCCAGTAGTTTTTAAGTGATTAACATTAGTACTTAAATTTACATCACCCATTGACAAACTTGTATAAATAGTACATATTAATTTTACTTTTTTAAAAATTATCATTTTAATGTTGTTTATTCCTTTCAGAACAAGGCTCTGATGCATACGGACACAGGGCTCTGCTTGGACACTGGGAATACCTGGTCGGGAAGACCTGTAAGAGTTTCAACTTGTAAAGGGTCACAAACGCAGAGGTGGTCATGGGATTTTATGACGTAGTATAAAGTATATATTTTTTTAATTTTGTGTAATGATCTTTCATAAAGATTTAATGAATTGTGATACTAAATAAGAAAAAAAAGAAAATAAGGCAATTTATTTTCTCGATTAGAATGTTTATATTTTTACATAAATCACAAAAAGTCCTTACACCAGTAAAAATTATCATGTTGATAAATAAAATAGATTCTTTGGATATTAGACCAAAAAAAAAATCTTTGTATTTTTATAAATTGTATAACTAATAAAAATTGTCATCTGTTTAAAAATCTTATCAGCTAATTTAAGTTTAAATAAAGTGAGTTATTCTCACAGACTTTTTAAAAAGTAAATAATATTTAGTACTTATGACTCCGTTTTACATTTCTTCTTGTTAGTTTGTGTGTTTTTATTGTATGCCATAGTTTAATAATTCATTCTAAGGTTTTATTAAAATTTTATTTTATTTTAGTTGTTTATAGCAACTATTACATTCCATAAAACTTAAGATTTTGCAAAGTTTTCACATCACATTTTTGTTGTTGTTTTCAGAAAGAATTAGCTGTTGTTTAATTTGAATATAGATTATTCTAGATTTTATCTGTTATAATTAAATGAATAATTTAATATAATATTTTAAGTTTTAATTTTTACTTGTAAATCGGGTAATTTTTTTCTAAAACGAATCAGAAGAAATCGGTTTTATAATCATTTTTACAGTTGTCACATAATTTTTTTATATGCTTGTAAATATGTTAGATTTAAATTCTTTATTTTTGATTCATAAAATGTCAGTATTTATGCAGTTTGAGTTTAGATTGTGTTCTTTGGTCAAAATGCTGTTACTAAGTCTATTATGTTACTCGATGGACTGTCATAAGAGATTTACTCAACTTACACTTATCTTATATTTAAATACACTTAGCTAATAATATTTAAATATGTATAAAAGTAATTCAGGTATGTGATAATTCCCCAGTAAAAAATGTATTGAATTTCAGTTAAATTATTTATCTTAAAAATTAGTTTCTAACAAAAATAGTTTAATTAACTGAGAATCATGTTAAGAAATCAATATTTCTTGTATAGGACCTTAAAAAATTATCAATGTTTCTTAAACGAATCATATACATTTATTTTCAGTAATTGTATTTTGAGTGTCACATTACGTCTCTATACATTCTTGAAACATAAATTGTATGTAGTTGTTTCTAATTAGCTGATTCAGCAAATAATTTAATAAGAATCTCTCTAAGAGAAGTCTCGGTTATTAGTTCATATAAAATCTATATAATAACGATATATTATTATTTATATTTTAGCAATCTCATAATTTAACATGGCACTTATTACAATAATTGGAGTTATAAACAAAATATATTTAAAATAATTTAATTGCAATTACAAGTCAGAAAAAAAAAAATGAGTTTTAACAATCCTTTGGATACAAATTTATTCTAACTTTTTATGAATGTATTTATTTAATTTATAACTTTGATATATTCCTATTAAAACTTGTGATAAAATAATTTTTTTAGAATTAAACACCTAATGATAATTTTCAGAAGTGAGGAATTAACATAAACCCATGAAATATTCGTTTAATGTACCACCCACTGCAATTAGTTTGCAGGTTTATACTGTTAAATTAGCTATTGAAAGTTGTTAAAATGATATAAAAAGTATTCAAACTTCCAAAAGACTGACAAGATTTTAATATTATTATTATATAATTTAATTATTATGTAATAATAATAACATTAATATGTAATTGTACTTTATAAACCATTGACAATAATTGAACTATTCTACCTAACTGTGGGCATAGGCCTCAACTTTTATTGCATATTTAACCAATACTTTAATCAATAATCTATAAGTTACATCATGAATTATGCCGATAGTTTATTATGCATGGTGGTTTATAACATTAGCATATATATAATGTATATATACATGCATATTATGCATATATATTATGTAAAAACATAATTAATGAGGCAAATTATTTGTCTTTCAAGCATTTTATCTGTAATCCTGATTTTATTTAAATCATATTTTACCTTACAAATAATCTTGCATTGTTGTAGAATTTGTACACACACAAAAATACTATGAACCTGTAATAATTACTTAATTTTATCTTTAATACTGAATAATTTAGTTTCTTAGGGTTGGCATTTATTTTGTGGTAACAAAACTAACGAGTTGTAAGAGTTTGTTGGGACATTGGCTTAGATTGACAAAAAAGAAGGGTTATTAACAGACACTGTTTTGATATTTTATGCATGTCTGCATCAGGTCCTTGAGTGAGTAGGAGTGGCATTAATAAATTTGATGAAACTCCTTTGTACACATAGGCCTGTCGCAGACATACATAGTATGTCGAAATGTCCGTTAATAAACTTGAAAACCTTCTTTTCATCAACCCAAGCTGATCTTGCAATAAACTCTTCATCTCGTCCATATACTAGCAGCGATAACAATGAGCTCACAGTTCACAAATAATACCTATTATGATGTGTGCAATTTTGTAATGTTATTTTTGTTTTATAGTGGGGTAATTATATTTATGCTTTTGTGACTATTAAGTTAAGTAGTATTTTCAGTAATTTTTCCCAGAAGGGAGTTATTTTTTAATCCTTATTTTAATTTTTTGTATGTTAATCTAAACGTAATTAGGTTTGAATAGGCATTAAGCATTATGTTCATCCACTATATTATTTTCCTACAAACAGTGACTTTTTGTTTGATGTTCTATTGTGGTTTCATTTTGCATTTATTTGAAATCTGTCTGATTACCATTGATATAACGTTATTGAAAATCAATCTTTTCTGTCTAATCTTTCTTATTTCTTGAATCTATCTTAGGAAACCTGGTAGAAGTAATTTTTCATTTTTTTTTTTACGATGCTTAAGCTTTCGAAGTTATGTAAATAGTTGATGTTATAAATAGTGCATAAGGAAAAAATAAAAACTATAAGTTTAATCAATATTTCAAAATTAAATTGTTCCTTGTTAAAAGTTTGTCTTCCATAACATTATAAACTGTAGTTTATATTTTGTTTTGAAACTAAATAGACTTTATAAGAAATCGTGAAAGAAAAAAGACTGTTAACTTTTGTATTATTTTGGATTACGTCTTTTGTCTATAATTTGTTGTTTTTTTCAATAATTTATAACTTTTTTTGTTATTTTAATGAGTAATTATTAGATAACGGTGTTAATAGACTATATAGAAGCTAATAGGATGCCTTTTGTCTAGGTTTTATTTATATATATATATATTTTTTTGTTATAAACTTACTAATTCTAAGAAGAAACTTTTTTTCCCCAGAAATGTATATTTTTAGAATTATTTATTGTTAAAGAGTTGAACTTTATGTAATATATGTATAAAATTGATTTGCTCAGCGTTTTAAGTTTCATTTTTTGTTTACCCAGTATTCCCTAAAATGTAAAAATTTCAAAGCCTTCAAATAAAAGTCTTTTAGAACATGACCCACGTTTTTTAAGCATCGTTCTTAAGAGATTGGTGATATATTTTTTCATAAAATCAAAAAACCTTATGTTATACTTGTGTGTCTGTTTGGTGGACTTTTGGTCTTGGTAAGTCTGCTGTTCAATCTATATATGTAAACACGGAGGTCCCATTTTATTTATGGACGGCATGGGTATATAAATAAATATTGCTCTAACAAAAATCTGCCATTAATCTTGGTCTAATAACTTTAGTAATTTTAGCACACTGAAGACATAACATGTAATAAATATTATTGATAAGCACATTAAGAACTTAAATTTGATTCTGCTCTTTGTGCTACAAAGACTCTAAAGCTTTCATTATGCAGTAATATACTAGTTTTTTGTTTGTATTGATGGGATAAGTGATTTTATTAAGTTATAATAAAATTTTGTTAACAGTTAACATTTTCATAGGGGGAAAAAGACAAACTAAGCTTTGCTCATGTTTATTTTTATGATCTAATCCTTCATTACATCTACTGTATGCTGTATTGTATGTATTGCTGAATTTTGTAAGTGAAAAGCATGGAAGGAAGCAATGAAAAATTAAGGAATTGTAGAATTTTATCTTCTATTGAGCAACTTAGCGTTTAGTTCAAGATTGGCCCAAATATACTAATTGAATAAATCATCTTATAAATAACTTATCACCAGACCTGATTCTTTGGCAATGCAGAAAGAAGAAATTTAATTTAAGACCACTTTGAAAATAGAAGAAAGAGATTTGACAGAGAAAGCCATTATCATTATAAATATGAGAGTAAAGGCTTTAAAGAGGATTGAAGTGAAAGGATTTGTTTGATAATTCCCACGATTGCGATGAATTTAGATTAGGAGAGAGAATTTTTATCAGAGGATTTCAAACTCCTCAAGATTTCATTAGGTAGAGGGCTAAATTTATGAAAATGAATTTACTAAGCACCTTACATGTTAGTAAGGAAATTCTGTAAACCTCATCCTTACTAGCTGATGTAGACCAGGTTGTTCTTTAGGGAAATTTGAAAGGTAAATTTCAGGGATCAATGAAACGTTAAAAAAATTGTTCTATAGTATAAAATGTGCATCTCTGAGGGAATAAATTATATATAATAAAAGTGGATTGGAAATGTTGTGTGAAAAATTTTTTTTGCACATTTATCCTTTGCTTCTTGTGTTTTTATCTGCCTTTTTTTAATTTATTTTCTGCTACAGAACATCCATCAACATCAAACAATTGACAATTTAAATAAAATACAAAAAAAATTGATCTGTGAAAACTATATTCTTTCCATTTTTTTTTTTATAACAAAACCTCTTTGATCTTGGAATTTTTTTAAATTTTTTATTTCTATTTATGAAACATAGGCCCAAATTAATTAATTTAGGAAATAGGGAACTTAAATGGTCCCAGTTTAGTACTGTCATCTGTTAGAGCAAAGCCAAGGCTGCCATTTATTTCTGTTTCCATTCCTTTGAAAACATTTAAACTGCCCATAAAATATCAAACAGTAGTTTATAAAATGCTTTTCAGGCTTCAATAAAAGTTAAAGCTAGAATATTTATGGGTATTAGTAGATTTTGATCAAGTCAACTTCAAAATAAATGTTATTTTATTTGTATGGTCTTACTATGTGAGACTAGGAACAATATGATAACGTCATAACAATATAATATCATAAAAAATATGATTAAGAGTTATAGGAAATATAAAATATTATAGGAAGAATAAAATTTAATAATTACGTATTTTTTTTGACAGTACAACTCAAGAATCTCTTATCGCATTCTTTTAATAGCAAATTGTAGAAGGATATAGAAGATAGGTAATTTACAAATGAGGCGAGAATTAAACCAATACCCAGTAGAAACAACATACTTGAGCAGATATTCATTTCTAAAAACTTTAGATGGTATAACTTATAGATTCACAAGTGAGTTCATCGATTAAGTTGTGAAAAGTGGATAGGTTCATGAATGAATGAACTTGCATTGGCAATAAACTTTTTTTTTTCTTTCATCTGTACATAAATATATTTTTTAATACAGTTTATTACTTTTCTGAGCAAGATTAGTTAAACAATAACCTAGGAATCCTTAAATGTCTAGATTGTTTCAAGGTCTAGTCCGGCTTGATGAGATGGTATGATAAAGGAGCAGCTGCAAGACTTGGTACTGAGCGGTGCTCCAAAATGAAGAAGTTTCAATGCATCTCCCTGTAGACAAGTTGTATCGTTTACAAAGATTAATTTTATTTTAGTTTTATATGTTTGTTGTGTTTGAAAATATTTATTTATTTGTTAAAACATATTTTTTTCCTTGACACCTAGTTAATGTTGTGTGTGTGGAGTTCCTTGCTCACGGTTTTGTAATAATAAGGTTAATAGTTTAGTTTTTAATTATTTGTTTTATTATTGCACAGAGAACTCTATATAATTATAACACTAATCAATATTAAAAGTTCTGTAGAATGTCATCATCCCTTGTATAAGAAATTAATTATTAACTATTGCCAAACCTGCCCTCAAGTCAATTTATAATTTTCTTATAAAACAGTAGAGACCTTTGTCCGATGAAGTCAATTAAGGCTTGACATGTTGCAAGGAGTAAACAACGCTCTTCACTTAACTCCTCACTCCTGGATTTGTAAGCGATAAATATGAGTAATTAATAGTTTATCACTTAATTTAAGAAGAAAGATTTGATGGTGTTAGTTTAATAAAAAAACAAACAAAACCCTTCTATGTAAAAATTATTGCTATTATTAATTGAGATAATATTTGGTATTGGTGCAATTGTGAACTTCCAAATTGTAAGCAAGAATTATTCATTATGTTTTATTCTTGTAAGTTATTAGTAAACAAAGCAACACTTAAAACTATTTTTAATTATTTAACACTTATTAAACTTAAAACTTTTTTTATATAAATAATTTTCTTTTTATTGTTTAAAGATAATTCTTTTTTCTTTTTTCACAATCATTCCCAATTCATTAAATATATCCCTCATCTTAATGCATTCAATATAAAAAGATATATAGTTTAACTTCCATAGGTCAACACCTTTAGAGTTTGGAGAGGAAAGGGAACAGAAAATTACATTTGGTAATTTGATATTTTTTTGTATATCTATTATAGATGCCCTGAAATTCAGCATTTTCACAATAAATCTAAGCTGTTGTACAGTACCATGGGATTCCTGTTCTTAGAGTTGAATTCACAGGTAGTGTACTCTCCAAGATATCTGAATAGTATATGGCGTTACAGGGAGCCGGCTGCCAAAGTAAGTAAGTAGAATTTATCTTTAATCATAGATATGACAACAACTCAGCATTGAAATAACATCCCTTGGGAGGGGGGGAGGGGAGATCATCAATACAATATACGAACACAAAACAACCATTTACATAACAGTATTTCTTTGATTAGAGTCTATCTAGTTAATATAGAAATCAGTGCACAGTTCACAACCTTCACGGAAATCATCTTGTTGGATTGAACACATTTCTTCTGACTCCAACCCACATTTTCAATCTGCTGACTTGTGTTGTTCATAGGTCTAGCTAGCAAAGTTATATATGTATTATCCAAGGTCAATACACCCTCGGTAGACTCTCACTACCTTCCTGATTCCACCCGCCTCCTTTAGGCATTCCACACCCTATATCCTTCTCATACATCCTTCAAATGGGGGACTCCCCTTAGTGAAAGGCACTCATTAGCCCAAAATAATTTTTCTTTATTTTTCCCACATCCTATGGGGGAAAAAAAATATATATATATATCCTTTCAACACCCAAATAATTACTACCAGCTTTCGCCATTTAATCCCGATTAATTTTTTTATATTCTTAATTTACTTGTTGCCAGGACGTCTTATTAGAATTGATTAAGTGAGTTTGTTCATAACCAAGGGTTCTTGTGACTCATGAGAAGATGTGTACGTTTTCTGATTGTTTTTAATTCATGAGTAGAGATTACATTACCCGCAATGCTTATTATATTTTAAAAGAATATTTGCTTCGAACACAATGGTGGATGATAAATGCATAGGAAAGAACAAAAGCGCACTCTAAGAGTGAGGGAACTGGTCCAAGAAGGCATGGTGTCCGCATGACTGGTGTGTCACGCTTAGCTCTGATTGCCCTTGCTAAATTGCAATTGAAAAGAGCAACAGAGTCCAGGAATTGAAATATTTTGATTCTTTCAATGAATGCACTAAGAGGGATGACATGGTTTTGTCAAGGTTAACAATGGAGCATACTCTGCTAAGACATGTTTTTCTGAAGTCATGGGAGCCTTCCTTGTGTTTCCTGTGGTGGACCTTTAACAGTAAAACAGTTGTTGACCAATTACTTTGCACATGACCGATTGAGAAACGTTTATTCGCTAATCAACACCTGAAGGAGCTCCTGAAAGGCACAGGAGTTAATAGGGATTGCCAACATAAACAATGTAATGAACTTTTTATCAAGAGAGAGGGTTTGTATAAGGGATAAGGTATAGGAAGGTGTTATCATCCTACTAATCTAATTATAAAAATATCAAAGAAAACCACAAGGAAGAAAACCTAACGTACCTTTCAAAAAAGAAACTGAAAATTAAAAGAAAATTATTTGACAAATGCCCCTTGTCCCTAATAAAGATATAAAAATAATGGTAATTTCATTCACCCTAAAATATTGATTATATATCTTAATTTAAATTGTACCACAAGGACTATAGTTCCGTTCCGGAAGCTGGGTGACAGTGTATTCCTGAATTTGCATTTTCTTTAAAATATGCTACATGATTTAATAATAACATTTGGGCAACTGTTACTTTGCCAGACCTGTTGTAGACTATTAGTTGTGTACAGTTTTACTGTCAAGAAGTTTCATATAGATTCAAAATTCAATTCAATTTTATTGTACGAACGTTTATAATCCTGGAAGAAGATAGTTGAGTGGGGGATGTTAGGTCGATAGGCCGCTCCGACAGAAGAAGGCTCTAGTCGAGTAAGCGGCTTTGCCGAGTTCGCTGGTGTCAACAGTTGGCAACGGATCTGTCAAAGTTCAACGTACTTAACGTCTGTAAAAGAGGTATGCAAAAATAATGACTTAATTTACGAATGACATGTACGCTTGGTCAAATTTACTAATTTAGTATTATTGAGCGTATCACATGATTTGATGGAAATATTTTAATGTTTTTATACCACGAGGTTATGTTTACAACCAACTGCAAATCGACTTTTGGCTGTTGAGAAGATCAACGAGAGCAACAAACTTGCTTTGGTTTCAAAAATTTAATGAAATCAACTAGCGCAGTTAGGTAAACATTTAAAAATCTTCCCTGTGGGTACTAAAGATACCCTGGTCTAGTTGTAGTAGTGATTCACCGAAAATCTTTCACATTTCAGGGATTTTATTTCGCTTCCTTAAATATAATTGGGTGGCACGTGACAGGATAGGTTTCTTTCCCTGTCCCTAGGATATACAAGTCCACAGGAGTAAAAGGTTGTATAAACCAATAGATAAATTATGACCAGTAAATAGCAGTCGACCATTTTTTTTTTTCAACTCCTATCTTAGGAAATTCTGCCATTTGTATCTCCGGATTCGCGGCCTGACCAAACCAAACGTAAGATTTATGTTTATATGTTCTAGTGAGGTCTGTAGAGCATACTATTTTCTCTTTGTCGAAAGCTGAGCCGGTAAGTTTTCATCCCTTCAATGGTAGGACGTAGTGAATATGCTGATGGATTTAAGATTGCAAATATATGGAGGTGTTTAGGTACTTTTGCCAAGTTACTGCGTGAAAAGTACGAACCGCATATCTTGGCTGTAGGTCATTAAGTGTCCTTGCACGTTACCGACGCTTCTCTATGTTTGCCATACTTAATTAATCAAACCACGTGTGAGGATGAGGAGATTTATAGCTCTGGCCAGCGTCAACGCCTTAGCTAACTTTTTTTTTTTTTTTTTTTTTTTGCCTCTACCTGAGGCGTAAGCCTCACACCTTAGCTAACTAATCTGTTACATTTTGTTTGATTCATTCTAAGTAAAAGCCTAAACTCGCCTGCTAGCCCTCAATGTTAGTGCACCATTTGCTGCCCTAATCATGCTGAAAATATAATTTGTCACTGTTGGAAAATAGTGATAGGTCATTTAACTTGATTTGTCTTTTACTTAAATTTAATTATTTTATTTTTACCAACTAAAATTTGTTAACATAAATCAAGAACTGAATTGCATTGAAGTGTATATAAACGAAATAAATGATGTATAATAAGTGGGGGACTCCCCTTAGTGAAAGGCCCTTATCAGCCAAAAATAATTTTCCTTATTTTTCCCACATCCTATTTTTATAAGATTGAGAGCTTGGGAAAAAAAAAAAAAAAAAGTATAATATGAAACACCACCTTCAAGCAGGTACTCCTAGTATAAGGATACTTGGTTAAGCCACTCGACTGTTACTCTACGTGTTTACCAGATTTGGGACTCTAATCTACCTGATATGGAAAAAGAGCCTACGCATAGAGCTAGTGTGAATCAGCCACCAACTAACAAGTGTCAAATTTTCAATCGGTTGTTTGTCACTTGAAGAGGCTAAATACGGAACGCCAAAAATGGTGAGCATTGAAAAAAAAAAATATCTATGTACAACATAGAGCTCAGTTGCTTGTTTATTTCGGACCCACGTCCTTATTTTCTTCAGGGATGGAAGGACGTGTTATCTAACACAAATTATCATTCCATCCAAACCACATTCTCTTGGAGAACATCACATTTTTTTAGTTTAGTTGGTTTTCAAATCCTGAAACCGTTATGTTTTTATTCCAGTGTCTTTTCTTGTAGTCGTGAGTCACCTGTTCAGCCTGGGGGTATGAAATCAAACGAAGGTATCATGAATAATAAAAGTAAAATCGTTATTAAATTGATTTTTGAATGATAATTTAAATGGTGCTCCAAAGATGCTGAAAATAAAGGGAAAAATAATAAATTACTTGGTAGAGCTTTCATATCAGAAAGCTGTAACACCCTATTAATACATAAAACTATTTTGTCAATAATATAATTTCCTCTAGAACTGATGGTTACTAAAGCTACTCATTTTATTTATTTAATATGTAATTGCTACATTCTAGTAAATTTGTCGGAGTGATAAGGATCGGATAACGGGGGTGTAGTTGTGTCATAATGTTGAATTTGCATGTTCATGGAAATTGCAATGGTAGAAGACAAAAGGTCGAAGTGATTGCCAGTGTGGATCCTCTCGGTAGCTGCTATCATGCAAGGTGGCAATAAGTCTTGATTCACACACATCTAATGCTATATACATGTATGGTATATACATTTAAAAAAATTCCTCACCTTCTAGAAGCGATTCAAACCCTAATACATCACGCGCAATAATACATTGACATATACTATTGCACTATACTAGTCATACTTTACTAAGCTCTGGAATACTATAATGGGTATTGTTTTTAGGTTTAATTATTTACTCCCTTATGAGGCTGAAAGACGGGGGGGGGGGGGGTCCCGTAATCTCATCCAATAACATACGCGCCATCTCCTCGTATCCTCCTCTCTTGTTTTCCCCCATTTTCACTACGGTTCTGTGGTAATCTATGAGGATCTCGAAGCTCGGTTAACGCGGCTGATGAATTGTTTTTTATGATTATCAAAACTTTCGCGGCACTACTGCGAGTAGAGATGACTGTACCCTTTCCAATACTTCCTTGGATCATTTAGTACTGTTATGACTAAAAAGCATCATTACCTTCACAACTTCCTCCAATTCAACTCAGTGATCAAATCTCGTAATACTAGATCCTACTTTTACGACCTGTATTTCCCTTCTCTCAAATATGCTTCCTTTGACCATACTTTTCTTATCCGTGCCATAAGCGTTTGGAACTCAGTTTTCATAAAATTCGTTCATAAACTCTCCCAATCTTTAAATCCAGACTTTACTAGCCCCTTATCTTCTTATAATCTGACAATTCATAATCAATCATTATTATTCTGTTTATTTATTTTTCATTCATCCCAGAAACCCCCCCCACGCTCTATTTCCCTTTGCAATAATTATAATAGTAATAATTCATATGTTTTCATTATATTTTTTTCCAGCTCTACTCAATTATGTTTTTTATTTTAATATTTTTCTTCTTAGGTTTTTTTTTGTCATCTCATATGTGCATTGCCCCTTTATTATTTATAAACTTATCAAATCTGTGAAATGTTATGTGTTATGTTTTTTTTTGTCAGCTAGACATTCCTATTTTGTTCTTTCTCGTGATTTTTAGTGGAGAATGTTCCGGAATAATGAGTTTTTTCATTTGATTTCTCAAAGCATCTATAATTATCTGAAAATTTAAAGGGGCTATGGGGGAAAAAAAAATTCTCAAAATAGATAAAGCTTCGTCTTCAACTGAAGATATATAAATGTGTCCTCCGGCCAGCTCTGCTGTACGGTGCCCCGCTACATGCTCACTTGACTTAAAATACAGCTAAAAGTTTTTAACAATTCCAGAATGGGATCATGAGAAAAGTGGTTAGACATACCTATCTTGAGTGGTCAAAGAACGCCGACCTGCACCCGTTGCTTGGTGTGCCAACGATGGGTGAGCTCATCCACCGGAGACACATAACGTTTTTTGACTTGTTGCAGCATCTAACAAACCCAGTGTTTAACACTATGGCCCCACCACCATTCCCACATCGATGGGAAGAGACTTTCGGCGAAAATTAGGTTAAGATTTTGTTGTTAGATGTAAGTTAGTTTTAAGATTCATAAGGTGAGGCATCACCTTTTAAACACGTATAGACAGTGAATGTATAATGTACATTATGCTTTGTAACAATCGCAAATCACAGTGTATAATTGTATAAAAAGTAGCCAAGGTACAGGACATATAATATTGACCTATTGGAAACAGATTCGTTTATATAGAATCTATATTGAATCCCATAATTTATAATAACAAGGGGATATGATGAAAACAAAAACCATTTCATTTCTATTTATGGAAATAAAACAAATTCACTTTACATTTAGGGTTTTGAACCCAGGACATTATACTTATTATATTATGAAGCAGTTAGGCTAACCCCTACACCCTGGGAGAGCTCAAGTGGTGCCTTGTTAAACAACGGAGAAGCTTGAACCCCCCCCCATTAACAAGTACATTTCACTTATCTCAGTAGTTGAAGAATTCTATTATAATATAGTTAAACCGAATTGCTCCCTTGAGAGTTTTCGTTGTGATTCTTATCTGTTCGTTTCAAAAAGTTTCTTGACAAACTTTTAATTTTGTTAAATGAGATGGGTGGCAACCCCATGACATTTCACGCCCTATCAGAACTTTGCTTCATTTAAGTTGGAGTATAGTTCGTTTTCTAATTACCCAAGACCTTGGTACCGACATCTGAAAACTGCAGAATCGATAAAGAGACCTATTTCGCTTCATCGGTGATAAGATGTTATTTAAAATTTGTTTTATAGAAAATAGAATAAATTTGATTTAATTAAAACTTAAAAATAATCTATTAATTACCTATTCCGTGAAACATTTTCTATTTTGACTTTAGGTTGACAGCATTTAATTTTGAAGAGTTCTTTCATGAAAGCTGAGGTTTCAAACTTAAACCTAGCTTATAAATAAATAATCCTAAAAATATACTCTTACAGTATTTATCTGATGTATTTACGGGTTCAGGTTGGGTAAAATCGTCTTTATGCTTCTATGCGTCAGTTTCCACTTCTTCATCACACGACGTTCAACATAACTGTTTATGTTTTCAACTTCGGCCTATTGTTGACTGTTCTGTTCTTTGATTCATTTTGAATTAATGTATACTATTTTATTTTTAAAACCTACAATAGGCTTTCTTGCTCTTAATTTTCCTCCATCGGTGGTTCATTGATCCGATACTTTCTTATAACTTTATAACACTTTACATATGGACAGCACTATTAACTATCAGGTGTTAATTAGTTAATCAGGTGGTAAATATTAGTTAATATTTTTTCTTCTTTTTATATCAAGCTGTATCCAACTTAAGTGGATTAACTACTAATATAATTTTATCACAATAAAGACTTGATTATAATAAAAAAGATGTGAGTGGGCCGTTTGTTGGGATATCGGGTTTAGTCGTTGAAACAAAAGTTTTCTTCAAATTGAACAATGGGCGTTTCTACGCTGTGTCTGCATCAGACCATAATGCTAGATGTTTAGAGAATGGATCTAAGATTTTGCCTGTCCCCAACACAGCCGTTCTCAAAATTGTGAAAATTAAAATAATCCGGCCGTAATAATATTTTTAATTAAATTGGCTTTTCAAGGTTTGTCATTTTTTTAAAAATCATAAACCCGTAAGTTTTCACTTGTATTCCCTGGAGATTGACTTGAAAAATCCAGGCAACTCTATTAAACATAATTATGGTTATTAATTAATTGATCACCTGACAATAATTGTTTTTTAAATATTTTTTTGAAAATATTATATAGAGTATATAAAGTCGTCCTGTATAATATATGAAATTTGTATGTTTTTTTTATTTTTAAATAATAATACTACTTACTAGGTCATTAAGACGGCCATTAAAATCGTGTTCACGATTTCAACTCAACCAGAGACATGCTATTTTGCGTGTTAGTTTCATCCAATTCCCCGATTGTGCTAAAAATCTATGAAACATATCAAGTGTCACTAATCAGTTATTACTGTCTAATGAAAAAATAACCTTTTTCCCTGAGGTATCTATCATGTATCATAGATCATTAAAGATCTCAATGTTGATTACCAATATGTATAATATGACGAGGTTTTAGCGGATTATAATGACTAAAAATGTCATTAAAATTGAGATTGTTTTCGTAGCCAAACCCCTAATTATGTGACGTATCAGACTTGATTTGAATTTCTTCAACATGGTTTCCACTTTGGTTCTGAAGAGATATTGATGATGTAGGGGCATGAATGAAGGCTGACTCAGTGGTTGATCGAGCGGTGGCAATGTTAACGAACACCGAGCTAGGCCATTATCGGCGAGAATGACCCCGATCTGTAAAGAGGCCGATGATGGACAACCTGCTGTTGTCTGGTCGGCTGTGTTGATGAGGTATGCTATGAAGTATGGTCGGATAGTGAAGGTCGGCTTGAAGCCAGTCGATGCTTGGCTGATCGTCGAATCGATTCTTGTGCGTGTTCGCTAGCGATTTGACTGACGTGTGTCACCGCTGCCTCTCCTTAGTCAGTGACTTTTGGTTTAGAGTTATAGGGACAGGAGGGGAGATGATAATAATACTTGCAGCTATCGTCTACATTATCGAAAGATTATTCTAGAAGACACGGTTTTGGGTAATTATATCTTATTGTAACATTGTTTCTGTAAGTATTTTTAATTAGACGATTACACGAAATCAATACAATCAGTATTTTAAGCATTTCTTAGGAATTAAGTTTATAAGGTCTAGTTACACCAAAGGAAAAAGGCTCATCAGCCAAAACAACTTAACTTATCACTCAGAGCTCATTATAGATAAATCACTAGTTAGTTTTGTCGCTGTCGGTTGCCAGGGGCGAGATCGGAGAATAGAGGATTAATATACGGATTAGGGTAGCTTGGGAGGCGGAAATGGAAGTTCTGGTGGCAGGAGGTGGCTAGGTCTTGAATAAATGGGATGTTGCGTGAAGGGCTGTTGACATAGAAGGGATCATTGGCTATCTTGCGTAGGATTCTGGATTAGCAGGGATTGGATGCAAATAATAGTGGATCTCTTGGCCACTCCCCCAAACCTCTCTGCCATACGACCACGTAGATCAGTTTCGTCCATTATGAATGCTATTATTTCATCCATGGTGCTGAAGTAGTTATAATTGTCTGTTAGTTTCTTCTTGTTTGGACGTGATGTGAGGGCCCCAGCCCTTTGACCATTATACGTCCCTAGGTAGGTGTTTTGGGATTCAACTGGAATAGTTTGGTTGAAAAGCAATACTGGAGGACAAAATTCATTTGAATATCTACATTCGGAGAGCCATGGTTCTAAAATAGTAAGTGCTGCCTGCAAAGCTTGTCTTGTAACAATATTTGAACACATTTTTTTTTCGACCGCCTACGTATGTAATTCTCAGGGTGTTTATTTATCTCAATCTTCAAAACAGCACAACATTCAATAGAATGTTTAAGAATTCAAAATTAAATATGATTAAAAAAATAATTACAAATATTAAATTTTGCAAAAAACTAATTTGATGTGATAATTATATGTTGCACATTATTAGCCATATATGTAATAGTTGATGATTTTTATAGAATCAGGTATAATATGCTCAGGCAGGAGATTGATATAATGATGTTATATATTAATATATATATATATTATATATTGATGTATGATATATTGCCCATAGCCATCAGAAAATCTTGGCTCATATGATTGGAGGAAGGGAGTGTAACAAAAAAAAAACTATATCAGTGAAACAAGCAAGTCTTGGATTGTAATGACCACGGTGATTTGCATAAATCGATGGTCGAGGTTGATGACCGCCGAGAAAACAACAAAGTGGACTGCACGATATCTATGTTCGTTTCCTGGGGGAAATTCATTTTTTAGTAACCATTGTTCGGGTTGGATTCTTGATTATGAAATTTCGTCACAAGCAACTATTTTTCGTCTTGATAATAACAAATAAAATAATCTACTCATATCTGATGGGAAATGAGTTCTTTATTCGTCTATTTCTGGAATTTTGCTGTTTTTCTCAAAACCCTTATGCATACAAAAACTCTTGAACTCCAGTGTTTGTCTTCACGTCTTTTTAGACTATAATTACAAAACAATACTAATACTGTCATTAAAATCACGTTCACAACTCAACTCAAATTCCCAATGAGTCCAAGTCCCCATGATGCTGAAAGAGACATCAATAAATTACATAGTATTTAAAAAATAATTATTTTCCTATTACCTCGAGAAGGTATCAAACTAAAGCAATTTGCTCTGATTAATTAAATGTGCCATGTTTTGGCTATCAAATGGGTTGTAGCTATCAACAATCGTAAAAAGTATTAAAATCGGCTATGGCTTTCATTTTGACACTTGGGTTCTTTATTTAGTTTTTGTTACTAGCTTAAGAATCTTGATTATAAAATTGCTGTTACAAGCTCCATTGTATAGTTTTTCTCAAATTATAACAACGAATCAAATTTAATCGTCTGATGGAAATAGAGTCCATTATCCGTTGGTTATTTCAAAACTAGAAACCTTATGTTCTGACCCATGTGTCTGTGTGTCCAGGTAATTGTGACTGCTCTTCATTATGCAGAATTGTATTCAGAGCATCTCCTTACAAAGCTTTTAAAGTCATTGTCTCAGTTTTAAAACCTGAACCACATTGAGGATGTAATTCTTTTCACGGATTCCACTATATAGTGCTTAGCTGGCTATAAATCCACCCGCAGCAGCTTAAAAAATTTGTGGCCAATCGGATTGGCTACATATTGACGCACACCCACGTTCGCCAGTGGCATCTTGCTCCTTCTCCCAAAAATCAACGTACGTACAATTCAAATTTCTATCTTAGTTTTTAGCCTTTTTTGCAGATGAACGCCCAACATGGAGAAGTATAGCGTGGTCAGTGTCATCGGGGAAGGGTCCTACGGGAAGGTGATGAAATGCCGCCACAACGAAACAGGGCTGGTTGTCGCTATCAAGAAGTTCATAGAGACAGAGGAGGACTCTGCTGCGAGAAAAGTCGCGCTCAGGGAGATCCGAATGTTAAAGGTAATGGAATATAACTTATCATTGTATATACGAATAACAATATAACATTATAAATAATGTAGTTAGTTTTTTTTTTTTTGACCCATTTCGGATAAATTACCTGTGTATATTACAAAATGACAAGGAAAAAAATGTCTTTCTCTTTAATTTTGGTATTGGAGCTATGAAATTGACTAAGGATTGTTTTTCGTGAACACAAAGAGAATAAATACAACAAGAAGAATCAAACATTAATTATTTGTTACACAGAAGATACAACAGTGATGCCACCGAAGGCGTCATAAGGGAATATTAGATATGCTGTGCCTGCATGACTGGACAGTCGTGCGGGCTTGCCTATACCCTTGGGTATTCCCCTTTTTCTCAGGAAAGTCAGATGGAGTTAATCGATTCCACGTTTTCCTACTAACATTACTTGTGGCGTTTATATTTAAATATTTTTCTTTATGGTAATAACGAAATTATTAATTCCTTATAGTTACATCTGTGCATTTTTCAATGTTATGTAATTCGCAGTGTTCTTGAGCCATTCTCGCATAACTGGCCTTTACCTTGTAGACGAAGGAAGGCGGAATGAGGAATGAAAAAGCCTGTCAGGTGAACTAACGTCTTCACCTCAAACTTGAAAGAGACAGAAACTAAGTGAGTGGGAAATGGGAGAAGATGAAGTTGACTTGGGGAATGTATTGTCCAGATCTTTTTAGACGGCTGATAGGTCTGAGTGGGGATATCAAATCAATTTATTTCCAATTTTTACATAATACAAATAATCTTATACTAATATGCAATACATCTAGTCTAAAAACAGGAAACTAGCACCATCAGTCTTGATGATATATATACTCAGGTGGTAGGTAATGTTTGGGTGAAATTAGATAAAAAATAAAATATTTTCATCGGACAAAACAGGTCGTATAAGTTTGAATGAATTATTTAAAGGTAAAACTAACAACAACCATTAGTTTTACAGTGTTTGTTTACTTTTAGATACTTCACATTAATTATTAAGAGTTTGAACTATGAAACATTCGCATGCAATGTAACCGCAGCCTTACAGGACTTCGCGTGTTTTTTAACTGATTACTCCTGATTATTTTTGAAATGGCTGTGAATAAACTATTCATAATGTTTTATCAAAAGCAATCCATTCTATTTGTTTACCCAACTCATCAACTGAAATTCGCCTTTTCGATAAATAAACAAAATTCAAATAGCAAAGCTAACGATAAGAGAAATCTATTGAAATCGGCCAGAACTACATTAAATACATGATTCTTATTGTTGGTACCCAAAACTTGATTTTTTTTGGCAATCGCTTTTAAATTGTTTTTTTCGTTACTGTATTTATTGTGACCTTTATTATGGGGAGAAAATCAGAAATATATTGCTTAAAGGTTTGGGGGATGGGCCTGTTTTTTTTTTTTATTAAAATTTCAGCTCTATTGAATAATTTTTGCGACCAATACCGTAGAACATACAGACAAATATGAACACGAAAGACTATTTCCCCGTACCGAAATGAAAGTATAGCCTCTCCCTTCGGTTTCGGCAGTAAATGAATTACAGTCTTCAAAGGCTGTCATAATTTATGAAATGCTCATTTCTCGATGATCAGAAGCATTTACTGATAGTTATAGTCGATGTATTATAATGGACTGTGGAGGCCACGCGATCCTTTCCCTTAATAAATATCCACAGTACCAGCCACGTGTCGTCCGGATGTCTTCGTGTTCTCCAGGCAGTTATGACATTCCTGGGGGCTGCATTTTAGTTATAAGTTGTTTTATTCAATGTGGGCCATTAAAAATAAATGCTGTGATTCTCAAACTCTTTAAAAATTAGGGGAAAATAAAATAAGTAATGAACTTTCTGGTAGGCTCAGATGAGGAAAGCAAATTGATTCAAGTAGCTTACCTTGTAGTCCTGGTATCGTTATCTGTTAAATAAGATGGTCAAAGGGTTGAAATGCAGCTTTTGAAAGGAAATGACGTACAAGAAAGAAGGGGTAGGATGCATACAAACCGCGATTATAAAATGATGGGGGGGGGCACCCAAGGTAAATGTGGGCTTGTCTAAAAAAAAGGAGATGTTTCCACTCAGCACGTCAAAGAAGACCTAACCTTTCCTCTCCCTGTCCAACTTGGAGAACGGGAGAAAAAGCGCAGGAAGCCAATCAAGCCATAAATGGTATACCACAAACATTATTATTATACAAGCACCTTTCCTGCTGGCACGAAACATTTCTCATTCCTAAATATTAATAATAAAATATTATTATTTATAAAAATATTAAGCTATGTTACACAACTAATAATGAAAATGTGACAGTGGTGTAGATCTGTTTCTGTATACGTGCATTTGCTGTACATTGGGATCGGTTCTGTTCCGTTTTAATATTCCTAACGCCCTTCAAACTCAACAGAAACTTTTCCAATTTTGCAAAGTGACCACTAATGGCCAAACACAGGTCAAATTCGAATTTCAGCTAGGCCAGGTACCATGGGCATGACATCTTACCCTCAAAACATATTTTTTGTGCCTTTCAGACTCTGTGAGTGATGCATTTTTGGTTTTAATCGACCTTAAGAGATCCAAGATAGGAAAGCAATAGATCTAATTAGGTCATGTTGTCATGGAAGTTTTGACCGGATGTTGAAGAATCACATTGTTGGAAATATCTGTACTAAATTTTTTGATATGCTGTTTTCTAGACGGACTTGTATCTTACAAAATCGTCTCCGCTAAATGTAAAACTTATTTCTGTTTCTAAATCCATACAAATATTTTGGTATTGTGTATTTTTAATTATTAAAATGTACTTGGTGAAGATTTCATCTCCTTCTCAAATGTTTTCCTTCAAAAAACTAGAAACTGATTAACACAGCTATTCTCCAACCTACAGAATAGATGTCTGGGGGAGTGACAAGCTCTCCAATATCCTTTACATCCAATCCTGCCAATCCGTCGTTCTAAATAATATCAATAAAATGTCCTATTATACAGTCATGATGAATGAACCAAAGTTAAAGCAACACTGATCGTACCTAAGAGAATTATTTTAATTTAAGTATATCATTAAAGGGGAATTATTATGACAAAATTATTCACAGTATAGTTTCAGTAAATTAAGAGACTCTAGAGGTCTCTAAACAGGATACAAATTGACAACTGACACCTTTTCACGTGATTATCATTATTTAAAAAAGTAAAAAGCATTTTCAATGTACACTATAATTTTATTTATGTTTTGATTTAGACTGATGTTTATTACAGAAATTGCACCATCCACACTTGGTCTGTTTGTTGGAGGTCTTCCGCCGAAAGAAGAGATTCCACCTTGTCTTTGAATATATGCACTTTAATCTGCTAGAGAAACTGGAAGCAGATGGTCCGCTGCCTGGGGAACTGGTGAGAAAGTACTTATACCAAATTATCAAAGGGGTCGACTACTGTCATGCTCACAATGTAAGGAGATTTCATTTCATTGTTACTTTATATATGCTAAACTAAGTCTTACAAAATTAAAATCCACAATTGCCTTGAGTGAATATCTAGGAGGTAAGCTTACCAATCTCATTTCACTGGTCATCGGTTTCTTCTGCCTCTCACTCCTCTAAATTCCATTGTGTTGTCATGTTGTACAGGGACAGACGACCTTAAAACGGTTTTTATTCCTTGACTGCAATTATAATCTTTAATACAATGATCTGCAATTATCTTCTCTTGTAATGTGTAAAGATGCTAGGTGCGACAAGAGAATAAAGCATGCATACATCCTATTGAATCTTGTACAGCCTGCTACAAAATCCACCATGTCCCATTAGGATCTGAGAGCTTCAATTGTAAGGGGAGATCAATTTTCCACGTCCAGCTATCCTTTGAAGGGCAATACTTGTGTACTCTCTTTCGCAGTGATGGTTAATCTAGATTAACCTAGAACTCAAGAGTTCCACACCTCAAAAATTCAATTATCAAGGGAGCACTTCTTCCACGGTTTCTCTTCTCTACTTCTTTGCAACAGAGATGAATGTTTATTCTGTTGCTCTTTCCCTAATTACTCGGCTTTTAGGTAATGGTCTGCCAGGGCCAGATCTATAGGGCTTTCAAAGCCCGTATTACCTGTACCATCTCATGAGAATATATTTCACACCACGAAGGAATTTACTGTTTATAATTTATTTAGTGAATTAGATCTATAACATTATTTATTGAAATGGTATACTTTTGTATTTCAGATTATACATCGTGACATAAAGCCAGAAAACATTCTCATTTCTGACTTGGGTATAGTAAAGCTATGTGACTTTGGATTTGCACGGTTTGCTACAATTAGTAATGAACCATTCACAGATTATGTAGCAACTAGGTGGTACAGGGCTCCAGAGCTTCTTATTGGAGACATAAACTATGGCAGGTAAACTATATTATTGACAATGCTTATTAAACTATAATTAATTTATCGACTTGTTTATTTCGAGATGTGTCACATATAAGATATTACTTAAAATTACAAATATAGAAAAAAGGAAGCTTTAACCTATTTTGAATGTAACAGAATAGGATTTGATTCTCATATGCCAAAGCTAGGATTCAGCTTGTTTTAGAGCTAAATAATAAATCAATTTCATCAATCAATAAATCAGTTTCAAATCTGGCCAGAGAAAGGTAACCCCAGCCTTCCTCCCCTAACTTGGAGCACATATGGGTGTTAAACAAAAGCAAGCAAAACACTTTAATATAGTTATGATAATTATATGTCACTCTCTGATAAACAGAACTTATTTTATGTGAAGTATATTGTCTAAGATAAAGGGTGTCCCAGAATTAACGCAAGATTTGAATTTGCCACCCTTTGTGCAGAAAAGTGCTGGCAACCCTAAAAAAAAACAATTGGACAGCTGACAGTTTAGGGTTAGTAAAAATAGAGCGTTGCACGATAGAACAACGTGTCTTTATTGTTGAACATTATTTCAAAAATAATGAAAGTTTGGCGGCCGCAGTTCGAAAATTTCATACAAAATATGGTCGGAATAGTGTTTTGACTTCATCAACTGTGAAGAGATTAATTGAAAAATTTAGGGAGACTGGATCAGTTGGAGACACTAAACACACTGGTCGTCCAAAAACAAGCCGTTTAAATTTCAATATCAAAGCAGTGCGAGAGGGTGTTGTTGAAAATCCAGGAACATCAATTCGGCGTCGTAGACTGCGCCGAAATTGGATGATATTGATGTGGCCAATATGTGGTTTCAACAAGATGGTGCCACATGCCATACAGTCCATGAAGCAATTCAAATACTGCATGAGACATTTCCAGGTCGTGTACTCTCTCGTTTCGGTGATCAGAATCAGCCCCCTAGATCGTGTGATTTAACACCTTTAGATTTCTTTTTATGGGGTTATTTGAAGTCTAAGGTGTATGTCAACAAGCCCACATCCACCCGTGTATTAAAAGAGGAAATTCAACGCTGCATCAACGAAATTCAACCACGTTTATGCGAAATGGTCATGGAAAATTTCGACGAAAGCGTGCGTATGTGCCAGCAAAGTCGTGGAGGCCATTTGCCCAATGTGTTATTCCATAAATAACCCTATCCTATTTACTTTATAATTCATTAAAAAAATAACAACAAAAATACTAAAAACTGTGTTTTTTATTTAAATCAAATCTCGCATTAATTCTGGGACACCCTTTATAAAAGTTTAATCAATAAATTTTAAAATGTACCAACTAATGGTCTTTACAATTTTTTTTTTTTTCAATGCAATATATTCTTTAAATATGCTGGTTGTTGGTTCGGCTTACACTCATCAATGGGAACGTCTGCCCATTATGCCCTATTCAACAGCAGGAAACCAGAAACTGTCCTCATCGGCAGTATCATTAGCACTTGAGAATGGCAGCGTTAGCTTTTCAAAGAGCAAGAGCATTTAAATAAATATATTGATCAGCGGGCAGACTTTGCTATTGAATCTTTCTATCACAGTGAGCTAATGAACTTAATTGATTAAATTAAATATAAGGTGAAACACCTCTTTGAAAATTATGTAACAACTGTGATTGGCAGGCGACACTGAGGTGCACATGGGGTTCTCAATATTTACTTTGATTTTTTAAACCCGATCTTCTGTTAATTTTTCCAGTAGTGACTCATTCTCTCTCCTAAGGCTGAGAAGATTTTGACCACAGGAAAAATGAGTGAAGCCTAGAATCATATCTGTAGTTAGTAGTCAGGAGTGCCAACTACTATGCCAAGTTTATAAGATGGCTTGAACTTTATTAATATAAACTGAAATATTGATATCTTGAGTAATTCAGAAGACATTTTTTATATATTCTAGGGCTGTGGATATTTGGGCTCTTGGGTGTATTTTGATTGAGATGTTAACTGCCTCACCATTATTTGCAGGTGATTCAGACATTGACCAACTATACCAAATAACTCGGATGGTCGGTAAGGATAATTTTCATATAAAAATGTATTTTTTGTAAATAAAAAACGCATTTTTTGTTCACATTTGTCTTCAAAATATCAGGAGATACCTAATAACTAAGTTAATAATTATTTTAGGAGGTCTTACGTCCAACCAGAAAACATTAATGCTGAAAATCAGTGAAGATTTAGTTAATAAAGACTGCTATGAAGATGATGAGCTAATTGAAAAGATTAGAATTAGATCACCAACTGATACCATGTTCAATTTGCAAGAGAAGTACCCGACATTAGGAAAAAAAGCTTTAGATTTGGTCGTTTCTTGTCTGAGGTACTTTTCATTTTATTATGATTAATTTCATATGAATACAATATATAGTTAGGAATAATTGGATGAGGAATAAATTGATGAAACAAGGCTTTTACAGTTATTATTTACAGTTGCTTTTATTTTTTAATCTACAATTATTCTAAGAACTCATGTTCATTACTTCACCATAAATTCTTTTTATTTATTGATTAAAAGACCCTGATATATAGTTATTTAAAGAAGTCCAATAAATAATCAGAACTTCGAATCTTTTCATTCCTTGCCTTACTTACATACTGCCTTATTGAGCCACGGCCTCTTGGATCACAACCTTCCTTAGTTATTGTGACTCCTAGCTGTTGCCCTCCATTTTCTGACTCCAAGCATTATTTTGGCATTGCTGGTCTCCTTGTCTTATCATCTAAATTTTGGTCTGCTGGTTTTCCTGGTGCCAAATATCAGAGCTAAGAGTATTTTCCTAGGAATTTCCTTGCCTGAAATTCTAGGTACATAGCCCATTGTAGATGACCAGCTCTAATAAATGTTATAATATTTTTGGATCAAGTTGATCAATACTACTAAGGTTGGTCTGGGGATATCAGCACTTTTATTTTATTTATTATTCTTATACCAATAATTAAACCAAATGATTGGAACAGTATAGAACCAGAGGAAAGGATTACCAGTAATGAGCTGCTGAAGCACCCGTATTTTACATGGGATAGATTCCTGATGTGGTTTCTGCCTGACCTGCAAAAGAAAATAAATCTTGAAGCTTCCCGGAAAGCCTATGTCTCTGAAGCACCTTACCAAACTATCGATGCAGCAACTTTGACCAGTAAGTTAAGTAATAATTTAATTTATTTTTACTACAGGATCAAAGGATTACCATGATTAACAATTAAATCATTAAATCACTTGAAAATAAATAAATACAAGGTATTTAAGTATTTGTCGTCTGTTATATGCAGTTTTTATAATTATCTTGTTTTGTTTTATAAATTAATAATAATTATCTGTAAGTGTTGTCACATGTTTTTATAATTGTCTAGCTTCATTTAAACCTCTTAAAAATATCTGTTAACATTATGATATTAATGTTTTCTAGGCATGGTAGGGCCACGCAGGCCCACTAAAATGAAAGGAGAGTGGTCCATTGATCTAATTCATGATTCACCTTTGAAAGATTGTCCAATATTTGTAAGTTTGAATGTAATCATGATTAGTTAATTTTTGTTTATATATTTTTCTCTGTTATTATTCATCCAGGGGTTTTCATATTTTCTTTTTAAGCAGATTACACACTACTCACTCTTTTCTTTTTTATATTGCTTTTTAAGTATTTTTTATTTTATTCACTGAAAAATGAGCAGGGACTAATATTGTAAATCATATTTATTATTTAATATAGTATGTAGTGACAACTTCTTCACCATGAATAAATGGAAGTTCCACTCTTCTCGGTCCAGAAAATATCTACCTATGTTTCCATATGTTAATAATAAAAACCTTAAAACATCAGTTAAGAGAGGTCGAAACTAGTGCATAAAACAGCTGAAGCCTGCTAGGGCCAGCAGGGGAGGCATAGCCTCTGACCGCCTATATAAGGGGCCAGATTTGGGGCTTGCGACAGACATTCGGAACATGGGACCTGAAGTGAACACTGCTCTTTCTCTCTCTGGACTGGCACTTGCTGCTCTACTCAAACCATGGCTTTCTTATTCAATTACCTCTGCATCTCTCTTTCCTTACCTCGCTATGTTTTAGTCTGGCGTTGTCAGACCCCACACCTTCCTAATGGGATTCTCTGCCTTTGTCTCGCTAAAACTAGAACCTCCTTGGAAGAGACCTCTTCCTCATGGACGACGGTCGTCGGGGCCCTTCAAACTTTACCTAGTAGCGTCTCCCCCAGTGATTCAGTCCGCCTCTCTCCGGTTCACACTCGCCTTTGGGATCCGGACGGTTTTCACCTACCCTTAGATACTGAGTGTGAATTCATGGTCATTCCAAGACCACATAAACTACCTATAAATCTACCCTGTACCTCTTCTCCTGAACATAGTGCTTTGTCGGGGCACACACCTTCTAAAGATCTTATGGAGTCAGATCAAAACGAGTTAGGCTGCCCGCCAACTAGGCTGCCAGCAAAGGTCAAAGACCATAGGTCCACCCGCTCTATCTCTTTCTTGACGCTCGGGGACAGTGGCCGGGTTGTAGTGACCCAAGCTCGCGGCGGGTGTCCTCCCCGCTTGGGGACACGACCCGACATAGTACAAATTCTTTGTAGCATTAAATTTTATTATAAAGTGTACCACATAGTAATAAATAAACTTAACTAAGCTATTTTTTTTCTCTCCTGAATAAAAAATTTGCTTTCAAAATTAAGCTGTGTTTAAGAATGCATCTAATCTATTACAGTAATATAAGTGGTCTCAAGGAAATTTGTCAAGATTGGAAGTAGTGACAGGAGTAATCACATCATTAAAGTCTAATTCTGAATATGTGTTACATTTGTTTTTGGGCTGCTCATCAACACCAAATTTAGTTGGCCTTAAATATTTTGTAGAGTGAGTCAAGGAAGTTGAGAGTCAAACAGATGCAGCCAGTCGACATAGACAGAGATGTTAAAACTGCTGGCTCCAACAATATGGATAATGTATCAATACAAGATGCATCCCAGAGGTAGGTGTCATCTATTTATGATGTACATACATAATATTAAGATATCTACCAATAAAAGGGTTAAATTTTAGTAAAGGAAGTCATGAAAAAAAAGAAGAAGTAACACCAGAAACAAGAGACATAGATAAGGACATGTCAAAGATAAACATGGAATACAAGCGTCATATGATCCCTGATTCTCTGTATATTAAGCCAGCCCGCGGGCGTCTGCAATTCAACAAAGACTGTTTTAGTCATCATGGTTATCAGAAGCCCAGCTGTGAAGAAATATGTTTACCCCAAATCAGAGGTAAATACGGAAAACAAGTTTTAGCTATATTAACATACCCCATTTCATTCAGACCTGAAAGATTTATTTTGAAGGATGATACCTAAATTGTAGAAAAATGACTATTCAAGTATTGTTCACTGGTTAATTTTTTTGTCTGAAACTTTAGTTTGTTAATTTTTCTTCACCATAAAAATAATCATTAACATGACATCTCATAAGAATGTGTATATTTCATTTTGTTTTCTTTGAAACAAGTATTACTCTTAAAGTAGTTTATAGATAGATAAAACAATTATTAGAAAAATACTTCAAAATAAAATGTTTTTAGATTTGAATAGTAGATTCCTCAGATCCACCAAGAACTTGGAAACAAAGAGTGGGATTGGAAATGCTCCATCTGCTAAAGGGATGAACCAAGAGCATGAGCAGACTGAAGGTGACAGAGGTAATAAATAATTATGGCACATAATAAAAAACGGTTTGTTTAAGTGTGTTGAGTATGTGACCACCTAATTTGGTAGGTCTACAGCTCAGCATCTTACACAAAGCATAATAGGTGGTAAAAAACGTTACATCCTGCTCCCAATTTGGGCCCCATAACTTTTCTCAGTTTCTCATTATCACTATAAATATGGCATGAATACTGCTTTAGATTTTCTCCACCCAATGCACTTCCTGGAATAAAGAATCGACGATTATTTTGTAGGCACTATACAAAGAGTATATGTACATTGAATGCATACGACAAATATTTAATTATTATTTGTTACACGCAAAATTGGATAATAATATTTTTTCACACAACAACAGCATAGAAACAGAACAAAAATAAATTAATAAAATATTAAAAATATATAAATTAAAAAATAAAATAAAACAAGCAGCTGTAAATTAATACAGGACAATAATATATAATCTCAAAAGAGCTTGTTATCTATTTCAAGAATAAAGCTAACTTTCATTCTTCTTTTCAAGGTCTTTGCTTAATGGAAGAAACTTATAAAACCCTTGGAGTATTTATACATAAAATATTTCCTGCTTACTGGTCACATTACTTTATTTTCAATGATATAATTTCAAGTCTCAGTATTTCTCTACTAACTGTCCTATAATTATGGGCAATGTGTGAGTTAGCCTCCTTAGATTGGCCATCACTCACTCTATCACTGTAATAGGACTAATGAATCATTTCTTGTTTGCGTTGAAGGTTATTAGTACATTTTAGTTTGTAATATATTTCTTAGTATCGGTAACAAAGCGATTTAATGGTGGCCATTTATTTGCATTTATCCAGTGCAGACATCATTTATTTAAACTAGTAACTCATTAATTTAGTGGTATTTTAAATGAGTGTTGTTTTCATAGAGAAGGGGGAAAATACTGCTTAAAAACACTGTGGAGGTAGAAAACTAGAAATTCCTACACAAAGCTGTTCAGTACATGACAAAAATAGTGTGAGAGACGTGATTTTCAAATTATGCACCCCTATTAGAGCTTATTCCTATCAATAGTTATAATATAACCAAATTTTACTTGAATACTGTTGAGTATCTAAGAAAAAATACTGCAGAGTCCTTGAATTAGCAATCTGTAACTGTATAAGTTCAAATAATAAATCTCCTAAAAAATGTGCATTTACACAGTTTATGCACAGTTTTGATCTTAAAATAAATAGATAGCTAAAAATAAATTTAGTTTGTGGTTGTGGTGTTTGAAATTTATGGCTAATTAATGAAGTTTAGTTTATTTATAATATTCACTGTTTTCCAATTGAAAAATTAATGTAATTAATTAAACAAAACTGTTTTTAATTTAATAATTTTAATTTCCAGAAAAAATGTTCAGGAACTTTACACTGCTAAAAAGAAAAAAAAATGTTATGCCTGACCCAACATCTACTAAATCACAGGTAAAACTTTTTAAATTTTAAATAGCTCCGTTGTTTATGATAGTATACTTAAAATAATTTGAAACATAGCTCCAAAATGTAATTTTGATTTGAGATCAATGCCTTTTGAAGTAATACATAGAAATGAAAAATAACACGTTTGAATCTCAATTGGTGAGATTGCAGCTTTAAAAGTGCAAAGTTGGTATACTCATTAAATAAATATATTAGTCTCAATTATATACTTTTACTATATGATTTTATTCTTCATCATTTACTGTTTAAAAATATGAGGTGAGGGAGCAGTTAGATAATAGGAAGAGTAAATTTTTAAAAATAAAGTCAGAAATGATTAATACATAATTGGGTGGAGGGTTACTGTTTCATAGTTTAGCTTTGACTCCCAGATTCTTGGCATTAGTCTTCCTGTACAAAAACTGATTTTTTAAAATTTGTATTCAAATGTAATAATTCTTGAAGTGGTGTGGTTCTAGTCTGCTAGAGTAAAATGCTATGCAGAATAATACAAATTATTTTATTATTTTGAATTTTAGTATTTATCTTCACCCCTAAAAAGAAATAAATCTTATTTTTTAGAGGTCCCCTGAAACAATACTTAGTATTTTTTGTAGCCTGTGAATGCTGGTTGAACAATTGTTTTGGCATGGAAATGTTTTTTTTTTTTAATTTGTGACTTCTGCTGTAAATTATGCTGTTATTCTTATAATTTTGTTAATTACATATTATATCTATTAATAGGCTGTTATATGCTAACTGTGTAATCTTGAAGATGATATCATTGTAAATGAAATAGTTTTCCATGAGAGAAATCATAATAATCTTCTGATGGTATACTCTTGGATTGGATTGGAACTTTCACAAATGTCTTATTAAAAAGTGTCAACACTATCTCATATACAAATTTTACCGATATAAAAGACAAAAAAAAATGTATTATGTAAGTGACTATACATTGAAATTCTGAATAGGTTCAACATAGGATAAACTACATAAAAATTCAATTAGTTGAGGATGCTTTGTAGTAGAATTTTTTACAAAAAATAAATACAAATAATTCACATAATAATTTAATTCATTTACTGTCTTCATCTACAGATATCTACATTCAATAGTATCTGTACAAATCCCCACACTGTTGATAGAAATGTTGTCCAGTTTCAGGACAGATGGAACCTACACCATTTGAAACAAAGACGATGGTGTTTCCCAAATTAATAGGTACATCATTTCTGCTTTGAAAATTAAATGTTTTCAAAAAACGTAAATTAATTTTGTAGGCACTTTAGAGAGCATGACCCGGCACAGTAAAGATATCTATAAATTTTTGTACTCGCTACACTACACATAGCTGAAATAATGGATGCAGGGTTACCTTGCAGGAAGGGGGTATTAATCCATGGTAAATGATATGCAAAATATCCTTCCTTTTAATTTTTTATTGCAAAGTTTCGAACTACATAGGTTCAGCATCAGGAATTTTATGTGTCATATTTAATTAAATTATTTTTAATAAAAATCATTTTATTTTTCAGTAGCATTGACAAACTCATTGATAATTTAGTAGTTCCAGAAAATAAGAAAAGAAAAGAATTTAATTAAATATAAAATAATACCCGATGATGAGGCAATGAGATTTGAAATGTTCTACTAAAAATTGAAAAGTAAAAATGAAGGATATTCAGCATCCAGCGTAATATCAATTAAGGGATATTAATTTTATGAACATTCCTTACCATTTATTGAGTAGTGTAGTTTAATTTAACTACCGTGTCTTTGCATGCATCCCTTCGTAGGAAAATCTCAATGCATAGGTATTGTTACTGAGTTGTTGCTTACATCTAAGTTTATTTTAAAGCAGCAATGACCTTACTCTTTAGCCTTTCTTTGTAGCAGTGGGATCTATTGTTCTCACAATTCAGAATACTGTGACTCACAGAAGTTTTTGCCTTGCTAGAATCATGTGCCTGGCATGAAATAAGCAAGAATTGTAAATGTTAAGATGATATGAAAATAATTTATAAGGTTATTTTCATTTCGTATGATAACTGTATGAAGAAGTAGATAGTATAGAGAGAAAATATGATCAGGCAGGTTTCCGTACAGGGAGATGGTATATCGATCATTTATTTACGCTTACACATCTTCTCAATAAAATGAATGCATGATTACCTATTATTTGAAGATGTGCAAAAATATTATGACATAGTAACTTCCAGTATGACTTATGTGATTTTCTGTGGTCTGAGTGGATTCATGATCCATGCCATAAAAGGTCTCTACACTGAAGCAAATGCAAGAATGAACCCGAGGAAGCACCGAACAGATTATTTTCTTATTACAGAATTCCTTAAGCAAGGTTTCTCTCTCCCTCTACTCTTCAACCTGTATGTTGCACATGTGCCAGCCAACCACTCTTCCGAGGAAGTGTAAAGGAATGGGAATGGTTGGTGAATTGCATAATCTACAGTTTGCTACAGTTATCATTGCAAACAATGTAGGAAATGCTTTATTCATGATGTGGAAGCTACCGTGGACATAATCTTGGGTGGCTACATGTCACCAAAACTAAAACAGAGCATTTCGTATTCAACGCCATAAAAATCTTCTGCTTTTCATATAGGGATAGGATTTAGTAGCATCTTATAATTTTAAGTATTTAGGCAAATGGTTATTAGTTGATATCACCAAAGATATCTGATCTATAAGGAAAATAATAAAGAAAAATCATCATAACACTAAAATCCATTATATGGAGTACCCCAAGTGAAGCTCTATACCCAATAAAGGTTATTCCATTTTTGTCTAGAGTGTGGTTTGGTGAATGACCGCAACTTATATAGCCAAAAATTTACTGGCGATGGAGTTTAATTTTTGGAAAGAGCTGAGGTATCTATAGATTGCAACAGATTAGTAGGAGCATACAGAAAATGCTTCATAAAATTGAAACAAAAACATTTCATCGGCCAGGAGGAAAAGAGAATGACCAGCAAGGTGATGAAAGGAAGGCGTAGAGAAAGGAGAGCATGGCTGGCAAGAATAATGCTTTATAATATATGACTAGTAATGTAATAAAATGATTTGCATATCCATAAATGTGAGTGATATTATGGTTCCATGATGAATCATTAATCATATTTAACATATATTTAAATTAAATAAATGAAATATTACCAGACATTAGACAAATTAAAAATATTGGATTGATTTAGTTTATCATGATAATAGACAATACTTTGGGTACTAGACTTTTATGTCTGGCATCAGGACTCAGTCTTGAAATGAAGAGCCTAGTGATCAATTCCTACCAGTTGAGACAGTCAAAACTCGTTTGATGAAAGGTCAATAGAGTAGTTAGAGAGAGTTTCAAATAGCGGCTAATAGACAAAAAAAGTGGTTATAATAGAATAAGAATTTTTAAGAGGGTTGAGCATCATTCACGGGAAGCAGGAGTTATATATTGAAGAGATAATATTTAAGAAATAAAGATACAGCAAATACGAAGAATTAATTAAAATAAGGTACAGAATAGAGAAGACATCCATCGAAAATAACAAATGTTGTTACAATTAAATTTTTTTTTAATTTATAAAACTTTTCCAATAGGAGTTGGACCAATGACACTGATATTTTAAATTAGTTGTACAATGTTCAATATATGTTAACTTTTGTGAAAACATGTTAACCTAATTTATTTTTAAATATCTCTTTTTAAATTTTTAATAACTAAAAAAGTAATATCATTGTCATGATAGGATGTCTGTATGTTTGATGTTTGTGTTGTATTCATTAATTTATTTGTAGTTAAGTTTTTTAAAGACCATAAACAAACCCCACAATAGTTATATATAAATATAATAGTAATATTATAAAAAAATATAGTAAGCTGCACAGCACATCCCTACCGTTTTTTATGGTAAGATTGAAGTATCACCAATGGAGAGTTAATTTTATCCTTTTGCTTTACCTCCGTATAACTATGGGCACTATGGCTTATAACTAAAATCAATCACTTTCATAATCTACTATTTAAAAAAACCATAAGAAAAGAGATTATTTAATTCTCAGATAGATAAGATGGAGTACTTAATGCAAGTAAGAAAAAAAGATTTAATAGAACTTAAAATTTTTATGATTAGGTCTGGGAATGATTTAGGTAAATTTTATAATCAGTTGTTCTCCAAAGTAAAAGTGGATGAAATAAGTTAAATCAAATAAACATGGATTTGAACACTATTTGGGAATATTTGTATTCTTTGTTTTTGTTCTTAGTTAATATTTGATATATTTACTTAAAATATTTTGTTTATAATCAATTCATCTAATTTAGTAATTTTTAATTAATAAGTTATATATGTATTACTAATGTGTACTAACACTTACTTAAAAGACCTTTTATTATTTATATTTTCCAGAAGGATAAAAACGAAAACATTTGTATATGTGAATTAGAACGGCAAAAGGCTGCCGATCCACATCACCTCCCTGAAGTGTAAATATGTAGAAATGAAATAAAAAATCAATCTGTAAATATGTTTTATATAATAAGTATCTTTAGATAATAATTTAGTTGGTGACTAAGATTATGTATTATATTTTAAATATTGGAAAGAAAAAAATTATTTTCCCATTAGGTAAAGCAATGATTCTTCAGAAAAAAAATGAATACCTAGTATATTAGATATCTAGTATTAAAACAACTCATCAATTATCACAATAAATTTCAAATCTAATGTGATGTAAGCTGAAATTATAAAATTTAGAAGATACAACAAATTATGTTACTTAATGTTATGGTTTATGTAAAATATTTCAAAACAATCTGTTAATTTTATTTTTATTTATTAAGTAAGAAATACAATAAGTAAATAACCAAACTTTAAATCTCTTGTTTTCTTCCGGCTTTATCTCCAGGGGTGTCCATTTTCTTGTTCCATTTTGTCTTACCTTGCTGTGGAGTTCTTCAGAAAGTTCTTAATTTGTAACATCTTGTAATCAAACCGTATATTTATATGTAAATTATTATTATTGACATAAAATAATAACAGCCACATTACTCAAACTTTTTTCATTGAGAGAAATTGACTTTCTTTAATAGTAGTTTTATTTATAAATATCATAGTTTATAGAACTGAATTATAAACGTATAAATTAGTTTAATTTCAGTCCGGAGCACAGATGTGCCTTTGGTCTGTATATACTGCATAATAATTCATTTAGGTAAATAATAAAAGTAAACTAGTAAAAAAAAGAAGATCCTAAATGTAAATTTATTAAATTATTATGAGTGAATTTAAATATTTCTCAGGAGATTTCAGGTTTTATTTTGTTTTTTAGAAAATGCCATATAATATTACAAACTAAATATAATATTGTATAAAATATAATTAAAATTTGAATCGGTTAAAAATGGAATAACTTAAAATAATATGAAATATTTTTCATGATTAATTTTTTCTGGTAATGATTAAATGTTTCAATGATTATATTTGAGTCATTAATTATCTTTTAATAATTTTAAGGATTACATGTTCTATAAAAACTTTGAGTAACTAATGAATGATGAAATAAGCAATTGCATTTCATTATATTTTAGTTTGGTATATTTTAGTGGAAAACAAGAGTTTAAATTGAATGATGGGAGATATTAAGAATAATATAAAACACTTTATTCAAAATAGTATACACCAGACATTTTTTTAAAGTTTATAAAAACAGTTGCTTATGCTAACTTTTATAAATGTATTTTCAATGTACAGACTTATAATTTAAGAAATATTTTAAAATTGAAATAAATAAATAAACCTACATATAAACAAATGGACAAATAATGCCATGCAAAAATGTCTTACTTTGCTATACCATAAATTTATGAATTAGGAAAAATTTTTATTTTTGTTTGGCAATAAATATAGTTGCTCACATTGGGCAATCTCGATAAAAATATCATTCTGTAACATTCAAGAGTGATATATATATTTATATAAAAATTAACATTTGCTAAAATATATTCTAAAAAGGGAAAGTAAAACAAAATGGGAATACACTAAAACATCCTAGTAAATGATAATCCCAAATCAACAACAGAAACTCTCTACAATATCACAAAGCGTTGGGCCCCTTAAGAATACTTTTTATTTCTATGTAGTAAAAGAGTTTACCACAAAAATTATCAGGGTAAGCATTCATTGATCAAACTTACAAACACATTCTAGTAAGAATATCAATACTTAAATATGGCAATAAAGTATGCTGTATATATACAAAATTAATTTCTATCTAATCATCAAAACATCATCAGTTAATAAGATATTGATGTATTGTATAACATCACACTACAACAATGCAAAATTTCACTTAAGGAAACATTTGATATATTATGAAACGAAGGATTATTTTGACTATTTAGACATTTGCAATGAGACATTTGAATACGCTGGCAAATAAAAAAAAATGGCTCCATAATCTACTGATGTTTGCAGATTAAATATTGGCGTTTATATGATCAGTAAAAATAATTTCAGAGGAATAAATTCAGTTCATATTTTTCGAAACTTCAGTGTATGCCAAAGTCATGAAACTTATTGCAAACGTCCAAATGACTAAATACAATACCACTTATAATTAAAGATGAATACGTTGTTTAGAATAGAATACTGTGTTCATCAGGTTCTTATAAGTCTGTTAATTATTAAAGCTGATGTTAGCGATGAGGTAGCTCTGACAGAGAACTCATCTCACCTCGCCCTGATGGACAGTGGCTGAAATGCTGGAGGGAGAGGCTTGGCTCTGTGGCACGGCCTGTTCAGTAGTTCCCCCCCGTCAGCAGTGATCGGCTTCAGGCCATGGTATCTAATTAGATCTCCTAAGAACATATTTAAAATCATATATATTTTATTATAGTGATGACATGTTAATTTTCGCTTAAAATAGTAATTTGAATTCTATTCAATAAATAATATTTTGTTTGTCTTTAAATTAATTTTGAAAGAATAAGTTCATGCATCTGTCAGCAGATGACACCATTGGATAGAGCTATATATTTAAGTATGCAAATATTTTACTGAACAGGATAAATAATAAATAAAGTAGTTAACATAAAGAAACAACCTAAACACACTCTCGCTAGCCAATAAGGTTAGAATCGACTGGGTGCCAGGACACACAGGCATCACAGGCAATGAAAAGGCAGATGGCCTTGCAAGGGTGGGCTCAGAACAGACACCTCTTGCACCTGAACCCATATGTGGTATCAGCCTCAGCTACGCAAAAAGGCGTATAAAATTAGCTTTAGAGGACAGGGCAAGACTCTCTTGGAGAGAAACTAAGAAACAGGAACACTCGAAACTGTTTCTTGATGGACCGTGTAAGAAAAGAAGCTCAGTACTTCTATCAATGGACAGGTGGACACTCAAAAGTGTGACAGGACTCTATACAGGTCACTGTCGGTTAAACAAGCACCTCTTTAATTTGGGGATAGTGGAATCACCAATCTGCAGATTCTGCAAGAAAGAGGGAGAAACGTCACGTCATATAATATGTGACTGTGATAACCTAGCTAGAAGGCGATACCTTCACTTTAGTAGTGATCGCATTGTAGACCCCAAACTATGTGAACTGATCGATCCACTCAGTATCCTCAGATTTACAAAGGCCGTGGGCCTGTCACATATATAGGACAGGGATATGGACGGCGCACAATAGGTCTCACTGAGGCCGCGGTGCACAAATGCCGGAAAAAAAAAAAAAAAAAAAAAAAAAAAAAACATAAAGAAAAGTGTTTGTTATTAGTGAGAACATTCATGTGAATCCTTGCAACATTTATTTTGGTTTTCCAGTCAGGGTTTGCAAATTAATGTCAAAGTACCTCCTCAGTTTCTCTTATGAGACTGAATGTACCTCATTACAAAAAATGTGGAACAAAGTAGGGAATGGAACCCATGTTTCAAAGTAGTCAGAGTGGCCAATCACTAGGTCCCCAGAGACTACATTCATGATAAAAATAAATATTAGGCATCGACAATGTATCTTGATTATAAAATATTGAATTGTAAAATTTATCTAAAAAGTAGTTTAGATTTTAGATATTTAAAACACTTTGAAAATGAACTATTTTATGATTTTAAACCTATATTATTATTATTAATCTATACAGATATATTATAATAAATATCATATTAATAGAGTACTATTTGGATCCACAAGTTTGATATTATAATATATATATGGAAATTATGATTTTCTATGGTTATAGAAGTCTAAACACAAATTTTTTTTATTCATTTGTTAAATAGAAGTTTTTTAGAGGTTAGGTAAGACTCACTTTATAACCATATTTAACATTGTAATCTTCTGTAAAAATTTGAGAGAATAATCAGACTCAGTCTCGGAGTGAATGGAGTACATAAGGATTTTAAACCTGGGTAAGCAAACAGAATGTACTGACCTAAAGTGCTGTGTGATTTCTGGTTATTTCCGAGAAACTGGTAGGTTCCATTACTGGCATCTATAAGGTAGTGTTTGCAGCGATCCATGTCTCTGTAGCTGATTGCATAGCCCCAGATCCTTTCGGAGACTCGGACTAGGAAGCTACCCACAGGTTGTGTTTGAAGGAGGCTCTCCGCCTCTTGCCTTGTGATCAATCCTATTTTTTTAATACTGTATTAGTGCTAAAACATCATAAAATAAGTCACTCCGTGAAATTATTACAGATAAGTAATTTTTCCTACCATGGAACCAAGATGCGATAGCATTTGTATTTGGTTCCAAACCAGCTCTTCTATGTGCCTGGCTCGACCTGAACCATTCCATTATAGCATCTTTATTCGGAGGTTTTGAAGCTCCATTTTGTTCTTTACTTAGACCTGGTAAGCTGAAAATATATAGATGCCATGAGTAAAATTTCAGAAGTTGTACATTTAATTAATTCACCGATGGCCCTTACTAAAATTAACTTTTATTTTCACTGTTTAAGTTTTCTCAGTAAGTAGATGTTAAAAACAATATAAAATGGCTTTTACATTCATGAATAGAAGATAAGAAGATAATGAACAATTTTAATTTAATGTTGAACAAAGTCTCAATAATCTCAATTATTAATGGAATTCTGAGAGGAGATAATTAATCAAAAGAAAAAATTGAATTAATATTATCTAAACTATTGTTATTTCGATTATATAGAGCTTATCAGCTCATGATGACAATTTAGAATAAAATAGACTAAAAACAAATGTTTACTCTAGAACAAAGTCTCCTATGAATAAAATTAATGTTCTCATGAAAATATTCACACCTGACAAATAAAAAGAACTATTAAGTCATAATAAAAAAAAACAAAAAACGAAATGCCAATGTAAAAATAAAGTGTAAACCTCTATAGGAAAGATAATAATAATTATGAAATAAAATAAAAGATTGTTAAACTGCATTTAGTAGTCATAGTTGAATCTACCTATTAGAAACCAACACACACAAAAATAACTATATGCAGAAGTCTGTACTATTCAATATGACATAAAATACAACCATTAAATTAATACAAAATAAAACAAAAAAGTAACATATAAACTGGCAGCCAAGATATATCTATATACAGTAAACAATACATAAAAGTGGAAGTCTGAAAATATAATGAATGAATCGTTCTCACACCAACACACATTAATTAATGTGGGTGCTCCTCTGGATGGTGAGGAGGTTTTTGAATAGGCGAGATTTAAAGGTTCATAAGGATGAAGCATGGCAGATATTAGAGGGTAGTAGGAAGGACCAAGCCTATGACAATTGCCTTGGTTTTCGCTGCATTTAACCTCAGTTTATTCAGGTTTCCAGTCACTGATCTGATATAGGTCTTCCTGAATCCATGGCAAACACAGCTAACAAATTGGAGGGGGGAAGAATAAATAGATTTGGGGGTCGCAAGCATACAGGTGATGGGAATAACGATGAATAAAATTAGGGAGATCGTTTGTGTAAGTTCTAAAAAGAAGGGGAGAAATCCTAGAGTAATTTATGCCAGAAATGCTAAGCCTGAGGAAAGAGTGCTGGATGCTGAAAAGGGTTAGTAACTACTAGCTAGTAAGGGGTTAGTAGAGATTAGGGATAGTAACTACATGTAAGGGGTTGGAAAGAAATGATCAAAACAAGCGGATAGAGCTATTGGAGACGATTAACGATTTAAACTTGAAAAGAAGGAAGGGTGGTTGGTCTATGGTATCAAATGCTTAAGAGAAATCTATAAGAAGTAGGGCTGTTAATTTTGATTGATCAATAGTGGCATGAATGTCACTAGGGATATTAGTCATTGCAGATTGTGTGGAGTAACTGGTACGGAAACCAGATTGGAAAGGATTGAGAAGTTGGGTCTGTTCAAGAAATTTGGCATTGAACTAGTCTTTCAAAAGGTTTGGAGAGGTTAGGAAGGATGGAGATTGGGCAAGTCTTTTGGTGATGTAGGGTTGGGATTTATTTTTAAGGGATGAACTAAAACTGTTTTCCAAGAACTTGGGAAGACCGAGTTTTGAAGAGAAAAATATTATGTATGGAGAAGAACAGGCAGGACTAGTTTCATCAACTTAGGACCAGTAGTGTTAGTGCATGCTCTCATTAAAGAGAGCACATAATCTGAAGGAGCAAAATTAAAATCATTACCATTAAATGAGGCCTTGATAAAACTATAGGATGGGGGAGTTTGGTAGAATGGTTGAGGAGGCAGATACAAAATATGAGTTTAGTAGAATGGTCGAGGAGGCAGATACAAAATATGAGTTTAGTAGAATGGTCGAGGAGGCAGATACAAAATATGAGTTTGGTGGAATGGTTGAGGAGGCAGATACAAAATATGAGTTTAGTAGAATGGTTGAGGAGGCAGATACAAATTATGAGTTTAGTAGAATGGTTGAGGAGGCAGATACAAAATATGAGTTTAGTAGAATGGTTGAGGAGGCAGATACAAAATATGAGTTTGGTAGAATGGTTGAGGAGGCAGATACAAAATATGAGTTTAGTAGAATGGTTGAGGAGGCAGATACAAAATATGAGTTTGGTAGAATGGTTGAGGAGGCAGATACAAAATATGAGTTTAGTTAATGAGGTAAAATGGGGAATACTTAGGAGGAAGCATTAGAGGGAGAGTTTTCGAAGGATTTGCCATTTTGATATGGGCCAGTAGCAGAGGAGAGTGCTTCATGAGAGTACTTGGATTTCACCTGCTGGACTGTTGCCTGGGTCAAGTTACGGAGTATGCTGAATGACTGATAGTCATCTACAAGCCTTGAAGCCTTATAATTTAACTGGAATTAGAAAATATTTCTAATATTAATTATATATACATAAAAATGTACAGGCTTATGATATATTAGTTACTTTTGATTTCCTTGAGGCATTGGTTCAGACTCGAGGATGGATCTTCTGTGTTCCGCTCTTGCTCTACGGGCTATTTCTCTCATCTGATTTTCAGCTTCTTTAGCTTTCCTCTCTGTAGGAGAAAAACAAAGAATAGGCTCAAACTAACTTTGCTGTACATTATTAGAAATTATGAAAAACAAATCTTAAACTAGACAATATGGCAATTGTAATTTTGAAAAAGTATTAAATACTTAGGTATTAAACATCGAGGCAGCCAAAGTAGCAATGAACTAAGAACATATATGACTTCATTTTGTTTATATAAGAAATAAATTCAACATGACTAATGATGGTGGTGAGAACTGCTAAAAATTATGTAGCCCTTTCAATACGTAAGCCTCAAATATCCTTTAAATTTTACCTTAATTTAATAATATATCAATAATATTTTATCAAATAAAAAAAAATTATGATTGCCTCATTAATTTATAACTTATTAATTTTGTTATTAGTAAATGGCTATTAGCTTATTCATAAGCCATTTATATATTCAGCATTAATATACACTCACCCTGTTCTCTCCAGAATTGTTCATGTTTATTTTCAGCTTCTTCTGCTTCCTTGAATGCTTCTTGCTTTTTTTTTTGGATTCGTTTGTAATGTTCTGATGTCCTTTCTTCCATAACTCTCTTTTCCCAGAGAGCAACTCTTTGTGATACAACATTGTGTTGTTGCTATACAATATAAAAGAAATACAAAGTTAGAAAAAAAAAAAAACTTGTTCAAGATTTATGATTTCTAATATATATTAGGTATGTAAGAGCAAGCAAGAGGTACTAAAGTGTTTCAAAACGTTAAAAACATCAAATTATAGCTGAACATAAACAATTATAAATAAAGTTAGTGATTCCAGATATTGTTTTATTTAATTTTTATATTCTATCTATATTTAACTACAATAAACCTTAGGACGATTAATTGAAAAAACAATTCTCGCCAAGGTATTTGTTTATATATTTCTGCCTTTGAGGGTAGGAAAGGTTGGTTATCAAATAGGGAGTTACTCACTTGTATTTATACAAGTGAAATAAATTCATTGGGAATTGAACCCACAATCATGAAGCATTTATATAAAATATTATAGAATGAATATAGTCATGTTACAATATGTACATCAGTAAATATTTCGTTTTAATAAAATCTTATTCAATCAGAATTATTATATAGATGACTCTGGAATATGCCATCAATCCAATTTTATCATTAATCAAATGGAATTCACTTGAGATATGTTTACACCCAAGTCATCAAGCTTGGCTGATAACTGGGCTGGTGAACAATAAATGGAGCATTCTAATATTTAATAATTCGTTTTTCTTTATTAGATTAGAAAAAATAATAAGAAGCAGAATTAAAATATTGCTTTAGCTTTATTAATACTGAAATTATTCAAGTAAATGTAGTTCATAGGTAGTTTATATAAATGTTTAGTGTTTGTTGAGTCCTTTGCTCAAAATAATGTCTACATATACAAAATACATAAGAAGGCATGCAATCCTTTATGTAAATCAGGAAGTGTAATGGTATGGTAAAAATAATTTTTAGATATAGTTATGATTTCATGAGGAAAAGTTTTAATTGTTAAATTTAAAGGAAATTCTTATCTGTAAAAATTAATTGTTATAATGTATAGATAAGATAAACTTTTGGCAGAAGTAAAAATAAAATAAAATATATTTTAGTTTCTTTCACAGTTGGAAGATAGTTATGAAACATACATCATAAAGTGTAAACAAATTAAGCCCATACTTTGTTGAATGTGATCTCCTGGAGGGCATCCCTTTTTGGGAAAAATGAAGTTTCCGCGGCCATCCTCAGCTCATCCGCTGAACAATAGATATCCTCAGCAGAGTCTAGCATCTGTTTTCTTGATTCAATTTCTTCCAGCTGCTTCTTGTTAAGCTCCAAGAGTTCAGTGAGTTCTGCCTCAACGACACTAAATCTCAGGGACTGAGTATCTTTTTCAGCCAACTTCCTCGCTGCCTCTCGAGCCTCTGCTTCGAGGATCTGATCGATGGTCTTGTCGTTAGGATGCTCCCCCATTACCCATGTCCACGGTTCCCCATCCTCGCCCATCAGGAAGTCGACATTCTTATTATCTTTCTTGTAACTGCCAGCTCCTAAAATATAAACATGATTAAATATAACTTAAAACAGCAGTTTCGAGCACCGAAGTAATTAAAACATTCTATAAACTAATCTAAAAATAATAAATTTTCTCATGACCAAGATACTAAAAATATTTTTTTTGATTAGACATACAACTATGATCCTTTTTAGGACTTTGTTGATTATTTGCTAATCCAGAAACCTATTTTTGCCTCTGTGACTGTCTGTCTATTCTGAGTCTTTAATAAAGTCTAAGTCCTCTGTTTGATCAAGTTATTTTATACCTTACTTTGTACATAATTAATAACTTACTAATAAACAATTTTGTTCTTATCCTGCTCACACCCTGCAGAGCCATAAAACTTACTAATATTGAGACCTTCATTTTTTGTTTATTTTTCAAAAGCAGAATCCCTTATGTTAACCCTCAGCTTGCTTTTAAGTTTCTTCAGACAATGACTGCTCAAATCGTACAGGCAGGTGAATTAAGACAGATTCTGTCACAAGGATTTATGTCAGTGAATCCTTATTACTGATTAATTTTATTAAGTTCTATGTTAGGAGTGCGTTAAACTTTTTTTGTGTGTGTAATTGTAAATAGATCCAAAATCACTAAGGAAAACGTAGGCATATAATAAAAAATGAAATATGTAACGTGGTTTACCTGGCGGTGGAGGAGGGTTTGTTGCTTCCCAGACTTTCCATCTTCTGACTTGCTCTTCTCTCATCTTGCAGAAGAGCGTTTGCTTTTGAGTTTCATCCAATTCCGCTAGCAAGTCCGGGTCTATCCACATGTCATCTAGTATCTGCTGCAGCATTTTCTCTTCTGTAGCAAAAATCAAATATTATTGCAATTGCCTGCAGTTAGTTAATTAATTCCAACAATGCATATTGTTGCAATTTTGTTCTCTATTCCTTAAAAACTATAATGTAGCGATGATACAGAAAATACAAAAATAATTTGTAAATAGATTCCCCTGAGGATATATAATTATCAGTAAATTTAAAGGGGCTATGAAAAAAAAAAAAATGCTTTGATGGTATTTTTTTGTTGCTGTGTAGCCCCAATCAAGAGACAGATGTCAAGACACAGTGACACATCGTACCTCCACTTGACTGACAATACAGCCAAATGTCTCCAACATTTCCAGAATGGGATCATGCGAAAAGTGGTCTGACATACCTCTCTCGAGAGGTTGAAGAACGCTGACCTGCACCCGTTGCTTGGTGTGCTGTCGGTGGGTGAGTTCATCCGCCGGTGACACATCAAGTTTTTTGACTCGATGCACACCTAACCAACCCAGTGTTTAACACTATGACCCCACCACACCTCCCACATTGATGGCAACAGACTGTCGGGGAAAAAATAGGTTAAGAATTAGTATGTAAGTTAGTTTTAAGTTTGATCAAAAAGGTGAGCCTTTAATTAGTCAGTTTAGTCCAGTTACGTATAATGTATGTCATTATACTTGTTTATTCATTATATAATTTTTATAAAATAACAAAACCTGTATATAATGTAGCGATGTTACAGGAAATACAAAAATAATTTGTAAATAGATTCGCCTGAGGATCTATAATTATCTATAAATTTAAAGGGGCTATGAAAAAAAAAAAAATGCTTTGATGATATCAATAATATTGGAATATTCCTCAGCATTGTGAGGAAAACTGAATAACTACAAGAAAGAAGGAATTAATCATCTAGATAAAAGAAATTATTTTCTAGAGAAATACTAACTAATACTTGAGTACCCTCCGAGTTCCCTGTAAAACATTCTGTAGGGCATGTCCCTCTAAAAAAGTTACTACACATGTACTTTTTTTTTTTTTTGTGCTCCCGCATCATTTTTCTCTAATCGGGGAGGCGATTCAATTTAATTTTGCTAAGGGTGGTGGAATTGTTGCCGAGCACGGAGCTCAAAAAAAATGTAATTCATCTGAAATTTTATTATTACATTTAGAAAAAAAACCTAGAAATATTCTGGTTAAGATTTTATTCAGTTTCAGTAAAGAAAAACATGAAAAAAAAAAATAAATAAACGTGAAAACAGTTTGATTTCGATTGCTTTTGGGATTTTTCAAGTCAGTCTCCACGGTTAAAAACACTTAAAAGACGGCTGGGAAAAATGAATTTCAAAGATATCCTTAAGAAAATAAATCCTCCCTCCTCTACCTCCTCCCTTCTGTGCCTCTCCCGATTACACAATAATGTTGTTTGAACGTTTACATTCAACAATAATGTTTGAACGGTTACATACAGTCAGGATATGTTAATTCATACAGGTTCAGGAGACAACGCCATTCGGCTGTCTTACTTTTTGAATGTATCTTCTGCAATAGTGGTCGTATGATACAATTGGTCTGAAGGTGTGTTTGTTCGGGTTATTATACAATAATTGGAAGTATACGATCAAAAAACATCACGTTCAACGTAATATATATCGATCCCGTCTGATCTCCTAAGTAACCAGCTCGCTTGAAGTGACTACTAAAGTGTCGATTCCTGACTAAACACGCTAACTCAGAAAGTGATGCAAAGGTATTCGAAATAGAAAACTTCAAATGAAATCGTGTAATTAATAGCGTCCGATAAAAATAATTCTGCAAAGCTATGATGTTACCAAAAAAAAAAAAAAAAAAGGATTTTGTTTAAGAATACTACAAGAGTATTTTTTTCCCAATCATTTAATAAGAATTTAAAAAAAAATGGCCGAGACCCCTGCCGTCGCCTCATCATTTACCGATTCTGTTTATTCTCGCTTTACGTCTTTATTTACGTCTTTAGTGTCATTATTATTCATAAAAAAAAATACAATTTAGTTCAGTTTAGATGTAACAAAATTTTAGCACAGAGTATTTTTATGGTCAAGGATTGTCGATGGTCGAACCCATTAACTACTCACAATTTATGTTGGCATAATATATATATATAATATTGTATAATATACAAACGCAAAAGTAAGCAATCTCCAGAATCAAAAGAAAAATGTGTAAAGTGACTAATGTGTTTTAAACAAGTGTACTACGCCTATTTATAATAAATTCCAATTAAATTTTTTTTTTCTATTATAACCTAATAAATTTATTCCCCTTTTTGAACGACATATAACTGTAATGTGCAACTATCTTCCTTAAAAGTGCAATCAGATATGCATAAGGTAAGGTCATCATAAGTACTTGTTATACCTGTGCAGTATCGGTTACCATGGACCATTGGTTTTGGTTAGATGTGAAACGTAACCAGCACATTTTATGAAACTATAATACCTAAAGTATAAATAAATAAAATATTTGTTAAGTCCTGAACAACAATATGTCCCAGTGATAAAAGTTTATGACATGATAAAAACTTGAAATGCTTGCTAATTACTGAAAATAATTTTAACCAAACTAGTGTAGAACTTCATAAAAAACATTCGAGAAAAGGAATTTTTATTGTAATCAATTACGCTTCAAAAAATATAAGAAGTTAAGTTATCTGCTTTTGTACTTTTTTTATTACAAACAATTTGCTCTCATGAAAAACTTGATTTTTTTTACTACGCGAACCTTAAAATCTTTCGTGTATACTCATATCAAATAATTTTTGCAAAATTAACTTTATGATCTTTGCTATCTTATAAAGAGGAAATGTGTGTTAGTACAGTCATTATAATATATATTATATTAACTACAAGAAATTTCTGAACCATATGAAAGCTTATTCATTCACGTACAATCTAAGAAAAAAAAATCCTGGGTTTAAAGTTGAAAACAAATTGGCTCTATAATCTAAGAAGGGTCCCTTTGAAAAAAAATTGAACTTCAACTCCTTGTATTTTGGAATCCAATCCGATTTTAATCCGTTCAATCTATATCAACATTTGGACCTTTCTCTTTTAATCTATGCCATGTTTATTTAGTTGTATTGAAATTATTGCCGGAATGGGATCACAAAAAAAAATGCTACATTCGAACTGGCACCTCATTAGGTGAACATTTTTTTTTTTTTTAATTTAAAACCAGTTACTCTCATTTTTTCTGGGAGTGTGAATTGAATTTAGAAAATTATTTTGTTTACAACGATACTTCGTAAGTAACAACCATTTCAAGGTTTCATGATGTAATTAATTTTTATAACTTCCTAAACTGCACTGTACTAGTTGCATTTTACAACTAACCAGGACCAATGGCCGAAAACCAGTACTCTACTAGTAAAAGCAGTATTTATGGTCACATAAATTTTATATCTATGGACGGGTGGATGAATTAATGAAAAAACAAACAATGCCGCTTATTTTCGGATCAACTAGCTTAAACATTCAAGACCAGGAGAAAATCTGTGGACTGCGGCTTGGTCTCAGCCACAACAGATCAGTTGGATCAAGGTAAACTCTCCGGCGAAGTCCTCCATCATCTTCTTTCAATATGTGGTGATTCGTTCGGGAACGGCCCAGTTTTCTCCGTGACCAGCGAGCTCACAATGTCTGCCCGCGTAGGGAAATCTCTTTGTCAACCTTTGTACTCCCACCTCAGCTTTCTCCGCCACCGTCCGATATCCACGGTCCCTCCCGCTGCGTTTCATTTCTTCCTTGGTGAGGTAGCTGTCGAGTCCTTTTTTACTTTTGTAGCGATCGAAATTGAGTTAGATGCCTGATCGCAATGAAATAGCCAACGCTGCCAAAATTACACCGTGTAATGGCGAATTTTAAGAAATTAAATACTTGCGTAGAGATGGACACTTAATGGTTTCCTTGGTAATGTTGAATATCCCGTGTTTACATTTACAAGTGATTGCTTATTTATTTACAGTTTTTATTGCTTTTGACGCTGTAAGGACTTCAAGCAAAAATTCACACTACAGAGGTTTATAAAAAACCTGCGAACACGATATTATAGGCAGGTTTAGCGACTTGTGTAATTATAGTCCACAGAAATCCCAGCAAACAATATTAATGACTAGTTGATCCGAGAATGAGTTACATCTTCAGTTTTATAAGGCTAAGATAATGTTAAAAACCAGTAGAAGGGACCTGAGCAGAACTGTATACCTACCTCGTGACTTCATGGAAGTCACTGATGGTTCCATGTTATTTTTAAGTAAGCAGCCGCATCCTTCCAAGACCTCCCTACTTCCCAGATTCTTATCCTTTTCTTATATGTCTCAGCTTTAGCCCCAGACCCCTCCTCAGACTCGTCCCTAGACATTCCTCCCAGTATGTAGTAACGTAACTCTTAATATTTGTATATACCAGTGTTTTGATTGCACATAAAAATAAAGCTTTTCTTTCTTTTCATTTAAAAAACTCCTCTACAAAGATTATTTAACTGTCAATTTTCCCAAGTTAGAACAATTTTTTTTATTAACAAAATGTTTTTTATTTTCACGCCAATCTATCTTACTCACATAAGGATTAGGGTTAGTTAATTAATTAAGGATCTTGAAAGTTAAAAAACAACAGGTATCAAAAAATGTCTAACTTCGAGTTGAAATCTTTGCGTTTCAGTTTCATAGATACTTATTTAATTTTAACAAAAAATAATTTATTTAATTAGTTGGATCATATCGATCGCTGAAAATACCCTTCTAAGATTGAAAGGTAACAAACCTAGTGCCTGGTTCTACCAACCACGGTGGCTACCTTTGGCCTGCCTTACCTCAAAGGGGTACTTACACATAAGAGACATACGAAGTTAATTTCGGCATATGTACTTGATGACATTCCCTCGAGGATAAAAATAAGTTAACAATACTTCTGTTGAACGATAAGGTTCGATTGTGAAGCGGATATCTACAGGAGAATGAACTGCACAGCGTAGGATGGTAATTTGCCAGCCGTTAGCCGCAGCGGTAGGCAGCAGGGAGTGGCCCATGGGTGTGAAGTGTTTGGGTGGGCTTCCATCTCATCACATCACTTGTTCTGTATTTGTTGCCAACCCTGACTGCCGGTATGTACGTGCTACACCACATTATCCAATTGAATTGAAATTTAAAGAAATATTCATCAATCACGCCGTAAGTTTGTTTCTTGGCTGAGGAGTAAATTATGTGAAGTAAGCGAAACGAAAATTAATACAAATAAAAAATAATTAATTGGCGAAAATTAATTGTGGAACAATTCAAACCGGGTTCACCCATTTTAAAAGCATCAGCTCTCAAGCTATTTAAGATGAAGAAAAGAAATATGATTTAAAAAAAAAAGAAAGAGATTTATAAATTGTGGCATATACTCACATATAAAGCCATACTAAAACCAATCTGGATTTGTAGAACTATGGGAATCGGCCAAACGCTCAACCAACAAGTGCATCCAAACCTTCCAATCTAAAGCCCTAAAAATATCAGTTAAAGCACTTTTTTATGTCTCGAATATGATAACCATAAAATTCACACCATCCAAGATCAAATTTCCCCAAAAAAATTTTATATTCCGTCAGAAATTATCTAACCATTCTAATCCTCTAGCAAGCCAGATCACTTTTAAATCTTTTCGGATATTAAAGCGGATGTGGCCCCGTGATCTATTGAAAATACTTAGACACTGGGAGTTCTGACACTGGTCAGTTTTTCTCCCCTCATGCCCTGAGGGTCTGCGGGTCTCCATCAGCCCCTGCTGCTAAGGTGATTCGGCTGCAGGAGTGGGGGATCTCCCAAACACTTGCCTCCTTCTCCTTAGCCGGGAAGGTCACAATACTGCGGGAGAATTGGGCGATCCCTGCGTTATCTAAATTCCCTATAATATACGAATGTATATTCTAAATACGGTATACACCTCCCCCCCTATAGTCCCGTCAGCTTAACAGTGTACGAGGCCTATGACGGGGAAGGGTAGGGGGGGGGGAAGTACGAATGAAAGAGTAAATATAAATTTGCAAATATGGCTTGAATGCGATATTTTATCACAATTATCTACTGCGGCTCTTCTAGGACCGATTGTAGATCTCTTTAAATAAATATTTATTAAAAAAAAAATATGCAATTTTAATCCGAATTCGCTACTTCTTTATAAAAGTAGCTACTCACATAGTCTCATGAAGTGAACTCCATAATTAGTACTGAAAAGGCTATCGTTAAGGACGATCCACATTATACGTTATGAATGTTTTTTATTGTGTTTTTTTCTCCAATGCCCATCTATTGACGTTACACCTTTGGACTACTCAAGGGACGAAGAAGGGTGAGCAGTTTTTACTCTCCACTTAATAGGGGGCTATTGGATGTAAAACCGACTTGTACCTCAAAAAACACTGTGTCTGATTTGTATGAATACTAAAAAGTAGCCACTGCTATTTTTCTACAAATATGTTTTAATAACATTTATATACTGGGACGTTGTGTAATACGAAATGTATTGACCTAGATGTAAAATGAGAACAGCTAATAAATATTCATCAATGTAATATGCAAATAATAGGCCTATCCTGACCTAAGCACATGTCTATGAATCGTTTATTACCAACCCCCTCCAAACAAATGATTGGACCTTATGAACTCCAACATGAAGAAAGGATAATGGATCATGTGGTGCGAATGTTGAATTTCTTCCGCGAGACGGGCAAGAACAAAAATCTTCTTTCGGATAGGAATAGCAGTCTTACTGTTAAAATCCAAACACTGCCTACGATCCCCTCCCCCCCCCCCAATAGTAGGATGTTGGCGTGAATTCACACCTAACTGAGACGAACACGCTTAATATGCTAATGTCAACACAATCGGAGATATTGAAGGAATACGCTTAATAAGCGCGAGACTACGCTTCTTTGCCACTTGCTTTCTCACTTGACGATGGCGAAATGGCTAACAAAACAATGGTAAAACCTGCTTTAGTGATGAAACGGTAAATGGTTTCGACTTCAGCTTTGAACCATTTATAAGTACACTGTATGATGATATTGGTATACACATATATTTTAGGGTCGATCTGTTAACCTAAAGGTTAACAAGCTGACTTGTATCTGCCGAGACCTGCATCCAATTTCCGATTCCTCCAAGGTTTTTTCTTTTGGGGGTGGGCCTGGTTGCAGCTCGTGAAGCCTAGTGAGGATAAATGGCTAGCTACTTGAATAAAGAAGTAGCGAATCCATATAAAAAACAACAACACACAATTCAGGATGAAAGATAACAAGCCTAGCGCTAACCACGTTAATGCCTCCGCGCTGGCCTTCAGTCTTTCTAACACCTCTTCCTGAAGTATTTCAAATGATCCGGGGCGAAACTATGATAACAAAAAAATATTTTAAAGATAATGCAAAAAATATATCGTTTTTAGAACCAAAATAAAAATAGCTTATTTGATATAGTTCAAGATTTTCTTGTTGTTAATATTTTGATTAATTAAATCTTTTTTAAGTGTTAAAAGGCAGTTTTCAATTGTTGTAATTTTTTTATACAATGTCTCGTGTAAAGTCCCGACTCAGATGGTTTAACAAGATGAACGATTTTTTTAACATAAGTACCCAATAATGTTTCCTCCTGACGTCCTGACATCGCGTACATTGTCCTTTCAATTCATTTGTCCTTTGTTTCATTTATATCGATTTAAAAAACGCTGAAATGAATTAAGTAAAAAAAAATTGGTCTTTAAAACAATCTTTTATATAATGCATAAACAACGGTTAGGCCGCAGATGTTTGGACAAATATTCCATTGTTCTTATTCAATATAACTTATCTGGCAGGAAAACTTGGTTTAACAGTTTCATAGAAAAGAATTTGAACTTCCATAATTTGGTCTTACAGCCCATTAATCTAGTTTCTTATTCTCGACGGAGTTGTGTGTGAGCCTATACAAAGAAAATGAAAAAATAAACTAGAAAAGGAGGACCGTTTGTGGAGGGAGGATTATGCATAGTAATTGAAAGACTCGGGGATGTGACAGGCATTGTAAACCCCTTCTAATGTACCGTAGTCTGGAGGCAAGGCAAACTTTCTTCCCACAACTTCCTTACGACCAGGAAAACCAGGCTGTTATTACTTCTGTTAACCATTACCCGGATGAGTCCTATACATGGAGAGGCCATAATTATCGGAACGGGAATTGTCTCATGGTAACCTCGAAAATCCTTTTCGTAAACATCAGTCGACAAAAGCGTGCGGTACAAGGTATTGGACAAGATGGAAGTTATTATCTCTTAGTGGAAGTTAGTGTTTTAGATAAACAACACGGATTGATATTTTTAACAATATTAAGCTATGACAGAGTATTGTTGGTTAGTATTATACTTTATTTTATTTTATATGTTAATGGCTATCGGCGATGGTGTTGGTTCCTTTGGTTGGTTTGCTTAAGCAAATAAGTTTTGATGCAATTATTCCTGCGTTCCTTTTTATATTTTAGACACGTGAATCAATGATTGACAGTGAGAGTGGTTTTGTCACAGATGCACCTGTACAAGGGGATGTTGACGCGTCAGCTTGGTGTGGCCAATCCTCAGGCTCGTTAACAGGCTGTTTTCGCTTCTCGACAGAGTGAAGATGGAAGTGTCCATGGAGTGCTGAGTTCCTCAAAGTACTTCGACTGATTTAAGTTCAGTGCTTCCCATTCTACGTTCCATTTTCTCCTCGTTATAAGTTCATATAAGTTGCTGATTATCTATAAGTTCTGCCTTTATTCGGCATCTTATGAAGAGTTTACTACTGAGAAGTCCTTTTACTTCCTTCAAGTTTTTAGAAACTATTTTCATTCATTTCTTTATATAAGTAGGCACTCATTTCCCACAGGAGGCTGAGCGAATCCCGACCCTTCTCCCTCAAAAAACAACAACAGAAAAAGAACTTCGTTGATTAAAATCTTAAATAATTGACGTTATTGTCCAGTCCTTAATAATTGAATTAATAAATGTATGCATTTTTAGACAATATTATGAATTAACACATTCAAAATTGTTTACAAAACTAACGCTTCTCACGACTGTTTGCAGACTAGCGGTATATAGGGATTTAGAGGGAGTGGTGCTCTCAACAATGGTGAAATTATCATTTTTTTGTTTAAATTATTTGTTAAAAGGAGCTCTCGCGCTCTTGGTCAGCCTCCGCTGGTTAGTATCCGGTGACGCGGCTGACGGAGGAACGTAGGGGACTTCCCAGGACTCCGCTTCCTCTTTCGCATGCGAGTCATTTAGAGGCCCATGTGGATTTTACAGATCTCTAGACTGTTTGTAAATACTGTATGAATGAGCGAGCGAATGAAAATTGTAAATATGGTATGAATGAAAACATTTATCACAATTACTTATTGCCCAATGAGGCAGATTGTAATTTTATCATAATAAAGTTGTTAAAAGAGAACTTTCTTTAATTTCGATACTGATGTATAACTGAATATTTTCTCAATGTCAACTTCGTGCAAGAATATTACCTGAAAATATGTCCTAAGGGTCTATACAGAATCAAATAGATCTATACCTAATCTAAATTAGCCAAGGTGTAAACAGACCAAGTAAAAATGTGCAAATCACTCAATTCATATTTATTTTCACTGCTAACTGTGAACTCACAGTACAACAATAAGGACGAGTATGTTCAAGACACCTGTAAGGATAAGATACAAATTCGTTATTCAGCAAGATTCGTTATTTAAGCCAATTGTGACGTCTGCAAAAACGTTTTGTAAAGACTTCGTGTAATTGTGCCCAACTATTATGTCCCAACATGCATTAACCAATATTAATTAGGAAGTAAAGGGCTTTAATTTTCAGCTCTAAAAACTGTTTATTTAAAATTAAAATTAATTGATAAATTGATAACCTTTTATTATTTTTAATAGGGTTAATTCAAAGCAAATTTTTAGACAGAGCTTAAAAATATGAGAGTTATTGGTTTAAACAAAATATCACAAAAAGTAAAAGTTAACAAGTTCCTAGATGTATTTTCTATTTTTTACTCTCTGGACTAACAGGATGAACTGCGTCATGTTAAAGAATACGACAATTGAATCAGCTTACACTAATCTCCTAAGCTGAAAGCGAAAGCTGACACCGGCCGAAGTATTATGCAAACGACAATCAGGGCGTACTAAACGCTTTACTTACAAAAAGATCTGAAAATATTCAATACTTGGAGTCTATAATATTTTTTGTAGTATTATTACAATAAATTTGTCTATGTTATGATAATACGATGAAAATGCAAAAATGATGTAACTCAGCGTCGCAACAAACAGTCGCCCGCATATATGAAAGAAAAGCTACGACCACTTTCTTCAGTCGAATTGCTTTCTCCGTGATGTTTGCTGTTTTCAATTTGAGTGCCTATGAAAGTGGAGGGAAAGGCATTGTGAAGACGTCTTGGTAACGTCTTTTTAATATATCATTTGTGTCCTTAGGCGCTGACGTACTGGTCACCATGGCATCCCAGTCCGGACCTCATTATCTGTACTTAAGGAATAAAATGGACTCAAAAGATCTGTTACTCATTCACTAACCGCTAAAAGTGTGTAACAATATATTTACAGAGTATTTAAGGTACATTTGTGGATTTATTCTTAAATTGATGAGCAGTTAGTCCATATATGTTTTGTAACTAAAATAACCTATTGTATGCATATGCAATGTGTACATATCGCGTATACATGAGAAAGTGATTTTGTAAATATGAATGAATGAGACCTAATATTGCAATAAACATTTGTTACAGAAAAAGAACTATAAAAATCCGTGGTTCAACCTTTGACTAAACCCTAAATATTTCATCAAATGCCAAGCTGAATGCTCGAGACATATTATTTTTGACAGGCTCCATTTTTAATGAAATCTTGCTTTTGTGCGGCATGTTTATGTTTTTTTATTTTAAAACAACTTTTATTTTCTTGCGTCGTGTGACAGTGTCAGAGCCTCATAAAGCTTGTATCTGTGTTGAATGCATCATTAATTATCAACTTTGTATATGATCAGATAGGTAAAGTCGTAGGTGAGTGATTTCAAGATTTTTTTATACTTACTTATCAAGCGATATATCATTCATTCATTCATCAGAGCACAATTCACGTTGAAGAGTTTTTTTTTTTGGACGCGTGGAGATTTAAAAAAAATATATCTATCAATTAATTTAGCTAAAAATAATAGTCGACAAATAAAAATGAAAACTTCAAAATGAAGAGTCAACATAAGAAACGCGAAATAATCTTTTTTTTTTCTCGGTATTTTTAAACGCTTAGTGAAATTACCCTGTGGAGGATTGAGGTGCTTTTTAAAATTTTTTTTCTAATCGAGAAAAAAATGTCATTTAGTGTTTTTTTTATCGATCGGTGCCCTTTAATTGATTTAAATACGCATGTAAATGGCCTATTAAATGCGTTGAAGTATTTCTATGTAACCGATTCATGTTCGGCTATACTTATCAACTGACTTAGTTATACATGAGTGTTGTGTTTTTCCACCGGATAGAATCTTTTCCTGGACCCCACACTTTCCTCCGAGGAACGTCGTTTCTATCATATCAGTATTTTATTTTTCCAGCTGATATGACATTCTGCCATGAACTGAAGATAAAACTGGATTCCATTGTGCATAAAATCGTATAACACAATTAGGTAGCGTAGTCATCCGTTTTGTTTCATTAAATAAATACTTGTAACGTAATGAGTTGAATCCACGACCAATGGATTATTGATATATACTTTTTTTCCTCTACAATTTAAGTATCGAATATGTTTGGATGGAATTTCGATAAATTAATTTTTACCTATCGTCGTTCTATTGTTCCGTAATAAATTCTTCTATTAGATATACACGCATTACCCAGACATTTCTAGGTTTATCACACCACTTCGGCGTATCCTCTAATTTACTGAGCCATTAAAAAAAAAAAGAATCACTATCCATTCTGCTATTTCCCATTTGTAAATCTTTCTCATAAGATGGAATGGAGTAAAATATTTTAATTAATATTCTATATTTATTTTCAATTTGAAATTCCGTGATTTTTTACATACATAAGTACATGGCAACTAAGTTACAACTTGCCATTGTGTTGCAAGTATTAAAATTAAAATTATACTGAATCCGTGACCAGGGAGCTATCCGAGACCCGAGACACGTTCACGAGCACCTCGTCAAAACTGCTCTTACAATGGTACTTATTGTTTATTTCAATTTCAGATTGGAAATGTTTTCGCGTTCCGCCGAAGCGTTTGGAAATGGAAACTCGGAATGGAATACCGCTAGGTGAACTACAGGGAATTACCTTCACCAGTTTTTATTTATACTATAGGAAAGAGAGGCAGGACAATGAGGGACCGTGCCATTGTCTGAGCCCGCTGTTCTGTGAAAGGTCAGTCAACCAACGGCAATGGGCCATTGGTTGCTGATTCGGACTGCTGTCTCCCCTGATGGCCGATAACGGGCACGTCTGTCCTGGAAGCTTTTCTTCTTCGGAGGATGGTGTCTTCCGTCCGGCGGATTTTTTCCATTGATTGGTTTTCGTATTGCGTTGAAAAGATCAATCACATAATGAAACGGACACAAATTAAAAGCTTTGTGAGAACACAAATTTAATTTAACCTTATTCCCCGTCAATGCCCCTATCCAAAAACCCCGAAGCAACAAATATAATAGATATGCAAGTAACATCCGATCAACTTAAAGATAAACCAGACCTTCAGTTCAATTAATAAAGTATTTATAAAATAATGAGTTTAAGGTGTTTTTCATGGTTTGCCGTCCTTAAACAAAGTTTATTGCTTCTAATATATGACTTTTTTAGTTTTTAATAACATCTCTAATATAGTAACGCTGGAATATCACATGAAGAAACTCTGCAATCCAGTAATATGGAAAGGAAATTTAGATAAGCCATCTGCCTCTTCTTTGCTGACGTATATACGAGAGCTTAACACAGCCAAACTACTAAAAGAAATTTAAATGGAGATTATAGATAAATCCTTACTTCCGAATCGGAATCGGACACACATCGACGGGTTAAGAGAAAAGAAATTATTAAAAACAGGATCAAAGTAGGCGGCTTTGGGAATGGCAGATATAGTTCTAAATGTTTGAGGCACGAACAAAAAAGAGCAATGGATCAGTAGGCGCTAGAAGATACAGTCGTACAATATCAGAAATAACTAATGTATTCAAGCAAATAAATAAATTTATTTATTACTTACCAAGCATTTTTCCTTAAAATAATAAATTGAAATGAAACAAAATGAACTCTAAGCGCGATCTAAGTGAAAGCGAGTTGTTAGGTTCCAGTAATCCTTTCTTCACACTAATTCATTTCATCTCCCAGTTACAAGCCGACCCTGCCTGTAATATTGTCTTTAGGGGAAACCCCTTGATTGGTTTGATGATAATTATTTAACGCTTTTACCATCTACTTAGGTAAAGCTTCCATCGGGGTGGCCCACGGACCAACCCTTCTTTTGTTGGGAACTCCTCTCGGACTTCTAAGGGGATGGAACAAAGGAATGGCTATATGTAAGTCATAGCTGTTTTATGATTTAATTAAGCCTGGTTTCAACCTCCGTTAATGGAATTTATTGCCAAGCCCGGAAGGAGACGCTCTGATTTCTAAGATAGCTATCATAAAGATTTAAATTTTTATTAAATTTCAAAACAATTCATATTTTGCTGATTTACTGATAAGGTACAGTAACGAAAAGTATCGGAAAATGTCAAACGTGTGAAAAATTTGTTCCGTTCCAATAATTTCACAACTACCAAGGTTCAAGATAAACCGCTCTGAATACATGAATTAATTTCCCCACAATTTCGGCTTGAATTAAATTTTTGAGAGCTAACAATAAGAATAGCGTGTTTTCAATATTTTAATTGGTAATAGTTTTAAAAACAATTGTGTCATAAAAAATATAACAAAATTAATTTTTTTTGCTTGTTTGTCTCAAATACAGATAAATTTATTTTACGTACTTATTTAGCTACGCCCTGTTAAATTAGAGCTGATATGAACGCCATCATAACTGGAACCAACCCTTATATTTATAAAAGTGATAGAAATTAACTGCCGATCTAGCAGGGATTTGGACCCAGCAGTTACGCAAACCATTGCCTCATATGAAATTACAACAATTTGTATTAAAAGTCAGCTAATCTATGCATCCACTACTAAGTTGAGTGCAAAAGTTGAATATACTTGCAATAAGGTGATGTTGGCCGGCTTGATGATTCTAGAAACAGTGTTAGTAAGATGAGCACTAGTGACCTGATAAAGGCGAGTCTGAAATATCAGGAGACCAGCAAGGACACGGGGATTTCACCGCATCTAAGACAGGTTTTCATCATCAACATCAATATTATACCACCTTTTAATGGTTTATCCGCATATATCCACTGTATTTTATCATTAGTAAACGCAAAACTTCGACATTTGGAAAACATTCAGTTGTCGACTCCGAGCATCAATTATTGCAGCCGTAAAAATATTCCAATGGATTTTTAATTTTAAAGGAATGTTCATGAACGCCATGGGATGCACCATATGTTTTGGTTAAGATGTAAAATTAAAAAAAGTACTGAGTGTTTCGCTAGGTTTTACGAAGTATCAAACCAGACTTTTTTGAGATTTGAAGTTCTAATTTTCTCTTGACATTAGGGCAAAAAATATTTCAAGAAGTTATGAGAGCCAATAGTAGAATTGTGAATTTAATACCATAATTGACAATTTACTCAGTTTTTTTTTGTAATACATTATTTTAGTTTTGTATATTTTTTTAATTTGCTGCAATATTAAGTGATTTCAGAAAATATTTTAGAAAATCGCACTGAGTCCGACAAGATCTCTTGGTATTATTTCTTCACTTTACAGATCCTTTAATTTGTATTTTATATACGATGAATGTATAATTATTTACAAGCGAATAATTTTCTCATCAATATTTACATCGGTAGAATTTTAAAATCCCGGCATGGACTTGCCCTACATAATTACGCCACGCATAAAGTAATATGGCGTAATCGCCTTAAAGAATATGAGCTTTATCATCAGCCGCCTGATACGCCCTGCGAAATCCCACACAACTCTTATAGTGGTCGTAATTGCTCAAGGGAGTCTCGTATACATAATTCATAAAAATCTTTTACGGAGTGATACATCACGTTATTATCTCGCATGAAGTTAGTTTTTCGTTGAGTTTTTTAAAACGAACTACGTGGGAAAGGCGCGTGGGAGAGGCTGGGGCAGGGTAGGTGTACACTTTTAGGGCCACCGTGGGACTGGTCTCATCTGGTCGTTCAACCGTCCACTGATGATTACCTGGCGTGTAATGTAACATTAATGATTATTACAAAGGATATATCATTGCATTCCACTGGTATAAAATTTCAATAATTACTCGTTAAAGCAAAAAAATAGTGTCTTCCAGGATTCGAACCCGGAACCAGCATTCGGACACTCTTGCCAACTAGGCTATCCATCCCACATTCTAGCCACAGTACTATCCTTGTCTGATAAACTATTAAAATTTCATATCACTTCTATGTAGCTGTCAGGAAACATAGGTGCAGTTAAGCAAGCAATTCTGAATGAAACGAAATTAAATGAGAGAGGTCTACTTTATGGTCTCAGTAATAATAAAAAAATTTGGTCGAAATACTTGAGGAATTTGTTTATTTTTATATGATTAAATATGCCAATAGTAGCTCAACCAAAAACGTAATTAGAGGTTAGTCCCTGTAAGATTAAACTTGACTTTTCATCCGCATTCCTATTTTTCTATAGCTAAAGAAGGGATATATCAAAACTGGCCCTCACTATTTTGTAACATAATAGCTTTTATTTTCTTGTTTACATAGTCTCATACTAATTTATCACTAGACAAGTCCCTTAATACCTTGTAAAGCTTCTTATGTTTTTTTCCAGAACTAATTCAGATTGTCTGTTTCTACTGCATCGACATGTGCGTATCTAGGAAGACTTTTGAAACATGGGCCAAGAAGTTATTATTCCTTGATCTTGAATGACATGCTCAAGTATAAGACATGCCATTTTAGGACCTTACCGTACTTCCTGTGTAGTTTGGAATCAAGGGTCTCTCTCCTTAAATTGTTTGAACTAAGCTCACATGTGTCATATATGGTGCTCCTCAGATCTAGGAAGAGATAACAGTTATCGGTCGGAATCGGTACCCGGAAGCAAAACAATGATACTACTGGTCCTAGTACCCGCTGCATTTAGCAGCACAACGTTCGAAATCTTGGTTCCATCGAAATAGTTTAGGCACAAGAGGGAACTAAAGTTAGTTCAGTTAAATTGGAAATAGAATCTTGTACCGTGTGCTGAGAATAGCATGCCTTCTGGAGATGTCTTTGGTGTTCGTAGTACTCGTGGATGATAATATTTAGACTGTGGAAACACCCGAATCGTCTAATTAAAGTCATATTTTAAATATTTGCAGAAATACATTCAAATGTATAAGTGTTATTTATATGTTTAATGTTTACATGTAACAGTATTTTATAAAAATTCAATAAGAATGTTGGTACGAATGGAAAACCCTAAGTTCAATAAACGTCATTTAGCTAGGCGACCTTCAAAATGCACGAAAACATATTTTGAATGTATTGATACCGGCTTTGAAAACCTCTGGGGTGATTGAGTTACAACAATACTGCATTACTTACAGACATATCAAAATTAGCTTGCACCAGTACTGGAAAAACCAGAAAAAATATAACGCAACATTTCCATCAGTCACGCAGTAGACTCATTTAACGGAAATTCAAATTTGCAATCCCTTTGACGTGAACAGAGGAGTGAAACTTAACTCAACATTAGTGAAGGATCTACAACGCACGAACGACCGCCAGATTGCAATCCAAGGCCCGGCCTTAACATTATAGGCGCTCTATTCAACTGCCCAGTGGCTACAATGCATCGAATTAAGTTTAACCCTCCCCCCAATTAGAACTTCCTTACATTATGCTCTTATATCCGCGAGAAATAACGCGTAATAACCACCTCATTTTCTTAGGAGTAGATCTTTTCTTTTTTTAAAGATATTTGATTCAAGGAACAGTGGACTACTCATTTTTCTCCTTTGATTGAAAAACATTTTGTTATAAATTGAATAAATAAGCGAGATAGATCTCATCATCCATACATACAGACGAAATACGATTGCCCATGTGTCAAAGTAAAGGATCTATCTGCGGGCTCAGCATTAAGAATATATTGAACGCTCGTCTGTTATCTGAGTCCCCAGGGTTTTAAGAAATAAATAAAAGAAAATCCGAGTAGTGGGTGACTTATCGGATGACCATCGGGAACATTACAGTTAACCTAAAAGAAACAACGATAGATAAAAAAGGAACAAGTCTCACACAAAAAGAATCGACGGGGAAAGGGCAGTGACTCTAAAAGGGAAGGAAAAAAAGAAGGTGGGAGACGAGAGTCAAAGCCTGACATTCGGAAAAAGATAACAAGCAATCGGCCGGTGATAACCAAGAAGTTTGAGTGGAGGAAAAAAAATAAGTGGGGAAACGCACGTCAAGAGGTGTGACATGGGCCATTGTGACGAAACCGTTGCGTCAGATCGGTCAGCGCCCAGGGCGGGGTCGAACATTGATTATAACCGTGCTATCGATTAGCTGAGAAAAATCTGCCACAGAGAGATCTGGTATTGTTGCATCTTTGAAGGGCCTAGAGATAGCCGTGGGCTGTGAAGAAGTGGGAGGAGAGATCGAGCTAGAAGCCACCCAACTCATACATTTATCATAGTTCGCGTACACTAACAACGAACAACTATGGCCTTTGTTAAATTTACAAGAATAATATTTCCATAGTCAATTTACTTATAGTAGTAAATTACAATAACTGAAAATCACATGGTACAATTACCTTGGGATACAATTACTAGAGAATTCCAACAAATTCAATATTAAAAAGCAGAGAAGACCATGCAATCAATATAGCTCACAACATTGGAACCACTTCTTCGTTAAGAATAACCGAAGGGCGTCCTAGGAGTATGCCCTACCTGAGCATGATCCTACTGAGCGAAGGAAAACAAGTAAGACCTAAGAAGTGGAGGATGAACGAGATAATGATGGGATGGAAAATAGGTAACATAAGTATAAGATTCAAAAAAACACTGAACGTTGTTTGAAGATAATATTATAATAATTACTTCCTTACTGTAATTACTTGTCAAATAGCCTTAGAGAAAGCCTTTACAGTATCTGGCAAACAAACACAAAACACAATCATTAACATGATAGTACAGATCCTCCCTATACGATTCGTAAAAACATGCTACATCAGAAAGGAGTATAATAAGCTACTATGACACTACGATTATAAATGAAACTAATACACTAGTGAGACTTGCATTGCACTACAGCTCAGAGACAAGGTTCTACTGTAACGAGAAAAACGTTTTCAAAAAGAAGTGAGTGGAAAATTAGAATAGTGATTTGACGAGGATGCAAGGATAGCTGCCGAAGAGGATATTCACACAAGGGAGGTAGACTGTATAGACTGCAAGTGACTGAAATCGAAGAAAGATTTGCGGATTCTGTTGTAGGATGGCAGCGGCAGGTACAGGATAGGACTCTCTGACAGATACAGTAGGGTGAGGGCCGGACCCACAATGCGCTGTAGGACCCTATTAATTTGAATACCATCTCTGTATTGTGCTAAAATTACAATCTGCCTCATTAGGCAATAAGTAATTGAGATAAATGTTCTCACTCATACCATTTACAATTCATCATTCACTCGCTCATTCAAACAGTATTTACAAACAGCCCAGAGGCCTCCCAAATCCACGGGGTTGTCACCTCTCTCGCATGCGAAAGAGGAAGCAGAGTTTTGGGAAGTCCCCCACGCTCCTCCGTCACCGGATACGAGCCAGTGGATGGTGACGAAGAGCGAGTGACCCTATTAATTAAGTAAGATAGTGTAATAGTACTTCCAATCCGATTCAAATAATGTTAGAGTAATGTAAATATGTCTTGGATCATATCAATCTGAAAATAAAATTACAACAAAAAAACGATGTCGCAATCGAAACCGCTCCCTACGCAATATTAGAAAAACATGATAGGAGGAGATTTTAATGCGCATGATTAGGCACGGATAGGTTTCATCCATTCGCTTCATGGTCGAGTTGAATTGAGACCTTGGCATCTGTCCTTAAGTTACACTGCGAGTTATCATGTCGAAAATAGGATTGCTTTAGCCGATGCAATAAATAAAGTGGGATACTACGTGGGAGAGGCAGGGTCATTGGTGCAGGGTCAAATGACTTGGGCCGGATAGTAGTCGCAATGATTGTATCTCGTACCCAGATGGGCGTTTTGGCTATCAGCGACCGAAGCCTTAACTGGGTTTTCAAGGGGAAGATAATTAATAGGGACCTTGTCAGAAATAGTAGTAGGAGGTGTAGGTATAGCAATAGTTTGCATTCGAACAGGAGACTTACCGAGAAGTACTGGGCTATGAAATAGAAAACGATTAGTAAACAACTCAAAAGTGTAGAGCTATGTTGTATTTGTTTATTCGATTTTTCAATGGATTTTTAAAATAATTTTAAATATTTTAGTTATGTATTATAGATTTTTTTAATTATTGCTAATATCAAATGGTTCCTTCATGTACAAATTGTTGAAATGCCAAATAGGCAGAAATACAGATCACCAGGTGGAGATATGAGAGGTTTGTGGTCATGAAAATAAAAAAAAAGTCACATAGCAAAAGCAGCTAATTAAAAAGGTAACAAAATTTTGACAGTGTATCCCGCTTAGTAATATCTCCAATGATCGATCGTGGTTAGGTATCGAATTAGCACAATCGATTACTTGTTTGGAGCTAGAAAATTACAGGAAAGGATCCGTTATTTATAGTTAGTATCTGGTAGAGGGATTATGTGAATGTGCTTGAACAATGAACGAGATGGAACAGTTTCCTCATCGGAAACGTTCATATTGTTTCAGGAAAACCAAGCCTGGAGAATAATGTTTAGTCACTGTTACTCAGCTAGCGACTTCGACAGTGTTATTTTGAATTCGTGATGTCCAATTGAATTACATAAGATTTGAGGTCCACTGGAATTTCAATTTTGGAAAGAAAAGCGTAAGTCTTCTCTAGCATAAGAATTGTGACAAAGCTTAAAATATTAGTGCTTGAGAAAATGTATACAGCATAAATTCGTCTTAAAGATACCTCAACGAATGTTTTTATCAAAAAATGGGGGGGGGGGGAATTGAACGTTTACATAACCTACATGGCTATTTGCTAAGGTCAACTTGTGTTTTGCATAATGACGAACAAAGAGTTTGAAAGCACTATGTATTTTATAATGTCGGGTAGTCACGAGGGGGGTGCCTGGCTACCCTAACCCTGGTGACAAGTGAGGGTTGTTTTAGTACAAACTATACTAAATAATACCAGGTTATAAAACCTGGACAATCGTTTCATGACGGCTTTACTATCTGACTCCATTTTTTGATAGGTATGTGCCCCGACAATGCACTATGTTCAGGAGAAGAGGTATAGGGTAGGTAGTTTGTGTGGTCTTGGAATGACTACGAATTCACACTCGGTATCTGAGGGTAGGCGAAATCCGTCCGGATCCCAAAGGCGAGTGTGAACCGGAGAGAGGCAGACTGAATTGTCGCGGGAGACACTGCTTGGTAAGTTTGCAGGGCCACGACAACCGTTGTCCACTAGGAAGAGGTCTCTCCCAAGGATGTGCTAGATTTAGCGAGACGAAGGCAGAGATTCCCACTAGAAAGGTGTGGGGTCTGACAACGCCGGACTAAAACGTAGCGAGGCGAGGAGAGAAAAGATGCAGAGGTTTTTTCATAAAGAAGCAGTCAAGTTTCAGAGTTTCAAGCTGGATCCACGGGCCGGTAGTTGACAGGAGAATGATTTACAGGACCCAAATCTCCGGTTTAAATACTCAGCTAGCCTTACCCGCAGCCAATAAGCATCGCCATTGTTGTGGCTTTCCTTTGTTCCCTGAGAGAGCCTGGAAGGGTCTGCCGACGGTTTGGGCCTTATACCTGACTGACAGCTGGTGTCCCATCTCATATAACTAATTGGCCCTGGCAGCATGTTTCATTGTTTAACATATTTGAAATGATTTATATTTGGGTAATGTTATTTACATTTGTTTACAATATTTATACAATAGAGTATAGGGTGATTTCTCTTATGTAGTTAGCGGTCGCTACGTATAATATAAGTAAGTTTTTCATAAAACATTTGTTTGTGAATATTTTTAGTATTAACAGAGTTACTTTTCAACGTAATATTGATTTCCCATGTTAAAATTTTAATTTAGTTTTAAGCTTACCAATTCTGCATAGAGCTATGAACGAATATGAATTTAAAGATAATATCATACACAGGTGTGTTGTTTTACTATATGTCAGATTGTTCCCGATCTTATTATTTATTATTTTAAGTGTTCTTTTGTAATGGTTTTCTACGTACGTAAATGTATAGTCTTAGTCTGAATTGTAGTCATGAGGATTTCTGAATAGGGGAAACGTCAACTGTTGATGTAATATCAATAATAAAAGTTGTTTTGAGAGAGACGTCTTAAAACTTAAAAAAACAAAAACAAACAAATAACTTTAGTGTTTCTCTTGTTAGTCAGCTAATCTTTCAGGAATTGAAGTTTTGTTTAATTAAAGAAAACTTGAAGTTTCCGTTCGAGTCTTGAGTTCCACTATAACGAATGTTATCATCCGCGTAAATGTACAGTTATAGAAAGTCACTAATCCTTTTTAACTGCTATTTACAGTTCTGCGATCACCTACCATAACTAAAAATTATTAATCTTCATTTTTTTTTACGATTTTAACTATGCCTGGAGTGATTAAGGTATTTTGGAAAACTTGAAGTTTTGAAGACTATTGAGTATTCCTCTTATGATTTACCATAATTTTTTACTTAATTGACTACGAGTTTTCCATGTACTGCTATAGTAGTTTTGTAATGGTCGGCTCCGAAGATGTTTGAACCATTAATAGAGCAATGAGAGGATAAATCAGAGGATAAGCTAAATATGGAACAGCTGTTAAATTAGGACTCGCGAGTAAGAAGCATCGCGCCGGATGACGTAAGAGGCGTCTGCCGCTGAACCCCGGCCCAGCATCGTCAGCCACTGCCTAGGAGTGAGTTCCTTCAGCTTGTTAGTCAGCTAATTTTTCAGCGAAACACATGCTGTTAAGTTAAGGAAAATAGTTCAGATGAACGAATGGGAGAATTTCCACTACATAAGGAAGTCCAGAAATATTCTGGAAGCATTTCAGACTAAGACGTACTGTTATTGGTAATTGTGCCAACTTCTTCACCACGGACAAAGTGACCATCTTCACGGACCACAAACCACCCGCCTAACTTTCCATATTTTGTCAATAAATCTTCGGCGTTAGTATAGAGAGAAGGGACCAGTTCACAATTTGATACCACCCCAACAGCTCACTGGGGGCGCGGGCATAGTAGGCACTGATTGGTGAAAATAAACGATCATATGATTGCCTGAAATAAACAGCACTCTCATTCGCTGTATTCTGTAATGACCTGCCTATATAAGACCGAAATTTCGAGCTTATTCAGACAGTCAGAATGAGACACTTGAAGTGAAATCTGCCCTCTCTCTTTTCACTGACTCTTGTTGCGTTGCTCGAACCATGGGTTTCTTATTTAATTACCTCTATCCTTCTATATCCTTAGCCTTGCTGTCATTAGTCTGATTTTGTCAGACTCCACACCTTCCTAGTGGGATTCTTTGGCTTCGTCTCCCTAAAACTAGCGCATCCTAGGAAGGGATCTCTAACACCCAGACAACGATCTCTGGGGCCCTACAAAATGTACCTTAGCATCGTCTCCCCCAACGGTTCAGCCCCGTCTGTCTCTTTCTGGTTCACACTCGACTTTGGGATCCGGACGGTTTTCGCCTACCCTCAGGCACCGAGTGATAACTCATGGTCATTCCAAGACCACGTAAACTACCTATAATACGTAGCCTGTACCTCTTCTCCTGAACATAGTGCACTGTCGGGGCACACATCTCATAGAGACAGATCAATAAACTCGATAAATCAAAATACGAAGTAAGTTTCCCACCGACTAGGCCGCCAGCAAAGGTCAATGGCCACAGGTGGGGACCCCGACAGTAATAATAGGTCAGGTGGAATGGTCAGTTATTATTACGGATCTTCATCCGCTATATCAGTAAAAAAAAGTTTATGAAAATAATTTAAATGCTTACGCCCATAAATAGGCATCCGGAATAAGTTTGGAACACAGTTTAAACAGTTTAACTCTAATGGTAAAACCAAGAAAGTTCCTAACAGTAAGTACTAATTTTGAGGTTAGTAACTGTTCATATCTGTGTCATAGTGCTGCTCAATAGCAATGTAGGAGTTGTAAGGAAACTAAAGAATAGAATAAGAAGATGGGTTTACTCCATAAGAATACCCATCGATATATTCTGGAAGGAATGGATACTTAAAGAAGGTCGAAAAACAACTAAAAATACAATTTCTTTGGAACATAAAAACATTCTGATTAAAAGTGTTCAGGTTTAAGGAAAAAAAAATTTAATATAGTTAAATCAGTGAAATAATGTTCAAAGAAGCTAAAGTAGAGAGAGTGACATTACGAAATTTTTAATCATCATAATTTTATTTTTTTCTAATTTCTAATTTTTTATGTCATAAGCTAGGCAGGTGAGCAGCTCAGGGAAAAGGCTTGAAATTGCTGAGATGGGACTATTTTAGTGGATAGTTAAATAATGTTTAGAGATACATTTTTATTTAGTCAGCACCGGGCACAGTCAAGATATTCTTTAATTTATTACTGTTGACATAGTGTAATGTTATTGGCGTTAAAATTTCATCAGTGCACTGATTGATGAATAGTTGTGCACTGAAATCCTGAGAAAAACAACTATTCAGGGATACAAGGAAAGCCCTAATGACATTTGGAATTTATTCAATCACTAGAATTAAAAAAAAAACTTATAATATTCAATGATGAAATATTTTTCAAGTTATATTCATCGTGAGAATTTCACATCCACATTGGATGTGAGTTGATTAGTACGATGTACTTGACAGCAACACTTCGTTATTAGTCTGATAAGATACCAGCTTTATATTAACTGTTACGGGCACATCTACCCAGAGTACACTGGTAAATATTTTTAATTTTTGTGAACGCATTTGGCGAAGTTATACTTAAAATTGTGCAATTGAACTATCAAGTTATATAATTTTAAAATTAATTTAAAAGAAAATTCATGCAGATAAGACAGGACCTCACTTCCTAAAAGGGGCACAAAGACGACCTGTATTACTGTAGATTTAATACGAAAGTTTAAGCAACCATTCATACCTCCAGTACCTGATTCTAGAATTTGTGGATCTTTTGCCGCAATCGGCATCCGATACCCTAATGATCGTAGATCTTAGGTTGGGAAATTTCAGAATCGTGAAATGACGATGGGTGAAAGTTCATAAGAGGTGTTGTGCAAGAGTGAGCTTCTTCGGCTCATCTTCGAACCTACAATTAATTAGCGGCATATACATGTAAGTCGTAAACGAGACCGTTAATACTAGTTAATAGTGTTATTAATTAATAATTACAATTAGACAGGATTGTTTTCTTAAGATACTACTAGACATTATTATGTCAATAAACTATTCCAGGTATTTCTGAATAATTTATTCGGCTAATTACGCTGAATGATAATTTATCAAAAATTATAACTGAAGTACATAATTGCCCAAGAGGTTCGACCTTGGCTGATTATGGGCGATTGCAATATACTTGACTTTTTGTTTTGTATATTATGTACTCTATTATCAAGAAATGTTAAATTTTTGTTTTAAGAAAGTAATTATTATGTACATACTATATTAATAAGAAGAAATAATTGAAATATATACCTAATTTGGAGATCCCTATAGCACCTACTGTTACTTGGTATTTACCCTAAGTTAAATTATTTTTAATCTTTTGTCCAGTAATATACTTATAAGTATTGAAAACGGTAGACTGTATTTTTAAGCTTATAGGTTTCCTTTTAGTTGTAGTTGACATACAAAGACACATATAATAATTTAAAGCACAATTAAATAATTAACAAAAGGCGAGGTTACAAGCGGAAAGGAAAATATTCCTTCGAGATAGGAGAAGAGGTCAGCCGGTGACAATTTACGCATGCGCATTGACTATCTCTCAAAGACGTGGACAAGCTGTAAGTGTCGGATAACCGAGATAGTACTTTGTGTGCTATGTACGTGACTACATGATACATGATGAGGGCCGAAGAGCGTCGTTACAGGAAGAAGGGCCCACAGCTGACTTTACCAAGCCGAAGACCTTGCTGTTCCCAGAAGGACCATGTCAGATGGCAGCTAATTGTCTGGCCTCAGATCGGAGAGTGCTCTTTGTCCAGGGCCTCATCAGGCATCGCCACGTACTCCATTGTACCGTCATCTCCTTCCTCCTTGTCCACGCCCGGTTAGTGTCTTCCCAGAACTTCCTTCTGTCCTCACTGTCTCCTCTTTCCTCCGGTCATCACTCTCGTTAGATCCCACAGGGACCAGGGGCGGCCTCTTCCTTGCGCAAGAGGCTGAAGGATCGATAGTATCACGACTTGTTGCCAGCAACATCTGCGTTCTATTATCGATTCATTACTCAACAGATTAACATACTACAATTCTATGTGAATATTATATCCGGTGATCAGCACCCACACAAGCATTTCTGGTGAACTTAAAAAATGTGATTTGAATTAGCATTGCAGGTTATTAAGTGGACATAGACGATTTCAATGAGGGAGAACAATCGCTATAACAAAATTGAGGCCTATACTCGTTCATTTTGATACACGACGTACATTATTTTCTTCATCTCGTAATTTAAAAATTCACCCGCCTCCTTCAGGCATTCCACACCCTATATCCTTCTCATACACCCTTCAAATGGGGGACTCCCCTTAGTGAAAGGCACTCATTAGCCCAAAATAATTTTCCCACATCCTAATTTATAAGTTTGAGAGCTAAGAAAAAAAAAAAAAAAAAAATTAAAAATTCATACGGTAGACTCTCACTACCTTCCTGATTCCACCCACCTCCTTTAGGCATACCCCCTATATCCTTCTCATACATCCTTCAAATGGGGGACTCCCCTTAATGAAAGGCACTCATTAGCCCAAAATAATTTTCCCACATCCTATTTTATAAGTTTGAGAGCTAAGAAAAAAAAAAAAAAAAAAAAAAATTAAAAATTCATTTCAGTGTCTTTGATGAATGCTATTTAACAATTTATTTATCACTGTACCGTAACAATCAACCTCCACCGAGGATTCCCACACTCCTTACTCCTCTCACACCACCTTCAAGCAGGTCCTCCTAGTACAAGGATCCGATCACCCTAAATATTTTATATTTATCCCTCATCCTAAAATTCTAACTAGAGAGCTTAGAAAAAAAAAAAATTTATTTATTATACAATTTATTGTCTTAGACGGCAAAGAGTGCCCTGTAAGCAACAAGCTATGCTACCTTGGGATTACCCTCGGTAGACACTTTTCGTTCACAACACATCTCGGCAAGAAGTTAAAGAGAGTTAGGAAGAAGTTCTTCAGCCTCGGACACCTACTTCACAGCCCGGCTTTATCGGTACGCCTCAAGCTGCTGATATACCCAGAGCGTCCTAAGACCTGATTTGATGTATGGGACCCCTCTCTTCATTCCACACCCTATATCCTTCTCATACATCCTTCAAATGGGGGACTCCCCTTAGTGAAAGGCACTCATTAGCCCAAAATGATTTTCCTTTATTTTTCCCACATCCTATTTTATAAGTTTGAGAGCTATGGGAAAAAAAAAAAAAATTATACAATTTACAATCAATTGTTGTTGTTGACAAAAATGTAATTAACCATGTTTAATTATTAAAATAGTGGTTGCATATGTCCTATAAGCCTAAAAATTCTGACGAACCTTTGTTCATATTATAACATTAAGCGTTTTATTTAAATGAAACGTTTAGTCTGCAGTGACTATCCCTCGATGTACCAGTTACAAACAAAAAACATGATTTCTTATTAATCTCGAAAACTGAAGTGTCAGATGAAAAAGTTTTGAGCAAGATGGTGTGAACAGTTTTGTATTTGTTACCAATCTTTTTGGCAAATATAATTGCTTGGATGTGTCCCAATGTAGTAGATCTTTATTACCGGCTAAAACACACTAGGATAATTTATCAGTACAAGTAATCACAAGATTTGTCAACAAAATAATGAAAAAAAAGAGACTAATAACAAAAATGAATATACATTTTTTCATAAAAATGAACGTCATTTGGGGACGAACATAAAATACGAGAAATTCCCTTATCTTCTAGATTTCGAAATCTTAAACAAAATTTGTCATAGAATCTAATAAATACTCCATAAAGTAATAAATCTTACTAGGAAGTTTTCTTTTAAATTAAGTGAGGATTTCGCTGGGTGCCAGTCAATGTTTCTTACCTAGAAAAAAAATAAAAGTATCGATTATAATTGGTAACTGAAACATATCAAAAAGATTTGGAGTGAATATATAAAAATTGTTGATGTATTGATTTATTTGTCTGAGATGATGATAAAATTATCTTTTGTTTTCGCTTCGCTACCTATGTTTTGGTTTCGCTACTCACATAAAATGAGATATGGGAGCTATATAGACACCAGTTGGCTATTATTTCGAAAAAAACATTGCTCACCGATGCCTTTCTAATCCTGCAATATTGCAGCTGCAAAGTTCAAAGTATGGCGGTATGAAAAGGACGTGGCTCGGCGCGAAGTTTGTCCTCATTACGCCAATTCCACGAAAAATATTGCGCTATGCAAAATAAAAAAAAACGCAACCATTGATATGTCCACGCATAGAAAACGTTTGGGGAAAAAGCGTCAATTGTTATGGTGAGAGGCGTCTCGATTAGGCTTGTGGTGAAACGCGGCCATCATTCACAATTGTCGTAATTAGCAGCTAGTTGTGGCAAGTGCTGCGGCAGTTCATTTACATTTGTGATCTCATCCATCTGCCAGTTGTTAAAACAGAGCACATGTGTTTGTATTAGACGAAAGGCCGATTATTATTTATTGAACCAGCTATTCAAATTTAAATTTACTATTTGAGCTCAGTAAAATTTATCATGCAACGACCTTTACGTATTTTTTTAAGCTGTATAGGACCAATGTCTGGCCGAGATAGGTGATTAAATCTGTACTTAAGTGGCAAAATGGTAGAATTCACCTTTCCTAACAAAGAGATTTTTTCACATTCCAGAGTCTTTAAGTACTATAAAAAGAAACTAAAAGTATTAGCCAACTGTCATTGGTAACACGTTCACTTGTGTAAAGCAAAATAATAATTATTCATAATACAATAATACTATTTTCGAATTGATCTTGCTTAGCGGCTGGCACAGCAGGCTGATTGTTTCTTGGTCTTAGGGGTTCTCCAATATAGCCAACTAATAGAGTAACAATTAAGTTTTATTTTAATGAAACGATGGTAATTTGGATTTTTTAAAAGTTGTTGACAAACTGCTCCTCGAGGTCGTGTCTGCTCAGTGGTCAACTCATAGGGAAGCATTCTTGATGAGTAGTGATTTACTTTTCCCAAGTTATGCAGCCCATGATTTAAGGTGGATTGGGAAACCCCAAGCTCTTTTGCCAATTATTGAGTACTTTTCGTGGGATTTGCCTCAACAGAGTCCCACAGAGCTTCCACGTCAAATGATGATTTTCGCGGAGAACCCTCTTTCCTCTCGAGGCTGATGTCCCTAGTTTCAAATTTCTGGAATCTACTCACAGTCCGTTCAGAAAGAGCACCCTTTTCATCGGTCACACCAAACGGGTTGTTATGGTGGGGGAAATTATACGTTTCCAATAATGACGTTATATATCCATTGTTTTAAATTTTAGTGTCATGTTGTTTAACCGAATGCTAAGACAAAACTAAAAGCATGACTAGGTCATTTCGTTTACAAATTAATTTAGTATAGTCTAGGGATTAAAGTGACATCGACCTTGATTGGATTTGCAAAATAAATAAAGACGATCAGTGGATTAGAATTTCCAAGAAAACGAAATCGATCTTTTTTTGTAACTCACCCCATTAGATACAAGTGTGTATATAACTGTGTATGTGTCTATTGAGAGGAAAGAAGATATTTATAAAGACGGTCAGAGTCCTAAAGAATGGAAACTTATCAATGACGGTATATAGTAGTTTCCTATTTCTTATTCGTTTTCGTAAGAAAAGTCGTTTTTGACACAAATTAATTGGTGTTATGTGAGAAGTTCTAAGTTTTAGAGTGGTGTTGATATGTTTATATAGCAAGGATAGTTACTCATGATTTTCCTGGATAGATTTTGTATTATTTCCTTTTTTTTTTTTGTAGTTTGGAGCACATTCCATGTTTTGGTTAACGCTGCGCAGTATTTCCTCTTCTATTTCGACAGGAGTGGAAAGGCTACACCAAGTACTAAGAGGGAGGATGACCAGCGAAGGATCATTGACTGGTGAGTGACACTATTGAGATGTGGTCTTAATCCATTCTCCTCGCTTCGAGCAAGAGGTCCTTGCTTCAACCCACCCCTTGTTGCAGTCACTTCTATCACGTCTTCTCTTTTTCCACCCACCACCCTGTCCCATATTCACAATGCTATGCTGGATCTAGTCACGCATATTGGGCCACAGCTTTTGAATGCTTACACTATTTAATGAATTATTTTTTAATAATCCAGGTCGTCAACATGTTGAATATTGTTAATCTTTCTTCAATAAAATCTTCATAGACTAGCATTATTACCAATCAATTTGAAAATTATAAATGTTATTGACATTTTCAATCTTCTCGAGCAGTAAAGTTTTTAGAGGTCCGTGACTTTTTTTATTTCAATACGAGAAACCTTATTGTTTCTATCTGCCTGCCTGTCCTGACATTTCCTAAAATTGCAAAACTCCACTAAAAATAATTACTTGTCAATAATTAACAAATCATGGCTAGGATCGACCCAAAGTTACCTACACCGATTCGGACTACTTCACAATACCAAATTGTATTTGTGATCTGAACAAAACTAGGTGCACCTTATATACAGATATAAAACAAGAACAACAGATATATAGATCAAGAAATAAATTAACCACCAAATTATACTGACAACAGTACAACGGAATTGACCTAAACGAAACCTCCCGACAAATATAGAACTGACTTCAACATATTGATTGACGCAATTGACTGCATAGAACTGATCTAGCACAGTCGGGAGTAAATATCACGCAACACAGAAAAAGGAAGACGAATCCTTTTTATAAAAATTGTAAATATTATTTCTCAATGTTGTAAATATGATTTAATACATTTAGTATCGTGGGGAGAGCATGTAGATTTAAATAAACTCCCACAGTACAGGTCTAACGAAAACCGAAAAAATAATCACTGAATGAGTAAAAAAAAATGTTTTCCTATCATATTAAATTATGCATATAAATAATGATGATCTCGACATCTCGGTAATTAATATGTTATTTGGGATTTTGGAGGATTTTAATTTAAAAAAGGTCATTAAAATCGCAGTTCCCGCAACTTCTGTTTGAGCTAGAAGTACGAAGAAAATTTCGTATTTAGTTTGGAAATAGCATACTGTAAATATACAATCGATAGTTTGGAGGGAGGCAGAGTAAACAACTTAAAAAGGTTCTAAAAGAATAGCTGATTCAATTTTTCCTCGAGGGAAACTTGATAAAAATTCTATTGAATAAATAAAATATCTAATTGAGATTAATAGACAGAAAATGGAATTGTTTTGTGTTTGATTTAAAAAAAAACTTTTTCATCACCCTACCTCAGAAAGCGTGGATTAGGGCTAATTTTTTTTTTAATTTAAGTTTTAATTATTTAATACTGATTATTAAAATGAAGTATTTTTCTGTTACCGAGTACAAAGAAATAAACGAGAACCAGAGATTTAAGTTAATAAATCATACCTTGATGCATCTGGTAAAGCTGATCATGAAAAGGTTGAAATGCAGCTTTTGGAAGAAAATGAGGAATTAACGAAAGGGGTTGGCTCCACACAAACCACTTTATAAGCTGTTGGAACAACTCAGAACATTAATTGAGAACTGTAAACAGATAACCAACACCTTTCATCGCCATTAACGAGAGCGTGGTCGCAGAACGGGTGGGAGCAGGAAGCCAATCAGAAACCAGTACATTCCAATAACTTAACAGTTTGTACATTATATTACGCATGCCCCTTGCCTGCTGGTCCAAAACATTATTTATAAATGTCAAATAAAAATAACAAGCTATGTTACTTGACAAACATCAAGTTGCTAAACAATAATTACTTAAACACTGTTTCATTAGAGTTCTAATGCATTAGACAGCTTATGTCCTTATTTCTAGAACGTTTATTGCAATAGTAATAATGATATGAGTAATTTGTGTAGTCAGGTAATGGTTATTGTCTATTAATGTATTTTATACCCGTAATGGATGAAAGCTCAGCAACGTTTCCAATCGCTAACTCGGTTTCATTACAAGACCACGAACTAAGGCCTAGACGTCGTCAATAGAGCTCCGAAGGAGTGCGGATTGCCCACCGAGCCTAAGTCAGATCTAACCTAAACTCCTCGCAGGCCGTACTTCCTGGTCAGCCGGGAAGTCGCCCCCCAGTGAAAACTCCCTCACTAGAGCACCAGTTCACAGAAGACTGACCAGCCACTGCTAGTGAAAGTCCTGGCTGGACATAGGTCATTATCTCTCTCTGTTCCACGTCGTGATCACCGAATGATCATTTTATAACTCGTATCTCTCTTCTTCTAGCTATTTACATTTTATGGCCGGGTTTCTCCTTTAGCTTTACACCTTAAGCTCGAGAGCGTTGAATGGGAGATCAGCGAAAATAATTTAACTTTATTGCACTTGCAAAGTACAATTATTATATAAAAGTAGGAGCTGTCTGTCATAATACCAAATAAACATACTCCTTCACCTCTAATTACCTCTAATTTACAATTATGAAAATAAAATATAAAATTCGCAATATTCAATTATCTCTGCAAAAACCAGACCATAAAAATATCACCAAAGATTATCAAGTCCGCTAAATTAAGAATTTTAGCAAGAGATCTGGCTCAGTATTGCCGAGTTGACATATTGCTTCGGATTTAAACCGGTGGGATATTTTGTTAAAATAATTGTTCTAAAGTTTATACTGGCTGATCCCCGCCAGGCGCTCTTACCAAATAAACCAGCCCTACCAAATCAGCGTAGCCAATGTTTTATCTTTTCTAGCGGGTCTCATATAACCTCTGAACAATCGCCAAATCGACAACCTTTCAAACGAGAAAGGAATGCAGTCTATTTAAATTTTCCGAGAGCTCGTTTCCTTTTTGCAAAACTAATTTAAATAAGGGTTCCCCATTTTTTATGGCTTGCATCCGAACGAGCTTGCTGATATTTGTCTGTGATATTGTTCTCCTTACGAATACATTTCGGTCATTGCGCGGTCACTATATTTCTCTTTGAAGTATATATTTGTATCAAAATGCAAAACAAAAAGTGACGTAAAACTAATAAAAATTAAAATACACAGTCTATATTTATACAGACTTAGCCTGATCAAGAGGGCGTTAACCTGTCCCAAAGCGTTGGCTAAGATTTAAACTTGGCACACTATAATTGTCTCTACTGGGCTTCCCGGGTGATCACGATGCCGTCTAGACAAATTTATCTAGTCCAGACTACCAACATTCTGAATTGGATTAAAACAAACATAGATAATGTACAAATAATTTGAAATCATATTTAAAAATATTTACTGTTTAATAAGTTTAAAAGTATTCTTATATATTTATTGTAAGAGAGTAAGAGAAAATGTTTTGAGGAGTTATCATTTAAAATAATTTTGATGGACCGTTTCCTCCAAACGATCTTATGAACGACTGCCTATGAAAATACGAATTGTCAAACTCATTAACACTAAAAGACTGGTTATCATACGAAGGCAAGCAAGGAATCAAGAACCAAACCAAAACAGAATTTATGAACCCGGCCTAGAGATAGAAGACAAAATATGAATAAAATAAGGTAACTATTCTTACTCTTAACCTAGCCGGTTTTAGGTATTTGAGTCCTGCCCAGGAAAATAATTTTATTTCATGATGGCGTTATAAACAGATACATCTGAAACCATGGTATGTGGCGCTCAAACCTAAAAATGGACTATATTTTTTATACATTATATTTTGTATACATTTGTATATAAACAAGTTCATAAGAATAGATTAGAAAATTAGAAAACAAATTATTTTATTTCCCAAGTACTTTTAAATCTCAACAAACAACAACACATTACCTGTTTATTATTTTATTGAATAAAGATTTAAAAAATTTGTAGTTTAGTCCCTTAAAATCCGCCCAGCCATACCTACCTTACTCCACTATTCTGTCAAGGGTACACGGGTACACGTAGTGATAAAATCTCGGCACACTTCAGCCAGAAAAGTCAAGATGCGGCCCTTATTCATCGATATATAAGCGGAGCAAACTTATAAAATTAAGAATAATACGCACAAAAATAATTTGTACCGAATTATGTAATTTGAAAGTCTATTTTAACCAAATAAACACTAAAAAAAACAAGGTTTGAATAGCGAAATGAGAGCGAGATGTCACCCAGAGCATGTGATGTTATGGGAGCATGTCAACCGTTGTGCTTAGAATCGTAACACTTGTTCCGTCTTGGGCCGGCCCTTGCGTAAATTGTGCGTGACTGGGTACGCCACAGCTTCAGGACAGTCTAGCTGTTGGAAGTAGGTGAAAGTACCCTGGCTGGTGGGTTTTTTCCCTCAACCGCCAACATCCATGTGACAGTGACATCATTATAGAAACGTGACGTAAGAATCTTTAGGGGTGTATTTAGGCATCGTTAGGGATGTTGACCGTTTGTCTCATTTTCAACATTACTTCAGTCTGTGAGGAATGATTCGTACGGCTGATCGTCTATGGTTTTTTTTTTTTAAATTTCAAAACCCCTTTATTCAACAACATTTTTACAATTTATGATCAATATTCAATGAACAATATCTACAATGTTCTCCTCGTGCTGCATGCGCAGATGCATATTGTCTATGGTATCGAAGAGTACCAATTAATAACTGGTAAGAGCTACAAAACAGCGCTTATGTCAATTAGTGAAATCGCTCTTTTTGGCTTAGCTCTCGTAGTGACTGTAAGATAGTCCACCCGTCTAAGCTTGTGAAAGCGCCAGAATAGATATTGGGGTGGTCCTAGGTTCAAGTCTCGATAATAATTGTTGTTAGGGGGCAGTTAAATATTGATAATTAGACCATTTTAATTATGACTGACAAGATTGTAAATATTTTAAATAGTAAAAAAGGCGCCTTTTTCATATAATTCTTTCATCTCTGATGTTTAATATTTTGCAAAATTCTCCTACTGGGTGAAACAAACCTAACATGCCTTGAATAGATGATCTATTTCTTAGCATAAAAAGACCTATTGGGAAACGTAGTGTTTAATGATTTGCTGGCTGTGGTTGATTGTCTGTGATTACTGGAGAAAAATCTATGAGTCATTAACTCATGATACTGTGACCTGCTATGGTGATACGAAAGCTATTCTGCGGTGTGTGAACCACAAAATAACCGAGTACTCAAGACTTAGCCGACATGTAGTCTCGGATGAATTTGTGACAGATATGCTTCTTTGAAGGACCATTCTTATTAAAATAGTGACCGATTTGTCGCACATAAATAGACCTCTGTGCGGTTGTCTGGCAGACAGTGAAATTAATTTTTATTAATTGCATTGGCCATTAATTAATAACGACCCTTAATCATTTGAGGTTTATATTTTTAGAATCATCAAGACATCAAGTGAACTTACTTTAAAAAGGTCAAGGGAATGCCTACATGTTGCGAAAACATAGCGCACACACTGTTAATGACGGTTTTAATTATTTTTTGCAATTCAAGTCCAATAAAGTCCCAAAAAATATTGAATTTTATTCATCTATGTAAAATCCCATTATCCTGTGCTGAAGCACATGTAATTTGCTAACTTCAGGACTAACAGTTAGGCAAAGATAAGGCTTTCTGCGTTTAAAAGAAACAATGGTGAACACTACCTTTTTTGTATAATGACCAAAAATGTATATGGTATCAAAAACGTTCACATTGAATGAAATCCTACAAAAAATGTTCATAATAGTATTCATTTCGAAATTGATTAATAAGTCTCGACGACAACAAATTTAACGTTCTTCAAAATTTATTCAACGAATTTATTTGACGTAAATATTTACCGTTCATTTGTATTCTATAACATAATCAGTCTAGTCAAGGCTAATATATGACACAGTCAAAGGTTTAGGGCGTTCACGGTTTTAATGACTTTTTATAACTATAGTCCACTAAAGTCTCGACACAAAATACATATCATTAAAAACTCCCAAGCCTTTAATTTTGATAGGGAAATAGAAGTACTGACCAAACAACACGCATTACTTTAATTAACACTGTGATTCCCTGGACAGGAAATATTTTGATGATTGTTTTTTGTTTCAACGGACGGAACATATGTTAATAATTGTTTGAAGTTTAAGGAGATTGTTTATGCACATTTTTTATACATTACTGGGAAATATTTATCACTAATTGATCGATTAAGCGCTGTTGAATATGTCAAATGAGGTTGCTTTTATTTTTTTATGGTGGCCACTATTTTAAAAAAAAAAAGTGCATATTTTTTAATTCTATAACATATATTTCGAAGGAAGCGTTTATAGAGACACAGCTGAATAAAGAGTTATTTTTACTGGTTGAGAATTTTTATTCATTTCGTATATTTATCACCATGTGGACTCGGGAGGTCTCTGGGCTGTTTATAAATACTGTATGAATGAGCTAGTGAATGAAAATTGTAAACATGATATGGATGAGATCATTTATGACAGTTGCTTATTGCCCAATAAGGCGGATTGTAATTTCATCATAATAAAGTTGTTCTATAAAGTTATATTTATGTTTATTTCTAATCAAACAGAAAAACGAAAGTTAGGCATACCGAAACGACATCGCTAAAAGAAATATTAAAATAGGCTGTGATATAAATGCTAAAAACCGGTGGTTGGGAAACGTTAGGAAGAGACAGAGGAGAAGGTGAAGAAGCGAACGGTATAGGCGGAAATGATACAGATAAGGAGCTACCTAGTTACATGGCCGGCCGGGGCTGTTGCATAACTCCGCTGCTTACATGACAACTTGTCTATGCTTTCATTCATCGGCATACATTTCCTATTTGGGCTGTGCCTTGTTTGTATCTGAGCGGATGAAGATCTCAGGGGAAGGACTGTAAGCGGGGCTTGACACTTAGCCAGCAATGAGACATTGTAAACGAAATTAAATTTAAAAGAAACAACACTTTATTCTGGGACACTGTCCCCTAAGAGTAACAAGAAGAAATAAAATGAAATGTCTAAAAAATAAAATAATTTATAAGCTCATAATTAAAAAAGAGCATACTAGATGACTACAAAGGAACAACGGCAAGATATTGTAACAAAAACATAGTTCAGTAAAAACCAAAAAAATCAAGAAAATATAGGAATTTTTTCAAGGGAGAAAAGAGATGGAAGGTTGTTGGGATGAATAAAAAATAAACAGAATAATAATCATGAATTTAAATCTGTAATCTGTCATAAAAATAAATTGTTAGATCTGGAGGCAGATAAAGTAAAATCTAGATTTAAAGATTGGGAAAGTTGATAAACGACGAATACCAATGGGAATTAAGTTAAAAAGGTTTTTTTCAACACGGATATTAAAAGCACGGTCATAGGGAGCAGATTTGTGAGAGGGGGATCGTTGCACAGTGAGCGGAATCAATAAAGGATATAAATAAATAAATAAAGGAAGACAGAAGCAGTAGCTCGTTTGAAAAATTTCGTATAAAAATTTGGTGGTTTATGCTTTATGGTGTGCAGATTACGAATTTGAAGTTCAAGAAATAGTAGTGAATCGAGGATCGATTTTATTCAAGATGGAAATGATCGGGGGTTTTTCACTTCAAATTCGTAATCTACAACAACCAAAAACGTAAGAACATATTTAAGAAAGTAAGCAATGACTATCATGTGTTAAAATAAAACACTTTAATTTTCTAACGTAACATAGGTGCTAATTTGATGAGTGTAGAGTTAATTAATACTTATTGAACACAAATGAGTACTTTCAACAAATTTAGTTTTTACATAAGTTATTGGTTATAGTGGTAGGAGTGGTAGATTAGTGACGCTTATGTCAGTCATGTATTTCGTATGACGATTAAATAAGTTGATAAAAATGTCCTGAAAAGTAGGATTGCAGCGAATCATAAATAAAATTTAATCAAAAATGTTGTTACAGTTTTTTGGTTGTAGATTACAAATTTAAAGTGAGAAAACCAACCATTATCACATTAAATAAAATCTATTCTCGATTCTACACAGTAATATTTTTTTTAAATTCAAACTTGGCTTCTAATTAGTAATATTTACCCCATAAAACATAAATCACCTAATTTCTGCATCAATCGGACTGTTTTCAAACGAGATATAACTTCGGCCCACCTATATTTGTGAGTCCGCCCACTGTGTGCTGATTTAAATTTGGATTGTACGATAACCGCTAGAAAAATTACGTTAATGCTAATTGGGTTATCGCTATACACAACAGGCACCGAATGTTTTTCATTTTTTAACTTAATTTTTGACTTTTGAATAACAAACTTACTTCGAGTTTTTTTTTTATTCGTCCAAAAAGAGAGGCTTAATTTTTACTAAGGTGCAAGGAACCTATCATATGACCTCGAAGTATGTTGATTACTTCTTAGTCAAAACACGAAAAATAATGAAAAGTCATTAATAAATTAATTAGTTGTCAACAAAATAAATATTTTTCTAATACACTGAGTAGGTTATCAAATTATTCATATCGATGTGCATATATTAACAATATGCAATATTTCTTGGGGCTTAAATGAACTATAATTAAGTAATGCCATTAAAACTGCCATCAAAAGCACCAGAGATGTTCAAAATAAATCCACTTAAAGTTTGAAAAAAATAAAAGAGAGAATTGGGATTATACACTAAATATTTTCTCATCATATCAATTACAGTATGAAATTTGATAAATTTTAGGGTATGTCCCCTGTTCGAAACGCATTACAGATCTAGTAGTCTAAGACAAAAAAAACGGCTTTTAAACTCCTCAATTTTGTCATATATTGCTCTTAACTTGAATTTTATTCATAAGGAACAACATGAACACTGGAATGGAAAGCGTAAGTGATAGCATCCTCTAAGTGCTCAGTGGTTTTCGCACAGAAAACAAAATCTACAACACATAAGATGAGATGGGAACGAGACGAGAAGATAATTAGCAGCCCGAGTGATGAAGACTATCTGGAGATATCTCATAGTTAACAGCGCGTGAAGTTATGGCTGAATCGTTTATACAGAAACACGCAATAGTGGACGGGCAGCCGTTGGGAATGAATAGGGCAGAATTATGGCCGGTATTAATTTAGCAAGGAGTCATACTCACATCTCATTGAGCACCGACAAGGCTGATTGAGTGCAATAATGATAGAACACAATGGGATTGTTACTGCTTTCGAAATTTCAGATTAAAATCTGTAACCAACTGAACAGATGTTGACACCTTTGATTTGCTAAAATCAGGTCGGCGATCGAGAATTAATGTCGTTTTTTGAAACCTGAAGCCCTCCACCATTCCAAATTAGTGATCGACGAGTTTTGTATTTAAGATATCCAGCAGAATAATAAAAAATTAGGTATATTATATATTTCAAAGTAATTAATTTGTTCACGTTAAATTCAAAGTGTTGATCCAAGGTTTGCCATTATTTTAATTAATTTTAGTTACTTAATTATGAAGTAACTTAACAAAGTAATAAACAAAATAAAAAATTTTTTTAGACAAAAAACTTCGAGTTTCCTAATATATCCTTTTTTTATTGATATACTATCCTCAGTCGACGTTTCGCCTGTCCAGGCATCCTCAAATCCAGAATTTAGAACAAGAAACATAGATTTACACATTTAGATTAGCAATTGCATATAAATTATTTATAACATAATAAGTATACATACAAGAACCATATAAAAATGTAATTTTTCTTCTAAATGTATAAATAAATGTACGAGTGCGAAGTACTATCAAAGTGTTAATACCTATTAAACTTTATTTTTTTAATGCCAGTCCCCAGATAAGGAAAGCAAATAAACGGCTCTCAATAAAAGTACAGAACGAACACTATCATAGAATCACAGGGATCACTTCAATAAAAGTAATGTCTTTTGAAATAATGTAAAAAATATAAAACATGGAATAAAATAAAGAGTATATAAAATAAAATCTGGTTATGAGATAAAGAAATACAATAAAATCCTATCCTATCTCAATAATAATTGAAATTACTGTCTATAACTTGAACGATACAGAAGTTATCTTGTCAATAGACATTTGAATTTTCGAACATATAGCTGATGGAGACCTATGGCTTGAAAACTAATTTCGCAGAGCTTCACTGGTCTTTAAGTTTTCGCTTAGTCCTAGTCAAAGCTTTCATCTGTCCAGTCAAAAGATTATTTATAGTTTTCTTTATTTATTTATCCTAACGTCTTATTATTATAGGGCCGGACCACCCCTTAGAACCGCCCGCAGAAAAGCCACTTGTCTTTTCTTCAGCGTGACACTTTCTAAAAAATTAATTTCGATCGACACACATTTCCTTTTTTCGAATATGTGAAACCTATAACAGATGACGAAGCAAACGTCATCAATCAGGCAGGCACGTTTCCTTCAATCTGTACAATAATTGACTTAAGAACAAGTATCAGCTAAAGAAAGCTATCAATCTAATTTTGTTGACACATTTTTGCGCTAAGACACTCACAGTCTGTAAAATTAATTTGAACTACTCATTAATTCACATATCCATAAGAAAAATAGTGTATATTATATAAAATATTTTTCTAAAAATTGTACTCCTTTTATGTGGTTTGTAACTACAATATCATCATTTCTGGACTGAAATAAAAGATGTTCCGAGTCGGGGCAGAGGGTTGTCAGCTTAGTGCGAAATGTGAGACATTAAAGAATACTCAAAAAAATAAATGAATTGCAATTATTAATGTGTGACTAAAGGCACTGTTAACCATATGTGAGACAGGTTCGTAGCATTCAAATAAAAGATTTATTTCTGTCTAACTACGTTTAAAAATTCTTTATCAGTGGTTAAATTTTTCCGCACCTCCAACCTATTAAAAAAAAAAGCTTCAAAATTGTCAGTTTAGGTAAAGTGTGTCTGACAGGCACGATATGGGGAGTGTAAACACAACCTTAAACCAAGTTTAAAGTCTTCCTAACGTAACTAACATAGATAGGGCTGAATCGACTTTTCAGAGAATTTTGTATTCTAATGACTACATTTTTTTAATATAGATTGTTTCTGGGACCTCAAAGTTCTGTCCATTTCATCCAAGTTGATTTAAGCTGGCGATTGCAAGAAGTGAAAAAAAAAAGCAAGTTAAGTCAAAAACAGAAAGCAGTGACAAATTCAATAGAAAATACACAAGGCTTTGCCGTAATGTTTTCCACTTACCTGTTTTAGTAACTGATTAATGTCTACCTTTCGAATGATTTAGAAAAAACCTTTAACACACATCCAACAATTTGCGCCTCACGTGCTTATCACTGGTAAATATCACAAGATAAAAGAAACACGGATCACTCAGTCTATAAGCACAACACAAGATAACTCACGGCTGCTAACAGAAAGGCTGCTTGCTACTGAAGTACTGCTAATCACCGCTATCTGTACTTCACAGATAACAGGTGATAACAATTTAACATCCAGATCAGGTGAATGTGTTCGTTTACGCAATATTTCCCCCGTTTACAAACATATTTCTTATGCTCGTTGAGTCAAATTTGAGAACGTCGGTCGTTGAAAAAAATAACTGACTATCAGTATGAATTAGGGAGGGGACTGTTTCTTTCTTCTCCCTGTTGCGTAGATGCCATCAGGTATGACAGGTTTCGGCATTTTCGATCGATTTATAATGTACAGATTCACGTTACAAATGGTATTTATATCTTGGGAAGGCATGTTGTTTAACACAAGTCGAATCTCCGACATTACCTCGTTTACAACCAGACATAAAACTACAGTAACACATTTGATAACATGGCAGTACATAATTAATACCGAAACAAAAATAGATTCCGTTATCATAAACAACAATAACTACGTAAGAGATTCAGTAATTTCATATATGTACAATCAACTGTTTTTAACTTTCGTTTTTCTATTTTTTTTATTTTTATAGTGTTTTTTTTCTATCACGGTAGTCCTGGCCTTGGCAGTCATCTGACTGTAAACACCTGTTACTAAGGAATTAGTTAATTGCTTGATAATTGCATAGTTACAGCAAAAGTCTCGTTTGTCCTCAGGTTTTTTATTTATATTTTTTCTTATATTAAAATGTGTCTGTCAGATTTTATTCATAATTAAAAGCTATAACGTTAGTTTCTTTTTTTTTTAGGCTAGATTCATTGTTTATTACCACAAGATATTTTTTTATTGTGTCAATTTTGTAAATACAATTTACGTGATAAATGTCTCGATTAATAGATAATTATTTATAGTGTTCACAGATGTATATGCTAATAAACTGAGTGGCATTTGTATGATATATTCCACACGACTAAATTTCTATTGAAAATTATAGAGGTTTAGGATTTTTTTATGCCTACTTCCTACATACATACATATTAGTAAATATTACTTTACGATCTGTAAATTTTAATTATAGTGTTAGTTTAGATGGTAAAGATGTCTGCCAACTTTGAAAAACTATTTATATCTAACAAAGGATGTACTCGTCAACCAAAACATAGTTTAAATGATTTACAAAAAGAATCATTCAGTATTATGATTGAACAGGATCGATGTTAAATAGTTTCTTTCAATTTAATTTTTATGATATTTTATTCTTCTTTTATAAAACATTAATATAAAAAGGAGCTATTAAAGTTAACTACTTTGCTGTCGATGATTTCTGGTTTGAATCTTTCGACTCAAAGTTTAATTTATTATAATGTCCTCTGACATATTTCTCCTCAAGTTAGATTAGAGATGGGTAACCCCCAAAGCTTAACCCCCCCCCCAGGCAATAGTAATTAAATAATTTGAACAGCTCCGCAGGAATAGAAGACTATTGACCTTTTAAAACTGACTCGGCATTGAACTATCATGAAACCCATTCGATCATTACGAAGTATCTGCAGCTGGAACCAAATAATTGCAAATTGAGTAACTCAACCGGCCTTTGTGAATAGCTGTTGAGGAAGAACAAACGACGAAATCGATAATGCCACCGGGTACATTACAAATATGAAATCACTATAATCTGAAGTAATTATACTTTATTAGCTCAATAAAACTGTTCATAATAAGGTAGTTACTACAACTACACGATAGCCCTTTGTTATTTTTTATAGTGCTGATTTTATATTCATCTTCATCGAGGCATCTATGATAGAACTACTGTACAAAAGATTATTTCTCTACCCCTAACAAAGGTGGAGTTGTAGTCGAGTACACGATTTTAATGAAATTTTGTATGGTTTTTTTTTGTAATTATATTATTTTAAGACAAAACACAAATTATCTATTGTGATAGCCTATTCAATGTGATAGAAAATATTAATTTGCTAAATAACAACTAGTTAATGAATTACTTACACCTAGCCTTGGGTTTCATTGTATTTTTCATGCCCCCATCAGGTCATAAAATAAAACTCACAACCCCAAAACAGACAGAGAGTAGTTAGGGTACCTAGGGTACCTAGGGAGAGTACCTAGGGTATAAAAACGTAAGGAATTCATATTTTGAAGAAAAAAAAATAAAAGAAACACTAAAATAAGAACCACATTATTAATGTTTATAAATTGCATAAATAAATTATGCAATTATTTAAAAAATTGTGTTTTAAAGTAATATTTTTCATAGTTTTTGTCATTTTAAATTAAACAAAACATAATTCAAATTGTTTTAGGAATAAAATTTTCTATATTTGGTAACTGGTGGTCTTATTTCTAAGACCATGTTTCACAACACAAAAAGTATACGATTGCCCTGTACTCGTTTCAAAGTAAAGCCTCACCCTTCAGTAAACAACGCACAAGTGATCATTTATGATTTAATTGTAAGACACAATCCTCAGTCTTCTGAAAATTACCGAGAATTGAAAAACAACCAATCATCATTAATAAAAATTAAATAAACGGCAAGAAATAACGAATAAATACGTCATGTATATATAATAAATTTGTGACCATTCCTTCCCTAGAGATGAATTGATTTATTGAATAATAATAGCAAATGACAAGAGTAAATAATAGAAGAATAAGTCTATTAAAATGCACTATAGAGCTTCAATAGGACCATAAACCGATCCAATACAAAGGACAACGTGATCGCTTGGCAAGCGTTAATGTATATGATCCCGTTACTTCACTCTTAGTAAAAACAAATCAACAATAACTAAATTTTGGGTATATAAAGATCTTTATTTGAAAAATTACAATACGCTTTATATAATTAATTTGGATGTAAGAATACATTCATACTTTTGTACAATTTACATTAACAAATTTTAGCCAGGAGCCTCTTACTCCCTAGGCAATCCCCTAGCATGTTGGTGAAACGGAAGCAGCGAAGCGCTCCCGGTCTCACTCCGACCGTTTCGCCAAATAGCGAAGACCAGAGAGAAAGCAAGAGAGCCACAGGCGCTCAGGACATGTGTGGGGATGGAATCCAGAGCCCGAACATCATGAAATACATTTCCATTCAGAACAGGTCCCGAGATCACCGTCGTTTTAGGTGACTAGAAGGGTCGTAAGGACGACTGACACTGGACAAGGAGGTTAGACACAAGAGGATCTGGATGAGCGGATAGATTTTTGTGCAATTTGGAAAATGTTGAGGGTACAAAGTCAAGGGAGCATAGACTGCAGTTCTGAGGGCTTAGGATTCAGAATCTTTGGATTCATTTGATTGAACCCGAGTCCAATTAAAGTGAATTAGCAAATGAAATAATCAGCTATCAAAGAATACGGTTTGTATAAGAATAGTGTTTATATAAGAAAAAAATCTATTTACCTCCCTAATATTAAAAAAAAATTAGATTACTCGAAAAATAAAGGGGGGCATAAGAAAGAGATAAAATAAAACCAGTTGATTGCCAGTGATGGTCGTGGGGCGCAGCGTGAGACCAACTAGGTCTTAATAGACATTTAATGACTAATGGAATTTATGGGCACAGCACTTGACTGCGAAGATTAGCTCTGATAAGGCGATAGGGTAGAGTGGTCCTGAGTAGCAATAAACAGATAGATCTGTCAATACAGACCTATTTTTTAGGGTAGATACCAATGGTTAATATATATTACGATAAACATAAAATTATATTCGTTACCGTTCGAAGTAGGAATATATCAAAGATCATCATGAAAATGATAATCTTCAACTAACTCCAAATATCAGTACAAGCTTCAATAATTCCAAATGAAAACATTTCCGGGTGAGACTGATACCAGGCCTAGAGTCCTGTACTAAGAAAACTATCATTAATTGAAAAACTGAAAGAACTGTAGCAAAACTTGAGTAAGTAACTACAACAATAAAACGTTTTATCCTCGACCACCCCTTCCCCGCTCTCTCGCTAGCCCTGGAGTGTTAGTGCCGACTTGCCAGTGTCAAAACAAGCCATATTCAGGCACTTCAGCCAGATCAAGTAGCGCGGCCATGACCTGTGACCCTAAAAACACAATTTAGGTACCTAAAGACTGTTCCGTAGTCATCTTTAGGGTCTGCGCAATGCATTTTTGGTTTAAATAGACCTTAATAGGTCCAACATCAAACAAAATCAATGAGATAAATCAGATATCACGTGGCGGATTCAGAAGAATCGCAACTATTAAAAAAATCTATAAGAAAAATTAGTCTTAGGGGAGGGCCTGTATCCTTTAGACTCTATGCAATGCATTTTAGTGTATTTTTACTTATTTTCTTGTTTTTTATAATTTGCTTTTCTTTTTTTATGTACGATTTCTTTCAGTAGGACATAGAAAATATTTATAAATAAATACAGCCAGGAGGCCTTCCATCCCTGTCTGACAGTCACCTCTTTCAACTACTACGATGTTCCAAATAAAACATTTGCCAACAATACAATGTGATCGTTTGTATTTAAATTTTGTTACGAAAAAATACATGTAATACATGAAGTATTTTCACTCAGAAATACCGAGTAGCTTATTTTTGGAAATAAGTTTATACAAAACTATTTAATAATTAAGCATGCAAGAGGGACTAGTACATTTGGAATGAATTATAAAGGCATATATAGTCGTTACTCCATCAGCGTTACAAGATGAATCACTGGGTAACCTTTGTTACCTGAATATTTTTTCTTTAGAAGCAATTGAAGTTAATGGCCAAGGTTCAAACTTAGACTAGACCTCCTTTAAATAAAAAAAATAAGCAAGCTACATCTAATATTTATTGTACGATAATAACTTTAACACAAAATTCGTCCAGACTCGACGAGGTGTTTTGGTACAGTCAAAGATCTAGAATTTAATATCAACAGACAAAAATTAATAAATAATTTGTTTTAGTAACATTTATTTTATTAAAGAAATTGTAAATTAAAGGCTAAGAACTAAGAAACTAAAAAACCAAGAATAAATTTATATTCTTAGGAGTATTTCGACGGTGTGGGTTGAACCTCGATAATTAGACATTTCAACTTCTGTCTGCCCATAGGTTTTTAATGCATAGATACATGAAGTATTTGTGGGCTGTGGGGAGAAAGAGGTTGAGTTATAATTTAATAATAAATGTAAGTAGAAACATACAGTAATAGAAGGAAAATTTATAGAAAAGGAATAGAATACCATGAACAGGGTCTAAAAGTGATAAAAATAAATTTTAGGTGAAAAAAGTCAGTTTTATATAGACCAGAGACGATTTAACTACTTCTATAATATCAGAGTGAATGAAGAATTCAGTATAGTTATATCTGGTCACAATCCTTCAACACCTGGCCAGAGCATCTATGATCGCATGAATTGATCGGGCCGAAATACAAACTGACCTGTGATTTGACCCAAAAGGTTCACAAAAGGCGGAGAATATGATTGGATTTTTAAGCTGATCTAACGAGGCGCTGTTTCGAGGATGATACAAGCCCTCTATCAAAGTACTTACAGGGATAAACAGCGATTTCATAAGAGCGATTGTAATGTGCTTTCTAAACGGAAATTCCGCCATTCCTAAACGGCCAATCAACGGGCATTTCACAGTACACTAATCGCCTAAGATGCAGTCTTGAACCAGGCAAAGTACCCGCTATTGGAATAACGGCTTCATCTGTTACAAGAGACTGTCATATTAAGCAGTTGGATAACCTCTGTCATTATATCACTATAGAGTGTCTGACTAAGCTCACCCATTGCTTGAACATACACACTTGACTTATGTCACTTAGAAACAAATGGGTCATTACAAAGGATAAAGAAAAAAGCAAATTTTCCCAAGTATATATAAGCCTTAGTTATAACGTAAATCTATTTATGCACAAGCGCTTACATTAGCAGAGGTCTGGCTCGTGTTTCTAGCTAAGCTTTTGAAAAGGGCAGCGTGGAATGCAGAAAAACATTGTGAATGAATAAGCTTATGTTATAACACTAAATTACATTTATTCTTTGTCCTTCTCACTTCATTTGTCGTACTTTTCGTTTCTTTTGAATGTACACACTCTGTAGTCGGCATTGCTCTTGGGAAGTGGCAAACATCTACACTTTTTCAATGAACACTAACAGGGGTTTCGGGCCCCCTTAAAAGTTGTTTTCAAATTCCATATGACGAACGATAAATTATATATATCGGATGGTAATATTGAACCAGTATATTCCTTCCACTGCAAATTTCATGCTCATTGCGTTATGTGTTGGTTAGATTAAAAACAATAATACACTCTTGGGTACAATGAAAAAAAAAATTCACGGTCCGAGGAATTTGAGCCCAGAACCATCCTATCGTGGTGTATTATTCTTGACCACTACACGACTGGTTGAAAGGCATTCTTTCGAGGTCCGCAGATGGTCACGGTCCGTGGTCCGAGAGGAAGTCCCTTCAGGTCAGAGCTAATGACGAAACACGAGATGGTCCAAGCCAAGGTCTGATGCAGGATTGCTGCAGGATCAAGGCGTTTCTTGCGTCCGTCTAACAGCTTGCATGTAAATGCTGTTACACCGAATGACATTTGAATGAATTGAAATTCAAGGGAAACTTCTGACATAGATAAAAAATAAGGGGAACATTTTTTTTAAGAAATGCTCATATGCAGCGGTATTAACATGCACTATTAGGGTCTGTCTGTCTGATTCTATGTTGGATGGCCTAATGAGATTAACGGTATCAAGGAGGCTGTAAATGATTCTATAATTGGAAGTCTAGTGAACATGGCGTTTGTTTCGAAATTCATGAGAATATGAGTATATGCGTCTTTTTTGCAAGTGAGTAAATTAAAACAATTATAATTATAATACAGTTAAGGTTTACGTTTATGTTTTGATGTCTTGGCATTCAAGTCCTAACACGTGATGTATATTATTCATGGCCACATCGCGATAGTAATGTGACGCACTACTAACGTAATGTGATAGGAAAATATTCATTACTCTTTTTTATTAACTTTAACGTTCATCAACTGCGCATTAACGTCCATCATTCGCAGACCTTAGGTCAAAACGATACCTCAGTAGTGTAAGTCTTAGGTCTACTAGGTGGTCTTAAACAAGACTGAAAAACTAGAAGAGAAAAACAGACACTTGATAGTTGAAAGATTTCACCTGAGTAAGTAATTATAAAATTAATATAAGTATATTTTTTATGTTTGTAAAATTAAATTCATCTTTTTGCCAGAATTATTTTGTTGATAGAAACTAATAATAAATAGCAAATAAAATAAATATAAAGAACGTAATAATATACTGTTGTGATATTTTGATGTGAGTTTTGATGGTGTCTTTGGGATAAACTCGAAATTAGCGAGCGTTGAAGAACGTAAATACGATCCGTGGTTCATGCCTATGAAAGGATGAACGTTTTTGTTGCCGTTATATCGACTATTAATATTTATCATATAAACAATTAAATATAAATATTTTAATATTGGATTTATTAACTTCAAAACAATAAAAGTTAATAATATCCGAAACAACTGGCATTGGACAACCAGTTGAAAGATCAAGAAGGCAGCGGAAAGGTATGAGGGAGAGAACACTGGTAATATCACTCATTCAATTTGACCCGGCCACCATAGAAGACGCTACCCGGACCAGGCTACGGCATAGGGACGCAACGAGGTACGCATCGTGGGACAAGGAAGACAAAGAAGACCACGCATAGAAGAATTCAACAAAGAAAAACTGGCCAGTCGCGATAGTAATAAGGTACAATTTAACTTTAGTTTTTAATAGTGTTATTTTATTACATACGTACTTAGATGTATATTCATTCCTTAAATAAATTTGTTAATAAACAATTAATCTTTCCATCTAAAACATTTAATAAATTCCGTCATGATATTACGATTCCGGAGTTAGTTTTATTATTCATTCAATTTTTTATTTGATAATACTCCTTTGAAATTAAAAATGAGTTCGCCAAATAGAATAAAATGTATCTTTAGTAAGAAGAAAAGATGTATCACGCAAATAAGCCTGGGGTAAATAATAATAAAAATTTACAAAGTGTATATGTCTTATTATCCACAAAAACAATAATAAAATTAATATGCGATGAACAACTTACAGATTACACGAGTGATGAGTATGTATGAGTTATGATCCTGGTTGGCACTTACCTGAAAATAGAAACAGTTTATTATTTTCCACCAAATGCACAGTTAACATTTGTTTAGTTTAATTATCCTATTGTGTAGCTACAATAACAGGAAACATTGACTTCTAATCGTGGAAATAAAACCAAGTCATTTTCCGTTTAGCGTCTAGAACCCGGAATCCACCACACCATATAGGGTGCCTTCGTATGAGACTTTTTCAAAGAAATGATACATTATTTGTAGTTTTAATAATTATTTTGTGATGTGATCCGACTATTTAGTAATTACTAACCAAAAAACAGATAATGACTGGGTACAGATTTGAGTCCAGGGGGGGGGGGCTACCGATCCCCGAGCTTTCGGTGTGCTATCCCTGCCCGAACACTACACTAGCCTAGCCTACCTTTCCGCCGTTTGAACATATATTTTTTTTAAATTGAAACTCAATGAACTCCCCTCTTCCAACTAGCATTTCAATTATAAACTTCATGTGTTGAATAAATATCCCATTTCTATGCTAAGAATGAAGAGCTGAAATGATTTAAGAGCTTAATTAATCTAATAAAAATCCTATTGCGCCAGTACATATTTATCATATCCTTTACATCATTTTAAATCGATTTTCTTATTTTTCTTAAAAGGTTTCTTTATAACTTTGACACACTACCCACTTGCTCTAATTTCTTATCTCTAATTAATTAGTAAGTGTTTACCACCATTAATTTTGATGAATGATATTCGGGCATTCCGTCGTAGAAAAATATAATTTGTAGCTCTGAAATATAATTACTTACATAAGCTTGAACAAACGGAAGTAAGAGGCATCAAAATTTATCATAAACCGTCTTTTATACATCCGGTAATTATCTCTATTGAATTAGATTTGTCGGAGATAATATTACACTCGTTTGAGGTAATAATAAAATAAAAAAAAAAGAAAATTAGATAAAAATAATAAACAAACTAAGGTGTGAAATGCTATATCGTTTAGACAAATGGGCGGAGGTTACGAAACAGCGAATAAACAGGAACATTCTTTATCACATGAGCTGCTTCAAGTATAATTGCTTTGAGTTAAAGGGTTAATTGACGCATCGTCAGTATTCTTTCTACATTGCCATTGGACAATGCTTGAATTACCTCATACGGACTAGTTCCTTGTTAGGGTCTCTTTAATTTAACATCCTTTTTTTAGTTAACCCTTTTAATAACCCCAAATGATTGGAGCATGTAGCTGTACCTTTCCTTTGTGGCAACACGCGCATGTTTCGATTATCCAGAACTACTACCACTCCTTACCATCAAAATGTTGACTATACAAATAGAGTAAAACATTTAAGCCAAATGTGATGAATCATACAGGTGCCAACAATGTTTAATGCATTTTGTAATTATGCTCCATTTAAGCAACAATAAATCCACATTTACTCAACTCGATACGATAGGGATATTTATTCAATCTGGGCGTCAATATTTACAATTAAAATTTAGTATTGAATTATATGTAATCGACTCTTTATATATTCCTGGGGCCATGGGGTAAAAAAAAGTTAATTATTTTCCATACGATTTCTATCAATTTTAGCATCTCTCAATCGCCATAAAGTAAAACTGTCATGCAAAGTATATATAAATGAAGGGCTGCAAAAGAGTTGTAAATATTTTTTGAATGGCAGTTTTAATGACTTTACGAGTTAGAGTGCACTTAACCTCCAACTCATAGTGCATATAACTCATAGTGCTAATGCGGGCGTCAATATGCTTAGCCTACACACTGCTGTAACGTTGCGAACACGAGATTAATGGCAGTTATAATGACGTTTTAGTATGAAACGAAAAAATGGAACGTTGATGACCTGGGGGGTAAACGCCTAAATAAATCCCCCCACCCAAAACACAAATTACTTATCATTACTTAGGACGACAAGAACTTTAATTTGAGGCCCAATTCAAAATTATAAAATATATATATTTTTTAAATACCTACTATTTAATTATTTACTAACGCTAATTACGTATGGAAATGACGCAACGTTTTCTTAATATCGAATGAGTCCATCATGTACAATTTCAATTCTTTAGCTACTCACAAAAATAGAGCAGAGAGAAACTCACTTGAAAATTTTGATTTCGCAAAACCAAAAAAACTTTAACAAGCCATGCGTATTACATTTGCTCTAATAATAAAATATTTAATGGCTGCAAAATAAACATTACCTATTGTGATCCTGCCGGCGGCTGATTCGGCTGGTTCGAGTTACCAGTCGAGTTACCACTATCTTCGCTCGAGTTAGTACTGTCTTCGTTGGAGCTAGTGCTTTCGCTCGTGTTACTATCTTCACTCGAGTTACTATCTTCACTCGAGATATTAAATCCGGGGGCTGGTCCGTGGGGTTTGCCGTTCTCTACTCTTTTGCTAAGCACCTCTTCAATGAGCTCGGGGGGTAAAGAGAACTCTTCCTCCGACAGCTCGGCAGCGGCCCGTCTTGCCCCTTCCGCTAACAAAGCGGAGACGTCTTGCCTCACTGGTGGAGGTTCCTCGTCCGATCTGCCAGGAACTTCAAGTGGTTCGCTGAAGCTCACTCTTCTCTTCGGAGGGCTACCTTCGTCGTCTTTTTTGTCCATCTGTTACCTCGGCCAGCCGCAGACTGGCTCTAACCTCCGCTGTAGGGTATTTATCTGTTTATACTGTAGCAGAAACTAACAACACTGAAGTATAACTGATAACAAATCCCAAACAATAAGCCTATTCATGACAACACAATGAGCTCTTTCAGTTCATTTTTCTCAGAACCTCTAGGTTTGAGAACTTTATCGAGAAACATATAAAAATAAAATGTTAAACAAGGGTTTTTATCAAATAAGAGGTATAAAAAGTGAATAACAAATATCGATAGCAATTAAGGACACTGCATCAGTTTCTTATTTAATGATTGTAAAAAAACCACTTGGTGTCCTGACCACTAGTGACCAAAAATATTTTGTTAGTTAAAGCAACTAAAACACACTGAAAATCGACTTTTGATAAGATAAAAAAAATTGCAAATAGCTAAAATACTAAAAAAACAGCAAGTTATCACAAGGTAATAAATACCCAATTTCTATAGTTGGTTTTCCTAACATTAAAATTTATTTATTCATTAAATAATTAGATCACACCGAACCTGGATCTAACAAGCGATAACTACGAATACACAAAGCATACTTAACAAAAATAATGCATTTGTATCCAAAACACTACTTAAAACAGTCCTCATGATTCACCTAATTGGTCACCCCCTTTAGAAAGACAGATAAAATAATGACGGACAGACAGTCAGTCAGATAGACAAACAGAATGAAAGCAGAGCCCTCGGTTTTGGCAATAACACAACAAGGGTTACCTACATGTAGGTAATACCCATTTGTAGATAACATATGTATAGCTTTACTAAAGTAACAAAGTTTTAAAAGTATGTTACGATAAAGCATGGTGGATATTGAGAAGGAGATCATTCTAAAGAGTAGTGGAGAGGGCAAGAAGGGAACGGTCGAAAGGTGTGAAGGCGTATAAAGGTCACAAATATGGGATCTTGTGTTAGAGAGGATTTAAACTTTAGGGCACTGTAAATATAAGAGGGGGTGGTTATGAGACTGGGTAGTTTACAAAAAGTATTAACAATGAAGTATTTAGAAAAAAGCCTACGGTGGGAGGGGAAGCGCCACCTAAACCCGGGGAAGGAATGTGTCCTCTTGATGATGAAACTCATCACCGTAGTATTTTATATGTTATTTATATTTTGTATTCCGTCTTAAATTTATATTCTTTAATCTTTCCTTAGAATACAGAAAATCAATAGCTGGTCATGCTTAATGGAATTTAAAACGTAATTCCTAGCACCCTCAATCTGTCTTTAAAGAAAAGAGTGTTATCCAGTCGATAGCCCATCCTCCCTGCATAATAACACACATATAAGTCATAATGTGTATGTCGGCCTAGGCAAAAAGAGAAAAATCACATAAAGAAGAAAGTTTAAACCCTGGTTCCTTCGAGCAGCTCGAGGTTCTTACTTGCTTATGGCTGGTATGCCAGACTTATGGCTGGTCAAATCCGATTTGGAAAAAGTGGCCCATTCTCGTCAATAAGGCAATGCAAGGCGTTCTTTCTTCAATTTCATGAGTATCGTTGTTCCAAATAAATGAATCATATGACCAAAAAAGGTATGCACATTTTTCAACAAAATAGGTATAAGCCAATTTAGGTGAAATTAAGAAAATCGTTTTGTCTCTCTACAAAGTTTTATATTTTGACAAAGCGCTTCTTAAGTAGTTAAAATATACTATATAGTAATAATAATAATAAAATTAATGATAGTTAGAACAAACAAGGCCAAATGCTTAACTACTTAGCGTTATATCGTTTAAAATCAATTAGCAATCTGTAATAAGACCATATTAATAACAGAAAAGACGTTATTTTTCTTGATAATTTATAACTAGCACTAACGCATAATTTTTAGAAACATTGATAATTAATTAAAATGGACAGTATGCGGACACAAGCAATAAAGTGAATTAAAATGTGGCCATTTGCCCACGGAAGCCATATGTGGCCAGTGACTACTGGTTATCCCATTGGCAGAGGGGACCCACGTGCGTTCCACATGGGGATTTACCTTTATTACCAATTAAAGAGAGTAATGGCTATAGGCCACTTTATCAGGCTGCGTCCAATAAAGGTTGGCGAGGAGGAAGTGAGCTGTTTAATCGCTTTTAGCTCAGCGACTGGAGTTTAATTTCATTACTGAACTAAATTTGAATTAAAAAAAAAATAGTAGCACTACTTCATAAAGTAGTAACATTCGCTTTACATTTAAACTACGATAAACGTTATATAAATGAAAAAAGGAATTATTGTGAGGGCTGCGTAACTCTTAAACGCTTATTAAAATGTGAAAAAACTACTTAGTATTTAAGCGTTTGTCCCTTAATATTTTGGCCACTTAGCGTCACAATTTCTAAAACAATCACAACTTTTCATATAAAGTCGAACCGCTTTAATCCAACTTAAAGGTTCATAGATTGAAAAAAAAAAATCCGATATTATATACATAGAAAAATTGAAATTATTCATCATTGCCATACTAGAAACAATCATTTTGTTTTCAGAAACTTTTCCAGTACCGGCACATGTTTTCGTCTGTCATCATTTCCATCGATTTTAGTACTTCATCGATCTTATCAAATTTCAACAATTCGAGTCTTTTCTGATGTCAAATTTCAAAGGTTTTAATAACCAAATCAAGTTTTTCTCCTCGAAATTGCGCACTTTTTTGAACATCCCACTTTTTAATGCCGAACTTCTATTTTGTGTTACGTAGATACACAGCGTAAAAGATAAAACTAAACTGAATTTAAAATAAAAATCTCACTTTAAGTTAAGAAAGACATTCAGAGAACAGAAATGCAAGTGTTTTACTGTAATTACGTTTTCGTAAAAGAGGTCTGAATACGATTCAATTGCTTTGTGAAACGGTGTTCCAATTTTTGTTGTTGAATGTATAACTCTTCTAATGGGCTTACTCAGTGTTAAATTTTCAAAGATTTTTTTTTCTGAATGATATCTTTTTGACACACAGAAAGTTGTTTAAAAATAAAAATTCAAGGTTTTTGAAAAATGTCTTAAGTATATAGTTCGACATATCATACTCAAGCGAGCAATGGATGAAAGGAACGGTTATTTTTGATAATGAGTCAACGGGGAGATGATAATAATTGACCTTTGATGATTAACGAAGGTTCAGCAGGCAAATAGGAAGAGATATGGGGAAGTTATCTCTTTGAGCACCGTTGAGTCACAGCTTGGGTGTGGGCGAGAAATAGGCCCCTTGTTTCTACGGGTAGTTAAGATTCATGTATGATGGAACTAGCTTCAGTGAGTTACCATAGTGATCAATACCGCACACTGATGTGATTGAAAATAATTGCCCAATCCGAAAGGAGAAGCTCTACTTTCATTCGATTTGGCATGTTTGTGGGTATTTCCTGTCTAAGCTTGCTCTACAGTAGCGGTCGTGAAAAATATTCAATCTATCTAAAATTTAAAGGTATATTTTTTTTTCTTCATATCCCGTTGTTACAAAATCATTACAGAATGCATGATAGATTCTACAAATGAATCTATTTATAATAGGCCAGTATGTTTCCTTTTTATTTTATACAACTTCTGATTACAACACATTTCGCTTGAAATGATGTACATTATGTTTAAACGTGATGGGGCTCATATTATTTACAATAGACTTAAAACTAACTTACATCTAACAATAAAAAATTAAACCAAGTCTTAACTTAACTATCCCAACCATCTGTTGCCATCGATGCGGGACGGGTGGTGGGGTGATAGTAGCAAACACTGGGTTTGTGAGATGCTGCAACAAGTCAAAAAACTTGGTGTGCCTGCAGGTCGGCGTCGGTTGCAGCTCTCGAGAGAAGTATGCTTGACCACTTTTCTCATGATCCTATTCTGAAATTGTTGAAGACTTTTAGCTGCATTGTCAATCAAGTGAGTATACGAGGGTAGTCTGAAAATTTTCCAACCTGACAAAGATACAAGACGTTTTTTTCAGAAATGTTTTTTTTTATTTTTCAACATAGTCTCCTTGTTACTCTACACACTTCTCCCAGCGATGCTCTCATCTCTGTAACCCGTCCAAACAGTACTCCGTGTTTTTCTCTGCAAAATAATCTTTCACGAAGGTGATTGCCTCTTCATTTGACGAAAATCTCTGTCCTCCGAGCGCAATTTTTAGATGAGGGAACAAAAAAAAGTCGCTTGGGGCTAGATCTGGTGAGTAAGGCGGATGGTCAAGCAGTTCAAACCGTAATTCATGAATTTTATTTACGACTGCTGCTATCTTCATGTTAAGGTCGGAAACTTTTCAGACCACCCTCGTATAGCGGGCACCGTACAGCAGAGCCGGCCACACATTTATATATCATCAGTTTGAGACGCAGCGATAAACTGATGTTATATAAGGTATATTACTCAACACCTCGAACTATTCTGAATAGGTTATGGTTAAAATAAAATTACGGGAAGTATGAAACAAATAATTAAAAAATAAAATGTCGGGCTTTCTCGGCATCAGAAGCTGATTAAGATGTAAAGATCTCACATTTTCCCGGCATTTAAGAACACATTAATAACGTCAAAAATAATTTCAATAACTCGACAAACCTCATTTTAGCCAAATTAAAGGTGTCAATAGAAATTGTGTATGCGCATTTACCTTCCAAGGCGGTTTTAATATTAAAAAGGCTATTTTTCTTATATCAAATTGAAAAGACAACTGAGGTTGTTACCAACAAGATAACAAATTGACGCAGAGACACTGGCCTCAACTGGGACATTTCATTTCTCCTTCACTTTCTAGGTCGATAATTAAGCTTCCTAAAAAAAAGATTTGGTTCATAACTGACGAAGAGAACAACTTCGAATGGGTGACAACGGCGAGGGAACTGATCAACAAATTAACCAGTTTAAAAAAAGGTATATATTGCTGTATGTGTAATGTAAGGCCTTTTTGTCATTTCTCGTTATATAACACTTTGTAAGCTATATATAGATAGATAAATAGAAAGAGCAAAGAGTATTATAGACTAGATAGTTAGGGACGTTATCTCTTCGCGGCACGTCTGAGTCACAGCTTGGGCCTGTGCGAGCTACGGGATCCCTTCTTGTTGGATTACCTGGTTCAAATTTATAAATCAAAGAGCTCTCGTCAGTGTTTGATAAAGGGACTAATGTTAATTAATCACTGCAGATAGATCGTCTGCCCACATGCATACTACTGGCCCGCAAAGCTTGCTATGACCCAGTGCGATCTGTTACCAAACCGGTTATGCAACAACCTTGTGTCGTGACGCACCCTGCAGTGCCGCTGTCGGTGTCTTTGTAGTTATCATCCTCTCCTAAATGCCAATGTGCCAAGCTATGTTTATTGCGGATATACAAGTGTTGCAATATAGCAATATATAAAAAGTGTTAGTCTTGTGTAAGGAGGTACAAAAATCGGAAAATGAAAGCAGGATCTACTAAAAAAAAAAAAAAATAGAATGAAAAACAAGTATTTTCTACTTAATAAATAACCCATGGATAGTTAAATAATCTTTGTAGAGGAGAATCTTCTAAAAGAAAATGAAAGAAAAGCAAATTATGAAGTATAAGCAAAACACTGGTATATACAAATATTAAGAGTTATGATTACTACGTACTGGGTCGGGGAGGTGTTTAGCGACTAGTGTCTGGGAAACAAGTGTGTACTGGAACTAAAGCTGAGACATATGTGAATATGAGAAGGGATGGTTGTTTCAGGAATTGGGCACCAATCCCAATTGGGAGGGGTGCGGTCGCTTACTTAAAAAATAACAAGAAACACCAGTAACTTCCATGAAGTCCCGAGGCAGGTATACACTAGAAGGGGCATCATTTAGCATTATAAATATAAAATTAGGATTACAATATTCTTATCATTACATAACTGATCATTGCTTATTGGGCATTGTTAATTAAAATTAATAACTTTATCTTCCAGCTAATGCAAATTAAGTCAGGTTAGGAAAGGCGGATTGTCTATGTAAGTTACACATTCTAGCTTGACTACGAATGAAATAATATACCTGGTCAGTGAAGAAATAAGCTTTGCTATCAGGTAAGGATCGAACTCACTGCGTATTCTGGTACAAGTGGACCTTCTTCCTCGTACCGTACCGTCGACGTTTTATCGAATTTCACACGAGAAGACAAGGATAACTGGACCTGGTGCGATGGTTAGCATTACATTTTCATAGAATACAGATCTGAAACCTTTTTTTCGTTCACCACGTCTAGATCTTTCAGAAATCGTACCAATTTTTAAGTGGTTAATCGTACTGGTAAATTGAGGGTAAGTAATACAACCGATCAATGATATCCACGATGGAATGTAATATCGAAGGACTCCAACCGATTCCTCATTAAAGAAACCAGTGCGGATCAAAAACAGAAATCGGTGTTCTCCGGGAGAAAATACAAATCGGATAATATTATAAAGTTGCAAGTTTAAGTTGCGCAAATTTAAAAGATTGCAAATGTACTTCATTTTCAATAGATCGGTTGAATAATCCCCCCCCAAATTTTTAAAATTACGCATAAACACGATAAACATCCAGTAGTAAAATTGTGATTGTAACTAAAAACAATAAAAGAATGCCCATGATATCTATAAAAAAAAATGTGTTTTTATCAACGACGATAATGATTCAGAAAATAAGGTAGTTTTAACGACTTAGAAAACGGTACAGGTCAGTCTAGTTGAAATCTAGACGTTTAGAATGCGCCTTAAATCCCTCCGCTGAATTCCAAATTTCTTTTATATAATAAAATTTCTATTTTTGATCCACGAAATAGTAAATGGCAGGATCTTAAAATCATATGTAATTTCCTTATAGGCAGGCTTATTCCATTCTGGTGGTTCCCTATATATTGTTTTGACATTGTTCACGGGTGGCCACTAACTATGATGTTTACGTAAAGACCATAACAGGAAATAAGCTTAAGAGCAGCTTAGGAAACTAACTGTCGTATATTCATACCTGAACAGAATAGACTCTTAAGCTGAGAGATAAAAATCTTGGAATAATCTATGTTAATCGCAAAGGGGGGGAAAAGGCAGGCGGAATACGTTACAATGACACAGATCCAGGCCGGAATCGAACAGAGAACAAATCGATTATCAATGAGCAATTGAACGGTTAGTTAGCGATTCACCGCCTGTCAGCTCAAGACATTTACTTCCCTGTCGCTCTTCTTGTCTCGTATAGTTCCGGGGATAGGACATCTAATTAAATGTCGACCTTGTCATATCTGAGTCACGAGTACTGCCGTATTAGTTCCTGTTGCCAACAAATGGGTATTAATCATTGTTTTTCCTGCATTTATGGATGAACTAATCAGTTATACCTGATTCAGGGCATTAAGGTTCAAATTCCTTGAGCACTAATATAAATTCTCTGACGCGAGTAGGACTGTATTACATAAAGAGAATTAGTCTATTTTGTAAGTTGATCCCAAACCCTCATAACAAAACTATTAAAATTATTATTAATGTAAATACAACGTTTATTTATACCTTTTATCATGACTCTATGAATACATATTTAATAACTCTAGTTGATACAAAGATCAGTAGACTGATTTATTTTTTCATTATTTAATGATTCATTTTTACCCCTAAAATTTTATTTTTTTACATAAATAATGAACTAAATTATATTTATTGAATAAACATGTATGAAATATATTACTTAAAAGGCAAGAAGGAGTCTTCAGGATATGTAAATTGAAAATTAAGTAAAGTGAACTATCGGGAACAAAAACCGTTTGTCATTTTTCAAAAATATTTATAAATATTTAACCCACTAACCAAGAATCACAATTATATCGGTTCTAACGACAATTCAAAAAAATATTAATATTTTTTTTCTCACAAAAAATGAAATTTTAGAATATCTTAGCACAGCTCTTTTCAGTGCGTCCAACCATGGAGAAATGATATAACCTTAAATCTAAGTTATCTTCTGAAATTTGAGCTGAGAAGACTTAAACAGTAAGAAAAAGTTTTTCATAGACAGGCTGTGAATCAGGAAGGTAATGAGCGCATTTTCGATGGGATTGTTTTTTTGTTTGTTTTTCACGGCCGCTAGCGTAGAAACATAAGACATACAGGCAATATGCCGCGGAATAAACTAGTAATTCTGATTGCATCGTAAAGTAGTAAAAAGTCGATACCCCACTCTTTCCTGCACAAATGTAAGCATTATAATATGTAGGTCGGTGAAGGTGAACTCCTACAAATCCCGTGAAGAAAGTTTATGGTGAGCGGTGTCTGGAGAATAAAAACGGAACTGGTCACACCACTATTTCAGACTTGACTAACTCGTGACTTTGAAATCATTTCACTTCTATTAGCAGACTGACGAGTGTTCAAAGTTTCACGAGAAAATTCTGTTTATGTTCAGGCGTTAACTACTACACTGTACCCGTGCATAGAGGTATGTGCATCATGATATCGCAATACACTACGGATTACGTAAGCGTTTGAGTATCGTGGCTCCATTAGGTTTCTCAATGGCCTGCACAAATAATCATTTTAAGAGCGTAAATGTTATAATCGATCAATGAACTCCTTCAAAATATTTTTTTGCCGAGCCCGAAGAAAGAGGCTCTACTTTCGACAAGGACAAAAGTCTTTAATATGTCGCCATATCTGTGTTTTACATTAGTGGCCGTAGAAGTGATGCAGTCTACGCTGCACTTGCTCAAATAAAATAATAACGAGATGACAGTATATCTGGGAAGTCCCGGGTTCAAGTCCCGAGCCTGTAACTATATTTTGTTTATTGGCTAATAATTATTAATAACGGGTAGTATGAGTAATTAATAAAACGTGAACAAATTCGGCCTCGCATGTCTTAACTGTACCGCCTCTCTCTGGCATTTAAGTCATTTCAATCACAGCTCACATGGTCTCTCAAGTCTAAAATACAGCTTTGGTTTTAGGCCTATTTATATTTCCACGTTTTGGTTCGCCTAACTCCCCCTACTGTTTATTTGTGGCGAGACATTTCACTGTTGGTTTCCATTACTCGCTGGTTATTTTCATTTTTCGGCCCATTAATACTCTTCATACTGGCAGTGAGATACGTTCTTTAGCTCTCTTTGGTGACAGAGCCCGAAGGAACACATTTCCTGGAGTGATTACGTGTTCAAACAGATGAGAAGTGATCCAACCACGGTGTCATTAAAGATTTGATAAAAAAAAAAAAATTAGTTTTTGGGAAAACGATTCACGTTTCTATTCCAATATAGAGTGTAGATATTTTTGTTATGTATGAATGAATACTGAAGCTCTGCTTTTCTGGGAGGACATCAATCGTTTAGAGAAATGATTCGTGCATGAAAAATATTTCATAATATCTGTATACCTGCCCCCGACTACCTTTCTAGATATATGCTGTACTTGTGGAAAATTGTCATTGAGAGTAATAAGTCTTCTCCCCTCAGGTCCTGAGTGTCTGCGAATCTCTCTGTAAGCCTTCATATACACAACGTGGCAGTGATGTGGCTTCAAAAATAGCGTGTGGGATCGCCACGATTCCTACCTCCTCCTTAATAGGTGAACAATTCCGGGGCTCGCACGTATGTTTATTGTAAAAACCGTATGAGAGAGTAACTGCGATGTTGTAAAGATAGAATGAGACCAATTATTAAAAAAATATGCTATGTGACAAAATCTGATGAGACCTTTCTGTAGATCTGTAGACTGGTGAGATCAACTAGTAGTTTATTTTTGCTTATGTGCATAGCTTTTGAAGATAGTTGTAGTTCAAGTTATTTATAATTTATAAATTTTACATATTTGCCATTAAACAGGAAAGCAATACATGAATTCGTATAAGAAAGAAGGCAAGGGTGCCAGTAGGATGGTTCAGGCTAACTTTCGCTGCTTCCTGGGCGAGACGCGCTGGTCCGGCACGACCAACAAACATTAGTTCCTGCTCCACCAAGGTTCTATGGCAATACCACAGGATTTTTTTTTTTTTAATAAATGCTAGTTTATGGGACATACAGGGTCGCTTACAGCCCGCATCGTTTCACCAGGTTTTCTCTATATACTAAGGGTGGTTCCGTGATATAAACAAACTGACAGGCATGAGTGCAGAGAAAGTAATAAATATCAGGTTGAATATAGCAAAGGTGGAAAATCGCGTTAACTTACACTTGTATTGGACTTAACACAGGAATGTATTGGACAGGATCAATGGAATTAACACCAACTAGAAATCGGAAAGTCATGTACATAACCTACTAAATGTTTGAGTGAATCGTGTAAATGAACTCAAATAAACAAAATAGAGCATTAGAACCATCGAAATTCTCAAAATATTTTACATAGCCGTGCGTTTTGATCATAGTCACCGGAGGCGTCTGACTATATTCCTCTATATATGGTTATATCCCTCTGCTGACAAAAAAATTCAGCCTCTCGAGGGATATTAAGTAGCCACTTGAAAGTAATGAATTTGTTCTTGAAAATCAACAACGAAACTTACGAGGATCACAGAACGCTGACTCATCTACCAACCTGTTGTGTCTAGTACTTATCTAGAGTCGTGTCACTGGTACTAATTACCACTTACAGCGAAACGTTAAAATTAAAAATAAAAGTGTTAATCATAATTTTCTTAATAAACAGAAGTATCAAAATTCAGAATTCTTCTGATTATATAGGGATTGCTTGATGGTGTACTGAATTCGTCCAGAACGTCACATTATTGTGTGAATAAATAGTTAAAATCGATAAAGAAGGATTTTGTCCACATTTGCGATGTTTGAATACATCCTTCAAAATAAAGAACATTAGTAATAATAAATTTGAGAAACCTACAACTATCTCTACACATATAAAGATTATATTTAATTTTCACAGGAATAAACGACCACCAATTAGAGAATCTGTGTTGAGGGAAAGATAATACACGACCAGTATCTATTGACATTTTTTAATTTTCTTACTTCGTTCAATCTTATCTAAAATTAACTATGCTTATTTTTCAATTTTAAAATTTACATTAATTTTTACCGACAATGTTGCATTACTTGCTTTATGTATCGCAACTTTCTAATTTATGGTATTTTGTGTCATTGTTCTTAGATTTGTGTGCGACCAAAGTGGATTGTGTTTAATAAATCCGTTTAAAACCATGGGTAGGCCTTTGAAATATTGATTAAACTTTTCCTTCAGTTAGTTCAGCATGCATCCTCTAAATAGTTTAGTAGTGATACTCAATATTAATAATAAAGCACAATATTTGTTGATATGCAAGATTGTTAATAATTAATATAATAATAATTTTAGATTCATATCAGATAAATAGCTATTAGCCAGTAGGAAAAGTGACACAATAAAATAAGAAATAAATAAAAAATGAAAGTGAATTTCTAGGAATCGATAAGTAGTGCGGGTTTGCAGTGTAAGGCAATGGAAGGCGCAGCGGCTTGAGTAATGTATATACCGAGAATATAAGACGCAATAGCTATGATATGAGTGTTGATAGATGTCGGCTGTACTTGATTAATGCATGTTCAAACGATGATTAATCATATACTGACATGATAGTGTCATGTTGACAAATAATTAGTCAAATGTTAACGGAATTCAAATCAAGGATGAAGTGAGCAGGTAGGTACACAGAAGAGTGACTATCTGCTTCAAGACCACATCAAATAAATGTTTAATATTTGTAGAATGGATACCATGTGGTTATCCATGTGGATACCATTATTATCACTATACCACTCTGAGCAGCAATTTTTATGCTCTCTGCTGTGCTATTAATTTGCTAAACAATGGACCAAATTCAGAAAATATATAGGTACGGTGTTTCTTTTCAAAAGAACAAAAAACTGGCAATATCTAAATTATTATTTATTGGTGGTTGAAGATATGAACAGATGAATGAAACACAACTATTTTGCCTTCCAAAAAGTTTTTTATGTTGAACTCAAAGATTAACCCCGAAAACATCTATTTCTATTAACGTGCACTTTCTGAAACGAGAGGAGACAAAGGAGGTGTGTTTTATTTACAATAAAGTAACACGTTAGCATAAAAAACTAAAATGGTACTCTTCAAGTACATAAACAATAATTATTTTCTCTGGGGCATGGATTAATACATTTATCATGTCTTTATGAATTTTTAATTACATAAATATTAAAAACTATCTTAGATATAATAAAAAACAAAATTTTCTCGATGAAAAAAAACAAAAAAAAATATTATCTTCATTGTAATACATAAGTGGTGGAAACAGATTCGTCCATTATTATTAATAAAAAATATGTTCTCATTTATGGGAAATTATTACAAATGGTTATGGACAAGAATTACATATATATATATATAGCAATATTTAAGAGCTCTTTCCATATTATAATAATAATAGCTCAAAACAGCAATTCCCATTTATGTATTCAATTAACTGGTTATAGTTTAACAAGAATTTCTTGTGTACAAAACGTTAGTAAAATTCACATAAATTGATCACTGGTAGGATCAAGTACTGGAAGTATCCAGTGACACGGCTGATGAAGGAGCGTGGGGGACTTCTTAAGACTCCGCTTCCTCTTTGGCATGCGAAGGGGGTGACAACCATGTATATTTGGGAGGTCTCCAGGCTGTTTGTAAATACTGTGAATCAATGAGCGAGTTAATGACGATATGGTATGAACGAGAACATTGAATACAATCACTTATTGCCCAATAAGGCAGATTGTAATTTTATCACAATAAAGTTTTGAAGATCTCATTACTGAGTAACTCATGTTTTGAGGGACAAGTAATTTTGAAAATAAATAAAACTGACTAGTCTCCCTGATCAGATTTTTATTCAGTACTAACGTTTTCGTACGTTTCAAGTGTCCACCGACTGGTACACTTATATGTGCTACACTAATATGGAAAAAAATCCGGGCCAACGTCTTCAACACGAATAAATAGAAGTTTCCCTCTTCTTGGCCCAGAAGATATCCACCTACGGTTCCATGTTTTAATAATAAAAACCTTAGACGTCAGTTAAGAGAGGGGGGGGGGACTATTGTAAGACACGGCGGAAGCCCACTAGGGTGTATGCGGGTGGTCCAGCCTCTGACCTGCCTATATAAGACCCAGATTTGGACCCTTTTCCTATTTAGCTGCAGGTGAGCCTCATCACCTAGTGTTGCGTATGTGTTTTTTGACTTTTTAACATCAATCTGCATTGTAGTATATTTATGCCCTCCTTCAAATGCATCTGCGTATGCAGCACGAGGAGAAAAATGTAAATCAAAATTTATTTGTTCATTGTAAAAATTATCAATAAAGAGGATTTGAAATAAAAAAAAACCTTTTCCTATACTCTCGGAACTCGGCACATGAAGTGAACACTGCTTTCTCTCTCTCTCTCTCTCTCTCTCTCTCTCTCTCTCTCTCTCTCTCTCTCTCTCTCTCTCTCTGCCCTGGCGCTTGCTGCGACACTCATGCTCATGCTGCGGTACTCAAACCATGCTTTTATTATTCAACTACCTCTACATCTCTTTTTCCTAACCTCGCTATGTTTTAGTCCGGCGTTGTCAGAACCCACATCTTCCTTGCGGACGACGGTTGCCGTGGACCTACAAACTTTACCTAGTTCACACTTCGCAACTTCACACTCGCCTTTGGGATCCCGGACGGTTTTCGCCTACCCTTAGATACCGAATGTGAATTACTGCTCATTCATTCCAAGACCACCTAAACTACCTACAATACCTACCAATGTTCCTCTTCTCCGGAACATAGTGCACTGTCGGGGCACACCTTCTAAGATCTTATGGAGTCAGATCAATACGAATAAAGCTGCCCGCCAACTAGGCCCCCAGCAAAGCTCAGAGAACACAAGTACACCCATTTTATCTCTTTTGAGACGCCCGTCGGACAGCGGCCTGGTCGTAGAGACCCTAGCCCGTGGTGGGCGCCCCCCCCCCCTTGGGAAGACCGGACATCAAAAATAAAACTTTGGAAGAAAACTATAAAATAAAGGCTAAAGCTACTGATTTTGTACGGTGAGTTAACTAGTGGCACAATATTACAATATTATTATTTAATTATATCTATTTACTAACACTTTTACTTATTTCAACATATGACTGAGAAACTATCTGTCGGGTTATGGAAGCAGCTATGCTAACAATTGCACTATACGAGATGTTGGTTAGTAGTAGTTTTTACAATAAAACTAATATTAGAATAATATATTTTTCTTTTTTTAGATTAAAGTAACTACTTCACGTTGTATAATGTCTTTTATTTAATCTTATTTATGTAACTTCAGAATATGTGCACAACTTAGCTAATATAAATTACGAAAATATTTCATAACTGTTCTACTCTCATAAAATCATGTTATATCTATGCACAGGTCTTGATAAACCATTAAAAATCAGGAGCTTTCTAGAAGAACATTGGTTAAAATAAATGGTTTTTGAGTCCTTGCTTTTGGTCACTTCCATAAAAAAAAAAAAAGACAACCTCATATCAATCTTCGAGCGTAATGGTGTCTATCGAATGATTATTCTAATGTAATTAATTATGATTATTCTAATGATAATTCTAATGTAAGTTAAGATTTTTTTATCGCTCACATACAAAATATTCGACATAAAAATATTTGACCCTTGCATAAAGTAATAAAGACGAAGTTCAAAAAATTGATTCATAATGAAGATTTGAAATTCATTACCATACCTTTAATTTAGTTTCGGGAAAACGAGTGCTCAACAGTGACTTACCTAAAAAAAAAAAAATCAAAATTAATTTTAAATATTTATAATTTTTAAAAACAAAATCAACATTTATTTGCAATATTAAAACATATTTATTGGTTTATTTTTTTAAATCCAGTTTACTCAAAAATGGGGTGGGGTGGCTTTCTTTTGCGCTTAAGGTTAGGTTTTATACACTTTAGTTTTTTGTTTTTTTTTCATCCAATTGATTTCATGAAGAAAACAGTAATACTCTACTGGTAATTTAAGGATAAATTTCATTAGAAGAAATAACAAAAGTCACTAGTAGGTAATTGTAAGAACCACATTCTTGAATACAACGCATTATCTCTTAATTGTTGAACTAGGCACTCAAGGACTTTAAAAAACAAGTTGACTGAGCTATGAACTTATATATTTTAACTTGACACTATCTCAACTCGTCACATTTATTTTCACAATTTTTCAATCCTCAACATCATAGAATCGAAAAAGAGCAGAGCAAACCTATATAAATTTGTATAGTATTAAATGAACGCTGTTTTTATATATTATTATAGTAATGAAAATAATGTCATTATTTAATAATATATTATGTATAACGTACAGATTTATTGCAAACATTGCAGTCCTTAATGAAAAAAAAAAATAGTAGGCTCTTTTTAAAAACAATTAGTAAAGAGTGATGAGGATGTAATATACTTCTTTTAATAGTCAAATGATTAAACCAATAGTGACAGATTCTAATATTTACACTATGTGGGAATTAATTTTTTGAAACAAGCTTTTGAGTCTCTCCATATATATTTTATTTACTTATTGTTACATCGCCAGTTAATGTTTTGACAATTCAGGCACCCTCAGGAATATGGATGATATAGTTGAGGTGAGGTGCACAATAAAAATGTGTTTCTATCGAAAGTTTTTATTTAAAAATGTATAAATATATGTAAAATATTTATATATTACGGACAAGTTATTAATTTAGTACGCAGTTATGGAATGATGGGATGACAAGCTTAAAGATAACGTCACTCGTAGATCTGAATAGTTGAAACGACGACTGAAAAGCTTTTCTAAAATAAGATGTATATTTTTTTTTTCCCCTAAGCTCTCTAGTTAGAATTTTAGGATGAGGGAGAAATATAAAATATTTAGGGTGATCGGATCCTTGTACTAGGAGGACCTGCTTGAAGGTGGTGTGAGAGGAGTAAGGAGTGTGGGAATCCTTGGTGGAGGTTGATTTCACATGAATAATTTCACACAGTGTAAATATATTTGTTTTGTTTTTTTCTTCCTAAGAGAGTTAAAAAGATTATGATGAACGTATGAAGTGCACTTTTAACGCTTAAAATTGTAAAAGAGTTCCAAAAAAAACGATTCGGTCCACTAGCCATCCAGCTATTTATTTTAACATTTCGTAAACAGGTTTTTCCCGCACTTGATATATAATGACGTTAAACCTTATACTTATTAAGCTGTTACATATTTTTTTTCTGGGCGGTGTCGTAAAAAAGTTCGGATACAGGGTGTTTTGAATAGCAGGCTGTAATATAAGCAAATGGAGTGAGGCGAGTTGTCGAAATGCCGATTGCTTAAAAATCGCAATGAATATTTTGAAATTCGGGCGCTCAGCAGAGACGATCCGTAAAATGCACTCGCTGAAGCAGTTCATTGAATTACCCTAAACGCCATTATGGGGGTTTCTCCACACTCGGCGTCGAATCCAAGCGTCAAGCGTCCATGTCTCGCCAGAATAGGCAGACCTCTACGTAATCAGGCGTAACTAAATCGAGCCTGTCATTGTTTGCGGCTGTTGAAGTGTACACTTCGCGGTGAAAATTATGCACATCATCTCTTGATGATCCTCGACGAGGGTTGAATCAACCCCGACCAGACCGATCTCACAAAAACAATTCATGGGCGAACCTGGGTCTCCGCAGCTAGAAGTCAGCATGGTAACCACAAGGTTACGAGGAAGGTGAAACCAGTAATACCGCACTTCTACAGTTTCGTCTTACTATTTACGATATTCTATATACAATTTTGTTCATAATTCAACGTCTCCTTCGCAATACTAATCTCTATGCTAATGCTCCATACTCCCACCTCATCCCAGCCAATCCAAAGTGACGCCTAAGGCACGAGGTGGCCTCGTACCTCCTCTAATCCAACTAACACTTGGTTTATAAGTGAGCTCTAAGGTGAAAACTAAAGTGACAAATAAAGCGGTTTTTGGTTGATGAGCGTCTCCTCCCCTCCAAAAAAAAAGTAACAAGACTGTGTTAACTGAAGTTGTGAACACTGCTTAAAATAATACTGTATTGATTGCTTGTATTCTATTGGAATGAATACAAAATAAGAAATATAAATACAAAAGTGTTGACAATATTTTAGTATAAATGTGGGTGAAAATCTTTGATTTTTGATGCTTGGATCAACCAGTTACCAGTATAAATAAAGCCAGTGCCTATTTTGCTTGTTTTATTTGAGCGCATTCGTTTACGATTGTTGGTACGTTGCCATTTCCTTTGGTATGAAATTACAATGATGCCAGAGAAAGTAATTGACATTCCGGACAGGGAGGAATGGCAGGAATGAATCTACAAGTATTACATGCATGGCAGACAATAAACTTAGTCCATTCTTATTGTAAACAGACAGAGGTAGGTGTGAGTGCCCTTGATGGAGCTGGTCCGATCCTCTAACTTCGGCGGCGTCTCCGACACCATTGTCTTCGCTAACAAACCCGGCCTGAGGACAACAACGGGCAGGAGGAATTTCCAATCAGAATGGACTGATGCCTCGGTATTTATTCTGAGAAAGGGACAATAACCTTCTGAGTAATAACTGTAGGTAGTAAACGGCATTTCTGCAGCAGTGTTTGGGGGCACGGCATTGTGTGAACACTCGCCTTTCAGGGTCAGTGGTCACAGCTGCTGCGGCGCGCAACGTAAACATGGCAGCATCATAAATAATAAAACTCACGCGTTAGCTCCTCCTTTCTGAATGAGCTCCGGCACCGATTACTGGTAAATTTCAATTTATTTCTAAGATTTACAAAAAAAAAAATGGTAATCTGTAATGCATCTAGTCTAAAAACCAAAGACTAACACCATTAGTCATGCTAATGAATAAAGTCTTCATTGAAATACATTTAAATTTAAATTTAGGAAGAAATATAAATAAAAACCCCGAAGAAAAAAAAAGTAATAGAAAAACATTTCGATTTTTTGATGATTTATCGATGTTAGAAATATTTGGAAGTAATCAGCTCTATTTGGATTGGTGGTTTGACCAATAATGCAAGCGGAATGATTACATAGATTATACAAATGAAGTATATTTGAAACACAAATTACCCTACAAATTACGAAATTACAAATTCCATTGGGATCGAAACAATAACCAGCCACAAGTTTAATTTTGACAGGTGATGTTATGCTGTTCTTTAAAACAATAATAATAGTGTTTATCACTTAGTGATTATTATTATCACAATAATAATGGCTTGAGTAGCAGAAATTTGATTATACTATCAATATTATCAATTCATATGGATGCATCACGGTGTTGATTTATTAAATATAGAACAATGCTAATATAATATTCTTTAGTGAGATATTTATTTCAACAAACAATGAAAATTAAAAAATATCATACAGCTAATACATATTCTATAAAACAAATAATAAATGGTAAATGCCTTAAACATTGACTAATAAAAACTATCAAAAAGCGGTCCCGTCTTTATGGTTCGAGAAGAAATTTTAAAATTTCATTTCGGGTTAATAAATTTTACAACTTCTATTTTAGCCTAACTATAGCCGAAAAACCATTACCCCATATCCACTAAAAAGTAAAACCTCTCCTTTCAAGATGTTTTTTTTTCTTTCCTTTTTGCAAATATAATTATGATAAATACGAGACAAACAGGAAGGAGTGGAAATTTTACTAAACCAGTGAATGTTATCCCACAGAGAAGTGGCCATGCGTTCACTGTGGACTAGAGCTTGTCAATTCACATTCTACAATTAGATCAGCCAGCCTGCAAACGCTGTACAGTATTTAAGATCGTCAAGCCTCTGATATTAGTAAGTAAGCAAATATTAGTAATTACTTGTAGCTTTCATGGAACTGCTTCTGGTAGAAATCACCGAAGGTTATCGTCCCTATCGGAAGATAAAATACTTACTAATGTTCTAACGATAAAACTATACAACCAAGTTTAAAACAATTTAATAAGTGTTATTTCCGTAATATGTCTTATAAATAAAAACTTTCCTAAATAGTGATACAAAGATACACAAATATAAACCTCAACAAACAAAAATAAGCAAGTAAAGAAAAATAAAATAAAAAAATAAAGAAACCCTCTAGCAACAAAAATAGAATTTTGAATTTGTGCTTCCATTGAATTTCCAATAAAATTATACTGTATTTTCTCCTGATGACTGTAGATAAAAAAGATGTCCCAATCACAGAAAACGTTAACACTGCCCTTCAAAAGCACATGGTACAGTGGTTGATAGAGGAAATACAAAACATAAATGTTAACAGCTTAATTTTTAAGATCGTCATTCTTAAAAATAGGTTGTAACTAAAAGACAAGAGCCAACCTGAAGACAAGGTTTGCATTTTATTTGGAGGGAGTTTGAAAACCCCTGAAAAATTTGTCATTTCTCCAGTTACCCAACGTCACTATATTTTTATTCCACTGTTTAATTAGTCAAATTATGGGCAAAGGGTGAAAGTAGTGGCTCCAAATAACTCGATAATTTTTCTAAACAGATATTCAAGTATGTAGGTAGGTATAACCTTAAAACGTAATTTATGATTCATCAAGATCAGTTAAAGCGGATCTGGGGAATTCTTCAGCTCCTTAAAATGACCCGCTGTTCCCTCAGGAGTGGAACCACTTCCTTGTTTTGGTTGATATAACACTCCTAGAGTACCATTTTTACTGGAGTAGGGTTGCACAATAATTTCGTTATCTCATAACATCACTTATTTCTATTTTAAGGATTATTTGGTTTGGAAAGTTAGACCGTCCCTCTAAGGTTTTAGCCCGAATGGTTTTCACTTGCTGGCTTCTAACTGCAGAGCTTCACCAATAAGGATTTTTGTGGTTGTTTACGATTTGTATTATATATATAATCGCAGGGCATTTTACCACTCTAAAAATATAATAATAATAAATAAATAAAAACCCTTAACATATGATACATGGGTACATCGGAGGAAGGTGGCACCCCCAATAAAAAAAAAGGTTCAAATAATTTAATAACTATGCAGATGTCACACATTAATAAAATAACAGCTAATACTTGATATAGAAGTGCTGCAGGACAAAGAAGTAATAATAAAAGTAAAAGTGTTGACGTCAATGTCGGAGAGAAGAAAACAGGATCCTGATCAGACTTCCACCCGATTGACCTCAAAATAACATAAATAAAAATGGATCTCTTCGACTCGTAAAAACTTCTTATTACGTGAAAACATAAACTTTCTAAACTTAGAAGAAAAAAAAAATTTCCAAATACTCCTTAGTCAACAGGAAGTATGTTAACGATTCGTAACTGCATATCAATTTCAATCATCGGCTAGTGAGGGTATTTACCCCCTATACATTATATTGATAAAATATATCAATGATAATTTAAAAGTTAGTAGTATAAGTAAAGGCGCGAAAAGAATGCTGGAGTCATTAATTTATGGTGGTATGTTTTTAAAACATTTCAATCTTCTTTTCTTAAGTATGTGGATATTTCTCCTATACATATTTATATATTACATATTTTAATCTATCAAAATAAAAAAAATATATTAGAAATAAGACGATGCAATTAATCCATTAGGTCAAACAAAAACATCAGTATTTGTGTGTCAAACAGTGTCGTTGGAAAAGCTGACGAGAATAATGAGGCCACCCGGTTGTTTTCTCTTGAATAGAAGCATCCTGGCCAGAAAACAGGAACCGCCCACGCACAGCGGACACGTAGGTGAAACACAATATCAAAACGACGATCACGAAGGGTGCAAGTGAACAACCGAACACCAAGAGGCAACCGTAACCAAAGAAAAAAAAACACGAAAGAACGAAACCATGGTAAACAAAAGAAGAAAACATGAGTAAAAGTGGACGGAGCAAATGGAGGACACTGGGTTGGCGATTTCGACTTCAACGTTGCACTAAGGAGGGGAAGGATGTGATGATCTGAAAAGGTTGGTTAGCGAAACTTATCTTGGATACTTTACGAACCCTTTAAAAAACTTTTTAGGGTAAACGTTTATTTAAAGTATATATCATATGCGTTTATTTGTTTTGATATCATCCATTTATTATACCAGGCAGGCGAACATTGGTCACTAATACCTGGACCATGCTATAGTAATGCTTGTAAGCTTACATCATGGCGGGTCCCATTTTACCCGGAGCTGCACTTATACAATGCAGTATACTTAGCACTGAGGTAATCACCGAGTATTTGTATCGCATTCCATCAAACCCCCTCCCCAACCTTTCTAATATGATTAGAAACAATAGGCGAATTTCCATAGAAAAATGAGCAATTTATAATTTTTGAAAAATAATGTTGGTAGTAGAAAAAAAATCTATGCTTGCGAAGAAGAATTATAAAATAGTTAGTCGCCCCTCCGTGTTATTTCAATATTAAGGATTTATTTGTATCATATATTTTTACTTACTAAAATTATGTTACTGGTCAATAATTAACTAAATATATTTTTTTATGTGCACACAATAAATGACAAAGAAAAATGGAAATCATGGAATGATTGTGAGAGTTTCTAAAATACATTTTAAATTTTAAATACTCCTTTAGGACTGAAAACTAGAAGGCCAAAGAGATGTCGAAACGGAACAGACTTTTATCACGTTAAATTTTATTTTTAAAATATCTTAATCCATTAAGATGGATTTTTGTTTGGTCATGATAAAATAATAGGTTAGCTTATTATTTCACATTTAAATTGCATCGACAAAGGCATCGGTCACCCCATCAATTCCGAAGTAATTCCAGACCTCGACGAAAAAATAAAGATATGCAGACAAGGCCATAACAGGCATGTATTTACGACTAATTGCCCCACTTTGTAGCTTAATGCCAACCCCAAACTAGGAGAGGATGAAAAATAAATAGTAACTAAATACAGGTTGGCTAGCCTGGAGAAGAAAGGGCGGAAGTTTCTGGAAGGCCTTGACGGGAAAGGAACGCTGGAGATATCTGGGAGGCAGATGTTTAATTATAGCAATCGCGCCACTCATTTCGGTCTCTTTGCGTTGTGCTACCTGTCTTAGTGTTTGTTTTGCTATGTCATTTGTCTTGTTGGGTTCCACATTTATCTACCGTTTTTATCCCTTCCAAAAGCGGTTAATTTCACGATCTGATAAATAAAAAGAAATAAGATTTGAGAAGATGATCTGTCAGGCAAATCATTTCCAAAACATTACACAATCCTTTTGTAAGTTTTGAGATTTACGTTAGGTCCGAAACCGAAATGAAATTGATTATATTTAACAAGGCCTTGGTGTGACTGCTCGGAAGGTACTCAATACTCGTAGACAAGGTTGATTAATCTATTATTTTATGTCTGTGGGAACTATAAACATCCTGCGCACGACACTATGGCATACCCCATTTCGTGAAATGACGGCTCCTGACATCCACGAAAAGTTCGAGGTCCCCACCCTCACTGAAGCCATCAGAAGAAGACAAATCAAATTCTTCGACTCAATGAAACATTGCCAAAACCCCCTATTCCAAGACCTGACACCCCCACCACTGGCGGCAAGATGGCAAATCTCTAGATCTGGGAAAGCTGACCAAATGGTGGAGATTACGGCCCTTGGCCAACCAACAACAAGCCTCTGACGGGCACCCAGCCCTGCTTTCCAACTAACTGAATGAGCTTCCACTACATGCCTATAGAAACTCTAGGCTCAGCCTTCAGTGGACTCTCACCACTGCACCGCAACATTTCCACCTTTACCGAGGCTTCCCACACTCCTTAATTCCCTCACTCCACCTTCAAACAGGTACTCCTAGTAAAAGGATCCGCTCACCCCAAATAAATTCCTTTACTTTTCCCTTATTTATTATTTAACTATAAAATTTGAGAACTAAGAAAAAAATTAAAAAAAAACAAAAACAAAACCTATATATAATGTAGCGATGCTACAGGAAATACAAAAATAATTTGTAAATAGATTCGCCTAAGGATCTATAATTGTATATAATTATCTGTAAATTTAAAGGTGCCATGAAAGAAAAAAACTAAACAATATAGTTAACAGAGTATTGTCATTTATGTGACATTTTTTTGTTCCGTTTTTAGTAATCCATTTATTTACTCCAAGAACGTCCTGAATCAGTCTGTTCGATGACTGACTAAGGACTGGGTGACTCTCCCGCTTAAAAAAAAAATCTAATTTAAGTTTAAAGTTAATGAATTTTATTAATGAACCCATTCATCTAGGCGAACGGATCTTTATGGTAAGTTCGTTTACGGATCACTCATCTCTAGTCATCAATGCCATTTCGGTTAACAGTCTTTTTTAAAGTATGTTCATATTGTTACTTTTTTCATTCTCTTCTGGTTTTCACCGATATCGCTATCTGGTGCGAGTTTATTTTGGAGTGCTTTGTTAATACTGTTTTATTTAAATGCTTACCATGTTCTAAAGAAAAGGCATGGTAGAATACAATAATAACAGGCTATCATGTTAACCAATATTGCATTTAATACAAAAAAATGAACTCAATAATATAATTGATATATTTTTCATTACTAAATATTTGAACTCCTATAACCACGCTTAAATTGACTCCATCAACTATATGTGCTATGCATATTGATATATGTTTGGTTTTTCAGTAACTAAATAAAATATTTCATTATCATTCTTAGGATCAAGCATTAAAAAAACAACAACATTAAAATCTCAATAATAATAAAGATCCATGAAATCTGGCTTTTGTCACTCAAGTGTTATTCGTTTATAAGTCAACTGGGAGTCAGAATTCACCTGCTCGTTAGTAAACGAAACAGTAAAAAATAATTGGTCCCTGTAAATAATTCTGTACGTTTGGAGTTCAGTTTGTCTAACTTCCGAGCTAGGAGCAAGTACTTCACTCTGAAAATAGACACTTGGTCATACTCAATGACTGTCGCAATGAGCACCTGAAGCCATTTTATTTCAACCTTTAGCAGAAGGGAGAAACATTCTGCAAGCCATTTCCATTTATGTTCAATAATTAAATAATACAATTAAAATGGTATAATTAAATTCACAATGAGTAGATAATCCAGTATTCAAGACGTGAATATTATTCGCATTAGATAAACGTATACTAATCCACTTCTAGTTTCAATATTTAATTAAGACCTGTCAAATATTGTAAAAAAAAAAAATCATAATTAGAGTAATATAGTTACTCTGTAAAAGGGCATTTGAAAACTTGTTCTTAGTATTTCAAAGATGTAATTTATATTAATATTAGTTGCTAATACCTTACCCAATGAGGCAGTTGTTGCATAAATAAATTACTTTTCCCAACATACGCTAAAGCAACACTCAGATCTGTTTGACAGTAGTTCCAATTCAGGCCATTCGACTTCTAAAACACAAATGGCAGTCGGCGTGACAAATTATGTATCTAGGGCGTTAATCTGTCTCTTAGTCAAGACGACTTATTAGCATGAAAAATGTCTGGCGAGCAAAGCATTTAAAGTGACAAGTGACGTTTTTCAAAAGAATACCAAGATAAGAGAATGGAATAGATTTGTTGGTGACTTACTTAACTGTGCTGTGATGATGAAATATTTATTTTCAACAAAACTGTTATCAAAACAATTTATTATGTTGAGTTATCTATATCAAAATGACAGTAATTCCCAGATTTGCCTTGAAAATTCATAGTTATTGATGAATGAATCATAAACTAGCTTTTCCTTCGGATCTGTTGGAGCAATTCCTCTTTATATTGTAGTATTTATATATATTTGTATTGTACACTGGTAGTATTATATTGTTAAATTTGTAAATAAAATTATCAAGTCACCATCTGTGGCAACACTGTGTTCCCCCTTCAACTGTCAAGTCAGTCGGGTTTTGTATCTTGTGACCGTATGTAGAGCTGTGTTATAATAAAGTATTTTTGCTCATAAAAACTGCTGGGTGTACGCTTATTTTATCACCTGTTAATAGGATCTTCCTTTTTTTTACTTTACGTTAAGAGTATACAACTGCATTTCCTCCCTCCTAAAAAAATGTGAGTACGTACTCGGCCTTTATGGGATATGTTAGAAACGTGAAATTTTATCTTAAAGGTGTTAGTCGTAGGCGTTTTCAGATTCTACTATACATTGGAGGGTTACTCAGGCACTGCGGTTGCCAAATTTGTGGGTTATTATTTGCTACCTTGGTTCATCTTGTTTTAAGCAGTGAACGATGCATCGTATACCAAGACTGTATAGCACTAATCCAATGAAACCAGGCCTAATGGATCTTTCACCGTTATAATTACGCTACATCAATCAATATCCCTTAGAAAGACCTTGTAGCGACCGCTAACTACATAAGTTAAATCACCCTATACTCTATTGCATATATATTGTAAGGAAAAGTAAACTAACATGAACTAAATGTATTAAAATCAAATGTAAATCATTTTAAAAGTATTAAGCAATAAAAGGCGGAAGCCAACTAAGTCATAAACGAGAAAGGGTCACCAGCTGGCAGTCATAAACATTAACAACCCTTCCAAGTCACACGAGAAAGAGTCACCAGCTGGCAGTCATAAACATTAACAACCCTCGCAGCCTCCCAGCCGGAAGTAGAGAGGGTACTTAAGGCAGGGCCCCTGGCCCTGTTAGTTAGTCAGTCTCTTAGACTCCTCGCCAGTCTCCTCGTTAGTCTCTTAGTCTCATAGTCTCCTCGTCAGTCTCCACGCGAGGCTCTCGCGACCTTTACTCGGTGACGATTGCTTGGTTTCCGCTCGAAAACTTGACTAATTCTTTATGAAACCTCTGTACCTCTTCTCTTGAACATAGTGCATTGTCGGGGCACATACCTATCATAAAAATGGAGTCAGATAGTAACGCCGTCATGGAACGATTGTCCATGTAATAAACTCGAACAATCCGCACTTGTCACCAAGGCTAGGGTGATCAGGCACCTCCCTAGTGACGACTCGACAGACCTAAAGAACAGCAACGAATATTATTAAAACTCTAATTTTAAAATAAAATTTCTTATAATTTTCTCTTATCTTCATCAATCCATGCGAAACGAAAATGGCTAAACGCAACTCACAGATGCAGAAAAAGGTTTTCCTCCAAGTTCAGCTTATAGGAAACTCATTAGAGCTGAACCGCTTAGTCAAGGTTAGAACCGCTAAATAGTACATATCATTGCTAATTTATAAGTATATTGATATTTCATAAGTTTTATTGCTAGTTTATTAGTGTTTTACATATTTACGTGTTATATTTTAGTGATTTTAGTATATATCCATGGGACTGACAATCATAATCAGTAGTTCAAGCAGCCTCACTTATTTGATAAATTATTTTTAAAATAAAGTACTCTGTTAACTAGGCTTCTGCGTGCTTCATGCACTCCAACTAAGAGTCGAAGGCCACCCACTTATATTACATAATATAAGTAAAATTAAATTCAGCAGTTCCATTACACGTTACTGAAGTATTTCTCAGTATTGTTTCTACACTTTCTTCGTCATTTAATCCATTATTTATGAAACAAAATACAATTAAGGTTTATAATTCACGTAAAAAATTAATCGTTAAAAAGTAAAATTTGCCAAATATAATCTAATAATATTTGTATATATATATATATATATATATATATATATATATATATATATATATATATATATATATATATATATATATCTGTAGGTAGGAAAATAATCCTTTTTTTGTCTCCCCACATTTATTTATTCCTTATTCAACAGATTGTAATGACATTCTCAAGTTCTCGGAATGTTATTAATATTACTCCTTACTCCAGAGTAGCAAGGCTGACACCTATTAACACTTTAGGCACTCGGGAATGGCAGTATAGGCTTGTGGATAATGAATAAATAACTTGTGGGAATAGAAAATAGAACGTTATTTACCGGAAACCCACAACCAGCAATTAAACCATAATATTATTTGTCGGTGTTGAGTTAAGGAGACTGCAAAGGCACAAGGGAGTGCACTTTGATATTTGCTTGCCTTTCGCCGGAGAGCTATGTCGCAATTCCTGACAAGCCGAGAGGTAAAATATACCTCTTTGTTTAGTCGTCTGTGACGTAGCGTGACCCGGCTGGTCAGGGTGCCCGAGGGGTCTGAGGAAATTTGAAGATTTCGCTTGGTTTGTGATTTGACTCCAAGGAGACAGTCACTGCGGCAGAAATAAGCACGGGGCGAGATCGTGCCGAAAGGAAGTGGTAGATATGCAATCGTATTCTGTGGAACCCTGTTAGTTCTACCGACCTGCGATTTAGACATTGGTCACAGGCTCCCAGTAACGACTCCCGTTTCTGTCTCATTTAACCCGCTAAGTGATCCTCTGGCGTTCCACAGTTCGTTTATATTTTGAGTCAGTCTGGGGGGTGTCACTTGAACCTCAAAAAAAAAATACACGTGTGTTTGTAAACATTGACCTCGTTAAAAAGTAACTCACTTATGATATATCACACGATTAAGGTTTTCGTTGATAGTGTTGAATATGCTGAATATAATTTTACATAATCTTACTTATTACTGTAGTTGACCATATACTTAGTTGCCATTTCCCCCTCATTAGATACTTTAAAAATAGTTTTTTAAAATAGTGAAATCAATTTTTTGCACAGATTATAAGCTAAATTGTCTTTTGGAAATATTCATAAACATAATTAAGGACGTGGAATGTGATAAGACAAAATCAAGAGATATCCGAGTTCGGGCCGGAGATTCCAAGTCGCCTTCTTAAATACTTAATTACACATTGAGCAATTACACATTATTGATAAGTGGCCATCCCCTTAGCCTAGCTAGTGGTTCTGACTTTTACCGGCGGAGACCCGTGTTCGAAACTGGGTCACATAAAAGTTTGTTTTTTAGAGAATCGGTCTGGTCGGAGTTGAGACAGCCTTGTAAAGGTAAATGAGGAGCTACTTGTAACAATTAGCGAATCCTGTTAAGAAATCAGTAATCATGGTTTAGAAGTAACGCCTAGTGCTAACTAACCACACTGGACCTCAGCGCCACTCACTAACTACGGCGCCTCGTAGTAATGATAAATTTATAATGACAACGGTCTTGTTTGATGAGTGTTCTCTCTGGAATTATTTTTTGTCATAAGTACTTCATTTTATTTGTAATATGACACATTTTATTTTTCTGGCATTGTACAATTCACCAGTCGGGGAAGTTTTCAAAGTCAAATTTTTACATACCTATTTTTTATTAATGCCAGTTTTTTTTTTATAGGATTATAATAATTATTGTCAGCAACGATACATCTTAAAACCCTATATCATTTCATTGAGTGTCCCACTTATCGTCGACCTTTAAAGATTTGTATTATTTTGCCTGTATTCGGGTCACGAAGTAGTACAACCACATCATTTGTCTAGGCCAAAAATATGATTACGTAAGGCAGACACCGGAACATACAGAACTATTTAAGATAAATGAACTGAGCTGCATATAAGTATGGCATGAAATTGCCTATTTTCCAGATTAATTGTCGGTTATGATTGAATAGTGAGAAATGAGATAGCGCAAAGTAAATATGTGAAATTCAACAATGCGATGGCTATCAAATATAAATGTCCCCTCCACTTTGTTTTTCAAACCTAAGCCCTTCATATATAATAAGTTGGAAGAGACGGAGAAAATGGGCGGAGTAGCAGGGAGGTCGCCCTTGACCCAGTCCTGCGACTGCTACTGCGGTGAAAGTGCTACTCGGGACTGTTATTACTGACTCATCCAGTCGTATTTCTTCTCACATTATTCTGTCACCTTAAGCTATCTGCGACTCTATAACAGATGTCAGCAATAACTTCGAATGAAGACGTACCGTCGTTAAGCAGACAGTGACATGTGACAGTGGTGACTGATCAGGCAACTTTTCTTTTTAAATGGGAAATAAGTTGTACATGGTGCGAGTCTATTATTTCAATATTATAAGTTGTACTGGCCTTCGTCAAAGTTGAATGCTGTAACTCCCAAACATGTTCACTACTCAGTGTTAACCTTGCAATACCAAGGATGACAGCATGGGATTCGAACTTGGTCCTTCACATCTTATAGTTGTTTGAGTTGTTACCACAATCAATAATACCTTTGCGGTTGATTCGTATTCCATAGGTCCTCATGAGCGTATAGTACACCTAATACGGATATAAACTTTTCCTACATCAAACGAAGGTCTTCCAGCTTTTAAAGATCCCATCCTGCCCAAATTCCGAAGGAATTGCATACATAACTATTGATGCATCTCTCAGAATTTCAATTCAACGTACATTCCGAGAACCTAGTACCTTTATAAACAAACGAGACATGAAAGATAACCGAATCAAAAGCTCAGCGTTCGCTTAAACACGCATTCTAACACAAACGTACACATTTCACACACTTGACTACCCTGGTTCAACAAACGAATCCCACTAGCAGAATATGAGTAATAGTGCAAATCGATGCAAGCAGCAACAACATAAACAGCATTATTCGTGTGATCTCTTCCTAACACTTTCCATTGTTCTTTACTGATCGTATGTTTGACACTAGTAACATCTTTATCCAAGAAAAGATGCGGGCACAACCCTACACGTCTACCATCATGCGTTCAGTATGCAATATCCCTACTTGACAACTAATTACTTACCCTCAATATTCACGTTATTTCAAAAACCAAATCTTAATAAGCACCTTCACTTATACTAATGTTCTCATACCTAGAAAAACATGTGCGCTTTTTTGTTTTTTTTTCATTTTCGTTAAGCTTTCACTTACACTTTTCTAATATCTCAATTATATTTCACATTTCCACTAAATTATCACTCATTTATTAAAATATTCTTATTTATAATCGGTCGCAAAAGACTTGCTTATTTAGACCTAATCATTATTACTATCTTCAGTTGTGAACAATTTTTTATTGGTGTTTTAACTGTTAACGATCCGGTGGTGAAATAAAAACCACCCCGTTTTGTCTTCCCATGATAGATATTTTTCTGTTGTCAACTTTCTATACAGTTTTTCACCGGTTTTATATATTTTAATTATGGTGTGTTTAATTATTGTCCAATCGGACCATTTTAATTTGTTTTAAGTATATAAATGGACACTCTTAATATTTTAACGGCTTTGAAATTTCCCTATTTTATTCATTTGTTTATTGTCTTTATAAATTATTATATTTATTTTTTTATTTGTTGTCATATAATGATTCGCATTTATAGGATTTTATATGTCTGCACTCATCAAAAACCTTTTAGTTTTTCTATTTGTTATGCGTTTTTCGGTTTTATTAGCTGCGACATATATTATTTTAAATAAATGTTTTATGCCACGGTGTAATAATTACCAGGTCGCTGTGTAAAATTCTGAGAGTAGAACATCTTTATTGTGATAAAATTACAATCTGCCTTATTGGGCAATAATCAATTGCGTTAAATGTTCTCATTCATACCATATTTACAATATTCATTCACTCGCTCCTTCATTCAGTATTTACAAACAGCCCTCCCGAATCTCTGGCTAGAACATATAAGAAATAAATATCTATTGGAGGTAGACAAAACGAGCTGTATTTTATTTTTCACGCTCTTTACAAAATGTCATCATTTATTTATACTATCCACGACCTGATGTAGACATACGACTCGTATATAGCATGCAGAAACGTTGTCCTTAGTAGTAAATTTAATGAAAATTGCACAGATTTTTTTTCAAAAGGGCTCTATTTTAAGAGTGAAAGAACTTCATATCCAAATCATGAGTAACAAAAGAAAAATTGCTAAGTAAGTTATAAACTGTAACTCACCCGTAGGTAGTCTAGAGACTATATCTCGGCGACCTTCTATGATAACTGAATAAATAATCGAATAAAATAAAATGAGTGCAGTAATATGGACTTGGATTTCATAACATATCAAACTGCATGTTGCGAAAGGTTTTGTTTAAAAGCAGGCTCAAGGACTTCAGCAAGTTAGTTTTCCACTGAATATATAAAAGCAACACTCACAAGTGAAAGGCGAACTCCAGTCACTTTCGGAGGGTGCTTAGCTCCTGCACTCCACTACGTACGTGTGACAATAAAGTGACCTCTCTCTTGAATCTTTCTCATTTAGGAAGGACAGTCGTAATTTTATATGTTCATTCTTCCCTGAAAAAAGTCCTATTTTTCGATATTTAAATTGTTTCACTAATCTTTTCAAGTATATTGAGCAGATATTGAATCTTGTGTTGAGTTTTTATCTAAATTGTTTAATTAAAGAAATTGGATGTCTGAATGTAAAATAAAATTCTGAAAAATTAATCAATTGAGACAATCAGCACGTAGAACTCGAAAAAATTGGTGGAAAAGTCGGGCATTTCAAAAATGAACATATTCCATCTGAAAATGTATTAATTCTTGTTCAATTTACGTTGTGTTGCCTTGCAACCAATAGAGCAGTTGAAAGAGTTTTTTGATTGCTCATGGTTTTTTTAAAAGTGAGAAATATAGATTAAATGTTGACACTAAAGCTGCTGCACTTGCCATACAATTCAAAAACAAGGAAATTTCTTGTTCAGATATTTTCAATATATTGTTGGAAAATGATATATTGACAAAAAATATTCATTGAATGGAAAAGTACTCATTTAAATAATACCTAATAGGCATGTAAGCATAATTACAATACAAAACGTTACAAATGTTTTATTATGAGTACAGATTTATCATATAATGCTTGCAATGATTAAAATGATAATGGTTTGTCATCAATTTATTTGAGTTCTCATTTTTATTTTAAAAATATTATTCTCCTTACTATCAATGAGGACTAATCAAATTTGTCATTTGTCTGTCCAACAGATCCTGCTCCGGCTATCGCTGCAAGGATTAGCAAGAACGAGCACAAACAAAGCCTGTTTTTTGTTCCTGGTTCCTGCTCCTAGCCAGAAGGTCGCCCGCCCAGGACTCCCTTGGCGGCAAATCGAAGGTCCCACAAGGTTATCAGGATCCTTGTTCTCCCTGGTAAAGCTGCAAGTTCTTCTCGACTCGTGTTGCAGTAATCTTCACTACCACCGAGAGAATCACCTCTCTTCAAGCAATCTTAATATTATTTCCCAGGTTCCCAGTGGCTCTACTTTCAAACATGTACAGGTCAATGAAATTTCATAAACCTGTCGGACAGCACGTTCGTCTATAGTGTACGTACTAATTGTTTAAGCAGTGAACATACAGGTTAACGATAAACGAATATTAAAGATTTTCAAAAAATAAAGTTTTGATAGCCCCCCTCTCAAAGCACTCAATTTGTAAATAAAGGAAGAGGGAAAATAAAAACATGGAAATTATTTGAATGAACGGGGGTGGGATGGAATTGATAGCCGATTTAACATATAGATTTAAGAAAACATACAAAATATCGAGATTTAACAGTTTTTTTTTTTTAAAGTGATTTCACCACTTAATGAAGCACAATTATATTATAAACTTATAGCCGCAACTTTTTAACAGTGTAACCACTAATACTTTTATATTTATTTTTTTCTTCTTTTTTTTTTCTTTTAATATGATTGTGTATAATACATTTATCTTATATCGTCTTTACTGAATGTATAAATGAGCGAGTGAATGATGAATTGTGAATATGGAATGAATGATGACACTTATCTCAATTACTCATTGCCTAATAAAAGGCAGATTGTAATTTTATCTTAATAAATTGTTGTTGAAAAAAAAAGACTGAATGATATTTTTCAATTTGATCTGAATACCTGAATTGGAATACTTTTTAGTTTTTACTATTATTGTATTTTACCGTGAGGTGTATTGTTTCTTTTTTGTGGGAACATGGTCCCAGAATAATTTTTTTTATTTCTATTTCTATTGCTACATATGTTTCATTAAATTTTATATAACCCATCAGTAAATATATATAAAAGAAACTTCTATATCAAGAGAAATAAAAAGAGGCTACTGTGCATAGAACGTATTTTTTTTAATTAATACTACAATCTCCTTATTGCTATCACTTCTGCAATCACTCCAGCTGGTCGTTAAACAGTGAATAGAAAAATCCTTCTGAAATGTGTCCTTCCTGGTACAGGTAATGAGGAAGTGGGTGAAGCAATCACTGTTGATGTGATGCTTTACCATTTAACTTTCCAACGCCTTCAAGCGTATAAGAAGTGATGTTGGTCGCCTAAGGAACTAACTAGCTAGTGAGTCAAAACGAGGCAGATCCGGGGTTCCAATTAGGGCTGGCAAATTTCCTGAAAATACCATTCAAGAATCTTAAAATACAGCTCAAATTAAAAATAACCAACCAAATTATAACATCCTCCACCCACGTCTCTGTAAGGTGAAACATTTTAAAATATCCTGGCTGTTGCGAAAATTCTTATAATAATATCATTTACTGATCGATTGATGTGTACTTTAGTCATTTTTTTTTTTTAATTTACCATTAAACTTGTGTAGCAATCACTACTACATAACTACATAAGATAAATCACCCTATACTCTATAGTATATCTATTGTAAATTGGTTATAATATAATAAATTAATTTAAACAAATGTAAGTAATATTAACATTGGATATATTTACATCAATATGGAGAATTTTTTTTTATATCTATAAAAAATACGAAATTAACCTCAGAAGGAACCTGATCACCATTGTGCAAAACGGCACACGATCAAAGATTTTGGAGTAGAAATATTTACCATTAAATTCAAAATACAAATTACACAAGCCAATGAAAGGACATGCGTAAGGAGATTGCTACGTCTGAATACGGCACGGCATGAAATTCGACTACGTACCTCCCGGATTGCAATGCACAGGAAATCCGAATACCAATCGAGATCCCTCCTAAAGTAAACAATTTTATTAGAAGAACCCGTAAATTCAACCCCCAGAGTGGATTTTGATTTTCCATATTCTATCAATTAATCTTCGGCGTCCGTATAGAAACAGGGGACTCACGATCCCACATGGCAGGAGTTCACTAGGGGCGTGGGCATAGCCCAGCCTCTGATTGGCCAAAATGAAGTGTCATAGAGTTTTATAATGCTAAAGAACAAGTAGAAGGTTCTTGAGCAGAACTGCATACCTGCCTCGTGACTTCATGGAAGTCACTGATGGTTCCCTGTTATTTTTAAGTAAGCACCCGCATCCCTTCAAGACCTCCCTACTTCCCAGAATCTTATCCTTTTCTTATACATACATTTCTCAGCTTTAGTCCTAGACCCCTCCTCAGACTCGTCCCTAGACATTCCTCCCAGTATGTAGTAACGTAACTCTTAATATTTGTATATACCAGTGTTTTGATTGTACTTCATAATAAAGCTTTTCTTTCTTATCTTTTAAAAGACTCTCCTCTACAAAGATAATCTAACTATAGGATTGGCCGAAAAGCTTTTTGATTCGCTGTAGGCAGGAATGACCTGCCATATTGATGGACTCAGTTCAATAAACGAAATACGAATAAAGCTGCCCGCCAACTAGGCCGCCAGCAAAGGTCGAAGACCACAGGTTTCGGGGCAGTAATCGGGTCGACGAGACCTCTCCCGGCGGGCGCACCCGATAGTATTATTCCTTTATTTTTCATAAGTAATTAGTTATAATACTTTGTTTGCGTTTTTACAACCCTAAAAAGTAATAACAAGAAAATGGAAAGCCCATTTTGCATTTTGAAATTTTCATGATCATCATCATCATCATCATGCCCAGGCAGTAGTATCTATATAATTAGTATTGGAACACATCCTGTATTGTAGCAAGTGTTACACCTTCACAATCGCTCGAAGGATCAAAACGACTATAATTACGCAAAGTTCTCATACCGATGGGTATTAATAATCATTGATAAAACAGAAGAAATTCTATTCAAACAACGTGGGCTCGAATTAATTTAGGAAATTAATTATTATTATTATTAATTATGTAACTTACGCGATATTACTGACACGGAATTTATTCATAATGTAGTGAAATAAAGCAACTGAAGGAATCCTGAAAATTAGTAAGAGGAGCAACAACGATTTAGTACAAATAGTTGTACATAAAGTTTCAACTTGGAAGAAGATACTTAAAGAAATTCAGTTTATCCATTAGGACAACTAAACATTAGTAGTTTTCGGTTGTAGGTTTGTTTTTATTTGTTTTGGTTTTTCTACATTTAAAAAGGTCGATAGTTTAGTTTTACGTATTAATTGAAGTTTAGTTTTAACAGGGGCTCTGGCTTGAGCATACTATGTGTAATGAGCCCATGTACATAAAATGAGATTAAGTATTTCTTTCTCTCTCTCTCTCTCTCTCTCTCTCTCTCTCTCTTTCTCTCTCTCTCTCTCTCTCTCTCTCTCCTCTCTCTCTCTCTCTCTCTCTCTCTCTCTCTCTCTCTCTCTCTCTCTCTCTCTCTCTCTCTCTCTCTCTCTCTCTCTCTCTCTCTCTCCTCTCTCTCTCTCTCTCTCTCTCTCTCTCTCTCTCTCTCTCTCTCTCTCTCTCTCTCGCAAAAACATTGTATATTCAATACACTTTTTTTATATAGACCAACTAACGAAGTGGCCACGTAAGGATTGCTTAAGCTCGGGAAAGTATAGAAATTCGGGAATTTTCTAAAAAAAAGGTGTTTAATTTACATAGAAGGTGTTATAATATAAACGAGTTGTAGCAGACCAGCTTGAGATCTGACACTGACCTACTTTGGGTGTAGTCTACAGCTAGTGTGGCATTCGGTTCGCCATATGCCACCCTTCACACAGCATGGAGCATTGTTCTCAGCCTGCCATTTGCTCCATATGTTGGCTTCACGGTTGTTTTGGGGCAATTCGAGGTACTTTCATGTCGTTCGAACTCCATCCTTGAAAAAAATACCTAACAATAAAAGACCGGAATTCATAATGCCCCAAAATATTCACCAGGAGATTTATTTTTAATCAGAAACGGGAACATATTGCCAAATTCAATACATTCAATCCCTACAAAAAAAAAACCTTTGAAGAAATTCAATCTGCTTTAATTTAACTCAGAAATTAAAATATAAGTACAAATTGAAATGAAATCACTTCAGCCATCCGGAAATAACCATTCTTCGATGTTTACCAGAAACCATTACGATATTTATTCTGGCGTGAACAAGGGAGTTTCACCCTATTAAACTATTTTAATAATTGCATTTCAATCAATTGAGATAATGTTTCGTAAAGCTCCTCTTGAAGATTGAGAAAATATTTTTACACCGATTCGAGTCACTCACACACGATCTTGCCCGAACTGTTTAATTCACCCTTTCGGTCAGATTTCGAACTAAATACATATAAAAGCGTAAGAAAAAAATGCTGTGTAGACTGCAGTACAATACCCTGGTTGATAAATAGAAGCATAATTGATGAGAACCGACAACAATTATTTCGTATCAGCGAGAAACATCTGGCTGCTAGACGTCCTTGTGTTCTGGTTAAACGCAGATTGTTCTGGCATGTAGGAATCTGGCACATGTTTGCTATTTTTGTTTGGCTTGACAGTCCGCATAGCAATATTTTATCTACTATACTTAAATACTGTACACATGAAAATCCTATACTTAGTGATCTCATCTTGTATATTAATTTAAAAAAAAAAATTAAAAATATCAAAAAAAATTTAAGGAATAACGGCATAACGAAAACAAAGCAATAATAAGGCAGTTACAAACTTGATTAAACATTTTACAGTAGTTTATTGAAATCATTATATTTATGTTTCCAGCGAGTCTTGTTTATTGTTTTTGTTTCGTACATTTCAATTCATACTTTTAGTTCTTAAAGAACGTGTGTATTTTACTTGTATGTACATGTTTAAATTTGTAAATTAAAATTTTTTTTAAATGAATAAAAAATTTCATTGATATGGCTCATAGTATATTTTTTCCAACAATTTGTATTACCTTATCAAATTTTTCGTTCTAGTTTCTTCAATTTTCTATAGCGGACAAAAGTTAATTCCCGGGATGTGTCGGCTATTGAGAAGTTTTAGTTTTAATATTTTTTATTTTATTTTTTATTCTCTTACACCACCTTCAAGCAGGTACTCCTAGTACAAGGATCCGCTCAACCCAAATCTTCCTTCATTGCCCCCTCATACTTAATCTTCTAATTAGAGAGCTTAGAAAAAAAAAAATATATATTTATTTTTTATATATACATTTTTTTCTCTGCACGTTGTCAATATAAGTGATGTCCGATACTGTCAATGATCCCACTTTTGTTTTATAAATGTTTACTGTTTACTGTGTAAGAGACACGGTCACAGGATAATACAGACATAATTATTACTAACAATGAAGCGTACATATTCATTAAAAGCCTTATTACATACATCTACTGAATTTGGCTCCGAATGGCCCACTTCCCTCCTTTAAGCAATTGCTTTCACAGGATTACGTCTTGGTCCGCCTTGTAGCTTAGTCAAAAATTACGTGATCGTATGTCTTTTCAGAGGTGGAAAAAGTATTTGTCTGAGTGCAATGATAAAGATGTCATTTTCTAGAATTCCATCAGTCCACGGCGGTTCCATTTGTGTACGGCCTGAGGTTTTAATTTCTATTTCCCACCGGAAATAGGAAATTGGCGATACTCTATGACTAATGATGGCTCAGCTGCTGCTTCTTTTGCATCAACATCTGCCGTTTCATCACCACGTAAATACCTCCGCTATTTTGTGCAGCTGTCAGAAAGCACCGCATAATGCAGTAGCATTTTATTAGGCGTAGCTCACCCAGCTCATAGTGCAGTGCCTAATGCGCATGGCTTATATTCAAGGGCTACTTCCTTCTTCTACCCTGTTGGGGTTCATACTTAGAACCATCATTTTCACTGACAGGAGTCTCGAGGAAGAAGGATAAATCATCATCATACACTAATACGTATACAACCAATTAAGGAAGGGATGAAGGGGTTATGTTCCTACCCTTTTTCTAACCAGCATATAAACTAAGTGTGGTTTCCAAAAATAAAACTTGCTCTCCCAGGTAAGGATCAAACACCGGCAACATGATCAACAGTACAATGTGCCAAGATAAAATCGCGTCATTCCAACCGCTTTATTTCACTGAGTGTGTGTATTTTAGAATTAAAACGTTTGTTTAACTGTAGTTTATCAGCGCTTTAAGTGCCTTCAGTCTTAATATAGGAATTTTCGATTTTCAATGAATTTGTTAATTGTTCTATGACAGATATAATCTTCAGGCAGATAATATTCATTATGAATAATAAGGAAAGAGTGGAAGTGAAAAAATAAATTATTACTTTTTTTTAAATGGAAATTTTGATTCCATCGGATATTTCGAAGCTTCGGCGGAAAGTCACTGCCACTGGAGTGATTTCAACTGAGAACTATTATATCGTGGTGGTCATTTTATATCGCCATATGATAGCCCTATAAGTGTAATTAATCCCTCATAACACATCATTTTTATTGCTAGAACCCTTATAATCCATTGCTTGGAACTTCCCTCATAAAAATGTAATGGCTTATTTTTTTCTGAAAACATTCACCTAAGCGTCAACAATCCTACTATAAAAATTGTTAGATATCGTCAAACGCATTTATTTAATTTTTTAGATGAGACCAATTATTCCTTCCTTAGACCAATTGACATTCATTCCTAAATTCAATCTATTGGTGTATTATATGTTTTTAATTCATGAAGCACCTCATATGTTGTATATATGTAGTGGGCTTTAAGTGTTGCTTAATGGCAATTTTCATTTATCTACGTTTAATCTGGTTAGTTAGATGAATTAGAGTTAGCTATGGTTTACATATTGTATCTTATGGACTGTTATAAAGGGATTATAGAAAATGAACACGGCTTCAAATACTTTTACTATAAACGAATTACCACAAATGTTATTTGTGAAGATATGGGAGTTAACATGACACTTAAATAATAACAGTTCTTGTGTCTTATAGTGATTTTGACAAAACCCTTAATTGTGCGTTACATCACAGTGCTTTGAATTTCATACTAAACTAAAGGATTCCGGACTAAATTAATCATATTTATGGAATTGAGGATTTACATCTCATCTTCAGGGAATAGCATCTCAAATAAAAAAAATTTTTTTGGCTTTGATCACTCTGATCAGCGGTGTGACCTCACGATCCTTCGCCATACTCACCTGCGATTCAGTTTCAATAATGGATTGGCCCACCATTGTCAAAAGGACATAACCAATCCTCTATGCCCGTGTCTAATTCAATAATGCTTCTATGCCCGAGGACGAACCTACCACGCTTATATTTTATGCAGTATTTTCCCACGGCTATTGCTACGGTGTGGTTCAAAATTAAAAAAATATACCTATTTTTTATAAGGAGGATACGCTCGCTTACACCCGTACATGTACAAAAAAAAATCATACACATAGAACTCGGTGAATATCAGTTAGTTTTCAAAACACGGAAGAATCATACCCGATGAAGAAAAAAAAATAAATATTTTACAGTGGTAATGTCCTGGTGACTTTGGTATGCGGTTTTGCAATCCCGTCTCCAGCAAGGACGTCTGCATGCGCGCTATTTCTCATACTTCAGCAGATCTTTCGTTACGGCTAAGTGTTATGAGGTGTGATGACGCATTTATTAATAACTATAATGACATATGTATTAAATGTTATTAAGCCTGCGTACCCGGGACGAAAGATAATAGTGTGATCTATTGTGCGCATGACTAATGGTTAATAGTCTCGGAAATATAATAAGCGGGACTGAGTCTGAGTTACAACTCATCAGTAATGTAACAGATTACGACCAAACCAAAAATCTCTACGACTTGATATGTAAGAAAGAAATATTCTAAAATTCGTTTATTAATAATTGGGTACTAGTTAACTTGGATCCCAGACAGAATCAATAGCAGACTTATGATAATGGCATAAGTACAGAGTCAAAATGAAGTGTAAATTTAATTGCTTCTTTGTCATTTGCGATAGTTCAAAATATCTTCTTCGAATTATATAGGGAGCCAGAATCCGTAATGTTTATCCCGTTTGTCGGCCTGTCTGTTCTGCCAGGATCCCAAGGGGCGTGAATCACGAAAGTGAGTATTATTGATGTAATTAATTTCCTTAATCCGTATTGAGTGTATTAATAATATTCACTTTCGTGATTCATGCCACGTGGGAACCCGCATTATGCCAAGCCCCTTGATCGAGCTAGAGAGACATGGAATGGTATTGGGAAGACCTGAAAAATGCAGCCGTATCCATAAAATACCTTTTTAATGCCCTTAGCCAATTGAATAATTGATATAAAAGAAAAACTATTCTAAAATGTAAACACAACGACGCCGCGAGTAACAATGTGCAGTGTGTGTGTTGTTTTTTTAGACTTTAATTAAAACTAATTCTGTTGTTGTTTCAAAACCGTTTTATTTTGATTTATAATCTTTAAGGAACTAAATAAACTATATTTGTACGAATGATATTTAATCAACGGTGCATCGTAGGAAATAAGCATTCAAATGCCTCGTATCATCAAAGCGAATAAATCAATAGTCAATAGTCGATAGTCAAGCAAACATATTATAATGCAAAACAGCAGGGAGTGTAACCCATTGTGTAGCACAGTTCTTGCAAACGTAGCCAGTGAGACGAAACATTAGAGCAATTAACTTCGGTATTTAACTCGGCTAGGAGCTTCTTATTCCTCTCTTCGACGATTTTTTACATTAGCGTTAAATCTACTGAGAATGAGGCAAGATTACGTTTCGACATTGATTGATGCGTCAACACAACATATATATATATACGTACAGATATAGATGGCAACATCGAAGTTATTAAGTAAATTTACATTTGATCAGAAAATGTACACATAGATTTATACCTAAGAATGCTCTTGCTGCCTGTAACTCGAGAAGAAGTAAGCTTGATACTGTCTTATTACATTAAATACTAGATCACTCTAAAGACTCATAGCAAAGAGCATAGTCGATTATTTAAGCTATAAATCATATTGGCATTTGGAACGAAAGTATTTTATTTATTTATTATTTATTTTTAACAATTTTACACAGTGATTTGCGATTGTTACAAAGTATAATGTATATTATATATATAAGATGTAGCCAAGCTACTGGACATACAAATAGATTCATTTATATAGAATCTATATTGACTGTATATTCTATAATTTTTAATAACAAGGGGATATGAAGAGGAAAAAAACCTGCTTGAAGGAACTTAATTATTGACAGATTATTTAGTCAAAATAAATACAACAATTTAGATTTGAAGACAAAGTTATTATTTTTTTTATGGCTCTGTTAGTTTCCATTAAGTATAACGTTCTCACCCGACAATGGAGTTTCGTTTTCGGCCATGCTATCCTCCAATCTTTACGTTCGTGCTCACACAATTTAAATCTCTTTTCAGCCATTTTTACTACAACGTTTATTTTACATCATGCCTTCCCTTATCAACCGTAATTATCATGAAACTGAAATGACAATACAATTTGATTAGTGAGCACCATTCAATGATAGGATCCCAATAATGTAATTGTCATTCATTGTTGATTAGTTCTACCGATCTTAAATGTTTATAACCAAAGTGGATCAATATGAGAGTCATTTGCATATTAAAAACAGAATAAGCTAGAAATTACGTTCTACGCCACAGCTCCCTAACAGATTAACAGAAAAATATTTACTCAGGCAGTAGATATCGCTAACTCGAGTTCAAGATGTGTGCGCAACGGTCGCATTAAATATGGGGTGGCTGTAAGTGTTGAGGGAAGATTAGAGGCAACGCAATGGGAGAATGTTGGGTTTAAAGCTTGGCCTGGAGATTGTGCCCAGTATAGATAATGTGCGAGGAAAATTAGTTTTTTAGTGAAAAATAACTAATTAAATGTATGGGTTGTATTTAAATGGAGGGGGGTTAGTCTTATCCAGTTGTTTATGTTAATCAATTATCAACAAACCTATATTATTATTTATTATTTTTATTATATCAATTGTTATGGTAAACAAACAAAGGTCCCGCAAAGTCCATCAAGAATATCCACGAACCATTTTTGGCGATACTAGTATAGAGAACTATTTCTTGAAATAAACTTTGGAATATCAAGAAATAAATTGTTTTAGTGCTCAAATTGGGTGTTTTTAAATTTTGATTATTCATTATATCAATAATACCTTTATTGAACAGACAATTTAAATTTTTAAAATAAATTTCAGATGAATCTGAAAAAAAAATCGATTTGATTCAATTCACCTAAAAAACATACAGCTAAAAGAAAAACAGCTGAAAAGCGCAACTATCGCGCGAATCAACTAATAATTCGTGTCTCCTATGACATAAAATCTTGTGATTCATAAACAATTTTGATTCAAATAAAAATATGTGGATACTTCACCAAAAATTTACAGGAATATTTTACTTTAAAAGTTGTTTTTATCCATGAAATCTATTATACCCATAAATAAGAGATATAAACATCAGTATAAACCTTGCCAGGAATAAATACTTTAATTGTAATTTAAATACAATTACCCTAGTTTTAATCGAAATAAATGTTATTATATGCAATGAATGTTCGTATTTTTATTGAGTGTATAATATATTGATACAGACCCGCCTACCTTTTACAGCCATAAATGATGACTATAATAACTTTAGTAGAAATCATGGAACTGCGAGATAACATACATTAAGATAACATACCTTTCAAAACTATAGATGCAAAAGCTATTAGGTTTTAATATTCAATACTTCAAATCTACTTTAGACATTAGAAATTATAATTGGGCTCTCATAGCTGAACATTGCTAAAAAAATGTAGGATTTGATATTTGAAAACATTATAAGTTTTTGTGTCCTCTTTTTCAAGCTTTTTCCAATCCTCCTACTGGTGATGAAGGAGCTATTTTCACAAAATGTATGTTTATATTGAACAATCTATTTTGTTTACAGAAGCCCTTATTTTAGAAGCTGGAAATTTTAGACAGGAAACATGAAATAAAAGAATACCGATCTATAATGTATTTGATCCAAATATCAAAATGGTCTTGATCATTGCTCTATAATTCTCATTCCTATTAATAAGACCTAGTTGTATTATTTATTTAATGTTAGCCAAAATTAATCGTTTTCCATTATATTCTAAACATAACAGATATTACAATTACAATGGTAAGTACAGCAAAGTGAAGAAGAGGGACAGAAATCTACAAAATTAAAATGACATAATCAAATGAAAGAACTCCCTTCATGACTCTGGTTTGAGTTCAAATCCTGAATTCAAAAATGTAAATCGAAGCGGGTTTCTCCTAATATTATACGGTCTACATTTCGTGCCCTGAATGGAAGTAAATAAGGCAAAACCAAAACTTCGTAAAGCAAAAACAATTTACATTTGAACACTCGGTTTGAATACCATCATCGATATACATTGAATCTTGCCATCCAGTAAATACCATCAAATTACAATTTCATAGGGAAATAATTGCAATAATTGCGAACAATTAGGGTAAAAATCAACTATCTGGTGAATGCTTTATTCCTTGGCATAATTGTATGCAGTATTAATGTAATCGGTTAGCGCCGTTACACAATGTTACGTAAGGTTACTTCATTATTTTTTGTTCTATTTTTAATCCACCTGGTGTTTACCGTTACACGGTATGTGCTACTTTTTTTTTTAGAACAACTTTTTCTCAATGAAAACTCGTTTGTTAAAATAAACACATTTTTGTAACGTTAAACCCGATGGGTGGATTTCACATAATCATACCGAGCTCAGATCTGAAACCGATTAGTTTGGATTTGATCGTCGTTATCAAAAGTTACTACTACTATTTATTACTATTTTTAATGATTTTAGCATACTAAACGACCCAATACTGGGAACAATAGTTATGACTTTGAAAATAGTATGGGCATTCTTACAGTATTTAGTTTTCATCATTCAGATCTTTTCCATCACACCTAGGCTTTTTGTTATGAAATGTTTATCAATTCAATTACATAACCTGTTACGTACTTGTAGGGAAATGATTCATCCGATCAATTGAAATTAAGGTTTAATACCACTTATTAACATTTACATAGCGGGATATACAATACACAAGACGTACAACTATTAAATAATGTTTTTTCTCCTGAAGAATGTCGAAATTCATTTGCAATCATCATTGGTTTCTCTCATATGTAACCAGCTGTTGGCCCACAATATGTCACATGTTAAGCACCCACCGGATTAATTTCAAAATATTATAAGTAAATCTGAATATTATATAAGTTCATTAGTGACAAAATTCAATGCCAATTTAAAATCACGTATTACTAGAGTAAAACAAATTGTTTGCTACAGAGATGTATGATGGAAAAGATCATCTTTAACTCAAGCATAACATGGGTCCAACTTACATATCGCCATTCCATAGCAATTATTTCTTAACATCACCCATCATTCTGCGTCATTGTAAAGGATCTTATTAATTTGTCCCTTCAAATGATTTCCCTACGATTTCATAAACTATAGGTAACTAACTGCTTACGATAAACAGTACTATTTCTACAAAATCTAGACGTGATGGAAAATAAATGGTTTTAAGTCTGGTTTTAAATACAGCTACAATACGTGTGATGCAGTTAACATCATTGTTTCCTGGATAGCATAGTATGAAATAATCGTAAAATACAGAGACAACTTTTGAGTACGACGAAAAACCCCAGCGTAATTTAAAAAAAAAAAAAGGCTTCACGATCAGAATTCAAGATCATCTTTTCTGATGGTTATTGTAGTAAACATTTTTTTTTTTACACGTCTCACAATCAATATTGAATTTTGTCACTAATAGACTTTCAATACCTTTAATATTGTGAAATTAATCCGGTCAGAAATAAATGTTGTCTACCACCGATCTATGATCTAATCTAAAAATCTAAGATTTTATCAACCACCGAAGGAGTTTTTTTTTTGTTGTATTGTTATAAAACGATGTTTTCTTCTAGTCGTGTACTTTAAAGAAAATTATTGCATTCATCAAACCCATCGAAACGTGGCGGTTTCTAAACACCCCTGTAAACATCTCGGTTACCAAACGTGCATTAAAGTAAGCCACTGGAATAATCAATCCACGTACCAACGATTTAGAGTTATACCAATTAGAAATAATGGTTTTAACTGAAAGCGCAACTTATGCTATTAAGTTATATAATTCATTTATGTTACCATATCATGCTATGGACATACATTTTTTTAAGTAATTATCAGTTATATAACCATCACGCATACTCTATATAGAATTTATGTGATGAAGTATGTAATTGAATTTAATGCAATGTATACCAATTTCTTTGCATAACTGAACCTGTTGCTGGTGGCTTTGCTCAGTTAAGGGTCAATTTAAAAATAATAATATCGATAAATTTGGATATGCAACGAGCTAGAAGGGTTTCTCGCGGGATTAAAAAGCGTTAGGAGTTGTCGAGTTAAGCAATATCTAAGGAAATGTTACCATCTTTCGGAAAAGTATGTCATTGCTTAATATTATACTGAAATAGCTTACTTTAGGTCAGACAGATAAAAATGTTTGAAAAGGTAAAAGTATGTAACTCTTTAAAATATATTCAGCCCACCCCTAGATAACAAAAAAAAATCTAAAAAGGTGCAGCATTGTATATGTGTATAATGTTTATTGAGTACTGGATTGCGATGTTGTGATATATCGATTGTCTATTGACGATTTTTCAAGCTATAAATGGTTACTAGTTAGCACTTTTTAAAAATCTACTAAGTGTTTTTGACCAAAAATAGTTCATTTTCTCAAACATATCTGTCAATGTGTCCAAGACTTTCAAAAAGATTTTTTTTTTTAATTTCATTGTAATTATTTTTGCTTTACCGTCGTCAGAGTCCTAAACTACTTAGGGGAAATCAGAACTTTAAATGTTAAGTACTTTCTAAGCTGAGATTTCAGAAATCTCAAAAGTTGGAGAAACAGGTAAATTTTCTTCATCTTAATTTTTATTTGTCATACTTTATGTTTACAACCAACACCTAATCGACATATTTCGAGGTGTTGCAATTTGCGTTAACAATGATTAATCACGGTCGCTTTCATAGGGCGAACATAAAAACCAAGTAAATAAAAAATCATGGATTTTGCTAGTGGAGTTGTTGAGCTGAACTGGTTATATTTTATACGCACTGAGAGATATGTTCGCAGATTACCATAAAATTCGGCAAACAAAACCTTTCGCCTCGAGTCCTGGACCTGTAACAAATAGAACATCTTGGAGGAGTCGCTGAATGACCGCTCATCGGGATGTACTCGGGTACTAGAACAGCTGGCTTCGGTACAGTAGCAGGTCGGGTAGCAGTTCAACAGCATAGCGGAGAGAGGGAAAGTGGACTGTTCCGCTAGAACTGCTCCTTGCAGCACACTGATCTAATCGCAGGTCTGGCTAATCTGATTAGAGCAGCTACTAGATCTGACGTAGGTAATTGCTAGCTATATCTCCTGTTTGTTCATCTACCTGGATAGTGTCAACCATGTTGCGTGATTTATTATATTATTATTAAATAATAAGCTCGATGCGGAGAACTAATAATTATTATACTATGATATGACACACTGCAACTGCAGAGCCATCATAGGCGTACCCCAGAACTCCATATGTCCTAAATGCAGTTTGAAGGAGGAAACATACCACTTCCTAACATGCCAACTAAAGTTTTGTACCATAGGGTGCAAAGAATTCCACAATCTTCGACTGAATTAGAAAGATAGGTGGATTCCAGGAGAAACCTAATTTTTTCTCTTTAAGCACTAATTACTTCAATATATATATATATATATATATATATATATATATATATATATTTAAAGGTTCTATATTGGTACCATCCGGAAGAATAAATATATGTTAACACTCCCATCATTTCTAGTAATTCACATATTGTTTACTCAATTTGTTTTAAAGCGTAAGTTTTTAACATATTTAATTGTTTACTTCCCTGATTATAATTCGAATTTCACACGGTATTATCTTGGAATGTTCACCCGGACTTGGGCCAAAGGTTGGGTTTGATTATCTATTATTTGGATACTTTCTCGTCATGGTGCTTTTTAACTCGCTGCTTTAACATCTTCCGAATATTTTAAAGTATCTTTTGGTATCATTCTGTTACTCGATATTATCACTGTTAAGAGCCTTTGACTTAGTAACTTGGCTAATACAAGCACAGCTTTTTATCCTTTATGAATATTGCCTTCGCTAGGCGACGACTGGTATCTCCAACACTATTGGATTTTTTTTTCTATCAAGAACAAAGTTCCTACAAAGAACACAAAGTTTTACAAAGAACAAAATCCAGCCGAGTGTTGATGATAGTGGTATGTGTTATAACAGACTGATCCCGGGACATAGTTATTTATTTGTTTAAAAGTTTTACGACTAGCTGACATTAATAGTAATTATTATTATTATTTTTCAACAATTGAACTTCAAAGTGATCGACATTTTTCTTCTGAAGAACATATATAATTTTTTGTTGACAATTCAACTGCTTAAGGTCGTTGACAGCTTTAGGACGTGCTGCTCTTTTTTCTGTGATGCTCCCCTTTTTATATTTCGTATCATTCCATTTTTCACAATTCTTGTTCTTTTTTCTTCTACGTTTTTTCCTTTCACCAACTGACGTCCTTTCTTTCTTCTTTTTAGTTTCTATGGGTCACGATAGTCACAACTATTCCGTTTTTATTTTGTATGTCTTCCTTTTTTTTTTGGTTTTTTATCCTTTCCTTTTATTTTATTTTATATTTTGATACGTAAGTTGTTAGTTTATTTGTATTTGTACATGTATAGTTTAATTTTCGTAAGGAATAAACTGTTATATTGCCTTGCTATGGTAATAATGATACTATTGTAAAATGTATATTCTCCACAGACAACTTATGATGTGGCTAATCCAACAAATACTGTTTATCAAATCTTTCCTTTTAAAAGATATGTATTATCTTTTACTTAATATACATTATTATTCAATTAAAAGTATAAAGTATATCTTTACAAGTACTTTAAATCATTGAGACATCTCACGAATTCAGGCTTCTAAACCATTAAATTAACAAATTTTGTTCAGTAGTGGTGTTAGGTGTATTTTTACAAAATTCAATCACGGGAGGAGATGTTATTTATTTTTGTTATTTTTTCTATCCAACTCAGTACTCATTGGCAGCTTAAAATTTACCACCATGGAAGTCGGGGTGTTGTTGTTTCTTATAATATTTGAATAGGCGTAAACAAAAAAATGTATACGCGCCAAAAGGTAACACAGCTGTATTGCTATCATTCATTTAAACTGCATTCAATATGAATTCAGGGAAACAGTATTGTATATGTGTAAGGTTGGCTACATTGCTGAAGCCATATGTTTTGGTTTTTTGTGTATTTGTTCATTCTGTAACTGTCACATACTAGATTGAAAGGGCGTGTAAGTTAATATTTATTGATTATGTATTGTACTTTAATTATGTTTATCTTTTATAAAGAACAAAATCACCACCCCAGAAAAAATCTTACAAATTAAATTACACATCCTTTCAATCTAGTATGTGACACTTACAGAATGAACAAGTACAAAAAAAACACATGGATTGAGCAATGTAGCACCTATCTCCTACGACGGTTAGTGCGGGATGAACGGGACCAGCTTACTGGAATGGAAAAAATAAAATCTTCTTTTTCTTTCCACGACCCATTTCGTCAAACGACTGGGAGATTCGTTGGACGATTAGAAAAGGACCGATTTGAACTTGATCTAATTTGTTACGATTGAGTTTATTTCCAATCTTCCATTGTTTCAATTAACTTCAACTTATTAATTTCATTAGATTGATGCTTTATGGCAGTGAAGCAGATGTAAGAGATTGGCCTGGAACTAAAAGAAAGAATACCGAAATGAAACGGTAAGACGATAGTTCGAAAAAGAATAGCTTAGTGGAAGAGCACCCGGGCGGAGATCCCGGGTTCCAACCACAGCGTAAATATCTTTTATCTACAGTTACCACTATTTTTAACCATTTGCCCTAAAAAAAATGATTTTTGAGATATAAAATAATTTCTTCGACGGATAGACTCTTAACAACTGCACAATATGACCACACTTTCTAATATGGAAGACATTCCATTCAGTTGTGTCTGGCCCAATAACCCCAGCCGTGAAAGGGAACACCCCTTACGGAGCCGGTCAGAGATTTCAACAGGCGGTCAGGCAGGGTTGGGCAAGTCTCAGGGGACGCGATGTAACCCTGATCATCGCTTGCCTCAGGACCGCAGCACGCTTACCGCGTCCACGCACTCCTGTACAAAAGGCTGTCCAGGCGGATTATAAAAGCACTCTTCATCTAGACAGGGACAGCGCAATGTTGGCGGTGAACATTCCTTGGTTTTTTAGGCCAAACATTATCGATCGAGTAATGCAATGTGTCAGAGCAACGTGAAAATGGAACTTTTTTCATAGCAGTGCCATTTTAAGACCGTCATATTGATTAACACACTGATCCAGAGTTAACTGAGAGCCGTGAGAGAAAATGAGAAGCTAATTTATTAATAGAAAAAAAGTAAACCGGATCAAGCAAACTAAAGTAAACCTTCATTACCTTTGCAAAGATCAATTAAATAGCTAATATTATCGAAAATTATATGGCTAAAGGAAAGGAAACCGAAGGAGGATTAAGAAAAATCAATAATTTGAGGAGTTGCATAACTCCACTACACTTTGTATTCACCACTACGAAAAATATATTAGGGCAGAGAGATGGGTGAAAACGGGATCCCATGATGATGAATGGGATGGGCACATGAGGAGGAATGATAGCCGATTCTATACAATTAAAGTAATACATATTTTTTAAATTCTCTACATTTATTAATTTTTTAAAGTGTGAAATTAACGCCAGCGTGCTGATTTTTATTTTATTTCAATTAATACACCTCGGACTTTCAGTGTTATATTATGCAGGTTACTATTACGCATCCACCTATGCTATTTTTTATTTCATTACACGTAATTTGTTTGAATAAGTGTGCGTATAGACATACATTGTATTTATTTTTTCAAGCAAGTTATTGTATTATTCCCTCCGTACTTATTTATATATTAGGTATGTTTTTTTGATCCTGTTTTCTTTTATTTCATATTATTTATTTATATTTTATTTAGAATGATTACAAATCTTGTGGAGACTTATACCCTCAAATAATAGCCCAATCCATATAAAACAAATGTTTGTTGTTAAGTGACATAATCCCAGGGTAATTAAAATATATTATTATTAGTCAGTTAATTATTGCATACAATTATAAATATTATAACACCAGCTAGTTAAAAAATATTTAAATAAAATGCCGTCAGACATAGTTTTTATAGTAAATAGGATATAGTTGTATGCTCTTAATAGGCTTTACTCTCTTTAGCTCTTGAAAATGACGGTGAGACATGCCAAAAGCCCTGCTGTGTAAAAAAGTTTTTTTAGTTTTGGGTAAAACGTTTTGTCTGTAGAACGAATGAACAAAACTCGGATTAAGGAGGAAGAGGGAACGAGATCATAGACATGTAAAGTGGAGGAAGATTCTTGATTGGTCTCTTCTGGTCTTCCAGTGAACGGAAAACTATTGTAAACATCGTGGCGCAAATGATACACTTAGTTGCAGTTGATACCACTTGTCACTTCCACGAAACAGGAAAGAGAAAAATATTCACTGATGTAGGTAAATTTTACAATCTTGTAAAATAAAAGTTTAAATAAGGTTTGCCTAATTAAATTTTAATTCAGTTTTGTGTTTTAATTAGTACACAATTGATCCATTTTTAAAGTAACAAAAGGATTTAAAATCCTGCTAGGAATAGGGAAGACTGCAAAGCCAGAAGTAAAAAAAAAAAATTCCATTGGGAAGTAGGAATGAGAAAATACTTTCTTCGACAGGATCCCAATAGATCGTGGAGATGGGGTGCGTTCTGAACTGCAACTTCGTGAGCACAATATCGGTTGTTGCCTAACAGGTCATTATTGGCTATTGGTCACATTTATATAACCTCTTCGATTTTTTCTTATTTTAATATTCCCAGCAACCTTTTATTGAACTACCGATTAGAGAAATATGGGAATCGGGTTATATCAGTATAAAGGATTCCCATTGAAATATGGTTACATGATCGTGTACCTCTTGGAAAGTTCTTTCAGGTGAATCTACCCTTATAAACTCCTACAGTCAATAAATGAAGTGGATTATGCACTCTGTCACAATGTTTCGGAAACTTTCCAATTATAATTTGTCACGTCGCTGCTGAAGCAAAAGGCAATGAAACATTAGAAAGTTTTATTATTGCTACTACACAACCTGTGTGGAGGTATCTCTTGAGACTTTAAAATATCAATATATATTATATATGAACTTCAACAATCAGTTAAAACTATTACTAACAAATAAATAATTTAGGAGCATAAGCAGTTCTAAACAGTTGGCATTAATGAGAGATAAATATCTTAACTTATTTTACGGTTGTGGGCACGAGGCGTTTTCTTGTGTCATACGTAATTAATTACATGATAGATCTCATCTTCGCATTAGTAGTCACTGTGAGTTTAAGGATGAGAGTGTCTGTGTGAATCATGTTGTCTTTATATGGTTCTGTGGAATTTTGAGTATTTGCCCTAGATCACTTCGTTAGTTCAATGTCCTGTTCGATATGTGCATGGGCGTGCAAGTGATTCGGCGCAGCAAGACGGAGTGTACAGATTGTAAAATTTGTATATTTGATTTGAATGATGACTCAAATGTCCGATCTTAAATCACACATTGGTTTTACGAGGATATTCCATATTGTCCGTTCTTTATCTAATGATAATGCCTCACTCAATAGCGTTCGAGAATTTCGTTGTGATTGAATCTGTGATTTTATTATTTTGAATTATATCGCCAAAACAAGTCAACTGTCCTAATATGGTTATTAGATGCTGGTGCTTCAAGCTCATCTGCGCTCGTATACAAGGTGCAACTGATGCCTATAGCGATGGAACAAATAGCTATCTACTTACCAATTTGTTATGGTTTATTTTTTAAAAGGGAAGTTGTTAGTTTAATGAATGGCAGGAGGCCAAGCCAGAGGTGAACGCACCTGTACAGGGCCTGCAGCTCACTCTAAAAACCTCAACCGCATTCTTAAAAATTATGAGTCGAATAAGCAGCAGTTTATCACATCTTCATCTGGACCGGACTGAGTCTACAAGATGAGGTTAAGATTGAAATAATAAATTAATAAAGTGATGGGCTGAAATAATTTCTCTATTCGTTATGATACAGATTTGTTGTGAATTAAAGGGGAAATTCTATTCTACTGGACAAAATTCTGTGAAATGAGTACTCCCATGTTTAACCAGCTTTAGGCTCTTCAATGGGCAAGTTCGGACATTCGTGGAAGTTGCCCACCATGATTCTGATTAGTTGCCCTCTCCATCACTCAAAGACTTGCGTGCCATACTACCAAAGAGCATCAAACGTTATTTTTCATAGAAAACAGTTGAACTACAACAAGAACAAGGACATAGAACACCGTATTAGTATGTCGAGCACTCAACTACAAACTCCTAAGACAGTATGCTTGGTCCGATGCCATAGCCTTCATGGCTGTACTGGCCAGCTGCGGACGGAATATGTAATTTGGTGGCCGTGGTTGGGGCTTCCTTCCAACGAATAACTGTCTTCCGTTTCCTCTTTGTTGTAAAGGCGAATGCCAATAAGGTCATTACTGGAAAGGTCTCAGTCAGACCTTTACGTGAAGAATTCATGACTTATATCTGAATCGACTTTGCAGCTTAATTTCGTTAGATAGAGTTGACAAAAAATAGAGTACAATGTAGGTAACTTACTTTCAAGTCCAATCATGGTTTATCGAAGGAAATTATCAAGGATGATAATTCGATAAGGATGATTCGAAGGAAAAGGATCGAAGGACAAGGAAAAAAACAATGAACGATTGGCTTTTGGTTGAGACCTAACTCCAACTCTTTTAACATGGTCACATTCCTTTTTAAAACCATATCTTGTTTATTTCATAGATGGAACGCGATTTCGGAAAAAAATGTCTCACGCAACTTTGCAAAGAAGCGAATTATACCCAACAGATAAGCATATAAGTAAGCCTAATGAAGCGGTGTGAAGTCAGATAATATTGGGACTTTTTTGAGGCCGAGAAATCGACGAGAAAAGACACGGACTTGGAGACGATTAGGCCATGGTCAGAAGGGCAAGGAGGCAGCCTTTAGGTCAAGGGAACTGACTAAGTATAAGCTCACAGGTACAAAATCACATCATCGCTCTTAAGAACTTGGAGTTAGGTCAAACTCGAATAATAATAAAACGCATTTCATCGTTTTAATACTGCTACGAGTACTTTCCCATATCAAACCACTCTAAGAATGCGAAAATGTTATTCGGTTTAGTCTTTTTTATATTTAAAAAACATTTCAACTTCGCTAAGTAATCGATATTATTTCTCTAGACAATATTCAAGTTAATACTTATTAGCTCTTAAATCGACTTATTCTTACGACCACGATTGAGCAATAATTCACAACCTATTGAAACCCCGGCTTTGGACATAAATAAATTAACATAAATTAAATAATTGATTTCTATTAATTGATTTAAAAACTTTCTGAAATCAGAAAAAAAAAATGATAGCATTAAGTCATAGGAAAATTTCTGACCTGTAACACGAAAAATCTTAAACGACCCCGATATTTTATAAGTTTATCACACCTATTAAACCCCAGCAGATATGAGGGTGCACCAAACAGAAACGGAACTATTTTTGTACAAACTAATTTATTTAATTTTTTTTTCAAAAAAAAACCTTTAATCCCCTCTAAAGTTATCTCCATTGCAGTCATTACACTTCTCTAACTTTGTATTACACTGTTCGAAACATTGTTTAAATCCCTCTTTTGTGATACCAGACAGTACCTCTGTCCTTTTTTGTCTTTACTTCTTCAACGTCCGTAAAACACTTTCCTTTCATGTCCTTTTTCATTCGGGGGTTATAAAAAGAAGTCACAGAGCTTGATCGGGTGACTAGGAGGGATGGGCACTGTGGGCATACCATGTTTGGTTAAAAAACGGCGCACAGAAAGGACTGAGTGAGCGGGAGCCTTGTCGTGATGGCCCCTCTCGTCCCCAAATCTTCACTTAAATCGCTATACTGAACTAAGTAACTCCAGCTTTCTCCACAACTTCTTCGATGGTCTGTCATCGATATTCCAGGACAATTTTGCGACATTCTCGTTCTTCGGGCCGTCGAAGGACGCCCAGAGCAAGGCTTGTCATTAATTGACATTTCCCCACTTTTAAAACGGGAAAATTACTCAAAAACTTGAGTTTTTCACATAACATCATACTTCTAAACTGCTTTAAACATTTCAAGAGTTTTTGTGCCAATTTTCCCCAGCAAGAAGCAAAACTTCATAGCCCCGCGCTGTTAAAGAAAATCTTCGGTTTCGGCAATAATATCTTGTTAATCTTATGCCATAATATAAAAACTCAATTTTCTAATAATTGTTCATTATAATTAAGCAAAATTATGATTTTTCTTACCATCTATGAAGAGCGTAACACATGACTAACTAGACACTGAACAGGTCGTGAGGAAACTGTACCAGATATTTCCATCGGACTAGACAATAGATGTGATAGGAATTTTACCAAGGAAAGCTATTTCTATGCGACACGAGTACGGTAACTGGGAGACCCACTTTCTCTAACGCCCGGCATTAGGCCGCCTTGTTGTGACAACCCACGCACTGATAACTGGTTTAATTTGTAGCAATACATATCCAACAAATCATTTGCAATTTATACTTGCATACTCCGAACCGTTATCAGTTATCCATCACCTGGGTAGAAATCGCCAATGATTGAATGCAGCTGACTTGAACACTAGCCCAGTGATCCTTTTACGTGGACCATGATTAGCCTTGAGGTTATACCCGGAACCGGATTTTTCGCAATAATATTGTGAGTTTTCAACAATGACCACACACCATCACGAATTAGTTTGCTTAGTGCAAACAAGCCAAATTTTATTTAGCATATTCGCCGATAAATGCATATATTTGCATATTTTACATATTAATAATAATTACTCTCAATAGAAAATAAACTACTAATCTACAAAGTTATACTTAAGCCAATCTGGACGTACGGAATAGAGCTATGGGGGACAGCAAAAAAGTCGAACATCAAGCGTATCCAATCCTTTCAATCCAAAGTCCTGAGAACAATAGTAAATGCCTCTTATTATGTCAGCAACAAAACCCTTCATAACGACCTCAATATACCCTACATTCTAGAACTCATCCCTTCCAAGTTTATGAAATTCCACAGTAGCCTTTCCAACCACCCTAATCCTGTAGCACAGTCATTGCACTGCGTCACTCATCCCTATAATCCTCCTCGGAAACTGAAACGGCAGTGGCCTCGTGACCTGCTATAATCGCGTGACAGTGGGAGTCCTGGCAATGGCCAGTTTCTCCAATCATGTCCTATTGTATGAATGAGCGAGTGAATGATGATGTAAATATGGTATGAATGAGATCATTTATCTCTATTATTATTGCAGATTGTAATTATTGCACAATAAAGATTGTTTTGAATTAATAAAAATTACTCTATAATTGACTTCTTCGAATAAGGGTTATTCCTGGCTTTCCAACTCTCCTTCTAACCCATTACAAACCACACTCAGTTTCAGTTGATATTTAATTCCAGCACGAAAGGTTGTTTGAATTTTTTTTTAATTATCAAAATGAGTCCATTATTTTTCTTGAAGTTGAGATATTTGGTCAGCTATACTAAGATGACACCGTTTTTACAATTGATGGAAAGTATGTGTTTAGTGTGTAACTATTGTTTCTTACGTGTCCCATGTGAAAGGAAATCACAGATTGACCAACATGTGGATTCAGGTGATCCGTTTACCTTGTTTTTTTTTAAGCAGTTAACCATACAAGGAAATTATTCTGTTATGAAAAAATGTCGTCCATATGTACAATAATATTTCAATATTGTTTTTAATCATTTAATTCTCACCTCAATTAACAAGCAAAATGTATTTATTCTATGTATAAATGTTTTAGGCTCATATGCTTTTACAATTCAACAAATCTCACTTACCCGGTCCACACTCGATCATCTCTGGGTAATTTTTCGTCACTCTATAAGTCTTTTATTAAGTTGAAATAAATTGCAAAAAATAAAGTGTAGTTCATAATTGACGTAATGAGATTTTTGTCGGTAGCACTTAATTTAAATGCCTGCAACTAAACCTCTGAATTTGACTAAAATTGGTGACACAGTCAGCTTAATCTCCACAATAAGATAATTAACGGTTTCGGCGATCTTACTAATTACTCGTTTTAAGTTGATTTATTAAATTTTATTGAATTATTTTATTAGCATATACATTCGAAAGCAGGTTCGTTAACATGCCCCATTTATCGCTGCTGGAATTGGTTAACTATGGGAACAGCTGTTTTAATTAAATATTTGAAAAATAATCGTCATTAATGTTCCATAATAGGACGAAGATGTTTACTTTGTGCAATGGATGTAACGAGTTCATTTTGAATCTGTGATTATTATGAATTGTTATTAGTACAAGTTCACTATATGCCATTAGTATTCTAAATAAGTGGAGAGGACGGAACGCTAACGCCTGGAGCTGAGACAGTTGACAGTCGGAATGTATAAATAGAAACAGGCAGGGACAGGAGCGTGGCGTCAGGGTGTGTGGGTCTCTTCTTTTTGTACACATCAGCTGCCTAAAGTCGCGGTTCAATCAACTCTCTAGCCTCTAATCACAACAGGGCGAAGTCTCTACTTTTAAAGAGATTGCCTCGAATTTTTTATTGAATTTTTAAACAGTGATCCGGAATTTAAGATATATTTCTGCATACTTCCATAAAACCTGATGACACAGTATTTTATACTAATATAATAATTGATTGAAATTTCGAGTCTAATGAGTAAAAACTCAAAAATGAAACACCTATATAATAGGCTGGAAGATTTCTTTAATACCTTATTTTTACAGGATCTCATTGTAAGAACGGTGGTGTAATGATTCATTTTCTGAAATATTGAACAAATGGTTTCTAGATTCAGAGGTAAATTGATAGTGCTATTTTTTTCATACGCCAAATAGAAGTTTAAAAATAAAAATACATCGTCCAAAAATAAAAATAAAATCTTTTTTTTAAAAAAAAAGGGCAACAATCAACAACCAACAGTAACATAAGGAAAGAAGCTAATATGACAATTAATTTGTAATTAAAATATAAGATAAATATTAATCTGTTCAAATATAAATTTTATAATAATTATAAAATGGCTCCATAAATATCTTTTAACTTGTCTATCACATTAAAATAAGATTTGACATTCTGAATATTCTAGTTAGCTTAGCCTAACAGCCTTGAATTTCTTAAAATGATGGTAAAGCGGTTTTTTTTTCAAACCTTTTTCTGTCCACGTGTACATCTAATTTAAACATTGACAACTATACATTGTATGAATCAATTAAAATATAAAGATGATAACAAAGAATGACGATAGACAATCTATTTCAAGAAGTAAAACTTTGCGTAAAACTACCAGGCCGTAAACTAAATCGTAAAGATGCATCAAGAGAACAACGCGAAAAGAAATAGGGAAAAAGAGTTTAGTAAAAAGCTCAGAGCTGTAAATAAATAGTGTAGACGTTCTAAGAAAAGTGGAATGACTGGCTCACGACCGAAAACGGTCAAGTCAGCGCAGATCATTTTCAGGGAAATTTCATTCATTTCATTGCAGCGGAAGATGTGACGCAGCACCGGTGGAGTATTTCACGAGATGAGCTTCCTGTGGGAACTGCACAGCGACCTGGGCAGCCAGTTTTGTAAGATATCACGGTCAGCTTAGGCGGGTTCATAGAACGATGAATGGACTCTGTACATTCCGACAATCGCTCAAACTATTGCATTCCTTGTTATATTATATTCTCTACTGTCGGATGGTATTAATACAAAGGAAGAAAGGGCAAGCATGCGTATGAGCATAGAAACCCACGTCCCTCCATACTTCCTGGACAAAGCCAGTCGTAAAGTGAGGAGTGTGGGTGTAGCAACCTTAGTCAAATATATAAAAATATACTAGTGTTTTATATGAGTTATATATCCCACCTAACAAATAGGGTAAGCAAGCCATAGGATTGATATATAGTTGTGTTTTAAGTAAGTTTTTATAATTATATGCCATCTTGTTGACAATTGGATTTTAATTATTTACTATATACTACATAAGGAATTTTAGGAATTTTTAATTGTAGCAGAATAAAAGGACAATTTCAAAATAATTGACCATTGTTACGTATAATAATAGGAATTAGTTTGTCTCCATATGAGCCGGTAAAAGTTTTAATCATTTGACCTTTTATTTTATTGTAGAGATAACTGAAGATGACAGCTTAGTGTTGTCGAAAGCGCTATTACATCAAAGAAGAAGATGTAAGTTGTGGAATGGCAATAAAACTGTTTTATAATTACACCATTCCACAGTTATTACTGCATACTTCACTGTTACAGGAGATAAAGCCCATCAGTGGAAAACTTCATCTTCCTAAAAACTTGTAATTTCTTTTAAGCTAAACAGGTACTTGTTTATTTTATGCCTGGGTTGGACGGCTCCTGTCCAAACAGCTACAAATGCTAACCCCACCTGGTCTATCAACCAGTAGAAAATAACCAACTTAAGTAATATTTGCAATTTTTAAGGATATTTATAACTACAATAAATTTCACCAATGTGCATAATATCCTTCTATATAATTACCTTTCTTAATTTTTCGTATCATATTGCGACGTTCCGGGCACAACCAGTCCATAATCAAGCAATCCATGTTGTGGAGTTCCAAATTAAAAAACAATAATAAATGTTAAAATAGATCAATAAACTATGTACAACCCAGGATATATAGTGGACAACATTAATTTATTGATATTATTATGTGGAACGTCGCAATATGATATGAAAACTTAATAAACATAATAGTATTAGAAGGATATTATGCACATTGGCGAAATTAATAACCAACTTTTTTTTAAATAACAGATATTTATTCAATTCTGTTATTCATTTCGTCACTTATGATATGTAAAGAAACATGAAACGTTCATAAAAATAAACAATATCATTTGCAGTAATTATCCACACAAGTCATCAGTACTATCTGAAAACTTAGGGGTTTTTGGAAAGGCACTATACACACACAGCTTCGTAAAATAATTACTGTATTGTGGGTATTACTGAATACAGTATTGTGGGACATTCAAGTGCTGAGTGGAGAAAGTGCCTCTGGTCAGTTTGAGAGACCAACAAAATATAAAATGTGTGGCAGATGGAAGGATTAATTTTGAACCTTCCAACCACTCCTAATACTCTCTACCAAGTTGCAAGATTTTGTTACACTTGCATCTGGACTTACCGATTAAATGTAGGCTCATATTATTTTCATTGGAGCACCTCATCGCTTCAGCACTGTCCCTAAACAACCCAACTTCCTCTGTATCAATAGATATATTGGTGAAAATATCTCTAAATGTAAACTATAATTGTGGAGTTTAAGTTCTAGCAACTAGGGCAAAAAAACAACAAGTACCGACAATTGTCCTGTAACAATGATAGTTCTCGACTGTTGCACAGTGCCCATAGTTCACTTGTAACGTGGATCCGACTTTTTTTCAGGTATCATACTTCTGCATGTGAAATGTAGATTGTTTGTTCATCAAGATAAGTTAAATTGTCTTAAACAATTTGCGGTGCTTTGCTACTTGTAGTTGTAGTGTATTTTACTACTTTCAACAGTATTTCGATATTTGATTGAACAACTCGGAACTTTTCATTCCAATTCTTAAAACCACGATGAACGACAAGGTCACGACAATTATCCTAGCAGTTCCATTCGTAACTTAGGTATGTGAAACAAGCGGGTAACATGTTAAGAATTACATTCCTATAATAAGTAATAAATTAGTCTAGACTACATAATCATTGACACAGCTTACTGCTTGGGCTATCTGGAACAACCTTCCTTGAGAAAAGACCGTAGTTGAACACAATAGAAATAAGACCGCCAGCAAGCAACTTGTTGCGGCGGCGAATTTTGAAGTAAACTTTGTGGTTCGTTCGTAGCTTGCACTCCGTATCTCTTCCCGCGGTAACGAAAGAAGGACATTTTGTACGCCTGCGTTGCCAAACGTCCCTCAGTCCAACTCATACGTCCCATATTGTAGGTTACTAAACACTGGTGCGTACTTGGAAGCCGGCTGTGGTGAGCTTTGACACAACTTGGGTCTGCGGTTTACGGGCGGAGTATGTACGGCAGATTATAAGTGGCTTTGTCACCAAACAAGGGAAGATTGCGTCAAAGAATTTTCCTTAAGTGTCAACAGAGATAAAATGCCTTAGAACAAACCAATATTGCCTGTAAGCAAATATCCCCTGCAAGAGTGTACATATATACCTTTTTATATTACTCTTTCTCCTCACAATCAACTCGTATTCTAAAATATATAATCAATTAAAATTAGACATTACATAATATTATGAATCATTTGTAATTGAATATATCTTATTACAAATAATAAAATATTGTAGATTACTAAAATTTAATAAAAATGTTTATATTAAAATGTGTCACTTGGTCTTTTCGGAAACATACTCCAATCAATGATCACCTGAAAGAGTTATACGCGTCATATTATTTTTTTGTTTTCTTTCTACAATTTACTACCGTATCATTTATATGGAAATTTAAAAAAATTTAAATTATCACACATATGGATCATATAAATCTGATAAGTAAATTATTTATATTAATGAAAATCTATATCAATCAACAATAAAACGCTTTTATACGTCTGCCTACACGTTAATGGGGAATTGTGAGAAATTCAACGTTTCCATATCAATAAAATATAATTTCATATATTAAAAATAAAAAGATTACTGCTAGATTGTGGAATGTTATAATTATAAAACCGGTTTATTCTCTTTCCACAACAGGTAATTTCTTCTTTATCGAAATAGCGCTTTCAACAGCTCTAAGTTATCACCTTCAGTTATCTCCAATTGGTTATGTTGAAAATATAACTCACCTAAAACACTAGTATGTCGTTAAGTGAGGAGCGTGGATGTAGTAGCCCTGGTTGAAAGATACTATTGTTTTTGATGAGTTAAATATCCAACACAACCAATTGTAGATAACTGAAGATGGCAGCTTAGAGCTGTCGAAAGCTCTATTTCAATAAAGAAGATATTATCAGTTGTGGAAAGACAATAAAGCTGTTTTATAATTTCATATATTGTTTAAAATTAGTATGTGTCAACATAATTTAAACAAATGACAATAAAATTTGAAATAAATCTAAACTTGAATAATCAATGTAACAAAAATTAAATCTCAATTAAATCAGAGTGCCCTAAGAGGTACAGCAGCTGTGCGAGTCTACTGACTTCGTTGAGTAAAGTTGTGGAGGGAATGAGCTAATTTAATATTGCGGAATTTGAAATTTCTTTTCAATTTAATTTTTGTATTTCAATGCTCTCTAATTTCAAACACTGTTATTGCATATTTGTCTTCCTTTATACGATGGCAGATATTGTTGGATTTTTGCGAGAGATTTACGACACTCTTCACACTCTATAAACTTCCCATCACTAAAATTGAATAACTACCTATTGTTTTGTTGATTGTAAATCACGTGCTTATTCCTTTTTTCCCCCCTACTGATCAGGTATATAGCCTAAATATGAGGGAATACAAAATTGTTTGTGTTTGTCTGTTTCGTGTCAAATGTTTAAGTTTTCCTTTAGCTATAGTATGAGGAGTCTAAAAGTTTGGTCAACCCACCTTCGTGGAAAAAAAAATCTATATGTATCCATCCAACCATATCTCAACTACATGGAGTGATTTAATTCATTCAGTTATATTTTAAAAAAACAAAAAACGAAACCCAACTTCGCTGAGGGTCATTGGACTTGGAGACGACTCAATCGAGATTCACTTTAAATAATTTTCATCAAACCTGGTCACTAAGCCAAAATCATCTTTTCTAAACTACCTCGATACATTAGTAAATAAAAATTAAAGTTTATTTATCATTGTGCTCTAGTTTTGGCCGCATTGTTACTGTCCTATATATTTTTTACAAATAACATTATTTTCTTCTATCTATCGAAAAATCGTTTTAGCAAAAACAGTAAACCAAAAATGTTACTTCGAGGTTCCTGGACTAAATACAGATACAAAAGATAAAATTATATATGTACCTTCATCATAATCACATATATTTTATTATTTAAAAAAATTAAACCGAATGCTTATTTATTTAACTAATTTAGGGGAACGGATGATTGTTTACTTTTCAATCTAGACGATATTAAAATTAAGAATAATTATTATCGGTGATTCAATTACATCCGTTTCAAAATGATATTTGTTTTTAAAACATAATATATCATGTAATATAATATTATCATATAATGTTAAAACATAATATATAACGTAATCATACCAACGAAATATTTCCAGTCGATAACAACTGACTAAACATTGATTAAAAGTTTATTTCACGCAGTTATCTGTTATCAATTAATATTGGCGATAAGTAAAAGGTTTTACGGGAGAACAAGAGATTGTTCGTATTTTTAATTCGAGTTAAACTCCAAAAATAAACTGCTTAAATTACAGAATTTTTCGTTTAAAAACATTCCAAACTTTGACTAATGGGTCAAGATGGGTACTTTAACATGAATAATAATAAAGTACAATTAACATGAAGTATTTTAAAATGAACTTCATTATATAAATACGGGGTAAAAAAAATTAAAATCACGTTTGAAAGCGGATGTCTTTTGGGGTTTACTTGTTTTTATTTCTGAAACAAGGAATTCTTTAGTTTTCGCCAGTCTGTCTTCCTTCATATCTGCCCGGTGCAGTCTCCGTAAGCTAGCTGCTTCTTGATTAACAATATGTATTATTTTACTATAATTACAATATGACGTTAAAGCAGGCATTAAAATGGTGTTCGCAACTTCAATTCAACTCAAGTTTTACTCAGAGCTATGGGATTGTGTATATGTTTACATTACCTTATCGATCCTAAAAATAAAATACGGAATAATAAGGGTTTCTGGTACGCTCAAATGAGCATAGCTAGTGAATAAAACGAAGGAATTAAAGTAAAAAAAAAACTTACCTTCATGTCACTGGTAGTATTGCTGATGGAAAATGCAGCTGTTCAGTGAAAAATTAACAATACCAAATAAGAGATATGGGTAGGTTGCGTACAAACCTCTATTATGATATGACGGATACCAAAGCAAGTGTTGGGCATACCAAAAAAAAAAATAAGTTCTCACTCAGATACTCAGATAGCCTGAAGTGTTTAAAAAAAACCGAGGGCCAGTCTCACCTGAAGCAAGAGAAAAACGTACGAAGTAGGCAGTAGCAATTCTCAACTAGTGCTATACAAATTACTTCAGGACTCTGTTCTTGACGGCACGAAACATTGAAAGCCCCCCCCCCTAAATAAAAAAACAAGTTAATATTTGACAGGTATTAATCAATTACTTAAGGATTAAAAAATAAAACTTTCCTATCGTATTGAAAAAGGTGACAGATTGAAGAGCTCTTCGTTCTGATTAATAACGGGGTGATGCTACTTTAGTGGACTACAGTTACAAAACGTCATTTAAATCATTTTCGTAGCCACGGCGAAACCATTAATTGAATAATGCACCACACTTGACTTAATTTTATTTTTTCAATTGTGCTGGTACTAAGTTTCCGCTTTTCCGAATCAACAGTGCTTCTTACAAATCACTCCATTGGCCATTACGATTATTCTATCACTAATACGTGTATCGCGTGTTTATTAGAAGCTTCGCGTTAATTACAATATGAATTTGCATAATTATCATTTGTTCCGGCGTCGGTTTCAACGCAATAATAAAAAAAAAAAATTGTCGAGGAAACGCGTTTTACTTAGATACTGCCATTCGTATATAATTTACATGTTAACTTGTTGTGCTAGAAAAGAAATCATGAGGATGTAAATTGAAGGCAGGACATGAAGTGTACAAGGTCCATTTTGATTTGCATTATAAACGCATAATCGTTCTTCCTCGTCGACCTTGACCGAAATCAACCTGACACGATCTATATAAATATTTCCTACGTAATGGTAACCAACACACACCGATGAACAAAATGAAAAATATAGAAATATAAATAGATGCAAAAATAATATTACTAAACAAGAAGATTTCCAAAATACGTCCATCTTAGATGAGCCTCAGCATCAAATCGTCCGGCCAATCGAGGGGTGACAGCTGTGGAGGTAGCACTCTTCTAAGATGAGTACCACATTATTTATGATAAAAGTATTCAAATTTAACTGTTTTTCCCTCCATTATCCCCTTGCTATTAAAAATCATGAAATTTAATATAGATTCTATAAAAATGAATCTATTTTGAATAGGTCAATATTATATGTCCTGTCGCTTGGCTACATTTTACACTGTATCTCATGCGCCCAGGAAGATTAAACTGATTTTTGGGAAATGATGGAGTGCTAGGGGCTTTCTCCACCTCTGTCGCGGGTTGACCCGGTATTGCAGTACCTCCGGGAACGGCCCATACAAATGAAAACATGAATCAATTAATTAATTTAATTGACTCAATAAACAAAATAAACGACCTTAATATGGGCCGTTTCCGGACAGAGGTGGAGTGGAGCAAGCCCCTAGCACTCCGTCATTCCCCAAAAATCCTATCCCCCGAGTCGTCGTACCACCATCAGAAAGAGATAGCTGATTTTTAAGATTAACCCTATTATTAATTAATATTGTTTTTGTTTTTTTAAATAAATTAATAATACACGTGTTTCAGCTTGACGGAAAAGGCGAGTTAGTTGGCCAGCAGCCAGTCTCGAATTATGTTATACATACGTGAGTATTTTTTTTTTTTTCTATTATTACGCCGACCTCAAAAAATGTCCCCCTCCTCCTCCCCCTCCCCATCTTACTATTTTATCTCCTCTCCTATTTATCGTTATGCCATTTAAATGCATTTATTAAATCACTTATTTCATAAAATAACGGCTTGTGTACCATTAGTAATTTATTAAAATAATTCAATACATTGTTAATTAATTCAATTACCGCTTGCTCATTCGACTATAATATAATTTATCACCACCTTCTTTTTTCTTCCCCCCCCCCTACCCTTCCTTTTCTTAGCACACAAGCGAAAATTTGATATTTCTGCCTTTGAAAGAACCAAAAAAAAAAATCGCATAATTCGTAAAGATTTGTTAAACTCAGTTACTCCTTTTCTAAAAATGTCATAAATGTGCAGATGTTTCCTTTACGTGAAGTCGTTCGCATTTATGTGATAAAATCCTCGGTGAAGACGCCATGGGTTCGGCGACAGAGCCCTTATTATTATGACTGCATGAGAACTGCGCAAACAGCTGGACGAAAATGTTTAAACAGATGTTGAGTGAAGTTAACAGGGACGTAAATGTAAAGGTCGACTTACCCAGGACTTAATGACCTTTGTGCATTACGCAACAGACTTGCCATTACTCTATCGCACTCAGGGCTGTAGGCTCGTATCGTCTCTTATGCAAAGAGTTCTTCAAGCAGGCTTTAACACTTCAATAGAAATCGAAAAAGTAAGTGCTAAATGTAAGTGTAATGCAGTAAGCGTAAAAACGGTTTACTGATAATGGTTCCTACGAACAACCTGTTATTACTAAGATTATTTAGTAAGTGCTGAATGTTTTCACTTCGAATGGTTTATGAAAATTTATTGTAAATGTATTGTTCGTAAGGTTCTAAACGGTATTCATGATATGGTCAAATTTCGTTTTGGTATGAATCTCACTATTATTAATATTTATTTGTCAAAATAAAAATATACTTGCAGAGTCGGGACTCAGACCCGGAACTCCTCGATATCCACTGCGTCAGCCAAACTTGTTTTCCGGACAGAAAATTGGGCGATCACAACGTGAATACGCCGTTGTTATTGCTAACATTGAGTTTTGCCAAAGAAAGATCATATTGAGAAGGTCTTCCACTCGTGCATGGTAGCTCAGTCGGGAGAGCTCCCGTCTGGATATTGGGGCGATCCCCGGATGATTTAAATACATTCAATGGTAAAGTTTTTTTTTGTATTTTATGGCATGTTAACCACTAAAGCATTACCATAATTTGCCACGATTTTAGAGTTGTGATTCTTCCTCTTGCTAGAGAATACACTACAGACAGTAAGTAAATGATTTTAGCTATAAATATTTGTTAATTATTTCGTTCAAAAAACAGGAAAGGTTTGAGCTACTCTCGCGGAGTTGTCACTGTCACTCGAGAAGGTAACTTCATTTTCTATGCGTACTTTATTTCGCTTCTGTGCACTTCAGAAATATGAAAATTAACTCATTGTAAAAATAAAAATTATTTAAATAATAAGAAAAAACAACAAATAATCATTCTTTCTTTAATAAATAAATTTAAGAATTTTTTGTCAATGAATATTTAAGAAAATTTGCTATCCCCGTACTCTTCAATAATGTTTCTTCATTGTATTTTCCTCACCCCTTATGTAAATATTCCGTATATGTATGCACGAAAATAAATTTAGGCAATAATAATAAATAAAAATGAAAAACTAAATTAACATGCTATCGATAAATATTAAAATTTGACTAGGCTACTAAGGCTGGATAAATAAAAAATATGGATTTTAAATTAAATAAAATCATCATGATACACTTTTCATATAAACGTGCAATCGGCACTTGCCAAATCCAACTAGAGCTATCATGAAATTTTTAATATGACAAAGGCGAGTGGTGGTTTTCGTTAGTTTTTCATGTCCAACGGTGTATTATTATATGGCGCAAACTCGATGAATCGTCCACTGTTTGGTACACACAATGGGGGTTATTCACAACTTGCTCTTTTTCACCTGAGGGAAAAAGAAAAACTAACATGCACGTGACAGGTAATTTTCAAAAGGATAATAAATTAATGTGAAACTATGGGGAAAAAAAAGAACAACATTATTAGCGTTAAATAAAAAGCCCGAAATTCCTGCAGTAACTAACTATGCAGCTCTAAAGCAGAATACAAATTAAATTTATGACAATAAGAAACTTTTTTGAACTTATAGGCATGCCTGAAATTTATAAGATATAGTACCGAACATCTGGAATCGTGCTGATCATGCGTTGGTTAAAATATAATAACGTGGTGGAAAAAAAAATCGGTCCCGTTTCATTTTACTATTTAAAGTCACGACTCAGAAAATATTTAAGACGGTAATGCAAACCTAATTTGGAACGTATTACAAAAAAAAAATACATTTTTGATATAGTGATAGAAACTGCTCCTTTCAGTCATCCGAAGTATTTTTTGGCCAATATTTAAGTTATTTAGTAGTGTGTTTTCAATTATCGGATAAGAACAGAAGCTGTTTAACAAATACAAAACAAATGTTTCCAGTTTTATCCCGCTAACAGCGCAAATGTCGAGCTCGTTTAATAGGCAGTTTGTTTGGAAATTAATGCTTCCCGACAGCGTGGAAACAAGCTATCTTGTTCCCGCTGCGCAAGCCCACAAAGAGAGGCGACCACCCAGCCCACTATCGCCCGATCAGTCTTCTCCCTCACATGGGGAAGATTCTCGAAAAGATAATACTAAACTACCTGAAGGGGTTCTGTTCGGAAAATGCTATCATTCCGTATGAGCAGACAGGTTTTCAGGCTCATCTGAGTACAGAACATCCGCTCGTGAAGGTACAAACGGAAGCCACCCTTGGTATCAACAAGAATACAGCAACTGCTATGATCTCGTTGGACTGCACACAGGCTTTCGACTCAGTGTCCCACGGGATGCTGTGCCGACAGCTTTGTGACTGGGAATGCCCAGAGCAGCTATATACCATGTTGGTTTCGTTCTTGAAGAACAGATCGGTGAGGGTACGGGTGGGTGATTGCCTCTCTAACCCATTCCCTCTGACTTGTGGAGTTCCTCAAGGAGCGGTTCTATCTCCGGTTCTTTTCAGTATGTACACATCTGAAATTGTTGGGACAAACTATCAGAAAGCTACTGTAATCGCTTTCGCCGACGACATTGCGGTTTACAGCAGCAGCATGAGTGCACAAAGAGCTCTTACACACGCCGAGTCAGTTTGTAACGTTATCAGTGACAGACTGGGCATGTTAAACATCAGCGTAAACGCCGGGAAGACCGACTGCGTAATCTTCTCCCTCCAAAAGGGGAAAAAATCCTTGCCAAATTCGTATAGCGTGGGAGGGCAAGAGAGCTCACCAGCTTTCTCAATGCACTATTTGGGTATAAAAATGGATAGGCATCTCCATTTCTCTACTCATTTTAGTAATAAAATAGAAAAAGTACGACAAAGGTCTTACCGGCTATCGCACTTGCTAACTTCACCTAACCTGTCGCTTCGTCTTAAATTGATGATATATAAATGTGTCCTCCGGCCAGCTCTGCTGTACGGTGCCCCACTATTTACCCACTTGACTGACAATACAGCCAAATGTCTCCAACACTTCCAGAATGGAATCATGCGAAAAGTGGTCCGACACACCTCTTTCGAGAGGTTGAAGAACGCTGACCTGCACCCGTTGCTTGGTGTGCCGTCGGTGGGTGAGTTCATCCGCCGGAGACACATTAAGTTTTTTGACTCGTTGCAGCACCTGACAAATCCAGTGTTTAACACTATGACCCCGCCACCCCTCCCGCATCGATGGCAACAGACTGTCGGGGAAAAATTATGATAAGAATTAGTATGTAAGTTAGTTTTAAGGTTGATCAAAAAGGTGAGCCCCATCACCTTATTAGTCAGTTTCGTCAAGTCACGTATAATTTATGTCATTATACTTGTTTATACATTATATAATTTCTATAAAATAACAAAACCTGTATATAATGTAGTGATGCTACAGGAAATACAAAATAATTTGTAAATAGATTCGCCTGAGGATCTATAATTATATATAATTATCTGTAAATTTAAAGGGGCTATGAAGGAAAAAAAAAAAAAAAAAAAAAAAAAAAAAAAAAAAAAAAAAAAAAAAAAAAAAAAAAAAAAAAAAAAAAAAAAAAAAAAAAAAAAAAAAATTAATGTTTTGTTAAATTCTTTATATCCAAAAAAAATGTGGCTTGTTCTAAAGTAATTATTTCACTTGTTAATTTTAACAATTGATCTTTAATTATACCATCTTGGCCAGGATGTCGCGCTATATTTGGTAACGTATTGATCATTCTTTTATCCCAGAATAATTTTTTCCCCTATAATAACTATGAAAGAAACTCAGACGGAACGTCGGTCCGCAACCTGACCGTCTCTGGATATTATTTATAATTTTCTTTCCACTACTTTATTTGAGTAAAAAAAAAAATTATGTAAAAATCAATCTAGTGGCGATTCTATTGATTGTACGGTCTGAAACTAACTTACCAGGTTATTTATATGTATAAATATATACATATATCTGTTATCATATTTGTTTATATAAATCAATTAATTTTGTGCTCAACATTGAAGGAAATCTCTGCATTCGCCTAGATTAAGCATCAGCCAATCGATTGCAAAGTTGGTGATATCCACATCAGAGATATCAACGCCGCAATTCCTTACTAAGTTTCTTTATATTTTCTCTCGTGTATTTCCTTTAGGTACAATTGTTAGCGAATGTCATTCAGCTGTATTCATTCCGGTTTTTTGTTTCAATATTATTCTATTGATCCATTGAAATCACCCACAACACATACAATGAGAATAGGCCCATTTTCATTTACAACCTAACCTCGTTAATCGAAAGATTGAAAACACTTAATAAGAAAAAAACAAAGATGATGCTAAACAAATTATAAAAATAAGAAATTAAAAATAAACATTTGAATCGAATGAGGAATACAATTGTGACCACGATCAATAATTAAACTTTTTTTTGCCTACAATGACGACACAAAATCGAAGATTTTACACCGAGATGACGATTCTCCGATGACTAACACTTCGTCAGCGATTTGAAGACAACCTCGATTGCGACGATTCTTCGAAATTTGCCGACTGGATCGAAAGCGCAGACCTTCAGTTGATGTGTCGCGTTTCCTAATCGCGCCAGAGACCTTCGCCGCCGTCAAAGTCGACTACTTTTTTTCAGTCGGATATGTCCTCCTGATGCGAAGGTACTTCAATGAAGACACCGAACAAACTTTGCACCAATAAATAAATAATCAAAAAAATTCTGATATATCACAGAATTGTGGCTTTTGTAAACGGTCGTGAAAAAGAATCGAACACGATTTCGATGGCAGTTTTGATATGTTTTCTTTTTTTCGTTGTGTCATTACAGTCCACTAAAGTTTCGCCAATCACAAAATATTAATCAGGACATGGATATCTAGTGGCTAATCAAATGAACTGTCGAAATATCAAGATTCTAAAAAGCACTGTGATGATTGCAGTTTTAACTAGAAGCTTACGCTAGAAATGAGAGAGTAAATGTAAATTTGTAATCATGTACATCTAATGAATACGATACAGTTATCAATGCACCTTCTCGGACACAATGCAATCTTCAACAAATAAAGATTTATTAAAAATTACACTAAATAAATATTATCAATTATTAGGGTCTTATCTTTAGTTTTAATAGAATGATGAACAAATATTAATTTTTTTATTTCTAGAATTGAAATTAATTATATTTTGTCAAGTTGGCAGAATTTTTCAAGCCGTCAAACCTATACATAAATTCACTGGTGCAAGCACATTACTAAAAATCACTTAGAATAAACTGTGCACAAAAAATTTGTCGAATGTAATAAGAATCTGTAATCAATGATATGAATGTTAAACGCCACGACAATTTTAAAGAAGATTTCGATAAAATTGATTTTGATTATAATGCCAGCCTGTTCTATCTTGCAGGAAGGAAGGAAACAGGTGAAACAATGAACATCCGCAACATGACTGCATCTACATTATTTTTGAATAGAAGATGAGTTGATGGTGCATCAACCTACTCGTGTATCAATTATACATTATAATTATACGTGTTACGTGTCTCGAATATTGTTTAGTTCGTATTTACGTCTTCGGATGTCAATACCTGAGTCGCGTTAACTGCCTTACACGATTGATGTACCATTCAAAAATGCAAGTATACAAACAGCTTAATTGTAAAGACATCAACTTATACATACGAATACACCAAATCATTTTCTCGTGTCTAATATTTTGAGATACTCGTACATATAAAACTGTTTGTCTATTCGTATCTAAATTAGTAACAATCGAGAAAAAAACCCAACCAATATTAACTAGAAACACTAGAATAGTAACTAATCTCTAGCTTAATAAGTTAACAAATTAGGGATACATATTTCTTAAAATAACGGGGTTAATGACTGAAGGTCCATTTTCAAAAAGATATTTTTCATTGATAGTGAACTAACATTTTTAAGTAGATAAATCCAATTATTTAAAACATATCCTCTAGCACTGATTATGTATCTTATTATTTTCCAAAGACGTTTAACTTTAGACCGGCAATGCTCATATTCAGCCAAGGGCGAATGGTTTATCATGAAAATATTGTTTTATTTTGATGATGTATTAAATTATGATGACCGAATTGTAAGTTTATTTCCCTGCCAGTCCTGTCTTGTCATTAATATTTGGTGTAAAACTAATGATTTTTATGTAATTTTAATCTTAATCTTTTACTGAAATACAGGACGGAATGGTGACGAGTTTGATTACTTTAGATTTACTGGGTATTATTTACATTGATGATATACGCTGGCTACAGACGTTAACAGAAAGGGATGCAGATTATATATAATTTTTTAGACGAAGCGTCGCTCATGGCACAGTCGCCGGTGGCCGACAGCGACAGGGAACTTCGGACCACTGATTTCAGACAGGTCCGGCAGCGAAAATTTCTAAGGATTCCAATACTTAAATTTTAACTTTGGTCGGACCTGCACATGAAATTTATGATAATTCAGTTGTACATTTTTATACACATAATACAGTAATAAAATTTTAATTCAAATTCGATTTTGAAAATATTTGGATACAAATTATATTATAGATTTTAAATAACACCAAGTGTACGTTTCTCTTGAAAATTTTTCTTTATTTGCTAGGGTTTTCGACAGTCCACGCCTGTTATTCTCAGGCACCAAACGCTGTGAGAAACGAATATTAAGCGTTATTTAAAACCTAAATTATACCATACCTTCCAACCCAACACATCATTTTAGGCTAATCAAGTAACAGTCAAAAGATTCTTCAATAGAGTGCTGCATTGGACTGATCGTTGTGTGGCGCCTAACAGACGATGCCTGTTGAAAACGCTTACCAATCAAAGAAAAGTTTTAAAGAGAAACGAACATTTGGTGTTATTTAAAACGTAAGTTATACCATCTCGTCCAATCAACACCTCATTTTATTCACTTCAATCCTCTTTCTCAAGTTATTTCTGAAATTTTAATTTTAGGCTTAGTTCTTATGAATACGTAAATGTATGCTAAGACGTTAACACAGTTGTTCTATGAAAATATTTCTGAAACAAATCCAATTGGGGTGTAGGTACCCTTAGGTATTTAAATTTATAGTACAAAAGGACCTGTCACCTTTTTCTAACCAGAAACGTCAGACCGTCTAGCGTATAAAGAACAAAAACAAACATCTATCTTGCCAAGCTTCTAGTTCATAAGATCATACGTGAGCGTAGTTGTCTACTTTAAATCTGGATATTTTCAATATAGGAGTTTATCCATATTCGTTTAAATTTGATAAATACATTTTTATTCAAACTAAGATTTCTTCCAAAAAGGGTCAAACAGACATTTATCTGTTTCTCTCTCCTCGACTCCTTCAGTCACCTTGCCCTTGGACCTCTACCTCGTCTTCTACTTTTCACCTCCCGATATAAGATCATTCTGGCTACCTTTTCAAAACCCCATATTCATGAGTTATTATACTATGTGTCATTGTTATTTATATGAGAGAATGTAGGTACATTAAATTCAAATTGTGCAACGCTTCAAAGTTTTGACTGGTACCAAAATAAAAAAAATAAGCAAAATTAATGCCAGCCAAGTAGATTTTTTTTGGGGGGGGGGAGGTTGCGTTCTTCCTGAGTATTGATTTTAAATATAAAATCACAATTTTTTTTTTCAAATTAATACTACATTAGTTTATTTTTAATATTACAAAAAAATTAATAAATATAATTTTGCGACTCACCAGTTCTGTGTAAGAGGTACAGGCGCTCTTGGAGGAGATACGACTCTGGAACACACTAACTTGCGAAAAACAGGCGATACGGAGCTACAGACCGAAGACAAACTACAACAAGCAACTCGTCAAAGCGAGAGGACGGCAGGCACTGGAGCTTGGAGCGGCCTTCCTCAGTTCGCATCAGCTGTGACCGACTGGAGCCGAGCCTCCCCGAACTCCAACGAACGAATAAAGACAAGCATGGCATACGAATTATATTTATAGTCCAGTATTGTACATATTAGGACCGCTGGTCGTTTCATTTGTTTTCAGCATGTTAAGTGTTATTTGTTTAAATTAATGATAGTAAACTCTATGCCAATATGACAAAACTGTTGCTTAACACAATAATACGAATTTGTTATACAAAGTCAAAAAGGCTGTCATTAAATTTCTGTTCACAGCTTTAACTCAACAGGTTAAGCGTGGAGGCAGCAATTTTGAATGGTAGTTCTATTCGAAGCTACGATGATGCTAAACATAAGAGAAGCCCTAAGAAAAATACTGGTCGGTCATTAATTGATTACTTGATCACACTGATAGTGGTAAAATTATAAAAATTGACGTCCTTATTACTTCAATAATTACAGATGCTTGAGTCACAGCCGTGGAGGTAACAGATCTTCTAAACAAACAATAAATTTTTTTTTTTCATTTGTTCTAAGCCAACCCTTTGGCTATTCAAATGGCTGGAGCGTGACTCATTCATAACTTAGGCACACTAAATGTGTGGGTCATACTTCTTAGATGGGTTGCATCCTACGAGTATGTTGGTTCACATAATATCCAAATTGAGTCACAGCTGGGCAGAGCAAGAAAGGCGGTAGAGAGTATGTATTGCACATGCTCGTTTCTGCTTAACTTGTCTTATCAACTGGCCCGCTCTCTGGTCCATAAAATAGTAAATTTCTATCAATCCTTTTGTACGGACTAATTAAGGAGTGATGTTTTAATATGACACTAAACGAGATGCAACAATACAAAAGTTAGACAACGTAAAATTAATTCCATCGCCACAATATCTGAAGTTCTAGCTTAATTTACTAGATGTGGTAATCATTAGCTATAAGGGTATTTAGGAGGCAAGGAGGTGAATATTAACGGAGGATTTGATGCTTCTTAAGTCTGAAACTCACTCTAAAATTTGGCGTCTACTGAAAGCACAAGAATTTTGTTGGTGAAGTTCTGAATTACCTCTAAAAATATCTTTTGAAGTCCGGGAGGAAGTCTTAGTGCAAACAATAGCCCCGCTTGACCCTGTCCACCAGATTGTTTGACCAGGTATTTAACTCGGGCTACTTACTGAAAACTCACTACGTTAAAATCAATCTAATTCCAATAAATAAATTTAGCTTGATCCTAAAAGTCCCATTGCAATATGTATATATAGTGGTTTAAACAATCCTTGAGATTGAAAAATAAATCGATAAATTATATAATGCTAAGAATATTGTAATCGTAATATTATATATATAATGCTAAAAGTAGAAGCAAGCCCCTTCTAGTGTATACCTGCCTCGTGACTTCATGGAAGTCACTAGTGTTTCTTGTTATTTTTTAAGTAAGCGACCGCATCCCTCCCTATTCCGGAACTATCCTTCTCTTATACACATATGTCTCAGCTTTAGCCCCAGTCTCCACTTGTTTCCCAGACACTCGTTCCCCAACACCCGACCCAGTATGTAGTAACATAATTCTTAATATTTGTATATACCAGTGTTTTGCTTGTACTTCATAATAAAGCTTTTCTTTCTTTTAAAATACTCTCCTCTACAAAGATTATTTAACAGATAGATATATATCCCGGTTTAAATCTGCCTTATCATGTTCTCGTCAAAAATTCCTAACCTAGTAGCCAATTCAACACCATGCCGATAACGATAACGATGCAAAATTCGACAGACGATTCATAACGGATACCCGCACAATTGCTTAGCGTAATTAAATCTACCTTTGTGTCCACTCGGTATTTGATTAACTCTATATTCTATTTTCTCTTCATTCCACGTTTTAGTTAACAGTTTCCCTAAAGATAAACAATTTGATCATTTATTAAAAATGGACAAGAAACAATAATAGTCCCTGATTCTTTGTTTGTTTTATCTTTCCGGAAAGCATTATGAATTTTGCTTCTCAAGATCCTCAGAAAAACCCATCTATAACTAATACATAAATTTACAACCAGAGAAAAAGGTTACATAAAAAACACCTTAAGTAATAGGCTTGGCAACGATCCAGATAATAAAACGGCACACCTTTGAATAATATTATCTTCATAATCATTCATTATTGTAAACCGAATTAGTTACCTTTATGCAGAAATAAATAAAAAAATTCAAATGGTAAATGATTATTCCACTAAAAACGTAACTGCTTTAATACAAAAACCATTCACAAAGGTAAATATCAATATAGAAGTACCTCGTTTTGAGTGTGACTCTGATTGATAAGATTATTTTATCTAGGTTATAATAACTCTGAACCATTACGGAATCTGCTCTGCATACGTAAAGAGGGACAATAGCATGACATTTCTTCTCTTCGTCGAAGAATGGAAGGTCCCAGACACTGGATCATTTAACATACTTAGGAGAGCGGAAGACTTCCCAAGAGTCAAAGGAAGATAGATGAAGGCGAGAAGTAAAAATTGGCCTGTACTCGAGAACAGATTGTTAAAAGCTTCCATATACCTCAGCTACATCTTGTGTATGAGCTTGTATGGAAGTTCTAACACACCCCGTTTCGGTCACCGACCCTTGGTAGGGAGAGAAAAAAAATTAAAATAAAGGTTATAATAACTCTAAATATCTTGTGCGGTATTAAATAGTCCCGAAATTCTTGAGCTGTAATGTTTTCTCCTGGGACAATTTATTATTTCTAAGATACTAACAGGGAAAAAAAGAAAGTCATGAGGGATAGTTTCATGTAGGTACGTTAGCTTCAGAAATGAGTCACAGCTTATCTTTCTTTATTGGGGTTCTTGTGACTCACCAGGTCCCGTGATTATTTCAAGGGCATTGTCTCTCGTGAAGGGCCCGACTTAAATAGTCTAGATCCTTAAGATAAGAACTTTGAAGGTTGCTACCTATGCGTTTGAAATCCATCCAACATACTTAATTCTTGTATAACGTTATATTCGTAACCGATTTGGCCCGAATAGTAAAACACGAATAAAATACCTGGGGCGTGATCGCGAGACGTTAACCCCCACCTTTAATATACTATATCTCATTTTTATAGTCGTTTTCACCCAATTCGACACATGGATCGGTTAGCACCTCATGAAAATTACTATGAGGGAAATATATTCGGTTAATCATATTTTTCCAGCATGAGCTATGATTGAAAGTCCCGCAAAGTAAAAGTTAGTGATTAAGAAAACCTTTGTGATTATTTCCATTTTAGCATTCTGTGCCATTCTTTTACAATTCGTAGTAGATATAAGACCCCTTTGTAAAACGAAGGGTTGATTGATTATGGAATGAATAAGCCCAAATAACTACATAAATCTAAGAAATTCGTCACATTTTGTTTCTACGATTATTTGTCATGATTTACAAAAGATATTTCTTCTTGTGTTATCTTCCTTATCTAAAGGTCTTTAAATATTTTTTTGAGAAGCACCGAAGTTTTTTCCGGCCTTTCAAGCAACCACACCTTCTGTTAACCAATCCGAGCTCCGGAGAGTCACAATTATTTTTTTTCTACCTCAAAAATCAAAAATGGTTTACAAAAATTTGCTTGAAAGAACTAGGACGTCCTAGATAAAAAAAAAAAATGCTACAAATTATGTCACGTTGCGTTCTGTAATAAATCAATTCTTTCAAAAGATAGAAAGATAAGACCTATTCAAAACACCAAATAAATTGTTTTCCCCTAAAAGGCGTTAGTAAAATAAAAATACAATAAGCAAACAAGATAAAGATAATATTTGGAATGTCTAACTGTGTCACTTGATTAATATAAATTATTCAAGGCAGATATTGAACTTAATAACGAAAAGGTCTGTTCTTCCCCAAACAGCAGATTAATTTGTCATTAATCTAGAAACTTCTTGGCTGAGGTAAACGGAGATTATCTTCAATCTCTAATATAAACTAAGATAAATGATAGGCACACTAAATTACAGTATTTTTTTATTGATAATTAATAACAAGCATGAACGGGGTTATTAGTGAGAAAATCTATCTGAAGATGTTGATGAGCTAAACACCTCGATTTTGAGACAACGCCAGTCAGAAAATGTCAAAATGAGAGATGGGCATTAAAGTGACACATTGATCATTGCATTTACTTTTTACAGGCTTCACAGTACTTAAATTTCCAAGTTATGGATAAATAACTTAAATCTTATTGATTATTTTTTAGCGTCGTTTTTAGCCATCAAATAGAGCGTCGATAAAACGGTTCTTGCCCTTGCTTACTATTTATCAAGACTTTTTTTTTTTAATTATTAAGACTACTAAGAAACTAGATATTAATTACAGCTGAGGCATTGGAAATAATTTCAAATTGTTGATTTGTTGGGGTAACAGTGGACTTAAAAGATTTCAGGTTTAGGAAAAACTTTATAAGAAAAAAGTTAATTCCATAACTTATCCGATAGAATCACCTCTTTGGGAATATTGAAGGATAAAAAATAATAATTCTAAAGACAAAAATCTAAGAAAATATGACTAGTTGGACATTGTTGCTATTCCTCAGTTGTGAGTCATGATTAGCAATAATTTTAATGGTATTCTTAGAATTTGTTTCCCGTACGTACTTTCTTGAGTAAAACACAAGACAAGCTTCAACTATTAGGTATACGCAAAAATAAACTATGACAAACAGTTGTGTAATTGTTGTTATGCAAGTAAGTTAGAGGTAAGTACCACCACATACATCATTCAGCATGTGTGACAGACCGGCAAAGCGAGATGCCTACCTGGTGAGTCAGCCCTCTCCCGAGAACTGGAAGCGTTCTTAGGCGAATTGTTTCGTTGTCTCAGAGTAACGTTCGTGTTAACTGAGCTAATTACATGCTAATGAGTACCGCAAATATATTTAGCATTTCTGTAGTATTGGTAACCCAACAAACAGGAGGAAGAAGTCAGTTGACTAATCTTCACATTTCAAACTATTAAGCCGCTGATACATATTATTATACATACAATTTTATAAAACCTCAAGCACATTAAAGACTGCTTCATAGAAACTCCAATCTCATTCTTGAAAACTAACTGTGCTTATGCAAACAGTAATTAAAACTGATTTGGGCACACGGGCTAAAACTGTGGGCTATGGTCAAACCTTCGGATGTCAATAAAATTCCATATCCATTCCAATCCAAAGTATTCAGAACTATATTAAACGCTCCCTACAGTCCTTTATCTTATGATCAAAAGATTTGCTAAATTCTATGAAAACCTATCCACTCATCTAAATCCTACACTCACCTCTTGTTAATGCAGTAACAGTCATCCCTACAAACCTCCCCGTCACCTAAAGTGACAGTTGCTTCACGGTTTATTGTATATAGACAGGTATGTCTTGGAGTCCTGGCAATGGTCAACATCCCTGTTTATGCCCTGAGCGTCTGTGGCTTTCTTGCCCTGCCCTCTATTGTTTTCGCCACAGAGCGGAGCACGGAGATCCCTGTCATCTCCGACTTTCCCAAAAGCTCACTGGGGCAATGCCTCAAGGGCATGGGGGTTCATGAATTCTGTATGAATTTCGGCATGAGTGTGAACTACGTTTTGAGTGGGTACGGATGAGCTCTTAAAACACAATTATTAATGCTGAATAAAAAAATTGTAAAATAAAGAAAAAAGAAAGAAATAAACTCATGGCTATTAAGGGAAAAAGTAATATTGGCTCGCTTAGTCAGTTCATGTGTTTTTTTTTCTTTCAATGTTATATTATATCATTTGTAGTTTTACTCTTTTATTTTATTTTTCATTTGGTAATTTTATATGTGTTATTTTATATACGAGGTTTGATCAAAAAGTAACGAGAATTTTATAATCACTGTTTTTTTTTCAATTTCAATCTTGTAGTGCATCACGAGTTCCTGCCAGAAGGTCGTACGATCAATTAAGTATATTACTTGGAAGTAATACCCGCTTACGTGAAGGGATCCGACGTAAGCGACCGGAATTGTGACAAAACCTTTCGTGGAAATTACATCATATATCGATATAATAGATAACATAAACAAAATAGATTTTGTTATCAAAAAACAACTCTGATGAGTTACCTCAGCCACCATATTCGCCAGACATGGATGGCTCCCTGTGACTTCTTTTTGTTCCCGAAATTGAAAAAAAAACCTTAAAAGGAAAAGGACGACGTTTTGACACTATTGATGAGATAAAAGAAAAAATACCTGAAGGAACTAGACCTATATTGAAAAGTGAGTATGAAAAGTGCTTCGAAGATTGGAAAAAGCGCTGGCACAAGTGTACTATATCTGAGGGAGATTACTTTTCGATGAATAAATAAAAAAAATTTAAGATAAATAAAAATTCTCGTTATTTTTTTATCAAACCTCGTATGTCCTGTGTAAAAATAAGACACAAACAGATGTAACAGATGAAACCACAACTGACAACTGGCTTTTTTTTTTTTATCTGCAACTTGAGTTCTATGGCCTGATGAGAAGTGTAGTCCAAGGTAACCAATGTTACAAAACAAATAATTTATTAGATAAAAATAGTATTAATCAAAAGGATAACAAAATTTTAAAACCTATTTTAACTAGTTTGAATATATGAAAAGTTTGAATATATAATTGAAAAGAATACTTTTCACAAATTATATTCCGAGAAACAAAAAAATGTAGTGGAAAGAAATTCAAATGTTTGTGCACACTTACCCTACATTATGTTATTCACAATTGTTTTCAATGGTCAAGAAGGCGATATTTAGGGATTGAGTTGGCCTGACAATAAAATAAGCACAAAGACCAAGTAAATTTTTCACAAATAAATTAAATACGTTTCTAGGATCCCTTTAAAAGTATCATGAAGTTGTTCTTCACTTGTTACCTCGTTTATATAAATTTCATAAATACAATTTAGTCATAATTATTGTAACAAAACTTTAGACTGTAAAAATTAAAAAATCTTTGATGCGAATGAGAAAAGAAAATAGTGGGCTACTGATCCTGGATGAGTTACATGCAATTTTCAGAAGTAAATTTTGAAAAAAGTGTTCTTCAAGTACATAATTCATAAATGCTTCAGACAGTTCCTTGCACTACCGCTCCCTATTGAGCTCTGTGAAAACTATCCATTATACATTTGCAATAGATCATTCATTGTGTCCCTTTTTATTATACACCACTATTGCGACTTTTATAAAAAATTAAGACTGCGTTGTTTGCATGGTAAGTAGGTAATTTTGACAAAATATCTATTGTTAAAACAAAAGATGGAATAAAATTCCCTATGTAGTAAATAAGAAGTTTCCAGTAAAGAAATAAAAAAAATAGTTAACGAAAATATGAATGTTACGATACAAATTATGATTTTAATTTATGTCTTTTCCTTTTAACTTCAATCTTATATATGTAACCCAACCTCCTTCAAATGCATCTGCGCATAGCAGAATGAGGAAAAAAATTTGTTAGTTCTTGTTCATTGATTGTTCATATTTTCACATGGTATAAATTCAAGGTGTTTAGAAAAAAAAAAAAAAATTATGATTTTAAGATCATTTTGATGATTTTCTATGAAAACTTTTAAACAACTGTGAAAAAGCCGGACTGCCTAGGTGAAAATCCAATCATTATTCAATGATCATTCAATCTGATCAACTCAACCTTATAAAACAGCTTTATTGTCTTTCCATGACTGCTAACCTCTTATTTATTGTAATAGTACTTTAGAAAGCTCTAAGCTATCATCTTCAGTTATCTCTGAAAAGAGTCAAATGATAAAAACCTGCGCATATGGAGACAAACTAAGTACTATTATTATACGGAGCAATGGTCACAGTCTTTAAGTACAATAAATTATATTCCACTAACAGTGTAGAACTGTTCTTATTTTGAAATTTCCCTTCTATTCTGCTACAAATAAAAATTCTTAAAATTCAGAAATACAACACTTATGTAGTAAATAGTTAAAATTCAAAAAACAAAATTAAAAACTATGAAATAACCAGAAAAACCTTCAAAAATTATTAAAAAACATTTTCAACAAGTTGTTATAAAATTATAAATACCTACTTAAACAATACCATATATCAATCTTATGGCTACTCCCCAATTGGATATTCTCCTCATTTTGACTGGTTTTGTCCAAGGGGTATGGAGGGGGCCGGTTTCTTAGCGTATGCATGTTTGCTATTTTTTCCTTTTAATTAATATAATCCGACTTTAGGGATTCTAATTGTATTTAAATATTTTCCAGGCTATTAATTAATATTTTATGTAGGGTGTAGCGATTTAACTTTATGTGGTGGCTCATGGTGCCCTACTTCCTGTAGGTGTTGGTAGGATTGGCTTGATATTTGTTTAAGATGTTCTTAGCAACTAATTCACCATTCCACAATCTTGCTGTAATTTAATTCACAAATGTGAATATAACCTGCTTTGATTTCGCTATATTTTTTTGTGGTTGTTAGCTTACACAAATATTTTACATGTCCTACATATAAGTACAACGTGTAAGCATGTGACCCTGTTGTGAGAGCATGGTCATGGGTCTGGAATAGTGTCCAGGTGACGAATTCAGTATTATACTAAATGGTTATTAATGATATTATTTGTGAAAATTGGTTTATTAATGAAATAATACAATATAAACTAAATATAATCTAAAATAACTATTGCTATTAAATCAGTAAGATAATAATTTGACACCTGTGGTGGAATTTCTGGTTAACCACCAAACAATTATTTGTCACTAGATACTTTTTGATTTGTTTAAAAATAATTCTGAAAAGAATAGGGTAGGTAGTGTTAATTTTTTTTTTTTTTTTTCAAGATAGTACAAGTCAACTTTTCACCTAATTTATTAATTGTTTTTTATTGAAAGTCATTCACCAAGAATTATTGAATACGATTACTGCCTTAAATCGTAATTTTGCATAAAAATAGATAGTAATGAAGATTTATGTTGCAATAACGAAAAGAAGTCTCCACCAAGTAGCTTTTAGTATATATAAACAAGAAAATGAACAGAATCTAAACTTGAAACAATTTTTTAGAGACCAAAAGAGGTTTTATACAGACTGAAGACAATTTTATTTATAGTACCTCTAGACCAGTATGAAGACTTTAGAACAGATATTTCCAACAGGTATATTCTTCAACATTCAACATTCAGAAACTGATTTTATCAATTTTTTTTAGTTTGACCATTACATCCATCATTATAATAAAGAGTTTTGTTTATAATTTAATTCACTCTAACTGGTTATATTTTGTCCCTTCTATTACATTAATGATTTTTACATTTACGGATTGTTCTGGAACCCAGTTTCAATAATTGATTTTCCTTCTTTTAGTGCACCGGGTTATACATATGTTGACTATTTTATTACCTGCAATGGTAAGGTAAGCACTAACTCATCAACATCAAATCATGCAGCTTACAAAATTTTAGCATCCAAGCAACAAACAGCCCTTTAAATTTAAACTGTATTAGATAATTTACTTTTATAAAAACACTAGGAATCGACTCTGATCAAACCTAACAACAATTCTTCGTTATTTATTAAAGATGTATAATAAAATTGAGATTATAACTGAAATTAATATTTTCTACTTTACATATTCAATTTACCTTGATTGTATTTATTGAAACATTTTAAAAATTGTATAATTTCTAAAATCAATTACTATATAATATTCTTCTTAATAATCAATAATATTAAGTTGGTGTATTAATAATGTTTTGTGCATGAAGTGATTATAAAGATATGCAAATACTAAATACGTACACAAAACCAAAAATATAAGACATGCAACATGTAATTTCCTTATGATGTTTTTTTTAAATACCGAGATTAAAAATGTTTATATTATATTACGTGATCTGTTTTGTGCTTGGGTGAGCATTGTGTCCAATCATCATATTTAAAGATGAAAATATATGTTTAAAATGAAATACTAGCTTAGTTAGAAGATTTTGGGAGGTATTTTTATTAACATATTTCCTGAACACTCTGTGAACTATAAAAATTGACTTATTTTTAATGATTAGAATAATCTAACTTTATATTAAGTGATGTATTTTTTTTACTTATAAAAATGTAAAAGATTTTTCTATGTATTTTTTTAAGTATTGTAACAAAAAAAAGTGGCATCTGCAATTTATGTGAGATCTATTTACAATCAGGAGAAATCTTTAAAACCAAAAGAAAACATGCAACATACCATTTATTGATTTTTTCTTGCAAAACTCACCTGAAACAAAAAATAATAAAACTAAATTAACCTATAATAATAATATTTTGGTAATAATGAAACATTTGTTCAAAATTTTTAATTTATAAGCTAACAATAAAATTACGTAAAGGGAGTAATTTTAACTTCACTCACCTTGTATTTCCATGATCAGGTGACTAGCTCCAATGCTGCTCCTGGAACCAGACACTGTTCCCGCCTTTAAAAGGCATTTAACTCAAGTCTGAAAAATATAAAAAAATAGACACGTAAAGTGAATAATACAAATAAAGATAAATGTTGAGTAGCCTATCTTTTAGTAATTGCCGATCCCAAATATTGAAAGAAAGGGTGATTGTCTTACATTCTAAAAATTATTCAAACAATCTTAATTCCAAAACACCTTGTAAAGGGTGTCCTAGAATTAACGCAAGATTTGGTTTAAATAGAAAACACAGTTTTTAGTATTTTTGTAGTTATTTTTTTATTGAATTATAAAGTAAATAGGATAGGGTTTTTATGGAATAACATTTTGGGCAAATGGCCTCCATAACTTTGCTGACACATACGCACTCTTTTGTCGAAATTTTCCATGATCATTTGGCATAAATGTGGTTGAATTTTGTTGATGCAGAGTTGAATTTCCTCTTTTAATGCACGGGTGGATGTGGGCTTGTTGACATACACCTTTGACTTCAAATAACCCCATAAAAAGATATCTAAATGTGTTAAATCACACAATCTAGGGGGCAATTCTGATCACCGAAATGAGAGACTACATGACCTGGAAATGTCTCATGCAGTATTTGAATTGTTTCATGGGCTGTATGGTATGTGGTACCATCTTGTTGAAACCACATATTGGCCACATCAATATCATCCAATTTCAGCACAAAGAACGGTGTTTACGACGCCAAATTGATGTGCCTGGATTTTCAACAACATTCTCACGCACTGCTTCGATATTGACATTTGAACGGCTTGTTTTTGGATGACCAGTGTGTTTAGTGTCTCCAACTGATCCAGTATCCCTAAATTTTTCAATTAATCTCTTCACAGTTAATGAAATCAAAACACTATTCTGACCATATTTTGAATGAAATTTTCAAACTGTGGCCGCCAAACTTTCATTATTTTTAAGATAATGTTCAACAATAAAGACAGGTTGTTCTATCATGTAACGCTCCATTTTTCCTAACCCTAAACTGTCAGCTGTCAAATTGTTTTTTTTTTTAGGGTTGCCAGCACTTTACTGCACAAATGGCGGCAAATTCAAATCTTGCGTTAATTCTGGGACACCCTTTACTGTGCTGATTAGTCTTAAATTGAAATATAATAACCGGATGATAAATTTATTGAGATATCACCTCCTCTCACTATATATTACACTAAACTAATATCTTAAACATATTTTCTCATTTATTTTTAATGTAGACTATATATCACTCTTTGTATATCTATTATTTTGTACCAGACTATTATAAATTATAATTACCATATTTCTTTAATATATGCCCTTCTTTTCTTATTAACAGGACCAGATAAAAACATATTTAGTATCTCAAAACATTGCCCATTAATAAATTTGATGAAAATCTAAGACCTAACGATCACCAACCTAAGCGCAATCACAACAGATTCATTGTCCAATCATTCATATATTAGCAGCTAAAAAATAAGTCTCATTAGAAAAAAATGAATAATAAGTTTTTCAACAAGTTTGCACTTAACATCTCTCTACAACCATCTCATACTAGTCCACATTCCATGAGATCCCTAGTATGCAGAAAAGTTCTTGATTAATACATTTTTTAGAAATCAAACAACTATCATTCATTAGCGTAAGCCATACTACGAATACCTGGAGTGATTTTATTAACTGCAAGTGGAAGAGAAGGGTTTTAAACCTCAATACATCATGCCATCAAGTGTTCACTTCAATTTCTATACCACTTGAGAGATAATACCACATTATAGGTAATTCTCAACTGTTTAATTTTACATACTGAATAAAAGGCTTGTCTGACAGTATTTTTATTACAGGACTAGCACTTTTGATGGGTCATACTATCACCTTCAATTTCTAAAAAGGACATTGCTACAGATTGTTCTCTCAGACAATATTATTTTCTGTTATTCACAATTTTTTCATGGCCCATAAAAAACTTTCCTACAGTCCACCATTTGGCAAGGTTGTTTGGTAGAGATGGTAGTCATAATAATAAAATAATCAAATCCCAAATTTTGGTGCTGGATTTTTGACAATACCGTGTCTGTTAAATGGTCACTTCTATAGTTCAAACTAAATTTCTATCCCAACTGGTGTCTGTTTATATAAAGTTACCCAGCAATATGAGACAGTTTCAAATAAGATTATTATGAGGGATGAAAATGTTAATGCTGAAATCTTCATATTTGAATATTATTTTGGCCAAAGATGTTTTCTGTATGAAATTCGTATGTTTTTTGTTAATTCATGACAGGTTCTTGAGGCCTTTGCACACTAAGTAGGAAACCACAAACTAACATGAACAAATACAGATGTTGCTCACATGTTGTGGACAAGTACCTTTGGTTTATTTTATTTTATGTAATGAAGGAGGTGGCTCTATGGAAAGAGGAATGGGATTGAAATATGGATGGCTTAAAAGTAGCAGTAAATGCTTAAATCCTTTTGATCATGCCAAATTTTCTGAACAATCTGCAGCTCTTCTCAACCTGTAAGTCTCATGATAAACTAATGTCACTTTCATAGACCATAAGTAGTAGTGTACAATAACAAAGAATACTCACTGAAAAATGTAGTACATTGTTTGTTCACGCTCATTCCCTTATTGCTACAATTCAGCAATTGTTTAAAAAAAAAATGTTATTTAAACAAATCTCAAATGTTTTATTTCAGTACCGAACCCGTGTGGGGTGTGACAATTAATGAAAAGTAACAAACAAAGTTTTTGTCTCTCCACAGCTTTATTATTCAGCCCCCAATGTTTTTGATGGAGTATTAATATATCTTCAAGGGTTTGAGCTGATGGTAGCTGAGGAGAGACAAAACCATATTCTTTTCACAAATATGTGTGATTTCAACGAATATTTTCATAAAGAATTAATTTTACTTAAATGAATAGGACTTAAATGGATGTTGTAAAATTTATGATTCTATTAATTTAAAAATATACAAACATTTTTAACTATGATATAACCTCTGTACTTCTTTTTAAAGTGCCTAGCCAAGCTTTTTATATTAATTCCATTTCAATATGATAGAGCTCACTGTAAAGTTGTTCCACAGAGAATATTCGACATACCCACCCAAAATTATCAGCCCAAAGAAAACATACAAATTTCCTACTGTTTAATAGTTTAAAAAGATTTTGATTTAATCTGATCTATATTATAGTCAGTAATTTTAATTTATAGAATAGAAAAAATCAGACATATTCCAAAACAAACTTTGTATGAAAGTAAATATTCTACAGAAATAATATCCCATCAAACTAACTTATCTGAATAGGGTTTCTGTTTCATAGCTTTCCATTTTGTAAGAGATAGAGCTAGGGGTTTTACCACATTTGTAGAACACAGAATGGTCTTTAACCTCTGATGCATAATATACTTGTTGAGTTTTATAGGCTAAATAGTAACATTTTTAAAATAATACTAATATTTGTATCATGGCTTTATGCCTCTATGTAGTTCCGAACCTGAGGTAACCACTTATATTTATGATCATTGTTATTGCTAACTTTAACTGTTCGTTGACAGCATAAATTGGAATGAGATTTAAGAGAAGTTCTAACATAGACCAAGGAAAGTACCTGTAAAAACCGGCACCAATCAAATAACATTTCACTTACTGGAAGAAGCTGCTAAGAAACTTGATCATACAGTTAATTAAAAGAAAACCAATTATTTATGAGTTGGAGGAGATAAGAGACAAAGCTACTTAGATGTGGGGCAACACAAGTTCGAATGAGTAGACAGCTTTGTGAACTAGTGTTCCAAAATAAATTCATATAACATTTCATAGGAAATAGGAAGAAACCAAGAATTTCAAAAGCACGGACCCTCTAAAAGGACGAAGATTGGTCTGTATAACACACATATTCACCCAGTGCTTGCATATGGGTCGAGAGGCATGAACTTTCTCCAAGGCAGATGAGAGATAGCTCCTTGTATTCAAGAGAAGAAGACAGATGGAGAATAATAAGGGACCAGCATATGCACAGTTTCTACAATGACATGGATATAGCCAAATTCATAAAACTATTCCAGGGTATGCAAGAATGAGAGGAACAGTGAGATTCCAAAGAAAGTGAATTAGATTACCTGCATAGAACAAAGATGACTACAGACTTAGGGATATTGCTAGGTAACTGAGACTGGAATACTTTAGCAATAGATCTGTCAACTGGCAGACTCAACTGGAGAAGGCCCAGATTCGGTGGTGGTTGTCACACCAGATGAGTATGGAAGTATATTATTTTTATTAATAATTAGCTACCAATATAATTATTTGATTATTTAAAAGGATGTACTGTTATCTTTTTTCATTTCATTCAGCATTTTATTGCTTTTGTTAGTTCCATGATGAGGAAATCGTTAACTCTCAAATATCCCCATCAAAATTGATTATTTTATGTAATTGACAAAATAATATGGACACTATTCTCAAACTCATAAAAATAACAATCTGAATTAAAAAACTTCATTAAGTTTAAGTATAATATTAATTATAATCTAAATAACCAAGTTGTTTAGTAACCATCTTATTCCTTTTTGTATAAAACTCCATGATTCTCATGAATTGCCAGTAAGCAATTCATATCTATATTATTATCTCACTCAGCTCCACTAATACTTTGACCTGCATTCTAATCAGATGAGCAATGACTCATTAAATTCTGATGGACATAAGTATTAGTAGTATTCCTTATTATGTAATTTAATAGGTTCAATATATTAATTTTGTCTTTTGTTTGAATTTTTATTGAAAATAAATGATATATATGGAATGGTAAAAGACCTATATCACATTCTAACTTTCCTAAATTAATTGGACACATAATAAAATATGCATAATGCATAAAATATTAATTATACACTAAATAACCAAGTTGTTTAATAACCATCTTATTCCTTTTTGTATAAAATGCGATGATTCTCAAGTCAAGTTTAAAATGTTAATTAAATTAAGTTGATCTAGGCCCCCATTGGTGCTCAGACTTATAACTTTAGTTTGGAAACATTGGCTAAAAGCCTATAAAATATACATCTATAAAAGGATATGTCAAAAGGCAAACAAGTTTATCATTAACACAATTACAATAAAAATGTAGCTTAAACCTTTGTTGCACAACATGGTCCAATTGTGCCTGTCCAACTTTAAATTTCTGGGATGAAAAGCAATCAAACTATTTTTATAATATATATTTCCGTTTTCAATGGAACCCTTCAATCTTAAGTTCATTCTTGAACTGGGATTTATCCATATTTATTTATGGAATAGCTTCATTCACTAACTGAGTATTTATTGTGATGATCATAAGGTGGAAAAACCAGCAGGAGCTACAATTATGTCATCTAACCTCTCTCTGACTCTGGAATATCCTTATTGTATTTGAAATAAAAACAAATCTATTGTGTGTTAAGTATCTTACAATTGAAGGCTTTTTTTTTGTAACTTTTAATATTTACTAATTTTAAAGTCTGGGAACTATATAATGATTATTTCATTATGTCCTAAATTATTAGAATTACGATTTCTTTAAAGTTGTAGTTTGTAATATGGAACTTAGTTACAAAACTGGGAGCAGGATATAATTGACAGTTCTAATGACCCTTTGCAAATATAACCCACTGAAGTCTAAAGAACTCTATATATATTAATATGGTTGTCAGTTGATTTAGTTACGTTCTCAACAAGAACGGAAAATATCTATAAATACCATGTAATTGCTTAAGTGCTTGCTTATTTTTCATTCGGCTGGCAACAATGTTCGTACCGTCGGTTATTTGTGTAAAATGTCATACCTGTACATCAGACAACAGGCTTACAATCGCCAGTAAATAAACACTAGCGATATCACGAGTGTTTCTTGTTATAAAAGTTAACCTCCATCAAAACTGTTTGGAGAAGTGTTGTGATAGTAAAAACGTTTCGCTTCTCTTGAAATGAAAATGCGCAGCGAAGTGTGTTAATAAGTTCAATGACCAGGGAAGGTCAACTAGAGCGTCTTTAAGACGTTTTTATTTTTTCTCTCGTTATTCCTTATTAACTTCTACACAGTCTTAGTTTAGTTTCATTACGAGTGATTCCAAAACTATTCCCATTTTCGACGGACGGATTTGGTTCTTGAGAATCTCCAAGTCACAATAGCCTTGAAGTTAATGAACCACCGTGGCTCCTATTTTTTTTTCTATGATGAGTTAAGTCGCCGTTTTCTCATTTAAATATTGACAATGAAAGGGTCAAGGTTGAAGTTAAGTTCAGTGTTATGAGACCGACACATGTTTATTATTTGACTTGAGAACGGAATGATGAATTATTAATAAGACTAGACTCAAACAAAGTATAATACACTCTGGGTAAGTACTGTTATCTCTGTACCAATTGTGGTTTTACATCTTCGTATACATAAAATGTGTCTGGGGCTTGATATAGGTTCACGAAATTAAAGTGATTCATTGTAAACTCTTTGGAATTTAAACGTAACGTACTTAAATTAAGTACTTCAGCTGTTTCCCTATTTCATTTTGAAAGGATAAAATTACTCCACTTAAATTGGTTTGACAAATTTTGAAGGTTGTAAGCACACTTTGCCTTGATTTTATTTTCGTTTTACTATGTCTGGGCCGTTGAGTACTGGTTAATTAATCTACATTCGTGTCTGTAAATTCAGAAATTTGCAGTATCAAACAAACTATTTTCGACCTTAGGCCACATTTTTTTTCTATTTGTCTTTAGTGAACTTTTTAAAATTTGGATATTATGAAAGTGAACACACGACTTTCATATGTCTCATGGGTGGAAAGATTTCCATTGATTTGTTTTGACCTGTGAAGCGTTTCACCAAGTTGCATGTACAGAAAGATATGTTACACAAACGCTTATGCTGTAATTATCAAATTATCACGTGTTTCAAAAGCAAATGTTTGACGAGCTGGAATGGTAATATTTTTTTCCTTTACACAGTGTGCCACCAACCGTTTCGCTTGCAACTATCCTGAGCTGACATACTTGTTTTAAGCATTAGTTTGATATTAATAACTATTATTTATTATCTGTAGTCCTGCTATTTTTAATAATTACAAGCCAAAGTGAAAATATAAGAGAGGCCTGAGTGTGAATCCTGACCTGACTCTGTCAAAGTATTTTTTCTTTGAGTAATAACTTTGGTTTGATGGAACAAGATACAGTGTATGTGTGTGTAAAACGTAGTGTTTGAATAATATTATATTAATTTCATATTTATATATTTTATGTATTTCATTTAGATTTGTTTTTTAATATTCTAAAATTATTCCTAGTTTCTGTATAACGTTTTATTAATTCAATATTCAATATTCAAATGAAAAATATGAAAAAACAGTAATTTAAACAGTGTATATTATCTGTCTATAATATTCTATAATTATTTTACATTTCAATCTGTTAGCAATATATAATTATTTTTTTAAAAAAATCAAGCTGTTTATAAGAGAAAAAAACCTTACTTTTGACCATTTACTCGTAATCAGTGTGAAAATTTCTGTAAGAATGTTGTACTTTTATTTTTTAAAATAACCACCTCAAGTACCAGCTCCTAAGTACCACAGTACCAGCTCAAAAATTCAAATATCTTAAAAAAATTAATGGTTAACCCGTTTTCGTGATTCCAATTTAAATTGAAGAAGTATAAGCGAGAATACGAAAAAAACAACGATAACTTTGAAACAGATGTGTTTCCTTTCAATGTAGGTGAACATTTATTGTCAATAAACCTGCATATTCCAATCATTTCGAGGCAAGGGTTTGGTTTATCATTAGTTAGTCGTTTCTTTACTAGAGGTTAACCATTTTTTGGAATTCGCGCTCATATTTCTCTTTCAATTTAAATTGGAATTGTAAAGACTAAGACACATTAGACAGTTTTTTCTCGAAATTTTCCAGAAAACGTTGTTAACGTTTATTGTTGTTTTTCGGACATCAATGACCCTTGTGGTTAACATACTCTTAACAAAATAAGTTTTTCAGAAATTTGCATTTTTTAATATTCGTAAAGTTTGTGCTGCGGTTAGTAAATGGATATTTTTAAAATAAAAGCATACTATTCCTTCAGGAAAATTAAAGGTTATTACGAAAATTTAATGAACAGTCGAGTTTTAGTAAAGCAAATTTGGATTTTATGGCTAAAACAAAGTTTTCTCGAAAAAAAGCAACTTAAAAATTCGAATGATTGCAATGGATTGAGATCGAAATCTGCTGCTGGTGGCGTTTGACTTCATTTTATCCTAGTTTTGAACATATTGCCCATTTTTTAACAGGAAGAGCCAAACTCTATAGTATTAACATATAAAACAGAAATCTGATTATAATCTTCTCTACCTCCTGTTTTGAAATCTATTCACCAAGTGGCTTCAAGAGGGCCTTTTTTTCCTGTTGTTTTTTTAATTACTCTTTTTAGAATGTGCCTTTCCAATAGAGCTGTGTTACAGTTCTTGTTGGCCACTCTTGTGTTGGAGTTGCACAATCAATACATTTTTGTCTCTGCCCTGTTTTTTGAGTCAGATAAGGTTGAGTGCCGTAATTGCTTTTCAATTTTGTCTTCCCACAAGGTTTTAGTTATTTTTCACAAGCGCTTAACCACTCGTTCTCAGTTGACTGAGTAGCAATTTAGATACCGCTATCATCGACAACTTTCTGAACACTTGAGAATGGCAGTATTGGCTGCTGAAAGCGCTTGTGAAGAATAAATAAAAACCACGTAAGAAGACCAAATTAGATGTAACTTATTTAATCTAAACTTATAACCAGCTATTAAACCATAATAGCTATTCATATCTTGGATATATTTGAATGTGAAGGACCTTGGAGCTCGTGAAGCGTCCTTTTCTGCCATTTTACAAAATATTTTATAGGTATTTAATAGGCCATAGAACGTGGAGTAAACATTTTCTTTGGATGACACGTTTTCCTGTGACTATACGCATTTCACCATGGACTGATTTGGGATTTTATTCCAACAAAATAGAACGAAAATCATGTGATAATGGCTGTGCTATTGAAGAATGATATTTCCATATAATGTCACAGAGGGTATTTTCGGCTTTCGCACGGTACTGAGGCAACTGGAGCCAACAATGGCCGGATTGCAATCAGCTGGGAACCCGATAATTAAACAGAAACGTTAAATGTTGCGTCAAAACATCCCTGACTCCGGCATATCTTCTATCTCTTTTATTTCTACACCTCCTCCATTTCTCTCCCTGCCGCTGCAGTGTGTCAACTGCAAAGCACCCAACTCCGTTCAGCCTTCATTGTTTGCCTACTTCGTACCGTTCTTGCTGGGAACAAGGCATTTTGCCATTGTTTTAACATCTGTGTTTATTTTTAATAAGTGTTAGATACACTTAGTATTACAGTAGCTTCTTTATCAAGCACAATAATCCATCAATATTCGTGGATTGGTTGCTTCCAAAAAATTTCTTTTTTTGGGATATTTTATAATTCCTATTTGAGTTAGCCTGTTTTATGTGTTCTTAATAATGGGGGGGGGAGGTCGGTACATTATATCATAAATAGATTCTGTGCAGTTAATTGAAAATGGTTACATATCAGACAATTAACCGATCGATAAAATACGAGCACATTCCATCCAAGGAAGTGCCACTATGATTCTTCGGGGTTTTTTATAAATTGAAAACACAAACTCTATTTTTGACCTTCCATTAATACCATTTAAATTCTTTTGTGGACATTTTTTAAATTCTTTATCTTGGCCAGCAAAGTATAACTTTATATTTTTAATTTGGTTCTAAGCTGTGATTTTAGAATGGTTAAAAGCCAGAGAGGAGCGCATTGTTAAGTGATCTCTTTAGAATTAGTATATATCATAGATTAATAACATTTAAACATTTCTCATGTTTATTGTACTAATATAATTATCCTCGCACTTATGAGTTATTTTACGTAGGTGTCATTTTTATCACAGAACACTATTATCATTTTACCATGCGGGACGATTACCGAAATTAACGCCAGTTAGCAGAAATTGTACCTCTTGATGGTTTACTGTGAGTTAGTCACCTATATCTCTTTTCCTGATAATATAAAAGCACTAACAATGCTTTATTGAATACAGCCCTGTTGCATTCTACCCCTTACTTATAAAAATAACTTGTATTGGCCACTAGGAATTCTGGTAAAGCAATTTCATATTATGTCTTCCTTTGTTACCTTCTTCCACCTCCTTAAGACTCTTCACTTCGCAATGAGACGCTGGCTGTCTAGTAGGGCTCAACTCAAATTCTCTAAAGCAGTGTTACTTTACAAAGGTGTCATGTAACTCATTAGTTGTTTGAATCATTCCTAGAAAAGTGACCAATGTTAATTATTACTTAGCCCGAAGGACGGGGTTCAATCTGAAAGATCGTCTCATAAAGATTACTTGTATAGAATCATAGAGTACATTCCTGGTCACCTTGGAATGCGGTGCAGCGACACAATGAAACAAGGGGATGGTAGGAGAACAATAAATAATAAAGATAAAAAGATCTAATTTTGAAAGCATCTTCTCAACACTTGGCTAGGAAGCTATTTATGATAATAAGTTCTAATTGTATAATTATTGTAGAGAAGATACAATGAGTAATCAGAAACAATTACGTCTTACATATTCGTACATCTTTTGTAATTACACCTACTTAATTGTTGCTTTCAATGATCATATTAGGATTTTACCAACGATCAGGTATTTAATTTCACACCCAACTCTTATTTATATATGAAACATATTAACCGTATTTGTGAAACGAGGGTGGTGAAAAAATTGCACACTCAATTTTAATGATTGTTCTAAAGACTTTTTGAAATTATAATCCAGTCCCAGGGCATGATAAATACAAATATACTTTTTAATACCAAGTAATTAATTATTATTTAATGAGTTAATCAAGTTTTATGGAGATAGCTACATGCTTTTCCTATATCGAATAGAACCATGTCAAATTTCATGTCTCATCTTGAACAGAGTGAGTCCAGATATCTGTCAAGACCAGAACGTTCAGACACAAGGGCGAAAAAGTATGGATTTTTGGTTTTGAATAACTAACAAAACCAAAAAAAGAAAAATCCCACATCACTCAAATTTTCAGTTCATTCATTACATTACTGATATCAACTTAATTATTACAAAGGTAAACTCCTTATAATTAGTGCTTATTGTTTCAAAATTTGAACCTTCTAGGAACCAATAGAACGAAGGTGAGACCAAGGCAATAACAAGCGTAAGAGTGCTAATTGAGATAGAAAGTGAAGCCTCCTGACAGGAATGTGTTGTCGTTGTATTGCAAAATCTTTAAAATAAGAAAAAAAATCCTACTACTATTTACTATTGGCTTGACACAAAAAAAAAAGTTAATTAAATGTGGATATTAGTCAATTAATAGTTTCAAAAAATTTACTCATTGACTTCATTGTTTTCCAAATTGATGGCAGCATTCAATTATAATTACTAGCTTTCATTTTTAAACATAGTTTATCTAACAGGCCCCGACGTTTGCTGCTTTATACACGAGTTTGTCACCAGGGCCACAACAGCTGTTTTGCATAAAGATTATAAAAAACTAATCTGATTTCAATGATTTTTCAATAATAGCCCTAATACACATTGGATATTATAAATCGTGCCCGACGTCGAAGTGATGTTGCTACAGGATTTGAATGGTGTGAATTTTGTAGTTTGAATAGTGTATATATAATTTTGTTGTTGAATTTCAAGATCATTGTGGAGTGTCACATCATCTGTCGTCATCAACATCTGTAGAGTTCCTGTATTTTAAGTCTAGGATGAGGGTTCTAGATTAATCTTTTCTCAAGGAGGAATCCAAGGTATCACACTATGTCTGATGTGGGAAGAGGAGAATCATTGAAGAGGACTGATGGGCAAGATCCACGTCGTGGGTAAATGTAATATTGGTACAAATGTACGTTGACTTTTATCCTCTATTAGTTGCACCAATGCTCAATAGAGGAGAGGCGAAGTTTTAGGTTTTGGGGTGCTACGACGGGGATGAAAGGACAGCTGTGTCATCAGCAAAGGTGGCAAGAAAAGCGCCCACAGTGGTAGGAATATCAGCGGTTTGGAAGGTACAGAGGAACACTACCTTGGAGAACTCTAGCTTCGACTGGGAAGTGGTTTGGGTATTCAGAGCCAGACCAGACTTGGAAGTAGCGGTTAGATAGGCATGATAAAAATAACTAAGAGACAAATATCCAACTAAGATTTATATTAAATAATTAATATTGAAATAGTAAATTTACAAGTAACTTTTAATATTTTAAAAACACACAACAGCAAAATACACATCACAGATTATCACAGTGCGAAAATTTAAGTTTATAGTTATAAGCCTGGAAACGACTTTATTAGTTACAGCCCCTTTAGAAGACCACATTTGAATACTTAAGTACAAATATTTCCAACAATTGCGATTCTCCAACATTTGTCCTAACTTACATGAACGCGTAATCTCTTTTGATATATTTTTTGTGTATCATCATTGTTACATTATTTTTGGACATCTCAAGGTCGATTTAAACCAAAAATGCATTGTGCACCAACAGTTTAAAAGAAAAACAAACAGTTTTTAGGGTCCCGGGTCTTGTGCCCGGTGACCTTATCTGGCTGAAATACGCTCTTGAATATGCTTTTGACCCTAAGGCTCCTTCTGCAAATTTTAACAATTTCTATTTAGTTTGAAAGGAGTTAGAATCAATAAAACAAAGACGATCTTGCTGAGTGCATAGCAGATATTTTTAAAGGTAATTTGTTATAAAATTACTTCTATTTCATAACAAATGTTAATTACGTAATAGTGAGTGCTAAGTTAGTAACTAATCTATCGCTTTTACAACTGTTTTCCCTTAAAGATATTCACATCCTTGCCTTACCTGATCGAAAGTAAGACCCTCCCGTCGGGTTAAGGAAATTTAGCAACTCTCCAGGTCATTAATAGACAGATTATTTCCCCTTCTATACAAGTGTCAATGCCGGGAAATACCTCCAGTTCTCTAACTCAACAATTTCACCCAACATATTGCTAATTGCAATACATAAAAAACATAATCTATATAATAAACTGATTATGTATAGTTTTATACTGATTTTTTATGAAAGAGTGACTACATTTTCTCCAATGTACCTACACTGGACAACATAACACTGTTCTATTTTATTTAACTGTTAGGGAGAGAAAAATACTCTGACATAATCGGGACTCAAACGCGGGGTTTGCAAATATCCAGTTTGGAGTTCTGCCAATTTTTTTTTTCAAATAATAATTAACAATTATTGGATCCATACCACAACGAAAATGGACTATATTTTATTATATTTAATCGACGGCGGAGATCACAACTATAGGTCTTGAATATTCATAGAGTTACACAGGAACTCACGTCACATGGTTACTGGTCAATCAAATACGAACAGTGAGAAATCTTAAAATGTTGCAAACAGAATAATTCGCAGTGATTTCTTAATCGCCAGCTAGATTCTTGTACTGTTGCACTGACCAGTCGTGTAAGCTCACCAAATGGAGCGTTTCTTCTGCAAAATATAAACTATTGTAGGCAAAAGACAGATCATATTTTTATGAACGGGTATCAAAGGCATAATCTATTTTTATTCCATAAAACCAACTAATGGCAATCTCACAGTTACTGTAATTATCTGTAGTAATTGCAATTAGCATGAAAATAATCTATTATCCTGCCCTATTATCTAAGGCCTTAACAAAACCATTTTAACTTGAGAAGGAGAAATTCTACTGCATTGGTGTACCAATATCAATAGCCACATAGACAAAACGATAGATGTATATAACACAGTGACGTAAAGATGGAATCGTCGCTGGTCACTTAGCGGCCACGAAGGCCGGAAACAGAGCATATGCAACACCGAATGGAATGACGCCAAAGCAATTGCTTTGGTCCTTTAATCAGGACTTTAACGAATAGAACATACAATCATGCCTCAAATGTATCTTTTTCTCGGCCTCGTTAGACTAACATGCGAGGAGTGCGATACCGCACCATTAACCATTCTTCCCTCGGAAATTATTCATTGACTAGAAAATTATGATCACCAGAACATCATACACTCCCCTCTACAAAACCATAATTAGGCCGAACCCTGAACCATACGAAAAGGCCAGAAACTCGTGCTATTCCGTTTTGAATACCTCATGTGTTAAGACTATCAGTAGTAATCAAATCTGCAAAACGAAGCCGAGTTGTTGGCCTTGTAAAAGGATATTGACGTTGTCTGGTTTATAAACGATGGATGACATAATTGCAAAGCTTCCTGTTTCAAACCAAAGAAAGAAGAAGAATATGTAGCTCCAAGTTCCTCCGATAGGTTCTCAAAATTGGATAGCAACAGCTAGAGATCAAATAGAATCGCGGACCAAATGGCCAGTGGCATTGTCTCTCTCAACAGTAGCTTAGATTTTTTCTCTGAAGAGTCGGCAGTGATGATGATTATGTCTGCAGTAACTGAGATAATTCAGAAAACAAAACTTTTAGTAAAAAAAATACTGGGTATTTTTTCAACGGTCATTTAATAATCACAAAAATATTTTTTTCAATGAATAATATAAATTCTTAAATATTATATAACAGTACATTCTAGGTTACAATTAGATGATAGGCAGTATGTTTATCAGTACTTTCAAACTGTTTTTACTGCAAATATACTCTTCACAGTCTAAGATAGTGAAGGTTTTGTTTTAATTGTCCTACAATGTCGTTTCATGAATATTATACTGATCCATTCCTCTGTGTGAAAAACATTGATTTTTTTTTTTATTTTATGTTTTAAAAATTACCATTTAGTCAAAAAGTTTTGGAAAAAAAACTCGTTGAAATAATGGGGGAAATGATCAGCTATCAAATGCTCAGATCAGCTAAATACATACCAAGATTTTAGAAGGAAGGTTGTTATTTTCTGATGGTTGCCAATGCTTACAGATTGTCGATACTCACCAAAGATGTTTGTGGATGTTGATAACCACCAAGATTCATTAGTGACTGTTGACCGCCACTTGACCTAGCCAGTGTATGTTGTATGCATCATTAGTCACATAGTAACTATAACTTTGATAGTTATTATAAGTGTCTATTGTTGGCATTTATGTTGTCTTATTTTATTGAGTACCATGGTTTAAAGCCAATAAACTTAGGTATTTGTATCAACTTTCCCATTTACTTCAACCTTTTCAGAGTATATTTGTAGCAAATAGCACGAATTTAAAATGTTTATCATTTGTCATAAGTATCAGTATTTTTGGTGTCCTCAACCTTAGGAAAAAAACAAATTTATAAAAAACATTACTTCTTCGACGGGTTCTTAGAAGTGACTTGATAAAGCATAAACGTCACAGAGTAGTGTATCATAGTTACTAGGTATGGTACCGACTTCTCGTTACATTTCAACCACAATCGGGGGGGGGGGGGGTATCGTTAAATTATTCTATGTATACAAAACTATATGCAAAATATGATTATTTTGGCTCCTATATACATGTCTTTGGTTATCATACTTTTCAGAAATTAACAATTAATATATTTAAAATTGTATTGTGTTTTAGTACAATACCGCCAAAGTCGTAGTTATTGATTTATTTTTTTTCGTTTAAATACACAAATCAGGGGTTAGGTCCCTTGGATTTCCTTTTGTATAATTTTAACATTTTAGGTCGATTGGATCTTTTTACGGTTGTTCAGGTGGCAAAAACAGACAGAGAGGCTGAAAGACGATGGTCTCTTACTTTTTTGAGAGTAGTGCCTCTCCTTCGGCCTCGGCAATATAAAAAGCAAATTCGTTATGAATTAACGGAGCCAACGAAGATGAATGTTTATTCGTCTCTACCTAGCTCATGGCAGGCAGTTTTGACATCTTCAAGGTACTGTTGGCGAATAGTAGTGCATTATGTTCAGTTTTTAAATCCAACATTCACTATTCAAATTACTAGTGACTAGTGTTACTGAGTGGATACTATCAGCCTTCCTGGAAATTGCTGCGTCCCTACTGAGGTATGAACTATTTTCCCTTACTGTGGACGAGCGGTGATGTTTCGCAATTTACTAAATAAAAACTGGAACAGGATTCCGACTAGCCGAGGGAGCACATGGAAAAACTTAATGACTTCGAGGTTGATGGAACAATCGGAGGCAGTGTCACCGGTTGTTCACATACTTTTCCTTTTCCATTACAAAAACCACCCCCACACAAACCTTGGGAAAATACAGTTGCACAACTCCATGCTCGTTTCTCCGCAGTGCTGTCTTATTTCTGCAATTATTGTTTATATTGTTTTGCTGACACAAAAAACTTGACTGTTAACCAAGATTACACGGTGGCAGTAGAATAGGTACGGAAAGCAAAATACTCCTACCTGTTCGTTCTATGCTTTTAGGAGATGTTATCAATAATTTATAATTTCTTTTTATTATAATAATAACAATAATAATTAAGGAAAATTTCAAATCTTTACTGTTCTATAAAAATTTTCAGAACTATGATAATGTTTATAAATGTATCCATTAATCATTTTGTTAAATTTATTGGAACTTGAAGTTTTAAATTTTTATAGTCAGTCATATAGTCAATAATCATATAGTCAAATAGTCGGAGTCATATTTTGTATTGCTATCATACTAACCCAGTAATTGAATTTATTAGTATAACAATCCTGTAGAAAATTAAACTTTGCTCTTTGAATAAATACTGTGCTTTTCTATGAACAAACATGAAGGAATATAATAACAATTCTCTCTATCTATGAAAAATAAAATAAATAGAAAATAAAAAATAGAATCAGTACAATAAAAAACAAAAAGTTGTAATAAAATTAAATACCTATCCGTTATTAGTTGTATATGTATATAAATTGAAATAAAAATATCTTATATAATAAAGTAATTGAAAATAAGATTAACTGAATCAATAAATGAAAGGAATAAATAAACATATTAATTTATGAGAAGACTATTTTTTTGGTATTTTCCTTGAAATGGCGATCTTTATTTCACAGACATTTACACATCAGGAGAAACTTTAGGGGTCATTATTTAAAAGATAACCATTTTATTAAATATTGTATCATATCCATATTTAATATTTCATACTTGAATTTTATTCGTGATTCATTTTAGGGCCGTTTCTCTAGGACGAGTTCATCACACCTCAGCACGAGTAGTTCATGCATAGTTAGTTATTAATGATAATACTCTCCTGTATAGGTGTGTGTTGTTGTCAAATCCCCAACACTTCGTAACTTATTTCAGATCGTATGTCGTTATGAGTGTACAGTGTTATGACCTATCAATGATAGCCATATCAAGAAATCTTATTTTCTCATAATTATTCTGCCTAGCTATGAAGTCGCGAGGCCCTCACAACACTTGAACCATGTAGGTGGGTTCTTGATTTTTCGGGAAAATTGGTTTTATTACTCAATATTCAAATTAAAAGTAACATGTAAGACGTGTTCAGGACTCAAAAATATTCATAAAAAACCAGTTTCTTCAAACGATTTCAAGATAAGCATGTATAGGAATATTAGGGGGTAAATGCTAAAGAGAACATTCTTAAGAATTAAGGAAAGTCAAGAAGATTTGTGGTAATAAACGAAGAGGAGTAAGCAGTTTTTCGACCAGGAAGACAGATACAAGCCCGCATATTATTGCTAGGGAAAGAGATAAGAAGGCAAGTCGTTTCTTGAGTAGAAGTTAGCATTTGTGACGGTCCCAAGTGATGAAATATGGAATGCAATTACAATTGTTATAATTAGAATGTTATACAAATCCACTACCAGCGAAGCAAAGGGTCAAACAAAGTCTTTATTGCATTATCGACGAAATAATCACAATCCGAACGGCGATTGGAAGATGACACATGAAGTATGTTCAGGGACAACTTTTCGTTTATGCACATTACATTGTCCTGATTTCCAGCTCGCTACAAAAATTAGTCTTTTTGTCTTTTCCTTAGCTCTCAAACTTATAATATAGGATGTGGGAAAAATACAGGAAAATTATTTTGGGCTAATGAGTGCCTTTCACTAAGGGGAGTCCCCCATTTGAAGGATGTATGAGAAGGATATAGGGTGTGGAATGCCTAAAGGAGGCGGGTGGAATCAGGAAGGTAGTGAGAGTCTACCGAGGGTGACTTCAAAAAGTATGCATATTGGTCACAGTTGAAATGAAGTATCTAACTTTGGCGAGTAGCTAGAAACACTATGTGGAAACGGATCAGAAATGAAACGATAGTAAAAGATCAATAGCTGCCCTAATGGAAGTTTGCAAAAAATGAAAACTAAGGCGAGGTCGAATGAATGAAAACCAAGAATCCTGGAAAGTGATGAAAGAAAGCAAGACCCACTGGAACTTGCCCTCAAGGGAGGTCTAGGAAAACCTCTCCGTAATAATTCCATCCTCTAAATCGTATGTGGGCAACAGCCGGCCCGCGGGCCGGATCCGGCCCGCTGTAAGATTTGATCCGGCCCGCGAGACATTTTGAAAAACCCAATTTAAAAAAAAAAAATACACTACTTACTCATACTCATGGAATCAAGTGAGCGAGCAAGCCGAGTGGCGGTGATCATCAAAGAGTGAGGCGGCAAACATCAAAGTTCAAAGCCATTGATGTTTGCCGCCACACTGGCGGCGCAACAAAGGATTATTGCTTCGCAATTGTATTGTTCTACACTAGACGATTCTAGATCATTCCTTCATTTTGCCTATATAAGCGGGTGGATGGCCGGAACTTAGTTCAGTCCTATTCGAGCTACCGTGGTGATAAGTTTGCTTTGTGACTTTGTGTGCATCTTGAGTGCTTACTAATTATACCTATTTTCTTATTAAGTTTATCGAACGATAAGTAAATGAAAATGATGTCTGGTGGAAGGAAACGAAAAGTAGATGCAGAGGGTCGCCAGTTTCAAGAAAAATGGACTGAAGAATTCTTCTTTATCTTGCACAATGGTAAGCCTATTTGTTTGATGTGTAATGAATCCATTTCGGTGATGAAAGAATTCAATATAAAGAGGCATTACTCAACTAAGCATCCTACGCTGCTCTCACTGACAGGACAAATAAGAAAAGACAAAATCCAGAAACTTACCGCAAATTTGGAAAAACAGCAGCAAATATTTCATAGACAAAGAACACAACTTGATAATGTTGTGAAAGCTAGTTTTATAGTTAGTTCAAAATTGGCAAAGTCATTGAAACCATTTGCCGAAGGAGAATTTATCAAGGAGTGTATGTCAGAAGTTTGCAGTGTTTTGTGTCCTGAAAAGAAAAATGAATTTGAAAAAATTAGTTTGTCAAGACGAACCGTTGTACGACGTATAGAAATGATGGCTAATGATATAAAAACAACATTGACTGGCCGTATGACTGGTATTGAATCATTTTCCATAGCATTAGACGAGAGCACCGATTTGTCTGACATAGCTCAACTGGCTATATTTATTCGAGGTGTTGATAAAGAATTCACTATTACTGAGGAATTGCTTGCTTTACAGCCGCTAAAAGGAACCACTACAGGAGAGGACATTTTTAATGAAGTTCAAAAGGTATTCACAAGTTTTGGCTTGCCATGGTCGAAATTAGTTGGAGTATGCACAGATGGTGCACCTTCTATGGTCGGCTTACGTAAAGGTTTCATCGGAATTTTGAATGAAAAAGCAACTGAATTAAATGTGCAAAAAGATGGTTTGATAGTCCTTCATTGCATTATCCACCAACAGAACTTGTGTTCTAAGTCCATTCGACTCCAGAATGTTATGAATGTGGTAGTAAAAACCATCAATTTTATTCGATCCCGAGGGCTTAACCATCGTCAGTTCAAGGCGTTTTTGGATGAAATATCAGCCGAGTATGACGACGTAACATATTATTGTGAAGTCAGATGGCTAAGCAAAGGGAAAATGCTGAAACGGTTTTACGAGCTTAGAAATGAGATAGCAGAATTTATGCAAATAAAAGATAAACCACTATCTGAATTGAGTGACGCAAAATGGATATGTGACTTAGCATTTCTTGTCGACCTTACAGGCCATTTGAATGATTTAAATTTGAAACTTCAAAAACAAGGACAGTTAGTAAATGATTTGTACAGCCATTTGAAAGCGTTTCAGAACAAAATCCGCTTGTGGGAGGCACATATGCTGTCTGGTAACAGTTACCATTTCACCACGCTCTCTGCGTATGAAAATATTGCTTACGCTCAATATGCTGAAGAACTCAAGTTACTGTCGGAGCAATTTTCGATCAGATTTAGCGATTTCAAACACATGGAAGACTGTTTCAATTTATTTGCTACTCCAACAAAAAGTAATGTACAAAATGCTCCAATACACTTGCAAATGGAGTTGATCGAGATTCAAGAAAACTCACTCCTAAAATCTAAATTTGAAGACGTGGAGTTGTGCGATTTCTACAAAAAATACCTCGAAGAAGACCATTTTCCGCAGCTTAGAAAATTTGCAAGAAGATTGATTTGTGCGTTTGGCAGTACTTATAAATGCGAACAGTTCTTTTCATTGATGAAAGTTAATAAATCAAAACATCGTACAAGGCTGACTGACGATAATTTGGAAAATTCTTTACGTCTTTGTACCAGTGGAATTAATCCAAACATCGATGAATTAGTTTCCCAAATTCAAGCTCAAGTGTCTCATTGATTTCGGTGTCACTATTTAACTTTCGTAGTTTGTAACAATTCTAAATTTAACGATTTAATTTAATGCTGTAGGTACCTATTTTTTCATTTCATTTTGTTATTTTAATAAATTGTGTTGTAATAACATTGTCGTATTATTTCATGGCTGACTGATATCTATCGCTAAAAATTATGAACACTACTTTAAAATGCACTACTTTTAAACGCGGCCCGCGAACGTATTTGCACACTAAAGTTTGGCCCATAACATGTCAAAGGTTGCCCATACCTGCTCTAATTGAACTGAGATGAAAGCACTTGCAAGGAGAAAATACTGGGGCGTTGGGACGAGGCTTCCCGCGCTGAAAGGCACAAAGGAAGATGGAAGATAAAAAGGAAAATCCAACGATCTACTAAAAACATGTTAGGTAAACTATCATTTTGGTACACGGAGACCTGCGCCAGACCACTAACTCTCCAGAGAGAAATGAGCTGCCACACACAGGCACATAAAGCGGAACATAGAATCCTAGAGTACTTTGAATAAACAAAAATTAATCCTTTGGGGAGGCATGGCTTTACAGGCCTATGTCTTGTTTACCAACTGCACGTATGTTTATTACTTCTCACAAACAACAGTGATGCCATCTTCGATTATTGATAATAATTTCCTGGAACTGCTAGAGTTGAAAAAAATAATCTCCTATCATTTCCAACAAAGGCTTATCCCGCATACTCATTTAATGCCATCCAATATGTTTTCGACATGCAGTTTCAATGAATGAAATTCTGAATTCAATGAATGAATTTGACAGTGATCTCGATAGTTCCCCGAACATCGGTTTTTTTTAATCCGATATCTGTTTGGAGAAAATTTCCTACAAACCGTCATTAAAAAATAACGTTTGTCACCTGAAACTTAGCTCCCTTTCCGAAAAGGAAGTATTTCGTCTGTTGAAAATTTTCGATAACTAACAGCTTTTAAAAATTAAACTTATTGAAAAATGAAAACACCATGCACTATGCAAGAAAATTGAGCATTTGATTAATGATCCTATTTAGTTGGGTTGACGTGCCCTAAAAGAAACAAGACGTAATAACCTATTTTTTTTAAACAGCACACAAACAAAGATCAAGGGAATCAAAGATTCGTATCATTTTGATCTTCGTAACATTACTTCTGTTTTTGTTAACGGCCAAGCTACTCTTGGCAACCATGAAGATATACAAGAAGAACCTAGCACCGAGCCGGAACAAGAAAAGGATTCGCAAGAAAGGAAGTCCAAGCGAAGAGCAGTAAACAAATACTTTTTTGGGATCTGGAAAATCAGTTATATTATTTTTTATGAGAAATAACATTAATTTGCTGATACCTCCCCTTATATATGTGTCACCAATCTATTTTGTTTTTGTTTTTATAAACAGCTTAAAATTACTTTGTTACCGGTTATGTTCAGCTTGTAAATATTTTGAATTAAGTGCCCAAATTTATCTTCTTCCTATTATTTTACTACATAAAATGCCTAGTTTAAATTTTAGGTTATTATTTTAAAAAAAAAAATTATCGGCACTTAAATTTTCTGTGATAACAATGAATTACTTGTCTTAAGAACAATATGGTATTAGTTTTAATTTTATTGTGTATAGCTATATAATAGTAATATATTTACAAACTTTTCTAATAGTAGGAAAATAAATAAAATCCTACTCAATACCAAAAAATAACTAGCAATCATATAAAATGAACGGTTCATGAACAAAATAAAAGTATTAACAATTACATACAAATAATTACTAATTAAAATAACATATTTTATATTTTAACTTAAAATCACCTGTTTTGTTCTTTTATGAATGTATCGTTTCAGAGAGCGTATCTATAATTACTAATATTCATGCATTTTACTAATAATTAATGCATTTTCGGAAGCTATTGCTTTATTCGAATATGATTCAGTTTGAGATAGGACAAATTGTTGAATTGTGAGGATTTGTAAGTCGTTGAGTGGTACTGTTTATATTTGTGTAGCAAGGTTAATTGTTGTCGGGTCATCATGAGGGTTGTTACTAGTTACCCTAGCCCTTAGGGTAGACGAGATCCGTCCGGATCCCAAAGGCGAGTGTGAACCGGAGAGAGGGCGACTGAATCGTCGTGGGGAACACTGCTTGGTAAGCTTGCAGGGCCACGACAACCGTTGTCCACTAGGGAGAGGTCTCTCCCAAGGCGGTGCTAGATTTAGCGAGACGAAGGCAGAGATTCCCACTAGGAAGGTGTGTGGTCTGACAACGCCGGACTAAAACTAAAAGGTGAGGAGAGAGAGATGCAGAGGTTTTCATAATGGGGAAGCCAAGTTTCAGAGTTTAACATCAGAGCAGCCACAAGCCAGTCAGCCAGTTGTCAGGAGAATGACATACATGCCCAAACCGCCGGTCTTAAATACCCAGCTGTCTTCGTCAGTAGCCAATCAGCTTTGGTTTTATTGTACCCAATGCCAGTTGAGTATGTGGTTTTCTTTGTTTTCTGACAAAGAGATATTTCACCGATACCTGGCCCGGGTCTTCGGGCATCTCGGCGGTTTGGGTCATGTACCTGCTATGGGTAGCGGGTGCCCCAGCTCATATAACTAATTGGCTTGCGGTTGCGTTTTTTTGATTAGAACATTTACATTGATTTAAGGTTTGGTAATGTTATTTATATTTGTTAAAGTTAATTTACAATATATATACAATAGAGTATAGGGTGATTTATCTTATGTAGTTAACGGTCGCTACATTGATGATTCGGATTCCCAAATTTTTGATCCTTTCAAGTTTTCTGTAGTTGGTTTTAAAGTGGGTCATAGGAATATCAAAGGTTTATTTGGGCTTCAGATCATTGCTATTACAAAAAAATCGTTAAAACCTTAGCTTTTGTATATATTGTAAGTATGTAAGTGTTGCATATTGATCTCTCAAAAAATATAAAAGTAATTTTTTTCCATTTAAATAATCATAGAATAAATCCCACATCAAGTTCTTCGACTCGATGAAACACAGTCTAAACCCTCTATTCAAAGACATGACCACCAGCGCTACCGGCACGATGGCAACTCACAAGAACGAGTAAAGCAGAGGAAATGGTGAACATCACGGCACTAGGCCCGCCAACAACAAGCCTCTAAGGGGCACCCATCACTGAAATCAGACTAAATAAGAATACACTACATGCCTAGAGAGACTCTAGGCCCAGCCACCAGTGGACTCTCACCACTGTACCGAAACAACCAACCTCCACCGAGGCTTCCCACACCCCTTAATCCTCTCACACCACCTTCAAGCAGGGATCCGATTAACCTAAATATTCTATATTTTCCCCTCATCCTGAATTTCTAACTATAGAGCTTAGGAAAAGAAAAAAAAAAATTACTGTTATTCAAAGTAATTAATTACAATCACAAACAAAATGTATTTATTAATCTATTAGTTGGAAATTTGAGCACCTTTCACACTTTTTGATATCTTTTTGTCGAGCCTAAAGAGATAGTCTCTACTTTCTAACAAGTACGGAGTGTTATTTCGTTATTCGTTTGTCTGTCTCCATGATTAACGACTGCAGTTGTAAAATTGATACAATTTATCTGTCATTTTAAAACTTTGTTGTAAAACTCCTTGCTGGTTATAATCATATTCATAATTATGAGTTCTATATATACAATTGCATTATCCGAACGACGCACTTTCCTCTCCTCTGGAAACATTCCATTATTGTCCTATTCGCCAAACCCGGTAAACCACCCAATGAAGCCTCATCTTACCGTCCAATTAGCCTACTCCCTATCCTCTCAAAAATATTTGAGAAACTCCTACTAAAACGTCTACTTCCAATTGTTGAATCCATAAACCTTTTTCCCACACACCAGTTTGGTTTCCGCCAACGACATTCCACTGCTCAACAAGGCCTTCGCGTTGTTGATCACATCTCCTCAGCCCTTGAAACCAAACAGTATTGCACTGTTGCCTTTCTCGATATAGCTCAAGCTTTTGACAGGGTTTGGCACGCAGGTTTGCTCTACAAGCTCAAAAGATATTTACCACAGACCCTTTTCCTAATCCTACAGTCCTACCTTTCAAACCGCTTCTTCCAAGTCCGCTGTGGTTTAGAATACTCTAACTACTATCCCATAAGTGCAGGAGTTCCACAGGGCAGTGTCCTGGGCCCCATCCTCTATAACCTATACACCGCTGATGTCCCCTCTACTCCCAATACCTTCTTGGCCACATTTGCAGATGACACTGCAGTCTTGTCATCCCACCCAGACCCCGGCATAGCATCCCATAACCTTCAAAAACACCTTGACGAGATCGAGAATTGGTGCAATCAATGGCGGATCAAAGTTAATGAAGCAAAATGCTCCCACATTACCTTCACCCTTTGTCGCAAGTCTTGTCCACTAGTTTATTTTAATTCTATTCCTCTCCCTGTATCCGAGACAGTACGGTACTTAGGCTTCCATCTTGACAAACGACTGACCTGGAACCCACATAGAGACTAAAAAGACAAGAACTAAACAGACGCTTTGGACAACTGTACAGACTACTTCAAAGGACATCCCATCTCTCAATAGAAAATAAACTACTAATCTACAAAGTTATACTTAAACCAATCTGGACATACGGAATAGAGCTATGGGGGACAGCAAAAAAGTCGAACATCAAGCGTATCCAATCCTTTCAATCAAAAGTCCTGAGAACAATAGTAAATGCCCCTTATTATGTCAGCAACAAAACCCTTCATAACGACCTTAACATACCCTACATTCTAGAACTCATCCCTTCCAAGTTTATGAAATTCCACAGTAGCCTTTCCAACCACCCTAATCCTGTAGCACAGTCATTGCACTGCGCCACTCATCCCTATAATCCTCCTCGGAGACTGAAACGGCAGTGGCCTCGTGACCTGCTATAAACGCGTGACAGTGGGAGTCCTGGCAATGGCCAGTTTCTCCAATCATGTCCTGAGCGTCTGTGGCTCTCGCGCTCTTGGTCAGCCTCCACTGGCTAGTACCCGGTGACGCGGCTGACGGAGGAGCGTGGGGGACTTCCCAGGACTCCGCTTTCTTTTCGCGGTGGATTTGGGGGGTCTCTGGGCTGTCTGTAAATATTGTATGAATGAGCGAGTGAATGATGAACTGTAAATATGGTATGAATGAGAGCATTTATCTTAATTACTTATTGCCTTATAAAAGGCAGATTGTAATTTGAGCACAATAAAGGATTATATATACAAAAAAAATTATGAGTTGTTTGAATAACAACAAAATAAAATTAAACGTAATAAAAGTCTTTTAAGCTTCTCATGTCACGGATTAGAAGCTTAAAATAAAGATTTTTAACAATTATTTTTTGATAATATTATAATTATTTATTTATTATCATTATTTTTATTGGTTTAACAAATAAAATAAAATAGGTTCTGATTTTTTCACAATCAATTAATTATTAAACTCACGCAGAGTTCCCTAAAAATCTTGGTAGGGAAATTGTTTACACATTCAATGTCATTGATGTATTTTATTCATACTATAAAATAACCGGTAATAGTTTATAATTGCTGTAAAATGTTCTAGTCAACAGTTTAAACCTTCATTTTAATAAAATTACAATCTGCCCTAGGAGGGCAATAGATACTTGTGATAAAAGATCGCATTCATACCATATGATAAAACTTAAAAAAGAACAATATTTTAAATTAAAATTAAAACTTTTGAGACCACTGATGATTTGATTAACTAGCAATAATAATGGACTAGTTAGTGATGCTTTTTTCCTGAAGTTTTGATATTCATCCTACATTTTCATCTTGTTTACAAAAAAACTGCCTCTTTTGGGATCTATTAGTTTTTATAGTCATGCGTATACTACTAGACTCATATAAAAAAAGATACGTAGATAAATAATAATTTTTAAAAAATAAAGGCAGATAAGTGGAAGACAAAACCCAGAAGTGGGTGGGAGGGAGTCTTGAGTCCCACGGTAAGTCTATAAAGCCAGCGTCTGTACCATGGACTTCTCAAAGGATCTGTCGCTCATGGCATCTCCTAAAGTGATCCAGGTCAGTAACTGTGCTTATACTTAACGTGTCTTCATTATATTTATATATTATATTTCTATAAATGTAATATATATGTTTCTAACTAATATCGTATTTTTTTTTATTTGATGAACTCGGGTTAAGAGAGATGAAATTCTTCTGTTATTATAGATAAATCATCTTTCAAAGGGCGTTCGTTATCAACAGAAACGAAATTGAAAAAAATTAAGATTAGATTACGTTGGGTATTGTAGAGCATTCGAAGGACGTATAATTTATTAAATAATAATTAATTATTAATCTTAAAATGTAGTCCAGTTGATGTCTCGCACAATTGAGGGTTCCGTTGTCAATTAAAAGGCCAACATGCGATTTTAATGAATTTTTGTAATCATATGAACATATTTATTATTTATTCACTAAACAATTGATTAATAGCCGTTCGCTTTTATTTTAAGAACATCATGACATTAGGAAGGCATGCCTCTACGTCAAACAGTATTTGCGAAAAAGTTGTAAACACGACTATTTGCAATTATAGTTTCACTAACGGTCCACTACTGATTTCATAATTTTGGACGCGATATATTCAATTTCGTACACTATTCGCTAATTACAAGTAATTAATTTATGACACTTAATCAGGTATTATAGCAGAATTCGTAAAATTGGGGATGATCAGACACACAGACCCAGGGAGAAAACTTTGTTTCTGATTTCGAAAGAAATGAGGCCTAAATCAATCTGTCAAATGGTCTTATGATACCTGATTTAATTTTTTAGATTTAAAATTTAAAAGAATTTTTTTTAAGGTTCTAAACAGTTTTAGGCCCGAGTATGATAAATATTATAATAAATAGGAATTGGAAGGAAGTTTGGGTTAAAATTTTGGAATACTTTAGTAATTTAACTCGTTAGAATCAGTTGATTTTATTGGACCCATGAATGAGTATTTCCTCCTTCATTTTTACCGAATAATATTTTTTATAACAATTATGAACTAAATCGCATTTTCGGAAATATATTCAAAATGAAGTAACACTGCTAAGAGTTCCTTACTGGAGTGCACTTGAGTTTATTAAAAACATATTAAATGATCGTGAAATAACAATGGATATGTAATATACTACATCTTATTTCCGAAGCCACCTCGGTCACTAAAAATCACCTTTTCAACTATTAAAAAAATTTAAACAGCTAAAATACTGGACAGAACATAACTACTAAAACTGGTCTTAAATACGTGGTACATCTTGTTGGTTTCCAGAACTTTGCGAAACGCTTCTAAAGTTTTTCATGTTTAATTGTAATTTTTAATACTTCTCGTTATTGCGTTATAATGTCTGCTCGTTATCTGTTTGAAAGTATATATTATAAAATACAAAAATTTAAATAGTTACTTTAAATATTACTAATGAGTATTAACGTTAGAAGGTCGGTTTAGGTATTGAAAGAATGTTGTTTGGTTTTAAACAGGACAACGTTAATATCCAACGTTTCGAATAACTAAATATCTCTGCATCAAGGCGTGATTAACAAGAAAAGAACATAGGTGTTAAACATGATCGGTAATAATTAGTGACAACAATTAAGCGTCAAAGTACGGGGATATCATTCGGATGTTCATCAGGTTTGTCTGTGCGCTCTCCGCCGCAAACATTACAATTGATCTCAAATTTTAAAGGTAGTATTTTGTTCAACAACACCCCGGCCAACGTAGGTTTTGGTTAAGATATATCAAGAAGAAGAAATATGGAGTAAAGAAAAAACGTGAAAACGTTCAATGAGAATGGAAAGGCGGAAAGAGGTCCTTGCACAAGCGTCATTTATGGGTCAGAATTTCCACTAAAACTAACTGATTTAATATTTAATGAATTCAAAAACCGTTTGGTACAAATAGACGGTTTATTTCCTAGATCAGTGTTTTATTACTGATGAAAAATTATATTTTCCACAAAATTAAATATAATGCATAATCAAGATATTTCACCATGATCCGAGCGGTTTTTGTGTCAGTCATTTGTTGCTGTAATTGTAATTGTATCTGTAAAGAAGAAATGTCCAAGCTGTTATTTTGCCGGTCACTGATTTAGATGTGCCATTTCAAGAACAATTCGTCATTATCAAATATTTCTGATATGAATACATTTAAAACGATCTGGATCAGTTAGAAAACTCAATTAAAAGAGACATTGGGAACTGTTTATTTGAACCAAACGTAACATCGACACCGACATTTTCATAGGGTTTTGAACAAATTGTACAATACAAACCCGTTTTATTAAAGTAGTCCATTCTAACGGAAAATGCAAAAATATTTTCATTATAATAGATGGGACTAAAAAGACAAGAACTAAACAGACGCTTTGGACAACTGTACAGACTACTTCAAAGGACATCCCATCTCTCAATAGAAAATAAACTACTAATCTACAAAGTTATACTTAAACCAATCTGGACATACGGAATAGAGCTATGGGGGACAGCAAAAAAGTCGAACATCAAGCGTATCCAATCCTTTCAATCAAAAGTCCCGAGAACAATAGTAAATGCCCCTTATTATGTCAGCAACAAAACCCTTCATAACGACCTTAATATACCCTACATTCTAGAACTCACCCCTTCCAAGTTTATGAAATTCGGCAGTAGCCTCGTGACCTGCTATAATCGCATGACAGTGGGAGTCCTGGCAATGGCCAGTTTCTCCAATCATGTCCTGAGCGTCTGTGGCTCTCGCGCTCTTGGTCAGTCTCCACTGGCTAGTATCCGGTGACGCGGCTGACGGAGGAGCGTGGGGGACTTCCCAAGACTCCACTTTCTCTTCGGATGTGGACTTGGGAGGCCTCTGGGCTGTCTGTAAATATTGTATGAATGAGCATTTATCTTAATTACTTATTGCCTAGTAAGGCAGATTGTAATTTTAGCACAATAAAGGATTTTATAATATATATATTATAATAGATGGTAATACTTTTCATTTTTAGTGACGAAAAATTCAAGGAAATCCGATATGATAAAGCCAACATACATTTTTAATTTAATTTAATGTGGATTTAAAATGCATATTTACAGTTAAGTGAAAACCATTACATTCCACAATAGTCTAAAAGGGTTGAACACTTTTCACCGATAAACCCTTAAGAGTTTACCAGACGGATAAATGAATAAAATCCGATTTTAAATTATTAAATCGTTTGAAATTTTTGTTTGATTTTTAAAAAAATAAATGGTAGCTTGTGTTGTGAACACGCTATTTTTGTTTGGGCGTGATTACTCGTCGTGGGACTGATCTTGTATCATGGAGTGGACCAAGTAAAAATAGTGGCGCCGACCGTTCACTTCAAAATAAATCATCGTTTTCCAGGAATGCCTTAAAAATATAGAAACATCGTACATATTACAAAAACCTTAGTTTTTCTGATGTGCTGAAGTTCTCATTTGAGAAATGCGCGCATGAAGTTATATAATCATGCACTTTTCACAGTATAATCACTTAATAGCACGTCGTATTAATTTTTTTATAGGTCATTTACATGCTCTAATGGTTATAACATTTTCGTTTATAAATACTATATATTGTGTTTTCGCTTCTTTATTGCTGCACTATGATTAACTATTCACGATTGCATAACTGTGGAAAAACACTACGGAGACTAAAAACTGAAATATTTCTTATTACAATTGTTTGTTAAGTTCGAATAAGGATGTGGTAATCTGCCTGTCAGGACGCATGTATTACAATGGCGAGCTTAAAATGATCCAATTTATCTAAATTTTAAATGTATATTTAACACCATCCTGGATTACAGAAGGTATTTTTTTAGTTAAGGTATAATAAATAAATCACAGTGAAAAAAGTATGTCCCTAAGATTTTAAGCTTATTCAAGTAGATTATTTAAGCTTAGTATTTACAATTTTAAAGCTATTTCTTTTTCTTAAGATCGATAGACAAGAAGTTAAATATTTCAAAAATGAAATTTCGAGAACCAACAATAGGAGCGAGTATTTGCGCTAATTTTCATGCTGTTTTTTTCGCTGAATATTTTAACTATTTAAAAAAAAAATATTTTTTAAAAAGGAGTCTTTCAGGGAGGTTGTTTTATAGCAAATAAACTAAATTATCTTTGTTGTTATAAGACACGATTGTTTCTTCACTTTTTACGGACTTCATTCCATGTAAGTACATATTAAAATGCATAATTTCTGTAATAAAATCTTATTTGGTACAGGTTAAATAAAATGTATCTTTAATAATAATAAATAAAAACATGACGAGACCACAAAATTGTATACCTACCTATGACGACTTAAGAGGGAGCGTATTTCCGTGAGAAGGAAACATGTTTAAGCAGTATGTGAGAATAACAAATGGTTATGTAATAATGTATGCATATTACATGCAAGTCTTAAGTAATTTGTAATTAACTTTTTACCGTATTCATATACTCGAATTGAACAATTTATAAAAACTGTGCATATTAAAAATACATAATCCCATTACATAACGGAACTATAAAATAAACACACCCTTACCCTTAAACTTCTTAGCGAGTTGTTCCGTTTGAATAACATTTTACTATACTGTAAAAAAAAAAACTTAAATAAAAATTAATCAGGTATAATTAATTGCCACTAGTTCGTTATTGTGTGTAACTATTTATGAATGCAAGAACCTTAAGAATATGAGAGCATTATTAGAAGCATACCTTCATAATGACCAAAACGAATACATCAACAAGTACAAGAGAAAAGAGTATTCCTGATTTTCTGAAATTGTTTCTTTTTGTGTATAACATTCCCTATGGACATCTGGAGATCTGGACAATAACATACCACATCTCTGTGGTAGATGACATCCAGACATATTATTAAATCAATTTTAAATTAAGAATAACGTACAAATGCAATTTATACATTTTTGAAAGGTGCTATTTTCAAGCAATGGTCAAAAAGGCGCAAAATATTCTTTAATCTTTTTATTTCACTGCGAACTTATTCGGCTAATCTTCAAGCAGCGTCTGCACATAAATAATTTTGTGTTATGATTCATTATAAATAAATTAAAAATTATCTTTCCATAGTCAGGAAATTTTATTTTTTATTAGCACCTGGCACGGTAATACATATTTATAATAGATTTTTTACCATTTTTTTTATTATTATAATAATTTCCTGTGTAAAAAAGTACTTTACAGTTTTTAATTAGCTTTATTTTTTGCTTGCAAACAAAGGCAGTAGACGGCAGTAAACACCCTCATGAAAGAAATTTTAAACAATTCCATTCTCAAGTATTTGCTCTAAATGTAACCGATATGTAAATGTGACCAACATAAAAAAAAAATATGACCATGTGTTTTGATAGCAAAATGGATTTCACAGCAGTAATTAGTAGAGGCACTTGCCTCATAACCTGCTGTAATAATGTGGGAAGGTCCCTCACCTGTTCCCAGGTTCTATTTCGTTCTCTTCGTTGACGGTTTTCACTTTTCACAATGCCTTCCAGATCAGCAAATGAACTTTTGAACATCCAAGACAAGTGTGATTGACTATCATGACTATGATACACTATCAAGGGTTTCGTTGCTGTTCCGAAAACGATTTTGATTAATATTTGTAATCAGATCGATATCATTATTCAATATGATAGAAAAATATTTATTTTGCAATTACTAATTAATTTATTAGTGGCCTTTGGTTATTTTTCGTAATGCCTCATCATGGCATCTAATTGAACTACCTAGCAAAATATCATGCATCTAAACAAACACTGGTTTAGGTAAAAATACTAACACGGCCTTAATGCCTTGTTGTGATTTTGCTTTGAAAAAACAACATAAAAATTACATGTGACTAACTATAAGATTGATATCTTTAATTTAATACCCTACTTTTTTTGGAAAATTAACTAATTAATGACACTAGCTGGTGTTGTATGCCAATGGATACATTTGTCATGCCTTCCCAATATTATATTTATTATTATATTTAATTTATATTATATATTATAGGTTTTAAACCTCCTTGCAAAAATGTATACCTCAACCTTGAACAGGATACTTACAAAGCCCAGAACTGATCTACATACAGACACGGATGAAAATACAAGGTTGTCTGGTTTCGGCAAACAAAATATAGTCTAAAAAGAGTTAGAGACTGGGTTAAAAATATTGATTCCTATATATCTGATTTTATTTTGTTAATTAGGCTATAAACGCAAATAACTCTTTACTCCAAAAGATGCCTCAATACTACACAGGTATTATTATCATTTAAAGTTTAGTTAAAATAGGATCATGTAGTTCTGTTCTGCTCCCCCGGTCTTCAACACCACCCAAATCTATGGAATCGCTTCTTCACGGTTTCATTTCGTTTTTTTAGAACTTTAAATACAAATCCTTTCGTCTATTGTTTTTCTGGTTAAGAATCAATCTGCTGTCATTGTATATAAATGGTATGTTTAAACATCTCTCAATAGAAAACTAATTACCAATCTACAAAGTCATATTTAAGCCAATCTTGTCATAATCAAATCATACGGAATAGAGATATAGAGGACAGCAAAAAAGCCGAACATCAAGTGTATGCAATCTTTTTAATCAAAAGTCCTGAGAACAATAGTAAATGCCCCTTATTACGTCAGCAACAAAACCCTTCAAAACGATCTTAATACACCCTACATTCTTAAACTCGTCCCTTCCAAGTTCATGAAATTCCACAGTAACCTATCAAACCACACTAATTCCCTAGCACAGTCATGATCCTCCTCGGAGATTAAAGCGGCAAGGCCTCGTGACCTGCTATAAATACGTGACAGTGTGAGCCCTGACAATGGCCAGTTTCTCTAATCATTCCCTGAGCGTCTGTGGCTCTTGCGCGCTTGGTCAGCCTCCACTTTGCTCGAACCCAGTGACGCAGCTGACGGAGGAGCGTGGGTGACTTCCCAAGATTTTATTGCCTCTTTCGCATGCGAGGGAGGTGACAACCATGTGGATTTGGGAGGTCTCTGGGCTGTTTGTACATACTGATGAATGAGCGAGTGAATGAAAATTATAAATATGCTGTGAATGAGAAAACTTATCACAATTCCCCAATAAGAGTATTATTATTGCCCAATAAGGCAGATTGTAATTTTATCATGTTGTTGATATGTATAAAATACGTTGTTAGGCTATGAACAATTTTTGTTGTAAGTATCATTGTAACCATGTCATATATTTTAACATCTAATTTTGTCTGCAGGGTGTGCTGTGGACGGTTGTGGCGTTATTTGCGATCGCCGCAGGGCAAGACGAACAGCGCGAAGTACCCATCATCAAACAGATCAACAGAGTCAATGATGACGGAACCTACACTTTCGGCTATGAAGCGGCCGATGGTAGCTTTAAGATCGAAACGAGGGATGTCCTGGGCAATGTGAAGGGCATGTTCGGTTACATCGACGACAGAGGACAGCTTAAAAGGGTCTCCTACAATGCCAACAACGGAACAGGCTTCCAAGCGACAGGCAATATACCTGGGATAACAGACGCAGGAGTCACCAGGCGCCCGGTGCTTGTCTACAAAGGCCTCAACAACAGACCGGTGACAGAGCGTAGTGACGACGACGACAGTCCGACGACACCGTCCTACGGGGACTACCTCCACAGCAGGAGAGGCTACATCACCACGACTACAGAGGAACCGACCACACGACCACTCCGGGTACTTGTGACCAAGCGGCCCGTCGAAGGCAGGAGTCCCAATGTCATCAGGCGTCAGCTGGACCGGGACAGAGATGACTACTCCTCCAGAAGGTTCCGCTACCAGCAACCCCAAGGGCCCGACCCTAGGGAGGTGTACAGGAACCTGCTCTTGGAGCAGAGTAATCTCAAGCCGGACTATCCTTCCAGAACGAGATACTACACTCCCGTCGATGAGGATTACCCCGAGATGGCGACGGAACGGGTGACCGTCGCCCCAAGGTACGCTCCACCAGCGCCCAGGTACCCACCTCCGCCTAGGGCCTATGACGATCAGCAGTACCCTATACCCGACAGACGCTTTCCCTTCAGAGCACCCAGGCCCTACGACGACTATCCTCTTCCACCTCCTCCGGACTACGAAGCTTTCAGGGCTGCTATGAACTATCTGCTCCAGTACTTGCAGTACATGCGCCGGATGGACCCTTACCCTCAGCCCTACCCTTACCCTCAGGACCAGTTCCTGCCACGCCCTAGGCTTCCACCCTTCTACCCACCGCAAAGGTTCCCACCTGTCCCTCCTCCAGGTCTGCCGCTACCAGTCCCTTCTCCGTTCCCACCCTCCAACATCCCTTACATCAACCCGAACGTACAGTACTCGACAGGGCGGGAGAACGCCCAAGAGGCCTTGGCTAACTTAAAGACCCGAATGGACCACTCCGACCAGACGGATAGCGGAGATACGCGTCCTCCTACTGCTTCTTTGATAAGGATGCTACTTTCTCGGCCGACACAAAGACCGGCCATCAGGAGTGTCGAGATCCTCGGAACCTCCAAGTCAACCACATCAACTACAACAGAGCGTTCCGACGTAATGGAAGCCTCTAGCTGAAACTTATTCCTACAATTATATGATTAATTCTATTTATTAATTTTATACCAAATCGTTTTATTAAGTTATCTTAAGTTAATATTTTTTGTACATTTTTATAAATAAATTTATGAATTTCGAGTTTTTTTTATAAATTAAATTTAAACAATTTTCAGCTTTTCATATCGTTTTTTAACTCTACTTAGTAATGCAATATAACAGTAATATATGTAAAATACATAATTTATAGCCTAGGACCATATTGTATAATTGTATACAATTATATTTTTATTTTACGGTAAGAATACAAGTTAGCAAAAATTAGCATAGGATAAACGTGAATACGCTAATAAATATTTGTAATATTACTTAATGCAATTTAATAAGTATACAAAAATAACATGTAAGTCCCAGTGGGTTAGCTGTGAACAGAAGTAAATCAATCAGATGAAGAGAAAATATAAGTTTTTAATCAATCAATTAGAATGAACATGTAATCAGAATTAAGTTATTAAGAATGCTGGTAATCAAAAATCATTTCAATTATAATTTCAAAAGGGTGTTTAAGAAATACATACCAATGCGTGGTTTATTGTAAGATATTGTCGGGTTACAAGTGAAACCCGCTAGGTCAAAATTATCTATTTTTGGATTTTTAGCTTTTCTTGGTCACAAAAAGGAGATTTCGACTGGTAAAATCCACAAAACCCACAAATTCACTCTTTATTAATTTTATCAATGTTAAATTTAGTGTAAGTACCAATGAAGTTCCTTTGATCCGCGTTTTCTCAAGTACATGTTTTTTGACTTAGTGTGCTTTACTTGTAAACCGACGATATATTTATTTAATTTGTCACTGAACGTCATTCCAGTAACCCATTGTATTCCAGATTATGATTGATTATTTTTATTGCTCATTGAAAATAACGATAATGTTTCTATCGGCTAGTAATTGATATGATATATACTTTATAGCTCGTTTTTATTATGACTATTATTTTTTCCCGATACTATGTTTAAATAATAAAAGTATTCTCTTTGATAAAGCATTGTTAAGTGAAACTTTAAATTTAGCAGAAATAACTACTCCACTGATTACGAAAATTAACTAACCCTTATCTTATATAAAATCATATAAACCAGACCAATTGAAAGAACTTGCTAAAAATAAATTTCACTATTAAAATTGAGTGCTTTCTCTTGTAATCGCTATTATTTAGTAAAAGCATCAAACAAAGTTGTACTCTAAATTAATCAATTACAGAGAATTCAAGTCCCATCATTTAGCCCTCAGATTAATCCTAGGTTTAACTGGCAAAGTGCTACAGGACACATATGGAAGTGACCATTTTCCGATTACATAGGACTAAAAATATAGATCAGTGCCTACAAATGTGGCATCCCACTGGATAATAAACAACGCTAGCTGGATTAAATATTAGCTAGGAAAATTCTGATGTAGATATAGTGTGGAAAACATTAAACATACCATACTTCAAGGTCCTATAGAGTCAATAATTAAAACAAAACAGTTTACCAGTTAATGCCCTAGTGGAATGAGCTGTGCCATAAAGAAGTTAGATTAAGGAAAAATTCATTAAGAATTTTCCAGTTTAGGTCTACTTCAGACAATCTCAAATCTCACTTAGCTGCCCGAAATAAATGCAAGAATTGTAATCAACAAAAATCAAAAAAGATCATATTGGCAAAATTTTGTATCGCTAATTAAATATAACACCCGTCTTTCCGTTATGAAAATTTTCCGTAGGGAAAATAGATGGAGGTCTATTCTCTACCTATAACCTATCTTACAATTTCAAACATGCTTTTAGTTGATCCAATTGAGATAGCAATTTTATTTATGAGAATTTGTGCGTTGAGTCCAGATTTATGTGAGAAAGATATGACTCCACCCCGATAAGCATTATTCACGAGCCTCTACAGTCTTTTAACAAACCTTTCTCGTTCCTAGGGTTCAAAAATGTACTAGCTTCACAAAATGATGCATTACCAGGTCCCGACAATTTATGTATAGGGATGATTAAATATTTAAGCGAGCAAAATAAGAATCAACATTTGGAATTTCATCAATAAAACATTTATTTTTGATTCATTTCCTTCTGAGTGGAGAGACTCTATAGTAGTCCCTGTCAGGAGGAATAAGGGTAAGCCATAACTCCTAGCATCGAGCTACAGGCCAATAGCCATGACATGCTCTCCGTACAAATGGAGAAAAAACAACAAGTTCCTTTGGTGCTTGGGAGATAATAACCTACTCTTGATAATAACCTTGGCTGAGTGCTTTCAGGAAAGTCACACTTTATTATCTCATTTGTTTTGAATTAGAGGTACTTAACGCTTTTAAAAATAGCCAGAAAATCCTTGTTGTATTCTTGAACATTCAGTGTGCATTTTATCGTGTTTGGAAAACACATATTATGAAAACAGCTAGAGATTTATAAATAAATGGTAATACCCAAACTTTCAAAAATAATTCTAATTGACGGTGTGTTAAAGGTTAGGTGTGGTCAGCGAGTCTTTTCCCATTCATTTAAACAAGAAAATGGAGTTCCACAAGGAAGTGTCTATGGTTTTACATTTTTTTTCTTGGTCCTGGATACCAACAAAACATGCTTGACTCAAGACGTAAAAATGTTACTATATGTCGATGACAAAATATTCGTTACCGGTAAAGCCTTTGATGACCTCCATTCCCTAGACAAAATAGCTCTTTTGGCGAAACAACATGGATTCCGATTAACTTCAGAAAATTGTTCTGCGATTTATTTCTGGAAGCGCCTCACTTAAAACATTTATCCACTTTTTATTACCAATGTCCCTGTTCACTTCAACGACCAAATACCTGGGGCTCTCAATCGTTCATCACACGTCATTAAAGGTAATATAATTAGCCAATCAAAATCAATAAAATGATCACATGAGGGCGTCAATGACCCTTGTGGTTGTCATGCCCTTAAAAAAAAAAAGTAACATTAACTATGTAGTGAGAACGAGTCTACCCCTCTTAAATACTTTTAACTTCTTCCAAACTCTGTAGAGTTTTAGAAATTCTTCAAATTTTACAGAGCGAACCCTTGTCTATGCTATTTTAGTTTAAATCGTTAGAGGTCCAACACTGAAAAAACTTCAACCCCTATCACTATTACCCCACTTATATTACAATAATGTAAACTATTCTAGGGATGTGACAATATCCATACTATCTCGGGCTTGCTCACTTCGTTATGTCATGTACCAGGGATGTTGAGTTATTTTGTCACTTCTTAAAAATATTTATGTAACCACTATGAATGTTTTGAATGCATATGTTAAGCATTAAATTTATATACAAGAATCATTAATAAAATATTCTCTCATAATTAATTATGAATTATGTAATTCCATGAAATATGATATAGCGGTCATAATACTTTGATGGTGATTGCGATAAGAAATTAAACAATGGACTGGGGAAAACTGCTCCAAGACGTGAATTGTTCGAATTAGAATATCCCTGTATGGGCACGATTTAAATATATTTCACTTCTATAAGTAAAAGTGGGTGACGACATTATAGCCCAAATTCCCTGCCACAAATAAAGTACGTATAGAAAGAAGTGAATGAACAAACACCATAATCGCAATCGAAAGAAGAAATTAAAATATATAAAATAGAAGTATCATTTTACAATATGCGGAATCATTGCGGATTCGAAAAGGAAAATGCTTTTGAAATTCCATTCCCTTAAGTCCCACCACGCAGACAATATGGAGCTCTCAGTCAGGAACTATGTTCAGACTTTTTTTGACAATTGTGTGAGGAAGTCTCTCCTGTAATTAAGTATTTCTCAAAATTGTTTTTTAACTTTCAGCTAAAGTTTAATCCAATAAAAATAAATCTTTTTTTAACATAAAAAAGAAAAGTCGAGGCTACTGAGTTTCAACTAATTTACTGATAAAAATCAGTTAAGAAAAATTTAAAAGACATTACATAAAACTTTTAAGAGAGAGGATAAAAATGCTAGTCATTAGACATTTGCTAGTTCTCGGTAGGTTCTTTGGGAACTAGCAGACTCGCTATTTGATAGAGTGAACCGGTTGTACAACTTCTCCGTGGAGACAGAGCGGGTGACATTTGCCGAAATAGACTGATGTATTCAACTGATAAATTCCCCAGGAAGACTGCTGTTGAACCGTGACAGTCGGGAGGCGGAGGTTTCAGTGCTGCTACCGCGACCTTGTGACCCAGTTGTTAAGCAGCTCTGCTGGAAACAGGAGCGCAGTACGTTTCTCTTTCCCGACATCTCAGTTCAGCTTCAGACTCCTCTGTCGACTATGTGGTGGCGCTCGAGCATACCTAAACATCTGCCCTTGCCATTGGGTAAGTTCTAACATTGTCAGTGCTTATTTATCTATTAATTATAACATATTTGATTCCGGAAACTGTCTGACAGTTATACCATTCAGTAAGTATGAATAATTTTGACTGGGAGTGACAGTAATTGTCCCTTCTCAATGAAATTCACTGTTAACGTCCTTAGTTATTTTCTTATGTATTATTATGTCTTGACTCCACCTTCAAACAGGTACTCCTAGTAAAAGGATCGCTCACCTCAAATAAATTCCCTTATCTATAATCTTCTTATGTCTCGACATTTGCCTTGGTGTATGTGTCAACCAATTTTTCATGACAGGACATCAGTTAGAAAGTTTGCTCAGTATTAAATGAATATTAATTTTATTATAGTTTTTATTTATTAGTAATTACCCTGTATGACTCCGGTAAGAATTATTGATGAAGAATTACTCTAATAACATTCTTTGTTTTCATGATTTTTAATGATAGGTACCCATAACTGCCTAAAATTATAAAAATTGAACATTCTTTTTCAAGCACTAAAACATTCATTTTTACATATTTTGTTATTTCGATAAAGAAACAACATTAAAATTATTCGCAATATGAAGGGTCTAGGCTCAAAAGACAGTGAATTTATTTCATTTCTATAATTGAACATTGCTCCTGGTGGGTACCAGGGGCTTGGTTTCCGCTATGGTGCTCACTCCGGTCTGTATGTATTATATATTATTATATCTATATTTATGAGATATAGTTCACAAATTGCTTGTGTTGTAAAGTGATAATTAAAGGTCTTATAATTAGCAAATCAAAATCACTAAAATGAACACATGCAGGCGTCAATGACCCTTGTCGTTGACATGCCCTTAACAAAAAATAAATAGTCGCATCAAGTATGTAGTGAGAATGAGTCTGCCTCTCTTTAAACTTCCATGTTCCACAAAATCTATAAAAATATTTTCTTCTCATTTTATTTGAAATAAATTTTCTCCTTTTCTAGAACAAGGCCTGGGGCTTTGTCTGACTATTTTGCTCACTGACTATTATAAAGTGATAATTAAAGGTAATATAATTTGCAAATCAAAATCAATAAAATGATTACATGGCGGGCGTCTATGACCCTTGTGGTTGACATGCCTTTAGAAAAAAAAAAAAGACACATCAACTATATAGTGAGAATGACTCTGCCCCTCTTCAATACTTCTTCAAAGTTCGTTAAAAAAAATCAATAGAAAATATAATACTGCTATACTGACACAGGTAATTACTTGATGATTTGAAAATCAATTCAACTTGAGGAGGATTCAAATGCCTGAGCTATACTTAAGAAATCCTAAGGGTATAAAAACCTATATTTCAAATTTGGGAATTTGACTGAATTCACCACGAGTGTCCTTAAGGCCTAAAGTTTGTTTAACTTGAAAATATCTTATATCATTGCATAAAACATCAGTTAGTCATGAAATTTCTATGTGTCTTCATATTTGTGACAATTTATTATTTCCAAATAAAAGAGCCTTAGACATGTAGAGGCCATATGAGAAATATAGAAGAGAGGACCTTTTACCTTCATCAATCTTGGCCTTTTCACTATTAATAGAATTACATTACTCTGTATCTTACATTACAAGGTTATTAGCCTTTTTTTTTATCACATCTCATTTATTTATTTTTTTTAAGAAATGACATTTCTCTGCATGTATTATCGAATTTAAAACAAAAATTATATTTAGGTAAATAACAAGTTCACTTTGTGGATATATTTGTTTAAAATAATTTTAAACTTTCTTGCTTTGAGTCTGTCTCATGTTAAATTTTCATAATAAGGATTGCCTAGATTACCCCCTAAAGAAAGGTGCTGACTATTGTACTATTTCCATGTAAGTCCTTGTCCCAAATTGTTAATAAATTTGGGAATTTGTGATGAACCGAAGCCCACTGATAGTAGGATTTTGTTTTCATGAGAGGAATATGTCAATTCTCCATTAGGATATACACCATATTTTTAGATAGTAAGCACAGGTCTCAGTTCAGTTTCAAATCTTGTTCCGTTTCAGTCCAAAAGAGGGGTTCTGACACAATCAGTTCAGTTCTCTATTCTTTCATTTCTCTGGGTCTTGTTCAGTTTTAATTGTGTTTTCAAGAAGTGTACAAAACATCGTGTAACATTGATAAAGTTTGTCTCGTAGTAGTTTTAGTTTTCGTTTGGTATATTTTCAATAAGGGAGGGTAGGTAGTCTCGATAATGTCCATCTTGCTTCTAAATCATGGATGTCTCTTATTAAATTTCTCTAAACATGCAATCAAAATCGCTCATAGGAGTTGTGAGTACTGATCTGATATGAAACAAATAGGTCTGGCCATCTTTCTCCAGATCTGCCTCCGTTTAATTGTTTTACTGTGTTTTTTTTTTTACAGATAGGAAAACTGACAGTTCAACTGAACAAGTAACAACAGAACTGGCTGGAACCTTTCAGAACTTGAGACCACTATTTTGAATCCTGCAAACCTCTATCATAATTTTTTTTGAAAAAGTTTATTTGTTTATGTAAAATGAACTTGTATAATTACAGCAAAAATATTAAAGTGAATGCTTAGCTAGATTATAGTAATAAGGATTATAACTAAACTTTCTCTTTAAATTAATATATCATATTATTTCACTAATCACTAAACTGTAATGCTTAAATTCCGTAGTATGAAGTTAAATCATACATATTTATTCTTACTTTCACACAATTATACAGTTTCAAACTATAATTTTTTTTATGATCCAATTGTCTGTTAATCTTGTGAATACAATGACAATGGTTTGACTATTGTTATTATTTTATTTGCTATTAAACTGTTTATTAATTTTACCTCATTATCCCCTGAATGCCTAAAAACAATAGTCCACAATCCTAAATATATAAAAAAACTGAACTGGATCTATTTATAATATTTTCAATGAAATGAAAAAAAAAAATCTTTATTCTTGAACATAGTCCCCAAATATTAACATGAGATACAAAGATTGATGATTACATATTCTCCTTAGGAATGAGAGAGACAAGTTAAAAATTTAAGATTGCTTTATCATTCAAAAAATTTAAATATGTTTATGATACTTTATTCGTTATATATATTGTTGTAATAATGATAATCTTATAATGTTACTCAATAAAGAATAATTCTTCTTTAATTTAGTTTAAATTCATTTTTGGGGTTACAGTGGGCTTTTTCCAACCCTTGTTTTCTTCCGTGTTTCTGTTTGTTCTAGTCTTTTTGACTCTTTATATGTTCAATGGAAAGACATGAAATTTTACATGCACTCCATTTAATAGAAAAAAAGACATGAAAATTATACCCATCCCCATTAAAATGTGATAAAGTTTCATTAATTACAAAAAAAATCTATAATTTTGAGTAAGGTATAAATTTAAAATTTGAATGTTCTGATTTAAAGTACATAATTAGTGTTTTTAAAACCATAATAACAAAAAACCCATTAAACCATCTTGAAAATGTCAGTCATCATGCCAGTAACTTTAACTCAATAAGTGGTATTTTCAAAGTCATGATATATTGCACGATAGTTCCATTTGATGATGGTTTAAGTACACCATACACCTCATTAAAAATAATTGAGAATCAATAAAAATTACTCTAAAATTAAAAATATATATATTTTCCTATCTTACTAAGTAGGCCATCAAATTAAAGGTCTTGCTGTCCTAATTAATGATATGTACCATGGGTGACATAAAATCATGTGAAATACCTTTGCAACTTTAACTCAGCCAGTTTTTTGCGTATTGACATGATAGTTGGTGTTTTGAGTGGTAGTTCCTTATGATACCCCCAATAATTCCAAAAATAAAAAAGAATGAGTGGTCATTAATTAATTACTTGGTATTAGAAAAAAAAAATAGTATCATATCGATTAGAGTATAGAATTAATGATTACATCGTCCTTATTTATAATATGTGATATTTTTTAGGACTATAGTTACAAAAAGTCATTAAAATCCTGTTTGCTTCTTTAACTTGAGCAGTGTTTCACATAGCAAGGTGCTACTTTATATGGTAGATTCATTTGACACTCCAATGATTCAAAAATAAAAAATATAGGGTCAATAGTTAAATACTTGGTAAAAAAAAAATGTCTCTCATTGATTAGTCTATTTAAAGGTCACATTGTCGAGAATAATATGTAATTTATGTAGGTGCTTAAATGGAATACTGTTAAGAAATTTCCCCCTTTTTTGTGTGCTGCATCATTCCTGACTTGGATTTTTTATTCTGAAATACCTTCTACTTTCTGTATTCCACATTTCTCAGTAATTATGAAAACTTCAAGAATTTTATGTGAGAAAACATTGAAATAAGTTGCCCTTTTTTTGGCAATTGAGAATCAGATGTAGAGGTTTTTATTACTGGGTGAAGATTGTTTTGAAAATCTGTTTAGGCATTGTTGCCTTTTATAATATTTTGTCTCTAATCCTGGAGACAATTGTTATCACCTTAAGTAAAATCTGATTAAGAATTATTGACAAAAGATTAGGCTTGCCCAAAAGAAAAATTTCAGCTGATAAAAATCATCATATTTATATTGTTTCTATGGATAATATAATATTTATGTATTGCAGGTCAGTTTTCCCCTGGGATTTTGGATGTGATGAGTGATTACTCTGCGGAATCTACATTTATTAGACTTTATTACCCTTCATCAGTGCCTAAGAGTGAGGTATGTTTTGCTGTTACTTTTTAGTACTTAATAATAATAGATATTGAAATCTCACTTCAAATAAAATACATAAATAATAATATTCTACAAGATAGAGTATTGGCTGCCATTAGGACATGTTTTTCCTTATCACATCTTAAATGCCCTACCTGGATCCCTGGCAGTACAGGTATAGACATCAATGAGAGAGCCAATGAATTTGCTAAAAATGGAGCGGCCTCCATTCGATGGTTCTTTGACTGCCATTGGCCTTTCTAAAGCCAGGGGGTGTGTTCATAAAGTAATGCATGTGATTTTATTGAGGAGCAACTGTATCCGGACAGCTTGGGATAGAAGGGGGAAACTTGGCTTCACAATGCCTCCAAGGTGAGTCTGCTCAGAGCCTTCAGGGCTTCTGGGCAAACCATCAACAACGCTTACTAAATGGATTTTTTCATAAGATTGAGAAAAAGATCTACCATGGGCGAAAGGAGATCGCTGCAACCTGGGTGCTCCATCGTGACAATGCTCCCAGCCACACCACTCTGCGTGTCAATGAGTTCCTGGAAAGTACAACTTGTCAACGCTGCCCCAAACCACTTACAATCCCAACTTGGCTCCTGCAGAGTTCTTTTTGTTTCTGAGGATTAGGACCTCCCTCAAAGAACAATGTTTTGATGGCATTGAGATGAGCAGCTGTGAGGACTGTCCTGAACTAAGTTCTAGTCTAGGTCTTCCAAGGCGGGCCTGGGAAAATTGCTGGAAAAAATGTTTAGATTCCCGAGGGGGGAACTTTAAAGGTTTCTAAACATTTATAACTATATCTTGAACAATTTTTTTTTTTTATGACAACACTTGTTTTACTTTTTGAACACAATTCAACAGGTCTAAAAGTCCTGGTTGTAATGATAGTTACAAATGTGTGATGTGTGTTATTTTAACTGAAAACAAGACATTTTACAATATTCATACTCCAGCAATCAAGAATCAGTAAAAATTAGAATGATATTTTGATGATTATGAATATAATTAATAACATGTAAATTTAATGGTTTCATTTACAGATTAATCAAAAGTCATTAACTATAACATACTTTCCATTGTAGAACAATCCAGAAAAATGGATTAAATGGACTCCCAACAACCATTATGTGCAAAGTATGGCAGATCTGGTCAGCAACTGGGGAACTATCATGAAAACTGTCCTTTGGCTCTATGGAGGTGGGGATCATTTTAATTTTAAATACAAAACGATTTTAAGTTATGCAAATATATTTAAACATTTGCTGAAAGTGACAGTTTTTTATTTGTTAATTAATCATAGTTTTAAACTCTGAATGAAATGTATTACTGTGTAGAATAAATAATTCTTTTAAGTACTTATTCTAAAAATAAAAATATATACAGTGGAACTTTTGCAAAGGGTCAGCTGTAATAAGTTGACATTTCGCTTAGTGCAACACCAGTTTTTTTTCTCTGACTTCATGTTGAACATTCTAATTTAATTTATCATTTTTGTTATGTAGGATAATATTTATTCTGGATTATTAGTCCCAGTCTTAATATTATTTTTCGTTCATTAATTTCTTCAAAAATTTCAGTCCCTGCTTATATAAGAAGTTCCACTGTATGATTATAGTTTAACACCTTTGTTAGAATTTATAATATAGATCATCATTATAAATTCTAATTCAAAAACTGATTTTAATAATGTTTTTCTGTTCAAAAAATTACAATCTGCCTTGTTAAGGCAATTGTTATAATTGATTTGATTTATTCCACGTATAAACATCACATTCACACTCTCATTCAATATAAAAAGCCCATTAATCAGGATTTAAACATTAGCTGTTTAGTTTTTTATAGCAGTCACCCACTTATGGTGATTTGTCCATAATACATAGTGTGAATCAGACGTATGTATAGGGGAACCTCATGTGCCTGCAATGTGGGAAGCAGAGCCTATCAAATCCAGTGAGAAGCTGCCAGTAATTATGTTCTCCCACGGCTTCGGTGCAACGAGGTTTCTTTCTTCAACGGTTGCAACTGAATTGGCTTCCCGAGGTTTCTTGGTTGCTTCAATTGAGCATAAGTTTGTTTATTTAATTATGATATGTTATCATGATTAATATGCATGCAAAATCAAGATAATAGAATCATGTGATGATATGAACAATTGTTACAGAGACCATTCGGCTTGTGCAACATATTACTATGAGTCAGAAGAAAAGCTTCAGAGAGATGAGAAAACTTGGATCCCTCATAAAAGAATGAAGTTTGGCCCTGAGCACTATAAAATTAGAAATGAACAGGTAACCAGGAACAAATTTTCAATGACTGGCTAATTTTATAAGTTAACAAAATCAATTTTATTTATCTTCTGTAAAAAGTTGTCTTCATAAAAGGGTATAAAGAAAAATATTTTATTACCATCATTAATGCCTATTGTGTATGAATGGAAATTACTAAACTCCTTAGTCTCTCTACACTATTCAAGTGGAGAGATTAAGGAGTTATTTCAAAAATATTTGTTATTTACATTACAAAATTCTTATTAGTAGAATCTAATCTACTAGGAAAGAATCCATAAACAAACTGCATTTTTTTTTACTTCACTTCTGGGTATATAGTATATAGCTTAATATATGAACATGGTTTCAGCCTACCTCTCCAGCAAATCTCATTGACATAGTTGTTTTTTTCATCGTTGAGTGAAAGAGGGGATCGTAGAAGGAGAAGGTTCTTTGTTGAGGCTGTTGTCTAGAATGTGGTGTATTTCTGTTTAATTACATATTATATATTGTCTTATTTGATTGCTCTGATGACAAAGCGTGCTAATCTTTATTGTGCTTAATTAAATCTTTATGTTTCTTGCATTTCTTTCAAGGTGCTCTAATTTCTATTTTCCAATGAAACTATTGCTCACTTGTAGTAAGTATTAAGAGATAAAATTTTTATTAACCAATCAGCTGTTTTAAAATGGAAAAAATTCATTTACAAAACGACTATCTTCAATTCATTTTTAATCTTAGTGGTATAATATTCATTCTTTCATTCTCTAATTACCTGATTTGTCTGCTTGTACAATTTGTCCCTGAATATATTAATAGTTGTAGTGTTGTTTTATATAAACACTAGACAGCTTAATTAAAGTTTAATCATATTACAATTAAAATAAATTATGCATTTTATTGTTTTTCCAGCTGCATCGTAGGGCAAATGAAGTCATTAGGATGTTAGATTTCCTAGAAAAAATAAACTGTGGAGAAGCAACTAACATACTGAAGTCATCTTTGGATATTAGTAGTTTTAAGGTAGGAAAGTGACTACTTCTGGTCAAGAAATAAAATTGTATCCTTTTGGTTAATATATTTCTATTTAAGGGACGTTTGGATTTATCATCTCTATGCATGATGGGACACTCTTTTGGGGGTGCAACTTCAATGCTTTCAATGGCTAAAGACGAAAGAATTAAGTAAGTAAACTCTTAAAAAGTAATGAACACAGTTTTATTATTAATTCAAATTTTATTTGTTTAATAATTTATGCCCTTATATTATTATTTAGTTCTGAAAAGTCAGTTATCCTTTTGGGAACTATTCTATTTACAAAAATGAAATGAATTCACTTCTCATCTAGGATTTTGAACCCAGAACCTTCATATCTTGAAGTAGTTGCACTACAGCTTAAAAGAGCTTTAATAAGAATTTTGTATTTTTTTTATTCCAATAGTTGAGGCTTGAACATTATATTAAATATTCAAAGAATGATAATGATCCAAATTAAATTACATGAATAAATCTAATATTACCTGTCACAGCTTTTATTCTAATTGTAGCTTCTGCTACAAAAAGCCATAAAACATTAACCAGCCTTGTATAAAACATTTTATGATTCAGATGTTACTTTTATTGTCTCTGAATTTATTCCATGTTGTAGGTATGGAATAATCCTGGATGGTTGGATGTTCCCCTTAAAAGAAGAAAATCTAGTTATAAAACAACCTCTGTTATTTATAAATACTCAAACATTTCACATTGAAAGTAACATCAATGTGATTGAAAAGTATCTGGAAAGCAGTCCTGTTGGAGAGTCAAGGGAAATATACACTATAAAGTAATTATAAATTGTCATTCCCAAAATCTAATAGAATCAGTTCATGTTTCTAATAGATGGAATGGAATCAGTTCATGTTTCTAATAGATGTTAGCAATATTTGTGTGAGTAGAATTTTTTGGGAGATTGGCTTAGGTTGGTTGATGAAAGAGAGTTCTTAGGTTTTCATGAATTTTTAAATGGACGACGATTCAACATATTCGTACTATGTATGTCGGCATTAGATTCTGATAACAAGAAAATAATTTAGGTGTTAAACATGATTAGTGTTTTGGCCCCAATCCGTTAATCTAACAGTGTGAGTATTATAGTGGCCACTGCTAGCTCATATTTTTGTGATGTGTGTGTCTTGCCCCCCCCCCCCACAACCACACTAACCATATGTTAAATACACAAACATATGTAGAAACCATTTTCAGATCACAGAAAAGTAACCTAGAAGAAGAAATCCGCCAAGAAATTCCTTGCAAAAACTCACTTGCAAATATTCGTCTGTATTAAGGCAGTGTTCAATTCTTGACTATTATACTGTAACAAAACAGCGTTGAGTATGTACCGTTCCGCAATGCTTAGGAGAGAGTAGATTGCCGGCGCCGACTGGTATCTGCACTTCCTAGACGGCTGGAAGAGGATAAACGCGTGCCTTTGACATCAGCATTGAAAGAATAAAAAATAACAACACATGTTGTAACAAAAAGGGAAAAAAACTAGGAAGGTTATCTCGTGTGTGTAAGCTTGGATTGAGTATACGGAGATACCTGTGAGAAATAGTGAGTGATCTAAAGGAGGAACGATAGACGGATACACGGCTGTATGAAAGGTAACTCGAGCAAATTCACTTAGTGTGTGGGACATTAATCACCGTGGGAGCTTAGGACATTCAATTAGTATTATGTGTTATAGAAATTGTTTAAAAGGAGTTATTAAATTTAATAAACCAGTAGTTTTGGCGTAGAAAAAGGAGTTTATGTATCGTTCTTATTTGTATCCTTCCCAACCAATTCTCCCGGTTATAAATCGGTGCATGCTAGCTGATAAGTCTTCCATAATTCTTTCCAGGTTCCTAACTTCCCGTTCCCTGATTTCTCAACCTCTTCGAAAGGAAAATTTCCTATTTCCCGGTAGGTACGGGGGTGTTACAATACCTTTTGATCGACGACTCTCCTTTAATACAATGTTTAACCACTAGGGACTTTCTTATTGGAAGACCATTTCCGATGGGCGTCAGAGAGAACACTCTTCGTTGTTGGCAGCACCTCCAACATTTCTGGACTCAATGGAAGTCAAGTTACTTGAACCAGCAACAGCAACCCATTGAATGGACCTCAAATAATCCCAACTTGAATGAAGATGACTTCATCATCATCAAGGACACGAGCAGTCCTCCTACCCAATGGCCACTATCTCGAGTGTTATCAACTCATCCAGGACCAGAAGGTGTTGTTACCATCCGTACTCCCACTGGTACCTACAAAAGACCCGGTGTAAAACTACTGCCTGTCCGCTAAGAGAATGCCTTTGAGTAGTGGAGCATGACTATCCAAAGTAGCCCTACATCTTACTCCCACCATCCGCCTTACTAACTCATTGTATACCCACCTATTTACATCACCGATCTTTCGACGCATGACTTCTCTCGTCAGAGTTTGTTGCTTCCCTGAATGTGAATCTAGCAAAAAAAAAAGATATTTTGATTGTCAAAAAAATTATTTAAAGAAAAAATCTTTTTTTAGAGATGCTAAAAACAAAAATTAAATTGTATTTTACCTAAAAATTCATTTGAACTTTAATTAAAACATTTTCTGGTTTTGTAATGGTTTCGATAAGCTATACTATTTAATATTAAGCTGGCATATTGTCATATATTATGGAAAAAAACTAATTGGTCGATGTACAATAGCCTCATTTTAAATGCACCACAAAGGCAGAAACAATGTTTGTTAGTTGATTGTGTTTTTTATTATTTTTATCAAACTGTTATCACCCTTCCCTGGCCTAAATTGTAGTACATATTGGCATTATACTGAAATAAACAAATAATCCAACACTTAGATAACCAACCTCTCATTGTAATAAAAAAAAATCATAATTAATTGATGTGCTGTTGATATAAATAAAACAGTGTTATTAATCTTTATGAAATACTAATCCAAATCTTTTCATTTTTCCAGAGGAAAACCCCATTACAGTATAATCATATTGAAGCAGAATCCACATGTAATCAAATCTTCATGGTAAAAGGGAGCTATGCTTATTTGTGGCTTTTTGTCAGAAAAACATTACAGCTTCTCTAACACTAAGACAGAAACATATTAAAGTAATCATTGATAAATTTGTTTTTGATCGAACATCTTAAATTGATTCATAATGGTCTTATATTCAAATATGTGTAAAATGATATTCAGTCTATTGATACCTTTCCCTACCTCATATCTTGTGGAATCAGGCTTTTAATCATATTATGACCTAAAAAAAGAAACGGCCTGAATATTTCTGAAAGAGGAAATTTTCGTTTGTTCCTGACCAAAATATCTAGTATTTAGTTTCACAGCATCAGCCTCAGGGATTTCATTAATAATTTAATTTATTAAATGTAATTTTCATCAGACTTCATAAGTATGCAAAGTATAAATAAAAAGATAGATTTAACTACAGTAAGTTTTTATAAAGATTTATTCTGCCAAATGTAGCGAAAATCCAACATGAAGTATTTGGTATGTAATTATTATTATGTGCTTTAAGCTGCTGTAACTCTAGTTTATAAATTTTATAAAGTTAAGTTACTTCCCTACTTTATAAATCACCATTACTGAGAAACCGGTGGGCAGTTAAAAAAATGTATAGTTAACAGAGATACAAAAAGGGGGGCTATGTATAAAAAGGTTGACTAACCCTGGTCTCGATTGAATAATATTTCAGAAAATCCCGCAATATTCATGAATGCTAAAAAAATATTATTCCTACTACATTTATATCTTCTAAACTATACGGGCTTAACTTTAAAATATTATTTTCAGGCATACAACACATGAATCTCAAACTGACACCCCTCATATATTAGGCTACTGGCTAAATTGGTTCATGCCCAAGTTGAATCCAGTTGTTGGTACCAACATTAATAACCATATGATTTTACACTTTCTACATAAGAATATGGGTAAGATTAAACAATATATTGCTTACAGTACAATTATTTTATTTATCATTTAAATTCGAATGTAGGGTCATCACCTTGCCTGCCCTGCCCCACATACTAGAGAGCCATGGTAGGTAGCAGTGTAGGTAATTGCCCTTGAAAATTTAGGCATGCTCATTTTTCACCTCACTGCCACCCATTCCCGGTTGAACTGTACCTTATATGAGTATTACACTGAGAATAACATGCAACGCTCAAAAAAATTATAGCAGTAGATTGTGTTACTCGGGTATTATAATTCATCAATAGAATACAATTGCAATCTCTTGAATCAAGACCTGAGAGAGGAAGAAGATGAGTGAAGGCAGCCCTGCCTCACATGGAATATGTAATTACTTATTATTTCTTATGGCTTTGTTCAAATGGATATTGAGGCACAAAATGTTGTGGCAGGCCTTGAAACGGTTGATTCACCTGTTGCTGCAACAGAAATCACAGTGGCCTAGTATGACAGCAAGTTAGTCAGCTTTTGTTTTTAGTAATGCTCTGGTTAGTAGGGTTTTAATGTTGAGTGCATTGAAAACCACTTGAGCAGAGATGCATCAACGCCTTCTTTGTCACATTTCCTATAAACAGATTCATGAGGAAAATTTAGCAAAACCCATGGAAATAAGAAGTGAAGTTATGAAAATGGAATTTTATCCAAATTTTTTTTGTTTGATGTGAAGGCCTCTAGGATTTCTTTTTTCTTAGCAGTAATATTGGTTACACTTGATGGAGGCATATTGAATTTTTGAGACACTTGAGCGTTAATCAGGCTACTTTTAATTTCTCTAATTAGTGCAGCTTTGTCTTCAGTGGAGAAAATCTTTCTCTTCGACATATTAAACTTTTTGCCCCCAAGAACAAAGGGATCCTAGAACATAGTATTTCCTGTTCCAACGAATTCTCGGTATATCTTTCACTTATATTGTCGAAAAAAACTAAAAAACCCAGGTAATTTTTGTTTCTTATAACCGGGTAAATGTACTAGGGTTTCTTCTTAGTGCTGGCCCTTATATCCGAGGTTTCCTAACTGAGTTTCTTATAAGTTAGTTATTATAGTCTGTATAAAGAATTTCAGGTGCTGCAACTTTCTTAAGGCAAAATATACATAATATCTTATCTAGTTCCTTACAGTCCCTATTTCAATAACATTAGTAAAAGTTTAGTAAGCAATTTATTTTTTCCAGGTTTTCCTGCCGATGCAACCGAAAGTGAAAATTATCTAAAACAAGAGAAAGACAGCTTTGTTCCTGGAACCATAATATATGCAAAAATGCCCAAAAGAAAACTATGATGAATATTTTTGTTTGTGTATAATGTGAACACAAATTTATTTTTTTTATGTTTTATTGTTATAAAAATGATGTACACTGCTCCTTTCTGTAATGCATTCATCATAAGTACTACACAATACGATTCCGCATTATAGAAACTCCCAATTATAAGGGATAAATTTGTATGGAGTTTATTGCTAAATCAAGCATTATCATTAATATTACCTAATTTCTAAAAAATGACCCAGTATATTATGGCTTTTATTTTGACGTACAGGGTGTGAGTTTCATACTGATTTTAAAAATGTTCTTGTTTTTCTGGATCCCCTTATTATATTAATTTCACTCACATAATGTTTCTCCTTTTTCTAAAATGGACAGAACTTTTATATGCACTTTCACAAACTTTTCCCATGTCTTACACTATAGTTGCATGGCCAAAAGTTAGCGACTGGTATAAGAGGTAGGGTAGGAGATAAATTGTTACAGGAATTATGCAGAAGGGGTGTATAGCAATCCTATGGTAACAAAATGAAAACTGCATTTAATTGAGCCCATGTTATTGGAGGTGCACTGCAGTGTAGCAATAAAATATGTATGACTATCTATAAAAATCAACCTCAGAGATTGAAGATCTGATCATAAAGAGGAAAACAAATCAGCGTAGAGATGGAGTTTTGAACATAAGGGACTTTGACTTGACCAACAATGTTTGCATTGTTAAAATATTATAATATAAATTAGTTAAATGCTGTAAAATATTGACAGGGTCATTTTGATAAAATATACTTCAAGTATTGTATATTAATCGATTTAAAACATTATTACTTGCCAAATCTTTGTTAAATAATTAGATTATTTTTATGTCCTGTTTTGTCTAGTGATGAAGAGTTGAGATGATTCTCTACTTCTTTTTTTATTATAAAACTCCACCTTCCAGGTAGAAGGTTTTAAAAATTACATTCATTACTTTTTAAGAAAACTATGTTAAATATAAATTAAAATATGAACAACTCAAGCATTTAATTCTGGTTATTGTTTTTAAACAAAGGCTAAGGGTCTCGTATATAGGTGTTATTTATAAGAGTATTTTTTTTGTTTTGTAAATTGAAAGGGTGGCAGAAACAATGTTGAAGCTAAAAATATGTAAATATTACATATTTCATAAACCAAATTTTAATTTTGTTACAAACAATACCATTTAGGTTTACTTGGTTTCCATACTAGAGAAATATTTGTAGAAAAATTCTCTCATCTCATCAATTATGCTTTAACAATGTTAGATATTATATTATGTTATCCAAATATGTTTTAGACCTAAAATTATGGTTGTTACAATGTTGCCCCTGTCAATCGTTCAATGATAGAACAGTTATGTGATATATATTATATTGTAAATATTAATATAATTTTTTCATAGTTTTGTTATTGAATTTGTTATTTTGCAATGTTAATAAATCATTTAACTTATTTTTACACTGCTTATTTCATTATTTATTGCTACTTTTTAGGGTTTTGTTGGTTATTTGAAACCCAAAACCCTTATGTTTTCACCTAGTGTCTATCTGTTTGGAATTAGAGACATGGAGGTTTTATTAGATGGTTACTGCATGCAAAATACTGCCAACACCATGAAACATAATTAACTTTTATGATGTAGATGATCACCAAGGTCTCAGTTATTTTATAAAATATTTTTGAATCTTGTTAATCTGATTTTAATGTTTTGTTTTTAAATTATAGTTTACCAAAAATAGTTTTAAAAAAACTATGACTAAATAATATATATTATTGGTCAGGATCCCAAGATCTTTAATTTGATTCCCTATCGGCCCCAGTGGTCGACCGAGAACCTGATGGCACATGACACACAGAATGTAAAGCAGAAAAATATTTTTCAAGTCATGGATTAATTAAATGAAACCTCAAGAAATTTCATGTTCATATGTTGAATAGAGGGCTCATAATGTCCAGGGAAGATCCATGAGTGAGAACATAGGGTTTCTGGTTTTGAAAAAAACGAATAGTTTCAGACATAACTGCTCGATTAAAATGAGTTCCTATCTACACATCAGCAACGAGACATAAAAATTAATAAGCCAACATAGTTGCGTAAATACTTTAAACGGAATATGGTAAGGAGTAGAATAGTTCCAAGATCAAAAGTTTACTATTATACAAAGCAGTAATAAATAATCACAAATCAATAAATGAATTTTTTTAGTCAAAATTATTTCTTTTATTAATTATTTCTAACCAAATGGTTCAGTACAGGCTAGATAAACAGTAATAATAATAACTAAAATAACTAGAAACAAAAATCTAACTCAGATTGTTATTGAGTAACAAACATAGTAATAATAAATTTATGTATCAATAGAAAGGAAAATTTATGGCAAGTAAAAGAAATTTCCACCAAGCAGCTTTTAAAACATACAATACCAAAATTCATTGCACCTAGTATAAAAGTGACACAAAATGAGTTCGTTGTGACAAAAAATGAATTTTACATAGACTGCAGATGGTTTCATCAATTACAGTCCCTCTATAGGACCACTTTAGGACATATGCAAAGTTTAGTGCAGATACTTCCAACAGTTTTCTTTAACGTCTACTCAAAACTTCTATGATCACCTTATCTAACCTCAAATATTTCTCATCCTCAAATAGTTTTATCATTGGACCTCTTGGGGATGATTTAAACCAAATGCATTCAAAGGGTCTAAAAGTGACAAGAAAATAGATTTTAGGGCCTAAGGTTATGGTCATGTGACATGGCTAAAATAGGTACAGGAGCAGTATCTGACCCTAAGGTTGATTTTAAGATTTTACTGCTGGAAAATTTGATGAAACTCTGTTTAGTTTGAAGGGACTTAAATGGATTATAATGGACATAGGCGATCTCACTATGTATTTGTAACAATAATATCAAAATATTTCATTGGATATTGCTAAGCAACCTCTATAAGCTAAAAATCGCCTTTTGAACGAATCAAAAATCAATTGGAACTAGATAAAACTTTGGTTTTTAGAATATTAAAAAAAATTGACTTCCATTACATGCCTTTTGGTGGCAGATTATGGATATCTAATGTATAGGATACCTGGCCGTTAACAACAGTCCCTATGACGTACCATACCAATTATGTGAAACCTAGTAACTTCAAATTTCCGGAGTAACGTTAACTTAAGCCTTGTTTCTGGTGCTTTGGCAGTGCTAATTAAGCCAATTGCAGAAGCTAATCTTTTAGTTTCGGGACTCGAACCAGATCTTGCCATTATATTGTTTCTTAGGCTAATAATTATTACTAGTAAAACCTAAACCATAAACAAAAATTGACAAGGCCTTTCTGGTTTTGAAAAAAAAAACAATAAAATACTAAATAATAAGGTTGTAAATAATAACTTTTTTTAAATGAAAAGGACACGAATAAATTAAAAAAAAATACACAAATAAAAAAAAACATTTTATTTATTTAAACAATTTATTACAATTTTATGTTGTAGTGCACAATATAATAAATGTATATTAAAAACATTTTATATTGTAATTGTGCTTACAGGCCTATTTAGTATTATTTAAATGAGTAACTACTTATCAATTGAATGAGTATTTTTTGTCAACGTATCATCTAACAATATATTGGAAATATCCTTCATATCAGATTTTACGTCAGGCTGCAGCTGGGGTAGCAACATCCAATCTTTATTTTTTTTTACGTGTGCAAGGATCAATAAGGAAATAATGTATCACGGAATACTTTGTTTTGTTTTTTTCCAGGGAAGGATATTGAATCTAATCAATTTGTGGATGAGAAAAGTCCTGCCATAAAGTGTAACCAGCTCGTGTTTGAAGAGTAATCGATAGTAAAGAGTACATGATATTGGTCAACGCGTGCGGCGCTCGCAGTTAGTAGGTTTCAACATGTCTACAATGTCTCGGTTAGAACGTAAATAATACAGTGTAGACACTGTGGCTAGAGCCCATGTTCTGTGTGCAATCTAGTGTTTGTGTCTAGTGAAGGTACTTTTTGAGTCGTTTGAATGATCTTGTTTTGTCATAAGGAATGCTTAGTCAGGATTATTATAGTTGAAATTCTCCTTGCGCTGCTGTATAAGGTGAGATAATTCAGTTTAAAGCCAATTATTTTGTAACAAGACAATCACGATGGATAGTGATATCAGCTTAAATTCTCTGCCAACAAAGCCTGAGCTAGTCAATGAAATAGAAGAATTAGCACCAAAGGAATGTGGTAAACCAAAGCAAATGGATGATCAGACCATAGATGCCATTCAGTTTTATTGTAATATAATGAGCAGAAGTGAATTTTGTGTGGAACATAAGATGGATAGTTTGAAATATTATGGAGAATTCCGATCATCACAAAAATTAAAGGAGTTATTTTCTAACTCTCCTAATCTTTTTAATGTTCAGAATGACAATGTGATTTTAAAAAATTGGATTGTATTCCATCTTAACCAGCAGGAATGGTTAAAAGAATTATTGCCGAAAAGTTATCAGTCCTTGCCAAATTTTCAGATTATACTTGGTATCATTCAATTTATTAGTAACATGATATTTACTAAAGGGCATAGGCATTGTTCTCACATAATTTTAAGGACAAAAAAACATTCAGCTATAAAAGGAATGATGAAAACTCAGAAAGAATATTTACAATTTTTGTCAATGTACCCGGAGATATTCATTTTTAAAGGAAATAAAGTCACACTAACTAGTTCTGCTGCTTCATATAAGAAGAACATGACATCATGGCTTAAGAGAATGGTTAGTGATTCTTTCTCCACCACAGAAGCAGATGGCATTGCTGGGTCATTAAGTGGTGGATGTAATGCGTTATCCGAAGGAAAGCCAGATATATGGAACAATGACGTTGTTACTAATGAGACTATTGCATTTTATTACAAATTCTTATGTTCTATTACATCTCCTAATGGTTTATTAGTTGGTTCTCTTTTTACTCAATTAAACAGAAAGTGTCCAAGTAAAACAGTTATCAAAAAATTTGAGACTAAAGAAGATCTGAAAGATTTTTTATCCATTTACCCTGAGGTATTTACTATTAAAAGTGGGATCGTGTTCTTAAAAAATTTTAAATCTACAAAATTAATTGTGTCTGAACCTGATAGTGAACATCAATTAAATTTTTCTCGTGCTAAAGAATGTGACTTAGCTCCTAAAAACAATGAAAAATCAGCAATTGAGTTTTATACCAATATAGTGCAAAAAATATCTAAGGAAAATGACAACATTACTGAATTTCCTGTTAGCCATCTATTTTGTTACAGTCTAGAGGCACCTCAAGCGGTAAAAGCAATTGCTAGTAGTGCGTTAGAATTAGAGACATTTCTTTCAAAATATCCAAATATATTTAAAATTAATAACGATAACATTATTATTAGTAAAGCTGAAAGCAAGAAGAGCCCGATTGAGATTGGCACTGACTTTAAAAATGCGCATTCAACTTTAGAGGGAACGAGAAGAGATGCAGTTAATAGTTATTTGGATTTATTATATCAGTATGGAGGACGCATAAGTATGGGTGAGCTTTTAATCCATATACAAATGTTTAAAGAGACAGTACGAATGGTTGCTACAAATTTTGGGGAAGTGAAACAATTTTTGTCCTCTTACCCTGACAGATTCATTATTCTAAATGACCAAGTTGTAATTGAAGATGAATGTCTAGAAAAAATGAATGGTATTTATTGTGCAATTGATTTCTTCACAGCTTGTATGATAAAAGAAAAAAACAAACCACTGCCTTTAAGCTTAATGATTGATTACAGACGTTATGCTCCAACTAATGTTCAAGAAATAGCAAAAAATCCAACAGAACTAAAGGCCTTTTTGTCTGAGTTCCCTCAAATTTTCTCAGTAATAAATGATTCAGTCACATTATCAAAACCACAGGATTATAATGTATTTGGTGAAGAAGATAAGAGAGGCTTGATGAAAAATGATAGTATTGACTTCAATGATCCTGAGAATGTTGCTAGTTATTTTTCAAGAATTTTAGATAATCATGGATCCTGTCGGGTTTTGAGTATACATGAACTTTTTGAATTCAAACTTAATAGTTCATCAACTATTCAGAAGATTTCTGGTTGTGACATACATCAATTTATTAATTTTTTAATGGAGTATCCTGATTATTTTTTGGTCACAGGTAATTATGTAATAGGAAAAAAGAACATTCCAAAATGCTCGAACCATGAGAAGTACAAGGTAAATAAGTTTCCGGATTCCTCGTTGGCATTAATTTTAAATTTTTTCAAGAAATATACCCTAAATAACTCATTATTTCATATTGATAATTTATATATTGTTGGAAGATACTTTTTACACAATGATCGATCACGTTTTTTCAAGACTAAAAATGATTTATTATCATTTTTTTCTCTTTATCCAAATGTATTTTATGTAGACTGTCAACGTGTACTAAACCTAGTTACTTCTACTAATAAAGCAAGAATTTATCTTAGAAACAATGAAAGGAGTACTAAAATGAGACACAGAGTACAACAGAAACCAAACATTAATAGACAAAATTATTCTTTTTCAAAATCACCGAAACATAATGAAAGTTTTGTTTTCGCATCAGAACAACGGCTGAAAGCTGGCTCAAATGTTTTATGTGGCGACACTTTGCCAGATACTTCTTCTATTGTCAAGAACAATTCAATTTTAATACATAACACATCAAAGTCAAATATTCAGGATGAAAATACAAATAATGTGCACAAGTCTACACCAGAAACAGGAATTAACATAGCCTCTTCTAGTAAGAGAACAGGTATTTTAGTTCAAAGAAAAAATGATGAAAACAGCACAGGAAGGCTTGTTAATTCTATTAAAAAGCCTAAACATTGTGTTACAGAATTACAAAGTATTGATATAAAGAAAAGTAGTGAATGCTCTTCTTTATGCCCAAAAGAACAGCTACAAGCTGTTTCACTTGGTGAGACTTTAGAGAATACTTTATCCATTGAAAGTTTTGTTTTCGCATCAGAACAACAGCTGAAAGCTGGCTCAAATGTTTTATGTGGTGACACTTTGCCAGATACTTCTTCTATTGACAAGAACAATTCAATTTTAATACATAACACGTCAAAGTCAAATATTCAGGATGAATATACAAATAATAAGCACAAGTGTACACCAGAAAGAGGAATTGACATAGCCTCTTCTAGTAAGAGAACAAGTATTTTTGTTGAAAGAAAAAATGATGAAAACAGCACAGGAAGGCTTGTTGATTCCATTAAAAAGCCTAAAAATGGTTTTACAGGATTACAAAGTATTGATACAAAGAAAAGTAGTGAATGCTCTTCTTTTAGCCCAAAAGAACAGTTACAAGCTGTTTCACTTGGTGAGACTTTAGAGAATACTTTATCCATTGAAAGTAACCAGTTGATGATTATAAAATCTAACTCATCTAAGTCAGTTATTCTGGATGAAAAAACAATTAATATTCCTAATCCTAAATTAGAAACAGAAGTTAGCCAACTGCAGACTATCAAATTACTCAAAACTGATGAATGTTCCGATGCATGTCATCAGATGGCAGAACAACAACCCATACAGGCATTCTCCAGTATTTCATATGGTGATGTTTTGGAACATATTTCATCTATTGAGAAGAACAAGAGGAATAAAAAGTTCCAGAATGATCATAGTAGAATATTCAAACGACCAAGCATTAGAGAAATTGAAAACAATGTATTAGCACAGTTTGCTGTTAAGTTAGAAGATATAGGCCACAAAAAAAAACCATCGTTCCAATCCACTGACTATATTTCTTCAAAACATGCAAATACTGCTAATTTTCTTGAAAGAAGAGGAAAAAAAGGTGATATTGAGAAACTAACTGAGGAAGCTTTAATATTTTTAAATGCAAAATTGTGGGAGGGTGATGAGCTGCAAATCTTAAACATAAGTGAACTTTATAAATTATTTTTCAGTGAATCGTTGGAAATAACCAAATATTATTGTAAAAGTATAGAAGATTTTAATGAGTTTTTACGTAAGTTTCCTCATGATTTCATTGTTTCCAACAATAATGTAATGGCAATGAAGAATAGAACTATAAGTCGTAACATTGTGGAGGAATGTTTACCTATAATTTTGTCCATGTTTTTTGATATGTATACAAAAAATAATGATTCCATCTCGGTAAAACGATTGTATGAGAGAGTTGGCCAACATTTTTATAATATTAATCATACAAAAATTTTTAAATTTTCAGAACAATTAATGTGGTTTTTAGAAATGTTTCCTGATTTGTTTTATATTGACGATAATCTTAATGTCATAAATCTTACCAGCAAAAGTAAAAATGTAAATGATTCATTAGAAAGGAGTAAATGTGATGAATCAGTGGATTTATCTGTTGAAAATAAGCGATTAACAACTTTTCAAGATCCAGAATCCTCTATGCACTGGAAAGATTTAGTCCTTAAGAAAACACAACTTATAGAAGATAAAAATGATTGTCGTCGTATTACTGAAGCTATCTTGAAATCTGAAAACATCATTGCTCTTGACTGCGAAGGAGTAAACCTGGGAGCAGCGGGAACCTTGAGTCTTATACAAGTTTGCCTCGTGAGTGGTGATGTATACATTTTTGATATTGTCAAAGATAGAACCATGATCATTGATGGTGGTTTAAAAGAAATATTAGAATCTGAATCTATTGTCAAAGTGATTCATGATAGTCGTAATGATGTTGCAAACCTATGTACTGAATATGGAGTAGAAATAAATAAAATTTTTGATACACGTATAGCCCATAATTTAATTGTTAATTCTGGTGTTACGATCAATAATCCATTACATAAACTTGTTGCTATCGGTTTTAACGAGCTTTGTGTTTTGTACGGTGCACCTATCAATATTGAAAAAGATGAAATGAAAGATGTTTATAAGTTTAATTACATGATTTGGAATGAGAGGCCCTTAAGCAAAGATATGCTTGCTTATGCAGCATTAGATGTTGCTTGCCTCGTTCCGCAGCTTTATGATACAATGCTAAAGCAACTTAAAGGTGTTTCAGAGGACTTAATATGGAAACTGAGTTTTAAATACTCTAAATCTGCCTTAGGCTACGATCATTAATTTTTGTATTATATTATGTAGTTTTACATAGAATTTATAAGGTTGTCAGTCTGATCCATATTTATTATTTATTTGTTGTTAATTTCTATAGTGGATTAACTACATTGGTATTGTTAGTTTTTAAGAATTGTGATAATAAAATAAAAAAATGGTTTAGCCTGTGATCTCAATATATTTACAACTTTATTATCTATTATAGGAAACATTTTTTATGGAAGTTATTAAAAAGGGTATTGACATGATTTTTGAAACATTATTCCCTTTTAGTTAGCATTAAGTGCAGAACTAAAATTTAACTTTCATTGTTTTAAGTTTTACTTCTTATTAACTGAAATTTTTTAACTTTTAATGATTAATTATAATTATTATAGTTTTGTAAAATTGAATATGTTTCTATTATTAATTTTTTTATAAAATACATCAATATTTGTTTAAGCTTAACATTTTTAAGCTTTCTTTAAATTCTCAATGCCAGATGTAAATTATACATCAATTATTAAGTTTCAAGTGATAAAAAAAAAGTGTTATTTTCCTTAAATGTAAGTATTTTTTAATTATTAACTATTTTTCTATGTACTCCATTCCATCCACTACTTAAATAATATATAATGGATTGTTGGTTTTTATTGATTTTGATAAATTTTACAATTTTTAAGTAGTATAAGTGTTATAAGGTATTGATCTACCAAAAATAAAACGGTTTCAAATGTTATTTTAATCAATAAAGCGGTAATTATATTTTTGTACAATCTATGTAAATTAAAAAAATTAGTTATGTAAAAATTAAATGAATATATTTTTATTATATGTGCCTTAAATTAAATATTTGTACAGATTTATATATATTACATACCAAATTATTAGCTAAAACGCTAACTATTCCTAATTTACAATTATTTTTATATATATTTTGATAATATATGGCTTAAATTAAATATCTATACAGCTTTATTTATATCCCAAATCATATTAACTAGGCTCCGTCAGGGTGGGAGGGGGCCACACGGATTCTGAGGAGGGAACCCTCGGTGCCCTGGCGCGTTCGCATTTTCCTGGCTGCGGACTGATGGATACGATTAATAATGACCCTACTAACTGTGAACACACTAATTGCAAGGGTATCTGGGCAGAAGCAAATAAAATTGTCAATTCTGCAAGAGTGGAGTGGGCAATTAGCTCTTTTGCTCCCTTCAAATCACCTGGTACTGATGGGATATTCCCAGCCTTGCTACAAAAAGGCCTACCAGTAATTAGGCCCCTTATACTTACCTTGTTAAGGGGAAGCTTGGCACTGAGCTATATTCGAGTAAGCTGGAGGATGGCAAAAGTGTGTTACATACCAAAACCTGGGAAAGAGTCCTATGACGAACCCAAGTCTTACAGACCAATATGTCTGACATCATTTTTAATGAAGACCTTGGAAAAGGTCATAGACAGACATATTAGGGATGGAATACTGGTAGAACGACCGCTCAATTCGCATACCAGGCAGGAAAATCCTGTGAAATTGCTCTCCACCACCTGGTTTCCAGGATTGAGAGATCCCTAGTTCATAAAGAAATGATGGTAGGCATCTTTGTTGATATAGAAGGTGCCTTTGATCGCTCACCCTATAACACTATGGCATCAGCCTTAGAAAGAAAGGGGATTAGTTACTTAGTCTCTAGCTGGATAAATACCATGCTAGAGAATAGGATCTTACAATCACAATTGGGACAAACCAAACTGTGGATGAAGCCAGTGGGAGGATGTCCACAGGGAGGGGTGTTATCTCCATTACTGTGGTGTTTGGCCGTTGACTCATTGTTAACAAACCTAAACTCTGCAGGGTTCTACGCACAGGGGTATGCTGATGACATTGCTGTGCTCATGGGGGGCAAGTTCTCAGAAACCATTTCTGAGTTGCTTTCCGCATCGATGGATCTTTTGAGGGATTGGTGTGAAAAGAATGGTTTAGGAATCAATCCCCAGAAGATAAATCTCTGTATCTTCACTAACAAAAGAAATGCCATAGTTAGACCACCCTATATAGGGGGGACACAGGTAAGCATTTGTAGTGAGGTAAAGCATCTAGGGGTTACTCTGGATAGTAAATTGGACTGGTCTAAACACATCAGGAATACTACTATAAGGCACTTCGATGCCTCTATGCATGTAAATGAGCTGTGGGTAGGACCTGGGGACTACAACCCAGAATGTTATTCTGGCTATATACCACAGCAGTGAGACCAATGGTGCTCTATGCCTCTATGGTGTGGTGGCACAGAGGTAGTATTAGTAAAAATAGAACTTTGCTTGGCAAATTACAGAGGCTTTCATGTCTCATGATTACTGGTGCCATGAGTACAACTCCTACGACTGCAATGGAAGTCTTATTGAACTTGTTTAAGCTTAACATTTTTAAGCTTTCTTTAAATTCTCAATGCCAGATGTAAATTATACATCAATTATTAAGTTTCAAGTGATAAAAAAAAGTGTTATTTTCCTTAAATGTAAGTATTTTTTAATTATTAACTATTTTTCTATGTACTCCATTCCATCCACTACTTAAATAATATATAATGAATTGTTGGTTTTTATTGATTTTTATAAATTTTACAATTTGTAGGCAGTATATGAGGTATTGATCTACCAAAAATAAAACTGTTTCAAATGTTATTTTAATCAATAAAGCGGTAATTATATTTTTGTACAATCTATGTAAATAAAAAAAATTAGTTATGTAAAAATTAAATGAATATATTTTTATTATATGTGCCTTAAATTAAATATTTGTACAGATTTATATATATTACATACCAAATTCTTAGCTAAAACGCTAACTATTCCTAATTTACAATTATGTTTATATATATTTTGATAATATATGGCTTGAATTAAATATCTGTACAGCTTTATTTATATCCCAAATCATATTGTTAGCTGAAACACTAACTAAATTATTTCTAATCTCATATTATTTAATAGGAGAGGATACCGGGTTAGTTAGTCGATGAAAGGTAGATTTTAAATAAATTTAGATTTATTAGTGTTTTAAAGTAAATTAGTCTTTTTTGTAAAAAATAAGTTGAAATATGATTAAAAACCTAATAACTGCAGTTTAATGTTCAATTTTCTATTACATTTCACTCCTACCTATGGGTATAGGCAAGTAGCCATAATTATCTTTTTCATTTTGTCGGGTCGTCCCTAAGGGAAAAGGATGGGGGTAGGCTAACCGCGGGCCAGGGTCTCTAAGACACGGGCGATGTCCGGCGAGCGTCAAGAAAGAGATAAAATGTGTGGACCTGTGTTATATTGACCTTTCCTGGCGGTCAATTAGTTAGTCGGCGGGAAACTTTATTCGTATTGATCTGACACCATAAGATCTTAGAAGGTGTGCCCTATGTTCCGGAGAAGAGGAACAGGGTAGGTATTACAAGTAGTTTATGTGGTCTTGGAATAACCAGTAATTCACACTCGGTATCTAAGGGTAGGTGAAAACCGTCCGGATCCCAAAGGCGTGTGTGAACCGGAGAGAGGCAGACAGGATCGCTGGGGGAGACGCTACTAGGTTGGCGATGATATTCTGGTAAGGGTTCTTTGAATGCGACCTTTTTGGGTCCCAATCTTTTAAGTTGGGTCAATTTGTCGATTTATTTTTCTCTCTCCGCTCAAGCCTCCATGTAATGAAAGCCTCCCAGCTCTTCGGTGATTGTTCCTGGCCTCCATTCCACCTGGTTGTCGATAAAAAATCTTGTATTCACCCTCTCCCCCACTTGGAGAGATCTAGTCCGTGGCAGGGTTACTTGATCAGACTTTGGCTCGTGAAACGGTTGTAAGGCGTCTAATCTGGTTCTTATTTGCCGGCTCAGGTATTTCTCAGCTGGTGATGTTCCATCGGCCAGTGGCATTGCCCGATAATGAAGAAGTATTTTCTCTATCTTTTTTGTCAAAGGTAAGTTTTCTGCGCACATAGTTTTGAGCCGGTTCTTTAACGTCTGCACGTTGCGCTCAGCCAAGCCGTTTGTGGCTTGGTGCCGTGAATTTTTGCTTTATGCCATTTTCTCGGCAATAATTTTTGAAGGTTTCGTTAGTGAAGATAGATGCGTTATCTGATACTAGTACAGCGTGATTTTGCATGAATGAGGAGCAGGTAATTATATCCTTGGAATGGGCCCGCGTAGTCAATATGCAAACGGTCCCAGTTATCTTCAGACCATTGGTGAACTGGAGCCTTTGCCGGGCTACTTTTGACGGACGAACACTCCTGGCACTCCCTTGCCATTTTCTCTATTCCTTTATCTATGTTTGTCCATGTACAATGCCGGCGTGCTAGTTGCTTCATTTTGGCAATGCCAACGTGAGTTGAGTTCAATTGTTTTAGTACTTCTGCCTGTAGAGTTTTTGGGATTACAACTCTATCGCTCTGAAACAGTATGCTACTGTCTAGGGTGTACTCGCTATCTATTGACGTCAGCAATAGCTTGATTTTTGATTTTTGATAATTATGGATCTTTTTCCGTCTCTGCCGCAATGACATCGGGTGTAAGCATTTCTGTTGATATTTCGAAAATTTTGTATGCACACAGTTGATGGACTTCTTCATTGATGAACATGTCTGACGATTTCCTGGTTAGCTTTATGGGTGACCTTGATAAACAGTCAACATTTTCGTTGTCAGATCCTTTCTTAAACTGAACGGTGTAATCAAACCCTGCTAAGAAGGAAGCATAACGCAGTAAGCGAGCAGAGGTCATTTTCGGTAACTTATTTTTTTGGTGAAAAATTCGGGTTGGTTTTCCGTGATGAGAGTGAAACGTCGCCCATAGAGAAAATCGAAAAAAATGAACAACAGCAAAAACTATGCCTAAAGCCTCTCTGTCAAGTTGAGAGTAATTCTGCTCTGCCTTCGATAACGAACGAACGTGATGCGAATGCTATAGGTCGTTCTATTTCGTTGATAACATGGGCAAGTACAGCCGCTATTCCAGTCGGGCCAGCATCGGTCGTTAGAGTAACTGGTAGATCTGGGGTAAATGGAATAATCACTCTGTCACTTGCTATCTCATTTTTTGAGTTTTATAAATGCTGCTTCGCATTCCGTGGAGCAGAAATATTTCTGATCTTTACTGAGTAACTGGCGCAGGGGGTAAGTCAAGGATGACAGGTTTGGCGAGAACCGAGAATAATATGTCACCATACCCTTAAAACGCCGTAGCTCCCGTACGTTCGCTGGTCTGTGCATGTCGATGACTGCCTTTATTTTTGAAGAGGATTTCGATATTGTATTGTGCTCTACTACATGACCAAGATATTCTATTTTCATTTTGAAAAACGTGCATTTGTTTTTATTCAGATGAAGGTCATACTCTTTTAACCTCTTTAGGCAAGGAAGTAGGTTTATTTTGCATTCGTCTTCTAATTCGCCGTCGAAATATGCTATGATTTTTGTTAAGCCTTTTAATATCTGATCTATAACCCGGTTGAATTCTGCCGGTGCGGCTTTGACGCCGAAGCTTAATCTGTTCATACGATAAGTTCCACGATGTGTGGTAATGGTTTGGATAATGCTGGTGTAAACTGGTGTCTTTTTCTCTCTTTTCTAAAAAAATACGTTCAGGGGTCCGGGGGAATCGAATGGGTGCCTGATGCTCCACGGCCAGACTGGGTTGTTCCTCTCTTTCTAGCTGGCTGCGCTTCCATACATACAGTCCATACGCGATACCTATCAGTAACGTAACGAGGAGGATGGCGCCAAAGCCACCCCAATTCCAACGATGGAGTATATTTTGTTGTTGCCGCAAGGTGTACGCCTGAGTAATAAGACGGTCTAGATGCGCCCCTTCGTCATTCCAGCTTTTGATTCCTGAGTCTTCCGACGCCCTCAACTCCCCAATAGCGTCGGCGATGTCCAGCGAGTCCTCCACAGGGTGTAATAATTCCAGAGGAACGACTAAAGGTGTTACTTGGGCGAGACTCCTGGTCAAATCAATCCTCGAAGTACGTACCCATTGATGAAGGTAGGATTTGGTAGTCGGCAGTCCGGAGAGAACAACCTTCCTCCTCAGTCAGCTCGCCGCTGTCCCGCACCATTATATCCTCAAGTCGGTGTCCTCGGCACTGGATTACGACTTTAACCGGATGAGGTAGATCGTAATACCAACGAGACGCATCGCCGTCCCAGACCCAAGTAGGGCTCCGCTTCTTGTTGAGAAGAGTCCGCTTACATAGCCGTTGGGCCACATCCTGATCGCCGAAGTATGCAGCACTAGTACAGGTAGGATGTTGTCGTTGGAAAAGCGGAAACTGTGCCGGGCATATCCAAAGGTCAGCCTTCTGACAGAACCTCAGATAGGTGGATTCCAAATGCGCATAAAATTCATGATCACGACGAACAAGGAAATAGTCTGTTTCTCGCTCCACCACCACCACTTCTCCTACAGCTTCACTGGATAATGGTATCGTGGTCACACGGTACAAATGAAAGAGGTTCTCCCGTGATTTCAGAGGGAGCTCCATGATGATATGTAAAGTTCCTTCACTCGTTACTCCGTGGAATCCCGCAGCCATAAAATACTGATAGGGTTCTTCGGCTCCTGTTCCTGCAATCAAACTCATGTCGGATGGAAGAGAATTAGCAACAGTGATTAATATTCCGGATAGTTCCTTAGGGGACAAAAGGGTATGACTAAAATGGCCCCACGCAATGGTTTCTAAGGAACGGTATAATTCACGTAGCTCAATTTTAGCGTCTAGCGCGGCATTTCCGAGTTGTCTTAAATCGGAAGGGAAGGACAGGGAAAAATTTAGGAGTTGAGAGAGAGATTCCAGGCCGTTTACTAACCCCATTACGCGATTATTGATGGCTTCCGAAGCGCCACGTACTAGGTCGGTGATTTGCATCAATTGCTTCGTATTAGCTTCCATTCGTCGTCCGAGAGTCCGCGTGATGCTCATGTGTTTTTGTATTAGTCCTCAGTACAGTTAAAGTTCCTTCTCCCTCTGCCTTTAAGTATGCCTTCGGTAGTAGGAAACAGGATTTTTGGAGGGAGCTGATCAACGATTGGCGGAAATTCCGCTACCGTTCGGCCTGCGGCCGCATACCTCAGCGTGAGTTACTCGGCGATTATTTCTCAATAAGTAGGGAGTACTCGGCAACATCACTGCCTCTGTACTATCCGCCTCCCAAGTCGGGTCGCGATAGTTGGTACCGTTATCTTTCACCGTGGTCTCCCCCGAGACCTCCGATGGGTTCACCAACGGGGTAACCGGGCGGGAGGGCTCCTTTTCGCCCGATGAAACATCTTCCTCCGTACGGATAATACTCGGTCGCCCCTCCGCTTCACCCTCAGGCCACCAGCTTGGAGCCACTACATCCCTCCTTGGCGAGCTGGTGGCCAATAGGGAATCGTTCCCAATGGCCCTTTCTCTAGGATGGGGCTCTTCCTCCTCGTCAGAGTCGGTTAGGGGGATCGGCCAGAATTCCTCTTGGTCTCTTTCCTTATCCCTTACTTCGTCATAGTCATTTTCCGATTCAGACTTTGCTCCTTTGGATACTCCGTTTCGAGACTACTGTTAAAAGCCGGTTTCAAGCTGTTCACGTGTACTACCTGGCTCCCGCCGGTTTCATTTCTGATTTCATAGGTTACCGCACTGCATTTCTTGACTATTATCCATGGTCCCGTCCAAGGGCAATGAATTTTTTTTTAATTTCCTGGTTTTACGGCGGGTACATGTAAGTACACCGCGTCGCCCTCGGTGAAAGTTCGGGGTCTCCTATCTTGGTTAACCACCGCGGTTCTGCGAGCCCAAGTTTTCTTAATCCTTTCACGGGCTTCTTCGTAGGCCTGTTCTACACCCTAATCCTTGCAGCTTCATCTTGTGTTAAGGCGTTTTCCAGCGCTTCCGCAGGCTCTATCCATTCCCCTTCCGGAGTGCGGAGCTCTCTGCCATACAACAGGAAGTTCGGCGAAAATCCCGTGGCAGAATGTGGTATGGAGCGATAAGCCATTATCGAATAGGGGACCCACCGGTCCCAATCTCGCCCATCTTTTCTGGCAAAGTGAGCCATGGAATCTCTGAGTGTATGATGAAAGCGTTCCAGCATCCCATTACTCTGGGGATGGTAGGGGATGGTTTGGAGTTTTGTATGCCTAAGCCCTTGCACACGGATTTGAACAAAGCCGACACGAAATTCCTGCCTTGATCAGTCAGTAGTTTCTTTGGAGTGCCATGTCTGGTGATTATACGCTCGACAAAAACCCGAGCGGTCGCTTCCGCCGTCTGTTCTCTTATAGGTTCAGCTTCAGTGTATCGGCTGAAGTGGTCTATAAAAGTTAACAAATATTTATTCCCGCGGGTACTCTTTGGGAACGGCCCCACGATATCCAGGGAAACCATTTCAAATGGCTCCTTGGGAAAGAAGGGGGCCTCTAGAAGAGCTGTTAACCCAGGGGGGGGGGGTCTTTCTCTGAGCACACGAGTGGCATCCCTTAACGAACTCTTCTATATCTTTCCCCATCGAGGGCCAATAGTACTTATTCTTTATCAATTCATGGGTACGTTCTCTTCCCGGATGTCCCGCCCATGGCCGACTATGGTGTTCCTCCATGACCATTGAGTCGGGTCATCACTTATTCCGTAGTATATTATACCATCCGCCCCCGTCCGTAACCCTCGTGGATTATTTTTGACCCATCTCTGGCATTCTTCGTCCTGTTCCTGCCCTCTTTCCCAAAGGAACCGTTGGGCTCCTTCGTCGAAAGTCATTATACCCGCTACGGCCCTACTCAGGGAATCCGCGTTGGTATGCTTTTTCCCTGGTTTGTGGACGACCTGATACTCGAATTCTTCGAGTCTGAGAGCCCACCTCATCAAGCGCGAGGACGGGTCTCGCTTGTATTGTAATAATTTTGTTCCGCTGGGTGTAGCTGTCGACTGACAAAGGTGATAGGTCTTTCTTGTCCGTTTCGGACTTGTGAGAGGACGGCCCCTACTGCCATTCCAGACGCATCGGTTGCCAAATTGAAAGGGCCACGTAAATCAGGATAAATCAGCACTCGGTCGGAACACAATATCTCCTGTAAAGTGGTAAACGCCTCGTCTTGTTCTTTCCCCCAGTGAAATGACATTCCCTTCCCCGTCAGCTGGGTGAGGGGCTTGGCAATTTCGGCGAACTGAGGTACGAACCTCCGGTAATATCCAGCAAAACCCAGGAAGCCTCTCACTTCCCGAGCCGAACCCGGTTTTGGAAATTCTGTTACCGCCGCGATCTTCTCTGGGTCAGGCTTCACCCCTTCACTGGTTACCAAGTGGCCAAGGTTTTTTACCTGCCTGACCGCAAACTTACATTTTGATCCTTTCAACTTCAGATTAGCACCCCGCAGTCGCTCAAACACCCTTCGTAATCGAGTGCAGTGCTCATCCATATCACCACTGAAGATGATAATGTCATATAATTAAACGTAGCAGTCAGTCCCCTTAACTCCCATCAGTTCGCTCCCTGGTCCATAGTTCGCTGGAATGTGGCTGGGGCCCCAGCAAGCCCGAACGGCATTTTATGGTACTCGTAGTGACCCCCTAGGGTGGTGAATGCAGTTTTCGGTCGATCTTCCTCGGCCACCGGTATTTGGTGGTAGCCGCTGGTAAGGTCTAATGTTGTGAAAAGCCTACTCTGTCCCAACATCTTTAATGTTTCCTGAACCAATGGTAGAGGGTAAGCATCCACCTGCGTTACTGCATTCAGCCCCCGGAAGTCAGTGCAGAATCTATACTGGGTCCTTCTGTCTTCACTTCGTTTTGGTACCAACACGACAGGTGCTGCCAAGCACTGTCGGAAGGAGCTATCACTCCCTTGTGTAACATATCTTCTAAGTGTTCGTCTACTACCGCTCGTTGGTTGAAGGGCACTCGATACGGGCGCTTGATCACCGGGGAACTCCCCTGTTGGTATTCTATGCTCACCCCAGTAGAGCAGCCTTCCTTTCCCGGTTCTTCGAATAAATCTTGAAACTCTTCTAGCAACGATTCGACTAAACCCTTATCCGACTTACCGAGGTGGCCTACATTCCATAGTCGATCCTCCTTTTCCAGAGCATTCTTGCTACCCTCTACTTGGTGCATCCGAACGTCCCTTGCGTTTCTTTCCTCAGTATGCCACTCCGCGCCTATTCCCAATAATTGCCCTTTATCGAGGTAGTTATCTACCGGCCCCGAGTTCAGAAGTTGGATCCAAACCTCCCCGTGTTCTACACGCCCAATACTTCGCCCTACTCTTAAGCTACTTTGTTTCAATTGTACAGGCACGACAACCACCACTGCCTTCTCTCTTTGGTGGATCGTTTTCTCACTACACGAAGGGATTGCGATTCGAGCAGGGCTGGTAATTTCTAGCCCCTTGGTCTCATCTTGCTTGTCCGGTTGTTCGCGGGATCCCGGGGTCTCTATTTCTTCCTCTTCTGTGGGAGCTTTCTTTCTTGGGCATGGATTAGGTCGGACGAGGATCCTTCCTTTTGAATTGGCTCCTCCTGCGTCGTTTCCCTCGTGCTTCTCCCTTTCGCTTCTAAGGCATTTATTGCCACTCCTAACTGGTGAAGGGAATGTATGTTGACTTTTTGCTTCTCAAAACTCTGGCCAGCGTCAGGCGGTGTCACTATCACCTCCCGGTTACGGATATCCAGTTTGGCTCCTAGTTTTTCTAGCAAATTAGATTAAGCCGATTATCAACACCTGATGTTCCACTTCCAGGCCGTCTACTTGACACATCAAATCTTGCACCCCCAAAATACGCAGAGCCTGTCCTGTGACTCCTCTAGGTCGGACACTGGCGGGTCTTATTTTAACTCCCGGAAGTGCCGTGAGAATTAGCGTCACTTCGGCCCCCGTGTCAGTAGATATAAAAGGCGGTTTGAGTATGAGTCCCGAGATATGATCTCGTGGGGTCGTATGATCTTGAAGGGTGTCGTATCACGTTATCTCGTGACCTTGAGGAGATAGCCAGGGCGAGGGGTGAGGAAATTCTGGGAATGGGTGTGTAATTTCGTGGAATTGATGCGGCATTGGGGGGTGATAAGAGTTTATAAGTGTGTCAGGAGCCTCCAGATAGTAGATCCGGCAACGTCGTAGGGGGGATCTGGCAACATAGCATGGGTTGTGACTCACCCATTGACGAGCAGCTGGGGGCTCGCCCCCTGTGACGTCAGGCCATTTAGCGATTAGAGTTCTCCTGTGACCTAGTGACACTCAGCAGGGTCTAGTCCATTGATAAGATGTGTCCCATTCATGGTTCCCGCCTAAGCGCGGGTTTTTCATGGGTCAGGATATTTCTTGGGATCGTCTGTGTGTCCTTGTGACGTACATAGGGAGGTGTCTCGTTGGGGAGGTGATAAGAGTTGATGAGTGTGTCAAGGCCCTAAGCTTTACTCAATATATATTCATGCGTAATTTCGTCGTATGCATTCAGAATGAAATTAGTCACACAAGAACAACGTTTTTCCACTGTCAACTTTTCTCCAGTTAAAGTTGATTCAGAAGGGAGACATAGTGCATTATTACCAAACACCATTCGATCATCAATTTGCGGGCCTAGCGGTTGTGGAAAGACTAATATTATTATTGCACTTTTATTAAATTCAAATGGTTTAAAATTTAAAAATGTTTATCTTTTTGGAAAAACATTACATCAACCTAAATACCAGTAGTTAAAGAGTGTCATAAATCTTGTTCCTGAAATAGGATTATATGAATTTGAAGATGCAAATGAATTGCCTCAGGAAGTTGAATCCAATTCGGTGTGTATATTCGATGACGTCACTATGGAAAATCAAGATGTAATTAAACGATACTTTAGTTATGGTCGTCATATGAACCTTGATTGTTTTTATTTAACACAAAGTTATGTTTGTATCCCAAGACACCTTATCAGATGTAACATCAACTTTTTAATAGTATTTCCTCAAGATGAATTAAATTTGAAACATATTTACGAGGAGCATGTGAGCACTCCTGATTTAAGTTTCACACTTTTTAAAGAGATGTGTTCATTATGTTGGAAAGAGCCTTTTAATTACCTTGTAATTGACAAGAGTAGGTATCTGAATAATGGACGTTTTCGAAAAGGAATCGATACATTCATTGTGGATATATAAAGAGCATTGCGTGGTAGTGATTGTCATTAACAATCATGGACCCAAAAGTCACTCGTGAGATTATAAAAACTAGTGAGATTTTGAAAAACAAATTTAGATCATCCAAGCGTACTGTCCAGGATGTTAAAAAAGGTCGACAAGAATTTTTTACTCCCGTGCTCCATCCACTAGAAGACATTAAACAATCAGTAAAGTTGTCTCAGGCCACCCTCGCAGACACCAAGAAAAGTAAAAAGGAGAGATACTAATGTTGAGGACGAATCACCTGATAAAAGCGGGGCAGAGTCTAGTATTTACAGGAAATCAACATTATTGCCAAAAACAATGTCTCACTACAAAAGAGCTACATCAGTTTCATCCGATGATACAAAAACTAGTACTATGCAAACGACATTATCTCACCTAGCGGATCCCGTGCATGAAGTAGAAGTAGATGAGGGTAAATATGAAATAGATGAATCGCTATCTGAAAAAGTTAAAGAATATGCTCAAACTCCAAAAGGAGAAGCAGAATTTAATGAGCACCTCGCCACATTTGGAAATCTACAGAGAGAATACTTGGATAAGATGTTGAAAGGTGATAAGACTCATGACTCTCGTTACGGCATTAGAGTCATGCCTTCTGGGGGATTAGCCATTGGTGACTCGACTGATGTTCAGCTTTTCGCAAACAGTGATGATATCTCTATTAACGGTGTGGTTTATGAAGGAACACCAGGATTGCTGGAGCTACTCTACTTAAAAAAATCCTAAAGATTACACAGAGTACGACTTGGAAAATTATAATAATATTTTACTCTCAACCAATGCTCACAAAAAAGGCTATAGTGAGGAACAGGGAGTATTAGGAAACAGGTCTGAGAAATATAGAAATATCATATCGAAGTTATTTCCACCTCAAACTTTAAAACCTCGCCCCCCTTCCTCAACATCATCATCATCAGCTTCGAGCAGGCTAACTTCACTCCGTTCTCACCCTTACAAACGGGGATCTGGTCTTATGAGAGCCAATAAACCTCTGTATGAGTATTGGAACGACCCCAACGAACTAGTCGATCGTCTTAGCTGCTAATGTCTTCAAGTTATGCAGGGCATGAAGGTCATCAAAACGAAATAGAATCGCTAATTGAAGAGCTGCGAGAAGAAAATATAGTATATTAATGTACATATTTTTATAATGAGTTTCAGTACGTAGGTGAGTCTGAGAAGGAATCTGATGCGCTCACACGCGGACATCTTAACAAAATACTCAAAGAGAAGTTATAGATGGATTCAAACATAAAAAGGACTGTTGTAAATGAATTACATAAGCCAGCACGCAAAAAATATCCCAGGCGAAAGACGGTTTTGAAAGGAATAAATGACTTGTGGCAGATAGATCTAGTAGAGCTGATACCTTATTCTCGAGAAAATAAAGGGCACAAATATTTATTGACAGTTATCGACTGTTTTACCAAATATGCTTGGGCCATGCCTCTAAAGCTGAAATCAGCGGACAATGTGACTAAAGCAATGGAGAGTGTGTTTCGTTCGAGTAGACAAACTCCGAAAAATATTCAAAGCGATCAGGGAAAGGAATTTTACAATTCCAAGTTTAAATCTTTAATGAAACAATACTCTGTTAATCATTATTCCACTTTTTCTAATATGAAAGCTTCCATTGTAGAAAGGTTTAATAGAACATTAAAAGGAAAAATGTGGAAAGCCTTCAGCATGCAAGGAAATTACAAATTTTTAGATATCCTACCCCTAATTTTACAAGAGTATAATTCATCATTTCATAGGACTATAGGTATGAGTCCAATTGATGCTCACCATAAAAAAGTAGAAAAATATTTGAAAAATAATGTCTATTCTTCATTGTCTATGAGTAAAGTAGTACGAAAGCAGAAATTTGAAGAAGATGATTTTGTCAGAATATCTAAACAAAATTCCATATTTTCAAAAGGATATGTTTTAAATTGGTCAAGTGAAATTTTTAAGATAGTCAAGATTCAAAAGACATACCCTTTCACTTACTTACTGGAAGATCTGAAAGGACAACCGATTAGTGGTGCATTCTATGAAGAAGAGCTGCAAAAAGTTAAATATCCAAATATATACCTTTCAGAGAGGGTTTTAAAAAGAAAAGGAAATAAATTGTATGTAAAGTGGTTGGGACTAGAAGAACGTAGCTGGATTGACAGGAAGGATATTGCATAATGTTGTGAAAGAAACAAAACACTTTCTCTTATAATAGACATTTATAATTTTTTTACAAAAACTGTATACATTGTATGTGTTGTTATTCTACATTAAAAAAATAAATCTAGTACTTACAAATTGTTGTTCTTTTTAACCTATGCTTATTCTAAGCAATTAATAATAATACTACAATTAGACATTAAATTGATTTAAAATCCTTTTTTCAGTTACAATACAAATTAAATTTAACGGTTGTTTTTTTATTCATCAAGGCTATAGTGACCATAAGGGGGTGTTTGCACTCCATCGCTTAATGCACGCCTTTTGTCATCAAATGAGGACAATGACTTTTTATTTATTAGTGAAGTTTGAACGTTATGTTTTTTAGATTGAATTATATAAAACGAAGAATATACACATTTACTACTTTCTTTAAGTGTGTTTAAGTAATCGTTAAAAGTAAAATCGTCAACAGCTGATTTTTTTATTCCCTTTGACTTTTTAACCGTTATATCTTTGTTTGTTATGTAAGAATACATTTTAGGTCTCAACCCGACAAATTCCACTATAGGTTCTCCAAAGGTTTCATCTTTCAACAGACCAACTACTTTTTTGTTTTTTGCAGAATGACAGAAATGAGAAGTGGGAAAATTGCTTGTATCAAAATATTTTTGTAACTCTCCGGATATATCAGAATACACATCTTCCGTCCTAATATTATATAAAAATGAATCGGTGTCTGTATAGCATAAGGTAACATTTTCTATACCATATTTTTTCAAGAAAACATTATAGTGGTAATGATACATCAAAACTTTGCTCAATTCTAGCACGGAGAATCCTACATACAACGGTTTATCAAAAATAATACTGTCTTTTTCCAACTGGACTGCTGTTACATTATCTGCAAATATGATCCTACCTTTAAAATTTGGTTTGTTTACTTGACGAAATAATGATTTTTCGTTGGTTACTATTTTCAAATCGATTCTGTTACGCACGTTCTCCATAAATTTACCAAAGCAACTGCTATTCATCAATTTGTAAAAATCTGATTCGAATGTATTTTTTGCAGATGCCCTCATCTTTGAATTAATTTCTATGTATGGTGCCAACCAATTCTTTTGTTTAAACTTTAATACTCTGTGAATTTTTGAAATTTTTACCCCCAGTTGTAAAGCCTGCTTTAAATTCACATAATGTGCTATATAACGTGTTTTGGGTAGCAAAGTCGTTAATAGTTTAACAGTTTTTGCATTAGGTGGATTATTTTTTTCAGGTAAAAAAGGTAGTTGAGAATGATTATCATGAATTTCAACGGGGTACTCAATATCAACATCTAGCATATAACCTATTTCTGAATTGTTTTCCAGATCTAATACATTTACTATTTCATCAGTCCACTCAAATTCGGCATATGGCAGGGGAAGGTTCATGGCATAACCATAAAGATTGTTAACATCTACATATAATAAATAATTACGGGGTTTAGTAGAATCGTACTCACTTAAATATTTATTGTTAGCTTTGGCATAGCGGGAAACGACTTGGCAAATACCTCCCCTTATTCCCTTTTCAAAAAACTGTACCATATCAATATCTTTTATTACATCTAATTTTATTTGAGTATATTTCAACATTGCATTCCACGATAGCTGAGGTAAAGTAAAAAGACATGTTGGATCCAATTGATAAATTTGTAGACAGAGAAGGCGGAAGGTTTCAAAAACTTCGCACAACAGAATTACATCGGTTTGTACATATAATTCTACATAATCTTTTAATGATTTTAAACGTTTCCCACACACTTTTTGCATGTTCATAGTCTACATCGCTAATGGATTTTTTTGTTAATTCATTAAAAAATGATTTTTTAGAAGGTAGTTGAGTTTCATTTAGCCATTCAAACGATACATCCAACCGGAACCTTTTTTTTCAAACTCATCCTGTTCCTCTAAAATTTTTTCAAAAATTGTTTCTGTTGTGTCTGTAATATTTTGCACGCAGCCTAGTGCCGCCTTTTGTTATTAGTTATAACCTTCATGTTACCTTTGGCATTCAGTAGAATAGATTCCATCTTTATGTACCACTACTTACTTGTTCACTTTATAAAATATATATGTTTTCTCACGTACCCCAACATGTGTGTGCTTTTGTAACTATTAAAAAGAACATAACAATTGGCGACGAGTTATAATCAGTGCGTGAGTGAACCGAAAATCGCGACCTATGTGTTTGTTCCAACCTTATCAATGTGTTCAAACAACACTAAAATTCCGGTAAAATGTGTTATTTTGTCTTCAATCGACCGAAAAAGGTAAGAATTAGACTAATTTCTATCGAATTATTAATAAAAAGACTTCGAAATGAACGCTAAACAGTTCGAATCTTTTATGAAGACTTTCAGCGAACAACAGAAAGTTTTCCTCGAAACTGTAACTGCTCAACTTCAGTGTCATTCCGGGAAACCTACTGACGAAAACACAGTCAATTATTCGAGCATTGCACCATTCGAAAACTTTGATCAAAAACGTGAAAAGTTTGCGTGTTACCTTGAACGGTTTGATAACTATTGTACGATGAAAGGGGTCACAGACAAAGCAAAAATTGGCCAGCTCTTATGTGTTTCAATTGGCTCTTCACACTACAACAATTTAGCTGCGTTTTTAGGCCCAGAAAAACCACTGAAGGGTCTCTCCTTTGATGATCTTGTCAAGTCCTTCAAGACCTTGTTAATTCCGAAGAAAAACGCAGTAGTGTCACAACACTATTTCCTGAATATTTATCAAACGGAACACCAGTCCATTTCAGAGTTTGTTGCCACTCTTCAACGTGACATAGCTGAGTGTGAATTCTCCGTACAATGCCAGTGTGACCAGTCTGTATCAATCTCAGACGTTTTTCTCAGAGCACAGTTCATTCGAGGCCTTCGAGATGACTGGGTAAGGGAACACATATTACAATCGGACAAAAAGACATTCCAGGACATTTTAGCTCTTGCCACAGCTCTTGAGGCATCGAGAATTGAAAGTAAAGAGTTGACTCAGCGCTCTAATCCTGCTCGAACTTTCTCTGCCAGCGAATTGAACAAGATGTCAAGCCCTAGCCAGCGCTCAGGAGCAAGGGCACGCTCTAATCAACCCAGGTCAAGTTCCCGTCCCCGTAGACCTGATTTCAAGGCTCTCGGCATCGATAATCTGTGCATCCGGTGCTCAAGGGGAAACCATCAGGTATCGGAGTGTCGAGTTGATAAGAACAAATTATATTGCACTCTTTGTAAGAAGAAGGGACATGTGTCACGCGTCTGTATCACATCATTGATGGCAGAAAACAGAAGGAAACCAGGCAAATCCAGTTCTACACATTCCCTCCAAATTGCCAACACCAGCCACGGAGCAACGCCAGCATACGGTCTCAATAAATTAGAAACGGTGATCCAGAAAAATGACGTTATTATTGACTTGTTTGAGTTGAACCGTCATGAATCAGATAAGTACATGATTGACGTTTCGCTCAATGGAAAATTGCAGCGTTTTGAGGTCGATAGTGGCGCCAAATTTACCCTATTAAGTGAGAATGAATTTGACAGACTTAACCTAAATTTGCCAGTTCAACCAACCAACCTAGCTTTTCGATCCTACTCTGGCAACATAATCCAATCAAAAGGTAAGGTACCAGTCCAAGCTGCTTACAATGGAAAACAAATAACCGGCGATTTATACATTGTACCAACAGGATACGAAGCGCTTCTTGGACGTCAATGGATACGAGGACTTGCCATTGAACTCAAACAGGTTGACAATAATCCTCCCATGCCAATCTACCAGTTCAATTCAGTCCCTTCGCTCGAGGATATTTTAGAAGAGTTTTCCTCGATCTTCGAACCAAAAATTGGCTGTGTTCCCGGCTATGAAATTTCACTCCAGCTCAAACCAGGAGCAAAGCCATGTTACTCCAAGGAGCGTAGTGTTCCACATGCTCTCCTGGACCAAGTCAACCGGGAACTAAACGAACTCGAAGCTGCAGGAATCATTGAACCTGTAGACGCCAGTGATTGGGGTTCCCCTCTCGTGGTGATCGTCAAACCTGACGGAGGCGTTCGCCTCTGCTCAGACTACAAGTGTGGCGTCAATGAACGTCTAATTCAAGTAAACTACCCTATCCGCACCAGAGAAGACGTCCTAAGCAGCTTGCGAGGATCTCGTTATTTTTGTAAAGTAGATTTCTATAAGGCTTACTTACATTTTCGTGTTACGAAAGAAAGCAGCATCGTCCAGACTATAACAACGCATAGAGGTACTTACCGGTTACTCCGGCTTGGTTTTGGAGTCAAAACAGCTCCTGCTGAATTCAATGAGTACATTCGTCGAATCTTGAAAGGCCTGAAGAAGACTGAAAACTACTTTGACGATATTGTCGTACATGGTGAAACAAAAGAAGAATGTCTCGAAAATTTAAGAAATCTCCTTCAAAGATTAAAAGAACATGATCTCCACCTTAACAAAGAAAAATGTGTTTTTCTCCAGTCTAAAATTGAGTATCTTGGGTTTGTAGTGGAATACAACAAGATCAGCAAATCCCCAGCAAGGACTGCAGCTATTGAAAAGATGCCAAGACCTGAAAATCCAGATGAGCTTCGACGATTTCTTGGCCTTGTGTCATATTATTCGCGTTTTTTTCCAGACGCTTCAACGCTCACACACCCTCTTCGAGCTCTCCTATGCAAGGGGGTGAAATGGCATTGGTCACCAGCTTGTGAAACCGCTTTTCAACGCATCAAAGAAGAACTCTGCAGCAACAGGGTACTTATACCATTCGACCCAAAATTACCCTTGGTCCTGACAACTGATGCCAGCCCTTTTGGTGTGGCCGCTGTTCTGAGCCATGTCATAAATGGTTGTGAAAGGCCAATCGCTTATTCATCTAGGTCTCTTAACCCCTCTGAGAAGCATTACAGTCAGTTAGATCGCGAGGCTTTGGCAATAGTCTTCGGCGTTCTCTACTTCCACTATTATTTATATGGAACTCATTTTACTCTGGTGACTGATAATGCTCCATTATCTCGAATTTTTCACCAGAACAAAGCTCTCCCACAAATGACGTCATCGCGCTTGCTACGATACGCCTCATTTCTCTCAGGCTTCAATTATTCGGTAAAATATAAATCGGGCAAAGAAAACATAAACGCTGACTGTCTATCTAGAGCTCCTGTTCCGCCCTGTAGTCAAGATGAGTCTCAAGACATCTCTATTGGAGAAGAAATCAATCAAGTCTGCGAGCAAACGATTTTTCAGATATCCAGCCAGAACATCACTGCAGCAATAATCAAAGAAGAAACGGGCAAGGATCCAGAATTAGCACGAATCATAAATGACCTCCAGACTACTACGTGCGACTCCGAGTATACTATAGTCAATGGTATGCTATTTAGGCAAGATCGAGTAGTCATCCCAAGCTCTCTACGTTCAACTATTCTCAATGAGCTCCACGAAACTCATCAGGGGATCACAAAAATGAAGCAACTCTCCCGTCGATATGTATACTGGACAGGCATCGACAAGGACATTGAAAGATTGGTGCGTGAATGTAAAGATTGTGCTGTAAACCGCTCAACACCCCCCAAGGCTCCTGTGCACCCCTGGGACCCTCCTCAAGACAACTGGGAACGAGTGCATATTGACTACGCAGGTCCATTGGAAGGTTATTTCTTCCTGATGTGCGTCGATGCAAAATCGAAGTGGGCAGAAGTGGAAGTAATAAAAGAAGCACCTACCAGTTACAGGACCATAGCATTACTGGAAAGAATTTTCGCAACGCACGGTTATCCAACTGTGCTTGTGTCTGACAATGCAACAATTTTTCAAAGTAGTGAATTCAAAGCCTATACATCAACAAACGGCATTTTTCAAAAATTCATTGCTCCAGGCCAACCAGCGACAAACGGTCTGGCCGAGCGCAGCATTCAAACCTTAAAACATCGCCTCAAGGCAGCATCCTCAGATCCGGCTCCTATGAAGGATAAAGTGCGAGGCATCTTATTCCGTTATCGAGCTACGCCACTTGCTTGTGGCCAATCACCAGCTGAAAAATATCTACATCGAAAGTTGCGCATGCGCCTTGATGCTATTTTTCCCTACCAGCCTAAACCATCAAGCGTGACAGCAGAACCAGCACCCTCTTTTAAGGTAGGGGAGAGAGTCCAGATCCGCCTTTACTGTGACAACAAGAAGATTTGGCAGTTCGGCGATGTCATCAAAGTACTTGGCCAACGGCACTATTTGGTCAGACTCGACTCTTCGGGGCGAATACTAAAACGCCACATTGACCAAATTGTGGCAACTTTGGTTCCAAAGCCAAAATCCGTTTCGTTTGGACCGAGTCAATCATTTGAGGTTCCCCGACTTCCACCTACTCCAGCAGCAGCGCCCACTCCAGCAGCAGCGCCGAATCAAGACCGACCTCGTCGTGAGATACGCTTTCCGGCACGATTTAATGATTATGTCTTGAATTGTGTTACCTGAGTTTTTCAATTTAGTGCGGGAGAATCTGTTGTGTCTGTAATATTTTGCACGCAGCCTAGTGCCGCCTTTTGTTATTAGTTATAACCTTCATGTTACCTTTGGCATTCAGTAGAATAGATACCATCTTTATGTACCACTACTTACTTGTTCACTTTGTAAAATATATATGTTTTCTCACGTACCCCAACATGTGTGTGCTTTTGTAACTATTAAAAAGAACATAACAGTTTCAATGTAATTTTGTAGGTTTATAGAAACATCTACCGTACTAACTTTCGATTTAAAATTAAAATCTGTTCTTTCACTAATAGTATTTTCATTTTTCTTAATGTATGTGCATTCTAACATTATATTTATTTTTAAAGTTTTCCATTCGTCAACATAAGAATTTAGTAAATTTACTAAAACTTCTTTTTTATTGTTTAAAAATGCGTGGGCTAATAATTTTTTATCATCGTTAGGAATGTAAATATCTTCAACCGACTTTCCTAACGAAGCTCTAATTATTCCGTTTTCTTGTGCAATCGCCTTCTCACGCATCTGCCTGTCAAACATACTATATTTTCTTTTTTTATTGGGAATCACCATTGTGCTCGAGTTAGGTGTATCATTCATACTAACCCCACCAGAAGCTTTACAAGTGCATTTATGGCGTTCAAAATTAAACTTTCTATTAATTTCTTTGCTACAGCCTTGACAATAGAAAAACAACCATTTACATCTGTGTCTTTTATTTGCAATTAATAATCCACATCGATCACATAAATAATTATTTGCGTTGCTTTTACTATTCATTTTACTCCTTAACACTAAAAAAAAAACTATACAAAGCCAAAACCAAAATAATAAAAATATAAAAAAATAGCCTTCCTAAATTAAATGCATCAACTATTCGAATTTAATGTCATATGCATTTTTCTTTTTTCCGAGATATTAAAATTTCAGCTCTCCTAAAAACGAGAATAATCACTTAGCTAATTTAAAAAAAAATACTATATTTAATATATATTTAAATATACTATACCTCTATAGCTTGCTAATTCCTCTTCAGTGAACGCATATATATATCGTTTTGGTAGGAAGGTTCGCACTTTTCCTTCTTCATCATCTTCTATTATGGCCTCAATAGATGGGCCATATTCTGTCTCCTTTTTGCTCAGTTTTATTACCTTGTATGTCCGTCCAATAGTCAATTCACCAATGTTTTTATATGCAGGATTAATTTCATTCATTTTTTTAAGGAGAGACATCTAAAAATCATATTATTTGCTTAGCTATTTATTGATGCAAGAGAATAATGATATAACAATTCAAAGACTAACTTACTTACAATTGTTGCAAGGAGAACTGAAGCAGCTACGAACAATACACTTATATGGTAATACGTCACCAAACGAGGAATGAGCTCATCTTGAGGATATCATCGCATATATAAGACCCCAGCTGAGGTGGGGATTTGGACCATCTTGCAAGTGCTGGCCTGAGAGGTTCTGAGAGGCCATGTGGGCTAAGATTACTTAGAACACCCTTGATTAGATAGTGCAGTCAGCAGGGCTAAAAGACCGATGTAATATCTTTCGGTCAATTTAAAACATTTTACTAGACGAATTTCATTTTGAATGCAAACGACGGTATTATGCTTCAGTATATATATAAGTCTGCTCTTCATTTTCTTAGTACAGTATGATTCGTAAAGCTCACAAAGGAACAGGTTTAGTAAACTGTTTTATAAACAAGTTGCCTATGGAATTACATCTTCCGGGCTATCAGTATTGTGGTCCTGGCACGGATCTAGAAAAGCGACTAACTAAAGGTGACGTTGGAATAAATCAGCTTGATAAAGCCTGTAAAGATCACGATATAGCTTATAGCAAATATAAAGATATGGATAGTCGTAAGGAAGCGGACAAAATCTTAGCTGGTAATGCTTGGAAAAGAGTTAAAGCTTCAGATTCGTCATGGGGAGAAAAAGCCGCGGCTTGGTTAGTTACAAATGCTATGAAAGCGAAAAGAAAAATTGGATCAGGTTTAAAAAAGAAAAAGAAAAAGATTAGTTTCATCGACTTAGTTAAATCGTCAAAGGTAGATGATGTATCATCTATTCTGAAAGCTTCGAAAGTGGCATATAAGAAGGCTAAAATGCATCTACGTGGTAAGGCGAAACCTTGTCCACCCAGAGTTCTACCGATGCCAAAGGAGGGAGGCTTTCTACAATTTCTTGTACCGTTGATGGCAGGACTTTCCGCTGTGGGCTCTTTGACTGGAGGAGCCGCAAGTTTAGTGAAATCGATCAATGAGGCTAAAGAAGCCAAGCTAAAATTGGATGAGCAAAAGAGGCATAATTTAGCTATAGAAGGTCAGAAAGTCGGTAGCGGACTTTATTTGAAACCCTATAAGAAAGGTTATGGTCTGTTTATAAACCGACAAAAAAGGCCGAGAAAAATATGACTACCGAATAAACCATTGACTGATCTCGAATTAAATTATATAGCTAAAGTTTTGAATATTGAAAATTTTCGTGGAGTATTTATGATTGATAGTCTCCCTAAATATCCAAAAAAGCATGAGAAAGCTATTGTAAATTTGCATACAAGTTCAGAACCTGGTTCTCATTGGGTTTGTTATATAAAAAAAGATAATCTTGTGAAATACTTTGATTCGTTTGGTAATTTGAAACCACCACCACAGCTACTTGATTACTTTAAAGGTTTACAAATAACTTACAACAGACGTCGTTATCAGAAGTGGAATACTCCGATTTGCGGACATCTCTGCTTAAAGTATTTAGCCGACGTTTCTCATAAATTTTAATCATTCAAAACTTTAGCTATATAATTTAATTCGAGATCAGACAATGGTTTATTAAAAAAAACCTGCGTGTATATAGTTTAAGCGCTGAGTCTTTATCATAATGCTGAGCGTAGACCTTTTGATATGATATAAATGAGGCCCCTCGCTTAGAGATAGGCAATCCCCTTCCATGATTCATTCATGCACGTTCAGTTAGTAGCTTAGACACTTAAATCTTTTTATTTTAAACTTTTGTTGTAGTGTAAATTAATAAAGTCATTTTTAAAAAAGTTCAATAGCTTCGCACTTGCTTTAATTATATATAACCATTCAGTCGGCTGTAATAATCTCACTTCACCGTAGGAGCGTAAACCACAAGATGCGTTCGGCGGTCATTGATTTTCAGGGCTATCGCACGGCTTCTAACTCATTAATTGTTAAAGAACTATCTATCATCTCAATCAGCCATGGTTCATCATATCATTGGTTTTTTAAACCACCTCAAGATGTTGAAGAAGTGAGTCAGTCGAAGACAAATCTTTGGGTAAAAAAACATATTCATGGATTGGAATGGGACTATGGCGATGTACAATATGAAGATATGAAGTATTTCCTAATATGCGTTACAGAAGACTATGATATATTATGGGCAAAAGGAATGGAAAAGTGCAAATTTATAGAAGATCTCATTGATAAATCAGTCTATGATCTTCATGATTTCAGTTGTCCAAACTTGAAACAATTAGATAATGACCAGATGACTTGTCATTTTCATTTAAACACTTCCTATGTTTGCTCATTAAATCAAGCTCATCGTCTGGCTACATGGGTTGGAAAAAATTCTGAAGCTGTAGATATGAAAAAAGAAGAGATAAGAAGGCAAACATTTAAAAACATTGGCACACCGCATCATCTGCTTTCATATGCTGGATTTATTCGAGGAGTTAAAGATAGAGTTAAGTGCGTATACTGTGGACTGCTATTTGACAGAAAATCATTAGTCAACCCTCTCAGCTACCATAAAAAAAATAGTCCTCAGTGTTTGTGGTTTGAGGAGGAGGGGAATTTATAAATACCTCCTAGTATGCACGATGCATTAGTATGATGGATAGAATGGAGTCGGTGATACGTCGTTTGGGAGAGGAAGGTATCGAAACTTTAACTACTGAAGAATTGAGAGTTTTACCTCGATCACTACTTTTGTACCTTTTCGACTACACATTAGACTACATCTGGGACAACTTACCTGAGGAATGGCGAGAGGATGAGGAATTTATCCAGAAACGAAGACTCTCATGCCTCAATGAATATATTAATTATTAATTGTAATATTATATCTATAATTTATTCATGTTTTATTTCAAATAAACCATAGAAATTAAAATTTTTTTTTTATTTACCTTTATTCTCCTTTTTACTTAGAGAAAAGTTACAAAAAAAACAACGTATAGGCATAACAATTATTTATTGAATATAGTTCAAATTACAATTTATGTGGGTATTATTACACATTTTATCGAGTTCATTTAAATTATTAAAAAGGGTATTAGTATTAATATTAAAGTCCATTGATGAAGATTTCACAGGTTCTTCACCTTCTTCATGTTTCTTATAGAGTTCAGCCATCTTGGTTATCAAGTCCAGTGAGTCGTTGATTTTCTTAACTTCTCTATAAAGCTTTGTCACATCATTTTTGTTGAAACATGCCGAAGGTGTATTCAGCTGAAGGGTTGATGGACTCTGGTTAAACATTGCGAAACAAAGAATTACCTGTTCAATTTTCATGATCCTGTTCCTCCCTCTCTTGGAAAATATACAATTTACATTTTTACATCCTAGTCGGTCTTCAACCTCCACATTCTTGGGCCTGCTTTGCAAAAGAGACAACATCCTTGGAACTTGGTTGACGATGAATTTCCATTCTTCTGTATCCATATACACTGTAGTTTTCTTGTCGATGACAGCGACAGTGGGCACAAAATCACAAAGACCTACTCGAACTAGTTTGTTACAAGTGATGTGGTACTCAGTCACTAGTTCCAATCGTCGTGGACCCTCCATCTTGCTAGGCTTCAACGAGACTAAAAGATTTAACAGAGAGGTGGGGATAGATGAAGTTTTTTTTTACTAGTTGATTTATCTCGTTTTTTTTTATTTCATATAAAACTATTTGGGCCTTTAAATGTGCAAGTTCTTGAATAAAACGCGTAAACCTCTTACGCATGTTAGCTGTTTTCATGTTCTTTTTTATTATCAACTTCATCTATTAGTAATAATGGTAGCTTCTCTAGTTGTTCCAAGTACTCGATAAACGGACAATATTTAGCCCATTACTTGTGATCTACAAAAGGGTCATCATGTACCAACCATTCGTGTAATATTACTCCACAAAAAGGACACCTTGTTAAGTCTGAATTTTTCAAATAATAAAATCCTGCTGATGCAAGCTTGACGGCACTCACCGGTGAAGACCATCCAACAAATGTAGACAGACGATCATTCTCATACCTCAGACTCCAACCTAAGCGCTTACACATCTTGAACTAATTGAAAGAACAGACGCCCTGAGATTAAAGACACATTTACCCCCCCCCCCACCCACATTAATACCATACTTCAACTGACCCATGCAAAAGCCGCGCAAAGGCGGGAGCCATGAATGGGACACATCTTATCAATGGACTACACCCAGCTGAGTGTCACTAGGTCACAGGAGAACTCTTATCGCTAAATGGCCTGACGTCACAGGAGGCGAGCCCCCAGCTGCTCTCATGTATTTATGAGCTGTATTCACCCTCTCCCCCACTTGGAGAGATCTAGTCCGTGGCAGGGTTACTTGATCAGACTTTGGCTCGTGAAACGGTTGTAAGGAGTCTAATCTGGTTCTTATTTGCCGGTTCAGGTATTTCTCAGCTGGTGATGTTCCATCAGCCAGTGGCATTGCCCGATAATGAAGAAGTATTTTCTCTTTTTTGTAAAAAATAAGTTGAAATATGATTAAAAACCTAATAACTGCAGTTTAATGTTCAATTTTCTATTACATTTCACTCCTACCTATGGGTATAGGCAAGTAGCCATAATTATCTTTTTCATTTTGTCGGGTCGTCCCTAAGGGAAAAGGATGGGGGTAGGCTAACCGCGGGCCAGGGTCTCTAAGACACGGGCGATGTCCGGCGAGCGTCAAGAAAGAGATAAAATGTGTGGACCTGTGTTATATTGACCTTTCCTGGCGGTCAATTAGTTAGTCGGCGGGAAACTTTATTCGTATTGATCTGACACCATAAGATCTTAGAAGGTGTGCCCTATGTTCCGGAGAAGAGGAACAGGGTAGGTATTACAAGTAGTTTATGTGGTCTTGGAATAACCAGTAATTCACACTCGGTATCTAAGGGTAGGTGAAAACCGTCCGGATCCCAAAGGCGTGTGTGAACCGGAGAGAGGCAGACAGGATCGCTGGGGGAGACGCTACTAGGTTGGCGATGATATTCTGGTAAGGGTTCTTTGAATGCGACCTTTTTGGGTCCCAATCTTTTAAGTTGGGTCAATTTGTCGATTTATTTTTCTCTCTCCGCTCAAGCCTCCATGTAATGAAAGCCTCCCAGCTCTTCGGTGATTGTTCCTGGCCTCCATTCCACCTGGTTGTCGATAAAAAATCTTGTATTCACCCTCTCCCCCACTTGGAGAGATCTAGTCCGTGGCAGGGTTACTTGATCAGACTTTGGCTCGTGAAACGGTTGTAAGGCGTCTAATCTGGTTCTTATTTGCCGGCTCAGGTATTTCTCAGCTGGTGATGTTCCATCGGCCAGTGGCATTGCCCGATAATGAAGAAGTATTTTCTCTATCTTTTTTGTCAAAGGTAAGTTTTCTGCGCACATAGTTTTGAGCCGGTTCTTTAACGTCTGCACGTTGCGCTCAGCCAAGCCGTTTGTGGCTTGGTGCCGTGAATTTTTGCTTTATGCCATTTTCTCGGCAATAATTTTTGAAGGTTTCGTTAGTGAAGATAGATGCGTTATCTGATACTAGTACAGCGTGATTTTGCATGAATGAGGAGCAGGTAATTATATCCTTGGAATGGGCCCGCGTAGTCAATATGCAAACGGTCCCAGTTATCTTCAGACCATTGGTGAACTGGAGCCTTTGACGGACGAACACTCCTGACACTCCCTTGCCATTTTCTCTATTCCTTTATCTATGTTTGTCCATGTACAATGCCGGTGTGCTAGTTGCTTCATTTTGGTAATGGCAACGTGAGTTGAGTTCAACTGTTTTAGTACTTCTGCCTGTAGAGATTTTGGGATTGCAACTCTATAGCTCTTAAACAGTATGCTACTGTCTAGGGTGTACTCGCTATCTATTGACGTCAGCAATAGCTTGATTTTTGATTTTTGATAATTATGGATCATTTTCCGTCTCTGCCGCAATGACATCGGGTGTAAGCATTTCTGTTGATATTTCGAAATTTTTTTATGCACACAGTTGATGGACTTCTTCATTGATGAACATGTCTGACGATTTTCTGGTTAGCTTTATGGGTGACCTTGATAAACAGTCAACATTTTCGTTGTCAGATCCTTTATTAAACTGAACGGTGTAATCAAACCCTGCTAAGAAGGAAGCATAACGCAGTAAGCGAGCAGAGGTCATTTTCGGTAACTTATTTTTTTGGTGAAAAATTCGGGTTGGTTTTCCGTGATGAGAGTGAAACGTCGCCCATAGAGAAAATCGAAAAAAATGAACAACAGCAAAAACTATGCCTAAAGCCTCTCTGTCAAGTTGAGAGTAATTCTGCTCTGCCTTCGATAACGAACGAACGTGATGCGAATGCTATAGGTCGTTCTATTTCGTTGATAACATGGGCAAGTACAGCCACTATTCCAGTCGGGCCAGCATCGGTCGTTAGAGTAACTGGTAGATCTGGGGTAAATGGAATAATCACTCTGTCACTTGCTATCTCATTTTCTGAGTTTTATAAATGCTGCTTCGCATTCCGTGGACCAGAAATATTTCTGATCTTTACTGAGTAACTGGCGCAGGGGCTAAGTCAAGGATGACAGGTTTGGCGAGAACCGAGAATAATATGTCACCATACCCTTAAAACGCCGTAGCTCCCGTACGTTCGCTGGTCTGTGCATGTCGATAACTGCCTTTATTTTTGAAGAGGATTTCGATATTCGATTGTGCTCTACTACATGACCAAGATATTCTATTTTCATTTTGAAAAACGTGCATTTGTTTTTATTCAGATGAAGGTCATACTCTTTTAACCTCTTTAGGCAAGGAAGTAGGTTTATTTTGCATTCGTCTACTAATTCGCCGTCGAAATATGCTATGATTTTTGTTAAGCCTTTTAATATCTGATCTATAACCCGGTTGAATTCTGCCGGTGCGGCTTTGATGCCGAAGCTTAATCTGTTCATACGATAAGTCCCACGGTGTGTGGTAATGGTTTGGATAATGCTGGTGTAAACTGGTGTCTTTCTCTCTCTTTTCTAAATAAATACGTTCAGGGGTCCGGGGGAATCGAATGGGTGCCTGATGCTCCACGGCCAGACTGGGTTGTTCCTCTCTTTCTAGCTGGCTGCGCTTCCATACATACAGTCCATACGCGATACCTATCAGTAACGTAACGAGGAGGATGGCGCCAAAGCCACCCCAATTCCAACGATGGAGGTGTATCTGGTCGTCCGAACAACACCTGTTTTCCCACCTCACCCGAGAGGCCTCTCATGAACGCTTCTAGCACTTTTCTCTCTGCTTCCCGCGCCCACCACTTTGCTTTATTCCCAGATAGATCGGACCTAGTCATTCTTCCCCCCAAGGAAATACATCTGTCCGAAAATTCTTGGATCCTCTCTTTTGGCTGTTACTTGTCTCCTGCAAAATTCTTGAATAATATTCAAAAGGATGTGGATCTCCAAACCTTTCTCGCAGTGCGTCTGCAAACTTCTTGAAGCTGACAATACCCTTTAATTCATCATTTCAACAAAGGCGGCTGCCGGGCCCTGCAACTTGAGCCTTTAAATCCGAACTCGGTCAACGTCCTCCCAAGCTCCACAAGCTGCTACTTCCTCCACATACCCTAGGAATTCATCAACCGGCCTGGCACTCACCTCCCCTCCCCACGTCTTGATCAGACCCTGCAAGGACAAATCCTTCCTTGGTGGCTTAGGTGTCCCTCCTTCCTTTATCTCTGTCCGGCTAGCTTCGAGTTCATTTTTCAACTTTTCTTCCGACTGGGCAAACTCCATGTTAGCCTTCTCTAGCTCTTCTATCCTCTGTCGGAGTTTACTTTCAACCGACATTTTAATAGGGATTTATCAAAAAAAAAAAAATTTTATTTATATTTTCAAAATTAATATTTTAATTCACCTTAGTCCAGGATATGGTGTTGACATCAAAATTTCGTTATTTTGGCTCTAGGGCCCACCGTTCGCCCAGAAAACAGGGTTTTAGGCCCGAAACCCACTTTTATTAGCGTCAGCTCTTTTACTGACCACGGAGCGCCGCCCCCTTTCCCACAGGCTCAGACCGGTTCGCGGATTAGTGGGTTTTGTTGCAATCCACCCCACACCTGACATCACTTGTAAACCCCTGTCTTTCTCTCTCTTTTCTCCAAATAAATGTTTACGGGAATTTGGGAAAATATTAATGACAGGAGATGGCATTACCTAAGGAAAGGGGAACCTGAAATATTACATAGAATCGACATAACTAGCGGAAGACAAATAAGTTAATTCGGACTAAAATAAATACTTTAAAAGATAATTAAAATTGATTCAACATATTTCGTTCGTAACAACTATTATTAAATCATAAACCCCTGAAAAAGGGCTAACTTAAATGTAAGTTAACTAAGTTTCTTTTAACTAAAACCGATGCTAAAAACTTAAAGATTAATTACAAAATTAGCAAGACTGTCTGTCCCCTTTTTCCAGAATCATCATGCTCTAATTTTCTCCCATTCTATATTGAGTATGATTAAATCTAAAATTAGTTCCACCAGCCTGGGTACCACATCTCGTCTCTCTCTCTCTCTCTCTTTTCTAGTCCAAACTTTACTTCAGTCACTGTACTCGTCGCCACAATCGACTCAACTGCACTACCGTTCGTGGGAACCAAAGCCTTCCCCCTTAAGGCGACAGCCAGTCTTGCATTGTTAGCACATTCCTTTTACTATTGTTTCCTTCAATAATACTTACCAACTAACTATTTGAATAACTTATTTCTACAACTTAATTTATATTATCGCTAATTTATATTGGTTATAACTAATTAAATGTAAAATTCTATCGGTCACACTGGATTTATCGTCTGTTTTCAGGTGTAAGTATGCTTTAAACAAGTCTAACCGACAAAAATACCTTTAATTTCGGATTCGGCTATTTAGCACCTCATCAGGTTTCTTTATTGGGTAATTGGTATTTACCAATAGGTCATCTACCACCACCTTATAATCTACGCACAGTCTAACTGTGCCCTCACCTTTGGGTATAACTACCAAGGGGGACCCCCAATCGCTTGTCGGTGCTTTAGATATTATGGGCGCTAGTCGTGGGCTGGGGTCTCTACGACACGGCCGCTGTCCGGCGAGCGTAAAGAAAGAGATAAAATGGAAGGACCTGTGTTCTTTGACCTTTCCTGGCGGCCTAGTCGGCGGGAAACTTTATTCGTATTGATCTGACACCATAAGAGCTTAGATGGTGTGCCCCGACAAGGCACTGTGTTCCGGAGAAGAGGAACAGCGTAGGTATTATAAGCAGTTTATGTGGTCTTGGAATGACCAGTAATTCACACTCGGTATCTAAGGGTAGGCGAACATGGTGGGTATTTTCTGGGCCGAGAAGAGGGGAACTGCTATTTATTCGTGGTGAAGAAGTTGGTATAACATTTTTTTTTTTTTTTTAGCTCATTTTTGGAGACCTTTCCGTTTTCAAAGGGTAAATGGTTTTTCCCCCATGGCATTTCTTGTTTCTCTCAATAAGTAAACCAATATTTTGCATTAAATAAAGTGGGCTTTTGGTTTGCTATATGCTTTGTGTTGGATTTCTTTATCATCTTTTTTATTCCATCCTTTGTTTAATATCTTGTTATACTAGATGGCTCGCTCCAGTATATAAAACACTGCCCCAAATTTCTTCTCACATAGGAATTTCATGTTGAACAATGGAAGGCTATCTGGGTATTGAACAGTAAAAATAAACTGTAAATGTTGTATTATGAAGAATTTTATTATTCTCAAAAGAGAATGGCTTTTAATTAAAAGTAATGTAACTGATAATTAATTAATGATTCTATACAATGCAAAACTGCAGTAATGATTTATTAAATTTACAAGCTCAACATATTACTTACAAAGGAAATACTTTGCCTTCTATATATTGGCAGAAGGAATCAGACCCCGTGGTGAACTGTTGGCTGTGATCAGTGGTTGACCTTGCTTCTCCAACTAGCAACCCAGATCCAGTCAAAATAAGCACGAACAATAAAGTGGGCCTTTTTTCAGAACTGGACACATATATACAATATATTCTGGAGCACCCCTTCATTTTTAGGTAGGTGAGCATAATTTGGCACAAGTTTAACCTGTTATAATTTTGGCATAATAATTCACGTCTTAAACTTACCTAACCTTCTCTTCACTTCAAAATATAAGTTGAGTCAAAAAGGCAACGTTTCTTAGGTCATTGATCAAGAAAACATTGTTTTAACTATACCTGTAGCCAGAATAAAAAACACGGTAATCTGTTGTTATGGAGTTTAATGTCTTTCAAACTGTAGCATTGGCTTATTTTTAATCTTCCAATGGGCGGGGCTATCAGGAGAATTTGGGTTTATAATTCGATTGTGCACGAGTGTGCATATATTGTGGGAAATTGAATACTAAATAAAAACATGTTATTCGTTCCAACAATTATATTGTGGTGCATAATATAACAAAAACATTTTATATTGTAATTGTGCTTACATGCCTATTTAGTATTATTTAAATGAAAACTACTTTTCCATTGAATGAATAATTTTTGTCAATGTATCATCTTCTAACAATATACATTGGAAATATCCTTCATATTGGATTTTACGTCGTGCTGCAGCTGGAGTATCAACATCCAATCTTTATTTTATTTTACGTGTGTAAGGATCAATAAGGAAATAATGGATCACGGAATACTTTGTTTGTTTTGTTTTTTTCCAGGGAAGGATATTGAATCTAACCAATTTGTGGAGAAAAGAGTCCTGCCGTAAAGTGTAACCAGCTCGTGTTTAAAGAGTAATCGATAGTAAAGAGTACATGATATTGGTCGATCGATCACCATTCATGGGATAGAGGTTACCCACGCGTGCGGCGCTCGCCGTTAGTAGGTTTCAACATGTCTCAGCCAGAACATTACTAATACAGTGTCTAGCCCACGTGCTGTGTGCAATCTAGTGTCTCGAGTTTGTGTCTAGTGGAGGTACGTTTTGAGTCGTTTGAATGATCTGGTTTTGTCATAAGGAATGCTTAGTCAGGATTATTATAGTTGAAATTCTCCTTGCGCTGCTGTATAAGGTGAGATAATTCAGTTTAAAGCCAATTATTTTGTAACAAGACAATCAGGATGGATAGTGATATCAGCTTAAATTCTCTGCCAACAAAGCCTGAGCTAGTCAATGAAATAGAAGAATTAGCACCAAAGGAATGTGGTAAACCAAAGCAAATGGATGATCAGACCATAGATGCCATTCAGTTTTATTGTAATATAATGAGCAGAAGTGAATTTTGTGTGGAACTTAAGATGGATAGTTTGAAATATTATGGAGAATTCCGATCATCACAAAAATTAAAGGAGTTATTTTCTAACTCTCCTAATCTTTTTAATGTTCAGAATGACAATGTGATTTTAAAAAATTGGATTGTATTCCATCTCAACCAGCAGGAATGGTTAAAAGAATTATTGCCGAAAAGTTATCAGTCCTTGCCAAATTTTCAGATTATACTTGGTATCATTCAATTTATTTGTAACATGATATTTACTAAAGGGCATAGGCATTGTTCTCAAATAATTTTAAGGACAAAAAAACATTCAGCTATAAAAGGAATGATGAAAACTCAGAAAGAATATTTACAATTTTTGTCAATGTACCCGGAGATATTCATTTTTAAAGGAAATAAAGTCACACTAACTAATTCTGCTGCTTCATATAAGAAGAACATGACATCATGGCTTAAGAGAATGGTTAGTGATTCTTTCTCCACCACAGAAGCAGATGGCATTGCTGGGTCATTAAGTGGTGGATGTAATGCGTTATCCGAAGGAAAGCCAGATATATGGAACAATGACGTTGTTACTAATGAGACTATTGCATTTTATTACAAATTCTTATGTTCTATTACATCTCCTAATGGTTTATTAGTTGGTTCTCTTTTTACTCAATTAAACAGAAAGTGTCCAAGTAAAACAGTTATTAAAAAATTTGAGACTGAAGAAGATCTGAAAGATTTTTTATCCAGTTACCCTGAGGTATTTACTATTGAAAGTGGGATCGTGTTCTTAAAAAATTTTAAATCTACAAAATTAATTGTGTCTGAACCTGATAGTGAACATCAATTAAATTTTTCTCGTGCTAAAGAATGTGACTTAGCTCCTAAAAACAATGAAAAATCAGCAATTGAGTTTTATACCAATATAGTGCAAAAAATATCTAAGGAAAATGACAACATTACCAAATTTCCTGTTAACCATCTATTTTGTTACAGTCTAGAGGCACCTCAAGCGGTAAAAGCAATTGCTAGTAGTGCGTTAGAATTAGAGACATTTCTTTCAAAATATCCAAATATATTTAAAATTAATAACGATAACATTATTATTAGTAAAGCTGAAAGCAAGAAGAGCCCGATTGAGATTGGCACTGACTTTAAAAATGCGCATTCAACTTTAGAGGGAACGAGAAGAGATGCAGTTAATAGTTATTTGGATTTATTATATCAGTATGGAGGACGCATAAGTATGGGTGAGCTTTTAATCCATATACAAATGTTTAAAGAGACAGTACGAATGGTTGCTACAAATTTTGGGGAAGTGAAACAATTTTTGTCCTCTTACCCTGACAGATTCATTATTCTAAATGACCAAGTTATAATTGAAGATGAATGTCTAGAAAAAATGAATGGTATTTATTGTGCAATTGATTTCTTCACAGCTTGTATGATAAAAGAAAAAAACAAACCACTGCCTTTAAGCTTAATGATTGATTACAGACGTTATGCTCCAACTAATGTTCAAGAAATAGCAAAAAATCCTACAGAACGAAAGGCCTTTTTGTCTGAGTTCCCTCAAATTTTCTCAGTAATTAATGATTCAGTCACATTATCAAAACCACAGGATTATAATGTATTTGGCGAAGAAGATAAGGGATGCTTGATGGAAAATGATAGTATTGACTTCAATGATCCTGAGAATGTTGCTAGTTATTTTTCAAGAATTTTAGATAATCATGGATCCTGTCGGGTTTTGAGTATACATGAACTTTTTGAATTCAAACTTAATAGTTCATCAACTATTCAAAAGATTTCTGGTTGTGACATACATCAATTTATTAATTTTTTAATGGAGTATCCTGATTATTTTTTAGTCACAGGCAATTATGTAATAGGAAAAAAGAACATTCCAAAATGCTCGAACCATGGGAAGTACAAGATAAATAAGTTTCCGGATCCCTCGTTGGCATTGATTTTAAATTTTTTCAAGAAATATACCCTAAATAACTCATTATTTAATATTGATAATTTATATAATGTTGGAAGATACTTTTTACACAATGATCGATCACTTTTTTTCAAGACTAAAAATGATTTATTATCATTTCTTGCTCTTTATCCAAATGTATTTTATGTAGACTGTCAAACTGTATTAAACCTAGTCACTTCTACTAATAAAGCAAGAATTTATCTTAGAAACAATGAAAGGAGTACTAAAATGAGACACAGAGTACAACAGAAACCAAACATTAATAGACAAAATTATTCTTTTTCAAAATTCCGAACTAATAAATCACCGAAACATAATGAAAGTTTTGTTTTCGCATCAGAACAACGGCTGAAAGCTGGCTCAAATGTTTTATGTGGTGACACTTTGCCAGATACTTCTTCTATTGACAAGAACAATTCAGTTTTAATACATAACACATCAAAGTCAAATATTCAGGATGAAAATACAAATAATATGCACAAGTCTACACCAGAAAGAGGAATTGACATAGCCTCTTCTAGTAAGAGAACAAGTACTTTTGTTCAAAGAAAAAATGATGAAAACAGCACAGGAAGGCTTGTTGATTCCATTAAAAAGCCTAAAAATTGTTTTACAGAATTACTAAGTATTGATACAAAGAAAAGCAGTGAATGCTCTTCTTTTTGCCCAAAAGAACAGCTACAAGCTGTTTCACTTGGTGACACTTTAGAGAATACTTTATCCATTGAAAGTTTTGTTTTCGCATCAGAACAACGGCTGAAAGCTGGCTCAAATGTTTTATGTGGTGACACTTTGCCAGATACTTCTTCTATTGACAAGAACAATTCAATTTTATTACATAACACATCAAAGTCAAATATTCTGGTTGAAAATACAAATAATATGCACAAGTGTACACCAGAAAGAGGAATTGACATAGCCTCTTCTAGTAAGAGAACAAGTATTTTTGTTGAAAGAAAAAATGATGAAAACAGCACAGGAAGGCTTGTTGATTCCATTAAAAAGCCCAAAAATTGTTTTACAGAATTACAAAGTATTGATACAAAGAAAAGTAGTGAATGCTCTTCTTTTTGCCCAAAAGAACAGCTACAAGCTGTTTCACTTAGTGAGACTTTAGAGAATACTTTATCCATTGAAAGTAACCAGCTGATGATTATAAAACCTAACTCATCTAAGTCAGTTATTCTGGATGAAAAAACAATTAATATTCCTAATCCTAAATTAGAAACAGAAGTTAACCAACTGCAGACTATCAAATTACTCAAAACTGATGAATGTTCCGATGCATGTCATCTGCAGATGGCAGAACAACAACCCATACAGGCTTTCTCCAGTATTTCATATGGTGATGTTTTGGAACATATTTCATCTATTGAGAAGAACAAGGGAAATGAAAAGTTCCAGAATGATCATAGTAGAAGATTCAAACGACCAAGCATTAGAGAAATTGAAAACGATATATTAGCACAGTTTGCTGTCAAGTTAGAAGATATAGGCCACAAAAAAAAACCATCGTTCCAATGCACTGACTATATTTCTTCAAAACATGCAAATACTGCTAATTTTCTTGAAAGAAGAGGAAAAGAAGGGGATATTGAGAAACTAACTGAGGAAGCTTTAATATTTTTAAATGCAAAATTGTGGGAGGGTGATGAGCTGCAAATCTTAAACATAAGTGAACTTTATAAATTATTTTTCAGCGAATCGTTGGAAATAACCAAATATTATTGTAAAAGTATAGAAGATTTTAATGGGTTTTTATGTAAGTTTCCTGATGATTTCATTGTTTCCAACAATAATGTAATGGCAATGAAGAATAGAAGTATAAGTCATAACATTGTAGAGGAATGTTTACCAATAATTTTGTCTATGTTTTTTGATATGTATACAAAAAATAATGATTCCATCACAGTAAAACAATTGTATGAGAGAGTTGGCCAACATTTTTATAATAATAATCATACAAAAATTTTTAAATTTTCAGAACAATTAATGTGGTTTTTAGAAATGTTTCCTGATTTGTTTTATATTGACGATAATCTTAATGTCATAAATCTTACCAGCAAAAGTAAAAATGTAAATGCTTCATTAGAAAGGAGTAAATGTGATGAATCAGTGGATTTATCTGTTGAAAATAAGCAATTAACAACTTTTCTAGATCCAGAATCCTCTATGCACTGGAAAGATTTAGTCCTTAAGAAAACACAACTTATAGAAGATAAAAATGATTGTTGTCGTATTACTGAAGCTATCTTGAAATCTGAAAACATCATTGCTGTTGACTGTGAAGGAGTACACCTGGGAGCAGCAGGAACCTTGAGTCTTATACAAGTTGGCCTCGTGAGTGGTGATGTATACATTTTTGATATTGTCAAAGATAAAACCATGGTCATTGATGGTGGTTTAAAAGAAATATTTGAATCTGAATCTATTGTCAAAGTGATTCATGATAGTCGTAATGATGTTGCAAACCTATGTACTGAATATGGAGTAGAAATAAATAAAATTTTTGATACGCGTATAGCCCATAATTTAATTGTTAATTCTGGTGTTACGATCAATAATCCATTACATAAACTTGTTGCTATCGGTTTTAACGAGCTTTGTGTTTTGTACGGTGCACCTATCAATATTGAAAAAGATGAAATGAAACATGTTTATAAGTTTAATTACATGATTTGGAATGAGAGGCCCTTAAGCAAAGATATGCTTGCTTATGCAGCATTAGATGTTGCTTGCCTCGTTCCGCAGCTTTATGATTCAATGCTAAAGCAACTTAAAGGTGTTTCAGAGGACTTAATATGGAAACTGAGTTTTAAATACTCTAAATCTGCCTTAGGCTACTATCATTAATTTTTTTATTATATTATGTAGTTTTACATAGAATTTATAAGGTTGTCAGTCTGATCCGTATTTATTATTTATTTGTTGTTAATTTCTATAGTGGATTAACTACATTGGTATTGTTAGTTTTTAAGAATTGTGATAATAAAATAAAAAAATGGTTTAGCCTGTGATCTCAATATATTTACAACTTTATTATCTATTAAAGGAAACATTTTTTATGAAAGTTATTAAAAAGGGTATTGACATGATTTTTGAAACATTATTCCCTTTTAGTTAGCATTAAGTGCAGAACTAAAACTTAACTTTCATTGTTTTAAGTTTTACTTAACTCTTAATGATTAATTATAATTATTATAGTTTTGTAAAATTGAATATGTTTCTATTATTAATTTTTTTATAAGATACATCAATATTTCTTTAAGCTTAACATTTTTAAGCTTTCTTTAAATTCTCAATGCCAGATGTAAATTATACATCAATTATTAAGTTTCAAGTGATAAAAAAAAGTGTTATTTTCCTTAAATGTAAGTATTTTTTAATTATTAACTATTTTTCTATGTACTCCATTCCATCCACTACTTAAATAATATATAATGGATTGTTGGTTTTTATTGATTTTTATAAATTTTACAATTTGTAGGCAGTATATGAGGTATTGATCTACCAAAAATAAAACTGTTTCAAATGTTATTTTAATCAATAAAGCGGTAATTATATTTTTGTACAATCTATGTAAATAAAAAAAATTAGTTATGTAAAAATTAAATGAATATATTTTTATTATATGTGCCTTAAATTAAATATTTGTACAGATTTATATATATTACATACCAAATTCTTAGCTAAAACGCTAACTATTCCTAATTTACAATTATGTTTATATATATTTTGATAATATATGGCTTGAATTAAATATCTGTACAGCTTTATTTATATCCCAAATCATATTGTTAGCTGAAACACTAACTAAATTATTTCTAATCTCATATTATTTAATAGGAGAGGATACCGGGTTAGTTAGTCGATGAAAGGTAGATTTTAAATAAATTTAGATTTATTAGTGTTTTAAAGTAAATTAGTCTTTTTTGTAAAAAATAAGTTGAAATATGATTAAAAACCTAATAACTGCAGTTTAATGTTCAATTTTCTATTACATTTCACTCCTACCTATGGGTATAGGCAAGTAGCCATAATTATCTTTTTCATTTTGTCGGGTCGTCCCTAAGGGAAAAGGATGGGGGTAGGCTAACCGCGGGCCAGGGTCTCTAAGACACGGGCGATGTCCGGCGAGCGTCAAGAAAGAGATAAAATGTGTGGACCTGTGTTATATTGACCTTTCCTGGCGGTCAATTAGTTAGTCGGCGGGAAACTTTATTCGTATTGATCTGACACCATAAGATCTTAGAAGGTGTGCCCTATGTTCCGGAGAAGAGGAACAGGGTAGGTATTACAAGTAGTTTATGTGGTCTTGGAATAACCAGTAATTCACACTCGGTATCTAAGGGTAGGTGAAAACCGTCCGGATCCCAAAGGCGTGTGTGAACCGGAGAGAGGCAGACAGGATCGCTGGGGGAGACGCTACTAGGTTGGCGATGATATTCTGGTAAGGGTTCTTTGAATGCGACCTTTTTGGGTCCCAATCTTTTAAGTTGGGTCAATTTGTCGATTTATTTTTCTCTCTCCGCTCAAGCCTCCATGTAATGAAAGCCTCCCAGCTCTTCGGTGATTGTTCCTGGCCTCCATTCCACCTGGTTGTCGATAAAAAATCTTGTATTCACCCTCTCCCCCACTTGGAGAGATCTAGTCCGTGGCAGGGTTACTTGATCAGACTTTGGCTCGTGAAACGGTTGTAAGGCGTCTAATCTGGTTCTTATTTGCCGGCTCAGGTATTTCTCAGCTGGTGATGTTCCATCGGCCAGTGGCATTGCCCGATAATGAAGAAGTATTTTCTCTATCTTTTTTGTCAAAGGTAAGTTTTCTGCGCACATAGTTTTGAGCCGGTTCTTTAACGTCTGCACGTTGCGCTCAGCCAAGCCGTTTGTGGCTTGGTGCCGTGAATTTTTGCTTTATGCCATTTTCTCGGCAATAATTTTTGAAGGTTTCGTTAGTGAAGATAGATGCGTTATCTGATACTAGTACAGCGTGATTTTGCATGAATGAGGAGCAGGTAATTATATCCTTGGAATGGGCCCGCGTAGTCAATATGCAAACGGTCCCAGTTATCTTCAGACCATTGGTGAACTGGAGCCTTTGACGGACGAACACTCCTGACACTCCCTTGCCATTTTCTCTATTCCTTTATCTATGTTTGTCCATGTACAATGCCGGTGTGCTAGTTGCTTCATTTTGGTAATGGCAACGTGAGTTGAGTTCAACTGTTTTAGTACTTCTGCCTGTAGAGATTTTGGGATTGCAACTCTATAGCTCTTAAACAGTATGCTACTGTCTAGGGTGTACTCGCTATCTATTGACGTCAGCAATAGCTTGATTTTTGATTTTTGATAATTATGGATCATTTTCCGTCTCTGCCGCAATGACATCGGGTGTAAGCATTTCTGTTGATATTTCGAAATTTTTTTATGCACACAGTTGATGGACTTCTTCATTGATGAACATGTCTGACGATTTTCTGGTTAGCTTTATGGGTGACCTTGATAAACAGTCAACATTTTCGTTGTCAGATCCTTTATTAAACTGAACGGTGTAATCAAACCCTGCTAAGAAGGAAGCATAACGCAGTAAGCGAGCAGAGGTCATTTTCGGTAACTTATTTTTTTGGTGAAAAATTCGGGTTGGTTTTCCGTGATGAGAGTGAAACGTCGCCCATAGAGAAAATCGAAAAAAATGAACAACAGCAAAAACTATGCCTAAAGCCTCTCTGTCAAGTTGAGAGTAATTCTGCTCTGCCTTCGATAACGAACGAACGTGATGCGAATGCTATAGGTCGTTCTATTTCGTTGATAACATGGGCAAGTACAGCCACTATTCCAGTCGGGCCAGCATCGGTCGTTAGAGTAACTGGTAGATCTGGGGTAAATGGAATAATCACTCTGTCACTTGCTATCTCATTTTCTGAGTTTTATAAATGCTGCTTCGCATTCCGTGGACCAGAAATATTTCTGATCTTTACTGAGTAACTGGCGCAGGGGCTAAGTCAAGGATGACAGGTTTGGCGAGAACCGAGAATAATATGTCACCATACCCTTAAAACGCCGTAGCTCCCGTACGTTCGCTGGTCTGTGCATGTCGATAACTGCCTTTATTTTTGAAGAGGATTTCGATATTCGATTGTGCTCTACTACATGACCAAGATATTCTATTTTCATTTTGAAAAACGTGCATTTGTTTTTATTCAGATGAAGGTCATACTCTTTTAACCTCTTTAGGCAAGGAAGTAGGTTTATTTTGCATTCGTCTACTAATTCGCCGTCGAAATATGCTATGATTTTTGTTAAGCCTTTTAATATCTGATCTATAACCCGGTTGAATTCTGCCGGTGCGGCTTTGATGCCGAAGCTTAATCTGTTCATACGATAAGTCCCACGGTGTGTGGTAATGGTTTGGATAATGCTGGTGTAAACTGGTGTCTTTCTCTCTCTTTTCTAAATAAATACGTTCAGGGGTCCGGGGGAATCGAATGGGTGCCTGATGCTCCACGGCCAGACTGGGTTGTTCCTCTCTTTCTAGCTGGCTGCGCTTCCATACATACAGTCCATACGCGATACCTATCAGTAACGTAACGAGGAGGATGGCGCCAAAGCCACCCCAATTCCAACGATGGAGGTGTATCTGGTCGTCCGAACAACACCTGTTTTCCCACCTCACCCGAGAGGCCTCTCATGAACGCTTCTAGCACTTTTCTCTCTGCTTCCCGCGCCCACCACTTTGCTTTATTCCCAGATAGATCGGACCTAGTCATTCTTCCCCCCAAGGAAATACATCTGTCCGAAAATTCTTGGATCCTCTCTTTTGGCTGTTACTTGTCTCCTGCAAAATTCTTGAATAATATTCAAAAGGATGTGGATCTCCAAACCTTTCTCGCAGTGCGTCTGCAAACTTCTTGAAGCTGACAATACCCTTTAATTCATCATTTCAACAAAGGCGGCTGCCGGGCCCTGCAACTTGAGCCTTTAAATCCGAACTCGGTCAACGTCCTCCCAAGCTCCACAAGCTGCTACTTCCTCCACATACCCTAGGAATTCATCAACCGGCCTGGCACTCACCTCCCCTCCCCACGTCTTGATCAGACCCTGCAAGGACAAATCCTTCCTTGGTGGCTTAGGTGTCCCTCCTTCCTTTATCTCTGTCCGGCTAGCTTCGAGTTCATTTTTCAACTTTTCTTCCGACTGGGCAAACTCCATGTTAGCCTTCTCTAGCTCTTCTATCCTCTGTCGGAGTTTACTTTCAACCGACATTTTAATAGGGATTTATCAAAAAAAAAAATTTTATTTATATTTTCAAAATTAATATTTTAATTCACCTTAGTCCAGGATATGGTGTTGACATCAAAATTTCGTTATTTTGGCTCTAGGGCCCACCGTTCGCCCAGAAAACAGGGTTTTAGGCCCGAAACCCACTTTTATTAGCGTCAGCTCTTTTACTGACCACGGAGCGCCGCCCCCTTTCCCACAGGCTCAGACCGGTTCGCGGATTAGTGGGTTTTGTTGCAATCCACCCCACACCTGACATCACTTGTAAACCCCTGTCTTTCTCTCTCTTTTCTCCAAATAAATGTTTACGGGAATTTGGGAAAATATTAATGACAGGAGATGGCATTACCTAAGGAAAGGGGAACCTGAAATATTACATAGAATCGACATAACTAGCGGAAGACAAATAAGTTAATTCGGACTAAAATAAATACTTTAAAAGATAATTAAAATTGATTCAACATATTTCGTTCGTAACAACTATTATTAAATCATAAACCCCTGAAAAAGGGCTAACTTAAATGTAAGTTAACTAAGTTTCTTTTAACTAAAACCGATGCTAAAAACTTAAAGATTAATTACAAAATTAGCAAGACTGTCTGTCCCCTTTTTCCAGAATCATCATGCTCTAATTTTCTCCCATTCTATATTGAGTATGATTAAATCTAAAATTAGTTCCACCAGCCTGGGTACCACATCTCGTCTCTCTCTCTCTCTCTCTTTTCTAGTCCAAACTTTACTTCAGTCACTGTACTCGTCGCCACAATCGACTCAACTGCACTACCGTTCGTGGGAACCAAAGCCTTCCCCCTTAAGGCGACAGCCAGTCTTGCATTGTTAGCACATTCCTTTTACTATTGTTTCCTTCAATAATACTTACCAACTAACTATTTGAATAACTTATTTCTACAACTTAATTTATATTATCGCTAATTTATATTGGTTATAACTAATTTAATGTAAAATTCTATCGGTCACACTGGATTTATCGTCTGTTTTCAGGTGTAAGTATGCTTTAAACAAGTCTAACCGACAAAAATACCTTTAATTTCGGATTCGGCTATTTAGCACCTCATCAGGTTTCTTTATTGGGTAATTGGTATTTACCAATAGGTCATCTACCACCACCTTATAATCTACGCACAGTCTAACTGTGCCCTCACCTTTGGGTATAACTACCAAGGGGGACCCCCAATCGCTTGTCGGTGCTTTAGATATTATGGGCGCTAGTCGTGGGCTGGGGTCTCTACGACACGGCCGCTGTCCGGCGAGCGTAAAGAAAGAGATAAAATGGAAGGACCTGTGTTCTTTGACCTTTCCTGGCGGCCTAGTCGGCGGGAAACTTTATTCGTATTGATCTGACACCATAAGAGCTTAGATGGTGTGCCCCGACAAGGCACTGTGTTCCGGAGAAGAGGAACAGCGTAGGTATTATAAGCAGTTTATGTGGTCTTGGAATGACCAGTAATTCACACTCGGTATCTAAGGGTAGGCGAACATGGTGGGTATTTTCTGGGCCGAGAAGAGGGGAACTGCTATTTATTCGTGGTGAAGAAGTTGGTATAACATTTTTTTTTTTTTTTAGCTCATTTTTGGAGACCTTTCCGTTTTCAAAGGGTAAATGGTTTTTCCCCCATGGCATTTCTTGTTTCTCTCAATAAGTAAACCAATATTTTGCATTAAATAAAGTGGGCTTTTGGTTTGCTATATGCTTTGTGTTGGATTTCTTTATCATCTTTTTTATTCCATCCTTTGTTTAATATCTTGTTATACTAGATGGCTCGCTCCAGTATATAAAACACTGCCCCAAATTTCTTCTCACATAGGAATTTCATGTTGAACAATGGAAGGCTATCTGGGTATTGAACAGTAAAAATAAACTGTAAATGTTGTATTATGAAGAATTTTATTATTCTCAAAAGAGAATGGCTTTTAATTAAAAGTAATGTAACTGATAATTAATTAATGATTCTATACAATGCAAAACTGCAGTAATGATTTATTAAATTTACAAGCTCAACATATTACTTACAAAGGAAATACTTTGCCTTCTATATATTGGCAGAAGGAATCAGACCCCGTGGTGAACTGTTGGCTGTGATCAGTGGTTGACCTTGCTTCTCCAACTAGCAACCCAGATCCAGTCAAAATAAGCACGAACAATAAAGTGGGCCTTTTTTCAGAACTGGACACATATATACAATATATTCTGGAGCACCCCTTCATTTTTAGGTAGGTGAGCATAATTTGGCACAAGTTTAACCTGTTATAATTTTGGCATAATAATTCACGTCTTAAACTTACCTAACCTTCTCTTCACTTCAAAATATAAGTTGAGTCAAAAAGGCAACGTTTCTTAGGTCATTGATCAAGAAAACATTGTTTTAACTATACCTGTAGCCAGAATAAAAAACACGGTAATCTGTTGTTATGGAGTTTAATGTCTTTCAAACTGTAGCATTGGCTTATTTTTAATCTTCCAATGGGCGGGGCTATCAGGAGAATTTGGGTTTATAATTCGATTGTGCACGAGTGTGCATATATTGTGGGAAATTGAATACTAAATAAAAACATGTTATTCGTTCCAACAATTATATTGTGGTGCATAATATAACAAAAACATTTTATATTGTAATTGTGCTTACATGCCTATTTAGTATTATTTAAATGAAAACTACTTTTCCATTGAATGAATAATTTTTGTCAATGTATCATCTTCTAACAATATACATTGGAAATATCCTTCATATTGGATTTTACGTCGTGCTGCAGCTGGAGTATCAACATCCAATCTTTATTTTATTTTACGTGTGTAAGGATCAATAAGGAAATAATGGATCACGGAATACTTTGTTTGTTTTGTTTTTTTCCAGGGAAGGATATTGAATCTAACCAATTTGTGGAGAAAAGAGTCCTGCCGTAAAGTGTAACCAGCTCGTGTTTAAAGAGTAATCGATAGTAAAGAGTACATGATATTGGTCGATCGATCACCATTCATGGGATAGAGGTTACCCACGCGTGCGGCGCTCGCCGTTAGTAGGTTTCAACATGTCTCAGCCAGAACATTACTAATACAGTGTCTAGCCCACGTGCTGTGTGCAATCTAGTGTCTCGAGTTTGTGTCTAGTGGAGGTACGTTTTGAGTCGTTTGAATGATCTGGTTTTGTCATAAGGAATGCTTAGTCAGGATTATTATAGTTGAAATTCTCCTTGCGCTGCTGTATAAGGTGAGATAATTCAGTTTAAAGCCAATTATTTTGTAACAAGACAATCAGGATGGATAGTGATATCAGCTTAAATTCTCTGCCAACAAAGCCTGAGCTAGTCAATGAAATAGAAGAATTAGCACCAAAGGAATGTGGTAAACCAAAGCAAATGGATGATCAGACCATAGATGCCATTCAGTTTTATTGTAATATAATGAGCAGAAGTGAATTTTGTGTGGAACTTAAGATGGATAGTTTGAAATATTATGGAGAATTCCGATCATCACAAAAATTAAAGGAGTTATTTTCTAACTCTCCTAATCTTTTTAATGTTCAGAATGACAATGTGATTTTAAAAAATTGGATTGTATTCCATCTCAACCAGCAGGAATGGTTAAAAGAATTATTGCCGAAAAGTTATCAGTCCTTGCCAAATTTTCAGATTATACTTGGTATCATTCAATTTATTTGTAACATGATATTTACTAAAGGGCATAGGCATTGTTCTCAAATAATTTTAAGGACAAAAAAACATTCAGCTATAAAAGGAATGATGAAAACTCAGAAAGAATATTTACAATTTTTGTCAATGTACCCGGAGATATTCATTTTTAAAGGAAATAAAGTCACACTAACTAATTCTGCTGCTTCATATAAGAAGAACATGACATCATGGCTTAAGAGAATGGTTAGTGATTCTTTCTCCACCACAGAAGCAGATGGCATTGCTGGGTCATTAAGTGGTGGATGTAATGCGTTATCCGAAGGAAAGCCAGATATATGGAACAATGACGTTGTTACTAATGAGACTATTGCATTTTATTACAAATTCTTATGTTCTATTACATCTCCTAATGGTTTATTAGTTGGTTCTCTTTTTACTCAATTAAACAGAAAGTGTCCAAGTAAAACAGTTATTAAAAAATTTGAGACTGAAGAAGATCTGAAAGATTTTTTATCCAGTTACCCTGAGGTATTTACTATTGAAAGTGGGATCGTGTTCTTAAAAAATTTTAAATCTACAAAATTAATTGTGTCTGAACCTGATAGTGAACATCAATTAAATTTTTCTCGTGCTAAAGAATGTGACTTAGCTCCTAAAAACAATGAAAAATCAGCAATTGAGTTTTATACCAATATAGTGCAAAAAATATCTAAGGAAAATGACAACATTACCAAATTTCCTGTTAACCATCTATTTTGTTACAGTCTAGAGGCACCTCAAGCGGTAAAAGCAATTGCTAGTAGTGCGTTAGAATTAGAGACATTTCTTTCAAAATATCCAAATATATTTAAAATTAATAACGATAACATTATTATTAGTAAAGCTGAAAGCAAGAAGAGCCCGATTGAGATTGGCACTGACTTTAAAAATGCGCATTCAACTTTAGAGGGAACGAGAAGAGATGCAGTTAATAGTTATTTGGATTTATTATATCAGTATGGAGGACGCATAAGTATGGGTGAGCTTTTAATCCATATACAAATGTTTAAAGAGACAGTACGAATGGTTGCTACAAATTTTGGGGAAGTGAAACAATTTTTGTCCTCTTACCCTGACAGATTCATTATTCTAAATGACCAAGTTATAATTGAAGATGAATGTCTAGAAAAAATGAATGGTATTTATTGTGCAATTGATTTCTTCACAGCTTGTATGATAAAAGAAAAAAACAAACCACTGCCTTTAAGCTTAATGATTGATTACAGACGTTATGCTCCAACTAATGTTCAAGAAATAGCAAAAAATCCTACAGAACGAAAGGCCTTTTTGTCTGAGTTCCCTCAAATTTTCTCAGTAATTAATGATTCAGTCACATTATCAAAACCACAGGATTATAATGTATTTGGCGAAGAAGATAAGGGATGCTTGATGGAAAATGATAGTATTGACTTCAATGATCCTGAGAATGTTGCTAGTTATTTTTCAAGAATTTTAGATAATCATGGATCCTGTCGGGTTTTGAGTATACATGAACTTTTTGAATTCAAACTTAATAGTTCATCAACTATTCAAAAGATTTCTGGTTGTGACATACATCAATTTATTAATTTTTTAATGGAGTATCCTGATTATTTTTTAGTCACAGGCAATTATGTAATAGGAAAAAAGAACATTCCAAAATGCTCGAACCATGGGAAGTACAAGATAAATAAGTTTCCGGATCCCTCGTTGGCATTGATTTTAAATTTTTTCAAGAAATATACCCTAAATAACTCATTATTTAATATTGATAATTTATATAATGTTGGAAGATACTTTTTACACAATGATCGATCACTTTTTTTCAAGACTAAAAATGATTTATTATCATTTCTTGCTCTTTATCCAAATGTATTTTATGTAGACTGTCAAACTGTATTAAACCTAGTCACTTCTACTAATAAAGCAAGAATTTATCTTAGAAACAATGAAAGGAGTACTAAAATGAGACACAGAGTACAACAGAAACCAAACATTAATAGACAAAATTATTCTTTTTCAAAATTCCGAACTAATAAATCACCGAAACATAATGAAAGTTTTGTTTTCGCATCAGAACAACGGCTGAAAGCTGGCTCAAATGTTTTATGTGGTGACACTTTGCCAGATACTTCTTCTATTGACAAGAACAATTCAGTTTTAATACATAACACATCAAAGTCAAATATTCAGGATGAAAATACAAATAATATGCACAAGTCTACACCAGAAAGAGGAATTGACATAGCCTCTTCTAGTAAGAGAACAAGTACTTTTGTTCAAAGAAAAAATGATGAAAACAGCACAGGAAGGCTTGTTGATTCCATTAAAAAGCCTAAAAATTGTTTTACAGAATTACTAAGTATTGATACAAAGAAAAGCAGTGAATGCTCTTCTTTTTGCCCAAAAGAACAGCTACAAGCTGTTTCACTTGGTGACACTTTAGAGAATACTTTATCCATTGAAAGTTTTGTTTTCGCATCAGAACAACGGCTGAAAGCTGGCTCAAATGTTTTATGTGGTGACACTTTGCCAGATACTTCTTCTATTGACAAGAACAATTCAATTTTATTACATAACACATCAAAGTCAAATATTCTGGTTGAAAATACAAATAATATGCACAAGTGTACACCAGAAAGAGGAATTGACATAGCCTCTTCTAGTAAGAGAACAAGTATTTTTGTTGAAAGAAAAAATGATGAAAACAGCACAGGAAGGCTTGTTGATTCCATTAAAAAGCCCAAAAATTGTTTTACAGAATTACAAAGTATTGATACAAAGAAAAGTAGTGAATGCTCTTCTTTTTGCCCAAAAGAACAGCTACAAGCTGTTTCACTTAGTGAGACTTTAGAGAATACTTTATCCATTGAAAGTTTTGTTTTCGCATCAGAACAACGGCTGAAAGCTGGCTCAAATGTTTTATGTGGTGACACTTTGCCAGATACTTCTTCTATTGACAAGAACAATTCAATTTTATTACATAACACATCAAAGTCAAATATTCTGGTTGAAAATACAAATAATATGCACAAGTGTACACCAGAAAGAGGAATTGACATAGCCTCTTCTAGTAAGAGAACAAGTATTTTTGTTGAAAGAAAAAATGATGAAAACAGCACAGGAAGGCTTGTTGATTCCATTAAAAAGCCCAAAAATTGTTTTACAGAATTACAAAGTATTGATACAAAGAAAAGTAGTGAATGCTCTTCTTTTTGCCCAAAAGAACAGCTACAAGCTGTTTCACTTAGTGAGACTTTAGAGAATACTTTATCCATTGAAAGTAACCAGCTGATGATTATAAAACCTAACTCATCTAAGTCAGTTATTCTGGATGAAAAAACAATTAATATTCCTAATCCTAAATTAGAAACAGAAGTTAACCAACTGCAGACTATCAAATTACTCAAAACTGATGAATGTTCCGATGCATGTCATCTGCAGATGGCAGAACAACAACCCATACAGGCTTTCTCCAGTATTTCATATGGTGATGTTTTGGAACATATTTCATCTATTGAGAAGAACAAGGGAAATGAAAAGTTCCAGAATGATCATAGTAGAAGATTCAAACGACCAAGCATTAGAGAAATTGAAAACGATATATTAGCACAGTTTGCTGTCAAGTTAGAAGATATAGGCCACAAAAAAAAACCATCGTTCCAATGCACTGACTATATTTCTTCAAAACATGCAAATACTGCTAATTTTCTTGAAAGAAGAGGAAAAGAAGGGGATATTGAGAAACTAACTGAGGAAGCTTTAATATTTTTAAATGCAAAATTGTGGGAGGGTGATGAGCTGCAAATCTTAAACATAAGTGAACTTTATAAATTATTTTTCAGCGAATCGTTGGAAATAACCAAATATTATTGTAAAAGTATAGAAGATTTTAATGGGTTTTTATGTAAGTTTCCTGATGATTTCATTGTTTCCAACAATAATGTAATGGCAATGAAGAATAGAAGTATAAGTCATAACATTGTAGAGGAATGTTTACCAATAATTTTGTCTATGTTTTTTGATATGTATACAAAAAATAATGATTCCATCACAGTAAAACAATTGTATGAGAGAGTTGGCCAACATTTTTATAATAATAATCATACAAAAATTTTTAAATTTTCAGAACAATTAATGTGGTTTTTAGAAATGTTTCCTGATTTGTTTTATATTGACGATAATCTTAATGTCATAAATCTTACCAGCAAAAGTAAAAATGTAAATGCTTCATTAGAAAGGAGTAAATGTGATGAATCAGTGGATTTATCTGTTGAAAATAAGCAATTAACAACTTTTCTAGATCCAGAATCCTCTATGCACTGGAAAGATTTAGTCCTTAAGAAAACACAACTTATAGAAGATAAAAATGATTGTTGTCGTATTACTGAAGCTATCTTGAAATCTGAAAACATCATTGCTGTTGACTGTGAAGGAGTACACCTGGGAGCAGCAGGAACCTTGAGTCTTATACAAGTTGGCCTCGTGAGTGGTGATGTATACATTTTTGATATTGTCAAAGATAAAACCATGGTCATTGATGGTGGTTTAAAAGAAATATTTGAATCTGAATCTATTGTCAAAGTGATTCATGATAGTCGTAATGATGTTGCAAACCTATGTACTGAATATGGAGTAGAAATAAATAAAATTTTTGATACGCGTATAGCCCATAATTTAATTGTTAATTCTGGTGTTACGATCAATAATCCATTACATAAACTTGTTGCTATCGGTTTTAACGAGCTTTGTGTTTTGTACGGTGCACCTATCAATATTGAAAAAGATGAAATGAAACATGTTTATAAGTTTAATTACATGATTTGGAATGAGAGGCCTTTAAGCAAAGATATGCTTGCTTATGCAGCATTAGATGTTGCTTGCCTCGTTCCGCAGCTTTATGATTCAATGCTAAAGCAACTTAAAGGTGTTTCAGAGGACTTAATATGGAAACTGAGTTTTAAATACTCTAAATCTGCCTTAGGCTACTATCATTAATTTTTTTATTATATTATGTAGTTTTACATAGAATTTATAAGGTTGTCAGTCTGATCCGTATTTATTATTTATTTGTTGTTAATTTCTATAGTGGATTAACTACATTGGTATTGTTAGTTTTTAAGAATTGTGATAATAAAATAAAAAAATGGTTTAGCCTGTGATCTCAATATATTTACAACTTTATTATCTATTAAAGGAAACATTTTTTATGAAAGTTATTAAAAAGGGTATTGACATGATTTTTGAAACATTATTCCCTTTTAGTTAGCATTAAGTGCAGAACTAAAACTTAACTTTCATTGTTTTAAGTTTTACTTAACTCTTAATGATTAATTATAATTATTATAGTTTTGTAAAATTGAATATGTTTCTATTATTAATTTTTTTATAAGATACATCAATATTTCTTTAAGCTTAACATTTTTAAGCTTTCTTTAAATTCTCAATGCCAGATGTAAATTATACATCAATTATTAAGTTTCAAGTGATAAAAAAAAGTGTTATTTTCCTTAAATGTAAGTATTTTTTAATTATTAACTATTTTTCTATGTACTCCATTCCATCCACTACTTAAATAATATATAATGGATTGTTGGTTTTTATTGATTTTTATAAATTTTACAATTTGTAGGCAGTATATGAGGTATTGATCTACCAAAAATAAAACTGTTTCAAATGTTATTTTAATCAATAAAGCGGTAATTATATTTTTGTACAATCTATGTAAATAAAAAAAATTAGTTATGTAAAAATTAAATGAATATATTTTTATTATATGTGCCTTAAATTAAATATTTGTACAGATTTATATATATTACATACCAAATTCTTAGCTAAAACGCTAACTATTCCTAATTTACAATTATGTTTATATATATTTTGATAATATATGGCTTGAATTAAATATCTGTACAGCTTTATTTATATCCCAAATCATATTGTTAGCTGAAACACTAACTAAATTATTTCTAATCTCATATTATTTAATAGGAGAGGATACCGGGTTAGTTAGTCGATGAAAGGTAGATTTTAAATAAATTTAGATTTATTAGTGTTTTAAAGTAAATTAGTCTTTTTTGTAAAAAATAAGTTAAAATATGATTAAAAACCTAATAACTGCAGTTTAATGTTCAATTTTCTATTACATTTCACTCCTACCTATGGGTATAGGCAAGTAGCCATAATTATCTTTTTCATTTTGTCGGGTCGTCCCTAAGGGAAAAGGATGGGGGTAGGCTAACCGCGGGCCAGGGTCTCTAAGACACGGGCGATGTCCGGCGAGCGTCAAGAAAGAGATAAAATGTGTGGACCTGTGTTATATTGACCTTTCCTGGCGGTCAATTAGTTAGTCGGCGAAACTTTATTCGTATTGATCTGACACCATAAGATCTTAGAAGGTGTGCCCTATGTTCCGGAGAAGAGGAACAGGGTAGGTATTACAAGTAGTTTATGTGGTCTTGGAATAACCAGTAATTCACACTCGGTATCTAAGGGTAGGTGAAAACCGTCCGGATCCCAAAGGCGTGTGTGAACCGGAGAGAGGCAGACAGGATCGCTGGGGGAGACGCTACTAGGTTGGCGATGATATTCTGGTAAGGGTTCTTTGAATGCGACCTTTTTGGGTCCCAATCTTTTAAGTTGGGTCAATTTGTCGATTTATTTTTCTCTCTCCGCTCAAGCCTCCATGTAATGAAAGCCTCCCAGCTCTTCGGTGATTGTTCCTGGCCTCCATTCCACCTGGTTGTCGATAAAAAATCTTGTATTCACCCTCTCCCCCACTTGGAGAGATCTAGTCCGTGGCAGGGTTACTTGATCAGACTTTGGCTCGTGAAACGGTTGTAAGGCGTCTAATCTGGTTCTTATTTGCCGGCTCAGGTATTTCTCAGCTGGTGATGTTCCATCGGCCAGTGGCATTGCCCGATAATGAAGAAGTATTTTCTCTATCTTTTTTGTCAAAGGTAAGTTTTCTGCGCACATAGTTTTGAGCCGGTTCTTTAACGTCTGCACGTTGCGCTCAGCCAAGCCGTTTGTGGCTTGGTGCCGTGAATTTTTGCTTTATGCCATTTTCTCGGCAATAATTTTTGAAGGTTTCGTTAGTGAAGATAGATGCGTTATCTGATACTAGTACAGCGTGATTTTGCATGAATGAGGAGCAGGTAATTATATCCTTGGAATGGGCCCGCGTAGTCAATATGCAAACGGTCCCAGTTATCTTCAGACCATTGGTGAACTGGAGCCTTTGACGGACGAACACTCCTGACACTCCCTTGCCATTTTCTCTATTCCTTTATCTATGTTTGTCCATGTACAATGCCGGTGTGCTAGTTGCTTCATTTTGGTAATGGCAACGTGAGTTGAGTTCAACTGTTTTAGTACTTCTGCCTGTAGAGATTTTGGGATTGCAACTCTATAGCTCTTAAACAGTATGCTACTGTCTAGGGTGTACTCGCTATCTATTGACGTCAGCAATAGCTTGATTTTTGATTTTTGATAATTATGGATCATTTTCCGTCTCTGCCGCAATGACATCGGGTGTAAGCATTTCTGTTGATATTTCGAAATTTTTTTATGCACACAGTTGATGGACTTCTTCATTGATGAACATGTCTGACGATTTCCTGGTTAGCTTTATGGGTGACCTTGATAAACAGTCAACATTTTCGTTGTCAGATCCTTTATTAAACTGAACGGTGTAATCAAACCCTGCTAAGAAGGAAGCATAACGCAGTAAGCGAGCAGAGGTCATTTTCGGTAACTTATTTTTTTGGTGAAAAATTCGGGTTGGTTTTCCGTGATGAGAGTGAAACGTCGCCCATAGAGAAAATCGAAAAAAATGAACAACAGCAAAAACTATGCCTAAAGCCTCTCTGTCAAGTTGAGAGTAATTCTGCTCTGCCTTCGATAACGAACGAACGTGATGCGAATGCTATAGGTCGTTCTATTTCGTTGATAACATGGGCAAGTACAGCCACTATTCCAGTCGGGCCAGCATCGGTCGTTAGAGTAACTGGTAGATCTGGGGTAAATGGAATAATCACTCTGTCACTTGCTATCTCATTTTCTGAGTTTTATAAATGCTGCTTCGCATTCCGTGGACCAGAAATATTTCTGATCTTTACTGAGTAACTGGCGCAGGGGCTAAGTCAAGGATGACAGGTTTGGCGAGAACCGAGAATAATATGTCACCATACCCTTAAAACGCCGTAGCTCCCGTACGTTCGCTGGTCTGTGCATGTCGATAACTGCCTTTATTTTTGAAGAGGATTTCGATATTCGATTGTGCTCTACTACATGACCAAGATATTCTATTTTCATTTTGAAAAACGTGCATTTGTTTTTATTCAGATGAAGGTCATACTCTTTTAACCTCTTTAGGCAAGGAAGTAGGTTTATTTTGCATTCGTCTACTAATTCGCCGTCGAAATATGCTATGATTTTTGTTAAGCCTTTTAATATCTGATCTATAACCCGGTTGAATTCTGCCGGTGCGGCTTTGATGCCGAAGCTTAATCTGTTCATACGATAAGTCCCACGGTGTGTGGTAATGGTTTGGATAATGCTGGTGTAAACTGGTGTCTTTCTCTCTCTTTTCTAAATAAATACGTTCAGGGGTCCGGGGGAATCGAATGGGTGCCTGATGCTCCACGGCCAGACTGGGTTGTTCCTCTCTTTCTAGCTGGCTGCGCTTCCATACATACAGTCCATACGCGATACCTATCAGTAACGTAACGAGGAGGATGGCGCCAAAGCCACCCCAATTCCAACGATGGAGGTGTATCTGGTCGTCCGAACAACACCTGTTTTCCCACCTCACCCGAGAGGCCTCTCATGAACGCTTCTAGCACTTTTCTCTCTGCTTCCCGCGCCCACCACTTTGCTTTATTCCCAGATAGATCGGACCTAGTCATTCTTCCCCCCAAGGAAATACATCTGTCCGAAAATTCTTGGATCCTCTCTTTTGGCTGTTACTTGTCTCCTGCAAAATTCTTGAATAATATTCAAAAGGATGTGGATCTCCAAACCTTTCTCGCAGTGCGTCTGCAAACTTCTTGAAGCTGACAATACCCTTTAATTCATCATTTCAACAAAGGCGGCTGCCGGGCCCTGCAACTTGAGCCTTTAAATCCGAACTCGGTCAACGTCCTCCCAAGCTCCACAAGCTGCTACTTCCTCCACATACCCTAGGAATTCATCAACCGGCCTGGCACTCACCTCCCCTCCCCACGTCTTGATCAGACCCTGCAAGGACAAATCCTTCCTTGGTGGCTTAGGTGTCCCTCCTTCCTTTATCTCTGTCCGGCTAGCTTCGAGTTCATTTTTCAACTTTTCTTCCGACTGGGCAAACTCCATGTTAGCCTTCTCTAGCTCTTCTATCCTCTGTCGGAGTTTACTTTCAACCGACATTTTAATAGGGATTTATCAAAAAAAAAAAATTTTATTTATATTTTCAAAATTAATATTTTAATTCACCTTAGTCCAGGATATGGTGTTGACATCAAAATTTCGTTATTTTGGCTCTAGGGCCCACCGTTCGCCCAGAAAACAGGGTTTTAGGCCCGAAACCCACTTTTATTAGCGTCAGCTCTTTTACTGACCACGGAGCGCCGCCCCCTTTCCCACAGGCTCAGACCGGTTCGCGGATTAGTGGGTTTTGTTGCAATCCACCCCACACCTGACATCACTTGTAAACCCCTGTCTTTCTCTCTCTTTTCTCCAAATAAATGTTTACGGGAATTTGGGAAAATATTAATGACAGGAGATGGCATTACCTAAGGAAAGGGGAACCTGAAATATTACATAGAATCGACATAACTAGCGGAAGACAAATAAGTTAATTCGGACTAAAATAAATACTTTAAAAGATAATTAAAATTGATTCAACATATTTCGTTCGTAACAACTATTATTAAATCATAAACCCCTGAAAAAGGGCTAACTTAAATGTAAGTTAACTAAGTTTCTTTTAACTAAAACCGATGCTAAAAACTTAAAGATTAATTACAAAATTAGCAAGACTGTCTGTCCCCCTTTTCCAGAATCATCATGCTCTAATTTTCTCCCATTCTATATTGAGTATGATTAAATCTAAAATTAGTTCCACCAGCCTGGGTACCACATCTCGTCTCTCTCTCTCTCTCTCTTTTCTAGTCCAAACTTTACTTCAGTCACTGTACTCGTCGCCACAATCGACTCAACTGCACTACCGTTCGTGGGAACCAAAGCCTTCCCCCTTAAGGCGACAGCCAGTCTTGCATTGTTAGCACATTCCTTTTACTATTGTTTCCTTCAATAATACTTACCAACTAACTATTTGAATAACTTATTTCTACAACTTAATTTATATTATCGCTAATTTATATTGGTTATAACTAATTAAATGTAAAATTCTATCGGTCACACTGGATTTATCGTCTGTTTTCAGGTGTAAGTATGCTTTAAACAAGTCTAACCGACAAAAATACCTTTAATTTCGGATTCGGCTATTTAGCACCTCATCAGGTTTCTTTATTGGGTAATTGGTATTTACCAATAGGTCATCTACCACCACCTTATAATCTACGCACAGTCTAACTGTGCCCTCACCTTTGGGTATAACTACCAAGGGGGACCCCCAATCGCTTGTCGGTGCTTTAGATATTATGGGCGCTAGTCGTGGGCTGGGGTCTCTACGACACGGCCGCTGTCCGGCGAGCGTAAAGAAAGAGATAAAATGGAAGGACCTGTGTTCTTTGACCTTTCCTGGCGGCCTAGTCGGCGGGAAACTTTATTCGTATTGATCTGACACCATAAGAGCTTAGATGGTGTGCCCCGACAAGGCACTGTGTTCCGGAGAAGAGGAACAGCGTAGGTATTATAAGCAGTTTATGTGGTCTTGGAATGACCAGTAATTCACACTCGGTATCTAAGGGTAGGCGAACATGGTGGGTATTTTCTGGGCCGAGAAGAGGGGAACTGCTATTTATTCGTGGTGAAGAAGTTGGTATAACATTTTTTTTTTTTTTTTAGCTCATTTTTGGAGACCTTTCCGTTTTCAAAGGGTAAATGGTTTTTCCCCCATGGCATTTCTTGTTTCTCTCAATAAGTAAACCAATATTTTGCATTAAATAAAGTGGGCTTTTGGTTTGCTATATGCTTTGTGTTGGATTTCTTTATCATCTTTTTTATTCCATCCTTTGTTTAATATCTTGTTATACTAGATGGCTCGCTCCAGTATATAAAACACTGCCCCAAATTTCTTCTCACATAGGAATTTCATGTTGAACAATGGAAGGCTATCTGGGTATTGAACAGTAAAAATAAACTGTAAATGTTGTATTATGAAGAATTTTATTATTCTCAAAAGAGAATGGCTTTTAATTAAAAGTAATGTAACTGATAATTAATTAATGATTCTATACAATGCAAAACTGCAGTAATGATTTATTAAATTTACAAGCTCAACATATTACTTACAAAGGAAATACTTTGCCTTCTATATATTGGCAGAAGGAATCAGACCCCGTGGTGAACTGTTGGCTGTGATCAGTGGTTGACCTTGCTTCTCCAACTAGCAACCCAGATCCAGTCAAAATAAGCACGAACAATAAAGTGGGCCTTTTTTCAGAACTGGACACATATATACAATATATTCTGGAGCACCCCTTCATTTTTAGGTAGGTGAGCATAATTTGGCACAAGTTTAACCTGTTATAATTTTGGCATAATAATTCACGTCTTAAACTTACCTAACCTTCTCTTCACTTCAAAATATAAGTTGAGTCAAAAAGGCAACGTTTCTTAGGTCATTGATCAAGAAAACATTGTTTTAACTATACCTGTAGCCAGAATAAAAAACACGGTAATCTGTTGTTATGGAGTTTAATGTCTTTCAAACTGTAGCATTGGCTTATTTTTAATCTTCCAATGGGCGGGGCTATCAGGAGAATTTGGGTTTATAATTCGATTGTGCACGAGTGTGCATATATTGTGGGAAATTGAATACTAAATAAAAACATGTTATTCGTTCCAACAATTATATTGTGGTGCATAATATAACAAAAACATTTTATATTGTAATTGTGCTTACATGCCTATTTAGTATTATTTAAATGAAAACTACTTTTCCATTGAATGAATAATTTTTGTCAATGTATCATCTTCTAACAATATACATTGGAAATATCCTTCATATTGGATTTTACGTCGTGCTGCAGCTGGAGTATCAACATCCAATCTTTATTTTATTTTACGTGTGTAAGGATCAATAAGGAAATAATGGATCACGGAATACTTTGTTTGTTTTGTTTTTTTCCAGGGAAGGATATTGAATCTAACCAATTTGTGGAGAAAAGAGTCCTGCCGTAAAGTGTAACCAGCTCGTGTTTAAAGAGTAATCGATAGTAAAGAGTACATGATATTGGTCGATCGATCACCATTCATGGGATAGAGGTTACCCACGCGTGCGGCGCTCGCCGTTAGTAGGTTTCAACATGTCTCAGCCAGAACATTACTAATACAGTGTCTAGCCCACGTGCTGTGTGCAATCTAGTGTCTCGAGTTTGTGTCTAGTGGAGGTACGTTTTGAGTCGTTTGAATGATCTGGTTTTGTCATAAGGAATGCTTAGTCAGGATTATTATAGTTGAAATTCTCCTTGCGCTGCTGTATAAGGTGAGATAATTCAGTTTAAAGCCAATTATTTTGTAACAAGACAATCAGGATGGATAGTGATATCAGCTTAAATTCTCTGCCAACAAAGCCTGAGCTAGTCAATGAAATAGAAGAATTAGCACCAAAGGAATGTGGTAAACCAAAGCAAATGGATGATCAGACCATAGATGCCATTCAGTTTTATTGTAATATATTGAGCAGAAGTGAATTTTGTGTGGAACTTAAGATGGATAGTTTGAAATATTATGGAGAATTCCGATCATCACAAAAATTAAAGGAGTTATTTTCTAACTCTCCTAATCTTTTTAATGTTCAGAATGACAATGTGATTTTAAAAAATTGGATTGTATTCCATCTCAACCAGCAGGAATGGTTAAAAGAATTATTGCCGAAAAGTTATCAGTCCTTGCCAAATTTTCAGATTATACTTGGTATCATTCAATTTATTTGTAACATGATATTTACTAAAGGGCATAGGCATTGTTCTCAAATAATTTTAAGGACAAAAAAACATTCAGCTATAAAAGGAATGATGAAAACTCAGAAAGAATATTTACAATTTTTGTCAATGTACCCGGAGATATTCATTTTTAAAGGAAATAAAGTCACACTAACTAATTCTGCTGCTTCATATAAGAAGAACATGACATCATGGCTTAAGAGAATGGTTAGTGATTCTTTCTCCACCACAGAAGCAGATGGCATTGCTGGGTCATTAAGTGGTGGATGTAATGCGTTATCCGAAGGAAAGCCAGATATATGGAACAATGATGTTGTTACTAATGAGACTATTGCATTTTATTACAAATTCTTATGTTCTATTACATCTCCTAATGGTTTATTAGTTGGTTCTCTTTTTACTCAATTAAACAGAAAGTGTCCAAGTAAAACAGTTATTAAAAAATTTGAGACTGAAGAAGATCTGAAAGATTTTTTATCCAGTTACCCTGAGGTATTTACTATTGAAAGTGGGATCGTGTTCTTAAAAAATTTTAAATCTACAAAATTAATTGTGTCTGAACCTGATAGTGAACATCAATTAAATTTTTCTCGTGCTAAAGAATGTGACTTAGCTCCTAAAAACAATGAAAAATCAGCAATTGAGTTTTATACCAATATAGTGCAAAAAATATCTAAGGAAAATGACAACATTACCAAATTTCCTGTTAACCATCTATTTTGTTACAGTCTAGAGGCACCTCAAGCGGTAAAAGCAATTGCTAGTAGTGCGTTAGAATTAGAGACATTTCTTTCAAAATATCCAAATATATTTAAAATTAATAACGATAACATTATTATTAGTAAAGCTGAAAGCAAGAAGAGCCCGATTGAGATTGGCACTGACTTTAAAAATGCGCATTCAACTTTAGAGGGAACGAGAAGAGATGCAGTTAATAGTTATTTGGATTTATTATATCAGTATGGAGGACGCATAAGTATGGGTGAGCTTTTAATCCATATACAAATGTTTAAAGAGACAGTACGAATGGTTGCTACAAATTTTGGGGAAGTGAAACAATTTTTGTCCTCTTACCCTGACAGATTCATTATTCTAAATGACCAAGTTATAATTGAAGATGAATGTCTAGAAAAAATGAATGGTATTTATTGTGCAATTGATTTCTTCACAGCTTGTATGATAAAAGAAAAAAACAAACCACTGCCTTTAAGCTTAATGATTGATTACAGACGTTATGCTCCAACTAATGTTCAAGAAATAGCAAAAAATCCTACAGAACTAAAGGCCTTTTTGTCTGAGTTCCCTCAAATTTTCTCAGTAATTAATGATTCAGTCACATTATCAAAACCACAGGATTATAATGTATTTGGCGAAGAAGATAAGGGATGCTTGATGGAAAATGATAGTATTGACTTCAATGATCCTGAGAATGTTGCTAGTTATTTTTCAAGAATTTTAGATAATCATGGATCCTGTCGGGTTTTGAGTATACATGAACTTTTTGAATTCAAACTTAATAGTTCATCAACTATTCAAAAGATTTCTGGTTGTGACATACATCAATTTATTAATTTTTTAATGGAGTATCCTGATTATTTTTTAGTCACAGGCAATTATGTAATAGGAAAAAAGAACATTCCAAAATGCTCGAACCATGGGAAGTACAAGATAAATAAGTTTCCGGATCCCTCGTTGGCATTGATTTTAAATTTTTTCAAGAAATATACCCTAAATAACTCATTATTTAATATTGATAATTTATATAATGTTGGAAGATACTTTTTACACAATGATCGATCACTTTTTTTCAAGACTAAAAATGATTTATTATCATTTCTTGCTCTTTATCCAAATGTATTTTATGTAGACTGTCAAACTGTATTAAACCTAGTCACTTCTACTAATAAAGCAAGAATTTATCTTAGAAACAATGAAAGGAGTACTAAAATGAGACACAGAGTACAACAGAAACCAAACATTAATAGACAAAATTATTCTTTTTCAAAATTCCGAACTAATAAATCACCGAAACATAATGAAAGTTTTGTTTTCGCATCAGAACAACGGCTGAAAGCTGGCTCAAATGTTTTATGTGGTGACACTTTGCCAGATACTTCTTCTATTGACAAGAACAATTCAGTTTTAATACATAACACATCAAAGTCAAATATTCAGGATGAAAATACAAATAATATGCACAAGTCTACACCAGAAAGAGGAATTGACATAGCCTCTTCTAGTAAGAGAACAAGTACTTTTGTTCAAAGAAAAAATGATGAAAACAGCACAGGAAGGCTTGTTGATTCCATTAAAAAGCCTAAAAATTGTTTTACAGAATTACTAAGTATTGATACAAAGAAAAGCAGTGAATGCTCTTCTTTTTGCCCAAAAGAACAGCTACAAGCTGTTTCACTTGGTGACACTTTAGAGAATACTTTATCCATTGAAAGTTTTGTTTTCGCATCAGAACAACGGCTGAAAGCTGGCTCAAATGTTTTATGTGGTGACACTTTGCCAGATACTTCTTCTATTGACAAGAACAATTCAATTTTATTACATAACACATCAAAGTCAAATATTCTGGTTGAAAATACAAATAATATGCACAAGTGTACACCAGAAAGAGGAATTGACATAGCCTCTTCTAGTAAGAGAACAAGTATTTTTGTTGAAAGAAAAAATGATGAAAACAGCACAGGAAGGCTTGTTGATTCCATTAAAAAGCCCAAAAATTGTTTTACAGAATTACAAAGTATTGATACAAAGAAAAGTAGTGAATGCTCTTCTTTTTGCCCAAAAGAACAGCTACAAGCTGTTTCACTTAGTGAGACTTTAGAGAATACTTTATCCATTGAAAGTAACCAGCTGATGATTATAAAACCTAACTCATCTAAGTCAGTTATTCTGGATGAAAAAACAATTAATATTCCTAATCCTAAATTAGAAACAGAAGTTAACCAACTGCAGACTATCAAATTACTCAAAACTGATGAATGTTCCGATGCATGTCATCTGCAGATGGCAGAACAACAACCCATACAGGCTTTCTCCAGTATTTCATATGGTGATGTTTTGGAACATATTTCATCTATTGAGAAGAACAAGGGAAATGAAAAGTTCCAGAATGATCATAGTAGAAGATTCAAACGACCAAGCATTAGAGAAATTGAAAACGATATATTAGCACAGTTTGCTGTCAAGTTAGAAGATATAGGCCACAAAAAAAAACCATCGTTCCAATGCACTGACTATATTTCTTCAAAACATGCAAATACTGCTAATTTTCTTGAAAGAAGAGGAAAAGAAGGGGATATTGAGAAACTAACTGAGGAAGCTTTAATATTTTTAAATGCAAAATTGTGGGAGGGTGATGAGCTGCAAATCTTAAACATAAGTGAACTTTATAAATTATTTTTCAGCGAATCGTTGGAAATAACCAAATATTATTGTAAAAGTATAGAAGATTTTAATGGGTTTTTATGTAAGTTTCCTGATGATTTCATTGTTTCCAACAATAATGTAATGGCAATGAAGAATAGAAGTATAAGTCATAACATTGTAGAGGAATGTTTACCAATAATTTTGTCTATGTTTTTTGATATGTATACAAAAAATAATGATTCCATCACAGTAAAACAATTGTATGAGAGAGTTGGCCAACATTTTTATAATAATAATCATACAAAAATTTTTAAATTTTCAGAACAATTAATGTGGTTTTTAGAAATGTTTCCTGATTTGTTTTATATTGACGATAATCTTAATGTCATAAATCTTACCAGCAAAAGTAAAAATGTAAATGCTTCATTAGAAAGGAGTAAATGTGATGAATCAGTGGATTTATCTGTTGAAAATAAGCAATTAACAACTTTTCTAGATCCAGAATCCTCTATGCACTGGAAAGATTTAGTCCTTAAGAAAACACAACTTATAGAAGATAAAAATGATTGTTGTCGTATTACTGAAGCTATCTTGAAATCTGAAAACATCATTGCTGTTGACTGTGAAGGAGTACACCTGGGAGCAGCAGGAACCTTGAGTCTTATACAAGTTGGCCTCGTGAGTGGTGATGTATACATTTTTGATATTGTCAAAGATAAAACCATGGTCATTGATGGTGGTTTAAAAGAAATATTTGAATCTGAATCTATTGTCAAAGTGATTCATGATAGTCGTAATGATGTTGCAAACCTATGTACTGAATATGGAGTAGAAATAAATAAAATTTTTGATACGCGTATAGCCCATAATTTAATTGTTAATTCTGGTGTTACGATCAATAATCCATTACATAAACTTGTTGCTATCGGTTTTAACGAGCTTTGTGTTTTGTACGGTGTACCTATCAATATTGAAAAAGATGAAATGAAACATGTTTATAAGTTTAATTACATGATTTGGAATGAGAGGCCCTTAAGCAAAGATATGCTTGCTTATGCAGCATTAGATGTTGCTTGCCTCGTTCCGCAGCTTTATGATTCAATGCTAAAGCAACTTAAAGGTGTTTCAGAGGACTTAATATGGAAACTGAGTTTTAAATACTCTAAATCTGCCTTAGGCTACTATCATTAATTTTTTTATTATATTATGTAGTTTTACATAGAATTTATAAGGTTGTCAGTCTGATCCGTATTTATTATTTATTTGTTGTTAATTTCTATAGTGGATTAACTACATTGGTATTGTTAGTTTTTAAGAATTGTGATAATAAAATAAAAAAATGGTTTAGCCTGTGATCTCAATATATTTACAACTTTATTATCTATTAAAGGAAACATTTTTTATGAAAGTTATTAAAAAGGGTATTGACATGATTTTTGAAACATTATTCCCTTTTAGTTAGCATTAAGTGCAGAACTAAAACTTAACTTTCATTGTTTTAAGTTTTACTTAACTCTTAATGATTAATTATAATTATTATAGTTTTGTAAAATTGAATATGTTTCTATTATTAATTTTTTTATAAGATACATCAATATTTCTTTAAGCTTAACATTTTTAAGCTTTCTTTAAATTCTCAATGCCAGATGTAAATTATACATCAATTATTAAGTTTCAAGTGATAAAAAAAAGTGTTATTTTCCTTAAATGTAAGTATTTTTTAATTATTAACTATTTTTCTATGTACTCCATTCCATCCACTACTTAAATAATATATAATGGATTGTTGGTTTTTATTGATTTTTATAAATTTTACAATTTGTAGGCAGTATATGAGGTATTGATCTACCAAAAATAAAACTGTTTCAAATGTTATTTTAATCAATAAAGCGGTAATTATATTTTTGTACAATCTATGTAAATAAAAAAAATTAGTTATGTAAAAATTAAATGAATATATTTTTATTATATGTGCCTTAAATTAAATATTTGTACAGATTTATATATATTACATACCAAATTCTTAGCTAAAACGCTAACTATTCCTAATTTACAATTATGTTTATATATATTTTGATAATATATGGCTTGAATTAAATATCTGTACAGCTTTATTTATATCCCAAATCATATTGTTAGCTGAAACACTAACTAAATTATTTCTAATCTCATATTATTTAATAGGAGAGGATACCGGGTTAGTTAGTCGATGAAAGGTAGATTTTAAATAAATTTAGATTTATTAGTGTTTTAAAGTAAATTAGTCTTTTTTGTAAAAAATAAGTTGAAATATGATTAAAAACCTAATAACTGCAGTTTAATGTTCAATTTTCTATTACATTTCACTCCTACCTATGGGTATAGGCAAGTAGCCATAATTATCTTTTTCATTTTGTCGGGTCGTCCCTAAGGGAAAAGGATGGGGGTAGGCTAACCGCGGGCCAGGGTCTCTAAGACACGGGCGATGTCCGGCGAGCGTCAAGAAAGAGATAAAATGTGTGGACCTGTGTTATATTGACCTTTCCTGGCGGTCAATTAGTTAGTCGGCGGGAAACTTTATTCGTATTGATCTGACACCATAAGATCTTAGAAGGTGTGCCCTATGTTCCGGAGAAGAGGAACAGGGTAGGTATTACAAGTAGTTTATGTGGTCTTGGAATAACCAGTAATTCACACTCGGTATCTAAGGGTAGGTGAAAACCGTCCGGATCCCAAAGGCGTGTGTGAACCGGAGAGAGGCAGACAGGATCGCTGGGGGAGACGCTACTAGGTTGGCGATGATATTCTGGTAAGGGTTCTTTGAATGCGACCTTTTTGGGTCCCAATCTTTTAAGTTGGGTCAATTTGTCGATTTATTTTTCTCTCTCCGCTCAAGCCTCCATGTAATGAAAGCCTCCTAGCTCTTCGGTGATTGTTCCTGGCCTCCATTCCACCTGGTTGTCGATAAAAAATCTTGTATTCACCCTCTCCCCCACTTGGAGAGATCTAGTCCGTGGCAGGGTTACTTGATCAGACTTTGGCTCGTGAAACGGTTGTAAGGCGTCTAATCTGGTTCTTATTTGCCGGCTCAGGTATTTCTCAGCTGGTGATGTTCCATCGGCCAGTGGCATTGCCCGATAATGAAGAAGTATTTTCTCTATCTTTTTTGTCAAAGGTAAGTTTTCTGCGCACATAGTTTTGAGCCGGTTCTTTAACGTCTGCACGTTGCGCTCAGCCAAGCCGTTTGTGGCTTGGTGCCGTGAATTTTTGCTTTATGCCATTTTCTCGGCAATAATTTTTGAAGGTTTCGTTAGTGAAGATAGATGCGTTATCTGATACTAGTACAGCGTGATTTTGCATGAATGAGGAGCAGGTAATTATATCCTTGGAATGGGCCCGCGTAGTCAATATGCAAACGGTCCCAGTTATCTTCAGACCATTGGTGAACTGGAGCCTTTGACGGACGAACACTCCTGACACTCCCTTGCCATTTTCTCTATTCCTTTATCTATGTTTGTCCATGTACAATGCCGGTGTGCTAGTTGCTTCATTTTGGTAATGGCAACGTGAGTTGAGTTCAACTGTTTTAGTACTTCTGCCTGTAGAGATTTTGGGATTGCAACTCTATAGCTCTTAAACAGTATGCTACTGTCTAGGGTGTACTCGCTATCTATTGACGTCAGCAATAGCTTGATTTTTGATTTTTGATAATTATGGATCATTTTCCGTCTCTGCCGCAATGACATCGGGTGTAAGCATTTCTGTTGATATTTCGAAATTTTTTTATGCACACAGTTGATGGACTTCTTCATTGATGAACATGTCTGACGATTTCCTGGTTAGCTTTATGGGTGACCTTGATAAACAGTCAACATTTTCGTTGTCAGATCCTTTCTTAAACTGAACGGTGTAATCAAACCCTGCTAAGAAGGAAGCATAACGCAGTAAGCGAGCAGAGGTCATTTTCGGTAACTTATTTTTTTGGTGAAAAATTCGGGTTGGTTTTCCGTGATGAGAGTGAAACGTCGCCCATAGAGAAAATCGAAAAAAATGAACAACAGCAAAAACTATGCCTAAAGCCTCTCTGTCAAGTTGAGAGTAATTCTGCTCTGCCTTCGATAACGAACGAACGTGATGCGAATGCTGTAGGTCGTTCTATTTCGTTGATAACATGGGCAAGTACAGCCGCTATTCCAGTCGGGCCAGCATCGGTCGTTAGAGTAACTGGTAGATCTGGGGTAAATGGAATAATCACTCTGTCACTTGCTATCTCATTTTCTGAGTTTTATAAATGCTGCTTCGCATTCCGTGGACCAGAAATATTTCTGATCTTTACTGAGTAACTGGCGCAGGGGCTAAGTCAAGGATGACAGGTTTGGCGAGAACCGAGAATAATATGTCACCATACCCTTAAAACGCCGTAGCTCCCGTACGTTCGCTGGTCTGTGCATGTCGATAACTGCCTTTATTTTTGAAGAGGATTTCGATATTCGATTGTGCTCTACTACATGACCAAGATATTCTATTTTCATTTTGAAAAACGTGCATTTGTTTTTATTCAGATGAAGGTCATACTCTTTTAACCTCTTTAGGCAAGGAAGTAGGTTTATTTTGCATTCGTCTACTAATTCGCCGTCGAAATATGCTATGATTTTTGTTAAGCCTTTTAATATCTGATCTATAACCCGGTTGAATTCTGCCGGTGCGGCTTTGATGCCGAAGCTTAATCTGTTCATACGATAAGTCCCACGGTGTGTGGTAATGGTTTGGATAATGCTGGTGTAAACTGGTGTCTTTCTCTCTCTTTTCTAAATAAATACGTTCAGGGGTCCGGGGGAATCGAATGGGTGCCTGATGCTCCACGGCCAGACTGGGTTGTTCCTCTCTTTCTAGCTGGCTGCGCTTCCATACATACAGTCCATACGCGATACCTATCAGTAACGTAACGAGGAGGATGGCGCCAAAGCCACCCCAATTCCAACGATGGAGGTGTATCTGGTCGTCCGAACAACACCTGTTTTCCCACCTCACCCGAGAGGCCTCTCATGAACGCTTCTAGCACTTTTCTCTCTGCTTCCCGCGCCCACCACTTTGCTTTATTCCCAGATAGATCGGACCTAGTCATTCTTCCCCCCAAGGAAATACATCTGTCCGAAAATTCTTGGATCCTCTCTTTTGGCTGTTACTTGTCTCCTGCAAAATTCTTGAATAATATTCAAAAGGATGTGGATCTCCAAACCTTTCTCGCAGTGCGTCTGCAAACTTCTTGAAGCTGACAATACCCTTTAATTCATCATTTCAACAAAGGCGGCTGCCGGGCCCTGCAACTTGAGCCTTTAAATCCGAACTCGGTCAACGTCCTCCCAAGCTCCACAAGCTGCTACTTCCTCCACATACCCTAGGAATTCATCAACCGGCCTGGCACTCACCTCCCCTCCCCACGTCTTGATCAGACCCTGCAAGGACAAATCCTTCCTTGGTGGCTTAGGTGTCCCTCCTTCCTTTATCTCTGTCCGGCTAGCTTCGAGTTCATTTTTCAACTTTTCTTCCGACTGGGCAAACTCCATGTTAGCCTTCTCTAGCTCTTCTATCCTCTGTCGGAGTTTACTTTCAACCGACATTTTAATAGGGATTTATCAAAAAAAAAAAATTTTATTTATATTTTCAAAATTAATATTTTAATTCACCTTAGTCCAGGATATGGTGTTGACATCAAAATTTTGTTATTTTGGCTCTAGGGCCCACCGTTCGCCCAGAAAACATGGTTTTAGGGCCGAAACCCACTTTTATTAGCGTCAGCTCTTTTACTGACCACGGAGCGCCGCCCCCTTTCCCACAGGCTCAGACCGGTTCGCGGATTAGTGGGTTTTGTTGCAATCCACCCCACACCTGACATCACTTGTAAACCCCTGTCTTTCTCTCTCTTTTCTCCAAATAAATGTTTACGGGAATTTGGGAAAATATTAATGACAGGAGATGGCATTACCTAAGGAAAGGGGAACCTGAAATATTACATAGAATCGACATAACTAGCGGAAGACAAATAAGTTAATTCGGACTAAAATAAATACTTTAAAAGATAATTAAAATTGATTCAACATATTTCGTTCGTAACAACTATTATTAAATCATAAACCCCTGAAAAAGGGCTAACTTAAATGTAAGTTAACTAAGTTTCTTTTAACTAAAACCGATGCTAAAAACTTAAAGATTAATTACAAAATTAGCAAGACTGTCTGTCCCCTTTTTCCAGAATCATCATGCTCTAATTTTCTCCCATTCTATATTGAGTATGATTAAATCTAAAATTAGTTCCACCAGCCTGGGTACCACATCTCGTCTCTCTCTCTCTCTCTCTTTTCTAGTCCAAACTTTACTTCAGTCACTGTACTCGTCGCCACAATCGACTCAACTGCACTACCGTTCGTGGGAACCAAAGCCTTCCCCCTTAAGGCGACAGCCAGTCTTGCATTGTTAGCACATTCCTTTTACTATTGTTTCCTTCAATAATACTTACCAACTAACTATTTGAATAACTTATTTCTACAACTTAATTTATATTATCGCTAATTTATATTGGTTATAACTAATTTAATGTAAAATTCTATCGGTCACACTGGATTTATCGTCTGTTTTCAGGTGTAAGTATGCTTTAAACAAGTCTAACCGACAAAAATACCTTTAATTTCGGATTCGGCTATTTAGCACCTCATCAGGTTTCTTTATTGGGTAATTGGTATTTACCAATAGGTCATCTACCACCACCTTATAATCTACGCACAGTCTAACTGTGCCCTCACCTTTGGGTATAACTACCAAGGGGGACCCCCAATCGCTTGTCGGTGCTTTAGATATTATGGGCGCTAGTCGTGGGCTGGGGTCTCTACGACACGGCCGCTGTCCGGCGAGCGTAAAGAAAGAGATAAAATGGAAGGACCTGTGTTCTTTGACCTTTCCTGGCGGCCTAGTCGGCGGGAAACTTTATTCGTATTGATCTGACACCATAAGAGCTTAGATGGTGTGCCCCGACAAGGCACTGTGTTCCGGAGAAGAGGAACAGCGTAGGTATTATAAGCAGTTTATGTGGTCTTGGAATGACCAGTAATTCACACTCGGTATCTAAGGGTAGGCGAACATGGTGGGTATTTTCTGGGCCGAGAAGAGGGGAACTGCTATTTATTCGTGGTGAAGAAGTTGGTATAACATTTTTTTTTTTTTTTTAGCTCATTTTTGGAGACCTTTCCGTTTTCAAAGGGTAAATGGTTTTTCCCCCATGGCATTTCTTGTTTCTCTCAATAAGTAAACCAATATTTTGCATTAAATAAAGTGGGCTTTTGGTTTGCTATATGCTTTGTGTTGGATTTCTTTATCATCTTTTTTATTCCATCCTTTGTTTAATATCTTGTTATACTAGATGGCTCGCTCCAGTATATAAAACACTGCCCCAAATTTCTTCTCACATAGGAATTTCATGTTGAACAATGGAAGGCTATCTGGGTATTGAACAGTAAAAATAAACTGTAAATGTTGTATTATGAAGAATTTTATTATTCTCAAAAGAGAATGGCTTTTAATTAAAAGTAATGTAACTGATAATTAATTAATGATTCTATACAATGCAAAACTGCAGTAATGATTTATTAAATTTACAAGCTCAACATATTACTTACAAAGGAAATACTTTGCCTTCTATATATTGGCAGAAGGAATCAGACCCCGTGGTGAACTGTTGGCTGTGATCAGTGGTTGACCTTGCTTCTCCAACTAGCAACCCAGATCCAGTCAAAATAAGCACGAACAATAAAGTGGGCCTTTTTTCAGAACTGGACACATATATACAATATATTCTGGAGCACCCCTTCATTTTTAGGTAGGTGAGCATAATTTGGCACAAGTTTAACCTGTTATAATTTTGGCATAATAATTCACGTCTTAAACTTACCTAACCTTCTCTTCACTTCAAAATATAAGTTGAGTCAAAAAGGCAACGTTTCTTAGGTCATTGATCAAGAAAACATTGTTTTAACTATACCTGTAGCCAGAATAAAAAACACGGTAATCTGTTGTTATGGAGTTTAATGTCTTTCAAACTGTAGCATTGGCTTATTTTTAATCTTCCAATGGGCGGGGCTATCAGGAGAATTTGGGTTTATAATTCGATTGTGCACGAGTGTGCATATATTGTGGGAAATTGAATACTAAATAAAAACATGTTATTCGTTCCAACAATTATATTGTGGTGCATAATATAACAAAAACATTTTATATTGTAATTGTGCTTACATGCCTATTTAGTATTATTTAAATGAAAACTACTTTTCCATTGAATGAATAATTTTTGTCAATGTATCATCTTCTAACAATATACATTGGAAATATCCTTCATATTGGATTTTACGTCGTGCTGCAGCTGGAGTATCAACATCCAATCTTTATTTTATTTTACGTGTGTAAGGATCAATAAGGAAATAATGGATCACGGAATACTTTGTTTGTTTTGTTTTTTTCCAGGGAAGGATATTGAATCTAACCAATTTGTGGAGAAAAGAGTCCTGCCGTAAAGTGTAACCAGCTCGTGTTTAAAGAGTAATCGATAGTAAAGAGTACATGATATTGGTCGATCGATCACCATTCATGGGATAGAGGTTACCCACGCGTGCGGCGCTCGCCGTTAGTAGGTTTCAACATGTCTCAGCCAGAACATTACTAATACAGTGTCTAGCCCACGTGCTGTGTGCAATCTAGTGTCTCGAGTTTGTGTCTAGTGGAGGTACGTTTTGAGTCGTTTGAATGATCTGGTTTTGTCATAAGGAATGCTTAGTCAGGATTATTATAGTTGAAATTCTCCTTGCGCTGCTGTATAAGGTGAGATAATTCAGTTTAAAGCCAATTATTTTGTAACAAGACAATCAGGATGGATAGTGATATCAGCTTAAATTCTCTGCCAACAAAGCCTGAGCTAGTCAATGAAATAGAAGAATTAGCACCAAAGGAATGTGGTAAACCAAAGCAAATGGATGATCAGACCATAGATGCCATTCAGTTTTATTGTAATATAATGAGCAGAAGTGAATTTTGTGTGGAACTTAAGATGGATAGTTTGAAATATTATGGAGAATTCCGATCATCACAAAAATTAAAGGAGTTATTTTCTAACTCTCCTAATCTTTTTAATGTTCAGAATGACAATGTGATTTTAAAAAATTGGATTGTATTCCATCTCAACCAGCAGGAATGGTTAAAAGAATTATTGCCGAAAAGTTATCAGTCCTTGCCAAATTTTCAGATTATACTTGGTATCATTCAATTTATTTGTAACATGATATTTACTAAAGGGCATAGGCATTGTTCTCAAATAATTTTAAGGACAAAAAAACATTCAGCTATAAAAGGAATGATGAAAACTCAGAAAGAATATTTACAATTTTTGTCAATGTACCCGGAGATATTCATTTTTAAAGGAAATAAAGTCACACTAACTAATTCTGCTGCTTCATATAAGAAGAACATGACATCATGGCTTAAGAGAATGGTTAGTGATTCTTTCTCCACCACAGAAGCAGATGGCATTGCTGGGTCATTAAGTGGTGGATGTAATGCGTTATCCGAAGGAAAGCCAGATATATGGAACAATGACGTTGTTACTAATGAGACTATTGCATTTTATTACAAATTCTTATGTTCTATTACATCTCCTAATGGTTTATTAGTTGGTTCTCTTTTTACTCAATTAAACAGAAAGTGTCCAAGTAAAACAGTTATTAAAAAATTTGAGACTGAAGAAGATCTGAAAGATTTTTTATCCAGTTACCCTGAGGTATTTACTATTGAAAGTGGGATCGTGTTCTTAAAAAATTTTAAATCTACAAAATTAATTGTGTCTGAACCTGATAGTGAACATCAATTAAATTTTTCTCGTGCTAAAGAATGTGACTTAGCTCCTAAAAACAATGAAAAATCAGCAATTGAGTTTTATACCAATATAGTGCAAAAAATATCTAAGGAAAATGACAACATTACCAAATTTCCTGTTAACCATCTATTTTGTTACAGTCTAGAGGCACCTCAAGCGGTAAAAGCAATTGCTAGTAGTGCGTTAGAATTAGAGACATTTCTTTCAAAATATCCAAATATATTTAAAATTAATAACGATAACATTATTATTAGTAAAGCTGAAAGCAAGAAGAGCCCGATTGAGATTGGCACTGACTTTAAAAATGCGCATTCAACTTTAGAGGGAACGAGAAGAGATGCAGTTAATAGTTATTTGGATTTATTATATCAGTATGGAGGACGCATAAGTATGGGTGAGCTTTTAATCCATATACAAATGTTTAAAGAGACAGTACGAATGGTTGCTACAAATTTTGGGGAAGTGAAACAATTTTTGTCCTCTTACCCTGACAGATTCATTATTCTAAATGACCAAGTTATAATTGAAGATGAATGTCTAGAAAAAATGAATGGTATTTATTGTGCAATTGATTTCTTCACAGCTTGTATGATAAAAGAAAAAAAAAAACCACTGCCTTTAAGCTTAATGATTGATTACAGACGTTATGCTCCAACTAATGTTCAAGAAATAGCAAAAAATCCTACAGAACTAAAGGCCTTTTTGTCTGAGTTCCCTCAAATTTTCTCAGTAATTAATGATTCAGTCACATTATCAAAACCACAGGATTATAATGTATTTGGCGAAGAAGATAAGGGATGCTTGATGGAAAATGATAGTATTGACTTCAATGATCCTGAGAATGTTGCTAGTTATTTTTCAAGAATTTTAGATAATCATGGATCCTGTCGGGTTTTGAGTATACATGAACTTTTTGAATTCAAACTTAATAGTTCATCAACTATTCAAAAGATTTCTGGTTGTGACATACATCAATTTATTAATTTTTTAATGGAGTATCCTGATTATTTTTTAGTCACAGGCAATTATGTAATAGGAAAAAAGAACATTCCAAAATGCTCGAACCATGGGAAGTACAAGATAAATAAGTTTCCGGATCCCTCGTTGGCATTGATTTTAAATTTTTTCAAGAAATATACCCTAAATAACTCATTATTTAATATTGATAATTTATATAATGTTGGAAGATACTTTTTACACAATGATCGATCACTTTTTTTCAAGACTAAAAATGATTTATTATCATTTCTTGCTCTTTATCCAAATGTATTTTATGTAGACTGTCAAACTGTATTAAACCTAGTCACTTCTACTAATAAAGCAAGAATTTATCTTAGAAACAATGAAAGGAGTACTAAAATGAGACACAGAGTACAACAGAAACCAAACATTAATAGACAAAATTATTCTTTTTCAAAATTCCGAACTAATAAATCACCGAAACATAATGAAAGTTTTGTTTTCGCATCAGAACAACGGCTGAAAGCTGGCTCAAATGTTTTATGTGGTGACACTTTGCCAGATACTTCTTCTATTGACAAGAACAATTCAGTTTTAATACATAACACATCAAAGTCAAATATTCAGGATGAAAATACAAATAATATGCACAAGTCTACACCAGAAAGAGGAATTGACATAGCCTCTTCTAGTAAGAGAACAAGTACTTTTGTTCAAAGAAAAAATGATGAAAACAGCACAGGAAGGCTTGTTGATTCCATTAAAAAGCCTAAAAATTGTTTTACAGAATTACTAAGTATTGATACAAAGAAAAGCAGTGAATGCTCTTCTTTTTGCCCAAAAGAACAGCTACAAGCTGTATCACTTGGTGACACTTTAGAGAATACTTTATCCATTGAAAGTTTTGTTTTCGCATCAGAACAACGGCTGAAAGCTGGCTCAAATGTTTTATGTGGTGACACTTTGCCAGATACTTCTTCTATTGACAAGAACAATTCAATTTTATTACATAACACATCAAAGTCAAATATTCTGGTTGAAAATACAAATAATATGCACAAGTGTACACCAGAAAGAGGAATTGACATAGCCTCTTCTAGTAAGAGAACAAGTATTTTTGTTGAAAGAAAAAATGATGAAAACAGCACAGGAAGGCTTGTTGATTCCATTAAAAAGCCCAAAAATTGTTTTACAGAATTACAAAGTATTGATACAAAGAAAAGTAGTGAATGCTCTTCTTTTTGCCCAAAAGAACAGCTACAAGCTGTTTCACTTAGTGAGACTTTAGAGAATACTTTATCCATTGAAAGTAACCAGCTGATGATTATAAAACCTAACTCATCTAAGTCAGTTATTCTGGATGAAAAAACAATTAATATTCCTAATCCTAAATTAGAAACAGAAGTTAACCAACTGCAGACTATCAAATTACTCAAAACTGATGAATGTTCCGATGCATGTCATCTGCAGATGGCAGAACAACAACCCATACAGGCTTTCTCCAGTATTTCATATGGTGATGTTTTGGAACATATTTCATCTATTGAGAAGAACAAGGGAAATGAAAAGTTCCAGAATGATCATAGTAGAAGATTCAAACGACCAAGCATTAGAGAAATTGAAAACGATATATTAGCACAGTTTGCTGTCAAGTTAGAAGATATAGGCCACAAAAAAAAACCATCGTTCCAATGCACTGACTATATTTCTTCAAAACATGCAAATACTGCTAATTTTCTTGAAAGAAGAGGAAAAGAAGGGGATATTGAGAAACTAACTGAGGAAGCTTTAATATTTTTAAATGCAAAATTGTGGGAGGGTGATGAGCTGCAAATCTTAAACATAAGTGAACTTTATAAATTATTTTTCAGCGAATCGTTGGAAATAACCAAATATTATTGTAAAAGTATAGAAGATTTTAATGGGTTTTTATGTAAGTTTCCTGATGATTTCATTGTTTCCAACAATAATGTAATGGCAATGAAGAATAGAAGTATAAGTCATAACATTGTAGAGGAATGTTTACCAATAATTTTGTCTATGTTTTTTGATATGTATACAAAAAATAATGATTCCATCACGGTAAAACAATTGTATGAGAGAGTTGGCCAACATTTTTATAATAATAATCATACAAAAATTTTTAAATTTTCAGAACAATTAATGTGGTTTTTAGAAATGTTTCCTGATTTGTTTTATATTGACGATAATCTTAATGTCATAAATCTTACCAGCAAAAGTAAAAATGTAAATGCTTCATTAGAAAGGAGTAAATGTGATGAATCAGTGGATTTATCTGTTGAAAATAAGCAATTAACAACTTTTCTAGATCCAGAATCCTCTATGCACTGGAAAGATTTAGTCCTTAAGAAAACACAACTTATAGAAGATAAAAATGATTGTTGTCGTATTACTGAAGCTATCTTGAAATCTGAAAACATCATTGCTGTTGACTGTGAAGGAGTACACCTGGGAGCAGCAGGAACCTTGAGTCTTATACAAGTTGGCCTCGTGAGTGGTGATGTATACATTTTTGATATTGTCAAAGATAAAACCATGGTCATTGATGGTGGTTTAAAAGAAATATTTGAATCTGAATCTATTGTCAAAGTGATTCATGATAGTCGTAATGATGTTGCAAACCTATGTACTGAATATGGAGTAGAAATAAATAAAATTTTTGATACGCGTATAGCCCATAATTTAATTGTTAATTCTGGTGTTACGATCAATAATCCATTACATAAACTTGTTGCTATCGGTTTTAACGAGCTTTGTGTTTTGTACGGTGCACCTATCAATATTGAAAAAGATGAAATGAAACATGTTTATAAGTTTAATTACATGATTTGGAATGAGAGGCCCTTAAGCAAAGATATGCTTGCTTATGCAGCATTAGATGTTGCTTGCCTCGTTCCGCAGCTTTATGATTCAATGCTAAAGCAACTTAAAGGTGTTTCAGAGGACTTAATATGGAAACTGAGTTTTAAATACTCTAAATCTGCCTTAGGCTACTATCATTAATTTTTTTATTATATTATGTAGTTTTACATAGAATTTATAAGGTTGTCAGTCTGATCCGTATTTATTATTTATTTGTTGTTAATTTCTATAGTGGATTAACTACATTGGTATTGTTAGTTTTTAAGAATTGTGATAATAAAATAAAAAAATGGTTTAGCCTGTGATCTCAATATATTTACAACTTTATTATCTATTAAAGGAAACATTTTTTATGAAAGTTATTAAAAAGGGTATTGACATGATTTTTGAAACATTATTCCCTTTTAGTTAGCATTAAGTGCAGAACTAAAACTTAACTTTCATTGTTTTAAGTTTTACTTAACTCTTAATGATTAATTATAATTATTATAGTTTTGTGAAATTGAATATGTTTCTATTATTAATTTTTTTATAAGATACATCAATATTTCTTTAAGCTTAACATTTTTAAGCTTTCTTTAAATTCTCAATGCCAGATGTAAATTATACATCAATTATTAAGTTTCAAGTGATAAAAAAAAGTGTTATTTTCCTTAAATGTAAGTATTTTTTAATTATTAACTATTTTTCTATGTACTCCATTCCATCCACTACTTAAATAATATATAATGGATTGTTGGTTTTTATTGATTTTTATAAATTTTACAATTTGTAGGCAGTATATGAGGTATTGATCTACCAAAAATAAAACTGTTTCAAATGTTATTTTAATCAATAAAGCGGTAATTATATTTTTGTACAATCTATGTAAATAAAAAAAATTAGTTATGTAAAAATTAAATGAATATATTTTTATTATATGTGCCTTAAATTAAATATTTGTACAGATTTATATATATTACATACCAAATTCTTAGCTAAAACGCTAACTATTCCTAATTTACAATTATGTTTATATATATTTTGATAATATATGGCTTGAATTAAATATCTGTACAGCTTTATTTATATCCCAAATCATATTGTTAGCTGAAACACTAACTAAATTATTTCTAATCTCATATTATTTAATAGGAGAGGATACCGGGTTAGTTAGTCGATGAAAGGTAGATTTTAAATAAATTTAGATTTATTAGTGTTTTAAAGTAAATTAGTCTTTTTTGTAAAAAATAAGTTGAAATATGATTAAAAACCTAATAACTGCAGTTTAATGTTCAATTTTCTATTACATTTCACTCCTACCTATGGGTATAGGCAAGTAGCCATAATTATCTTTTTCATTTTGTCGGGTCGTCCCTAAGGGAAAAGGATGGGGGTAGGCTAACCGCGGGCCAGGGTCTCTAAGACACGGGCGATGTCCGGCGAGCGTCAAGAAAGAGATAAAATGTGTGGACCTGTGTTATATTGACCTTTCCTGGCGGTCAATTAGTTAGTCGGCGGGAAACTTTATTCGTATTGATCTGACACCATAAGATCTTAGAAGGTGTGCCCTATGTTCCGGAGAAGAGGAACAGGGTAGGTATTACAAGTAGTTTATGTGGTCTTGGAATAACCAGTAATTCACACTCGGTATCTAAGGGTAGGTGAAAACCGTCCGGATCCCAAAGGCGTGTGTGAACCGGAGAGAGGCAGACAGGATCGCTGGGGGAGACGCTACTAGGTTGGCGATGATATTCTGGTAAGGGTTCTTTGAATGCGACCTTTTTGGGTCCCAATCTTTTAAGTTGGGTCAATTTGTCGATTTATTTTTCTCTCTCCGCTCAAGCCTCCATGTAATGAAAGCCTCCTAGCTCTTCGGTGATTGTTCCTGGCCTCCATTCCACCTGGTTGTCGATAAAAAATCTTGTATTCACCCTCTCCCCCACTTGGAGAGATCTAGTCCGTGGCAGGGTTACTTGATCAGACTTTGGCTCGTGAAACGGTTGTAAGGCGTCTAATCTGGTTCTTATTTGCCGGCTCAGGTATTTCTCAGCTGGTGATGTTCCATCGGCCAGTGGCATTGCCCGATAATGAAGAAGTATTTTCTCTATCTTTTTTGTCAAAGGTAAGTTTTCTGCGCACATAGTTTTGAGCCGGTTCTTTAACGTCTGCACGTTGCGCTCAGCCAAGCCGTTTGTGGCTTGGTGCCGTGAATTTTTGCTTTATGCCATTTTCTCGGCAATAATTTTTGAAGGTTTCGTTAGTGAAGATAGATGCGTTATCTGATACTAGTACAGCGTGATTTTGCATGAATGAGGAGCAGGTAATTATATCCTTGGAATGGGCCCGCGTAGTCAATATGCAAACGGTCCCAGTTATCTTCAGACCATTGGTGAACTGGAGCCTTTGACGGACGAACACTCCTGACACTCCCTTGCCATTTTCTCTATTCCTTTATCTATGTTTGTCCATGTACAATGCCGGTGTGCTAGTTGCTTCATTTTGGTAATGGCAACGTGAGTTGAGTTCAACTGTTTTAGTACTTCTGCCTGTAGAGATTTTGGGATTGCAACTCTATAGCTCTTAAACAGTATGCTACTGTCTAGGGTGTACTCGCTATCTATTGACGTCAGCAATAGCTTGATTTTTGATTTTTGATAATTATGGATCATTTTCCGTCTCTGCCGCAATGACATCGGGTGTAAGCATTTCTGTTGATATTTCGAAATTTTTTTATGCACACAGTTGATGGACTTCTTCATTGATGAACATGTCTGACGATTTCCTGGTTAGCTTTATGGGTGACCTTGATAAACAGTCAACATTTTCGTTGTCAGATCCTTTCTTAAACTGAACGGTGTAATCAAACCCTGCTAAGAAGGAAGCATAACGCAGTAAGCGAGCAGAGGTCATTTTCGGTAACTTATTTTTTTGGTGAAAAATTCGGGTTGGTTTTCCGTGATGAGAGTGAAACGTCGCCCATAGAGAAAATCGAAAAAAATGAACAACAGCAAAAACTATGCCTAAAGCCTCTCTGTCAAGTTGAGAGTAATTCTGCTCTGCCTTCGATAACGAACGAACGTGATGCGAATGCTGTAGGTCGTTCTATTTCGTTGATAACATGGGCAAGTACAGCCGCTATTCCAGTCGGGCCAGCATCGGTCGTTAGAGTAACTGGTAGATCTGGGGTAAATGGAATAATCACTCTGTCACTTGCTATCTCATTTTCTGAGTTTTATAAATGCTGCTTCGCATTCCGTGGACCAGAAATATTTCTGATCTTTACTGAGTAACTGGCGCAGGGGCTAAGTCAAGGATGACAGGTTTGGCGAGAACCGAGAATAATATGTCACCATACCCTTAAAACGCCGTAGCTCCCGTACGTTCGCTGGTCTGTGCATGTCGATAACTGCCTTTATTTTTGAAGAGGATTTCGATATTCGATTGTGCTCTACTACATGACCAAGATATTCTATTTTCATTTTGAAAAACGTGCATTTGTTTTTATTCAGATGAAGGTCATACTCTTTTAACCTCTTTAGGCAAGGAAGTAGGTTTATTTTGCATTCGTCTACTAATTCGCCGTCGAAATATGCTATGATTTTTGTTAAGCCTTTTAATATCTGATCTATAACCCGGTTGAATTCTGCCGGTGCGGCTTTGATGCCGAAGCTTAATCTGTTCATACGATAAGTCCCACGGTGTGTGGTAATGGTTTGGATAATGCTGGTGTAAACTGGTGTCTTTCTCTCTCTTTTCTAAATAAATACGTTCAGGGGTCCGGGGGAATCGAATGGGTGCCTGATGCTCCACGGCCAGACTGGGTTGTTCCTCTCTTTCTAGCTGGCTGCGCTTCCATACATACAGTCCATACGCGATACCTATCAGTAACGTAACGAGGAGGATGGCGCCAAAGCCACCCCAATTCCAACGATGGAGGTGTATCTGGTCGTCCGAACAACACCTGTTTTCCCACCTCACCCGAGAGGCCTCTCATGAACGCTTCTAGCACTTTTCTCTCTGCTTCCCGCGCCCACCACTTTGCTTTATTCCCAGATAGATCGGACCTAGTCATTCTTCCCCCCAAGGAAATACATCTGTCCGAAAATTCTTGGATCCTCTCTTTTGGCTGTTACTTGTCTCCTGCAAAATTCTTGAATAATATTCAAAAGGATGTGGATCTCCAAACCTTTCTCGCAGTGCGTCTGCAAACTTCTTGAAGCTGACAATACCCTTTAATTCATCATTTCAACAAAGGCGGCTGCCGGGCCCTGCAACTTGAGCCTTTAAATCCGAACTCGGTCAACGTCCTCCCAAGCTCCACAAGCTGCTACTTCCTCCACATACCCTAGGAATTCATCAACCGGCCTGGCACTCACCTCCCCTCCCCACGTCTTGATCAGACCCTGCAAGGACAAATCCTTCCTTGGTGGCTTAGGTGTCCCTCCTTCCTTTATCTCTGTCCGGCTAGCTTCGAGTTCATTTTTCAACTTTTCTTCCGACTGGGCAAACTCCATGTTAGCCTTCTCTAGCTCTTCTATCCTCTGTCGGAGTTTACTTTCAACCGACATTTTAATAGGGATTTATCAAAAAAAAAAAATTTTATTTATATTTTCAAAATTAATATTTTAATTCACCTTAGTCCAGGATATGGTGTTGACATCAAAATTTTGTTATTTTGGCTCTAGGGCCCACCGTTCGCCCAGAAAACATGGTTTTAGGGCCGAAACCCACTTTTATTAGCGTCAGCTCTTTTACTGACCACGGAGCGCCGCCCCCTTTCCCACAGGCTCAGACCGGTTCGCGGATTAGTGGGTTTTGTTGCAATCCACCCCACACCTGACATCACTTGTAAACCCCTGTCTTTCTCTCTCTTTTCTCCAAATAAATGTTTACGGGAATTTGGGAAAATATTAATGACAGGAGATGGCATTACCTAAGGAAAGGGGAACCTGAAATATTACATAGAATCGACATAACTAGCGGAAGACAAATAAGTTAATTCGGACTAAAATAAATACTTTAAAAGATAATTAAAATTGATTCAACATATTTCGTTCGTAACAACTATTATTAAATCATAAACCCCTGAAAAAGGGCTAACTTAAATGTAAGTTAACTAAGTTTCTTTTAACTAAAACCGATGCTAAAAACTTAAAGATTAATTACAAAATTAGCAAGACTGTCTGTCCCCTTTTTCCAGAATCATCATGCTCTAATTTTCTCCCATTCTATATTGAGTATGATTAAATCTAAAATTAGTTCCACCAGCCTGGGTACCACATCTCGTCTCTCTCTCTCTCTCTCTTTTCTAGTCCAAACTTTACTTCAGTCACTGTACTCGTCGCCACAATCGACTCAACTGCACTACCGTTCGTGGGAACCAAAGCCTTCCCCCTTAAGGCGACAGCCAGTCTTGCATTGTTAGCACATTCCTTTTACTATTGTTTCCTTCAATAATACTTACCAACTAACTATTTGAATAACTTATTTCTACAACTTAATTTATATTATCGCTAATTTATATTGGTTATAACTAATTTAATGTAAAATTCTATCGGTCACACTGGATTTATCGTCTGTTTTCAGGTGTAAGTATGCTTTAAACAAGTCTAACCGACAAAAATACCTTTAATTTCGGATTCGGCTATTTAGCACCTCATCAGGTTTCTTTATTGGGTAATTGGTATTTACCAATAGGTCATCTACCACCACCTTATAATCTACGCACAGTCTAACTGTGCCCTCACCTTTGGGTATAACTACCAAGGGGGACCCCCAATCGCTTGTCGGTGCTTTAGATATTATGGGCGCTAGTCGTGGGCTGGGGTCTCTACGACACGGCCGCTGTCCGGCGAGCGTAAAGAAAGAGATAAAATGGAAGGACCTGTGTTCTTTGACCTTTCCTGGCGGCCTAGTCGGCGGGAAACTTTATTCGTATTGATCTGACACCATAAGAGCTTAGATGGTGTGCCCCGACAAGGCACTGTGTTCCGGAGAAGAGGAACAGCGTAGGTATTATAAGCAGTTTATGTGGTCTTGGAATGACCAGTAATTCACACTCGGTATCTAAGGGTAGGCGAACATGGTGGGTATTTTCTGGGCCGAGAAGAGGGGAACTGCTATTTATTCGTGGTGAAGAAGTTGGTATAACATTTTTTTTTTTTTTTAGCTCATTTTTGGAGACCTTTCCGTTTTCAAAGGGTAAATGGTTTTTCCCCCATGGCATTTCTTGTTTCTCTCAATAAGTAAACCAATATTTTGCATTAAATAAAGTGGGCTTTTGGTTTGCTATATGCTTTGTGTTGGATTTCTTTATCATCTTTTTTATTCCATCCTTTGTTTAATATCTTGTTATACTAGATGGCTCGCTCCAGTATATAAAACACTGCCCCAAATTTCTTCTCACATAGGAATTTCATGTTGAACAATGGAAGGCTATCTGGGTATTGAACAGTAAAAATAAACTGTAAATGTTGTATTATGAAGAATTTTATTATTCTCAAAAGAGAATGGCTTTTAATTAAAAGTAATGTAACTGATAATTAATTAATGATTCTATACAATGCAAAACTGCAGTAATGATTTATTAAATTTACAAGCTCAACATATTACTTACAAAGGAAATACTTTGCCTTCTATATATTGGCAGAAGGAATCAGACCCCGTGGTGAACTGTTGGCTGTGATCAGTGGTTGACCTTGCTTCTCCAACTAGCAACCCAGATCCAGTCAAAATAAGCACGAACAATAAAGTGGGCCTTTTTTCAGAACTGGACACATATATACAATATATTCTGGAGCACCCCTTCATTTTTAGGTAGGTGAGCATAATTTGGCACAAGTTTAACCTGTTATAATTTTGGCATAATAATTCACGTCTTAAACTTACCTAACCTTCTCTTCACTTCAAAATATAAGTTGAGTCAAAAAGGCAACGTTTCTTAGGTCATTGATCAAGAAAACATTGTTTTAACTATACCTGTAGCCAGAATAAAAAACACGGTAATCTGTTGTTATGGAGTTTAATGTCTTTCAAACTGTAGCATTGGCTTATTTTTAATCTTCCAATGGGCGGGGCTATCAGGAGAATTTGGGTTTATAATTCGATTGTGCACGAGTGTGCATATATTGTGGGAAATTGAATACTAAATAAAAACATGTTATTCGTTCCAACAATTATATTGTGGTGCATAATATAACAAAAACATTTTATATTGTAATTGTGCTTACATGCCTATTTAGTATTATTTAAATGAAAACTACTTTTCCATTGAATGAATAATTTTTGTCAATGTATCATCTTCTAACAATATACATTGGAAATATCCTTCATATTGGATTTTACGTCGTGCTGCAGCTGGAGTATCAACATCCAATCTTTATTTTATTTTACGTGTGTAAGGATCAATAAGGAAATAATGGATCACGGAATACTTTGTTTGTTTTGTTTTTTTCCAGGGAAGGATATTGAATCTAACCAATTTGTGGAGAAAAGAGTCCTGCCGTAAAGTGTAACCAGCTCGTGTTTAAAGAGTAATCGATAGTAAAGAGTACATGATATTGGTCGATCGATCACCATTCATGGGATAGAGGTTACCCACGCGTGCGGCGCTCGCCGTTAGTAGGTTTCAACATGTCTCAGCCAGAACATTACTAATACAGTGTCTAGCCCACGTGCTGTGTGCAATCTAGTGTCTCGAGTTTGTGTCTAGTGGAGGTACGTTTTGAGTCGTTTGAATGATCTGGTTTTGTCATAAGGAATGCTTAGTCAGGATTATTATAGTTGAAATTCTCCTTGCGCTGCTGTATAAGGTGAGATAATTCAGTTTAAAGCCAATTATTTTGTAACAAGACAATCAGGATGGATAGTGATATCAGCTTAAATTCTCTGCCAACAAAGCCTGAGCTAGTCAATGAAATAGAAGAATTAGCACCAAAGGAATGTGGTAAACCAAAGCAAATGGATGATCAGACCATAGATGCCATTCAGTTTTATTGTAATATAATGAGCAGAAGTGAATTTTGTGTGGAACTTAAGATGGATAGTTTGAAATATTATGGAGAATTCCGATCATCACAAAAATTAAAGGAGTTATTTTCTAACTCTCCTAATCTTTTTAATGTTCAGAATGACAATGTGATTTTAAAAAATTGGATTGTATTCCATCTCAACCAGCAGGAATGGTTAAAAGAATTATTGCCGAAAAGTTATCAGTCCTTGCCAAATTTTCAGATTATACTTGGTATCATTCAATTTATTTGTAACATGATATTTACTAAAGGGCATAGGCATTGTTCTCAAATAATTTTAAGGACAAAAAAACATTCAGCTATAAAAGGAATGATGAAAACTCAGAAAGAATATTTACAATTTTTGTCAATGTACCCGGAGATATTCATTTTTAAAGGAAATAAAGTCACACTAACTAATTCTGCTGCTTCATATAAGAAGAACATGACATCATGGCTTAAGAGAATGGTTAGTGATTCTTTCTCCACCACAGAAGCAGATGGCATTGCTGGGTCATTAAGTGGTGGATGTAATGCGTTATCCGAAGGAAAGCCAGATATATGGAACAATGACGTTGTTACTAATGAGACTATTGCATTTTATTACAAATTCTTATGTTCTATTACATCTCCTAATGGTTTATTAGTTGGTTCTCTTTTTACTCAATTAAACAGAAAGTGTCCAAGTAAAACAGTTATTAAAAAATTTGAGACTGAAGAAGATCTGAAAGATTTTTTATCCAGTTACCCTGAGGTATTTACTATTGAAAGTGGGATCGTGTTCTTAAAAAATTTTAAATCTACAAAATTAATTGTGTCTGAACCTGATAGTGAACATCAATTAAATTTTTCTCGTGCTAAAGAATGTGACTTAGCTCCTAAAAACAATGAAAAATCAGCAATTGAGTTTTATACCAATATAGTGCAAAAAATATCTAAGGAAAATGACAACATTACCAAATTTCCTGTTAACCATCTATTTTGTTACAGTCTAGAGGCACCTCAAGCGGTAAAAGCAATTGCTAGTAGTGCGTTAGAATTAGAGACATTTCTTTCAAAATATCCAAATATATTTAAAATTAATAACGATAACATTATTATTAGTAAAGCTGAAAGCAAGAAGAGCCCGATTGAGATTGGCACTGACTTTAAAAATGCGCATTCAACTTTAGAGGGAACGAGAAGAGATGCAGTTAATAGTTATTTGGATTTATTATATCAGTATGGAGGACGCATAAGTATGGGTGAGCTTTTAATCCATATACAAATGTTTAAAGAGACAGTACGAATGGTTGCTACAAATTTTGGGGAAGTGAAACAATTTTTGTCCTCTTACCCTGACAGATTCATTATTCTAAATGACCAAGTTATAATTGAAGATGAATGTCTAGAAAAAATGAATGGTATTTATTGTGCAATTGATTTCTTCACAGCTTGTATGATAAAAGAAAAAAAAAAACCACTGCCTTTAAGCTTAATGATTGATTACAGACGTTATGCTCCAACTAATGTTCAAGAAATAGCAAAAAATCCTACAGAACTAAAGGCCTTTTTGTCTGAGTTCCCTCAAATTTTCTCAGTAATTAATGATTCAGTCACATTATCAAAACCACAGGATTATAATGTATTTGGCGAAGAAGATAAGGGATGCTTGATGGAAAATGATAGTATTGACTTCAATGATCCTGAGAATGTTGCTAGTTATTTTTCAAGAATTTTAGATAATCATGGATCCTGTCGGGTTTTGAGTATACATGAACTTTTTGAATTCAAACTTAATAGTTCATCAACTATTCAAAAGATTTCTGGTTGTGACATACATCAATTTATTAATTTTTTAATGGAGTATCCTGATTATTTTTTAGTCACAGGCAATTATGTAATAGGAAAAAAGAACATTCCAAAATGCTCGAACCATGGGAAGTACAAGATAAATAAGTTTCCGGATCCCTCGTTGGCATTGATTTTAAATTTTTTCAAGAAATATACCCTAAATAACTCATTATTTAATATTGATAATTTATATAATGTTGGAAGATACTTTTTACACAATGATCGATCACTTTTTTTCAAGACTAAAAATGATTTATTATCATTTCTTGCTCTTTATCCAAATGTATTTTATGTAGACTGTCAAACTGTATTAAACCTAGTCACTTCTACTAATAAAGCAAGAATTTATCTTAGAAACAATGAAAGGAGTACTAAAATGAGACACAGAGTACAACAGAAACCAAACATTAATAGACAAAATTATTCTTTTTCAAAATTCCGAACTAATAAATCACCGAAACATAATGAAAGTTTTGTTTTCGCATCAGAACAACGGCTGAAAGCTGGCTCAAATGTTTTATGTGGTGACACTTTGCCAGATACTTCTTCTATTGACAAGAACAATTCAGTTTTAATACATAACACATCAAAGTCAAATATTCAGGATGAAAATACAAATAATATGCACAAGTCTACACCAGAAAGAGGAATTGACATAGCCTCTTCTAGTAAGAGAACAAGTACTTTTGTTCAAAGAAAAAATGATGAAAACAGCACAGGAAGGCTTGTTGATTCCATTAAAAAGCCTAAAAATTGTTTTACAGAATTACTAAGTATTGATACAAAGAAAAGCAGTGAATGCTCTTCTTTTTGCCCAAAAGAACAGCTACAAGCTGTTTCACTTGGTGACACTTTAGAGAATACTTTATCCATTGAAAGTTTTGTTTTCGCATCAGAACAACGGCTGAAAGCTGGCTCAAATGTTTTATGTGGTGACACTTTGCCAGATACTTCTTCTATTGACAAGAACAATTCAATTTTATTACATAACACATCAAAGTCAAATATTCTGGTTGAAAATACAAATAATATGCACAAGCGTACACCAGAAAGAGGAATTGACATAGCCTCTTCTAGTAAGAGAACAAGTATTTTTGTTGAAAGAAAAAATGATGAAAACAGCACAGGAAGGCTTGTTGATTCCATTAAAAAGCCCAAAAATTGTTTTACAGAATTACAAAGTATTGATACAAAGAAAAGTAGTGAATGCTCTTCTTTTTGCCCAAAAGAACAGCTACAAGCTGTTTCACTTAGTGAGACTTTAGAGAATACTTTATCCATTGAAAGTAACCAGCTGATGATTATAAAACCTAACTCATCTAAGTCAGTTATTCTGGATGAAAAAACAATTAATATTCCTAATCCTAAATTAGAAACAGAAGTTAACCAACTGCAGACTATCAAATTACTCAAAACTGATGAATGTTCCGATGCATGTCATCTGCAGATGGCAGAACAACAACCCATACAGGCTTTCTCCAGTATTTCATATGGTGATGTTTTGGAACATATTTCATCTATTGAGAAGAACAAGGGAAATGAAAAGTTCCAGAATGATCATAGTAGAAGATTCAAACGACCAAGCATTAGAGAAATTGAAAACGATATATTAGCACAGTTTGCTGTCAAGTTAGAAGATATAGGCCACAAAAAAAAACCATCGTTCCAATGCACTGACTATATTTCTTCAAAACATGCAAATACTGCTAATTTTCTTGAAAGAAGAGGAAAAGAAGGGGATATTGAGAAACTAACTGAGGAAGCTTTAATATTTTTAAATGCAAAATTGTGGGAGGGTGATGAGCTGCAAATCTTAAACATAAGTGAACTTTATAAATTATTTTTCAGCGAATCGTTGGAAATAACCAAATATTATTGTAAAAGTATAGAAGATTTTAATGGGTTTTTATGTAAGTTTCCTGATGATTTCATTGTTTCCAACAATAATGTAATGGCAATGAAGAATAGAAGTATAAGTCATAACATTGTAGAGGAATGTTTACCAATAATTTTGTCTATGTTTTTTGATATGTATACAAAAAATAATGATTCCATCACGGTAAAACAATTGTATGAGAGAGTTGGCCAACATTTTTATAATAATAATCATACAAAAATTTTTAAATTTTCAGAACAATTAATGTGGTTTTTAGAAATGTTTCCTGATTTGTTTTATATTGACGATAATCTTAATGTCATAAATCTTACCAGCAAAAGTAAAAATGTAAATGCTTCATTAGAAAGGAGTAAATGTGATGAATCAGTGGATTTATCTGTTGAAAATAAGCAATTAACAACTTTTCTAGATCCAGAATCCTCTATGCACTGGAAAGATTTAGTCCTTAAGAAAACACAACTTATAGAAGATAAAAATGATTGTTGTCGTATTACTGAAGCTATCTTGAAATCTGAAAACATCATTGCTGTTGACTGTGAAGGAGTACACCTGGGAGCAGCAGGAACCTTGAGTCTTATACAAGTTGGCCTCGTGAGTGGTGATGTATACATTTTTGATATTGTCAAAGATAAAACCATGGTCATTGATGGTGGTTTAAAAGAAATATTTGAATCTGAATCTATTGTCAAAGTGATTCATGATAGTCGTAATGATGTTGCAAACCTATGTACTGAATATGGAGTAGAAATAAATAAAATTTTTGATACGCGTATAGCCCATAATTTAATTGTTAATTCTGGTGTTACGATCAATAATCCATTACATAAACTTGTTGCTATCGGTTTTAACGAGCTTTGTGTTTTGTACGGTGTACCTATCAATATTGAAAAAGATGAAATGAAACATGTTTATAAGTTTAATTACATGATTTGGAATGAGAGGCCCTTAAGCAAAGATATGCTTGCTTATGCAGCATTAGATGTTGCTTGCCTCGTTCCGCAGCTTTATGATTCAATGCTAAAGCAACTTAAAGGTGTTTCAGAGGACTTAATATGGAAACTGAGTTTTAAATACTCTAAATCTGCCTTAGGCTACTATCATTAATTTTTTTATTATATTATGTAGTTTTACATAGAATTTATAAGGTTGTCAGTCTGATCCGTATTTATTATTTATTTGTTGTTAATTTCTATAGTGGATTAACTACATTGGTATTGTTAGTTTTTAAGAATTGTGATAATAAAATAAAAAAATGGTTTAGCCTGTGATCTCAATATATTTACAACTTTATTATCTATTAAAGGAAACATTTTTTATGAAAGTTATTAAAAAGGGTATTGACATGATTTTTGAAACATTATTCCCTTTTAGTTAGCATTAAGTGCAGAACTAAAACTTAACTTTCATTGTTTTAAGTTTTACTTAACTCTTAATGATTAATTATAATTATTATAGTTTTGTAAAATTGAATATGTTTCTATTATTAATTTTTTTATAAGATACATCAATATTTCTTTAAGCTTAACATTTTTAAGCTTTCTTTAAATTCTCAATGCCAGATGTAAATTATACATCAATTATTAAGTTTCAAGTGATAAAAAAAAGTGTTATTTTCCTTAAATGTAAGTATTTTTTAATTATTAACTATTTTTCTATGTACTCCATTCCATCCACTACTTAAATAATATATAATGGATTGTTGGTTTTTATTGATTTTTATAAATTTTACAATTTGTAGGCAGTATATGAGGTATTGATCTACCAAAAATAAAACTGTTTCAAATGTTATTTTAATCAATAAAGCGGTAATTATATTTTTGTACAATCTATGTAAATAAAAAAAATTAGTTATGTAAAAATTAAATGAATATATTTTTATTATATGTGCCTTAAATTAAATATTTGTACAGATTTATATATATTACATACCAAATTCTTAGCTAAAACGCTAACTATTCCTAATTTACAATTATGTTTATATATATTTTGATAATATATGGCTTGAATTAAATATCTGTACAGCTTTATTTATATCCCAAATCATATTGTTAGCTGAAACACTAACTAAATTATTTCTAATCTCATATTATTTAATAGGAGAGGATACCGGGTTAGTTAGTCGATGAAAGGTAGATTTTAAATAAATTTAGATTTATTAGTGTTTTAAAGTAAATTAGTCTTTTTTGTAAAAAATAAGTTGAAATATGATTAAAAACCTAATAACTGCAGTTTAATGTTCAATTTTCTATTACATTTCACTCCTACCTATGGGTATAGGCAAGTAGCCATAATTATCTTTTTCATTTTGTCGGGTCGTCCCTAAGGGAAAAGGATGGGGGTAGGCTAACCGCGGGCCAGGGTCTCTAAGACACGGGCGATGTCCGGCGAGCGTCAAGAAAGAGATAAAATGTGTGGACCTGTGTTATATTGACCTTTCCTGGCGGTCAATTAGTTAGTCGGCGGGAAACTTTATTCGTATTGATCTGACACCATAAGATCTTAGAAGGTGTGCCCTATGTTCCGGAGAAGAGGAACAGGGTAGGTATTACAAGTAGTTTATGTGGTCTTGGAATAACCAGTAATTCACACTCGGTATCTAAGGGTAGGTGAAAACCGTCCGGATCCCAAAGGCGTGTGTGAACCGGAGAGAGGCAGACAGGATCGCTGGGGGAGACGCTACTAGGTTGGTGATGATATTCTGGTAAGGGTTCTTTGAATGCGACCTTTTTGGGTCCCAATCTTTTAAGTTGGGTCAATTTGTCGATTTATTTTTCTCTCTCCGCTCAAGCCTCCATGTAATGAAAGCCTCCCAGCTCTTCGGTGATTGTTCCTGGCCTCCATTCCACCTGGTTGTCGATAAAAAATCTTGTATTCACCCTCTCCCCCACTTGGAGAGATCTAGTCCGTGGCAGGGTTACTTGATCAGACTTTGGCTCGTGAAACGGTTGTAAGGCGTCTAATCTGGTTCTTATTTGCCGGCTCAGGTATTTCTCAGCTGGTGATGTTCCATCGGCCAGTGACATTGCCCGATAATGAAGAAGTATTTTCTCTATCTTTTTTGTCAAAGGTAAGTTTTCTGCGCACATAGTTTTGAGCCGGTTCTTTAACGTCTGCACGTTGCGCTCAGCCAAGCAGTTTGTGGCTTGGTGCCGTGAATTTTTGCTTTATGACATTTTCTCGGCAATAATTTTTGAAGGTTTCGTTAGTGAAGATAGATGCGTTATCTGATACTAGTACAGCGTGATTTTGCATGAATGAGGAGCAGGTAATTATATCCTTGGAATGGGCCCGCGTAGTCAATATGCAAACGGTCCCAGTTATCTTCAGACCATTGGTGAACTGGAGCCTTTGCCGGGCTACTTTTGACGGACGAACACTCCTGGCACTCCCTTGCCATTTTCTCTATTCCTTTATCTATGTTTGTCCATGTACAATGTCGGCGTGCTAGTTGCTTCATTTTGGCAATGCCAACGTGAGTTGAGTTCAATTGTTTTAGTACTTCTGCCTGTAGAGTTTTTGGGATTACAACTCTATCGCTCTGAAACAGTATGCTACTGTCTAGGGTGTACTCGCTATCTATTGACGTCAGCAATAGCTTGATTTTTTATTTTTGATAATTATGGATCTTTTTCCGTCTCTGCCGCAATGACATCGGGTGTAAGCATTTCTGTTGATATTTCGAAATTTTTTTATGCACACAGTTGATGGACTTCTTCATTGATGAACATGTCTGACGATTTCCTGGTTAGCTTTATGGGTGACCTTGATAAACAGTCAACATTTTCGTTGTCAGATCCTTTCTTAAACTGAACGGTGTAATCAAACCCTGCTAAGAAGGAAGCATAACGCAGTAAGCGAGCAGAGGTCATTTTCGGTAACTTATTTTTTTGGTGAAAAATTCGGGTTGGTTTTCCGTGATGAGAGTGAAACGTCGCCCATAGAGAAAATCGAAAAAAATGAACAACAGCAAAAACTATGCCTAAAGCCTCTCTGTCAAGTTGAGAGTAATTCTGCTCTGCCTTCGATAACGAACGAACGTGATGCGAATGCTGTAGGTCGTTCTATTTCGTTGATAACATGGGCAAGTACAGCCGCTATTCCAGTCGGGCCAGCATCGGTCGTTAGAGTAACTGGTAGATCTGGGGTAAATGGAATAATCACTCTGTCACTTCGCATTCCATGGACCAGAAATATTTCAGCTCTTTACTGAGTAACTTGCGCAGGGGGTAAGTCAAGGATGACAGGTTTGGCGAGAACCGAGAATAATATGTCACCATACCCTTAAAACGCCGTAGCTCCCGTACGTTTGCTGGTCTGTGCATGTCGATAACTGCCTTTATTTTTGAAGAGGATTTCGATATTCGATTGTGCTCTACTACATGACCAAGATATTCTATTTTCGTTTTGAAAAACGTGCATTTGTTTTTATTCAGATGAAGGTCATACTCTTTTAACCTCTTTAGGCAAGGAAGTAGGTTTATTTTGCATTCGTCTTCTGATTCGCCGTGTACAATGATGCCGTCGAAATATGCTATGATTTTTGTTAAGCCTTTTAATATCTGATCTATGACCCGGTTGAATTCTGCGGTACGGTTTTGACGCCGAAGCTTAATCTGTTCATACGATAAGTTCCACGGTGTGTGGTAATGGTTTGGATAATGCTGGTGTAACAAAACGGGAACAGCGTTGCGTATAGAACATCCCGCAACGCTTAGGAGGTATTAGATTACCGGCGCCGACTGGAGTCTTCACTTCCTTGAAAACTGAGAGAAGAAGACGACAAACACGTGCATTTCACATCGGCATTCTAGGAATAAAATATAGCAACCCATGCAACTAAAGGGGATTGGAGGAACAGCTCCCCCGCTCTGAGATCGATTATGCCCCTGGACCAATAACAAGAGAGAAGTGGCAGAAGGAAATCCCCTCTTGAGAAGAATTGGGAAAAGGAGGAGTCAGAGTGTTTGAGTAGAGTGGAAGAAAAGGTTGTGTGAGCTAGAGAGTCTGTAGGAGTGAGTGGCGTTAGAAAATTTTTAGTGATCTAAAAAGATGAACGATAGACGGATACCGGACTTTATTAAAGGTAACTCTTACAAATTCAATTGGTGGGTGGGACATTAATCACCGTGGAGCTTAGGTCATTGTGGTGAGTAGATATAAAAGGCGGTTTGAGTATGAATCCCGAGATATGACCTTGAAGGGTGTCGTATCACGTTATCTCGTGACCTTGAGGTGATAGCCAGGGCGAGGGGGGAGGAAATTCTGGGAATGGGTGTGTAATTTCGTGGAATTGGTTCGTCATTGGGGGGGTGATAAGAGTTTATAAGTGTGTCAGGAGTCTCCAGATGGTAGATCCGGCAACGCTGGAGGGGGGATCTTGCAACGTCGCATGGGTTGTGAGTCACTGTGACTCACCCATTGACGAGCAGCTGGGGGCTCGCCCCCTGTGACGTCAGGCCATTTAGCGATAAGAGTTCTCCTGTGACCTAGTGACACACAGCTGGGTATAGTCCATTGATAAGATGTGTCCCATTCATGGTTCCCGCCTAAGGGCGGGTTTTTCATGGGTCAGGATATTTGTTGGGATTGTCTGTGTGTCCTTGTGACGTACATAGGGAGGTGTTTCGTTGGGGAGGTGATAAGAGTTGATGAGTGTGTCAAGGCCCTGAGCTTTACTCAATATATATTCATGCGTAATGTCGTCGTATGCATTCAGAATGAAATTAGTCACACAAGAACAACGTTTTTCCACTGTCAACTTTTCTCCAGTTAAAGTTGATTCAGAAGGGAGACATAGTGCATTATTACCAAACACCATTCGATCATCAATTTGCGGGCCTAGCGGTTGTGGAAAGACTAATATTATTATTGCACTTTTATTAAATTCAAATTTAAAAATGTTTATCTTTTTGGAAAAACATTACATCAACCTAAATACCAGTATTTAAAGAGTGTCATAAATCTTGTTCCTGAAATAGGATTATATGAATTTGAAGATGCAAATGAATTGCCTCAGGAAGTTGAATCCAATTCGGTGTGTATATTCGATGACGTCACTATGGAAAATCAAGATGTAATTAAACGATACTTTAGTTATGGTCGTCATATGAACCTTGATTGTTTTTATTTAACACAAAGTTATGTTTGTATCCCAAGACACCTTATCAGATGTAACATCAACTTTTTAATAGTATTTCCTCAAGATGAATTAAATTTGAAACATATTTACGAGGAGCATGTGAGCACTCCTGATTTAAGTTTCACACTTTTTAAAGGGATGTGTTCATTATGTTGGAAAGAACCTTTTAATTACCTTGTAATTGGCAAGAGTAGGGATCTGAATAATGGACGTTTTCGAAAAGGAATCGATACATTCATTGTGGATATATAAAGAGCATTGCGTGGTAGTGATTGTCATTAACAATCATGGACCCAAAAGTCACTCGTGAGATTATAAAAACTAGTGAGATTTTGAAAAACAAATTTCGATCATTCAAGCGTACTGCCCAGGATGTTGAAAAAGGTCGACAAGAATTTTTTACTCCCGTGCTCCATCCACTAGAAGACATAAAACAATCAGTAAAGTTGTCTCAGGCCACCCTCGCAGACACCAAGAAAAGTAAAAAGGAGAGATACTAATGTTGAGGACGAATCACCTGATAAAAGCGGGGTAGAGTCTACTAGTATTTACAGGAAATCAACATTATTGCCAAAAACAATGTCTCACTACAAAAGAGCTACATCAGTTTCATCCGATGATACAAAAACTAGTACTATGCAAACGCCATTATCTCACCTAGCGGATCCCGTGCATGAAGTAGAAGTAGATGAGGGTAAATATGAAATAGATGAATCGCTATCTGAAAACGTTAAAGAATATGCTCAAACTCCAAAGGGAGAAGCAGAATTTAACGAGCACCTCGCCACATTTAGAAATCTACAGAGAGAATACTTGGATAAGATGTTGAAAGGTGATAAGACACATGACTCTCGTTACGGCATTAGAGTCATGCCTTCTGGGGGATTAGCCATTGGTGACTCGACTGATGTTCAGCTTTTCGCAAACAGTGATGATATATCTATTAACGATGTGGTTTATAAAGGAACACCAGGATTGTTGGAGCTACTCTACTTAAAAAATCCTAAAGATTACACAGAGTACGACTTGGAAAATTATATAACGTTATGCTATATAACGTGTTTTGGGTAGCAAAGTCGTTAATAGTTTGCATTAGGTGGATTATTTTTTTCAGGTAAAAAAGGTAGTTGAGAATGATTATCATGAATTTCAACGGGGTACTCAATATCAACATCTAGCATATAACCTATTTCTGAATTGTTTTCCAGATCTAATACATTTACTATTTCATCAGTCCACTCAAATTCGGCATATGGCAGGGGAAGGTTCATGGCATAACCATAAAGATTGTTAACATCTACATATAATAAATAATTACTGGGTTTAGTAGAATCGTACTCACTTAAATATTTATTGTTAGCTTTGGCATAGCGGGAAACGACTTGGCAAATACCTCTCCTTATTCCCTTTTCGAAAAACTGTACCATATCAATATCTTTTATTACATTCCACGATAGCTGAGGTAAAGTAAAAAACCATGTTGGATCCAATTGATAAATTTGTAGACAGAGAAAGCGGAAGGTTTCAAAAACTTCGCACAACAGAATTACATCGGTTTGTACATATAATTCTACATAATATTTTAATGTTTTGATTTTAAACGTTTCCCACACACTTTTTGCATGTTCATAGTCTACATCGCTAATGGATTTTTTTGTTAATTCATTAAAAAATGATTTTTTAGAAGGTAGTTGAGTTTCATTTAGACATTCAAACGAATTAAAATAATTGTATGGAAATACGCCTTTCCTTGTAAGTAATTTAATTTTGTTTTCATCATTAATAATACTAGCCATATTTGGAAATATTTCATTAATTGATTGAGGTTGATTTTGTAAATTGTTCACTAATGTATACAAACTCGATGATAGAAATTTAAACGAGTCAACAAATCGTATTTTCGTTCTACATCCTTTAAATTTTATAGTGAAACTTATATAATTTTCAGAATTACTAGGAATTACGCAAACATTTTCACAGCGGCCCAAGAAAGGGATTATAAAATGAAGATCATAGCCTTGTAAGTTGTGCATAAAAACAGGTATAAAATCAGGCTTTCTTGCTCTTAAATTACATGCGCTATGTGCTGGTCCGATAAATTTTCCTGTCAAGTGACAGTGATGACTCACGCGATGAAGTTCGTCTAAGGGGTATTGACATAATATGCAGTCTTTAGCAGAATAAAATATTTTATTTTCCCCTTCGCTCATTTCTTCCAGCTGAAGAGGATTAGCGTATATTTTTTCCGCTTCAACAGCTATAGATTCAAGTTTTTCTAAAAACGCTAGCATACAGTTTTCACCCGTATAAACAAATGGTTTCAAATCAAACATGTCAGACTTGACCAGAAGTGATACAGAAAAGGTACGATGCTCATGAACAGCTTTGTTCCAAGATGTTGACGGAGTAGGAACAGGCCCCGAAATTGGTATTAAAAGAGATTCAATGTCTGCATAAACTACAATTGGGATAGGTTGTGTATATTCCACATGTTTAAATTCAATTTTATCTTCTTTCGGAAAAACAGATCGAATTGGTTTATGATTACGACAAAATAATTCATGATCACTTTTTCGCTCATCACCATTTTTTCCATACTTGTTTACATACGTCTTTGGAAATACGGACAGACATCTACGACAGATACTATATGCACATTTGTGCAAAGATATTTGAGAACTTACTAATCGTGAAAGATTTGTGATCAAGCAATAGTGAAAATTTTCCCCATTTTGTGTAAATAATAAATCAAACATTTTATCATAATTTTCCTTTTTACTAATTCTAATCGGATACACATTATTTTTCTCGTCTAAGCCATAAACATTTATAGACAGATTATTTAAATTTTCAAATCGTTTGATATCCTTAATTGGTGTCGGGAACGATATAGACTCAAAGGAATATGGAGTTTGAATATTTTTGTATGCATTAAAGTCATTTGATCTAATATTATCACTAAGTATAGCTAAACGGAAGCAATCATTAGTATTATTTCTTACATTTATAACACAGCGTTTGTCCCGTATTTTTTTAGGTAATTCAATATATTGAGATCGTCCAAAAGGTTTATATTTAGTTAAATGTAAGCAGATATAGTTTGCTATACATCCAACCGGAACCTTTTTTTTCAAACTCATCCTGTTCCTCTAAAATTTTTTCAAAAATCGTTTCAATGTAATTTTGTAGGTTTATAGAAACATCTATCGTACTAACTTTCGATTTAAAATTAAAATCTGTTCTTTCACTAATAGTATTTTTATTTTTCTTAATGTATGTGCATTCTAACATTATATTTATTTTTAAAGTTTTCCATTCGTCAACATAAGAATTTAGTAAATTTACTAAAACTTCTTTTTTATTGTTTAAAAATTCGTGGGCTAATAATTTTTTAACATCGTTAGGAATGTAAATATATTCAACCGACTTTCCTAACGAAGCTCTAATTATTTGGTTTTCTTGTGCAATCGCCTTCTCACGCATCTGGCTGTCAAACATACTATATTTTCTTTTTTTATTGGGAATCACCATTGTGCTCGCGTTAGGTGTATCATTCATACTAACCCCACCAGAAGCTTTACAAAAGCATTTATGGCGTTCAAAATTAAACTTTCTATTAATTTCTTTGCCACAGCCTTGACAATAGAAAAACAACCATTTACATCTGTGTCTTCTATTTGCAATTAATAATCCACATTGATCACATAAATAATTATTTGCGTTGCTTTTACTATTCATTTTACTCCTTAACACTAAAAAAAAAAATATACAAAGCCAAAACCAAAATAATAAAAATATAAAAAAATAGCCTTCCTAAATTAAATGCATCAACTATTCGAATTTAATGTCATATGTGTAACCGTTCTGAAATGGAACAAACGGTTGTTGTACAGTAGTTAGGAAATAATTGTATTAACGTGTATTATTTGAGGTTTTCATTAATGTTTCATAATTTTGCGACCTGCTGTTAATTTTAGATTGAAGTATCGATTTACATGTGATTTTTTTTTTCAATAAAAAAATGTTTAGAGGTGTTCTCCATATTCTCGGTTATTATTTTCCTAAATCCGTGTGAAGTTCCTTTATCTTGCCAACCATCCTTTTCAGCGTTCCTCGACGAGTCTAGGAAAGGAGCAAGGGTTACATATGCATTTTTCTTTTTTCCGAGATATTGAAATTTCAGCTCTCCTAAAAACGAGAATAATCACTTAGCTAATTTAAAAAAAAATACTATATTTAATATATATTTAAATATACTATACCTCTATAGCTTGCTAATTCCTCTTCAGTGAACGCATATATATATCGTTTTGGTAGGAAGGTTCGCACTTTTCCTTCTTCATCATCTTCTATTATGGCCTCAATAGATGGGCCATATTCTGTCTCCTTTTTGCTCAGTTTTATTACCTTGTATGTCCGTCCAATAGTCAATTCACCAATGTTTTTATATGCAGGATTAATTTCATTCATTTTTTTAAGGAGAGACATCTAAAAATCATATTATTTGCTTAGCTATTTATTGATGCAAGAGAATAATGATATAACAATTCAAAGACTAACTTACTTACAATTGTTGCAAGGAGAACTGAAGCAGCTACGAACAATACACTTATATGGTAATACGTCACCAAACGAGGAATGAGCTCATCTTGAGGATATCATCGCATATATAAGACCCCAGCTGAGGTGGGGATTTGGACCATCTTGCAAGTGCTGGCCTGAGAGGTTCTGAGAGGCCATGTGGGCTAAGATTACTTAGAACACCCTTGATTAGATAGCGCAGTCAGCAGGGCTAAAAGACCGATGTAATATCTTTCGGTCAATTTAAAACATTTTACTAGACGAATTTCATTTTGAATGCAAACGACGGTATTATGCTTCAGTATATATATAAGTCTGCTCTTCATTTTCTTAGTACAGTATGATTCGTAAAGCTCACAAAGGAACAGGTTTAGTAAACTGTTTTATAAACAAGTTGCCTATGGAATTACATCTTCCGGGCTATCAGTATTGTGGTCCTGGCACGGATCTAGAAAAGCGACTAACTAAAGGTGACGTTGGAATAAATCAGCTTGATAAAGCCTGTAAAGATCACGATATAGCTTATAGCAAATATAAAGATATGGATAGTCGTAAGGAAGCGGACAAAATCTTAGCTGGTAATGCTTGGAAAAGAGTTAAAGCTTCAGATTCGTCATGGGGAGAAAAAGCCGCGGCTTGGTTAGTTACAAATGCTATGAAAGCGAAAAGAAAAATTGGATCAGGTTTAAAAAAGAAAAAGAAAAAGATTAGTTTCATCGACTTAGTTAAATCGTCAAAGGTAGATGATGTATCATCTATTCTGAAAGCTTCGAAAGTGGCATATAAGAAGGCTAAAATGCATCTACGTGGTAAGGCGAAACCTTGTCCACCCAGAGTTCTACCGATGCCAAAGGAGGGAGGCTTTCTACAATTTCTTGTACCGTTGATGGCAGGACTTTCCGCTGTGGGCTCTTTGACTGGAGGAGCCGCAAGTTTAGTGAAATCGATCAATGAGGCTAAAGAAGCCAAGCTAAAATTGGATGAGCAAAAGAGGCATAATTTAGCTATAGAAGGTCAGAAAGTCGGTAGCGGACTTTATTTGAAACCATATATGAAAGGTTATGGTCTGTTTATAAACCGACAAAAAAGGCCGAGAAAAATATGACTGCCGAATATACCGTTGTCTGATCTCGAATTAAATTATATAGCTAAAGTTTTGAATATTGAAAATTTTCGTGGAGTATTTATGATTGTTAGTCTTCCTGAATATCCAAAAAAGCATGAGAAAGCTATTGTAAATTTGCATACAAGTTCAGAACCTGGTTCTCATTGGGTTTGTTATATAAAAAAAGATAATCTTGTGAAATACTTTGATTCGTTTGGTAATTTGAAACCACCGCCACAGCTACTTGATTACTTTAAAGCGTATGTGGGCAACAGCCGGCCCGCGGGCCGGATCCGGCCCGCTGTAAGATTTGATCCGGCCCGCGAGACATTTTGAAAAACCCAATTTAAAAAAAAAAAATACACTACTTACTCATACTCATGGAATCAAGTGAGCGAGCAAGCCGAGTGGCGGTGATCATCAAAGAGTGAGGCGGCAAACATCAAAGTTCAAAGCCATTGATGTTTGCCGCCACACTGGCGGCGCAACAAAGGATTATTGCTTCGCAATTGTATTGTTCTACACTAGACGATTCTAGATCATTCCTTCATTTTGCCTATATAAGCGGGTGGATGGCCGGAACTTAGTTCAGTCCTATTCGAGCTACCGTGGTGATAAGTTTGCTTTGTGACTTTGTGTGCATCTTGAGTGCTTACTAATTATACCTATTTTCTTATTAAGTTTATCGAACGATAAGTAAATGAAAATGATGTCTGGTGGAAGGAAACGAAAAGTAGATGCAGAGGGTCGCCAGTTTCAAGAAAAATGGACTGAAGAATTCTTCTTTATCTTGCACAATGGTAAGCCTATTTGTTTGATGTGTAATGAATCCATTTCGGTGATGAAAGAATTCAATATAAAGAGGCATTACTCAACTAAGCATCCTACGCTGCTCTCACTGACAGGACAAATAAGAAAAGACAAAATCCAGAAACTTACCGCAAATTTGGAAAAACAGCAGCAAATATTTCATAGACAAAGAACACAACTTGATAATGTTGTGAAAGCTAGTTTTATAGTTAGTTCAAAATTGGCAAAGTCATTGAAACCATTTGCCGAAGGAGAATTTATCAAGGAGTGTATGTCAGAAGTTTGCAGTGTTTTGTGTCCTGAAAAGAAAAATGAATTTGAAAAAATTAGTTTGTCAAGACGAACCGTTGTACGACGTATAGAAATGATGGCTAATGATATAAAAACAACATTGACTGGCCGTATGACTGGTATTGAATCATTTTCCATAGCATTAGACGAGAGCACCGATTTGTCTGACATAGCTCAACTGGCTATATTTATTCGAGGTGTTGATAAAGAATTCACTATTACTGAGGAATTGCTTGCTTTACAGCCGCTAAAAGGAACCACTACAGGAGAGGACATTTTTAATGAAGTTCAAAAGGTATTCACAAGTTTTGGCTTGCCATGGTCGAAATTAGTTGGAGTATGCACAGATGGTGCACCTTCTATGGTCGGCTTACGTAAAGGTTTCATCGGAATTTTGAATGAAAAAGCAACTGAATTAAATGTGCAAAAAGATGGTTTGATAGTCCTTCATTGCATTATCCACCAACAGAACTTGTGTTCTAAGTCCATTCGACTCCAGAATGTTATGAATGTGGTAGTAAAAACCATCAATTTTATTCGATCCCGAGGGCTTAACCATCGTCAGTTCAAGGCGTTTTTGGATGAAATATCAGCCGAGTATGACGACGTAACATATTATTGTGAAGTCAGATGGCTAAGCAAAGGGAAAATGCTGAAACGGTTTTACGAGCTTAGAAATGAGATAGCAGAATTTATGCAAATAAAAGATAAACCACTATCTGAATTGAGTGACGCAAAATGGATATGTGACTTAGCATTTCTTGTCGACCTTACAGGCCATTTGAATGATTTAAATTTGAAACTTCAAAAACAAGGACAGTTAGTAAATGATTTGTACAGCCATTTGAAAGCGTTTCAGAACAAAATCCGCTTGTGGGAGGCACATATGCTGTCTGGTAACAGTTACCATTTCACCACGCTCTCTGCGTATGAAAATATTGCTTACGCTCAATATGCTGAAGAACTCAAGTTACTGTCGGAGCAATTTTCGATCAGATTTAGCGATTTCAAACACATGGAAGACTGTTTCAATTTATTTGCTACTCCAACAAAAAGTAATGTACAAAATGCTCCAATACACTTGCAAATGGAGTTGATCGAGATTCAAGAAAACTCACTCCTAAAATCTAAATTTGAAGACGTGGAGTTGTGCGATTTCTACAAAAAATACCTCGAAGAAGACCATTTTCCGCAGCTTAGAAAATTTGCAAGAAGATTGATTTGTGCATTTGGCAGTACTTATAAATGCGAACAGTTCTTTTCATTGATGAAAGTTAATAAATCAAAACATCGTACAAGGCTGACTGACGATAATTTGGAAAATTCTTTACGTCGTATGTGGGCAACAGCCGGCCCGCGGGCCGGATCCGGCCCGCTGTAAGATTTGATCCGGCCCGCGAGACATTTTGAAAAACCCAATTTAAAAAAAAAAAATACACTACTTACTCATACTCATGGAATCAAGTGAGCGAGCAAGCCGAGTGGCGGTGATCATCAAAGAGTGAGGCGGCAAACATCAAAGTTCAAAGCCATTGATGTTTGCCGCCACACTGGCGGCGCAACAAAGGATTATTGCTTCGCAATTGTATTGTTCTACACTAGACGATTCTAGATCATTCCTTCATTTTGCCTATATAAGCGGGTGGATGGCCGGAACTTAGTTCAGTCCTATTCGAGCTACCGTGGTGATAAGTTTGCTTTGTGACTTTGTGTGCATCTTGAGTGCTTACTAATTATACCTATTTTCTTATTAAGTTTATCGAACGATAAGTAAATGAAAATGATGTCTGGTGGAAGGAAACGAAAAGTAGATGCAGAGGGTCGCCAGTTTCAAGAAAAATGGACTGAAGAATTCTTCTTTATCTTGCACAATGGTAAGCCTATTTGTTTGATGTGTAATGAATCCATTTCGGTGATGAAAGAATTCAATATAAAGAGGCATTACTCAACTAAGCATCCTACGCTGCTCTCACTGACAGGACAAATAAGAAAAGACAAAATCCAGAAACTTACCGCAAATTTGGAAAAACAGCAGCAAATATTTCATAGACAAAGAACACAACTTGATAATGTTGTGAAAGCTAGTTTTATAGTTAGTTCAAAATTGGCAAAGTCATTGAAACCATTTGCCGAAGGAGAATTTATCAAGGAGTGTATGTCAGAAGTTTGCAGTGTTTTGTGTCCTGAAAAGAAAAATGAATTTGAAAAAATTAGTTTGTCAAGACGAACCGTTGTACGACGTATAGAAATGATGGCTAATGATATAAAAACAACATTGACTGGCCGTATGACTGGTATTGAATCATTTTCCATAGCATTAGACGAGAGCACCGATTTGTCTGACATAGCTCAACTGGCTATATTTATTCGAGGTGTTGATAAAGAATTCACTATTACTGAGGAATTGCTTGCTTTACAGCCGCTAAAAGGAACCACTACAGGAGAGGACATTTTTAATGAAGTTCAAAAGGTATTCACAAGTTTTGGCTTGCCATGGTCGAAATTAGTTGGAGTATGCACAGATGGTGCACCTTCTATGGTCGGCTTACGTAAAGGTTTCATCGGAATTTTGAATGAAAAAGCAACTGAATTAAATGTGCAAAAAGATGGTTTGATAGTCCTTCATTGCATTATCCACCAACAGAACTTGTGTTCTAAGTCCATTCGACTCCAGAATGTTATGAATGTGGTAGTAAAAACCATCAATTTTATTCGATCCCGAGGGCTTAACCATCGTCAGTTCAAGGCGTTTTTGGATGAAATATCAGCCGAGTATGACGACGTAACATATTATTGTGAAGTCAGATGGCTAAGCAAAGGGAAAATGCTGAAACGGTTTTACGAGCTTAGAAATGAGATAGCAGAATTTATGCAAATAAAAGATAAACCACTATCTGAATTGAGTGACGCAAAATGGATATGTGACTTAGCATTTCTTGTCGACCTTACAGGCCATTTGAATGATTTAAATTTGAAACTTCAAAAACAAGGACAGTTAGTAAATGATTTGTACAGCCATTTGAAAGCGTTTCAGAACAAAATCCGCTTGTGGGAGGCACATATGCTGTCTGGTAACAGTTACCATTTCACCACGCTCTCTGCGTATGAAAATATTGCTTACGCTCAATATGCTGAAGAACTCAAGTTACTGTCGGAGCAATTTTCGATCAGATTTAGCGATTTCAAACACATGGAAGACTGTTTCAATTTATTTGCTACTCCAACAAAAAGTAATGTACAAAATGCTCCAATACACTTGCAAATGGAGTTGATCGAGATTCAAGAAAACTCACTCCTAAAATCTAAATTTGAAGACGTGGAGTTGTGCGATTTCTACAAAAAATACCTCGAAGAAGACCATTTTCCGCAGCTTAGAAAATTTGCAAGAAGATTGATTTGTGCATTTGGCAGTACTTATAAATGCGAACAGTTCTTTTCATTGATGAAAGTTAATAAATCAAAACATCGTACAAGGCTGACTGACGATAATTTGGAAAATTCTTTACGTCTTTGTACCAGTGGAATTAATCCAAACATCGATGAATTAGTTTCCCAAATTCAAGCTCAAGTGTCTCATTGATTTCGGTGTCGCTATTTAACTTTCGTAGTTTGTAACAATTCTAAATTTAACGATTTAATTTAATGCTGTAGGTACCTATTTTTTCATTTCATTTTGTTATTTTAATAAATTGTGTTGTAATAACATTGTCGTATTATTTCATGGCTGACTGATATCTATCGCTAAAAATTATGAACACTACTTTAAAATGCACTACTTTTAAACGCGGCCCGCGAACGTATTTGCACACTAAAGTTTGGCCCATAACATGTCAAAGGTTGCCCATACCTGCTTTACGTCTTTGTACCAGTGGAATTAATCCAAACATCGATGAATTAGTTTCCCAAATTCAAGCTCAAGTGTCTCATTGATTTCGGTGTCGCTATTTAACTTTCGTAGTTTGTAACAATTCTAAATTTAACGATTTAATTTAATGCTGTAGGTACCTATTTTTTCATTTCATTTTGTTATTTTAATAAATTGTGTTGTAATAACATTGTCGTATTATTTCATGGCTGACTGATATCTATCGCTAAAAATTATGAACACTACTTTAAAATGCACTACTTTTAAACGCGGCCCGCGAACGTATTTGCACACTAAAGTTTGGCCCATAACATGTCAAAGGTTGCCCATACCTGCTTTAAAGGTTTACAAATAACTTACGACAGACGTCGTTATCAGAAGTGGAATACTCCGATTTGCGGACATCTCTGCTTAAAGTATTTAGCCAACGTTTCTTATAAATTTTAATCATTCATAATCATGAGCTACACAGTAGCGCTTACAGGGGATTCTAGCGTTCTTCATGCGAACTTTTTACCTCTGCTAGAATTAGGATCAAGTTATACCGTTGGCTTATTATCTTTTGACACATATAATACTATTCCTAATGTAAGGAAGGATGTTAACGATTAGTTTTATTGTGGAAATCTGACGATTCAGATACCTGAGGGATCGTATGATATCAGTGCTCTAAATACTTTTCTTTACGAAGAAATTATGCACCAAGGCCCAAGAGCTGGGTTTGTACTGCGGGGAAATCACAGTACTTTAAAGGTGGAACTTAGAACAACTAAACCGGTTTACTTCAACTTTCCCGATAAGCCACATTCCATTGGTCCAATATTGGGTTTTAATAGTCCAAATCGTGTGATACATCCAGTGAACCGCTATACTGAATCAGATGGAATTGTAAAAATCCTTTCCGTAAACACTATTTCGATACATTGTAACATCGCATCAGGGTCTTACGTAAACGGGGAGCCAGATCATAGCATAAATCAATTCTTTCCGACTGTTGAACAAGGATATAAAATAGTAGAAACCCCGAATCCTGTCATTTACTTTCCTACTAACGTGAGGACTGTTGGCAATATTACCATTCGCTTAGTGAATCAGAACGACGAGCTTATTGACTTTAGGGGAGAAACTGTTACATTGAGAATACATTTGAAGAAGAATGCACATTTTACCCCCCACCCACATTAATACCATACTTCAACTGACCCATACAAAAGCCGCGCAAAGGCGGGAGCCATGAATGGGACACATCTTATCAATGGACTAGACCCAGCTGTGTGTCACTAGGTCACTAGGAGAACTCTTATCGCTAAATGGCCTGACGTCACAGGGGGCGAGCCCCCAGCTGCTCGTCAATGGGTGAGTCGCAGTGACTCACAACCCATGCGACGTTGCCAGATCCCCCTCCAGCGTTGCCGCTACTATCTACTACTACTATCTACTAAATCTACTAAATACTATCTACTATCTGGAGGCTCCTGACACACTTATAAACTCTTATCACCCCCCAATGACGCACCAATTCCACGAAATTACACACCCATTCCCAGAATTTCCTCCCCCCTCGCCCTGGCTATCAGCTCAAGGTCATGAGATAACGTGATACGACACCCTTCAAGGTCATATCTCGGGACTCATACTCAAACCACCTTTTATATCTACTGTGGTGAATTCAATTATTCAATTAGTATTATTTTGTTATAGAAAGTGTTCAAAGGAGTTATTAAATTTAAAAAACCAGTAGTTTTGAGTAGGAAAGGGGTTTATATGTCGTTCTTATTTGTATCTTTCCCAAAAATTCTCCCAATTATAAATTTGTGCATGCTAGCTGATAGGTATTCCATAATTCTTTCCTGGTTCCTAACTTTCCGTTCCCTGATTTCTCAACATCCAAAGGCAAATTTCCTATTTCCCGGTAGGCACGGGGGCGTTACAGTGGTGTCAGGTGTGGGGTGGTTGCAATAAAACCACAAATTCAATTTACGCTCCAAAATGGCTACAGAAGAGTTAAAAATGAAGCTGGAAGAGGCGTTGGTTAAGAAAGACGAATTTAAATTAAAAGAGGCCGAGCTTCAACAAAAGATTAAAGAGCTGCGGGCTCAGTAGGGGAGTGAAACGAAACCTGTCATTAAACCGACTCGGAAGGACCTATCCTTGCAGTCATTAGTTAAGCCTTGGGGGGGGGGGGGGGGCGAGGCCACAGCCAGGCCGGTAGAGGAGTTTTTAGAATACCTGGTGGAAGTAGTGGATCGCGGGTCATAGGATGATGTAGACAGAGTACGGATATGCCGGTTAAAGCTACAGGGCCAAGCGGCTACTTTCGTACGAGGGACGGAGGAGCTAAAAGGGGGGGTGACGTTCGGGGATCTCTGCAAAGCATTAAAAGAGCGATTTGGGGACCCCAACACGTTCGATTATTATGGAAGGGTGTTGCAAGACATGAGCCAACATTCTAAGGAGAAAATACAGGAGTTCGCAGACAGATGCATTGTGGTGGGCGGGAAAATGAGCAGACCGGCCCTGACTGTGGAAGAGAAGGTATGGTGGACGGATGAGGTGGAATGAAAGGTATTAGAGACGTTCAAAAGGGGTCTGCTGGGGGAAGTAGGCAAACAAGTCCTGTTCGGCCGGCCGAGGACGTTAAAGGAAGCTGTGCGAATGGCTTTAGAGTTAGAACAAGCTCTGCAAGAGCATCAGGGAGGGAAGCAGGTATATGCGGTACGGGAACCAGAGGCGGATTCAGCCGGAATTCAACGAGAAGCGAAAAGCCCGGCGTGTGTATGCGCAGCGTACCGACAACCAAATAACCGAGGAAGAGAAGGCGAGACCCGACCGACATTGGCAGAAATACAATGCTATCGTTGTGCCAAAAAGGGGCACATAGCAAGGAATTGTCCTGACCAACGAAGCCTGCCTCCAAAGACTGGACGAAGGCCGGACGGCCTTAGGGTTTGCTACCGTTTTGGGCCACCAGGACACTACTCGACCCATTGCAAATCTCCCGCTGTGAAAGAGAGTGACCCAAAAGGCCTAGGTCCTTCCCCGAAACCCGGGACGGACCGTTGTTGAACAACAAGGGTGGCCAGTGGCTATTGCCGAGTACAATGCGGCAAGGGGGAGACGGGTTGAGTCTGGAAATATAATTATCGGGGTGGATACAGCGGTTGCTAGTCGACACGGGAGCCCAGATTTCCGAACTCAAGGAGGTAATACCGGGCGTGAGGATTGCACAATTGGGAGTAAGGGCCAGAGGGGTGGCTGGTCAGTCTCTACAGATATTGGGCGAACAACGGCTAACGTGCCGGGTAGAGTATCAGGAAATAGAGCATACCTTCACAGTCGCTGCCTTGGATACATCCTTCGATTGGTTACTACGGCTAGACTTGATGAAGAAACTAGTGGTACAATTAATTGCGGTACGGATCGGTGAACGAGCAAAAGTTAGGTGCGTAGGCCACGAGCGAACGGAGGCGCATAGGGTTCCGCAGAAAGCAGGCCCAGGCAGAGATCAGAATGTCAAGGGAGAAAGCTGGTAGTATAAATGGGGAAGAAGAGAGCAACGAAGAAGGGCGGAGCACCCCCAAGCGACGAAAGGGGAGACCAAACCGAAGGAAAGATTACCGGAGGGACCAAGGACTGAAAGAGCGAGAGCCGGCTCCGGGAGAGCCAGGGGAATGCCGAGTAAAAGCCGCGAAAAGATATGTGATTCCGAAGCACGCGGAAGCAATTGTAGCAGGGGTAGTGGACTTGGTAGACGATGAAGAAGTGATAATAGAACCCGAGGTTCAACCACAAAAGGGACTGAGAACTGGCAGAGTAGTGGACAGAGTGAGCGACGGAAGAGTGGAGGTTAGAGTAGTGAATCTAGCAGGGAGGCGAATTGTGATCGACCGGGGTCAACCGCTAGGAATGGCCACGAGGGCTCAGGTGAACGACCAGGTTGGGACGGTGGTAGGAGCGGTAAAGCAACAGCAGGGGGAAGCCCATGGGAAGTGTAATTGGGACGAGGAACTCAGCCACTTGCAGCCATGCGACCGAGAGATGATTGAGGAAGTGCTTAACCTGTATGGGGCACTGATCGATCCGCCGGACAAGAGAGGATGCACCCTGGGAGTGGAACACACGATTGAGGCAGTGCCGGTGGCAAAAAGACCATACCCGGTACCCTTCCACCAGAGGCCAGTTGTGAAATGCATATACAGGAAATGCTGGACAACGGCGTGATCCAACCGTCATCCAGCACGTGGTTGGCACCCATTGTACTGGTTAAGAAGAAATCGGAAAACGGGGAAACCAAGTTTCGGGTTTGCACTGATTTTCGGGGTCTTAACGCGGTCACCAAGGTGGAAGTGTACCCACTACCACTAATCCAGAAGACGTTGGAACAGATGGGGAGGAGTCGTTATTTCACGACTATCGACTTAGCCAGTGGGTACCACCAGATATCCGTAGCAGAGAAAGACCGGGAAAAAACGGCATTCACTACTGGCGACGGCCATTATGATTATAGAAGGATGGCCTTTGGGCTAGCGGGGGCGCCCGCGACCTTTCAGAAGCTGATGGATTGCCTGTTAAGCAGGATAAAGGAAGTGGAATGCTATGGGTATCTCGACGATGTAATTGTGTACAGCGCGACGATCGTAGAGCAGGCACAGAGGTTCGGGAACGTGTTCAGCAAATTAAAAGAGGCGAACTTGAAAATTAACCGAGAAAAGTGTCGATTCGTGCGAAAGGAAGTTGCCTACCTTGGCCACGTAGTAAACAAGAGTTAAGTAATTATTAACCAAAGGGGCCTTTTTAAAAAGTAGTTTATTAACTAGACAAACAATACAACTTATATGATAACAGTGATAGAGTAATACGTCAGGGGTACAGTGACAAGATGAATGAGAGCTGGTGAGAGGAAAAGGAGAATTATATAAGGACAGATTAGATTAAGGAGTGCTGATCTTTCTGCTAACTTAGGCGATGTGCAGGTGTCAGCTGTGTGTTGACAGTCGGTGTGCAGGTGTCAGCTGCTTCCATAACTCCTTCCATCTTTAGGTTTCTTGTTCCATCAAGAAATTAAGTTGATGGCTGCAGGTGCATGAGGGCTGCTATTTGGGTGATAAACCCTTGTTGCCAATAGGCTCTTTAAGCTTTAATTTAATTTAAGCTAGCTTGATAGGCTATTGTTGTCCGGGTTGGTATACAACTGTTGGTATCATGTTTTGTGGCGAGCTGGAAGTATATCTCTGCCTTAGGCAATATAAGATAAGGGTGATGCTGACAGTTCCTGCAACTGAGCTTATTATATACATATACATATTAGAATTGTTAAATGTGAGTGGTTCAATGGTTTTTAGTTCTTTTATCGTTTCGTATCGTAAAAGAATATCGAAACGATTGCTAAAGGGGTATATTAACATTTTTACCTTTGCTTGGATTCCTAACAGGGGATAGAGATCGATTATTGCGCTTTGAGTGCCTTCGGCTCTGCCTGTTTTCATCACAAAGTCTTCCGAATTAATTTCTGTTCCCTCGGGTAAGGAATGGGGATTGATATAATTTTTAGAAGCTCCAGTGTCGATTAGCCATGTCTTGCCTTTTTTGTCTTTTATTTTTGGGAGACTGTCCGTGTAATTTAATTGGTATTCGGGTCTGGAGGTTCGTTGCTGTTGGGACCTACGTCTAAAAAATCCTCATAACGAGATTCTAATTGTTGTAGTCTGTCTTGTAATTCATTTATTTGTTGGTCTTTGTCATTTTCCGTGTGGTGTACGCGATTGCTGACTGTGCGCATTGATACGGTCTAATTTTCTCTTTGTTCCGGTCTGGGGTTTGGTTTGTTAAAGCATTGTCTTTGTTCATGGGGTTTCCATGATTGATTATGTCTTTCGTTTTCGTCTCGAGGGTAGTTATTGTTAAAACGCGGTTGTTCTTGATTGTACTGTCTTGGTTGTTGGGATTGTTGTCTATAATTGTTATAAAATTCACGTTTTTTCTCGTGGTAATGTGGGTCGTAATTCCTCCCTTTGTAATTGCTAGTGGGGAGTGGTTGGTTTTGACTGCGTCTTTGTGTGGATTCGTTGTGTGTTAGTTTGTTACCGTATGCTCTTTCAACTACTCGTACTGCTGTGGTTTTTAATGCCTTTTTCAAATCCCTCAAATTTTTTATTATTATGTGTTGGAGGAAATTGTCAACTGAAGTTTCAAGTTGTCTTTGGCAATGGTCAACTATTTCTTCGTCAAATATGTTCATTTCTGTGTGTTTTTGTAAGTCTGTTTTTGTGTCGTCCGTATATATTCTACCTTCAAGGTCGTCTCGTAATAATATCAGTCTTTCTACATAGCTTATGGGATGTTCGTTTCTTACGGGTTTAACTTGATATATTTCTGCTATGGATTGGGGTATTGTTTTGTTGTCACGAACTTTTTCACGAAACTTGGTGGGACGCAGACGGGCGACTTGCCTGAGCACTCTGTTTTTCGGCGATGAAGAGAACGATTAATCACTGTACCAATGGACGGCTCTACGGGAACCCCAACTAGCCACCTGGGTTTGGGATGAGAGAGGGGAGAAGTGGTTGTTCCGCATGAATGAGCCAACCGAAGCAACCATACAGTGCAGAAACCAGCAGCCCCGGGAGATTACACTCGAAGGCGACGGCGAATGGAAAGCGACAGAAGCATGTGCCATCAAGACGGCTGACTATTGGTTGCTGCCCCGGTCCAGGGGTACGACCCGGGTAAAGCTGACAAAGGAGATACGAACTCTAGATCCCATCGCGCTGCGGCTAAATATGCAAGGAGAACCAACTTTATTCAGCTTTATTTATACCCCAAATCATATTGTTAGCTGAAACACTAACTAAATTATTTCTAATCTCATATTATTTAATAGGAGAGGATACCGGGTTAGTTTGTCGATGAAAGGTAGATTTTAAAGAAATTTAGATTAGTTTTGATTTATTAGTGTTTTAAAGTAAATTAGTCTTTTTTTTTTTTTGTAAACGTCCCCGACTTCTGAGGAGAGTGGACGTGTGCTGGTGCTCCTGCGGATTATCCCCACCCCACCTACTTCACTTTCTTCAGTCCATTCGGTCTTCTGCCTCTGGCGAGTGTTCAGCTCAAGTTAAGCGCTCCTGCTGTGGGCGAACTGGTGGCTGGCGGCGAGCTCCGCTCTCAGTCTAAGTCCCGACCCCGTCGGATTAAGGGACTTAGAGTTTTATGGTAAAGAGTGGAGTTTTTTTAGATATTATTTTTATTTTTGGACTTTTGGAAAAAAAAATTTTTTTGTTTTTGTACTGGGCAGTGCCAGAATTAAGTTTGTTTATATCATTTTTTTTCATAGCCCAGTGGATCCGTGGGTAAGTAGGCTTTTAGTTTCTTTTTTAGTGTGTAAGTTATTTCTTTCTCTACCCTCTTTCTTCCAAGTTGGAAGAAAGAGGTATTATTGATTGTAAGCCCCATCTTCCAGTGCATCCTCTGGGTAGGGACATGCCCGGAAGCCTGGGGTCCCCTGGTAGGGATGAACTAGGCGCCACCTACCTGGAGGGAGCCCGGGTGGGTGGTGGGAGTCCACTTTTGCAATCCTGCAGGTTTCCTTCCCTGCAGGATGTTAGGGTCCTATCACGGGAAACTCGCCCGAAAAGGAAAAGGACAGAAGAGGATGCCGACTTCCCGGAGTACTCAACGAAGCTTCCCTCCTTCAACGAGCTATGGAAGTAAGATACGGCCTGGGACGTCTTGTAGCTAATTGTAGCTTGAACTGCGGGACAGGAAGCTAACCAAGAAGAATCAGGAGCAGATATGCAAAAAGGTGGGAGGGCTGGTTGACGACCTAGGTAAGGTCGTCATCGAAAATGAAAGGCTATTGACGATGGTTCGCCAGCCCGCTGAAATAACCGCCCTGCTCCTGGAGAGCTTAAAGGACAAGCCGTCATCCTGCCCCGTAACCCCAAGGAGCCCGAGACTGGGCAAAGACGAGATCCAGAAGTTGCTGGACATGGCAGTCATGAGAGCTACCCAGGCCGTCATGGAAGATGGAGGCCTTATACAGGCCATTGCCACTAGGGTGGCTGAAACAGTTACCTCCGTGGTGGTGGGACAGACTCTGGCGCTCATGGATGATCAGAAGATGAGGGACCAGAGGACCGGGGACTTCCGATCACATCGAGACCCCAAAGCCCCAGAGGGAGAGGCCTAAAGTGAAGAGACCCCTCCCCTCGACTAGCTGGGCTGCGGTGGTGGCAGCTAGCCCTGTAGCTGCACCGCCGCCACTAAGAAGACCTAATGTCCCCGCCCCGGTTGAGACAGAGGTCCCCCTAACCACGGAGGACGAAGATGGATACGCCATGGTCGGCAAGAAGAGGAGGAGGAGAAGAGCACAGAAAGCGACGACTCCGGGACCGGCGAAGAAAGTCGACGTGCGGGAGTTGGTGGCGAGGCTCCCGAAGACGCGGACGGAGGAGGCTACCCAGGGGAAAAGTTTTATTACAATAGAGTGTGACCCAGTTATGATCATGAAGAAAATGCCCCCAAAAGACCCTAATAACTCGTCCAGAATAATGAGAGGCACGAAGGCTGGGGGGCTCCTTGTGGAGACCCCAAACATAGAGGAGGCGGTGAGGCTCCTCCAAGCTACAAAGACGGCTGGCCTTACGTCGAGGCTGGCGCAGAAAAGAGGACCCAGGGTGATATTCCGAGGGGTCCCCAGAGCGTGGGGGGAAAAGGAATTCCTGGACGAGGTGTGGGCTACGTTGTCCCGGGTCGACCCTACCCTGGCGAGCCTTCCACAAGACCAGAGGTTAGGCGTGTTAAAAGTGATCTTCAGTATGGGGGCCGCCAGGGATCCGGTGTACGTAAGCTGGGTAGCCGAGGTATCCCCGCAAGTTAGGTTCGCGCTCCTGGGGGGGGAAGGGGTATGGGTAGGGGGGTGGCATAGGGTAGTAGTCAAGGACTACCTTGATGCGCCCCACTGTGTTATTTGCCAGGGCTACGGGCACTTCAAAGCCACCTGCACCAGGAAGGACAAGACCTGCAGATGGTGTGCCCAGGAGGGGCACACGGCCGAAGCATGCCCCCGGAAGGACGAGCGCCCGAGATGTGCGGGCTGCGTCAGAGCGGGGCGCCAAGAGGAGGAAACCAGGCACCAGTCTGGAGTGGCGGAGTGCCCGCAGTTGTTTAAGGAGGCGGAGGCCCTCGTAAGAAGGACCAAGTATGTGTGATATAATAAGAGTCATCCAAGTCAACATGGCAAAGAGCCGGGTGGTGGCTACTGACCTATCTGCCCTCACCCGCCGCTACGATGTCATGTTGCTGCAGGAGCCGTACTGTCAGAAAGGAGTGCTTGCTGGTCTCGGCACGTCGGTTAGAGTAGTCGCCATGGGCAGTAGAGAAAGGAGGCCCAGGGCGGCGATCGTTGTCTGTAACCCCACGCTGGACGTCATGTCCCTCGACCAGTTTTGTCGGGAGGACCTGGCGACCTGTTATATCGGGTGGAGAGGGGGGAAACTAGTGGTATCCTCCCTCTACCTCCCCAATGACCTAGACCCGTCGGAGCTGCTCGCGACGCTAGAGGAATGTGCCAGGCAAAGAGGACGCAGGGAGTTCCTCATTGGTGGAGACTTCAACGCCTGGCACACAGCGTGGGGTTCCACACATACTACAAGGAGGGGGGTCGTGGTGGCGAACTTTGCAGCTGCTAACCAGATGATAATTATGAACAAAGAGCGAGGACCCCCGACGTTTACGGGGGCGCAAGGTAGCAGCTGGATAGACGTCACCATGTCCTCGACCCCCCTCGCAGGACGTATTGAAAATTGGAGAGTATCCGCCGAGACCAGCAGTGACCACAACTCCATCTCCTTCGATGTGGTCACCGGGGCACCAGCACAGGAAACAGGCGCCCAAGGATACGTCACGCGGGGAGTTAGGTGGTCCGCCTATCAGATCCAGCTAGAGGGAAGACTAGTGGACGACGACTGGGCTATCCTAGGGGATGATCCCCTGCATTTGGATAGCCCTGACAGTAAGGTAGCGTCCCTCACTGCGGCCATGAGGGATGTTGCGGAAGCGACCCTCCAGCGAAGGAAGCCCAGGAAAAGATGTAACCCATGGTGGACGCCCGCCCTTACATCAGCCAAGAGAGAGCTCTACAGGGCGAGGCGAGCGTTCCAGAAGTGTAGGAACCAGCAGGTCCAGGAGGCCCTACAGGCCCGACACAGGTCCCTCCGGAAGGAATACGTGAAGAAGATAGAGGTTACCCGGAGGGAAACCTGGGACAAGTTCGTCCAACGCGAGTCGGAGAAGAACCCCTGGGGTATTCCGTACCGAGTGGCGATGGCCAGAGGTGGCCACTCCAAGACACTCGCCGCGCTGAAGAGCGGCGATTGGCAGGCCACCTCCCCGGAAGAAGCAGCGGCCTTTTACATGGAGGAGACATACCCCAGGGATCTAGAAGAAGATGACTCGCCTGAAGACTCTCGGGTAAGATCTCTGACAGAGGGCCCCCCAGGCACGGATCTGCACCCACCATGGGACATCTGGGACCTGCGCATCGCCGTGCAGAAGCAAAAGACCGGAAGAGCTCCAGGACTGGACGAGATCGACGCGGCCGTGATCAAGGCATCGTGTCCACTCATAGAGAGGAGGCTGCTCGAGATAATGAATGAGTGCCTCGACCACGGGAGATTCCCGAGCCAATGGAAGAGAATAACTAACGAAGTAGCCGAAATAAAATGCCATAATGACGAAATAATAATAAACGGTATTAAATTAAAACAAAAAAGAGACCACAAATACTCGGGAAATAAAACAACAACAGAAAATGTAAAAAAACAAATACACTCAAAACAAGGAAGACGAAACTAACTATAGTAATGATGGCATGGACATTGAAGAAATAGAATCACTCCCAGTAAAAGATAGTCCAGAATATGACACAAAAACTATAGATTTGGAGCAACTTATTCCCCAACAAACAGACGAACAGATAATACAAGACGACTTATGTTCTAATGAAGTGACTGCTTATTCCCAACGCTCTTCTAATAAGCAAATTTGTGTAGTAAATGACGACAAAATAGTTAATATCGAAAAACACCAAATAATCATAAAAAAGGGAAAAAAGGCTATTAACTTTTCAAAACCGTTTGGAATAACTAGACAAAATAACCAAAAAAATAAATCAATAAAAGAACAATATGTTCAAAAATATCATGATGATAAAAGTCTAATAAATGACTTAGTAAAGACAAAAATAATAAAAGATAAGACTGATGGAATAGAAAAACTAAACCATAATCAGAAAGACATTCCAACAATTTATAATGAACAATTAATGATAAAAACTACTATCCATGGAAAGCACGATAATTCTTATAAACCAGTAGTAAAATATAGAGATAAAAATGTAATAAAGAAATCGCATGCTAACAATATTAAACTACCTCGCAAGAAACATCTAACACACCGAAAATATATTTCACATAACAATAAAGACACACACTTGCGCTGATTCGGACAATTTCATGGACTGCAAAAACTTCTCTGAAAGTAACTGACCTGTCTAACATTAACGGAATGGTACACAACACATTAAATAGTGTAAAAGTAATTGAAAAATACTTCAAAACATATCACTTTTATAACATAAGCCTATTATAGTCAGAATTAACCTATGTACAAAAACATACTCTACGCTATAATCACAAACCTGCCCTTTGATAGAAAAGTAGATATGCAACATGAGACCAAGAACAAAATCGACTTATTGAGAAATCATCATAGAAGACAAAGACGTGGATTGAAAAATGGACTAGGAACGGCTATTAGCTGACTAACTGGTACTATGGACGCTACAGACAAACAACATTATGACAATGTCATAAGTAAAGTAGAACTTAACAACTTTAATACCGAACATAATATTGAACAGATAGTAAACATGAATAAACAAATTATAGAGACTTTTAAGACGGGTATTAAATTAATAAATGAAAATTTTAATAAAGGTAGAGGCAATATGATAAGCATTGGCAAAGAAGTAGTCTTTCAAGATATTAATATATCTTTAACCAACTTATACAACAAACTAAATGACTCAAAGCATACACAAAAATGTAACATTAACTCTGTTTTGTGTGGCTATTATTGAATAAACAAAACTGTTACATTTATATTCACATTTATTAATCATAATTACATCACAGCAGCTCATGGCAACTACGACTCTAAACACAGCTCCTTGATAACAACATATAACCATAAAAAAAGGTAACGACAGTGTTGTCACCATATTCTAAAATATACAACATACAATATCCAAACATCTTCCCCTTCAAGTCTCTCAATTTATACTTAAAAAAACAAAACTATAATAACTTCAATCACTAAGCACCATAGCTGTAGGAAACATTATCAAGAAAATAATATAAGCTACACCTATAGGTAAAATACAAAACAATTACATATAAAACAATTACAATCTTAGGATGATACTAATTAGGCCTTATCTTTACTCTTGGAATCTTTTCGGTCACCTTACCACTCTTCCTGCTCTAGTTTGGTAACCTTCAGGGTTGTTAACAAAATTATTACTGTTTGGAGACGTTACAACGTTACAACGTACACGTTGTGGGCAGAAACACTCAAAGAATCGTTGCCCTGCGTTTGGCCAAAAGTGTTATAAATGCAATAAAATTGGGCATTGGGCTACAATGTGTGGTAGAGGAGTGAAAAAAGTTGAAAATGTGGGTGTTTCTGATCACAATGAGGCATTTGATGATTTTGGCATTGGTTCCATTAAAATAAATCAAATAAATAAAAACAAAAACTGTGAATGGTTGGAAAATATAGAAATTAATGGAAAATTAATTTTGTTCAAATTAGATACTGGGACAGAAACCAATGTTATATCATTGCATTTGCTCAAAAATGAGTTAGGAATGAGCAACTCTGATGTTTCCAATACTAGCACTGTGTTGGAGGCATTTGGGGGGTTCAAAATAAAACCTATTGGTGCAATTAAGTTGAAAATTAGTTATCAGAATAAATGTTGTACAACAGAATTTGTAGTTCTTGAGGAAAATGTAGGTTTTCCAATTTTGGGACTCAGAACATGTTTGGATTTAAATTTAATTAAAAAAGTAGAAGATATCAAAACTACAAATTTCTCAAAATTTCTGGAGCAAAATAATGATGTTTTTAAAGGTTTAAGTTGCTTTCCAGACTTGTGTTCATTAAAATTGAAAGAGGGTGCTATTCTAAAATCAAGCCCTGCTCGCAGGGTTCCATTTAAAATTAAAGATAGATTAAGAGAGACCCTGATAAACTTAGAAAAAAATAAGGTTATTGCAAAGGTTGAGAGCCCAGGAGAATGGGTCAATAATATTGTCATAGTGGAAAAGCAAGACTCATCATTGCGAATTTGTATAGACCCTCAACAATTAAATAAATGTCTCATTAGATATTACTATGAAATCCCAACAATCGAGGATATATCTGTCAAGCTAGCCAATAAAAATTTTTTCTGTCTCTTTGATTTGAAACAGGGTTTTCATCAATTGGTTTTGGATGAGGCTTCTAGTGATTTTTGCTCATTCAGTACACCTTTTGGACTTTATAAATATCTCAGAGCACCATTCGGGTTATCAGTGTTACCTGAATGCTTTCAAAAATTGACCCAAAAGTATTTTGGCCATTTGCAAGGTGTCACAGTTTACTTTGATGATATTCTGTGTGCTGCAGAATCGGAGGATGAATTGCAGGGAATAGTGAATGATGTTGTGGGTGTGGCTCAAAAAAATAATATTAGATTCAACCCAGAAAAAGTTCAATATTTCGTTAAAGAGGTTAAATTCCTGGGGTTCTTGTTTAGTGAATATGGGCATAAGCCGGATCCAGACCGGATCCGTGTTATTAATGAGCTAAAAGCACCACGTAACGTTAAGGAACTACAAAAAATGTTAGAAATGGTGAATTTTCTACGCAGCCACTTACCGAATTTGTCTCTGGTTTTGTCTCCCTTCTTCCGCCTGTTGCTAAAAAAGGGGTCAGAATGGTTACGGACCTCACTTCATGATAATAAGTTTCTTGAATTGAAGGAACTTCTTGGCAATGCAACATTGTTGAGTTCTTTTGACCCTACTAAAAAAGTAGAAAACCAAGCTGATGCTAGTAAGGATGCCCTGGGTTGTGCACTTTTTCAAGAAGGTAGACCTATCCTAGGTCATATACAGATTGTGAATGCAATTATGCTCAGATTGAAAAGGAAATGCTTGCTGTTGTTTTTGCATTCACCAAGTTCCACAAATATGTATATGGTCATTCCAGTGTTACAGTTTTTTTCTGATCATTCGCCACTGACATCTATTTTTACAAAGGATATAAGTAAGATAGTTAACAATCGAATAAAACGAATGAGATTGAAATTGTTGCCTTATCAGTTTGAATTAAAGTATCTGCCGGGAAAATTCATGTATATCGCAGATTTTTCATCTCGTAATTTTGTCAAATCTGACCTTGATGATGACCCATCTATGCTGGAGAGAGTGCATTGTTTGGGAGCCAAAATCAATTTTACGGATGAAAAATACTCTGAATTCTGAAAAATAACTGAATTCTATCGTAATGGTTGGCCGTCAAAATTAGAATCCACTATAGCTCCCGAAGTGGTTCATTTTTATAAATTTCGTAATAATATATGTGAAGAAAATGGTTTATTATATTTAGAGAATAGGTTGATTGTTCCGGTTGCATAGAGGTGGTTTATCCTGGATCTCTTGCATGAGACCCATTTAGGTTTAAACAAAATAAAGAACACAGTTAAGAATTTTTTTTATTGGCCAGGGTTAATGTCTGATATCGTAGGTTTGGTGTCGGGTTGTATAGAGTGCCAAACATTTCAAAGGAGTAAGATAAAAGAAGAGCTGCTCCCTCATGATATTCCTGTTCTTTGTGAAATGTACAATGCCTTGACCTTTCAAGCTTTTCTAATCTATACTCATAAATGCCAAATACTAATCCACAAAGATTAGTGAACCAGATTAATTAAAGGGTAAAAGCTCTACCGTTTATGCAATGAATGAATATCGTTAATCAATCAATATTAGTGAGGTAAATTCTTAAGCGTAGCTGGAATAGAATGAAATTTTTCAGAGCAGACTTTCTGAATATAAGGGACTTACTAATTTAAAGAACTAATGAAAATGTACGGAAACGGATTTTCCTGAAGATTTCCTGTAAACAAGTAGTATCAATTTATCACTATTTTCAAGCTGGATACTGTAGATTCCACTCTTCACCTATTTGTTGCTTCTGCAAATTAGGAAGCCCTAAATTTAATGGTAGAATTAAATAAGGATACATAGATTATCCCACAAAGTTTCCAGAATGTTCATATTCTCGTCCAGGTACACATCTGAACTTAATTGAATAGTAAAAGCTAGGCCTTTATTTGCCAATTTGGAAAGTGATTTGTACTTTTCCTGAACATAATTTGTGATAAGTTTTCTACTATGTGATTTGTATCGCCAAAAGAGAACGATACAAAATAAAATAAATTGAGCGTCTCTGGGTTCGGGATCGAAGGGAAATTTCAGAATCGCTGAGTGGGATATATAAGGTCGATTAATGTTTAGTTATTAGTACAAGATTAATGAAGTATTAAATTTTAAGTACAATACTAATAAAGAACATTATTCTGCTTCTCACTTGGCAGTAATTTTCCTTTTGAAAACATTCAATAAATTGGGCGAGTTCATTGTAGTTCAAAAAACGTTTCCCCTTCAATTTTAGCCAAACGAGAATAAATACAAAAGGAAGAAATTGAAATAAAAAGATTAAAAAATCAACAACATAAAAACTACGGAGCAAATTCAAAGAAGTTAATAAGGCCGCGGACAACCAAGACTACCTCCAAGGAAAAAACGAAATATTGTTCGATGGTAGCACTTCTGTTGGACATTTAAAGAATGTAAATTCCGATAAGTGGCTCCTTAGAGGTTTATTTCAAGACTGAATCATTTGGCGAACGAAATACGGTGACTTGGAGAGGGCCATTAAACTAAGCCGTTCATCTACGCTTGATCCGTTCATTTCGTTCATCTAGATGACCGATCATAAGTCTGCTCGTTCACGTTTATGTGGTTTGTTTAAGTGTCTTGTGTAAGAAGGCTTTATTTTTGTTTTCATTCTCTTAGTTCTGAGAAAAGAGTCTTTTCTTGTACACATACATTATGTTCTTCTTGAGTTCTCTTGCTATGTCACATGGAATGCTTCTCCTGTATTATTGTTGTTAAACTGATAGGGATGCTGTCCATAGTAAGATAATTAAATTTTAAGACAATTATTTTATAGCAAGTGAGAAGTGATGGATAGTGCTCACCAAGATAATGTCAGCTCAAACGTACTGCCAACTAACTGTGTGCTGATCAGCAAACCACCAAATGTAATATCACTCTTGAAAGGCGTATTAGATATTTTATGGATATCATATATATTAAAAAATGGCATGTTTACTAATGAGTCTATTGGTTTATTATTGTCTATTATTAATATTGTGCATTTGATCAAATAATAGTTTATAGTCGCAGAGGTACATCATACTCTATCCGGTTATGCCTAGATTTCTATAAAATGTGACATGCCATTCATAATGGATTTCCTTCAGAATTCATTTATTGAATCATCACCAAATAGTGACCAATGGTTAGACTTTCCTCATGAAGAAGGCTCGTATCAAAAAAGCACTGTAACATCAGAAGAAAAAATTCAATTGACGTGTTTAAATTCTCTAATTGACTATATGTGCTGTGATCTACCTATTGAAGAAGTTGCTAGAAATCCAACAGAACTGAACACTTCTTTGAACAAGTCGCCTCAAGTTATCTCAGTAATTAACGATGCAATTTCCTGTTTAAAACCATGTAACCCTAATCTAATTGGTGAAGATACAGGAATTTTGGCAGAAAATGATACTGCTGATTTGATTGCTGTGGAGGATTCAGCAGTTAGTTACTATTCAGAAATGTTAAATTACCATGGGCACTGCCAGGTTTTGAGTATCCAAGAACTATTTGAATTCAAACTTAATAGCTCATCAACTGTTCAGAAGATTTCTGGTTCTGATATACATCAATTTATTAACTTTTTAATGCTTTATCCTGATCACTTTTTAGTCACAAACAATCATGTAATAGGAAAAAAGAAAATCGTAAAGCTGTCGAACACTGAGAATAAAAAGTTTACTGATCCATTACTCTTATCAATTTTTTATTTTTTCAAAAACTATACAAAAAATGAATCATTATTTGATATTGATAAACTTTATCAGGATGTTGGAAGAAACTTTTTGTATAGTGATCGATCACCTATTTTCAATTCTAAAGATGATTTAATATCATTTCTTAGTGAGTATCCCAATGTTTTTTATGCTGATTCTCATCGTGTAATAAACTTAATATCTTCTTGTAACCAAGCAAACTTAAATATACGAAGCAGTTACAGAAACGGTACTGCTTGGTTTGCTGATTCTGAAATTAAAAAAAATGTGAAAAATGATACACACGAATTAAAAACTATGGAATCACGGAGTGATACTGAATGTTTTCCATTTTACATAGAACAACAGCCTCAAGCTGACCCAAATGTTATATCTGGTGACACTTTAGAAGATACTTCACCTACTAATGAAAACAATAAAAAGGATGAAGATACAATTAATACATCGAAACCAGAAACAAAAATTGACTATTTGCCAACTATGGAATCAACGAAAAGTACTGAAGGTTTTGCATTTAACCTAGAACAACAGCCACGAGCTGACACAAATGTTTTACCTGGTAACTCATTAGAAAATACTTCACCCATGGAAGAAAACAATAAAAAAGATAAAAACACAATTAATAGTCGTGAAACAAAAATTGACGATTTGCAAACTTGTAAATCAACTAAGAGTACTGAATGTTTTGCATTTGGTAAGGATAAACAACAAGCTGACACAAATATTTTATCTGGTGACTCTTTTGAAGATACTTCCCCATCTAAGGAAAACAATGAAAAGGATAAAGAAACAATCATTATTCAAGAAGAAAAGATGGACTATTGTCAAACCATGGAATCAACAAAAAGTACTGAAGGTTTTGCATTTAACCTAGAACAACAGCCACGAGTTGACACGAATGTTTTATCTGGTAACTTATTAGAAGATACTTCACCCATGAAAGAAAACAATAAAAAAGATGAAAACACAATTAATAAATGTGAAACAAAAATTGACAATTTGCAAACTTGTGAATCAACTAAGAGTACTGAATGTTTTGCATTTGGTAAGGATAAACAACACCAAGCTGACACAAATACTTTATCTGGTGGCTCTTTTGAAGATACTTCCCCTACTAAGGAAAACAATGAAAAGGATAAAGAAACAATCATTATTCAAGAAGAAAAGATGGACTATTGTCAAACCATCGAATCAACGAAAAGTACTGAAGGTTTTGCATTTAACCTAGAACAACAGCCACGAGCTGACATGAATGCTTTATCTGGTAACTCATTAGAAGATACTTCACCCATGAAAGAAAACAATAAAAAAGATGAAAACGCAATTAATACACGTGAAACAAAAATTGACTATTTGCAAACTTGTGAATCAAATAAGAGTACTGAATGTTTTGCATTTGGTAAGGATAAACAACACCAAGGTGACACAAATATTTTATCTGGTGACTCTTTTGAAGATACTTCCCATACTAAGGAAAACAATGAGAAGGATAAAGAAACAATCATTATACAAGAAGAAAAGATGGACTATTGTCAAACCATGGAATCAACGAAAAGTATTGAATGTTTTGCATTTGATATTGAAAAACAGCTTCAAGCTGACACAAATGTTTTATCTGGTGACTCTATAGAATATACTGCACCTACTAAGGAAAAAAATAAAAAAGATGAAGATACAGTTAATATTCATGAACAAAACCAAGAAACAAAAATTGACTATTTGCAAGCTATGAAATCAATGAAAAATATTGAAGGTTTTGCATTTGAAACAGCACAGCTAACTCAAGTTGACATAAATGCTTTATGCCCTGACACATTAAAAGTTACTTCATTTACTAATGAAAGCAATTACAAACATATTGATACAATTAATATCCATGATCCAACACTAGAAACCAAAATTAAGTATTGGTCAACCATGGAATTAACTAAACCTACTGATTGTATGGCATTTGATATTGAAAAACAGCTCCAAGCAGATACAAATGTTTTATCTGGTGACTCTTTTGAAGATACTTCACCTACTAAGGAAACCAATAAAAAGGCTGAAGATACAATTGATACTCATGAACAAACTCAAGAAAAAAAAATTAACTATTTGCAAACTATCGAATCACCAAATTGTATTGAATGTTTTGCATTTGACTCAGAACAGCTGCCTCAAGTTGACACTAATGTTTTATCTGGCGACTCTTTAGAAGATACTTCACCTTCTAAAGAAAATAATAAAAAGGATGAAGTTACAATTAATACACATAAAACAAAAATGTACTCTTTGGAATCATCAAGAAATTTTGGATTTTTTGCATTTGATATGGGAAAACATCCCCAAGCTGACAGAAATGTTTTACCTGGTGTCTCTTTTCAAGATACTTCGCTTACTAACCAAAACAATATAAAGGATGAAGTTACAATTAATATACATGAAAAAAAAATTGGCTTTTGTCAAACAATGGAATCACCAAAAAGTACTGAAGGTTTTGCATTTGACTCAGAACAGCTGCCTCAAGTTGACACTAATGTTTTATCTGGTGACTCTTTAGAAGATACTTCACCTTCTAAAGAAAATAATAAAAAGGATGAAAATACAATTAATACACATAAAACAAAAATGTACTCTTTGCAAACTTTGGAATCATCAAGAAGTTTTGGATGTTTTGGATTTGATATGGAAAAACAGCCCCAAGCTGACACAAATGTTTTACCTGGTGTCTCTTTTCAAGATACTTCACTTACTAAGCAAAACAATATAAAGGAAGAAGTTACAATTAATATACATGAAAAAAAAATTGGCTTTTGTCAAATAATGGAATCACCAAAAAGTACTGAAGGATTTCCATTCGACTCAGAACAGCTGCCTCAAGTTGACACTAATGTTTTACCTGCTGTCTCTTTTCAAGATACTTCACTTACTAAGCAAAACAATATAAAGGATGAAGTTACAATTAATATACATGAAAAAAAAATTGGCTTTTGTCAAACAATGGAATCACTAAAAAGTACTGAAGGATTTCCATTCGACTCAGAACAGCTGCCTCAAGTTGACACTAATGTTTTACCTGGTGTCTCTTTTCAAGATACTTCACTTACTAAGCAAAACAATATAAAGGATGAAGTTACAATTAATATACATGAAAAAAAAATTGGCTTTTGTCAAACAATGGAATCACCAAAAAGTACTGAAGGTTTTGCATTTGACTCAGAACAGCTGCCTCAAAAATGTTTTAACAGAACAGCTGACACTAATGTTTTATCTGGTGACTCTTTAGAAGATACTTCACCTTCTAAAGAAAATAATAAAAAGGATGAAAATACAATTAATACACATAAAACAAAAATGTACTCTTTGGAATCATCAAGAAGTTTTGGATGTTTTGCATTTGATATGGAAAAACAGCCCCAAGCTGACACAAATGTTTTACCTGGTGTCTCTTTTCAAGATACTTCACTTACTAAGCAAAACAATATAAAGGATGAAGTTACAATTAATATACATGAAAAAAAAATTGGCTTTTGTCAAACAATGGAATCACCAAAAAGTACTGAAGGATTTCCATTCGACTCAGAACAGCTTCCTCAAGTTGACACTAATGTTTTATCTGGTGACTCTTTAGAACATACTTCACCTTTTAAAGAAAATAATATAAAGGATATAGTTACAATTAGTACTCATAAACCAACACATGAAACAAATTTTGATTATTTGCAAACTATGGAATCAACTAAATGTACTGAATGTTCTGCATTTGATATAGAACAACAGTCTCAAGTTGACACAAATGTTTTATCTGGTGACTCATTAGAATATACTTCACCTTTTAAAGAAAATAATAAAAAGGATGAAATTACAATTAGTACTATTGAAAGGAAAATTGACTATTTGCCAACTATGGAATCAATGATAAGTACTGAAGGTTTTGCATTTGACAGAGAACAACAGCTCCAAGCTGACACAAATGTTTTATCTGGTTACTCATTAGAATATACTTCGCCTACTAAAGAAAACAATAAAAATGATGAAAATACAATTAATACACATAAAACAAAGATGTACTCTTTAAAATCAACAAGAAGTTTTGGATGTTTTGCATTTGATATGGAAAAACAACCCCAAGCTGACACAAATGTTTTACCTGGTGTCTCTTTTCAAGATACTTCACTTACTAAGCAAAGAAATATAAAGGATGAAGTTACAATTAATATACATGAAAAAAAAATTGGCTTTTGTCAAACAATGGAATCACCAAAAAGTACTGAAGGATTTCCATTTGACTCAGAACAGCTGCCTCAAGTTGACACTAATGTTTTATCTGGTGACTCTTTAGAAGATACTTCACCTTTTAAAGAAAATAATATAAAGGATATAGTTACAATTAGTACTCATAAACCAACACATGAAACAAATTTTGATTATTTGCAAACTATGGAATCAACTAAATGTACTGAATGTTCTGTATTTGATATAGAACAACAGTCTCAAGTTGACACAATTGTTTTATCTGGTGACTCATTAGAATATACTTCACCTATTAAAGAAAATAATAAAAAGGATGAAGGTATAATTAGTACTCATGAACCAAAACAAGAAACAAAAGTTGATTATTTGCAAACTATGGAATCAATGAAATGCACTGAATGTTTTGCGTCAGCCAGAGAACAGCAACCTCCAGCTGTCACAAAGTTCCTTTGTTGGGACAGGTTAGGTGATACTTCACCTACTAAAGAAAACAATATAAATGTTGAAGTTACAATTAATACACATGAAACAAAAATTGATGCTTTGGAATCATCAAGAAATACTGAGTGTTTTGCATTTGATATGGACAAAGCTGACACAAATGTTTTATCTAGTGACTCTTGTGAAGATACTTCACTTACTAAGGAAAATAACGAAAAGGATAAAGAAACAATTAATATACAAGAAAAAGAAATTGACTATTGTCAAACTATGGAATCAATGAAAAGTATTGAATGCTTTGCATTTGATACAGAACAGCAGCCTCAAGTTGACACAAACGTTTTATCTGCTGACTCACTAGAATATACTGCACCTATTAAAGAAAAAAATAAAATGGATGAAGTTACAATTAGTACTCATGAATCAACAAAAGAAACAAAAGTTGATTATTTGCAAACTATGGAATCTACAAAATACACTGAATGTTTTGCTTCACCTATAGAACAGCCTCCAGCAGTCACAAAGTTCCCATGTTGGGACACTTTGGATGATATTTCACCCATTAAAAAAAATAATATAAAGGAAGGAGAAACAATTAATATACATAAACCACCTCTAGAAACAAAATTTACCTATTTTCAAACTATAAAAACTCCGAAAACCAGTGAATATTTGGCTTGTGACACAGAGCAGCTGCCTCAAGTTGACCCAAATGTTTCATACTGTGGCACATTGGAAGTTACCTCACTTACTAATGAAAGGAATCACAAATTGATTGATACAATTAATATCCATGAACCTACACTAGAAACAAAAATTAAGTATTGGTCAACTATGGAATCACCTAAGCGTACTGAATGTTTTGCTTTTGACACGGAACAGCCTCAAGCAGGCACTAATATTTTATGCGATGACACTTTAGAAGATACTTCACCAACTATTAAAACATTAGAAACAAAAATTAACTGTTTGCTAACTATGGAACCATCGAAAAATACTGATTGTCTTGCTTTCAACAGCGAACAACAGCTTCAACCTGACTCAAATGTTTTATGTAGTGACACTTTGGAAGATACTTCTTCTATTGATGATAAATTGATTATAAAACCTAAAACAATTTGGTCCCATATTTGGGACATGGATAAAATTGATATATGTGAACCAACAACAGATACAAAAATTAATGATTTTCTGACAATAACCGACCATTTACGAACAACTAATGAATTACCAGAAATAAAACAATGTTTTCCTTTTGATATACAACAACAGCTACAAGTTGGCTTAAATGCTTCATTTTGTGACACTTTTAAAGAAACTTTATGCATTGAGAAAAACATGTCGATTATAAACCCTGTAACATCAAATTCCAATATTTGTGATTTGGATGTAATGAATATACACAAAGATTCATTAGAAACCGAAAGGGACCATCTAGGAGATACATTCAGTGAATCACAAACGATCGAATTACCGAAATGTATTGATTTGTTTCCTTCCCGTAAAGAGCAGCAACAGTCTAACTTAAAGTTTTCATTTGGCCGTACTTTTGATGATACTTCGTTCATTGAGAAAAACTTAATCCCAAATATTTGGGATAAAATTGACATATGTGAACCCACAATAGATACCAAAATTAACCATTTACTGACAATAACCGACCATTTACAAACAAAATTACCAACTATCGAATCACCTAAAAGTAATGAATGTTTTGCTTTTGATCCTGATCAACATCTATCTCCTGACCTAAGTTTATCACCTGGTGACACCTTTGAAGATAGTCTAACTGTTGAGAAAAACTTGTCAATTATAAATCCTGTAACATCAAATTCCAATTTTTTGAATTTGAATACAATTAATATTCATGAGCCTACACTAGATACAAAAATTATCCATTTGCCAGTAACATACAACCATTTAAAAATTAAAAACTCACCGAAATTTATTGAAAGTTGTTCTTTAAGCGCAGAACGGCAACAAGCTGACTTAATGTTTTCATTTGGCTGTACTTCGGATGATACTTCATCCATTGAGGAAAACTTGTCTATGACAACACCGAAGTCATCAATGCAAAATATTTGGGATAAAATTAATATATGTGAACCCACAATAGATACAAAAATTAACCATTTATTAACAATAACTGACCATTTACAAACAAAATTACCTACTATCAAAACACCAAAACATGCTGAATGTTTTTCTTTTGATACAGATGATCATCTCACTTCCGACTTAAGTTTTTCATCTGGCGACACGTTTGAAGATACTTTATCTATTGAGAAAAATATGCCGATTATTAAACCTGTAGCATCAGATTTCAATATTTGGAATTTAAATGCAGTTAATATTTGTGAGCCTCCACTAGAAATAGAAATTAATCACTTACCTGCAACAGCCAACCAATTAGAAATGAATGAATCACTGAAATCTATTAAGTGTTTGGCAAATGACACAGAACCGCAACAAGCTGAATTAAATGTTTCATTTGGTTACACTTTAGGAGATGCTGTGGCCATTCAGAAAAACAAGTCAATTATAAACCCTGAAACACCAAATTATAATTTTTGGGATGTATGTGAACCTACACTAAATACAGAAATTAACTATTTACCCGCTGTTGAATTACCAAAATCTAATGAGTATTTTGCTAGTGATGTAGAACAACAAATACCGGTTGTCTCAAATATTTTAGAGGAGAACAAGTGCCATGAACAGTTCCAGAATGTTCGTTGTAGGATGATTAAGCAATCAAGTATGGGAGACATTGAAAACTCAGTTGTCAAGTTAGATAAAGACAAAAAAAAAAGTATACTGTTGCAATCCACTGACAACTTCATATCAAAATTAGAAGGCTTAAAAAAAAAAGATTTTGAAAGATTAAGTGAGAAAGCATTGATATTTTTAAATTTAAAGTTATGGGAGGATGATGAGCTCCAAATTTTAAAAATAGATAATCTTTTTAAGTTGTTTCTCAGTGAATCTTTGGATTTAACCAAATATTGTAAACATTTAGAGGATTTTAAGGAGTTCATATCAATGTTTCAGGATGATTTCATTGTTTCCAATAATAATGTTATGGCAAAGAAGAATAAAATTCGTAGAAGTCGCAACATTTTAGAGGAATGTGTACCTATAATGTTGTCAAACTTCTTTGATATGTATACGCAAAGTAATGATTCCATAACAGTGAAACTGTTGTATGAAAGAGTCGGACAACATTTTTATAACCTTAATCAATCAAAAATTTTTAAATTTCCAGAACAGTTGATGTTGTTTTTAGAAATGTTTCCTAATTTGTTTTATATTGACAATAATCTTAATGTCATAAATCTTACCAGCACAAGAAAAAATGTAAATGCTTCATTAGAAGTGAATAAATGTGATGAATCAGTGGATTTATCTGTTGAAAATAAGCAATTAACAACTTTTCTAGATCCAGAATCCTCTACGCACTGCAAAGATTTAGTCCTTAAGAAAACGCAACTTATAGAAGATAAAAATGATTGTCGTCGTATTACTGAAGCTATCATGAAATCTGAAAACATCATTGCTGTTGACTGTGAAGGAGTAAACCTGGGAGCAGCAGGAACATTGAGTCTTATACAAGTTGGCCTGGAGAGTGGTGATGTATACATTTTTGATATTGTCAAAGATAAAACCATGGTCATTGAAGGTGGTTTAAAAGAAATATTTGAATCTGAATCTATTGTCAAAGTGATTCATGATAGTCGTAATGATGTTGCAAACCTATATACTGAATATGGAGTAGAAATAAATAAAATTTTTGATACACGTGTAGCCCATCATTTAATTGTTAATTCTGGTATTACAAACTATAAACAAATAAATAATTTCATTGCTATCGGATTAAACGAGCTTTGTGGTTTATATGGTGCACCTATCAATATCGAAAAAGACAAAATGAAAAGTGTTTACAAGTCTAATCACATGTTTTGGAATGAGAGACCCTTGACGAGCGTAATGCTAGCCTATGCAACATTAGATGTTGCTTGCCTCGTTCCACAGCTTCCTGATACAATGTGTTTTATGATAAAAAATAAAGGGATCTCGGAGGGGCTAATATGGGAACTGAGTTTTAAACACTCAAGATCTGCCATATAAAACAAATACTTGATTTTAATTAAGACTGTTATTTTATTAAGTAGTTATACATAGAATAGCTAGGATTTTAGTGTTATCATTATTATTAATAATAACTTAGATTATGGTTTACGGGAAGAGCATTGAGAGGAAAATCGTCTTACTGTGGCAACAGCCATGCTTGCACAAATAGTGTTTATCGAAAGAGGAGCACAGGTCTGACCTACTTGACCTTTCAGTTGTCAGTGGGTGATTACATTATTTGCATACATTAAAATTTGTATGTTGTCAGATCAGAACAATTGTTGAAGAAATGCAGATGGCGATCAATAAATGTGACAATTGTTATTTTATTTGTCTTGCTCTCCAGTATTCCTCAAATTACACAGCATACAAATTTAAAAAATGAAACATATTTTACACATTTTATTTATGTGGTAACGTCCTCATTTGTTGGCGTTAGTTGTGGGAGTAAAAAGGTATCTAATGTAGCAGTATGTCCACTGGGTCATTTCAGTGATTGGTTCCTTTATAGGTCATATCCTTCAATGAAAAGGTGATTAATCATTGTGATCTGAAGTTTACTCAGCTAGTCACAGGTATAATTATTAGCCTATGAAAAAAAGCTCAAACCTGTGACCTTGCCAATCTCCAATTGGTTACTCCACCTGTATTACCATTTGTGGTATGCATGCATGAACACTAGCCTAAATACACAGACTTAATTGTATGAATTTCAAATTTTCTGTAAGAAAAATTAATTTGTTCAATTCCTGTTAGTTCTTCGGTCCACTTCAATTCATTTTTCTTTTGTGTGCAAATCCCAAGAGTATTTAAGTAAACTTTTGGTGACTGTGATCCATTATTGGAGTGAATGCCTGATAAACAAACTGGCTGACTGTTCGCCACACCTAATTCACATTAATTACATTGCTAGTTTATACGAATTGTGCTAATAAAACAATGGTGATTTCAATATATTTAATACTGTTTATATTAAAGAAAACATTTGTTGTGAGTAATATATTAAAGTGATATAAAAAAAGTATTGATATGAAATGTAAATGGTACAAATTAAAAAAATATACCTGAATATTTGTAGTTGTAAGTTAACATTATTTGATACTAATTTTGGTGGAGATAATGTACTTCTTTATTTCTTAATGATGTATGTAATGTAATGTAACAAAGGTTTTTTAAATTGTATCAATTAACTATTTGTTTGACAAATATTATTAATTCTAAATTTAGATAGATTTGTAAAATTTAATATATTTCAATTTAATGTTCTATGTTCATTGCTGAGTTTCCTTTTCTTTGGCTTTTTTTCCTACAGAAGCCTTTCTCTGAAGAAGTCCCCTTTGACGGTGGACAAAATTAGAAAGGAAGGAAAGGACCCTTGTAGACAAAGCCAAAGAAAACATAATTAATATGGCATCCCATGGAGCGATTTTAAGAAAAATATCCATTGCTGTTTACTTTATAAGACTGATTCATCTACCTCAAATTGGAAAAAATATTTATTATAGTTTCAAGAGTTCAATAGAAATTATAGGTAAAATGTGGACTTATATTATAAAATTGTAACTCTCTCTAAATTCAGAGTATTATTTTGGTAATTACAATTTTCCTATGGACTCCATTATGTAACAGTAAATGACCACTGTTTAGTAGTATATAAGATTTTAATTGCAAATGATCAACAGATTTAAAATTATTTAAGTGTTAAGTTACCAATGTACTGAAGTAGCAATTTCTAGAACAAATTTGTCTTAGAATTTATTTTTATTGTTGTGATCTCAATAAGATTGTTGTAAATAAAGTATTTATGTTTTAATTTTTTTTTTCAGATTTATATGTGTTTTTAAATGCGTACCTATATTTTAATAATATATTCCTTAAATTAATAATCTGTACAAGTTAATTTCTATTCCATATCCTATTTACTTTTATTATATTTACTATTACTATATCCTCCTAGTATTTATATCCAAATACTATTCCTAAAATTAAACACTCACTAAATAATTCTTATTTTACTATTAGAACAAAAATGAGTTGCTTAACTTTCTTCCAAGATATGAAACTAGTTTTAAGCAATGGATTTAAAAGTAAAATGATATCAGTAACAAAATTGAATTTTGAAGAAAACAAGTAGAATAATGTGAAATGGTGCCCGAATGCTTTCCACCTTACATGCCCCTTTAAGATAGCTGGTTCCGGAGTTGCTTTGTTTCTGAAATTTTCCAAATTATTTCAACTTCGTACTGTTCTTTCTCAAAACTTAGTAACTTAGGTGGCCTTGCTTCTAAACTGATCACAAACAATTCATCCATTCCTCCTTTGTTAAGCACACTTAAAAGCCAGTGCAGTTTCTGCTGTTTATAACAATGTTTGGTACCTCCTTCAGTCATTCTCTTCATAAGGAATTTAAAGAACATTGAATTTTTGAGCATTTCGTTCTACTAAACACTCAAAAATTCAACTCTTAAAAACTATGGATGATTTTAATTGTTCCTAGAACTTAAAATATTGGCAATATTTAGATAAATTTCTGTCCTGAATGGGACTATATGAGGGCTTAAAATATAAACCCCTGTTTTGGACATACAGGCAGGAAGTTGAAAACTCAATTGGGGTGACCTTTCTGGAGTAAGGTGGGTATTTTTCTAGCACATCACAAAGCAACACGGTAAAGATAAAATCAATTTGACTATAGCAGGAAACTGCTACTTTAGGGAGGGTGTTAAGACATCCAAAATGTTAATCCTGAAATCAATAGAGATCATATTAAACAAATGATAAACCTAACCTAAACGATATTAATGTATAAATTGACAACAGTTTACAGTGCATGACCTGCAGGCACTGCCATCTTACCTTAACCTGCGCACCTACCCTAGTCCCTCCAGTGGGTAAGTAAGGCAAGCTCATTGCTAAGGTGGCTTGCATATTCATTTTAGTTTTTATTGCAACAAACAATTCATAATTTTCATTAATAATTGTGTAACCATTTAAATAATAATATAAGTTTTATCAACAGAATTGTGGTATTGGTCCCCTATTATTTATTATTATTAATAATTAACACCCAAAGAAAAAAGTACTAGAAAGATCGGAACTTGAACTCAGGACTAATACAACAAAAACATTTAACAACAATACATTAAAATATTTCTAATATTCTCTTATAATACCTTAAATTTGCTAACTAGCACTTGAAAAATTAATTTATGGGTCACACTGTGCCCCTGCCATCAGTTGCATGCCCACCATTTTATTACGAAAGCTTAAGTAAATTAATATTTGGAAGGTCGTCCCTGACTAGATATTAGGGAAGCTCCAGATTCAAGTTCAGAGCTTGCCAACTTTTATTCCGTTAATGATTTTATTTTTTTAATTATTAATTGTAAATTTAACAATTTTAGAAATATTACATTATAGATTTTGGCAAGTAATGTATTGCTAACATTATTGTGTTTTGTAGCTATAAGATGACAATGTAGAGTAGTTGAACACGCTCAGTGAATAAAACATGTTTTGTGGAGGCTGAAAAATATTATTCCACAAAGCACTATTGAAAAATCAAGTTAAGTGGCATTGCTAACAACCTAAAAAGCAGGTCAAATGTCATTATGGTTAATAGTTTAGTTACTATTAATGATCTTGTCATTTAGCCCACTTTTTAGGTTGTTCCAAATGGCACTTAGCTTGTTTTATTGGGTCTAACTCAATTTTTTTTTTCGCACTCAGCCCGTTATTGATGTCCAGGCTTCAAATGTTGTCTGAAGCTCTATTCTCAGAAGGTTTTCCAACTTTACCTGTCCCTTTTTTGCTTTTAATCTTAAAAATAGAGCATTCCTGCCTTCTGCCATCGATGGGGGATTGGAGTGGAGGTAATTGTGTTAAACACGGGGTTTTTCATATATTGCAACAAATCGAAGAATTTGATATGTTGACAGCGAGTGCATTCATCCTTACCTGCCCCCTCTCCTTCTATAGTACTATTCCCTCCCCCACCCACCCATGGATCTGTCACACAATTATTGTCTTTGCGTGATAATCACAGTAGTAGTTGACAACTGACTCGATCGGATCCAATATTAGCCCATGTGGACTTCTATGCGGATGTGAATGTGATGCAGTCAGAACTCGGTATAGTGGTGGGTTCATAATTAGCAACTCAACACTTTGGTATGTAAATAGTATAATTAAACCGTCATGTATAATAACAAAATGAATTATAGACACAACAATCATAATATGATAATATTTCAAAATCATCCTGAAACAATCATCATCGTTTTTACATCCTTCGATTACGTTTCGAAGGTCCAGGTTCTTTTGGGTCAGATACCTTAGGCGGTTTTCCTCCTCAAGTTGGTCATCTCCAGTTTGTTGTTCCTTGAGCAGTTCCACGTCTGGAATCTCCTCTATAGATGGAGTAGGCACAGCATTATCACACTCTATGGCAGTGCAGTTCTTGCAAACTGAGGAGTATTTTAAGCCTGCTTTGCACCATGAGCACGTTCCACTGTGGCCTTTTTTCTAATAGCAAGATTCATTCTTCGGGAGTTGGATCTATCTTCATGACCACAGGCTTCAGACCTGTGCGGTGAATTCGGAACCCTATCTTCTGTTGAAATCTCATGTCCCAACCAACTCATGAACCAACTTGGTTGGAACCTGGAAGCTCCAGTAGGAATAGCGTGCAGCATCATATCCATCAAAGCATGAATACAAAGGATAGTGCTTGTATCAAACTTCAATGGTGTAGTTGAGATTAACACATCACTAGCACTATTTCTCCCTGGCTTAAGGCAGAACAAGTTACTGAATGAGTGCCCTAATCCCGTCATCAGCACTAGCAGGTCCACATCCCCACCAACCATGGCCGCATTTTCATGTTTCTCAGCCCTTGAATTGGCAGAGAAATTAGCAAATCAGCATCCTCATGAGCCTACGTGACTTCACTACCATACTTGTTGAGGTCTGCTTTCGGAAGTTCGATGTATTATAGGAGTTATAAATTGTTTGTGTGTTCATTTGGTTTTCCTTCATATTTATAGCCTCTTATCACTCTAAACGTTTAATATTAATTAAAAAATAATTCAAAGCCGAAATAATTCTATTAAGAAGCAAATATTTAAATTTTTCTAAGTGCGCCACTTTTTTTTTGTGAGGCAGTGTTTTTTGTATGGTAGTTCCATTTACCAAAATGATGTTGAAATTTAAAGCCAAGTAATGAAGGGTCATTTATTCATTACTTGTTAAAAAATAAATCATATTTAGTAGGCTATCATAAGTAAAGATCAAAACATCGCGATTAATATTGTGTAATGGGATTTTAGTGGACTATAGTTACACTGTCAATAAAGTCATCAAAAGTAGTTTTTGCGTAAAGAAACGGTGAACTGTATGACATCATCTTTAGTTTTTATACTACACTACATACTTTATAATATAACCTCTATGCTGTAGATGTTACTTGGTCGGTATATTTTTATGTGGTCGAGACTGGCCACAACATATTTTTCTTGTTATAGTGTGGTTGGTTTGGCATTTGTGGCGTTATTTATTGCATTACTATTAATTAAAAATAAATGTTCGGCTATGATAATTTGCAATAGATTAGCTATTCCTAGGAATCGCGTAGGGGAATACAAAGAAGAGATATTGTAGAACAACATTTCAATTTAGCAAGGGTTTATATTATAAACCATGTTCATTGTTCAAATCAAATAGACAGAACTTTGTCTCTGTAGACACAGGTAAATTATTCCCTGTATGACTACCTAATTTAAGAAAGAAATTCGTTAATATGGCTCATCAGTCGATTAATTCTAGCATATGTGTCCCTTTTCATGATCAGGATACCGTTAACAACTATGATCTGGACTCAATTATTCATAGGGTGAATTTTGATGATGGTCGATCATTGGCACAAGCAAATAATGTTACTGATAATGCTGACATTGAAACCATCAACTTTTACTGTGATATATTTCATAAAAAAGGATTAACCATGGAATTTACTATTGACAATATGTATAGCCATAATTTTAAAGGAGCCTCCGGAATTAAAAATTCTAATGACTTAAAAGTCTTTTTAAGTAAATACCCCCAAATATTTAATATTAATGATGACAAAGTTTCTTTGAGAAATCCAACAATGATCCATGACAGATGTGTTGACTGGATAATAAAATTATTGAAGAAAGATCATCCAGCGATTAGTAAATCAGTTTTAAATGCTATTCAATTCTATTCTGATACTCTGTATAAACTAAAATTAACAGCCTTATTTCCTATTAGCCAACTTGTAACCCATAGAAATAAATCAAAAGAAGATGTACAGATAATTGCAACAAATCCTGTAGAGTTGAAATCTTTTTTAATGGCATATCCTAAAATTTTTAATGTTTCGGGGGACAAAGTTAATCTAACAGATATAGCTCTGCTCCATAAAAGAGATTACCATTGGCTAAAGGATTTAATACATGATGGAAGTCGCAAATCAACTAAACAGTCATCATCAAAGAAAGCTGTGGAATACTTCATAAATCTTTTGCTGAAAAAAGACAAGATACCAATATTAGAGCTGTATGAACTTTCTTGTAATGCATCTAAGGATATTAAAGGAATATCTAAATCATTTGAAGAATTTATAGTTTTTTTATCTAATCATTCTGAGATATTTATTATTAAAAATGGCAATGTGATGATAAACGATGGCTTTGCTGAGCAATTACTAAAGGATAAATGTGGGCCAATGGAAGAGTCATCTCAACTTTTTGCTTTAAAGACTAAACCTAACGAGGAGATCTTACCAAAGAATGTTATGTGTATTATAAAAGCAATGGAAGCAAGTTGTCTCATAGAATTACCAATCAATCAATTGATGGAAATAACCAAAAATGAAACTTGCCTAGAAACAATACTAGTTAATTATCCTAATATTTTTATGATTAGAGGTGATAAAGTTACTTTACGTAAATTTTACGATGTGACAACTGATTCTTCTGTTGAAAAGACTAAAGACAAATTGGCCAAATTTGGAGATTATACTTGTGTTAAAAGTGATAAATGTAATGCTAAACTTATTATTAAGATTATCAATTATTTAAAGAATTTGTTGTTAGAGCAGGTTGGGATTAATGTACATTTTCCTTTAGAACATGTGTTGCTTTTAAAAAGATCAGCTCCACCAAAAATTCAGCAGTTACTCAATACTAAAGAAGATATTCTATTAATTATCAGCCAGTATTCTAAAATATTTGAGGTGACAGAAAATACAATTCTTCTCAAAGATACTCATGATGATGTTATGTTACTTAAATATAATTCCTATGAACCTTTATTGTTCTTTGTACGGATTCTTAAGGAAAAAGTGGGCATAGGTATTCAGTTTCCAATTGCTCGTTTGAAGCTATATATAAATATTGCACCTGTTCAAGCGACAATCAGTGACTATATTCAGTTGAAAAATTTCTTATGCAAATTTCCAAGCATTTTTAGTGTCACTTATAATACTGTAACTCTTAAAGAATCTAAATTTGTAAATTCTCTAAATGATGATAAATACACCGACAAATATGAGAGCTATGAAAAATTATATTATGATGAAAGCTATTCTATAAAAGCAGGCATTGATTTTTATTCCAGAGTTTTAAAGAGATTCTGTTTTAATTTAGAAGTTACTATTTCACATTTGTGGGGATACATTTGGCTAGCCCCCATAGAAGTTTTCGCTTTGACGAAAGACTCAGCTGAATTAAAACAGTTTTTGTCAAACTATCCAGATATTTTCAGTATTCAAGAAGACAAAGTCAGTCTGTCAAAATCGAGTAATTGTAAAGAATCTCATTCAAACCCTATTGATGACAAAGTTAAGATAGCGATCGAGTTTTATAAATCAATTCTTAACAGAGTGAGTTATAATCGTGATTGTCCTATTGTAATTTTGTTTGGATATCAGCATTCAGCACCTTCAGAAGTGAAGGAGATGATAAAAACTCCATTGGATTTAAAGGATTTTCTAATTGAATACCCCAGTGTATTTTCAGTGGTCAATGATGTAGTTATTCATAAAAATAGAGGTTCAAATTGCAACAAAGAAAATCTTGATAAAAGCCTTGATAATATGCGGCTTGATTCCAATGAACAAAACACATTGCTGCCAACACCAGATTGTATTGATGGACCTACCACTTCATGCAGTATTTTGGAAAAAAATAGTAATGCCCAGTTTGATATTAGTTCCTCATGCTCTGAGCTTAAGTCAAAAAGAAATGCTGTTATTCGGGCAATTAGATTCTACGCTAATGTTATGTTTAAAAAAGGACCTAATTCAGAACATCTGATAACTAGTCTTGTAGTTCATCGAGGTGAAGGTACTAATGAAGTAAAAGCAGTTGCAAAAAAACCGATTGAGCTATTATCATTTCTATCTATGTTTCCTGAAATATTCTCTGTTGATAGTACTAAACTCACTGCCAAGCTGGCAAATATGGTTGCATTCTACCAAAATCAGAGGGCATGGATAAAAGAGTTGCTACCAAAATATCACCACTCTACTACTAATCATGAAATAGTGGTTAGTGGGATCCAATTTTATTCTAATATTATCTGCGATAAAAAGTCAAGTTTCAGCCTAACTATAAAGACATTGTTCAGTCATCGAAAAACAGCTATGGAAGATGTTCAAGTGTTAGCAAAAAATCAGCTTGAATTAATGGAATTTTTATCATTGTTTCCTGAAATATTTACTTTTGATAATGATGTAGTTTCACTTACCAATGCTGCAGTATCTCAAATAACTCAACCGCAATGGATTGAACATATTGTTCATGATGATCTTATACTAAACTTTTCTTTTGATGTGAAGTCTACCGAAGCATGTAAAATGAATTCATCAAATAAAACTAATAATGCTACTCATCATTATAATATCAAAGAAGATATCCATACAATCGATTTTTTCAAATCTGTGCTAGAAACGTTTGTGGTAGGTGCTAAAGTTCCTTTGGAAAAAATGATTAGTTATAGATGTTCAGGACCACAACACGTCAAGGCATTAATAAATAAACCCTCTCAGTTAAAAGATTTCTTTGCAAGGCATCCTGATGTATTCACTGTAAAAAAACAATGTGTAATGTTAAATTATTTGAAAACAGACCAAAAAGAAAGCAATATTATTGCTAAAAGACAAAGTGTACATGCTTTTGAATCAACTGATCCACATCCACCGCAAAATAATTTTCATAATGACAAAGCTAAATCTGCAAGTAATTCTCAAATGGACTGTCTAACTAAAATTACTCATGTTCAACCCATGAATGACGAATACAGTAACATTATTAACTCAATTTTATTTTACATTAATTTAATGTGTCGAAAAGGTCCTAATTTACAACATTCTATAAATAAACTTTATGTTCATCAAACCCAAGCTTCAAATGACATTAAGGAAACCATTAAAAACGAAAAGGAATTAAAATTATTTTTAGCTAAATTCCCTCAGCTGTTCGTTGTTAACCATGAAGAGCTAACTGTCACCATAGAGAGTTCGTTAGAGCTACAAAAACATCAGGAGAGTTGGGTCAAGGAGATACTAGCAAATCATCAATCTACCACCAATGGGGCTGTCATCAGTGCCATTCAATTTTTCTCTAATATTATTCTTGAAAAATCTCCAGAATCTGAGATGTTAATGCTTTATTTATATAGCCATAGAACTACAGCAACTGAGGAGATTAAGACTTTGACACCTAATGTAATGGAGTTATGCCGTTTTTTATCAAAGTTCCCTGATATTTTTGTTGTAATTGATAATGCTGTTTCTCTTACAAATCTAGCAAAACACCACAAGACCCGACCAAAATGGATTGAAAGATTAGTATGTAGTGATAAGACTTCAACTCGGGCCACTGAAACGCAAATGAAAGTTCCACCAGGAATTAAAAATAAAAATAAAAAGGAGTCATTTTTAAAAAATACAAGTGCAGTTATTTGTCGAACGATTCAATTTTATCATACAATTATGATGGATAGTGCAACAAATGAATTTTCACCAACTCAATTATTCAATTGCTTAAAAGAAGCGCCAAGTGATGTTAGAGAAATTGCCAAAAATTCTGATGAATTGATGGTTTTTTTTTCAAAATATCCTCATATATTTAATATTAATGATAACATTATTTCCATTTATAAAAAGGTTTCACCTAAATAGAAAAAAACATTATATACCATAAATGTTATATAAATAAAGCATTATTAAATTTATATTATACAGCTCAGGAATAAACAAGGATCATTTTGACTCAGACTTATTAATTAAACAGATTAAGTTGCTTTACATAAATTTTTAGAAAGCTGTTTTAAAGCAAAATAAATAAATGTAAATGTGTACTATTTTTTTACATGATATATGTGTCAAATTCATAAATTTGCTTATTATATTTGTAAATTTGTCTTGTAAATTACAAAGTGTTTCAAATTTTACGGTAAAATTGTAGTTTTGCTACTGTACTTTATTTTTATTTGTAAATATGACTATTTGGCCAGGATTAGGCTTCCAGGTATTACATATATATAATATAATATATAAATATATCCGGAAGTAGGTCCTCTCTTAGTGTAATTAATTCATATAATTAAGGTTAACAAACATATATTGTATTAATAAAATTATAATTTTTAAAGTAATTTTTTTTATTTCTTTAAGTCCTTAGTAATTGTATGCTTATTATTGGATGTATAAGTACAATTGTGGACATGTAATCAAAACAATCAACTTCCTTTATTGCTAAATAAAAATCTGAGTCATACTGTTAGGCCAAAGGTGCCAATTGGAATTGGACAGTGGAAGGCATCTTCACAAAACAGGGACTCCTGGTGATAGTTGTTGGAAGAAACCCAAACTTCACAGGTAGTAAAGCTACTTAATACTTAATTTAAGTAGGTAAGTAATTGTTTGAAGAGATAAAATAGTGACAGTTGGGACCTAACTAATTTTTATTTCTGGTATGTAATCCAACTTACATTACATTTAGGTATGATTGGCAATAAATTCTCAAATATATAAGCTTTATGAAAAAAATTGCTTCTTTAGGCATAATATGATATAAAGTAGTGCAAGCTACTCATCAGATTTTCCTCTTGATGTTCTTGACTTTAGGCTATACTGTCTCTCTCTTTGGCCATTCATTATTTGTATAGTGTTCTCATTGCCCCATTCACAAAAGGAAACATTGGGTTATTGTGTAGTCACTCAGTTGGCCAAGCAGCACAGAAATCGCCATGATCTATGATCAGGTTATTAACGGTGAACTTAAGATTTTCATACCATTCTTTTAAATGAACCAACCAACAGGTGCAGAAACATATATATTTCGTTATGTAAAAGTACTGCATTTAGATTATTTTTAGGCCAATCAATACTAGTTTTATTGCTGAACCATTTAATGTTTATTTAACCAGATATGTCCTTAAATTTTTAATTTATTGCCTCAGTGAGTATTAATAAGCAACAAATAACAATTTGATGTCTATAAATGAGGCTACAAAGTTGAAATCGTACTTTTTCTGAAAAAAAAAAATTTATCTATATTAGTCTTATGATTAGTGATGAAACTGTAAATGATGGATTTGTCTTATTCCCCGCAAACAGAAGACTACTTTGTCATTACAGACCTGCATTATCGCTAAAGAAAAAATGTAGTAGCAGGTTATTGAACCCAGGGTCTGCCTATCTCTATCTTCAATCCTACATCTTATCTCTGGCACATCTAGGTTGGTTATTCCTTGTTGAAGGTCATAGTTTATATGAATTCTTAACTTATCTCTGAAAAACATCACCAGTTGATCTATTTTTTCATAGTAGGTTATTTGTGATATTTTATCAGAAAAATTCTGACTGCTCGTTTGCTTTCAACAGTATTCTATGTATTAAATATGTTGAAACATATGTTTAAAATCTGCCAACAACTAACAAACTTGATTTTTGCCACAGAAATGCCAATGGTTGGATCTTGCAGATTTTTTCATGCAAGATTCAGATCTGACGCCCATATCGATTTATCACTCCGGGATTTTCTGCTGTACTCAAAAGCTATAGCTATTTTTATAAATTTCAATAGTGGGGCACAATGATATAACTGAAGCAGATAAGTGTATTTTTATAGTATTTTCAACTCTTAATTCAGATTTCATACTCATTTTTTTTATCACAACTAGGTGTTTCCAAAATCACACTTTTATTACCAAATGTTTATCATTAAGTGGATACACATACTTTAGGAGGTTAAAAGAAAATTATTCAACAGAATAATTGAAAATGAGGTCCACAAACACTTATTTACATTTACACAGCTTCATATTCAATATATAGTTATTTAATATTATTAGATATATTTTTTTCTGCCAGAACACATAGACTGTTTTTTGTGGCTATTATTGAATAATCAAAACTGTTAAATTTTTATTCACATTTATTTATCATAATTACATCATTACAGATCAAGGCAACTACGACTCTAAAAAAAACAGGCTCCATGAATAAATAAAACCATACAAAAAAGTAACGACAGTGTTGCCACTTTATGACTCTCAAATGTACCCAATACAAAGTACAATATCCAAACATAGACTACCATTTGTAATCGTAAACTGCCAGTCCCTCAACATGTGATAAAGTATTTCAAGCAACAATTTTCCCATTGGCGTTTCGGTTGTAAAAATATTTATTTGTTGGTCATTGGCGAAACTGAGAGATTCTGGTTTTCAGAGAATAGAGGAAACCCTGAAGATGATAGATATTCAATAATGATAGAATGAGGTTCTGCATTTCTTTCAAAGACCACCAGACCTGAGATCATGATGCCCTTGGCTCAAATCCTGGCTATGTTGCGATCTTTTTTCTCTTGCAATTAACTATTAAAATAGTGAGAATACATACAAAATCAAATTATTGTTACTCTGTAGCTAATATATGTTGATCATTTTAATTATTTAATACATATAGTTTCGATAAAATCAAACAAGGTTTCGGAAAAAATAAAAGTGAAGTTTAACGCCTAACACAGTTAAATGTTTTGGCTGCAAAAACAATTTTAATGACTTTGTAATTTGTAGCCTTAACACATGATACATATTGTCAATCAGTATTTAGAGATCTTTTGTTTGATACCCTACTCAATATAATAGGAAAATATTTATTTTTACATAGCAGTAATTGATTAATAAACGGCCCTTCATTATTTTTAGCTGGATTGCTTTTATTTATAGCATTTTTTTAACATAAACTTTACGTGCCAAATTGAGATCACAATATTGATAGAAGTTTTAATATTTGTTGTAACTATAGTTCATTAATGCCCTAACACATAATATCAGGACTTCAATTCGATACCTTAGTGGACAGAGTAATATTTATATCCGGAAAATCCTCTGGGAAGCAGTTAGCCCTGAGGAAAAACACTTTATGGTTGAGGTGGAGAGGTTGCCATAATGCGTTTAGGAAGCAGGTCTTGCTTGACCTTTCTTATTTCATTTAAACAGTTTAGACAGTCGGTGAGGTCAGATGCTAAAGAGAGGGAACATATGAAGACCAGAGGGATTGATGCTAGATTTTTGACAAAGTCAAAATGATGACTAAAATTTTCTTCCAAAAAGAAGAAACTAAGACCCAAGAAGAAGACAGCAAATATAAAGATAGTACAATACGTAATACCTTTCTCTTTACTTATTTTTTACTTCTGTTTCCCCTGCAAGATATTCAATTACTTTTAAACAATATATCTTGATCACTAATTAGTCGGTGATCGCAGGATATTTTCATCCTTTTGCGGGTATATTCTCCGCCAGAAGCGCGGGAAAAGGACTGCCCTGCACACACAAATGAAATATTTAAAATATCCAGCAATAAATAATGAAACATTTTACTTTCTTACCGCTCCCGAGGTACCCTTGGTAAGGAAAGTAGTTGTAATCGAGTCAAATTTTCGATATGCTGTTTTAAATGGATCTTTTCGTTTCAGGGCACCTTGAATCCAAAAATCATATTGTTTTTTTGACTAATAAATAATTTATGTGAAATTCGCATGGAAGTGGTAGATAAGTCATGTGAATGGCCACACCAGATATTTTAAATACGAAAATTCGCCTTTCTATTTTCCTTCCTCTACCAAGAGTAGTCTAGGTTTTTACTAGGTAATTAGGATTTTAATTGTGACAGAGATTTTCACGCTTTCAATCACAGATCTTTACACGTCACAGCCCCCCAAGTTCATAAAAAGCATTTTCAGCCATTGGTCTGTCTTTCCTATGCAACAGATGTGCTGTTTACAAAAAAAACTTTCACGTTTAGGGGTCTCAGAGCTCAAACAAATGTTCTTCCCCATTAGCCTGTGTTTCTATCTGTGCCAAGATTATTTCTGGAACAGATGGACTGATTTGGTTGTTATTTGTTTTGTCTTTGTCTCTAATCGGGAACCGCGTAGGTAAAATATAACCACTGTTTACGATAAGTGTTTAAAAATTGGAACGGCCCATCGACGTCTAAGGAAAGCTCCGTGTTAATGGAGGCCAGATGAACAAATAAATGTGTAGTTTAGAATACCATATTATAATCGGGGATGGCCACTCAAGCGTTTTGTTTTAATTGAAAACTTGTCTCTCATATGGCCAATACATAGAAAAAGTGGAATGGGCAAATCAGACCTTCAAAATATTGTATCCTTTACAAAGAGAATCTAAAATGCAAACAGGATCATTCGCGTATTTGGCATACACACGTCGTACCTTATTTTTGTACAAAAGTAGGCGAATCAGTTGAACGAAGTTTTTGAGGAGTAGTGATGCTCCTCAAAATGGTGGTAGTGAGAAGCCCGTTTTTGTTTAGAACCATTAATTTCCAAGAGTTATCACCAATTAAGCAATAGCACTAGCAACACTGCTGAGAGCTATATGACTTGTAACCAGAGGCGTAACTACAGGGTAGCAGGGATGGCAAAATACCACGGGCCCCCGATCCAAGAGGGCCCCGGCGCAAGTGGCCGCGAGCTCAGAAATATTGTTTTAATATTGTACCTATTTATAAAAATATTAAAATATATATACCATAATACAAATTATTGGTTGTGGGTAACTAAACTACTCGTAAGTATAATAAAGCTTAATGATAGGGCCCCCATTAAAGGAATTTGCCACGGGCCCCAGATGATATAGTTACGCCACTGCTTGTAACCAAATTTTGCTTAGGAAAACAAGTAAATAGCGGCAAACGATGTTCTTTAAAGCTGCTGTGATGGATTTTTCAAAGGTCCAACATTGGTATTCGTAAACCAAACAATCTGATACCACTATCGTATACCATAGACCAATTTCACTCAATGCCAGAGATTTCTACAAAATGTATAGGCTAAGCAACTTACGTCTCATAGAAATAATGAAATAACATAATTCTTTTATTTCAATTCCTTTTTTTTTTTTTCTAGAAAACAGTAGCGAAGTAAGGGTTATTAGCTAGTACAATATTATAAAATACTCGTATCGTATTTTCAATATAAAATGACCTGATGATTTCCAACCTAAATAATATTGAATAGCATTTTAAAATATAATTTATTCGACCATTTTCCAAAGGGATGAAGGAAATAAAAGTCATTTTGATAATCCTTTCGACGAGTTTATTTTTATGAGGTATACTCATAAACTACCTGCCTAGGAACCTCTCACTAACCTTGGCGGAACTCTCCTTACTAAATAGTTGTTACGACGAAAGTATTCAGCATATTTAAATTTTGAAAACTAATCTTTGTGTAAAATATTAATTTAAACCTGGCTATAACCGGAAATTTTTAGAATTTGATCCCATAAAGTGCGTATCTTACCCATAAATTTGCACAAATTTGTAAATGACAATTTTCATAAATTCCAAATCAATTATCATCAATTCTACGACCATTTTAATGAGAAATCCTTTTGAATGTCTAAAATATCTCAATTAGTTTTCGACTGAGGAGTAATTTTAAAATTACCAGATTGTGTTACGATTTCTTGACAGAGAAACTAACTAAATCACAGGGACATTTACCCTTAATGTTAAGGAAGCAAGCTCTATAAGCACCTGGTGGCTGATCCCTAGCTCATACCCTCCCCCAGGCAAGCATCAGAGCTAATCCCTTATTTTTACTCCTGGTAGAGGACAAAAGGGGTGGACTTAGCCCAACCACCTCATAAAATGAATTTGTAAGTGTAAATAAATGAAAGTTTTGAACTTATATGTTATATTTTAGATACATTATTATAATATAAAACAATTATATACAAGTACATATTATATATGCAAATGATACAAACAATATATAAATACTATGTTTTACAATATAAATTTATCAATTGACTAATTGATGATAGTTTGGTATGAGCAACTGTTATTATTAGTGCTGGAGTTTTATTTTTTATGTTAAATTTTGATATTTTATAAATAAAAAAAATACAATATAAAAAAATTATATTACAAAATATTTGGTATTTTATAGTATGATTTGGTAACTGTTCTTAACAAATCAGATAAAATTAATCTTAATTTCTCCTAGCTTTGTAAAACATGTAGCCCTTTTAATGCCTGCCTAATTTAGCTGAAAAATAAATAATTATAAAAAAATAGGTAATAATTTGGCAAGCTTAAATGAGCATTACAACATTTGTTGTGTTATGATTTTTTTCATAATTGATTCAACATTTCCAATTGCAACATAAAATAAAATTTGTGTAGAATATATAAAAAACAATCATTTAACGGTGCTTATTACATGAGATTAATACATAATAGGTTCGATATTCATATTTTGAGGTTTCATGTAGTATGGCAACAATCTCTATAACTCACCTGTTAATTTTTTTTAAACTTTTTATTTTTTAAATAGTAACATTTAAAATTTAAAATATTATCTATAACAAGTAAACATCTTTTTTGAGAAAATTACAACTTAAACTATTTAGATGATAACAATTACATAAATGAAGCCCTGTGGATAGTTTGATGTTTCTCTTAATTAAATGTTAAATTAATTTACTAGTATAATATAAGTGAAGCAAAAAAAGACAAGGTTTTATTACATAAAAAAAAATTATAACAGTAATTTTTTGTGGCATTGTCGCATATTGCCACAATACAGGATAAATATAAAATATCTATTTGTTTTTAAAATCGTTACAAAACCTTGTGTCTTGTTGTATCACAGATAGTTCGTTAGTGGACTAATTTAAATTGATGGCATATGATATAAAATACAAAGTATGGTTTCTGGCACGACAATATCTTAACTGTAAAGATAAATGTATTTTACACTCAGCTATTCTTAACAAAGTAAGTAGTTCTTACTCATTAAGAAAAAGTAACCGAAAACTTCCATTACCAATTTATGTATCATATGTCACCAAATGGACCACTATTACTACTGAGGTTACAACCACATAGACCTGGAGGGGAGACACTTGGTATTAGAAATGTTTCGCCTCCAATTGTCGTTCAGCAGTTCTTTGTTACGATTTTTAGCCTCAGAATTGTTTATGAGCCAGTTAATTATGAGTGGGGTAAGCTGACTGGCGGTAGGAAGTCGCCACACGTCGGGAAGTTGTGAGGGATTGGTGGTAGATCACCTTGTGTGCCCACGTGGAAAATTGCATTCATGCCTATGACAATGTGGAACAAGAAGTGGCAATGGAACAACCAGTAACCTGAAAATTAATAGGATTATTTTTAATTTTTGTTAAGGATTAAATCAGATACAATGCTATTTAAACAATTTTTTACCTTTTGTACAGAATGAATTTCAATGAATGTTATATTTACATACTAATTTATGGAATAAGAAATATTTATATAACAACCAAACAATTCCATTATTCTAATACATTTTTCATTTTTAATCGTGCACACATATAAACTGAACCATAATTGAAATAATGACTAGACATACTGAAGTATGCTGTCTGAAAAATATCATTGAAGAATTTGCCATACCAATCAAACCAAATGGTTGCTATTTCAAGGCGTCACAACCTGCACATTAATAATTGGCCCCCATATATTTACCACATAACCATTAAAGAGCGCAAAGGCAAAATGCCAAATAAGAGTGGGCAATAGAAAAACAAAAAGTTATTATTAGACTAATTACAGTCCATTAGCTAACCGAAATGCTTTTGTTAATCAGCAATTTGAGGGGTTGATTGTTCTGATGAAGGGATCAATCTAAGTGCATTATGTTTATTTAATCACTGGTGATATACATATTTTTTCTTCACCCGATAGTAAGGTATTTTATTATTAACACTTGATTATACAAGCCTCAGAACATTTTTTTTTAATCTAATGGCCACCCTTAAGTCATTTGGGATATACAAGGGAAATCAATGTTTGAGTTTGGCATCAATTAGCCTAATTACATCACCAGCAGGTGGATGTCAACAGGCTGCCACCCTACCCCTGAAATTATATACTTGAAAATAAAATATGCACTCACCGGGATTGTCAGCTCTAAATCTGAATACAACATATCCATTGTTGGGAACAGCAATTGTATCCTTGAGTGGTGGCAAGTTAAACTGCCTGTTGAGGAGACCACGCCTGTCCAGATCCAAAGCATGCTTCAAATTGATTTTCTTTACATTCCTGTCAGGAGAGCGACCCATACCGATAACGTTGAAGGAATAACCATGTAAATGGAAGGGATGGCTCAAGTTAGGCTGCTGAACTGTAATATTAATTAAATTATTGTTAAAAAGTATCTCAAGTTCAAAGGAATAATATTAAAAAGTTTTACATTTAAAAATGCTGGTATTCCCTCTGGGCTTAGTCAATGTATATTTGCTATGTATTCATTCGTGTCTATAAAAGTTATCGGAAACATGATTTTCACTTGTTATATTTTGACTTTAAAAATGTTAAGAAAATCTGGAGAGAGAATAACTGTTTTTTTTAAATAAAAGGTATATAACCCGTACTCTCAAGATACCGGTAGATTTTTATAGTTTGCTAGCTGTCTCCATGGTGTAGTGGCTAGTGCACTTGCCAACCAAGTTCGATTTCAGTTAAGTCAAAAGAGGGTGCTACCAATAGAAAAATACCGGTTGAACCATTGAAATCTCATTTCTGTAATATGATCTGAATTAAATAATAGAACATTACTAAAATTGAGAATGAAATCTGCTCTTCTCAAGGAGCTGTAAAATTTCAGGTTTGCTGATAATTACTTTCAGTCAATATTTTAGTTTTATGAAAAAACATCTTGCTAACTTCCCTTTAACTATTAAACTTTATGATTAATACCAGTATTAAAGGTTACTTCAAATATATTTTACCTTCATCTACAAGAACGACTTCAACAACAGCATTCAAAGGTATGTCAACCTTATGAGTGCACATGCAGTTTCTTCCACAGTTTGGTGGTTTGTTGTCTCCATTACAAAATTGTTCTGGTGGAATTTCATCAATCTGTGATATTGGCGGAGCAGGAGGGAAAACAAATGAAATTTCATCAATCAAACTGATAACGTGATCAGTGGTAGGTGCAACTGAAAAAATAAATAGTATATATTATTGATAAAATATATTTGGGCAAACCTTATGTTTCTATTATTTACAAAAGGAGCAGTAATTTTCAGTTATTTTTGTTCCATGAGAAATGCTCATTCTGGTGTATATAAATCTTCTTATATCACTAGTAAATTGGAGTTATTGTGGGTAAATGTTATTTATAAAATAATTTAAGTGTTAAAACAGTCCATAGGCAAAATAATGAGATGATAAAATATTATTTTTTTTATATTTAATTTGTTGAGAACTCATTATCTGCACGGTAAGTTATTCTGTATTTATGCATATACATTGAATAAACAAATATTTTAATTGTAAAATGAGTATTTTACAATTAATTTGTTTTTGGTTATTTCTTTAAAATTTATTTCTGATTGGAAATCCAATACAATAATACTTCTTTTCTATGACTGCAGTTTAATCCATCTTTAGATATGCCTAGGTGTACTATCTACAATGAATTATTCATTGAAATAGAATGGAGCTTACCTTTGGATTGCCAGAGGGGGGGAGGGGGGTACAATATATTTCTTACCAAGGTATCTGTTATATTGATGAGGCTGAAACAGTTCTTCGGGTCTGTAGAAAAGGAACCTGAATGGAAGGAAAATCTTGACATCTGGTCTTTCTTGGAGGATTCCCTCATCAACACTTTTGGCATTCTTAAGTTGGTTAACACAAACAGCGTCATTTCTTGGTTGGTTACAGATTGCATCAAGTGGGTTCAATACCTGCAAAAATAAAATATTCATTAGCTATTTCAAGTGCTAAAATTTTTGGTTCATTGTATGTTCACTTCCCCCAGACCCAAGTATAACTTTTTAGCTTCATTCACTCGAAATAAGTAACAATACTTCAACAAGAATACAATTAACATCTAGCATTAGTACCTGGATTCATTTGATTTGATTATTAATTTTATATTTTGTAAAATAATAATAATAATAATAATTTTGTAAAATAAAAGTCATTTTTGTAATAGATTTTATAAACTCACAACTCCTTGAGGTAGACCAACATCGTAGGTTGGGGCTTGGCTGGCTGGCTGGTATGGTCCTCTGGCGTACCTTAATACAGCAAGCTGTTGAACCCTGTTGACTCCACATTCTCCTAGGCCTCTTGCTTGAATCCAGTAAGCGCCGACTGGCTGGTCTGCCGTGATGACAAAGTCGTATCTTTCACCTGTGTAAATTTTGAGACCACTGTTTGTTAGTACCAATCATCTGCTGAAAAATATTGCTGACTTTTATGACTAGAATTGCTTAATAGTGTGAAATTTCCTGTTTTGCCTATTGTATTTTATATATGTTCAGATGCTATTACTGTCCCTGTAGCCTATTGATCAAAATGCTGACTTTTAACTGTGAAGACTCGGGTTCAATTATTACAACATTTTCTTTGGGGTATGAGTCTGTTTGTGGCTGACAAAAAAAAAAAAAGTTGTGAATCTGATAAAACCGAATTTAAGATTGAGAGGTAACGCCTGGTGCTGATCACACTTACCACCTACAAACCTTTTTGCTCTACCTGTTGCCCCTTGTTTGGTTTTATACACATTTTCAAAGAATATTATCATGGGTGTAAATGATTGAGTTAAATAAGGCAGTCCTTAGTCAGCTCAATTTATTATTAATATAAAAATGTGGACAAACCTAGTGGATTGACTGAAAGCTATATGTATAATTATTTTTCAAAGTGGTAGACCAATAGCAAAATATTTTGCTGATTAGTTTAATTGATATGTGGGGAAAGGTAATATTTCTATCTATATGAAATTTATTCACCTTATGGGCAACTAATATTTTCTACTGCAGAAGAACTCACCTGAGAATGAGATTATAGTGTTGACCACCACAGGATGTACTGGTTCTCCGTCAGTTGCTATAAGAACGAGAGGATGTCCTTGTATGGTTACTTGGGCAGGGCAGACAGTTGCCAGTGAATTGATCATTCTGAATCTGTACCTTCTGCCTGGTGTGATGGTGAAAATTTCCAAGGGTGTGTTAGTCCTATAGCCAGTGTTACGGTCCTGCAAACAAAGTAATCACAAATAAATTATATGGATAGAAAGAGAGAGATTATTGATTTTCTTCTCATGTATAATCCAAACCTATGTAACTATTTAAATTTAAATGAACAACATTATTACCAAGCATGTGGTCTTATCAAGAGTTCGATCCTATCAGATTAATTAAGCACTGTAATTATACAGGTAATCATTGTTCACTCAGGGGAAGGCATGATGGAATAAAATCTTCAGGACCAAGGATTCACTGAAGCCTTGACATCATCCCACATTTTTTTTAAAGCAAAATCTATCCTTTTAAGGATAGATTAGAGGCCAAAGCTGATTAATTAATTAAACCTCCACATTTAGAACTTTCCTAATACCGTGAAGTATGTTTTTCCAAAAGAAAATATTACATTCAGTAGTAAACAGTATACCATAATCATATTTCAAGATCAAAGTCTCATGTATTTATCATGTAAATAGCACAATTATACAAAACATTTTTGAAATTGCGTGTTATGTCTACTAAAATAATAAATAATTACAAGTGGATTATTGAGTTCGAGCACAATTTTAATTGTGATTAAAAGAAATTACACATGAGAAATTTATTTCTAATGCTGACTTTGACGGTTACAACGAGCAGCTAGTTTCTGAAAATTTTGCTTAGGCAGTTTACTCAGTTGAAATAATTTATGAATATTTTATATTTCTGGCTATGAACCACAAACTTACAGAAGGTATATTGACACAGTTATCATTATAATACTTACAGTAAATTGTCCTTTTCCGTTGATGAGGAGGGTCTCAGGGTCTTGTCCGGTATTGGCAGCGAGCCTTCCAGGGTACCTCTCCATGGCATCTTCATGCATCCAGTCTGACAGCAGCACAACATGAGTAGTCAGATCGTAGTCGTATAAGTGGGAGTTCGGGTCAAGTGATGGTGCCTGCCTGATTGCAATGCTGCCATAGATACCATCCAACTTCTGTAAACCTGTTACATTTCAAAAGGTTAGTTATAGGCAGGTTTGTTTGTTGTGTCTGGCTGAAGTCCACAAGTGTAATTATTGTACCTGTATAGTACTCTCAGAAGAGATCACATTTTTTTCTTTACTGATCTTTATTATAAATTATTTGTTTTAGAATAAAATCCTGTTTCCTATGAAATGGGAGATTATTGTGGAAACCTAAGTTTCCAAACATCTGTAAATATTTATTGATTTTTTTTCATGACCACAAAGAAACCTCATTACTATACTATACAAGACCAATCAGTAGTTATCTATTTCAATTAAGTCCTATCATAAAGTTATCTTACCACTGCACCATAAGAGGCTTCCTTATTATGAATTTAATTAAGTAGTTTTAGATTTAATCTTAATTTATTCATGAAGAAAAGTAGCAAGTTACCTGTATGGGCATGCCAGAAATGTGTACCAGCGTTGCCTGCGAGCCATTGGTACCTGAAAGTGTTGCCTTCAGAGATAGGGCATTGGGTAACAAAGGGCACTCCATCAGAAATCTGTGTTCCTCTTTGGTGGATCCCGTGCCAATGGATGGAAAGTTCCAACCCTGGCATCGCATTGTGTACATCAATCACCACTTTATCTCCTTCACATACCTGACAATAAGATTGAGTTAACTTTTGGTTTAAATCTAATACATAAATTTATAGAATAGTTAATGAGTGAATTGAATACCTGTATGCTGGGACCTGGGAGCATCCTGTTGATGGTAAGCATACCCCTCTCGACACCGTCAGCCAAGACGCACTGGCAGTGGCTCCATACTGTGTTGGTGGCATTTGGTGTACAGACTTGGCAAGCCCTGCACAATGAATTTATGATCATTTATGTTGCTTATTTGTCAAACTGTACCATAAGTATGTCATTATACTTTGAAAAAATATTAATTTCAATAAGGCTTTGTTGGTTTTTATTCAAAACTTTGTTTCTTTGCTTGTGTACCTGTTTTGGGAAATGATACATTCCCTTCTGCACTAAAGTTTAAATTTCTCAGGAATGTTCCTCTTGTTTAAAGGACAAGAGATATTTCTAATTCAATAAAAGTAATTAAATAATTAGAAATAAGCATGATTAATAACATTAGTATTTGTTGGGAATTTTAGCAGGTTATAATTACAACAAATAGTTATAATGTTGATAGTATTTTTCATGTTTGCAACTTTTTCTCAATCCCTTAAGAAATTGTGACTCGACCTGACTCGGTGGCACATAATTTTGTTAGAAACCTATGCCTCACTTAGTTTACTTCTTCCTGAAGTTACTATTTTATTTTTTGTTCCAAATAGAAGAGTTCATAGGCTAATCACAGAGTTTGGCAAATTGTGTGCTGCCAGATAAGCTCGTCTATGCCATAGAAAACGAGGGGATCTCATTCATTCAGGGATATTGCTTGTCTCAACCTAAAATTTGACCAGGTGAAAATTAAGTCAATCCATCTATAGACCTACAGTAATGCATTTCCCACCATTACAGTGTATAATCGAAGTATGAGCACCTCGATCTCTCCGGAACATTTGTCCACGAATTATTATGAAGAGAAATTAAAAACTTCTTGTTTCCACAGCTGACCTTAGATTCTCCTGTCACCACCTTTGCTTATTTACTGTTTTGTTCTCCCTTTGTTTCCTGAATAGTTTTTCCTTATTCACTCGGAAGCGAGGAGCTTGAAAGTTGGCCCAGATATGTCGTTCGTGCTTGTTGTAATAGTACTCACCATTGAAGGCATGCCAACAGTCGCCTTTTACTCTGCATTGCCCAAATGTGACTCGACAAAATGGGTCTGGGCTCCACAGAACAAAAATAATTTTTTTTTACTTATGTTCAACTCGTTATAATTGAGACTGATGAGTCCTGACTTTGTATGTTCCAGTCTTTTCCATTACCTGTGGCTGTTTCCCTGTTTTCTCTCGCTGATATAAAATATGCAATGTTGAAACATTTTTGGGTTATTGTATGTTGTATGTTTTGTAAAAAAATCTGTCATTAGTAACATCGTAATTCAGAAGAATACTTCAACAACATTCATCCAAATAAAAATATATTTTTTATAGTATCAATATTTTTGAAGGATGCACTTTTAATCAATGGTAAAACAACTGTCGCTACCTTCCATTAAATTAGAGTACTACATTCTAATATGTTAATATATTAGTGTTTCAACTATTATTTCACGATTTTACTGGCCAGAGAATGAAAAAGAAATTTTTTCATAATCTTAATTTATTTATTATGATATACAACATGCAACTAAGAATCATATGTTTAAATTACTTTCAACAATGAAAACATTTTTAGAAATAAAGTGACTAATGGATAATTTTTATTGATATTATGTATAATTATCTGTAAATTTAAAGGGGCTATAAAAGAAAAAAAAATGTTATTGATATTTGTGAGCAGATGCTGATTCATGATGAACTAAACTTCATAGTAAAAACAAAACATTAAACAAAAAGGATATCTTGTACATATTTTTTATGATGACCACGACTCTTATGTTTTTATTAATTTAAATATCAGTGCATAAGTTATATTGTAAACATGCTGCATCCGTGACATATAGATGCATATGGTTTTCCAGAGCGCTAGGGGAAAAATATTATGGCCCTCATGATTTTGATACCTTTCCGTCGATGCTTCTCTTATTTCTCTCCCTGGCTAAAGACCTTTATATCTCTCTGGGAGTTGTAAGTAAATTTTAAATAATATAAACAAGATTCTCCGTGAAAAGCTCTATTAATATCAGCTCGGACAAAATTAAATTGTTGCCTCCCAATACTAAATTTTTTGTTATTTGTGTGAATTTATTTTTTGCCTTAATGCCATCAATAGTAAAATATGATAACTTTAAATTTCTTAAATAGGTAATGAGATCTGTCTCTTGACACTCATAGCTACTCCTTATCATATTCTTAGCAAAAATTGTTGGTTGATTACTGAGTTATTGTTTAAATTTTCAGATTGACTTAATTATTTCTATTTCTATTAAAATGGAATGAACGTAAATACGGAAGAAATACGATTTATCTGTCTTACAAAAACACTTATTCATCTAGAAAGGTTAAAACTTGTAATAAACATTTGAATGTGTCTCGTGAAAATATAATAGGTCCAGAAAATATGATAGACTAACTGGTATTGTATAGATTGAATCAGTTAAAGAATTCGTTTAAAATATTTCTTAATTTTAGAAGGAAGAAGAGAAATTGTTCTTCAACCTTGCCTGCTGTTAATTTCATATGAATTGTATCATGAACATTTATGGTGTCGAGTATTAACTATTAAATGGGTCACATCCTTGGCTCGTTTTTAATTCAATGAGTGTAGATATCTGTAACCGTTGAATGCCAACACACAGTGTTTGTTCCAACACTCCAATGAGTGCAAACTAGCGGGACCATGCGCAGTACAGTTGAGCCGTTATAACTCACCCGAAATCCTAACTCAAACTGTCAGACATCTGTTCCAACACTTAGTTTGAAAACGGTTTGTGATTGTCAAAACGCGTGTTTTCAGTTCAATAAGCCTGACCATAAACAAGTAAGTTGTTCTATAAAGGAACCTTCTGGAAAAGGCAACAGTGAAAGATTGGAAAAAACGTTCCGACATGCTCCAAATCCATGATCAGGTACCCTAAACACATGCTTAAGTATAAGGAGTAATTAATGGTGGAGGAATGTAAACAAGGTTAAAAAGGCTTGAAGTAAATTAAGTTGTTACGTCTGTTTAGTTGGTCAGACTGTTTATTAGAGCAGAGTGGGTTTAGCATTTGGAGCCGTTTAAACAGTAGGAGTTCATCTCAGGTTTGTGACTGGTAGAACGATTTCATTTAAGAATTATATCGATGTATTGCGGAAAATAATGACTAAATAACTAAAACCAGAAACACACGACCTTTCGGCCATGGAATAAGAAACTGCTCATTAGGAAACTAAAGTTATCTTTCGCCTGGTTTCCTGTTATTTCTCTCGGTGCAATTAAGACAGGGTGTGTTTTGTAAAAAAAAAAAAAAAAAACCGCTATGTAGATCGGACTAGATCAAGTGAACTTTACGTGAACGCCCTTGCTTGCAAGGTGGTAAGGACAAACATGTTTATTATGCCTTTATCGAACAAATCAATCGACATAGGCCATTTTAATTCTACTCAACTAGGCTTACCGCAAATCAGCAAAAATAGTTAGGCTAATTATGTATACAAAGTAGAAAAGAAAAACCGACATCGATAGAATGTCTTGTAAAGTACTTGTTATAAAATTCCACACTTAAATCTTTACACTTTACACAGTTACCAGAGTTACGCAACAATATAGCTAAGGATTCCAAAAAGTTTCATATTTCATATATATATATATACATGCGTATACTATATATTAATAATCATTAGTTTGTAGTATAAAAGCCCACTATTTTATAGAAATCAATCAAAGAAAAGTGGTGGTAATTATTACTATAAAGTTGGTATACGTCCAGTATAATATTTAAATATTCTATTCATGCAATGCTGTAAAAGGCAAACCACTTTTGGAAAATTTAAGCCGAATGGGAGCAGTTAAAATTAGAGAAAACTTTTAGCAGTAAAGTTCATATCAAACTTGATCGAAACGAAAATATAACAGTTAACACGAGTACGAAATAGTTTGATTGGTCACGAAAAGTTTACTGGTTTTCCCCATAAGCTACCCATCAAGTAATGACCACGCATGGTCGGGAAGTTTATGACTTCCTGAAGGAAAGTCATTGTGAATTATTCAACCTGGATACTTACGATTTTCTAGTTAATGTTGCGACGGCATAAAAACTACCATCATCTGTAATTAATTACTTTATATTAAAAAATATAAGTGCTTTCTATGATATGGAGTAGGGTATTGAATTGAAAATGTTAAGGTCCTGATTAACGATATATAATTTGTGTTAAAGCGTTTGCATTGAGTATATTGTTCTTTTGTGAATACACACCCATGTCATTTGGCTATTTTGTTATGTAATGAATATTCACTCACAATTGGTATAATTGTTTTTATATTCGTGCGCTTTCGGCAGATAATGGTCCCATTATCGGGCTCCACACTGCCTAAATAGTAAGAGTAGTCAGCACTTGAAAATGACAGCGTTTTCTGCCGCAACCGCTCGTATATAAAAAATAATTGTGGCATTGGAAGATCTGTTGTGGCCTGCCAGTTTAAATCAGTGCATCCTTTTTTCCGTGTCAGGTCAGTTGGTAATTAAGGAATTTGAAGTAAACAATAAATACGCACTTATTCCAACTGGGGGGGGGGGCTTATTCCTTATAACTTATTCCTGCTAAAACACCAAATATCCTAAGAATAGTAAACTTTCTTCTGTTATTTCTAAACGGCGAGGTGCACTGCTCAGCTATGAATTAGTTTTTTTTCGGAGTTTGATGTGGTATGGTGATTAAGATTTACACTGCCAGTAAGCTAATATTTTATCTTGAACTATTCGATAAAGGACTTACGCTCCCAAGACGGTGTAGAGCTCGGCGGTGAAGTGGTAGTAGCAGACCTTGGGCGGCTCCCCTTCCCTGCAGGCTCTGGCGCACTCCTCGGGCGCCGACAATAGTGGATTCCTCTGCAGCTCTTCCAGTCCCCTCCTGTCGAAGTCGAGCGAGGAGGCCGGGGCGTACTTACTTGGATTGGTGTCGACCACCGTGGGCCCAAAGCCCGGTCCCAAGGGATGGGTCTGCACCAGGCCGTGGCTAGCTGAGAAGAAGTCTGAGGAAGGGTCCTCTGGAAAGGAGGCCTGACCGGGCGCCAACTCCTGCGTCCACCACGAGGCCGACGTCGAAGGGTCTCCGGGTCTGAGGGGACCTGAAACCACACACTTTATCTTAGATCATACAGTATTTATGGAAATGAAACACTTAAGCAAACAAATTACAGCTTAAACCACATCTGCTTTGCGTGGACGTTGGGATATAGAAAAGTGTTAGATTTTTATAAGATTTGTTTATGGGACATGCCATAGATGTCTGCGGAAAAACCTGAAACGACAAGAGGATGATAAGAATAGTGTACGAATATCAGGAGTGTCAAAAATGTTATTGACAATAAAATTAAGACGTTAACTTAAAACGGAAATATAAATGGTATACAAATGAATACATACATTTGACCGTTGCCTAGTTAAAAGTTACATAAAATGGATATAAATGAGAAATTTTAGAAAGGTTGGAACATTTTAACGACCGTATTCGCAGTACATACTTACAGAACGCAGGGGACCTAAGTCAGTAATTATTGGCGAACCGTATGTCATTTCTCATTCAGATTTACTGCCTAAGAATTATCAACGGGCGATGTTTATGACCTGAAATATATGCTACTTAAGTGTTGAAAAAAATTACATTTCGTCCATCAAATCTTAAGGCAGCAATTAATGGTCTCGGTAATCTAGGCTGCTATATCTGCGATGATTCATCGATATACCGTGCGCAGTTATCCATTTCACCATCGAACCCATGGGAATAGGATTATCGATATTTCACAAGTCCTGAAGGCCACGCATAACAAAGTAAATCATACGAGAGCATTGTTAAGTCCACCGAGCGTGTTCTTCCGAACCCATAGCAATACCTCCTGTTAAGGGAATTTCTTTGACAGCAACGGTTCCATTATAAAGACCTCAGACGATTGGCCAATACGCCATTAATGAGGGAAAAGACCAATTATCCTTGGAAAATATTCTGAAAGGAACAGGTTAAATGTTGCGCCAACCTCCCCGTTTTGTAACCTGCCTTATAGCGGTCAGGTGTTGTGGGAACAATTGTGGGTAAAAAAAAAATCATTAATATACGTTGCGAAGTTTTTAAATGATTCAGTAAACCCCTCGTTTGTTTCCCTGCCAACAGAGAAACTCTCACACAATTATCTCGTTATATTATTTCATTGTGGTGAAATGAAGCGTGTACGCAAAATTATTATCCTTAATTCTGCACGTGTCAGTTGATTGTGACAGTTAAAAAAAAAAAACCTTAAAGAAACTATCGTGGTAGATTTTTAATATTAGTTTACAAAAGAAATGTTTTTTTAGCCGTTCATTTTTTAAAGGTAAAATTCTGTCTTTATGTATTTCGATGCCCATAAAAATTTGATGCACCTGAACTTTTAAAGTTGTATTCCTAGATATAATTTAGTTATTTTATTTAAATGATTGATGAAAAACCTACTTCGTACTTTTGATCTAAATTTTATTGGTCAAATCTTCTTGGTTTTCAACAAATAAAAATACATAAATAGCTACATATTGAAAAAACAACAACAACCCAGTTGAAATCTATAATCAGTTCAACCGATACTCATCATGCCATTTCCATTGTTAACTCCTAAAACATTATTGTTTTAGACGTATTTGAAATTCTTCTTGCATTTCTGTCAATACAATGTCGATGCTCTTGACTAGAGAGAAAAAGCTATAAAAATGTTAGCAAAACGGAACCGATTTTCTTCACGTTCATATCTTCTTTTTATATTTTACATTACTGCATTTTAACTAATTGGCATATTTCTAGGCGATGTGGATAAAAATGTCAGATCCATTGAATTATTTGTATGTACTTTATCTAAGAAGTCTGTTCTTGGGGACTTCGGGCTCGTGAGTTAGCCGATCCTTGGTTCTATTACTATATATATATGTATACTAGAGCCGATTAGAGATATGCAGCGGTGAAGCGGTGCTCTCCAAGCGCCGCGATTGTCGCTTTAGCGGTGATCAGTCACAGTTCTTTCACCGCTCTGATCGGTGATGACTTCATTGTCTGATCGCCTGGGAACGCTCTTTCGCGACCCGTCCCATCACGTAGGCCTACTTTTTCGGCGTTTAAATATGAACGTAAACGTGAGTTCGATCCCCTCGAGTGGCTGGGGGTGAATTTTACTTTCTTCGAAAGTTCCGAAAATTTTCAGTGATAAGACTTCGAGTCGTAGTTGAGGTTTACGACAACTGTGAAATGGCAGTAAACCTAAGTAATAAATGCTTCTGGGAAATTAACCTTGAATTACCCCACTTGTTAACTTAGAGCCATCTCAGGATTAATTGTCTGTATTGAGTCTACATAAATGACCTACGTCAGAGGCAACCGATCTAAATCCTTTTATAGTATATTCAACTACACCTTGGATTACACTTTGTTTGTTTAGGTTAAGATATAATGTTGTTTGTGAAAAACCCTCACTTCACTTTGGATGTTAAGCTTGCACAAGTCACTGATACGATTGTTCACACGCATGTGAGGGAATATGAATGAATCACAAAAAAAATCTTTATTCTGGAACTATGCCCCTCTAAAAATAACAAAAAGGTACAAATGAAAGTTTCTAGCACACAAGAATAATGTTACAAGGCAATTTGGCTGTTGTGATTATCCTATAATTAATTAATTAAGGTGAATCGCCGCAAAAATAATATACATAAAGTGAATAACATTCTACAAACATTATGCCAAAGAATTAGCCTTGAAAATTAGGAATAGTTACTGGGATGAGGAAGAAAGGGAGCATGAATAAATTGAGTTAGAGGAAGGCTAAGATTACAGAAAGGAAGATATGGTATACAAATGCACTTAGAAATTATTAAGCTGGAGAGAAGTAAGGTGTTGATAAAATCTGGCTTTAATGATTGGGAGTGGGGGGGGGCGATGAATATTAGTTGGAGTTCACTAATATTACATTTATTAGAAAAGAACGATCAAACAAGGCAGATCAATTTAAAGGGAAATTCTAATTGGAATCGGTTCTTGCTAGAACACAAATAATGGAAAGATGTCTCAGAAAATACTGTTTTTGGTGCCAACAACGGAGAATATGGTCCCAACGCCTCTCCTTTAATTTCAAAAATTCAATTAAATTTATACTTTATTTTTAAAACATGTTGGTCGAAAAAACAAACATTGATCTAGAAGTAAAAAATAGCTAAGCGAATCAACAAAAAAGTGCTGCTTTTTGGTATTATTGGACGGTTTGATTAATACACCTTACTCATTTAATTATAATGTGAAACTAAAAATTAAAACAAAAAAAAAAGGTTGGTTTTCTGGTGACTAGGCGTCCGATATCGGACGGGGCAGCTGGGATAGTTTTCCGCATTACAAGTTAGCTGTGCGGGGAAACGGTAACTGTTCAACTGAAGGGGTCAACAGATTAGAGGAAATGTTATTTTAATTTGTGGATTATCTCTTAAATGGTCTGATTCTCTGTTATATTTAACATTACTCCAAATTACACTTCTGATTTTTTACCATAGTTAAAACACGCTGAAAAAAATCGTTAATCTCAATTATATAAATTTCTTGAAATACAATTAAGTTTATAATCTAAAAAAAAATAGTTGGTTAAAAAAAAACCAATAGCAAAAACCATAGGTACTTGGATAAACTTTTACCACACAGAAAAAACCGGTGTTCGTGCTCGTACTTCAAAGTTCCTTCCTGAGTATTCAATGTTGAACCATTGCCATTCACCTTGACAGCTAACAGACCTAGTGTACATATGAGCCAGGTATCGCCTGACCGGAAACGAGCATAGAAGATGTAACGAAGGACTATTGTCCTAGCCTAGGGGACTTACGAGCTAGGATATCGCATGCTATTGCAATGACGACGGTCTACTTGGGTTGGCGGGCTCAAGGTCTGCCATTGTTACCAAATCTGGCTATGACTGAGCCTCGACCTCAGGTCACAGTTGTGTCCTTTCACTCCTAAGAGGGCGCCTGGGCACGTGGGCACCAGGAAACTCCGATAGTTCACGACTGGAAACAGCGCTCTCCGGCCCATTTTAAGGGAACAGTAGTGTTCCAAAGCAAACGTTAATAACACATTATATAACATAATTTCGTAATTAACTGTACTCTCCTTTTTATTAGATCGTTTTTGTCCCTATTTGGGTCAATAAATGGTAAAGTGAGGATGGAGTCTCCGAGTTTGGTGTATTTTGTCAATCCTCTCAACAGATGTTACAAATTTTTGTTTCCTTTAAGGTTGCACAGTTGCAGATTTCGTTTATGCCTTTCTTCTCCAGTGCTAATAAATAATACTAACAGTAAAAGTGATCTGGTGTAGCATATTTTCGGGATTAGATTTCTTGATATTATCAAAAGTTTCATCAACCAGTCGATATAAAACTCCGTGGGGTATACGGGTCATTCCATAAAAAAGATCTATTTCAACTTCATTTATTTTTATTCATGTAAAGCGCTTAGAAATTTATGAGAAAATTCACGAATATTCTACATGATTTCATCATGATACCGGGGAGTTAGTAGCTCACGATCATAGTATAAAAATACTAATATAAATAGTAGGTTAAAAATGTGATAGCGAATGTGGTAGGTAGAAAGATTTATTATTTAGACGATAAAGGACAAAACAAAGCAAAATAATTAAATGAGCCCATACTCTAAGAGGAAAACGAATAAATTCACCGTAACAAAATTAAACCAATGTAAAAATAATCAAGCGTGAGAATTAAATGAGTTAAAGAACCCCAGTGTGAAACACCCGTTACTGTACTTTAGTTCATTCGTTGGAGTATAGGCCTTTTTTTTTAATTTCTAAGAAAATGACCAAGGAGTCAATCCATTTTGTAGGGTTTGACTTTTCAAATCAAATTTGAAAAATTCGGGTGCTTTTATTCATTACTTAGCCCTCTTTTAAATTGTTTTTGGGTTACGTAGTGATTGATAAAGGAATAACAAGATTGTAATTTCGAATTATCACTTTTTATTGTTGTTAAACATTAGTGAACTACATTTTCATCAACCATAATTCACGTTGTATTATTCTTAAAAAAATACACTTGAAATTAATTACTGGTAGAGGCTGGAGAACTCTTGACATCAATTAAAACAACCACAGTGTTTGACACTTTAAACGCCTCTAGGCCAATTGCATTCCCCCCAAATGATTTAGTTGTTTAAAAGATGACGTAATAACGTTAAAGGTTTCTCCCCTACCTTCCACAGGCTCTCAGTTAGCGGCAAGAGCTTAAACCTATTCTAGGTGTAGCATGACCCGAATCGTCTAGAAAGAAGTTTTCAACAGGATTTTACTATTTAAAATTGATCAATAATTTTTTTCATTAAAACTTCTGAAACTTGATAATATAGCTAATAAATAGGTGCAAATGAGAAAATTATAATAGGTGTGGACATATAGCACTATGATATCATTTCCCTCACACCACCTTCAAGCAGGTACTCACTCCTAGTACAAGGATCCGCTTGAAAATATCCCTTTATTTTTGCCTCATCCTTAATTTTATAATTAGAGAGCTAAGAAAAAAAAAACAAAACAAAAAACAACATGATATCAAAGTTGAAAACGTCACTTTCGGAAACTGTAAAAATGTCCATTTTCACTACTAAAAACTGTTTTTAATACATAATAAAATCCAATTTAGTCATTGAAACTGAGGTCCCTATGAAAATCAGCTGGAAGTAAAAATATTTGTTTAGCCCTGCATAGCTCACAGTCAGCATGAAATCAGCTCGGAACACCAAAGGGACTTTTTTCGTGGAATGACCCATAGCAAAATTACGTTTATTTTTTCTGCATAAGTTATTATCCAAGTTTTAGCATAAATACTGCACGGATAAGTTTTATTTAGTCTTTCAACCAGAAGATTATGTTTATGTCATACAGTGACGAACAAGCTTCAGGGTAGTCTTAGTTTACGTAACATTCACTTGTATAAAACTCAGACATATATTGATAGTTTATTTGTGAGTTTACAGGAATATTGAACCATTGCATGTAGTCTTAATGACCGAGTAGTCTAAGAGAGATTACTGCAATTCATGGATGTCTGCATGGAGAATATGCATATCACATTTATTTTTTATGTATAAGTTTCAGAATACTGCTTGCAGATGTTAGTGATTTCGTGTTTCAACTAAGATTATGTTTATGCCATATTTACACTGATGTGTTTAAAATATTAAATTATTATTTTATTTAATTGTCAAAGTTCTTATATTAAATATCAAACTGTTATTTATTGTAGTGATTGGTGTGGAATTTTGGTGTCTGATGTTTGTAGTACTGATATGTTTATTGCATTTAAAATATTGTTGTAAGGGTCTATTTTATTGTTTCATTTTGCTAACCATGTACAGTTGAATATAATCTAAAATAAATTATTGAGATATTCTCCGAAAAAAAATAGATCTGTTGATAGTCGGTTGTTGGTCAGGAATGCTATTGGTAACCAAGAACTGTGGGGCAGAATATGCCCTAAATAGAGGACATGATATCTTACACCAAAAAGGGTAGGTGTAAGATTTAGCGGAAAATTGTTGACATTGTGTAAGTGAAATCACGAAATATATCGTTACGGAATACCTACTTGGGCCGTTTCAAAATAAATTACTGGTTTCGTTTATGCGTCTGGTGATGAGAGTTATGTTGTTTCTTAATAATCGAAAGCTTGTTTAGTACCGGACAGAAGTAATAAAACTAATATACGGAATAAAATGGGTTGCAACATATGTAGGTGGTTTTGTAAGGATTTTTAAAACTGGTTCAGCTATGAGGGAGAAATAATTTTTTAATGAAAACGGAAATCGCAGTTTTACAAAACTTACTGCCAGTTTTACAGTTTTACATACCAGTTTTACAACCGACTGTAAAACTTATCATCGGTGTCAAAACTGTTAAAAAGATATAACTATGTTAGAATTAAGATAACTGAAGGTATACCGAGAGGGTTTGACCGCAAATGTACACCACGGTGTCGCAAATTATTCCCCCCCCTCGTAGACCACAAACTACTTTTCCGACGAACCAATGCCTCACTGTGACCTGGCTCTGAGGAAGTGGCTTGGATCTGGTTGACATTGGGATAGTGCGTTGAGCTGGAACTGTCGACAGCAAGGCAGATCCGGGATTCCTGTGGTCGCAAGGAGAAATGTTACTGATATTTACATATCCCCATTTATCTGTACGAAGGTGTTGGTTCAATGATTTATTGTTAGTGGATCATGTTTTACGTGCTAATAATTATGAGATCAAATAATATTTTATTACATAAATTTATCATTATGGATTGATCGCTGATGTTTGAGATTGTTTTTAATCATCTACGACAAAATAGTATTTATTTTTGTGTATTAAGTTAATTTTATTTATTCTAGCGTGTTCATTACATTGACTTCATGCTAGTTTCGACGAAAAAAGTAATATATCGTTTTAAATAGCCAACTCAATAAATAAATTATTCCATATTGAAAACTACTTATTAAAAAAATAAATAAGCAGCCAAAATATTGGCAAAAAACCTATTGGAATCAATAGATACGTCATTATTTATTTTATTTCATTCGTCGCTTTCATAAAAATAAAAACTCCTAGATACTTTGAGCTTATTTTCTTTCGTCTTTAATGCGCTTTCAACTAATAAAAATCGGAATTTCAAACCTCAAAAGCTTCTGAGCAGTTATTTGAAAATCTATAAAATCGAAGAGCTGGCCAGTTAATATACATGGGGCCGACCCTATTCACTATATATAATATATATATACATACAGTATAGAATTTTTTTTCACTTACTTTTAGTTACCATGTATTTGCGATAACATACCGAGGTGTTATTGAAGTGTACCTTTAAAATTTCAGGTCGATTGGATAATTTTTCGATTCAATTTAGCTTTTACCCTACAAGAGTCAGACAAACATTGACAATAGACCGGCTGACGGTCGCCTGCCTCTAACTAGGTTATAAAAAAAAATCAGGATAATCTTTAGACATCTGCTTATAATAATTTATCAAGAAAATAGTTTTAAATACTCGACGCACGTCCTCGATAGTTACCTAATTCTAAAATTCAATTGGCTACACGTCATAAAGTAATCCATCTTCCTTCCATTGATTGTTTCAATTCCTGTCCAGGGGTAAGGAAGAGATAAAATTATCTCAATCCCTTTTAACATGTGTCTTTCTTTGTTTCAATCGATCAATCATCTAGTTCGTTTCAAAAGTTATGTAAGAAAAAAATACTTTATCCAGCTTTAGACCATTTCCATCAGTTTAACATTTATTATTTTCATCGTTCTCACAATTTCACTTTTGAATAAATTATATTTATGTTACGTTATATAGCGAACCTTTGTTGTTTTTTGGGGGGGGGGGTTTGTTTTAGGAAATGTTAAACACAAGCATCATTGATGCTACATGCCCGCATATATACGATAGATTTCTTGTTTTTAGTCGTACAGCAAAGATGTCTAATTATTATATCCCTTTATTTTTCCCTCATCCTTAATCTTATAATTAGAGAGCTAAGAAAAAAAAAGTCTAATTATTTAAATTGTATTGTTATTTTACAACGCTTGGAAAGAGATTTGTTTATGAGTTTGGGTTTTTTTTAATACTATTATACTTTGCAAATACTATTTTTTTATACTATTGTACTTTGCAAATACTATTTTTTTATACTATTAAACGCTGCAAACATATCATATGAATCCGAGTACGAGGATTAAGTCCCAGGCAATCCTGAGTTGAAATACAGCGCAGGCGGCAGCCTAGTCCCATCTATCTGGTAGGCAGGACATGTATTCTGATTTTGAGGACCGATGGAAGCATGTGGGTAAATACTGCTTACCATGCAGCTTACCAATATTTCATGCACCAGCACAGGCCACTGATCTTTACGCAGTTGTCTATGTTCGTGGGACCACACTTTGAAGATTGTTTTTGAACCATATTATTAACCAATATAGCTCAAAATACGGAAATAACTAGACCTACGTTAAAGCTCGGTTTACTGTTAATTACAAATAAATATTTCCATTTGCTTCATTCCATTAAATGGTTACAATTCAATGTTTTTGTTATTGTACAATAGTTTAATGCAAACTTAAATTAGTGACGTGGATCTAATATAAGTTATGAAAAATGAAGGAATTTCGAAAAAAAAAAAAGAAAAAAGAAAAAAAAAAGAATGAAGAAATGCTGATCATAAGTTGATTTGCTTATATTTATTCTTCATGCTCATAAAATACTGGCGAATTGTTCGTTGAATAATCCTGTCCAGACTGCCATTTATGAATTCATCGGGTGAAACTAACGTCGCATAAGTACCGCTTCCTGGTTAAAGAGACTTTTCCTATTTGAATATTACCTCGAGTATAGAATTATTCAGAATAGCTTAGCTCAGTATGAAGTATCTGGTCTCAGTTGTGGAGTATTACGTAGGGTCTAGAAATTAGCAGTTATCAGTTTAGCGGAAGTGGGTGATCCAATTTGAAATTCAGATGGATTAAAGGCGAAAATTATAGAACGCGCCTATTTCCTACTTGACCTTTTCAAAACCGCTATTAGCAAGTCTCTTACTGCCCAATGGACTGCTCTTTGAAGTTTATTCGCCACGAATCAAACTATTTAAATTGAACTTGAGACCTAAAGAGTCGGAGTGCTTGCAAAGGCCGACCTTTCATCGAATTAATTTTTATGAATAATTCATTGATAATACTTCATCTTGTTCTCTCAACAGCCTGATTGTATAAGAAGGCATCCGATGTCGATGTAAATATTTTGAAAACGCTTTGGTAAAATTAAGAGGATAATAAATCTCATATTTTGCACCCCTTATTTAAACCATTGTAATGAAATTTCGTACGTCCTGTGGCAAGTGCAAGATAATTAAGGTCAATTTTTAAAATTAAATAAACTTCCCCACAAAACAAATTGGTGCACTATTCCTTCCTGTTTTTTTGACGTTGAACACAGAGCTCCACGGTGTTCTCAGGCCAACAATGGCCCTAAAGCTGGTTTCTGAGGGTTTAAATTCACTTCAGCAAGTCTTCTTCTAACAGTTTCTGCACATGTTGCTACTCATCGAGTTATGCGAAGCAGTAGAGCAGTATCAGTAGCAGTTGAAAACCTGTCTCATGGTATCGTGTAATGGCTCTCCGAGCAGTAATTCAAGGCATACCCAATGCACGGGGCCGTAAAAACCATTTTGTTAATTAAAAAAAAACCTTTTGTGACATTTTTAGGGATCAGTTAAACAAGAAACCAAAATAGAAAATTCTGTTTAATTTGTTTGAGTATTTATGTGGGGTTTCCTTTATATTAACAGTCCCTTATCACCGAAGACGTTCAATATTAATTAAAAAAGAATTGAAAGCCGAAGCAAGTCTATTAGAAAGGAAATATTTGAATTTTCAAAAGGAAATGTACTTGAAAGCTCAATGTTAATAAACAATCCAATCTATTAATTAGTACTCCTAATTAATATTTTGCATGATACTATATTCGTTACCTGGGACTATTCGAAGCCCGTTCGTCATCATGGTCGCGGGCGTACAAGGTTCCTTGCAAAAGAATATTTTTTCCCCAAGTTTTCGTCTACCAGAGGTTTGTAAATGGATTTTGTTTTAACATAATTCCTTATTAATAAAATTGATTTACCATTTTAACTTATTTTTGCAGAAGGGTTACCAATTCGGTACATAATAATGAATAAATATATATTTTAAAAATACCATCGTTAAAATGTCATTTTATTTTTCAGACCGTTGCCAATCTCATTATTTATAATCTGATTTTATTAATATAAATTTAGGTTTTTTGTATGAATTGTAGTCGAATAGGCGTAACTTGGACTGTATATGTAATATCAATGGTAGAATATATTTTGGGAGAGACTTCAAGCTTTTTATTGAAAAACGAATATAAATATTTTCTTTTTTTATTAAGTTATTAATGGGATATTCATATTAAGGTATTAATATAAAGATATCATTCTTCTGATTAATAATATGTATCATGTGCTGGGAGTCTAGTAAACTAGTCATTAAAACCGTGTTCGCAACTTTTTTGCAACCGCTATGAAGCTCTTATCGTGTGATACATCACGCTTGACTTGACTTTTTCACTTGATCTCTCCTCATATTTTTTTCAACTCGGGAGCTATGAAAAAATTTGTTGATCGATCTGCCATGGATACAGACACGAAGAAAAACTGTTTAATTAACACGGAAGATAGCTAGAGACAGGTGAGTTGATGAAACGCTCCACGGTGATGATCCCCGAGGCGAGCCAAAGGTGGAAAGTGAGACCATCATCCATCACCATCCTGATGCGAACATTAGCGATCTGATCTCCGATCGCCACGACAATAATGCCCTTTCGACACAGACCCCGAGACACACTTATTAACTTCCCCTTTACAGATCATTATCTAATTCCCTCCGCGCTCGGCGATCATCGATCAAGGTCCCGGGGAAAGGTACAATGTACCAGATCTCTCTTATTTTTGTCTCCGGCGTGCTTTCAAGAGCGCCTACGTTACCGAACCCACGAGTAAATATATATCCCAGCTGAATAACATACGTACATTATATGAAACGGAAATAATCACCTCAAGCGATATTCAAAGGACTGAAGATAGCACCAGAGATAAGCTCAGCCGGTGAAAACGGACCCCGAAAAATAATGAAAACATATGACGGTTTTCATTTACTGGCAGTTAATTAATGACGATGAGAAATTCTCCATTAGGTAGTTAGGGCACGTTTCCGTGACCGATGGTTAATTAAATGTCTTCTTTCACTTGAACGGTCAGCAACTCTGTGAAGTCGAACGGCCAACTCGCCGAAATGATGCAAGAGAGACACTTATCTTGGATACAAGTAAATAATTTAAACTGTTAACTGCCAAGCCCACAAGAGAGACATTTGTTTGCATGAGCTGTGACAAAACGTTTGGCAACATTGGTAGTTTGTCAAAAACTGGAGGTTTTGAACAGCAAACAGGGTTGATCATGTTAAATGTATTATCTTTCTTGTATATTTAGTTTATGTTTTCTTCCATTTTAGCAGCAAGTTGTATATATACTGTCTAAGATGTGTTTTTTTATATTCCTTTGTCTGTATATATTTTTGTAAAGAGATGCTTGTAAATACAACTTATTGGTCTTCAATGAACTCAATCTTCATGTGCTTGGTATGGAGCTTATATTAGTTCTATTTTATGATTAAGGTACGTGTTTTATTTTATCATTATTATTCAAAATCAAGGCTAAATAGAGCCAGGTGTTAAGGAACCAGAATTTTTCTGATTAAAGTATAAGTTCTTCGATAGCGGTCTTACATACATCTTACATCGGTCCCGAGATATGCCCAAAAGTTTTTGGTTAAAACATAGTTTCGGGAAGTACAGAAAAATCTCACGTGAGTCAGGCCGTTTTGTTAACTTTATCGTTTTCACAAATGCTGATTTTGTTACGTTAAACAGTCCGCTAAAAATATTTTCAAGGATATTTAAAAAAAATTAAGTTTTGGGAACCTACATTTCCGAACATTGTTAATATAAAAAAAAAATTGATTTTTTTAAGTGGCAGAAAAGTTATAAGAAGTAAAACAATTTTTTCTTAAAAATCATTAAATAAGATTTTAAGAAACTCTCTCGGATACAATGCCCGATGTGGGACTTCTCTCGAATATTATTCCTTCACTTTCTCACTTTCATTCATTTATCATTCGAGTATTACAATTTAGTTTATAATTAAGTAAAAAAAAAAATGGATTTCTATAAATTACAACCAGAGTGGGAGACCCATGATTTTATTTTATGGGAAGGTTACGAAATATAAAATCTACCGTCGCGATTCCTTGGAATTATTCTTTATCGGCAATACTTTAGCGATTATATTTAAAAAAAATTATGATGGCCATTCATTGAGTAACGTAGGGTTTAAAGTGTAATCGGGAAACTTTTATGTAAGCGGGTGCACCGCATTGACCAATTATGGTCAATATCGCTCGGAAAATAATTATAGCCGATAATGTCTGCATTAATCTTGGGTTTTACAGGCAACTACTAATTGTCGCTATTAGAGCGACGGTAATTGCTTGTCGTACACCTGACATCCGATTTAGGATATGACCTAACTCTGTGATGTGGCCCACAGCTCTGTGGTACTTTCTGACTTTCTAATGTGCTCCTGTTACGAAATTAACAAATTTATAGCCAATAGAAAAGTTACACGGAAGGATGTTTTTTTTCTTTTCAGTAGAAACAGGTTCTGGGACCTAGGTTAACTAACTCATACTCACGAAGGACTTCGTAAATTTAGCTGTAGTGATTCAGGCCTACAAACTTTACCCAATCCACGGCAGTTTCTCAAAAAATTATTTAATGATTGTAAAAATAAAATATACAAGGTATTTTTTACCGTGATAATTATCATTTTAAATCATCTAGGTTGCTGAATATCACCTTTACAATAAAAGAAAAATTGTAAATATCTAGAATATTGGCATGATAACAAAAAATCAACCATATATGAAATTTATCAATATACAATTTAAAATTAACTTGTAAATTTATAATGAGTTTAAACAATTGGGGGCTGGCAACCCAGAGGACTTTATTAAACCGTTATATGAACCGTTTTTTATCCTAAATCATGAAGAAAAAATAAGAAATTTACATCTTAAATAGCTTCTGACCTATGTTTGAAGAAGTCTTTAAAAAAAGTTGTGAAATTTATATGTTAGGTACCAATTTTATTCGTGCCTATTTTTTTGTTTATCAAACTTTTGACCATATTTTATTTATTAAATGTATATTCTTACAAATGAACGGAGTCGAATTTGTTAACTTTTAATGGTTTTTTTCACATAATTAACGTTAATTTTTCAGTTAACATCTTAATAGGAACAAATTGGACGTAAATCAGGTTGCCGTTAAATATACCTTTGAAATTTCAGATTGGCGAACTCGCATACCAGATAACGATACAGATACAGATACACGAAAGATGATTGTTCCACACTTGATTGTGTTTCTGCAATGCATGGAATATTGATTCATCCTATAAAACAGCTTTATTGTCTTCCCAAATTTATAATTTCTTCTTTATTGAAAAAGCTCTTTTAAGTGTTCTCAACCTTCAGTTATCTCCAATTGGTTATGTGAGATATTTAACTCATTTAAAACAATAGAATCTTTTTTACCTTTTAACCAGGGGTGCTATATCCCCGCTCCTCACTCTACGACTGATCGTAAAAGTTAATGGATTCTGGTTAAAAGATAAAAAAGGTTCTATTGTTTTAGATAAGTTAAAAATGTAGTATAACCAATTGGAGGTAACTGAATATGACAGCTTAGAGCTGCCGAAAGCACTTATTCAATTAAGAAGAAATTATCAGTTGTGGAATGACAATAAAGCTGTTTTATAATTATACCATGCCACACTGCGGCAGTAATCATTTTATTTTTTTAATGACTCATCCTAGATGTGTAACAACTCATCCTGTATTCTGAGCTGGATGTGAAAAGGGCTAAATTGCAGTATGTCCTGTAAATACTTGAAAACATCAGGTACTAAAGAAGACGTTACGCCAGTAGCAAGCCACTACCTCATTAACAACACTTAAACAATGAACATGTAATCAAAGATCATGGCTAATTCGACAAATTAATAAGCTGTTCACTGCCTGGAAGAGATTTTAGATGCTTTCTACGTCCAGATGGTGTTAGCTAGATTTTCGAGTTCAAGTCAACTTAATGACTTAACAGGTTTTTTTCATTTTTTTTAAGTGTCTTACGGTGATTCTCCTGCTTAGACCGGTTGGCCGTGTCAATGCTTCACTTTCGACTGGATCTATTTCACTTTTCAGTTACGTTATAGAAAACCAACAAACGGTCGGATTGATTCAGTCATTAAACCATTCCTGAGAAATGAAAAGTAGGTGAAAGCTTTGGGTGGGAGTTAGGTAATTTTTTTTTTGTTCGAGACTTTTAAACAGGTGACTGGGTGGATACTTCACGCTATCAAGCTCTACTTCTAGCTACTTTGAAATTCGACGATCAAGTCTTTAGGTGATAATATGTCTTGACGTAATTTTGAACATTATTCATTACGAAAGGAATGTTGAAACGAATAAATCTAAGATTTTCCTTTTAATAAATCAAGAACGTAAAGGTAACGTATATTGAATAAATTGAACTGTAAATGAGCAGTCAGGAAAAAAGGCAGCTGAAACCCATGTCAAGTCGATAATGGTTCCTAAGCATATTTTTTTTTAAATATTAAAATCTTGATAAGAAAATGACGAGGGTTCAGTTATTTATTAGGATGATCCAATAATACTGAAGTAACGAACGACACTGGTACTCAATGTTCACGCTGAATTTAAGTAATAAATATGAACATCAGTTCAATTAATGACGCTAGATGAGATGATTAAGTCCCAGGGTTTACACTCAGAGAGACAGAAGTCACGCGGGGAAAGAAAATAGATGGATTAAATGTAAAATACAAATCCACAAATATTTAAATTTTTTTCTAACATTTCTATCACTAACAAACGCTTTTCCAACAAATAAAAAATATTGTGAATAGCTAAAACAAATACGGGAATCCCTAATGCCTGTGGTTTAAAATAATTTTTGAAATAGTTTAAAAATTATTTTTGTGTTTCCGTCTGTAATGTATTCATGAAGTGAAACTAAAAAATTACATTCTGAAAATAAATTTTAAGTGTTAGCAAAACGAGACCGACATTTTTATGTTTAGTTTTTTTCTCATACTTTTTGTTGTTGTATTCAACATAGTTCGAGATGCTTTAGAAAATTATTTAAGAAATCAAATCCATTGATATTTTAAGACAACTATCGTAGAACAAGACTAGGAGTATCGAATGCAAACGAGTATCGAAAGTATTGCTGCATGAGTACTCTCACGTATTCGGAAATAGTCAAAGATGTTTGTAAGTGCTAATTTTTGTCTAAGGCATTAAGTTTCTTAGAATGTAGGTCACGAATTTCTGGAATAGAAATATATCTGAGATCGCTATTTCAATCAAGAAACTACGAAACAACCAAAAATAAATGTCTAAAATTATATTATCATTACTATAATATAAAATTGTTAATGTAAATCCTGGAGTACGGAGCTAAATGAAGTAAATTTAACAGTAGTTAATTGCTAATTAAGTATGTGATGGATGGTGGCATCCAGCAGTCTTTTCTGCTGTTGTCACATATAATTATATCGGGTTCTAATGAACAAAAACAAAATAAACAATATATACACAGATGTATGACTGCCCCATGAGCAATTTTGAGACTTGGCGAAACGGTCGTTTGAAGACTGCTCCAAAATCGGAAATGATTCCGGACTGATACGCCACGCCTCTCGAATAACAATTGCGAGATGCAACTGCGATATTTTTATGATTGAGCTAAAACACCGTTACTATAGCCGATAGACGTTTCGAAAAGGTTTTCAGCTGTGATTGTGAAGTGTAACTTTGCCCGGGTTTCATAGTGCGAATTGCACAATCAATAAGTACCATCCATTACGTTTAATCGATTATCTCGAAAATTTTGGAGCCTCACCGAACCGAATCCGTTAGAAACAATCGGTTGGCTGATCTTGTACCGGCCATCGCGGAGTGGTCAAATTTGACGGTGCGTAGCTCCGACGTCTTCATAGCCTATAGAAGAAAGGCTTTCAAAAAGAAACTCAAAAAATTTTTGCATTGCTTTTTGGTATGATTCAGTAGTAACGGAGAATGCAAACATTATTGAAATAATGAAGGAATATGTAACGTTTTTATTTTTATCGTAATAGACTTATGCTAATAGACAGCAACTCTCTAGGGGGCTTATTCAGCTAGATACTAGTGTAATGAAGGATGTACGTGACACCAAAAAACTATATTTCTGATTAATAAAAAAAAGTAACACAATGACAACTTTAAGGCTAAAATATCTAATATCTAAAAATATCTAAAAACACACTTGCTTACCCCCGTTTGTTACTTACCCCCGTTATCCGCTCCACCCACCCCTTCAACTATTTTGGCCATTGGTTATGTAAATTTGATTGAAGTTATACGAGGTATACTTTAGCCTTCAATATAGGTAATGTTGTATTGAAACTAGGCAAAGGCACTTATGATGAATATACCCCCTAAAATATGCAATTTATGATTGTTTGTCATAAATCAATACTTGTAAAATTGGAAGTTTTTTTGATTTATTATTTACATCAAATATTTTTAGTTAGTAAAACTTTTTAATGAACGAGATTTATTTTTTTCAATAACATGAAAATAAATTAGAAATAGAAAAGGAGAAACTATCCTGTATTTTTGATTGAATATATTTTTCGTTAACTCGCCCGGTCACTCAAGATAATCGACAAAGACACAGATGATTGTCCAAAAATATCAAATACAATTAGATCAGAGGTGCGAAAAAAATCTATTGATTGATCTCAACATTTTTTGGGATATCTTTGAAAGTATAACTACATATATATATCATGCAATCGGGATTTTTAATAGCTTCTGAGCCGTATCTTGACGAAGACAAGTGGATCATTGTTGTTTTTCCACTATACGAAAGTAAATCTATACATTTTGGAGCGTTACATTTGGGACATTGTATAAATATGAGAGCTCAGATTGACTATTTTTATTTATTATTTTGTAATTTTCATTAATTTGATTAATAAAAATACAAAGAGGAATTTTACACAACCAGGTGACTGCTGGGTTTTATATAAATTATATCTGTTGGCCCTTTTAATATGAATATAGTATTTATGTAGACATTATAATGATTAAGACAAAAAATAGTGGGTGAAGAAAATTCATTGTGTTGGCAATGAGGTAAGCGAGGGTTCTGATTCGTCGCAGTCTGATTCAGTTCCATGATGTCATTTTGTCTTCTTTCTCTGCCCACTAAATGTTTGCATTTAGTTAGGCTTGTTATTTCAAGTACCCACGACCTCTTGTGTCGTGGACTTAATATAATATTCTACTAACAATCTCTGTAAGCCAGTCAACGGCTTTCATTGTGCTGGGTTAGAGACTTAAGAAATAAGGTCCAGAATAAGCAGCGGGTTCGAAACCAAAAAAAAGTTACGTAGCTTCCTGCCCTTCCCCTCATTCTCAAATTTTGTTCTAAAAATGGAATAGATGTATTTTCATACTCCATTTTCTAAATTAGCCGTGAATTAAATAGTTGTGGATTGTTAGTTGAGAGATTGTGGCTTAAGTTGATCTAACTTATAATATCAGAATTTTATAAATATATAATTATTATTATATAGACTACTCATTTTTCAAATGAGGCATTTGTAGATGCACTTTAGCATTGCACAGCAGCAAGAATTCCAAACTGATTGAATAACTGACCTTTCTGTGAGAAGAGACACTGGACATTCAATGAGGTTCTCATTAGACTTAAATAACAAAATTGAATAAATGACAGTGGGTATATCTCAGCTGCTGCTAGCTATATATGATAGGGGAAAATATTTTTTTGGAAATGAACCTACCCTACAGATCATTCGAAAAATGGGACAAATGTTGCTTTTAAAATTGTCTAGAAACAGTTTTCTTTGTTTTATCCAGGAAGTCATCGTGAAATGACAGTGTGAGTCGTGAAAGTGAGTATTAGTGATACACTTAATACGGATTAAGGAATTTAATTACATTAAAATTAATTTTGTCTTTACCGTTCATGTGAAGTGCCAACTCGTGTGAACGGCTCTTACTTTTCGTGAGCGGCTACAAACGTATGTGAGCCGGGTTCTGACTTTCGTGATTCCACGCCCTGTGGGAACCCGACATAATATAAAGCTATTCGGATCAACTATTGAGACAAAAGAAATGCCTGCTTCGTTCCAGGAAGCTTCGATCATCTGTTTATTACCTAATCACTTTTGTAGCTCTAATGCTTTTATGCGAAATAGTGGCTCGATTTTTTTATTTGTTGTCCATACTAAACTTCATATTAAATTCCTTTCTATTTATTCTTCGTGATTTGTCTGATATAGGCCATATTTATATTTGAATGACTATGACCCTCCGAAAGCCAACGCTATTAATTGAAGCGTTGTAAGTGGATACGACTCTCACAGATGTTGCAGACTGCTGCAACAGGCCATTGTCGACTTGCCCAATCCACACTCGTCGTGATAACTCCATTCCGCCTACTCTCCCACATTCTTCATCACATGGAACTGTGTCATCTAAGCAACTGATTGTTGAACCTTCAGATACTCTACGCTTCTTTAGATTTTCTGTCTAATCTTATCACAATTAAGAATCTTCATGCAAGCCCGAAGCCTTCATATAATATAATAAACCCGCCTTGGGATAACGCTTTGAAGGGATTTCACGTTCTAATAAATCTTCCATCCAGCAATTCTGCTCTGTAGCCCGATTATGAAACACAGTTTAGAACGATCTAACTCAAAAACGGAATGACACAGTTAAGCCCAGGTGGTGCACAACTTAAAAGTAGCAAGTTCCTTATTGCGAGACGATTCTTGCAGCCTGATTAATAGTAACTAATCCAATTACAGTATCATTTGAGTTTTCCTCTAAGCTCTGAATCAAGTTTTCTTTTCAAAAAGTGCTTTAGAAGTTATGGTCTTCTTTAATCTCTTTATCGAACGGTTTTTTTTTTGCTACTTAAGCGACGGGACAGAACTATTTGGCGGAGCAAGCGGACTATCGATTACGTAGGGGGGGCAGGCACTATTAAATAATAAGTGTTGTTTTCTAAACCATTTAGTGACAGCGGAGGCCTTTTACTTTCCTTGCCGTTTAGTTTGTGCAACAGCTCGGAAAGAGGCCGACATCGGTGGGTGCACTATCGGACAGACGCCCGTATCCTGGGCATAACCACAACCTGTGGCCGTCGCTTCACTGACGTCAGCTTATGGTGTACACGTTTGTTACATGTCCTACTCACCATCGTCAACTTTTTTGTAATTTATGCCACATTACAACTGGTTTAAGGCCCAATGCATTCCTTGCTTGTACTTTATATGTAGAACGTGTTGTGAACTTGTTCCAGTTAACTTAAACGGCCAGGGCTTCCTTTGCCTTCACAAAAGTAGCAATTATCACATTCAATAATTGAAATTATGGCATCAGCCCTTTAAGTGTAAATCTAATTAAGTTGCAAATGAAATCTAAAGTTAATAGCTCTCCTAAATACTTCCAAGTCATTCAAACTCAACATAAATTCTTCAATTTGGCAGAGCGGACTCGTAGAGTCAAATGCAGTTCATGTTCATACATATTTCAGCGAGATCAGGTCCCACCGTCATGACCTGGCTCTAAGAACTCATTTAATCCCCTAAAACTCATTTTTGTCACTTTTAGACTCTGGGCATGGAATTTCTGGTTTAAATCGACCTTCAGAGGAGCATCAAAAATCAAGCTCAAGAAATAAGTCGATTTCAAAAAATTTCACAGGGAAAAGTTGCTCATATTTTTTTTTTGTAAGGCCATGCCATTCCTTCCGTTAATAAAACAATTATTACAAAAAAAAATCATTAGTTGCTTTGTGTTCATTTATCTATTTATATCTAAGTAGAATGAAATATTGAATTCTTGAAGGGACTTATTCTGACTTGACCATACCCAAATTCCATCTCTAGCTTATACTACGCGTATTATAGGCAGGTAATTCACTCAGTGTTCTTTTCGTAATGTGTCAATCTTTTGTAGTAAGGTTACACAAAAATAAATATAATATCTATTTATTGTAAATATTGTTATTGTACTATTGAGAAGTTCATTTCTAGAGTTGTACACACTAGTACTTTTGTCAGTTACAAGTGCATGACATTCGATGTTGAGAAACCTTTTTTGCTGTGAAGGAAAAGGCGTATTTCCCAATGCTTACCAAACATGTATCTGTTTCCTCATTCAAAATTCCCTACTCGCTTCTTCTAAACGGTGATGCAATAAATTCTTTACTTACTCCAATTAGGCCAAAAAATATTTATTGTTTTTTCCATCGCTGCGGATCACTGGTCCTGATGCTGCAGTTTACCGGTGGTTCGGCAGCTGATGGCGGCTCAGCTGAAAACAAAGCGGTATGGCAAGCGTTATTTTTCCATAAAGTTAGTAAACTTTCCTCAACTTCGATCCTCGCCCAGGACTGCTACATTCTATTTCGTCGTCCCCTCACGGAACAATTTCATCATTACAACTTGGGTGTATATGTGGTATATACATAACATTAACTTATATAATAATGGTGTTCTAGAGAGCCCGTCCTTCTTAGCTAGGAGTGCAAGGCTTGTAAGCTTTTAATAATAAAACAAGAAAGCAACTCGAAAACGTACTCAAATTCAAATCCCTAGTTACTCGTTTTTTCTTTCACTGCAAGTACCGTAAATAAAGGTCACCTCCTCCAATTAGTGTTCTTTTTTCAGAACCCCTTAGTTTGAAAGTATTTCTAATGAAATTGTTTATTTGTAAAATATGCTAATATGTACTGAAGATATATATAGAATACATGTACTTATGTTGTAATAGTTAATGTAACTGTTTCATGAAACAAGGTTCCCTGTTCAAATCTCTAGATGCACAATCGCTCGCCTTTATGCGCTAAATGGGAGTACGTAAATAATTAAATAATAATATAATTAGCACAGAGGTCGTTTATAGACATTATACAACATAAATTACTGCCAATGGGCCACCATCTTATTCCATTATGAATAACATACCCGACTTAACAAATAACATCGTGACTTGCCATGAATATGATTTGCCTCTTCTCCAAGAAATTCCTTAGTCTTATCTTTTCACTTACCTTATATACTTTCTTTTTGACATGAACAGACACATTTCTATCACATGTAAGCAGGGGTCAAAAATAAATCGAATTCCTCATTTTTTTCCAGTTCACGCCTGACTGAGTTATTCTGTAGTGTTGTGGATAAGACTTTCCCTTTACTGGACTTTGTTTAATTATTGAATCATTGTGTGGTATGCCCTGTCTGGAATCCATTATAGATGTTGAAATGACTCTCAAGTTCCTTAATTTCGTCTATAATATGATATTATATATAACTCTAATGTTTATTATCTGAAAGTGGAAAATAGCTCTAAAAGCTCATTACTTTGAGAACATTGAACATTCTGATTCTAATTGATTTTTCTAATTTAGCTTCCAAAGTTGACGAAGTCGGCCTTGCCGCAGCACCCGGGGGCTGTGGCGGAGAAAGAACCAGGTTTGGTAAGATTAGACTTGCCTATGATCTGGTTTACTTTTACTCGTTAAACACGGACATTGCGAAATACATATTCTAGTCGAGTAATATTGCCTGTGGAGACACGACCACACTATTAGGGGGCGCTTGCGTCATGTCCTCTGCTGGTCTTGGGCCCTAGAGCGACCCTGGGCCACCAAAACATTCCCGATCTTTTCACAACAGACAGATGGCGATCGATTGATCAACGATCTATAAATCGCTAATGGCCAGTTTAGTGGCAGGAATTGGCTCTGGTAACTTTCGCGAAATAATTGAGTTCCGCAACAGCTTTTAGAATGGTAGCTTATTATATATGCTTTATCAGATACAAACCCTTCAATACTGGATATAGGGAAAACACCTTTACTATCTAACTTAAACGCCTAGTTACTGTAATGTCGATAGCGTCAATGCAAGATAATTTCGATGGATATTACAAGAAAGGCGAAATGAACACAGAAATTTGGCAGATTCCAGTACGTTTTGAAACAATGAGCCGTTTACAGTCGTTACAATAAGCGCTGCTAGACTCTTGGTGGAGTTTTGTAATGGCGATATAACTGGCCAGTAACGAAATATTAACCGTATCTAGACAATCTTGTACAGTTGAGATCAGATTCTTAAAAGGGTTTGAACGGTTGTATAGATGGATTGCGTGAATGGCGGATATGTTTCGATTTCGTATCTTCGTATGTCGATTTGTTGTTCTCAGAGCCGCTAGGGGGCCGTTATATCTGAGAAGAGACTACTGCTTTCTATGCTCAAGACATTCAGTTCTCATGAGACATATGGCTAGAAGCGTTTCGTCAATAGTATTCAATAATTAGTTCACCTATTGACGAAAGGTCGTTAGGCTTCACTCTAAACATGCAGTTACAAATATGACTGGATTCTTAACTGGAACTATTGCTCGGGCCTGGAACCTAAGAGTTCATGAACTTCCATCGCCGGGGGTTAAGCCATATTGCATTTCAGTTTCTAAACCTTAATTTAGCCTGAATCTTGAATAAATCTCAATTTGACGTTGATGACTGTAGAAGTCATCTCAACGAGGAAATGGTGCTTTCTTCTCATAAAGCACTGGATACGTCAAAGCATCAAACGACTGGGTGTAGTTTGATAGTATGTTATTAATACCTAAAAAATAACTACTTATGACGACTGCATATTATCAAGAATTCCAACGCCATTCCTGTCTTTTAGATTCGCTCAATAACATTTTAAAGTATCTTCCACCTACTGTAGATTGTGTAAGCGGACGAGTCACAATCACCATAGCGACCGTTCATTCTTTAGCCGGTGAAGGAAAACAGCCTTATCTGGACTGTTTAAATGAGCTCCGAGTGACCACTTAGGGCCGTCAAGTTCTTCAACAGCTGGTGTGGTTTCTTCGCCGGAGGATGCAGATAGCGGAAGGGAAACACGGACCATCGCTTCTCCACAAGGAAATTGTACTTTCTGCTCATTAGCTTTATCTATCGAAGCTTTCTTCTCTTGTTGCATTTCTACCAGGGCATGCGCTTACTCCGTATGCGTAATAGCAGAGTAGGAAACACTGATGGAAATCAATCCCCTTCGGGAACAATCTCCCACTGTTGTCTATTTTAAGTGATTTTGATCGTCTGTACGATATCGACCATCAAATCGATCTGAAATTTTAAAGTTATTTTCCACAACACTATAAGTACGCAAAAAAAACAATCATTATTAATTCTCCTACTGCAGGAAACTCAGTTGGCAGAGATTGGCCAGACCCAAAGTTCATGTCCTTGAGATTTATTCATTGGCATTGTATAATAATTGGTAATTAACAAAAATGGATGATTTTTTCCCAAAAAAGGCAATTTTCAGTCCACAAGATGATATAATAAACCATCACTTGATATTTTGGATTGAGGAAAAAATGATAAAAACAGTTTTATTGCCTTTCCACAACTGATATCAGTTGTGAATCATCAGTAGTCAAAAGACGATAAAACTTATCAGTTGTGGAAAGGCAATAAAATAAAAAATGCGCTTATTTTCAGCCAGATAAAAAAAACAACTAAATAGAGCACTGTTATTGAGAACTGTTAGCTGTGATGGAATGCCGCTATGGGCAAACCGTCAAATGGCAGCTAGCGCAGATAGCATTCAGCGAACAACTGCGACACTTGAAGGCCGGTGCTCTTTTGTCAACAAGAGCAGAAAGTGATCTGTTTAAGGAATAAGGTTACAGGGGAAGGTTAAGTAGAGGTACTGTGTGATATAAGGTCATTCACGGGCTATTGATACATCACGGATCACCTATCAGGCGTGATCCTCTAAAAGCTAAAAATACTGAAGAGCCCGAATATGTTGCTTTTAACGGAGCTCTCTGGAAAATATTACATATCATATTATTTCACTAGCTACGATAGCAGTATCTAAAAAAGGTTATTGTAATAAACCAATGACACCTGAAATGAACTGTATACAATATAATTAGTTGATCTATTGGTCAGTAACCTTGATTTTATTGTTATTGAAAGAGGTTTTTATAGTTGATACTTTCAGTAATAATATCATATATTATAAGACGCGATGTAAAAATAATGGCTTTGCTATACGCTTTTTTCTTTTAATGTGTAGTCGTCTCTCTCTCTCTCTCTCTCTCTCTCTCTCTCTCTCTCTCTCTCTCTCTCTCTCTTACTAAATATGACGTCGGCATAACTGAACTTGTTGACATTGAAGGAATGGAATTGTATACCTTATATCTATGGTTGACTCTTAAACTTTATTTCCTGGAACATCATGGTATTCCTTTTTGTAAAACCGTATCTAATGTGACTTCAACCAATTTTAAATAACTTTTGAGCAGTGATTTTTTTTCACTTCTTGAAGCTGTAAAACCACACATAATTATTCCATTACGAGGTGATATTAAATTTACTTTAGAAATTTCAGATATATTGGAAAATGTTTACGACCAGATATCAAAGCGCCTACAGAAAGACGAAGACGATTACTCCATACCAATTTGAAAGTTGAGCCCCACCTTTTGAGCTCGGCTGATTTCCTTCCCAGCTTTGAGAAATGATTGAGTTCCCTTTGATCGGCAGAAGAAGAATACTTGACGAAATGAATTATTATGAATCCTCGTTGCCAAACGCTCTATTACTCCGCAATGAAGACAAGGATGGGCAGTTATCTGTTACGACAGAGCAGAAACCGCAGAAGGCCCTATTTTCGACATCTGCAGTATGTTCACCGTCGTCTGGTGCCACACTTCAACGACTTCCGCGCACCAGTTCTTCGGGACCATCACAAGAAAAGTGTATCCTTGCAGTTACTTTGTATTCTGATAGCGAGATACCGATGAAATGATATCACTCCCCTGTATAGAGAGAGATATCTGCTGTAGATCTGTTGAGAGTACTTGGCTACTAGCTGTCTTCCGCATTTCTCAAGAGCACAATCGAAAAACAGACACAGTGGGTATACGTCATATTTCATGAATACGCCTAGCCAAGTGTTTCAAAGTGGAATTTAAATGTATAATTTAATGTCTCTAAGGCATCATAAAACAAATGCCTCATGGTTTAGTGGATTTTATAATTATATTGGCCTTAAGGAATCTGTTCATGATTAGTTAAACAACGTCAAAACTTCAGATATGGTAGGAGACAATGCTTAATGTATTTAATAGGTAATATATTAATTCACGACCGTTAAATCTCGAAGGGGAATCTCGTCTGGTGCCGCGCATCAGTTCTTTGGGTGTACCCTCGCAGTTACTTTGTATCCAGACATAGCGAGAAACCGATAAAATGATACCACTCCCCTGTATAGAGAGCGATATCGATGCCATCAAACTTTGCCATTAAAAATAATTTTTTTTAATCAATTATTACTCGTTCTGAAACTACAAGCAAAAAAAATCGTTTCAACAACGATGCGACTTTAAATACAATGGAATTAATTAATTTTATAATGCTTTTCCATGGCTTGAGTTGGTAAAGTGATGCATAAGGGAGGTCATTATTGACTTTTCTTGAAAAAAAATATTATCTGGCTACTAATAATGATTGAATCTATTACGCTTCTTTTTTGGAAAACCAAAACAAATATGTAATCCATCAACCATGCCCAAGGATGTATTGAACGAAGTAATAATAATAAAATAAACCAGTTCTGCTGGTTAGCATCAACTTTAACAAATGACAAAGCATATCTTATTGAACTAGTTTTACCTACTCCACGAATGGAGTGGTTTCTTGATATTCTTTGCACTTATAATCTGCTTCCCTATCTTTCCAAAAAAGACATATCAAGTTCTTTTACTCGATGAAACATAGCCAAAACCCTCTGTTCCGAGACATGACACCCTCACCACTGGACGGCGCTTGGCCCACCAACAACAAGCCTCTAACGGGCACACATCACTGCTATCCAACTAAATAAGACTGCACTACATGTCTAGAGAGACTCTAGGCCCAGCCACCAGTGGACTCTCACCACTGTACCGCAACAATCAACCTCTACCGAGGCTTCCCACACTCCTTAATTCCCTCAAAACCACCTTCAAGCAGGTACTCCTAGTACAAGGATCCGCTCAACCCAAACATTCCTCTTTTCCCCCCTCATCCTTAATCTTATAATTAGAGAGCTAAGGGAAAAAAAAAATCCCTATCTTTGATGTGGCCTTAACCAGCAAGCTATGGTCTTAGACTTTCGGATCGATTTTTTAAATCTTATTATCATTACCAAAGAATACGCAGATAGATAAAAATGCTGATGAAAGATGTATCTTCCAAACTTGTTTTAAAATAAAGCCTCTTCCTTCGGATTCAGTAACAGCTTGTGTTCTGCATAACTAAAGTAATGTATGCATACTCTGAATGCTGGTTATCTGTGTTGGGAAGGGCTGAGGCTCTGTCGGATCAGAGAGAGTAACTAGGCATCATGTAACCCACACAATCTAATCCAGAAGTCTATCTGTATGTACCTACCAAGGTACCTCTCGAGCCACTCTACCTTGTATCGGATCGACTTTATGCAATTAATCGAACGGAGTACTCCCCGAGCCTGCCAATTAGAGTGAACTAGATGAAGTGCCAGTGCGTGAACGTGCAATAGTGAACGTAGCCAATCCAAATGTTAAATAATACATATATACTATTAATCTATGTATGTTTATACATTGCAAATCTCTTAGAAAATATGTCTATTACTAAGTGTCTATACTTCCTATTTTGTGCTCTGTGATTATGTATATATATATGTGTATAGTGTTACCTGCCCGAAACACTACTCCTAAATTAATAATTTCGAGACATTTTTAGAATATTGGATAGGTTAGGGATTAGCATTCTAAAATCAATATTTTTGAGAAAACACAAATAATACTTCTACTCACAGTTTTGGACATGTATTTATATATAAAAGTCTCATCGATTCTGTAGGATAAACTATCACTTTCAAATCCGTGCACAAGTGAATGTTGGCGACTTGGTATATAGTGCCTTACAGACTAGGCATTTCCAAAAGTGTATGTTGGCGACTTGGTATATAGTGCCTTACAGACTAGGCATTTCCAAAAGTGTATGTTGGTGACTTGGTATGTAGTGCCTTACAGACTAGCCATTTCCAAAAGATCGCAAACTGTTGTTTGAACACAGATAAATAAACCATCACTATTGGTCATAAACAGGATAGCTGGGAGTTAAGTACTCGGAACTTATGCACAGAATTTCTCAATTTACTGAAGCATATCTTATGTGGCCTAATCTATGCTATTCTTTACATGCAACCATGTTGAGTATGAATGTAAGGAGTCTCATGGTAATTTGGCAACCAGTACTAAGCCAATCTTATAAGGATTTCACAGCAGTTATTGTCGTGAGCATTGTCATTTGGGGCCTAATTATCGCAAAATTAATTATACACCTTTTTACGGATTTACGTTATTTTTGCCAAAGTCAATTAATTCGTTAAAAGAAATTCACAAGCGGAAGTGAGGACGCATTTAGTGTCTTGACTTCTTTAGCACAGTTTGACCGGTCGAAATTTTGCACGACATCCTTATCAGATCGTCCTGACTTTGGCTTGTGAGTGGCTTACATTAGGGGTGGAAGAGGAAGTCTTAATGATTCATAATTAGTTTTAGTACTTTTTCTTAGCAGGCTGAAAAGGACAAATGACAGAAGGCTTCACAAGTTTTGTTCCTTGCAAATTTGTCTTCATTTCAACGTGTAGTTTCATTGACCATCTTGTTGTTGGAGTAGATATTGTTCATCCAAACTTCACAAGTCGTATCTTTAATATAAAAACATTTTCACGTAATTAATTAAATATACCTTGTTGATAACTGAATGGAAATTCATCACGTACAAACTCTAAGTCTAGGGATAAAACTTTGGAATGAAATTGTTCTTATTCTTAGTCCTGAGTTTGTCACATGTGTAATTCTGGGCATGGCTGAAACATTTACACACTAATCGTAATTTAACAGGTGATGAAATAAGTTTTAATGGTGATTTGACCATTCTAAACCCCAGTAAGCATTGTTGATATTATGATATTGATAGTCATTTAGCAGAAACTTTTCCTGGTCATTGATTATTGTATATTTTCAAAGTGGGATTTCATTTGCTTCAACCCAGTAGGACTAGTAGTAGAGAAGGTTGAAAACGTTGCCGTAGAATGAACAACAGCGTATTTGGTTTTGAGTGATCACCTTCATCATTTATTTTTACACGAATGAAAGTCTATCACTATTAGTTAAGTGACTGACACTGACTAGGCAGTTATTGCTTGACTAATGTGGACATCTTAGTGTCAAAATGATGGCGATGATTCTGTCAGCTAATTTTACAGAAAGCTGATTATCTGAGACTGATAAGTCTATTAGAGAGATGTGCGAAATGACAGACTTGTGAACCTCTCTTTGTTTCGTATAATGTCTTTTACTCTTGGTGTGAGCACCAGCCCTGTGCTAGGTCAACATTTAAAAACATATTGACTGACTCAACCATAGACGGTTGTCGAGCTTGTACGTCTTAATATGCGGTAAAGACATGTGAGCCGAATGGGATAAAAGCCGACGGGATTTGCCGCTAGGACCGGTCACGATTAGAGCGGCGGTAACCGCCTGCGCTTTCTTTGCGCTCTCCATCGCAGTTGGCAAGCCTGGCATTAGCGTAGCCATAGAGACATCAATCCTTAATGGACGTTGTTGCACTTGTAGTGTTCACTTGGATCACTCTTTTGCCTTCTTAATTGTTTGTTGGTAAGACATTCCTTCATAAGCGACTAGCATTTCATCTGTAAGAGTAACTGTCGTCGACAACTGAACTTCTTTAACTGTGTCAAAGTTAAAGCAAAAAGAAAAGAATGAAATCAAACGTCTGAGCGTTTTTAAACAGTTGCCGTGCACCTGTATGTCAGTGTATTTTACTGAAAATGATTTTGAGCAATTTGACATCTTTGAATTTACGGTTCTATGAAGGCACAGCTTAAAATCTAGAGGATTTTAAGTTATGTTATATTATTAATATATCTAGTTTAGAACATATGGTAATGAAAAATAAGTCTACAGATCTGACACTTGAATCATTCAGGGACAATAAAATTTTAATTCATTCAGGACACTGACATCACTGATATCTAGATAATGAAGTTTAAACAAAGTCCCAATCATCCATGCTTCGTTTAACTGAAATCACCTGGGACCAAAACGTCTTAGAATATCTAACTACTCCCCATGAAGGTCTGCTGGAGAGCTTTCATTTTTAACTTTTCGAAAAATACGTGATGAAGTTTCACTTATCAAGTTCCCAACAAGTGATGAACACATTTGAGCAGCCCCAAGAGAAATGGTTCCAGATTGCGTTAAAATACGTCAAAATAAGTAAGAAATCGTCTACGGAAAGAAAACGCTTCGCAAAAATTACTTTTAATTTATGCCTATATATTTTCCAGATAACGTAGATTAGTACTTGCTCACAGTACAGTACAGTAATGTTATATTCGTATAAATAAATTTGTTACCTAATGGTATGAATTATTATATATGAAATAAAAGGACTAAATTATCCGGGAATTTTCTAGGTACTCGTGAGCGAACTTGTATCCACAGCTTCTGTTGACATTGAAAAACAATGAAGTAGTATACGGAATGTAATATATCATAGCAATCATTATATAGTATAGTATATAGTAGTCATTATCTGGAAGTGGCATTTTGGTTTTTAATTGATGAAGTGTATGATGGAATTATTGCTTCCTTCAAAGGTTATCAACACAGTTGTTTATCGCTAGAAAGTGTTGCACTATTAGAAAACCACTAAGAGGATTGTTCGTAAATTATTAAGAGATGTTTACGGAAGCTTTTTGTATCTAGTCAAGTAATAAAGATGGTTATATCTTTCCAGAGCGCTGAATTTTTGTCCCATAGCAGTAAACAGTCTTAAATTTATTCCTAAGGGCCGCTGGCTAATGACGGCACTTTCCCGCAGTGGAGATGCGCGCCGTGACCCCGCTCCGTGAGACCAGTTGAAAGCTTATCCAGCATCTTCATCCGCAGGGTGAAAAGCATCAGGACTAAACAGCAGTCTTTTCCTTGATAAGTAAATTGATATTTAATGTTGTATTCGTGAGACGATTCTATCGACAAATCGATGAAACCACTGTTTTCTCAACCAGAAGGGAGATGCTTAACATCAAGATTTAAGTTCTACTTTTACCAATAGAATTAGAGACAATTTAAAACGATAGCTAAAAAATAAAATAAAAAGTTGTCGCTCAGACTGTTTTAGTAGTTACTGTTTTATTAGTGTTTCTATTATTCACTATTGTTATTATTTTTATTTAAAAAAAGAAACGATTTCCAGTGACCATGGAGGTATAACGAACAATGAAAGAAATGTACTTTCACAACTGTTCTGGTTAGAAGATGGAACATCTTTAATTTTTGCACAACAAAGGTTATACGTGATAATGTTTGTGCGTAATCACCTTGACTTTATAATTATCGATGCCCATATATTTTCCGTCCGTGACCATAATGGAAAGCGGGCAGTTTAAAGAGCTTTAGGTTTTGGGAAGTTGAAGAGCCCCTGCTTAAAACGGCAACCAGAACAAGCCTGATGGCCAGAAGCTAACTAATAACTATTTAGGTAGTCAGGAGCTTCTTCAACGTTCCTCCATTACTCTATCCTCCTTCAGTGTGCGTTTTATCGGAGAAAGTAGTGTCAAGGGACTTATTGATATAATACACATGCCCACAAGCAAATGTATGAGCTGTAGGAAAGTGGTTCTAAAGGCTAGGAAGTGTAAGATTAGAAGGGGTTCCCTGGGATCTGGGCCAGTGATCAAAGGACATCTAACGGCCGTGACAGAGCAAGGCTACCGGCGAAGGACACCTTGCTTCCAGCTTCTTGAGGGACCTCTTCGCCGGTCCTGGACATGAACAGCCTGTCTTACCATCTACAGAGGTATTCTTCAAAAACAGAGAGCCTTGGAAGAAAAATCATTTTTCATTTATAAGGTCGCATTCCATCACAGAGCTGAAGTAAATCAAGACGTTGGAGAAGCACAGGAATTAAAAATTCGTCCTAATTTCCACCATTTATTGTTTCATGTACTCAAAGGGGATCAAATTTGCATTTTGATGAATACAGGATAATAATGTTTGAACAGAAATTACTCTTTCATCTAGTAATAAATTGAACTAGTGTAATTAATAGGAATAATGGCATACTATAATAAATAAAGCTTATGCAAATTCAATGAATTAATATTCCATGACGGAAGTATTTAAATCAACTAGATCTATTCCCTAGACTGGCGCCGAAGTAAATTAAAGTGTTGTATGACAATTAGGATTGTTATTACTATGGTTTGTAATGAAGGACGTCTCAAGTTCTTTATCCTGAATGGCTGTCTAAGTAATGTTTGGGAAGGAGCGTTATTTTATTTATAGTTCGTCTTTGGAATATTTTGCCTAAATATTCGTCGTACTTTCATTCATCAAGACATTGCAGGAGATGTCTCATCATCATGAGATGTCAGGAGATGTAGTGAAGTTATACCAGCCAAGCCTGACATTCACTTACCCTTTGATCACTGCGTGCTAACGCCCTGCACTTCATTAGCGGGCAGGAAGTAGTTCAGTGTTGGGAGCGGAGGCAATGGAATTTCTATCACAGACCAGTTCTTACCTGCAATAAAAAAAAACAACGTCATTATATCTATCGGAGAAAGATGGAAATGATACTTGAGCTGTATTAAATCAGACATGGCAAAGCTGTGTTTTAAATAATTATAAGCATGCAAACATTAATAATGTTTATAGTAAAGGTATACAAATTAAAGACATTAATCGTACTTATCAAAGTAGAAATTATTTTTGTAGCAGATTGTATAAGATTGATCTTATGACATCATTTCAATGGTGTTATGAGGGAGGCGAGCTCTAGCTTAGCATCTATAATCGCAACATGAGTTCTCAAATCTAATAAATTTCGTATTTTCCTACAAGGAAACTATTAACTGAACACTTAACAGACATAAAGTAAAATATTCGCTCAAATAACCAGCGAACAGGCATGAATCGAAAGTGGTAGAAAACACATTCCGCGGGACCGTTTTGAATGAATGGTGGGTTAAATACTTTGGGCAGGTGACTACCTTAAAAATGGCACCTTTACTACAGATTAAAATTAGTTTATCCATGATCAAAACAACTTTAACAGATGCACACAACTGATATTACCTCACGCTTGCAATAATTATTTAAAGTACTTAGACAACTAACCAAAAACAATCTTTTAAATATAAAATGCCAAGGGCGAGCCTCTATGATCCTGTGTTTGTTGGAAATCGACAAATACCTAACGAACTAGGGATTAAACTCATTACATGATTGATTAAGAGGTCACTACCACCAAAGAGATGTCATGAGCTATAGAATTTGTAAATCAATCAAAAAGGCATTTCCTTAAATTTATTTTTTATTTTTATTTTCCTGACGGTGGATCTTTACCATTTGTGTAATGTATATTAGTGTTAGTTCAAAATAAAACATATTATTATTAGTACATATTCAGACCATTATTCAAGGGGACTTGGGTTTAATACCAGGCCCCTCTATGGATTTTTTTTTTTCAGACAAGGTCTTGATGAGGCTAGTCTAGTCATTCTGCTGAAAAGAGTTGACCATGAAGATTCAAGCCGATCTGATCTAGAAATCGAAATCGCTTAGCTACCACCTACTTGCAACCTAGGTGTACTTTTCTCTTACAAATAAGTTGAGAATTGGGTACAGCTTATTGAATATCCACCAGCAACTACGTAGAATTTTTGTATTTGTCTGGTGATTGTTACATTTAATTATACTCACGATGAAATCAGAAAGGTTCAAGAATGACATGGAAAGTGGTGGAATGGCTGGAGTAGCTCGCGCGGAACTAGCTCCTGGTAACAATGGACTAGGCAGAAGTAGCTAATTCTATTCACCTGTCCAATTAGCTCATCCAGCACTTTCTACGGCATTTGCAGGCAATGCTGATTCTATCGTAGCTCAATCCTCAGGAGCGTTAAGAGATAGAGAGTCATAGTATTTGTCTTCTCATTATTAAATATTTCGGTACTCTCTATTATGTATTAGTCTACTCTTTCCTGGTATTGATTTGTTATTCATGAAGTCTTTGCTTACCGCAATATACTATCTAACGATTGCGCGATCCATGCTCATTAACCTCATTCGAAATACACAATAACACTAAATATGTGGGTACTTCCCAGAGATGTTAAAGGGTCCTTATTAAGGAAAACTTTAAGGTCAAAAATATATTCGGGACGTTTAGGATTAATTTATAACACTAATGAGGCCTTCCGATTGCAACGAAAAATCCCTGCTCAGGTTTAAAACAAAAGTGCTCAATGGTGTTTTGTGTGAGGAAATCTTGTGGAGGACAGTAAAAAATACTGGATTTTATTAGAAACTAAACGTACTTTCTTTCGTTGAGATGACAATATAACGCTCGGCTACAGGAAGAGATCCTTCCAATTAGTATTGTTTGCTGGTTATAGAGGTTATACGTGATGAATTAAAAGAAATCTCTTTTTGTCTTCTCATAATATGTCTATGTACTAGCGCTTTCGGAAAACTCACACTGCTATTATAAAGTACTGATGGAGTTTGGGCGCTGTCCGACCTGCTACTCTGAGATCTACTGCTAATATTGATTAGAGCTTGATATCATGGTACAATGGCAAGCTGCGATGGGTGGATCGTGTAGCTACTGTCGCAAGGTCTCTGCATGGTATAAAAAACTGGAATCTAGCAGCGACTAACTGAAATTGCTGGGAAGTCAAGTTGCACCTAATTAAAACATAGCACTAAGTAATAATAACTAGTCCTTCGGGTATCAGAATGGCCTATGAAAGATTTCACCACAAAGTTTATTGAGAGGTCAGAACGATATGAAAAAACACCTATTCGCAAATTAATTTAATCTTGAATAGAGAATAGGTACATCCTGATGTCCTTGGCATTCAGAACAAGAATTCTTTAGGTTTCTTAGTCATTTCTCGTCAATTGAACGGGGAAAATATCGTTTATCACTTATAAAGTGTTAGGACAAAAGAGAAATATTCACTTTTTATTATACGTGCGACCTTTAACTGACAGCAGCGATTTGCTCACGATCGCACAAGGACGACGGGGCATTAACTTCTAACAGGGTCCGTAAAACAATCGTTACTCACGAATTCAATCGGGTGGTCACGGTGAGAACATTGTTTCTTTTTCGAAATTTCTGCAGCTGTGGACGGAGTGAAATTCCCCTAAGACGCTGCCAGCCGAGGGAGGATTCGGGAAAGCGTTGAAGCAGAACCGAAAGCTGGGCTGACGAGGAAGTAAATTGAAGAACACTAACATGGCGATGTTGGAGCACAAATTTGGCACGGCTAGGCGCCGGCTTGTCAACAAAAATTGGTTTTCACATTTGTAATGAGTCAGAGACTTCAGGCGGAGAGAAAGTAAGTCGGAAAGAGGACTCCTCATCAGAAAATAATTTTAGTTTCTCTGTTGAATTTCGTTGCGATCTGGTACCCCTATCTATACACTTACGTACTATGAGTTTGTTTTACTTATTATTGCTTATGACCTTGTGTATTATAGTTTTGATTTATGTCAATAACTGTATCCCATTTATAGCTACAAAGAGAAAGATTAAACGTTTGGAATGGTGTGGGTAGTGTTATCTAGGTGTATCTACATAGATAGTATGACAATATCAATCGTGTTCCAAAGTATATATAGATTTTGACAGTTGGTTAAGTACAATAACGGGAAGTAGGAGACAAAAATCAAAATTAGGCTCGTAATCCAAAAATAAAAGCTCTCTCAACTCAACACTGAGAAGCTGTTAGACATAACAATTTTTTTTCTCAATGTTTGATCTAAAGCAATGAAGGTAACAAGATAAAAATACCCAACCATCATATTTTTTAGGGTTCAATAATTGAAATAGCTGGTTGAGACATACTTAAATAAGTTTCATTGCTCAATGTTTTAGCTAACTACTTTTTTTTTTAAATGGATACTCGTTAATCCAAGTAATTTAAATTAAAGAAGTATTTTAAAACACCGTGTAATTTCTTCCCAGCCATTTGATAATGTCACGGGAAATTACTAGGAAGGCAGGTTATTTTTTGGAAATTGTCTTTTGATTATTTTACATGAATATGTCAAGGTTAAAAAATATTTAATGAAATAAAATCTAATAAACTCACTTTTTAAAAATTTGTTTGTTGGTAGATTCACTGGAATATATATATTACAATGAATAAATGATATATATTACAACCAGGGGTTGAGATGTCAAGGCAGTAAAATAACGACATGACGACGAAAGGCCAGCGTACATCCTCGTAACCGTAAAAAAAATTGTTAGCCACAGAATATTGGATCAACTATATTAATATATATATGAAGTATGCTTGCTTATGGTTGGTTCAATAGACCTTATGCTTATTTTCATTTCTCAGGAATAATAATCCTAATAATTATACAGAAAAAAATGTCTCTTGCGATTAGACGGTAATGCATTGTGCACGAAGAATAAATAAGCCGTAGACATCAAGGGACGGACCCTCTCTATTGTGTGCAAACAACAAAGACGAGGTCGCTAATCCATGGGTCCACTTGCGGACACCTAAGAGGCAGGTTAAATGTTAGCCAAGGCTTAGGCAGTGAAACCTGGCCGTGGCCGGTAGACAATAGCCTATGGCTAAGGTTACCAACCCATTGCTGACATGTAACGGTGCAAGGCAGAGCAGGTTCTTGCACCGTCCTTGACTCATCCCTTCCTTCCCATCTCCAGCTTCATTCTCTGGGTCAGTGTCTTCCTCTTTCTCTTCCTTTCTCCTCATCTTCAGTCAGTGGTCTGCAGCGAAAGTTCTTCTTACTGCATCCTCTCCCCACCGTTTATTAGGGTTTTCGGGCGTTCCTGAGAATAGAATTGTCCGCAGTACGGGAAATGTGTGTACATTTATGTTCTGGACAATTACAGTTGTTAGATCCAGTAAAGACTGGAAATAAGGGCCCCTGCTTATTATAACCCTTCTATTGTTAAAAGTACTTCCTTAAAAGAGCGGGCCGACTCGTTATATGGAAAGTACTACCCGAAAATAACAATAAATGGGCCTAGGAGAACTAAGTGTCATTGAAAAGGGGGACGTTTATTCGAAAGTGATAATGGCGGCCATGCATGCAAGGGATCTCGATGGCGAAATTTCTTGACAGCATTAAGATGAACTAGGGGCAAAATTTCTTGTAGACCTGTACACAAATAATAAAGGTTTCCATGGAATCAAATAAATAATATAAAAAAGGTCGAATGTGATTTTTGGTGCAATGTCCACATGATTGGTCCTTCCCACACAATTCTTACAACACTAGTATCCCTCTGTCAGTTGGGTTTGATGTTAAGGGGCTTCGTTTAATTTCAATTAGTTTGGTCGCGAATTGGGTACAACCCCAGGATTTTACTGTGCTATTTATGTCAAGAGATGCTAGGAATATTTTATGAATCTTTAGATTTTTTTTGGCATTCTTTTGAAGGGAACTGCACTATTTTGGTAAACAATAACATTGGTTCTTTTTTTATTAAATTGCCGTTATCATTAGGTAGGATCGAAGTGATAAATATATCACATTTATTAGCTATAATTTGTATTCGTCTAATACTAAAAACCGTTTACACAATATCAAAGTTAAGTGTGAACACAGTTTAAAAATCTCGTGTCAAAATGACAATTGAGAAATGTGGAACGAATATGTCATATGATTAATTACAGATCTGATATAAATTAAGTATCATTACACAAGCTTGAATCTTAATCTCATTATAAAGCCTATTATGCATTGTGAAAAATCATTTAGAATCTATTCCATTACAGTAAAGAAGAAACGATTTATTCATGGTTTTTACATTTCTAAAAACTATTAAACAAATTTTTTTTTCATTGATTTAATAATTAATATATTGATCGACAATTACTACATTTTTTTCAGTGGATGTCTCTAAATCCTTCCACTTATTGTAAACGACAGAAGCATAATTTTCTCTGGTCGGTTAGGCTGCAGTAAATTGTTTAGAACCAAGAACTAGAAAACTAGAGCAAAATCGTTTGCATAAGGGCTGTTAAACAGTTTTTAACAAATAGCTTTTATATAACTAATCTTTCTGTATTTTTCTTCTTTACGACCGCCAACTTGATTGTGTTTGTATCCCGTCTTATTTTTTTCATTCACACTTATTTATAAACTAATTTTACTGTAGTGAACTTTTTTTTTTAAAGCTCTTTCTATACTTCCATGCTTAGGATCTGAACCAGGAATCCTTGTTTACAGTATGATGTTTGTTTCGGTGGTAGCTAGTCCCATGTTTGACTAAGAGCAGTTTTATAGCTAGGGACCACTCCCGTGGTAAGGGAGTTCTGCTTGCAGATATAACTCTATACAATAATAACTATTTACCTAGAATTCGCATGTACTTGATGTTGATGTTAATTTGTTAGCTAGTCTGAAAGTGGTCGAAAAATATGATTTGTCCCTTTCCAATGGGATCCATTGAATGTAGATTTGCTGGTTTTGTTAATAATTTTTTTCTATAATTTAAGATTTCTATCACGGTATCATTTCACTTACGGTACTCTATTGGGACAACAATTAATGATGAGCCAATGAGAGATTGAACAAAGTTCATGAGTCAAATAGCTCTCGGAAAAATTAATGTGATTCAAGGAACGTGTAGATGAACCAAGTCATAAGTCTCGTGATCCTTGAAGTCTGGTGTACGAAATTCCTGTCGATATTTCTTCATCCAAGCCAAATACCTTATCATTGCAGCAATTACTATCACTTGGAAAATATTGGTGGCCTAGTCGATTTTTTAAGTCTCACGTAATTCTAAACTTCGTGTATGACAATATTAACAAACACGTTACTCATTATTTCAAAGCAATTTCAGCAAACCTGATGATGATGTTGGCCGAAAAAAATGATTTTATCTTAAGATCTAAACAAATTTAAACAGTGACGAGTTTTTACTTGTAGTACTTTGTTTACTTGTTACTCGCTAATAAAAATTAGCCATTGAATCACGAAACGATTGTTGAAAACAGGGATATAAACGTAGGAAGATACTTTGACAATGTTTGTTTTACGGAACTGTTGGCAAACACACAACAAAATGTAATAGGACAGATAGATCTATTTTTTGGAGTTTATGAGTTTCTACTAAAATTGTTTACAGCTATTATACAATATTAATAGTAGATACAGGGAGCCTCAGATTTTTTTTATTTGGCTGTATTTAAAAACAAATTGATTATGAACAAAATTATATTTTCTGAGAAATATTATAATTATAAATTATATTGACTAGAGAAAATTTGAAGTCAAAAGATGGCTTTATTCTTCACATACTCTCCGTATCTATATGTCCACAAAAAAGTAGACAAATAGATTATTAGTCCGGGATACTTATACTTTCAAAATTTCAGAAAAGAATCATTTTTACTAATTAATAAGTCATTATTATCATTATATTAAGTAGCAGGAATATGGTTAAAATTAATAAAACCACTTCTGTGTATGTACTAATAAGTAAAACATGAGTTACTGCTAAATACTAGGTACTGCCTGTGCTACATACTAGGTACTGCCTGTGCTCAATAGCCAAACTTTTGTGGATTTTTTATCTTGTCTTATTTTTTGTTTTTCGGAAAATTCGCATTTTGCAATGTATATAAGCGTAAGCTTCCATACTGCAATATAAATTTGCCTGAGTCAATGTCACCAACAAATTGTGATTATCATTATCGATAATACGATTTATTTTCTTAATAATATTTACTAAATAAGTTTGCAAAGGCCATTTCTCGTACATAGGGTCGTTATATAGTCCAATGATCCTCAATTGTTACTGGCACAAGTTGATTTATATTAGTGGTTATGTAATACAAACGTATCAAAAATTTAATTCTACAACACAGACACAATTCGACATCGAACTTGTCATCCAAAAAAGCTTATTCATAGTTGTTTTAATAAAATGCTAAAAAGGAACTGAACCCTAGCTAGGAAGGGAATTCAAAAACAATTTCCTCCAGAAATCCTCCTTGTTTTCGTAAAGGTTGGTGATATCAGGTGAAATGGAAGTCACCAGTCTCAAATCTGTGGTGTTTGATTTGCCCTTGACTGACATTGGTGTCAGAAAAGTATGTGCGGCTCATTGCTTTCAGAAATATGTCTTTTTCAGAAACCGTTATTTTTTCACCAGTCTACCGTTCCTGACTGTCATACACATTTGTCTTTGAAAGTCAATTCGAATATTTTCTTTAAAACATAATTTTTTAGATGCTTGTTAAATTTGTATTCCATTTTATACTTAGTTTGTGTACTACGTCCGTTTCACCAGAGCATATTGTTGTCAGAGAAGACCTAGCCGTGCTTTTGTAGTGACCTTTGATTACGGCATCCAGCTGCTGCAAAAACTTCCTCATGCAGCCACTCCTAAATGCACTCCACTCAAGGCCGGGACGAACCGTTTGTCGGCGAATATAACGCCGGTTTCGCGAGAGGAGCTCGCCGACTTTCAAGCAGCTAGGCCTCTTATGCAAAAGGCAGGGATAAAAGGTAACGAGGCACCTTTTTAACTTTGAGCTGTAAATGTAGATCTGTTTAGTAGCAGATAGTGCATTGTGTCGAAACCGAGTAATCATTCATAACGCAATTTGTTTTTTTACATGTATATAATAGAGTAAAAGTTCCGAGAAAACTTATATAACCGTTTCTGGGGAAATCAAAGTAGGAGTATTGTAAAAAAAAAATAGTCCTCTTATTGCAGTGTCTATATAAAGTCGACTTTTATGTTCAAAAATTTGTTATCTGTTCCAATTGTACAAGGCTATTAATTGTCCAACAGACTAAGGCTTTAACCAATTATAATCAGAATGAAATAAATTGAAAGCTATGGGCTACTCAGACGCCAAATGTTGTGTCTTATCAATTGATCTTTTAATCATAGAGTGTAAATCGTTCATGGATTGATGAATTGTAAATGTGGTATGAATGATAACATTTATTTCAATTACTCATTGCCTAATAAAAGGCAGATTGTAATTTTATCTTAATAAAATTGATTGAAACCGGATTTATTATTAAAAAAAAAAAAAGCTTATACCCTATATATATTATTTGTCAATTATTTGATAAAGATTCAATTTATATACATATTTGATACAGATTCCATAGAGTTTTTCAATGGGCAATAATCAATAGTTGAATCAATTATCATGGTGTGTGCAGCGAAATGGTTTCGGGAGTTGTCTGGTGACTCGACATGAGTGTTTTAAACGATTGTAAATAAAAATAATTTATTTTATTTATTATAACGCGCGATTAATTCATATAGCCTTTTCAACATGATATAATAATAATATTAAATGCAAAATATAATAACTTAAAGCTCATGATAATGAACCTTAAAAAGTGAATTATTTTTCAGCCTTTGAACAGTGTATTTAAAAGTTATATAATACTGTAGCTGTATGTACAGTTGTGTGGCAACAATACTAGGAAGAAAGCGTATTATATGGCATGATTTTTTTTGTTATATACATGTCCCTGCCAGGAACTCTAAAGCAGCGCAGGGACAGGGATATGCCAGCGAGCTTACGGGGAAAGTAGGAAATTGGCAAGACTGTTTATATACAGCTGCGGTATTCGGGATAGAAATAATTGGAAACAATTCAGTGAATCCGAACGTTTTACAAACGACCAAGTTGTCGCAAGAGCGGACAAGACAATGCAACTGCTCCGTTACTCGTTACCGGACTGCTACATTACACAAACAGGATTCGAACTTGTTAAGGCTTGACTCAACCCCGCCGAAAACTGCTCGTAGCGTTGAGCTGTGAGCAATTAATACTAACCGTTAGTAGGGAAATAGAAAACCACGGTCACGTTGGCCGTCCTTTCACAATGGCACTTCCTTTTGGTGTAGACAGCAGTCCAGGAGGTCACAAGACCAGTAGGTCTGTCGGTGGAAAAATGCATATCGCTATGGTCATATCACATCCATGTACAATATCGTTTAGCCCGTCTCCACCAAGGGTGCGTTACATGTCTGGCTCTCTACACATTTAATCACGATTTTTTTTAAACAAAAAAAACACGGGCTGGAGACCAATTAAAGAAACTTGGGTAATTGTGAATCTATTTAGTATTTTTCTAAGCAATGTTTTGTTTAATTTGTGTCAGTGACCCCATTGTGCTTCCGTTGTCACATCTCTAGGCCGAGTTAAGGTGACTTCTTCCACTTCCTCCGTAGACAAAACATGGCAATTTGAATGTCATTAGTTAATTATTAGTTGGCATAAAAAAAATACTATAATTAGAGCAGGTTCTAAGGAAGGAGGTTGAATCTGATCATTCATCCATAGGCACACTTCTGATCTGTACACCTCTTCCGCAGAGCTGTGGATTGCTCCTTTCTTCTTTACTTCACCACTCTCTTGAATTCTCTTCCTCTTATAATCTCTTTGCTTCATCATTAGGTAATTTCAAAAGCTTCCTATTCTAACATTCATTGTTACTTTACTTTGTTTTTTTTTTTCATTTCAGGACAGTAACTATTTTTATCATTGTTTACCATTCAAATTTAGTGTATATTTTAAATTTTGCTGCTCTCCCAGGCAATATATTAATCAACCCATACCTTTGACCTTATAAATGAATAAACACCATTATATACATTTTAATTAATTGAATACCGTACATTTTTTTTGTATTTAAACAAATTAATTATCCATTTTTTTACTCGAAACTTTATGTAATAAATTGTGGTATAACATTTATTTATTTGTCATTTGTATGGAATTATTTATTTGTATTTTGTAGTTATTATACTTCAAACGACACAGAATCTAAATTTTTTCTTTTATAAAATTAATAAATTCAAGCAATGGAAATAGCCGCTTTCCCAAAGCTGCTGCCTCTGAATTTATATCGCGGAACCTTACTAAGATGGATGCAATGTGAAGGCAGGAGTGTCGGAGATAAATTTGCAAATGAAGAGTTATTGGAACTCATTGGAAGTCAAAAGGGGCTAAAGTCACGCTCAAACATAAACTTGAAGACCTTGCAAGTAAAGTATCGGGTATAGGTTTACGAATTTAGGTTCCCTACGTAAGTTTTAAACAAGGCATTCGAAAAGTGTTTGGATAAAAATAGTACAAAATCCTGGACCAATGTTCTAACTTTAAATTGCGCTTCTCTAAGAAAATAGCTGTGAGAATAGTTTATCTCCCGGAATGGGGTTTAATAGTATTGAAAATATGAATGTTTCTGAATCAAAGAAAATATATACTTGCAGGATCCGGGGCCCCGTCCATCCCCGATGTCTTGGGCTCGACCAATTGAGCTGGCCTGTGCAAGTCACGATCTCACCCATATGACGACCCGCACTTAAACCGTAAGCAATGCACCAAGGTGGGTAATGGATATCGGAGAGGTCCGGAATTCGAGTCCTGAGCCTGGCAGTGTATTTTTTCTTTGGCTGATGGTTATAAACAGTTGTGGGATATACAACATAACGAAAATTTGGTATATTTACAATATGATTTATTTGTGATCATGTCTGAAAAATATGTACAGTGCTATGAAAACAATTTCATTTTGGGTGTCATCTGTCGATTTTAGTCGTGACCAATCTCGTGAGGGGCTATGATTTTAGCAGCGGACAAGGCTTGTCTAAGACTGTTATCGGGGTCAATACTGTGTCAATTTTTTTTTCACCATGTATGCAAGTTAACAAGCGAAAGCGTTACATGAAAATTATACAGTTATCACTTATGTCTTTTAGGAAATTCGATAGTTGTCTTATAAGTTGGTTGCTAACCTTCTTCTGATAAATATTGAATGCTTGAATACGAGTATGTAATTGTACTTTTGTACTTTTATTTAACCTGGACGCCCCTCACTACCTAAAGATCACTTATCTATACGAATAATGTATTATGCCTAAATATAAACCTACTGAAATATGAATTGAGTCACAAAATCATTGAAAGATGTGGGTGAAATAAAGAACAATATGGTAATTAATTAAACAGCGTTTAAGAATGTGATCCAAAGTTTTACTAAGTCTGTAAATTTATTTTTAAAATTTCTTGTTTCACAAAATTTTTACATTTCTTTAAGGAAATTCTGCTTAGAAAACTACTTGAATATATATGGACGTGAATTTCATTCTAATGGAAAAGTAGCAAATAGTATTTGAAGAGGTATTGACCAGACCAAACAGACCAAGGATACAGGCACGTTGGTGGAATAATTAGTTAATTGGTTTTGACAGAATACTTGCTGAATATAAGGAAATAAATGTTCCTATTGCTGTCTCCGGTTGCTGTCCTATTGATTCTAGTCACCCCTCTTTTGAGAATTTCCTCCGTAAGTAGAATAGAAGATTTTCCACAAGTGCAGTCAGGATTCGAATAGAACTGCCATCTAAAACTACAGGGTACGATGTGGTGATTGTTTCCCCGTTGAGTAGCACCATTAGTATTTCCCCCTTAATTATTCAAAAAGCACTATACCCAACTACTCTCACCCATTGTTCGGTTCTTGGAAGGTAGTACTTTTTTTGTACCGAAATTGAGAACTGCGTATAGACAGGAACTGCAGTCGACCTAATGAGCGTCTTACGTCATGAGGTCACGATGAGGTAGTTTTTTCCCCCGGTTCATGATGAATTTAGCGGGGAAAGTTGTACGTGCGGGCTCCCCACGCATTTCTTAACTGGGTATAATAAAAACCGACAAGATCCAAATGTGCAAAAAAACAACGTTCTACTTACGAGACTGACCGCCGTAAATTCTGTGGTTTTTTGTTTTTGAGCCCGCCTCATTTTTTAGGAAGCTTTCTCCCCGTTGTCCTCAGCAGAAGGATAATTGTTAGTCACCAGGAAACGAATTCAATTAAGGAAGTAAAGGAGCCCTCCACTAAAGGTCATAAGGGTTACTCATAGCTTTTTTTTACTGGTTGCATGTTACCTTTAAGGTTTATTACTTTTTGGTCTCAGTCGTAAATAATTTATACTTTATACGATGTAGTAAGCTCAAGCCTCTATGAGCACATTGAATTTTAGTACCGTAAGGGAACTAATCTGTTCATTTATTTTTTTTTTTTTACAAAACACCACAATGACCACATACGTTTGTTTGCCCGACCCTCAATAGAATGCATTTTCGTAATAGAGGCCAGAGGAATTTTTTTTGTGATTTTAGCGCAATGCTGCAACTATAATCTTATTTTACTTCTCCTAAAGAATTTTGATAAAGAAGTGTTATACTGTTTTTCCCATTTAACCTTCAATTATTAACAGACACAGTGACTAGGGCATTGGGGATGTCCCGACTTCAAGTGATCCTGCCAGTTATTTTTTGTTTGATTTAGTTGAAAACTAAAAACTAAAACTGTTTGACTGAAAGAACTAGCAGAGAAATACGGTATTACATCATTTAGAGTATTATTTAAAAGATATAGGTATGCTCCAGGTATAGAGCATACATTGGAAAAAAACACAGAATACCGTATCAAAATGAGACACGAATGCGTTTGTATTTACGAACTGTAAATAGTTTAATATAACCGTTCTTTATGGTAAGTCACTAAGCACTTAGCTATAGCAATTATCCTAGACGTGAAGGTATTGGTGAATTCTTCTGCGTCGACGAAGTTACATGACGAAGTACATAATCGCGCCACAGGTGACGCCACGTGACGACTGTTAGTAGGTACCACGTGTCGATCCATACACTTTATTGTTATTATTCTTTTTTTTTACGGATAAATATCTGACTTTAGAGGCGTGGTAATGGTTCTCACTTACATGGACAAAATGAGTTTCTGTCCGCTCCTTAGTTGGAACTTGTATGTCCAACACGTTCCGATTTATATAAAGCTATTTTTTATTTTTCAGTGGCATAATGCATGTTTGTGCAAAGATAAAAAATAACTACTTCGCCAAGTAAATCGGCATTTCAAAGGAGCCACTAGAGTATAATATGCAAATAATATAAATAATAATAATTCTACATGATTTTTTATTTTGGTATCTGGTATCTGTAGATGTAAATTGAAAACCTTTGTCTGTTTTATTTTTTATTCATGTTAAGTATATATTATAAGCACGCTCGCATAAAACGTTTCTGCGTTGTTGGAGAGTCTTTCTCAAATTCAGAACGAGTTATTAAGCAAGTATTTCATTTTTTTTTTTAAATTAGAGTTTTTTAATATACTAATACCCTGAAATGTATGATATTGCATCATTTGATTATTTGTAAATATTGTTCAGAAGTACCAAGGCCACTACAGACTTGTTTCAACGAATCTCTAATTTAACCATGCTTTTAAGTTCGTTCAGTTCACAAAGTATACTAATCAATAACGAAAATCTAGAATAAATATCTGATTACACCTTAAGGCTAAACCCACGTAAATTCGCCCACTGCATTAGAAATTCACATTGTATTTTTTTTTGTGTTAAAATACACCACTGTGAACAAATAATCCACCGTATGTATAATAATTTCCACTCCGCTCTATTGCGTTCCTCTGACGCAAAAAAGTAGTTTAAACGCAAAATATTTTCAAAGGAAAGTTTGTTGTTTATTTCAATGAAAACCACTCCAGAACCGGCTCTGCAACTGCAAATCCCAAGTCTACTTAAGTAGACTAGTAAGTAGCTAAAGTAATTAACCTCCATATCACTCTAACTAGGCTGTAGTTACGTAAGGATATCACAAAAATAAAAACTTTGGCCTCCGAAGTAAGTGCGTAAAGGAGTTTTAAAAAAGAAAGTCGTAATAATATTAGAACTTTTCAACAGATAGGGTTAGTATACAAAGGAATGTGAGTGACGTAACTGAATTTTAAAGAATACTTAAGTCTTTACACTTCACGACCATGTGAAAGATTCTGCAAGTCTCTTCTACTTTATATAACGCTCGTATTTTCAAAAATATCTCAACATTGGGTTGTCGTAACTTAAATTTGTTGCTAAGAAGTTTTTGAATCTAGGTCTCTTATAAGAGAGATGATTTTGGCGTTATATTGCTTCACTTTTTTAATTAAATTCATTCATAGCAGTTCAGTAATCTAAACAGACAAATACCTCTTTAAAGTCTAATTTAGTTTATATTGTTATATATTGTCGTACGCTTATTCGACTTGCACTGCTTCAATTACACAACCTACAAACTATACAAAATAAAGTGCTATGGATGATCCTGAATTTTCCGTGGTTCGTTAGGTACCGACCAATTCAGTATGAAGCAGGAACTCCGCAACTAAATGAGCACATTAAAGAGCACTCCAAATTGACGCAATCAGTGGACGCAGTGAGCTCACTACCATTTTGAAACCACCAAAACCATAAAACTTCACCCTGTCCACGATGTAGAATTGAAAATCAAAAAAATGAATTGTTGTAAGGAAAAAATTATTAATATAAGTAATATGCAGCATAGCAAGAATATTTTCAAACCACAAATTGCATTTCGTCAAAAGACATCATGCCTACTTGGTTTTCCCAACGGCACAGCAGATACGTCCAAATATTCCAAGCAAACATATTTTGCTAACTACTCAGTTCTTTTATATTTTTAAAAGCTGTTATTTGTATTATCATTCATATTTTGTTACTTTGCCTTCGTTTAAGAACTAGTTCAGATGCTCTACTGGACTTGATGGAAACTTGATCATACTATTAACCAAATATACGTGCATGTTATCTGCTATAGATCTCCTATAGGTAATCCAGAAATGTGTTTCTCCATTATTCGTTTGACTATACAGACTGTATGCTTTCGAAAATGGCAATAGAGCATATATGCGAGGGTATATGCGTATATGATTAGTATATGTGCTTAAAATGGTTATTTCTTCTGACATCTGCTATATATCTGATCTATAATAATTGAGGGGATCAAGCACTTACGTGATTTTCCTTTGTGTGTCAAACTGCACTATGTGTGCTTTCGAATATGACAATAGAGTCATAGGGGTGGCATAGCCTGCTATTTTCCTATTCTTGCCTTCCTAGTTGCCATTCTTAACCAAATTATGACACGGTGGTAACCAAGCTAATATAACCAGGGGGGGCAGAGACGAAACGGCCTGAGGACGTGACTGAATTTCGGCGGTGGTCGTCTGTCGCAAAGCAGCCAAGCACTTGCACAAGCCTCTCGCTACCCACAGCGTTTTGTCCGCTGCATTCGTCCTTCTCCATTGGTTGGTACACCGCAGCTTCTTGCCTAGCAGAAACAATGTGTTTTTTTTTCTATTTATATTTCCTGTGATAACTCGTAAAGGATTAGTTATACTGTGAAGTCCTTCAGGTTTTTGGTTAGTTCAATCCTATTGCCTTATAAGCGTCCCTGATTTTTTTTTTTTTTCAGCTTCAGTAGTTATTTGTTCTCCGATTCTTGTTATATCAGCCTTTTGGGCTACTAGAGTTTACCATTACCATACTCGTATGTACGTGGTCAAAATGTCACAAATGATTCATTGTTCGTGTAACTGCTTCACAGTTTATGCCAGGTCGTAACCGTCCTTAAGGAGACTACCTAATTTATTTTAATTTTACATTAAATAAATTAAAAAGTGCTCGGTGTATCGTTCAGAAGTGCCTGAAGATGACATATATGGATTGTTGAAAGTGCTCTCACTGAAAAAAATACTAGAATATGCTTTAACAAGTTTTGTCACTTTTAAAGTAATTACATCTTCCAACTAACATCATCATAGTATAAGAATGTTTGTATGTCTAAAACATAAAATGAGATTCGCAACAAAGCACTTATTAGTTTATTAATATTACTTGATAACTGACATGAGGATATTTTTATTATTGAATAGTATTTTTATTATATACCGAGTTTGATTACACAAGTGGAACAAAACCTGCTGTCCACGTCTCAGGGTGAAATAGCTGTAGTGGTGACACCAACGGGTGTTTGTAGGAAGATTCTGATCTGACATTCTCTCAAATTCTATGTTGCGATGTCTATGTAGTCTGCAATAGCATGTGCTGTATTTAAATTTCCTCTCATAGGTACGGTTCAAATCCTTCTGGACAGCGAGTAGGTTCAAAACATAATAAAGTGATTCATCATGTGTCTAACAATTTTTGACTATATTGCCTGTTGGAATTGGGACCTAGTATTTAGTAATCAATTTTTAAAAAAAAATTTATAATGGCGTTGAGATAAGATTTGTTCTAAAAACTAATTAGAATTATATTCCATTAGCTATACATTTAAAAGGAAAATCACGTGTATAATTGATATATAGGTGATTTCGATCGTCTTTTTGTTCCTTTGAAGACGACGGGCACCTCTGCTCCTGCAATCCGGCAAGTACACGTAACATCCTGCGGGGATTGCAGACGAAGTTAAAAAACGAACAACAATGACCCCCGTGTAGGACAGATTATTATTTCCAGCGATGGGAAACCGAACTGCTAATGTCCGTGAGAGTCATTTTGCCATTCTGGTAGCCATTCCCTAGCCTCCAGTGGGCTTGGCGATAAATGCAGCTGAGTGATGCCGGTTAGATAACCACTCGCCGGAGTTTGGCAACTCCACATCCGTCAGTGGAGTATCTGAACATGCGGCTTATGGTTACATTGAAACTTCACTGATACCATCAGACTTACTGACGTCATACACGAATGAATCGTAAATGAAACTGAAATACACTAGATTCCATTAGAAACTAGGCAGTCATACTAATCCTTACGCACAAACCCTTTTTCCTTGAAATTTGCTGGAGGACTATCGTTAAACCCTAGTTCATCAGGCCTTGAAGTACAGATAACATTAAGACAAGTCACTAGCATTTTCTCTTATCGCTGTATAGTTGTAATACCTTGACCATATTTTGGGTCTGATCACGAGTCTTATTACTGATTACGACAGTTGTAATAAATAGACAAAGTAATACTCGAAATATTTTAGTAAAAATTGTTTTATTGAAGAAATAAGTAAAATACAGGTAGGTACTGTTTAAGGTCGATTTAATCCTAAAAACCGTTGCCGAGAGTCTATAAGTGTCAAAAATGATTATATTGAGTCATGAATTTGAGAGCTACCTTTTCTGAAATACTAAATTTACCTCTATTCGATTCTAAGGTTCAATCTACAAAACTTGAAGAATTCCTGTTTGATCGAATATCGATCAAATATCGATGCCACTGTATAGTAGATAATGTGGTTATTAATTTCGTAAATGAATAAATTAGGCGATTCATTCATCTCGCCAGCTGTCCCTTCAAGTCCTATATTTATCACCAGAAGGAGTCTTGTCTACAAGGAGCTCTCTTATCCTCCAGGCATGGGTTAGGTACTTGAATAAGACGGCTGAGACATCTTGAAACTATAGACTCAGGGTCAACTGACTCCCTTGGCAACTCTAATCTATTAACTTTCTTGTTTTTAGCAGAGAACCTACGAAATATAGGTATAAGACGAACGAAAAATTAGTACAGAATTCCTTTGCCAGAAGAATATCAGAAAAAATAATAAAACTGTGTTCGTTCAGTTAGCCGTGAAACTATATATCGATGCCTTTGTATTAATTAATTATATACCGTGTTTTGTTGGGAATGACTTGAAAAATACATTGTGGAGTTTCATCATGTTAATTAATGTCTGAGTTTTTACAGTTATATTATGTAACCAATCCGACCACGTGTGATATGACACATTTCTTCAGTTGAACCGTCGGAATAAAACAGAGGTAAGTTGCGTTACAATCATGAATTATTCTTGCTAAATAGGTCTGGGAATTTACCCGGCCCTGAACCGGCGGGAATATTGCTATTGCAAGAGGAGGTTCCTATCGTAACAGTTTAGTAGCAGTTAGTAAATCGGAAGTTTAGAAAAGGCCGTAACCGATAATCTTAAAGGTCATGTCTAATGCGGATACGCATTTCAAAGACACTTCAATGCTAGCAGCAACTAGCAATAGCTATCTAGTCCGGTGAGGCAGGAAGGTCGGGTAAGCAGTTCAAACTCATAAAATGAGATCTGTTTTGATCAATACTTCAGCTCAAAAAGCTTTTTTATTTATTTTTTGAAAGTTTAAACTGAGATTTTAAATGACCTTGGTTTACATTGAATAGTGTGTATGTCCCGCCCCCTCTCATTTTTTAGTATCTCCCACATTATCATTTTGTAATTTTATTTTGTTATTATTTTGAATTTATTTTGTAAATATGGTTTATATAGTATTAGTGAGCAAAACAAAAATGGTTAAAATATCAAATCGAGATCCACTTGCATTTAATAGGGACGGCTAAATCATCGTCCTTCGGCTGGATAATCTAGGACCATAACCACCAGATCTTCACAGAGGCCAGTGCAATTAAACATTTAAATAAAGTAACCTCATGATGTTGTGATATCTTCAGCTGATAGAATCCACATCCTCTTTCTACGGGCATGTTTTAGTTTCGCAACAACAGTCAATCAGTTAACCGAATCGGCGACTGAACGCGATAGTAGAAGGTCGGGTTTTAACGATGCCGACCTTCACCGACAATGTTTACTACAGATTTCTTTAGTCTTGAGCTTCTGGTTGCGATGCTCAACAGATCTTTGGGAAACATGACGTGTGCGTAGCTGGAATGATTACGCCTGGGGGTTACGTAGGCATTTCCGAACGGTTAGACCGTGCTAATTATTTCCCACTATTTATGCTTTTTTTAAGCAGTGGCAATCAAGCGTAGTGAACCTCCATAGACATTAAAAGGAGGAAATGGAATTGGATGGAAGCATATGTAACGTGTTATTTAGGCTGCTCTGGTTGAGAGCGTCGACGCATAGCTGCATAATGCACACGGCCACACCCTGTGGCGATGCAGCGGGCTGCATATGGCGCCTATTGCGCAAGTGCACACTAGTAGGCATTGTCCGGTTACAGGTCGTTCATCCTCACTCATTCAAAGGCTACTTACTAAAGACCATATAAGTATGTATGCCAAATATATTTCCTGAGGCTTTACTTTCCAGCAGGTGCGGAATGTCTACTTGTAAGTACCACGTTCAACAATCCCCAGATTTCACAGGTTTTTATAGCTATTAAAATTTTATTCGGATTTTTTTTCATATCCGTTTAAGTCCTTAACCTGGAAAAACTCGCCAGGAAAAGGAATACATGAGACTTTCCCTCTCATCTCAAATTTCTGCTTTTTTTTTTTTAATCAGATAATGACTTTTAAATGCCAAATGAAAGTTTTGATTTGATTCCATTATATAATTTTTATAAAATAACAAAACCTGTATATAATGTAGCAACGCTACAGAAAATACAAAAATAATTTGTAAAAAGATTCACCTGAGGATCTATAATTGTATATAATTATCTGTAAATTTAAAAGGGCTATGAAGAATTCAAATTAAAAAAAAATTAAAATGACTTTATGATAAAAAATGATATCAATCAATAAACCACAAAGTAAGTTACACGAAAACGTAGTTTAGATGCATTTTAGTAAGGTATCATCATATAATTAATTAAACATTAAAGCTGTGAAGTGAGTATAAAAGTGAACAAAATCAACCATTTATTAGGCACTTATGACAAAAGTGATCAACCGTAAACACATTTCGGGTACGTATATTGCGTAGATACATTGTATTTACGCGCAGTATCTTCGTTTTTTTTTACTCTTTCCTTCGTAGACAGAATGTACAGATAGCTTCGCTCACACACTATCTTTTCAGAAATCGGCTCATCTTCAAGTCCGCCTATCTTTTACTCATTCTTAGTTCAAATGCGACATTTGACATCGAGAAACGTATATAACTCATTATAAAAACATTTAATAGAAATTAACAAAGACTGATATCATAGCAAAAAAATCAAAAAATAAAAGGTCAAGTTAAGGTACTTACGAAAATTTGGCGTGAACACGCTGCTACGAGAGAATATCACGGTACGTAATTTTTTCTCAAAAATTCTCTACGACTGAGGACAATAATTATGTAAACAATGAATGTAAACACAACTAAACGGAAGCCGGATCTCCATACCAACCCTACTTCCCAATTATCAGACTATTCCCAACTATTCTTCAAACGTGAGAGAAAATCTCACGATCCGGTTTTCAAAGGTATTTCAAAATATCCAAATAGCCAATGAACGTTTTCTCAACGACATTCACTCAATCCAAAGTGGACGTGTGATGTTTTGCATAGTAGTTCTATTGAAGTAATGTAAGTAATTTATTACCTGTTAATAAAAACAGGTATTTTCCAATTATTTTGGATAATAAATTAAAAACTGTCCTGGTTTTCAATGTGTCTGGAATTTAGCTTATACAATTAGTAGTTAAAACTAAACTTGAGATCGTGTTTGCAACTATTGTAACTGTGCATAAGTTAACGTTTAGTGATAATATTTTCGTGTTTTTACTCTACTGTACCTAAAATATACTTAAAATAAAGGCATATAGTTAAAACAAAATGTTGAAGTGTAAAGACCATGATGCCTTGATTAATACATGGATTATGTGTAGAGACTTCAGTGGACTACAATTACAAAATTTTATTAAAACCCTGTTCGATGGCTTTTTGCAAACTTAATTCAGTGATGATACAGAGCAGTTGTCTTGAATTTGTGACTGTTTTTTTTTCACAGTCATTTTTTAGCCTTTTATAGAATTGAAATAAAACCGATATGATAGAATCGAATCCGTAAAGCAGAAAGAACACTCCGTTCACCAGACGACTGATGGCTGCGAGTCAAGGTAGGATGGCAAGGTCGTGGCTTTGTTCCCTCCCGGGCGGGGAGCAATCTTCCTATCAGAGGCTAGGCGTCTTTACAGCTTCTTTTATTTTCCTACAGCAACAGAAGGTCGGCGGTATAGGTCAGACCGGCCAGTTCTCAATAGCAGCAATTGTGAAAGCTACTAACTTCATTACAGCCACGTACTGGCCGATAATGGGAACTAAGATGGAGGAAACAGTCGTAGGCGAGCGTGAAACTGGCCGTTTTTGGTTCTGTAGAGATGAGGCAACGCTGGACCTTGGTGTTTGAGAAAACTCCTGCGCTGTGTTGCCGCCGGATCCGGGAACGGGATTGCCGCCATGGGAACCGGCTACGAAACACACAGCACATTGACAAACCACAGTCGCTACGTGCAACATGCGTAAGGTGTACAGCATGGAAACTATCCTCTTCATAATTCGTTTTCACATAAGCTCTACGGTGGGGTAGTCAAATATATATGTATATTTGTCGTATTGAATGATTCACAACTCTATACAGAAATAAATTATATAACCAGTGAATGAGATGGGGGAACTAACATACAGTTATACAGCTATATGAAGGAATATGTTTTTGGAAGTTTATTCAAATTAATAATAATATTAGCTAGATCGGCGCCGTAAGGTTTAATGGCTAACCAGCCGGCTTGATTCGGAGTTATAAAGATTAATTATTCAATAGGTGTAACATAAAAATTAATACTCTTTTTTTGATCTCACTAAGTTTACTTACCCCAAGAAAAACCTCATTGGCAATTTTGTCATATCTACTTTAATCTCTTTATAGTGAAAACAAATCATACCTGGAACAAATTAAACTACGATTAGTTTTCTATATTTGTTTAAACATAAATTTATTATTATACTTTTGTCAAACTATGGTGTACGGTGTGGTTAGGGTAGTTTTTACATTGTGTAAATTGTAACTTTAGTTCGGTTTTCCTAGCTTCTTCAACCTGTACGCTATGAAGCGCCTTTCGAAACGTTGTTTATTTCGGTTTTGCTTAACAGTTTGAACGTATTTAAAACCGTTATGTAAAATGCTCCTCCAAAAGTAAATAACATTGCACTATATGTTTTATTTTTTTTTAACCCTTCCACGGGATCCGTGTCCCAGACGGGGTTCTCTCATGATCTCGCTCGCAATTGACGGGACATCGGGTATTTCGTAGTTAGTATTGCACTGGTCAGCGCACCTTTTGTTCTGTTAACCGGGTTATATTTGTTCAATTTCTTTTTCTAGGCTAACTTATTGCTGTTTGCAAAGGGACTCCAATCCATCTTGGTCCAACGGTGCCTGCCTTCTTGATATTACGATTGCTCAACCTGCATCATTCTCCTGGAGATTGGGGAAGAGCGCTGGTCCCTGCACCTTCCACTTCTGGACAAAGACGAAGAAGGCCCTATAATTCTCCATGCAATCTACTAGCAAAGGAAAATGTTTAATTACCTTAGTAAACAATCAGGAGAACAGTATGGGATTAATTTCGGCGTGGGGTCTACAAAAAAAATACCATATTCTTTTAATTGAGCCGATATCTAATGCAAACACTGTTTTGCCACGTAGTTGCACAATATTTACTGCGCTACAATAAATATCACATAAGGAACTGTCTAGATGGAGCTAGGGCCAGTTACATAAATCCCTGGAAGGCAGACAAGCCCGTAATGCAGTTCCGAAGCGCAGGGGTCAAGCTGTTGCACTTCCACCGGTATTCTGTTCCATTCATTCTTTGGCATACTTTCATTTGTTGAAATACTGCAAGTTAGAGATAACTATTCGTTAAAAATCCTCATTTCATTTAGCCGTAGCTACGCTGTTCATCCTTACATTACGGAAACTTACGGCATCCTTATATTACGGGGTAGTAACAGGTTTAATAGACCTTCAAGGTTTAAATTATTAATGCCTGACCTCAGCATTATATCTCATAAGTGTATGTATTTAACTAGCATCTTTATGCTTGTTCATATATTTACTTAGCCATGGATTTGATATAGATTATAATTCGATAATGAACATATGATTTGGGATCTGTAGGAATACAAAGGAAGGCAATAGGATTATGGAACTGCTGCCACAAAAAAAACTACAATAGATCAAAAAATAAGTGAAAAATTTCTGGATAAAAATATGTTTTTTTTAGAGAAAAATGATTGGGAATACCTATTACCAGCTCGGTGGAATTCGGCTCCGAGAGAAATTTTTTCCTAAATAAAACGATGGTTGTAACCACATCGATTGCCATTCCATACGAGAGTGTCCTCGTATTGTATATTCTCCAGACATCTTTTTGTAAAATGAAGGTGAACGGTGGGCAGTCAGGATCTCATCGAGGTAGATGGGAAAATGGCGATATCATCTATTATGATGTTATCTCAATATAAGCTATAAAACGAGTTAGAGAAAGTGTACCCAAAATGGATTGTAAATAAAAGTACATCCATTTTCTTTGCTGTTAAGTCTATTTAATCAGATATGAATTTGCAACGAATGGGGGATACTTCCAAGGATACGTCCAAATAAATCAAGTTTGAAGTAATATGTTAACAAATGAAAAAAATGTTTCGTTACGGCTATGTATACATTTATAATGACTATTTCTAATAATAGTACCAATATATGGGACGTACAAGATATTAGGTTGAGGGAAGATGGTATAATTTAGGTTTAAATGATCTCTTCAATGATTTTCTTTATTTACTGCTAACGCTTTCGACAGCCCATGTCTGTCATCCTCAGTTGCCACACAACAACCAGATGTGTATAAGGACCTTATAGGGTGCATATAAAACCCTATGTTCTAAGTATTTGGGTTTGCATGTCGTAACGTTTTGAAATTATTAGCAGTAAATAAAGAAAATTATTGAAGAGAGACAAACAATATGACACCAATTGTTTAGACCATTAAAATTATTTTGATTTGTATACTTAGTATGATATAAAATGTACCCTCTACGCAGAAAGAGGGTTGGATCATAAGGGTTTCTGGTTTTGAAAAAAGTAACTACTCAGGGAAGAAGTACAAACACAAACATAAATATAGTGCACGAAAACTCCCAGACTGGACTAGCAGTATGCTTAAGTGAAATAAGGTTTTTCTTTCGTAATAGTAAATGTGAAAACGGATTGATTTTCCGTGTTAGGCAGGGCACACTGGCCTGAATGCAGCTTCATACTGCTCTATCAGTCCTGAGATTTATTCCCGTCTTCTTACCTCTGGAGGGAACAGCGATCCAAGGAACCAGTAGCACTTTCCTGTTTTCTAACATTTTCCTCATGAGCGGTCACATACACAAACAAAGGCTTTTGTGCTTCAGTTTTCACTTCCAATTTGCCCATAGCCGGGATCACGTTCAGCTGTGGATCCCCAGAAATACGGGCCACGGAGAACTCGTTCCAGCATGCCAGAATGTGTTTGTTTCCATCTATTACGGCGGGAGAGTTTCTGTCTTTAACAGGTGCATGGTCGCTTTGAAAGCTTTCTGTTGGAAGGAGAAACTTTTTTAATTAATTTCTTAAATCCTTATTCTACCACCAGGACTGCCATCAATCTCGTAAGGGCCTTAAAAGTAACGAACGGAATAAGTGGTTATTTAAATTCACAATGAGGTAACAGATATAAATTGATAATATATAAAAACAGTATTAAATCTCTCAAATTATGCAAGCTTTAATTGTTTTGGTTTTCGTTTATACTTTTGTATTGTTTACCCATATATATATTTATCATGAAATTACGGATGAAGTAATTTTCAGATTTCCTTGTTTAAAATGGGCCAACAACGAGGCTATAGTTCCGTTTTCTATTTTTACTTAAATATATTCTCAATCATCAATTTAAATTGGTGAAAATTTGAAAAAAGTGTATAAATATTTCTACACACAACGGTAGTATGTGTTGAGAAATCAACTCATGTGATACTGACTGGAGAAATAAAAAAAGGAGAATCGGTCGAAAATAGCTCTTAAGTAACCATTAAATAAGTTAATCAACAATAATGAGAGATGAGGAGAAACACCTCGTTAAACTGCCTCAGCCCCTCAAATTAATCAATCATTGCGATAAATATTCCATTATCCGTTACCATTGCTTTTCGGTTCATAGGATTAGTATTTTTTTTTTGTAGAGAAATGGCGTGAAACGGACGGATGAAGTAACTTTCAGATTTCCTGGTTTGAAATGGGCCAACAACGAGTCTATAGTTCCGTTTCCTATGTTTACTTAAAAAACAACTAAAAATTCAAAATAAATCATTGGGATAACGGCTATAGCTCTACCAGATATATTTCGGTAACAAAGAGGTATTTTTCTCTAGAGTGTTATCTGGACGCTACTATACATAAAAATAAGAACATGGCATGCTCATGGTAATTTGCAAGAAACTGTAATTTGTATTTTTTGACTAGAGGTGTTCATGAAGCTAACTGAAAAAAGACTAAAGTAAACTCATAAAAATACCTGTGAATAAATAGATCTGATCGGTATCCAAAGTATGAAATATCTATTTCTCTTATGTGAGTATTATTTTTAGAAGCACACACCTCTCCTAAATCAAGATTGGATTAAGATTAATTTTATTACGACGAATGTAAGTGAAGTGTGCGGTTAAACACAGCATTTAGGAACATTAATCTTTTTTAATTCCTGTAAGATGTGCATTATCTCCTCTTGGTTTAAGATATCAGGATATATTCACCTCGTCCCCCCTTCGTTATTAAATTAAAACCTATTAATTTCTTAAATTCATTCGCAAAATACAATTGCACAATTTGCTTTAAATCTGATAACCTTTTTAAAAAAATGCATATTGTTTTTGATGGCTACTTCATTTCTTCCAAATGCATATGTTTTAAGTGCCCACTTTTAAATTCAGAGATTGGTGACTCAGTGTACAGAAGTTTTCAGCAGAGGATTTCTTCTGTTTTTGGCAGTTCTGAAGTTTTGGAACTTGATATGTGTCCCGTTACTTGAGAACTGGAACATTTTCTCGATAGCACTTACTGTATGTAGGGTGCTCAGATTCCTGCCCGTACTTGAAGTCTGTAATCATATAGGCCTGCCAGGGGATGTCTGGGAAACTGGAGTATCCCACGATTGCGGTCAGGATTGTAACCGTTCCACCTTTGCCTGTATTGTCCCTATCAAATTGTTCCTTTCCCAGCAAATTCCGTTCCAGGCATTGGAATACCCGCAAGCTCTATTTGTGGAGTGGTTTCGGGGGTGTTCGTACTTCCGGTTCGGCTAATAGAAGGATCGATGGGTTCTTTAAAAGTATCATCACATAGTTTGAAAAATAAATTTCACACCGACAGGTGATCAGACAGAATAGAATGCCCTATCCTTTGCCCGAATCACAAACAAGAACGGGGATAAGATTTTTTATCTGTGAGACTGTTCATCTCAAGTTTAAAAAAAACAGAGTTGGCCATTGAAGCATTCTCAAGTCACGGCTTAATACCTATTTAAGAACGTCAATTTCTGATTGATTATCTCTATACGCCATAAAAAAAGTCTTTGTTCTTGGAGGCTATTAGTTTACTCATTCAGTAGAGCATTGTTCATCCGGGATAACTAGTAGGAAAGTTTACTCGGTTAATCGAAAACCAAGGATAATGGGTTGAAATGAACTAACCACATTTTCTGAAAATGATCATTTACTTTAAATAATATATAGATAATAATACAGACGGAATAAGTAATGCAAAATTGAACATCACAAAGCCAAAAAATGGCTAAATTCGTTTTTTTGCTTTATTGATTAAAAATTGTAATTTCCTCTATTATTTAAGTTAAGAAGCTTGAGCATCTCTAAAATATCTTTTTTTTATTGCCTTAACTTCATTATTTGTAAATTTTGAAATACAATACATACATAGTACGTTTGCTAGATACGTGATTTTTGTACTGCATTAGGGGTGCATTTTGAGGTGTTTAACTTAAATCAAACATGATTCATAATTAAATTTATATAAACCGAAGACAAGATTTTGTCATAAATAGGCTTGCTCGTGTGTGTATAGAGATTTTAATAACGTTTTTTTTTCTTAGCTCTCTAATTATCAGATTAAGGATGAGGGAAAAATAAAGAAATATTTGGGTTGAGCGGATCCTTGTACTAGGAGTACCTCCTTGAAGGTGGTGTGAGGGAATTAAGGAGTGTGGGAAGCCTCGGTAGAGATTGATTGTTGCGGTACAGCGGTGAGAGTCCACTGGTGGCTGGGCCTAGAGTCTCTCTAGGCATGTAGTGCAGTCTTATATAGTTGGATAGCAGTGATGTGTGCCCGTTAGAGGCTTGTTGTTGGTGGGCCGTGATGTCCACCATTTGGTCTGCTTTACTAGATCTTGAGAGTTGCCATCTTGCCGGTAGCGATGGGGGTGTCATGTATTGGAATAGAGGGCTTTGGCTATGGGAGACTACAAACTAACTTAAACCTAAACAGCCTGTTGCTATAGTCGGGGGGAGGGTTATGGGGACACCTTACACAGGGTTTATTGGAGAATTTAATTATAATTAATATATTAGAAAAATGTTTCAATTTGGAGATCAATATGATAAGTGGTTAAACGCTTTGAAAATAAACGTTAAAAAGAACTATTGAATCGACTGGAATGCTACTAACTATTCGACCTTTATAGTAGATAAATGAAAGTGGATCACCCAGTAGCTGAATGAAAGTAGAGCCTCTCCCATTAAGCTTGGCTATAAATAACAGCTCTTTTATAGGTTCTTCTCTATTTATGGAAGGCCATTTATTACTCGCGAGAAAAAGTAAGGGTTTCGATCACGCGTTACCAATGACCTCCCCTCCGATACACCTGTCCTGTGATCCTGGCCGATATCTGGGCCAGGGGACGGGACCTGCTATCCAGGCGGGTCACTTTCTTCTTCAGCTCTGTCCCACGGCATCCCTCCAGCCCTAAACTGGAGAACTGGACCGCACTTTCTTCTCTCCATAGCTGGAGTTTCTCTATGAATATGCATGCGGGTAATCTGGAGCCTTCTTAATTGGGGCTGTCTGCGGAATTAGGCTAGTTATATAGGCTGATTTTAACTCGCATTAAAACAAAAATGTATTCCTACAATTAAGCCGCATAACATACATGACCAGTATCTCCATAATTGATGTATTTATATAACGCATCAGAAATAAGGGGCAGACATCACGTGGCATTTTCCTTACTTAATGTAAATCTTATAAGATGTAGCTCTGTCAAATTATTTGACAAAAGGCGTTTCATTGCAGAGTTACGATGAATAGAAAACTCTGCCTGCCTATAGTATATTTTATAGTATAGTATAGTATAGTATATTTTAGTAGCCTATAGTATATAGTATATTTTGGTCTTACTTCGACCGAGACATAAATGTTTACTTGGTGGTTTCATTTGACGTCCCGACGACATGACACTTAAACAGAAACTATCCAACCCTTTGAATGATATAGTCATTAAATTGAACTGATTACATAGGAAAACAGGAGTTTTGGTGCCGGAGTATTTGGGATATACAAGGCATAATATTTTAATGAAATGTACGTTACACTATTTTAAATTAAATCATGGATCAATCACGGAAATTATTATATTATATAAATATTATTATATACAAAGAACAGTACTTTGTTCAAACAGTCTATAATACTACTGTCAAACAGCAGTTTGACAGTACTTTGCCACCGGGTTCCGTTTTCTGGTGAGCGTTAGTCAGCCAGACCGGTGAAAACATTCTTTGATTTTGAAAAGCCCAATGAAACCCTAAAAAAAGAGCGAAATATTCATTTCAACATTTTGAATAATTCATCTTTGAAGAAAAAGGAAAACTCATTGATGTTATCCGCGGTTTACTGCCACTGGACTATTGTAATTTCCTTTTTCTCAGATACCATCTGGAGACTGAATATATTTTAGTTATGCTGACTCTAATGTATAGTACATTGGTGGAGAATCCCTGAAGAACTGACATGTGCCAGATACTGATGTCTCTAGACAATTTTGACGTTAGATTTCGACGTCTATAAAATCTCGCTTGAGTGTAGTTGTTATTCATACACTAAAAATACGATTTTCATTGGACGATGAATTTAAGTGAATACCATTTAACGATGAAGTAAAACAAACTGTCTCTCAGCAGCTTATTAATGAACAACCTTACTGCAGTAAGATAGTTGTGATTGAATTAAGTGTCTTTGGTTGAATTAGAGCGGACGATTGGGCGAAAGCCGTTCTTCAATGCGTGAGTCAGGTCTCTACCACACAACGGAACCAGATTGAAAAATACTAATATAATACAGTTTCTTCATACCGGTTCTTTCGAGATTATTTTCAACGCCTTGGAGAAACGCTCGTGAAGATCATGTTCCAGTGCGTCCGTGTTTAAAATGCCCCTCGACTTGGCGGTCCTGGACGTATCGTTTTCTCGAAGGAGTATCGAATGTTCGGCAGTTCGATTGACAACGAGACGATATCTGTGTCATCGGGCACAGTGGAAGTGGGCGCCTCTTTATCTGCAACGAGGGAAAATACAGTTTCTCTTTTTGCGGCTTTATCGGCGGTCCATATTTCACCGAATGTCAGAGCATTAGTAAGGGCATGATGGACTCTCGCTCAGTGCTCAAATCTCCAGGTTCGTTAGTACTCACTATCTCCTTCTCAATCTCTCCGTTTATTTAATAACTCCAATCCTTTTCGCTGATTACACTTTTGATGCTCTCTGATTACCCTCTTGGAGAATTAATCGTTTGTTCACGCAAGATGGTGACTTGAATTAAATATTAAGGGTTATTGATTATTAATATGTAATGCATGTAAAATTCAATATTAATTTTATTATTATTATTTCTCCCTCTTATTTTGGTTCTTTTAATTTAATCGTGTATTATAATTTTTCTTATTTTGTATTTAAACAAGTTCTTGATAGTATTTTTTTTATTTTCCACCTTTGCCAATTTCGTTTCTTTTTTTACTTGTATTTATTTGTTTGTGCATTGCTGTTATTCATAGGGGACTTGGTCACTGAATAAATTCATTCTTCTTTTCTGCTCTAAAAAATAAAAAAAAGGGTTAATATTTATTCAACCGATTAATAATATGTAATATTCGTTGGTTTTTTTCACAGAGCTTTATACACAGAGGCTAAGGAATTTATTGTGACCTTTAGTGCTGCCATCGGCCACTAGGAGCAGCGCACATCTTTTCTCCGAATAGTGTTGGTGCCGTTAAGCCGTCTCTTGTAGAAAAGTAGACACGTTCTCATGATTTAGGATGATCAAATTTAGAAAGCGACTTATAGTGCTTGATTCTTTTGCCATGAGGACTTTCAGTTGTTTTAATCCTATAAAAATTTACCGGTTCGATGCCGTGCCCTTCTCTGAAATATAAACAATGCCAAACATTCCAGCTGACAAGACTGAACGTCAGACGGGTCACGATAAATCACGGGACAATACGCGATAAGAGTTGTGATCTGCTTACTCAGCGAGGCACTGGAGTGCAAAGCTTTTTGCCTTCCTCTGGACCACTCATCCTCAGATGTCGCTGTCCGACCGTTCTCCAAGTAGCGATATTGCAACACACAGGTGTCCCTCACACTTCTTCTCCCCTTGTGCTGCAATCACCAGCTACAGTAATTTTATTTTTTACTTTTCACCGTGAACTCGCCGTTTGTAGTCGATTAATCGACTATGTGCCTATTACCCACCCGGTTAGTAGTAGAATCCATTAAGGCGACTTGGGAAATAAAAGTGGATTTAGAAACATTCTCAAAATCGCAAGATTCCATTGTGATTGGTTCACAGTTAAATGCGCTACCGACAATCGATAGTTTAGAAATAATGGACTCTGCAAAGCAATCAAACTTGAAAGGTCACATCTTCATGACACTATTTGTGTTTCTATAGTGTTTTTTGTTTTTCAAAAATAGAAAACCTTAGTTTACATCCCTTATACGTTTGCCAGATCCAACCTTTCTAAAAAGACGATTTTTTTTTTCTGTTATAACGAGAGAAAACGAAATTAATGATCTACAGGTTCTGGGTAATAGTATTAAACAAATCGTTGCTACATTAGCGACTATAATAAAAATGAGTCATTAAAAAAGTTTGGCGCGGTAATGAAACCCGATAATATCAAAACACGGCTTGAAACCTTTATGTCACGGTATTACATTGAGTATTACTAGGATTATCCAGCTGTCCTAAGAGGAAGACCAGCGTTCTTTTTCAAAGATTTGTTTATACATATATTTTATTCATATTGTAAATAATTTTCATACTCATAGGAAATTAAACATTAAATTTACAAATGGCCTAAAATGACGTTAGTTCCATTCGAATTTTGAAAATAATATTCTTTTGAAATAGTCGTGGATTAACAAGATGAGAGGCTAAGGTCCGTGTAAGAGGTGTGTACCAACTGCTGTCGAATGAAATTGATTTATTGATTGGATGATTGCATTTTCTTTTGATTAAGCGGTCCTCAATTTTCCTAGCACGTTTCCCCCATCCACCGTCGCGTTGCCAAAGATTCAACGGTTATATAAACCATTTGGCTTCAGAGCTCGCGGGCCGTGGGCTATGCTTTCTTGCTCGCGGGTATCGAGTCAAAGTACGACTCCTAATTATTTTCAACAATTACGCATTACTAATAAAAATATTTTTATTACCCTCAGTTACATAAATTGTGGTGTAAGGTCAACAAAAACTGATTTGCTAATATCATGTCAATGGACCAGGATTGAATTAATAAATTTTATCTTGGGGAAGAGTCTTGGTATGGTTTTAATACCAGTATTAATTTATTAGTACGATATGAAATAATAATATTCATAACAAATACGAAATGTTTTATGAAGTTACATGTAATATTTAAATATTATTATGATCATAGGAATGCTTTATACCCACAAGGCCGAAACCCAGCTAATTCCACTTTTATAAACACAACATGAAAACAAGTTATGATTTGATAAATGTCTTACTTGCAAACTGTGTATTGAAGATTTCGAATGAAAAAAAAAAATCAATGGCAAATAACAACTTATAAAATAATTATTAACCTAATTAATGAGCTAATATTTATTTTTTGTAATTCATCGCTGACATCTATTATACAGTAAGATCGAGCCTGTCCCTTCTCATAACTATCACGTTATTTCAGTCAAATCAGAAATTCTTCATATTTGGCTGAGCGAATCTTTAGGCCACGAGGTGATTACATTGAACCTCAAAACATATCATTTGCCAGCTTAACACTTTGCGGCATACATTTATGGTTTAAAACGACCTTTGGATAGCCTGTTCTATCTGCAGTATATTATTTTGTCAATTAAACGATTTTAACTAAATAAATACGTTTATTACTTTGTGCCTATTTATTAATACTTTGTATGATAATAGATTCATGAACTGGGAACTATTATAGACCCGCGACATTACTGAAACATGGCCAAGAGCTTACATCTAGTGTTGCAATGTAAACGTTTTATTCTTTTATAGAAGCGAATTTATTATTATATAATGGCTGTATTTAGTTTAATCACTTTTTTAATCATCCTCAAAAGACAAGTAAGTTTGTTACGTGTTTTCCATAATACTTTCATTGTTAACAGTTAAAAAAAAAAAAAAATTAACAAAGAAATGGAACCTGTACTCGACTGTGATACACAGGCCAAAGCCTGCATTAAAGTGACCTCCGTGCAAACGGGATCCGCCTGTTTAAAATATTTGAACTGGTGCCAGGTCAAGAGGAATGCCCTTATTCAAGGCGATATGCACTATCTGGCTCAGTCCGTATCTTTGTTGTACTCTACCAGCAAATTTTCCACAGAACGTTTCCGATGTTTATTGTTTCATTGGTACGGTACGTATAGGAAGGCTTGATGGATAAGACGGCAGGTCATCAGGTTGATATCGCTGCTTTCACGGTCTAGTTCATAAGAAGAGGTGGGAAATATATTTTCACGTGTCTTTACCGACTCTTAACTCTGGAAGAGTTGAAACGCGAAACATATTGTCTGTCCATTGGACGAGGTTGAGCGACTACAAACAATTGCCAAAATACATTACGACCTCATCCACAGTCAAACCATAAGTATGCAATATGTAATCTGTAGTTGTAATTGTACTGAGGTACGTGTTGTAGGTATGTTTTGGGTTGGGCTGTTTAATTCAAGTAATGATATTATTAAAACTTTTTACCAGCTAAATATTCCTTACTAATATCAATTATTGGTGATAGTGTAGGACCATTGTGGAGTGTATATATTAATAAATGAAAAGACCTTTCTGTCTCCTAACAGCTTTATTGATTTCTGACATAGATATGGTTTGATAGCCTCGCTGGTCATTACAATAATTGTCACAAGCTGGAATCCTTAAAAATGACGGTATAGTACGTTGAAAACGAACGGGTAGAAATCAATAAGAAAGTGCTTTATTTCTTAATTTCATTTATAAACCAAACTGCACTTTTTAAAAATATTAAAATTTGACCCAGTTATCGCTTGAATTGATATTTCAGCCATATCAGTGACCGGTGACTCCAAACAACTCATTTTTGCCCCTGAAAGCTCATATGTTCTTACTTTTAGACTATGTAAAACGAATATTATGTGAAAAAGGGCCAAAAGTGATCAAACAAAGAAATAGATCCATTTTGTCAATTTAGATCCATTTCTAAGGATTAATCAGATCGTAATATTGTACTTATGTTCATGTCATTAATTTCGTTAATAAAACAATTTTTGTTGAAAAGTTTCATTTACTACTTTGTGTCTATCTATTATAACTGCGTAAGATACTAAATTCATGAATATCGAGGACCCGTCACCATAACTAAAATATGGTACACCTCTGCTAAACATAGCCCGCCCTTTTTGACACCATTGCACCAGGCTTGCAACTCAGTGTTCGCATGGATGTTAAGTGCCCCCAGACTGTTGCACCAGTGAATGTTGTTATACAGTCGCTGAGTGTTGCCTCGATCCGAAACAGCCCACCGGTGAAAGTAGTCCGTTTACCAAATCGATTGTTACAATTGAGCCGGACTGTAAGAAAAGGCTCGAGTAGGAAACAATGACAGACTCTATAACGATAATTCCTTTCACACGCCGATGATAAAGCAGCTCCGGCTAATTGGCAGTAATCTAATTTCCGACAGAATTGTTCTGCGTTGGGTAATCTTCGAGAAGCTGGCCCGTTAAGAGTCAACACCGTGGTCTATTGTAGAATGGTCTCGTTAAGGAAAAAGAAAAGTTGATATTTTTTTTCCCTCCTCCGTATTATTTTAATGTTGACTTAAGACCGCTGTTTTCCCGTTTTTATGTAATTCATTGAAAAAAAAAATCGTTTCCTCTTTCATCATTGAGCCATTTAGTCGAGCACTGAAGGATGTTTTATCAACCGATTCGTATAAATTGAAAAAAAAATTAGTGGCAGAATATCTCATGAAGAAAAAATGGTTAATGAATGGGTCGGTGATCTGTTGATCAATACTCTTATAAGCCCTTGCAGTTTCCAAAACCAATTAGCAACTATCTTGTATCGGCCCATTTCCCCTCACTCTCCACCCCCCCCCTCAGAAAAAAACTGTTAGAGGAGCCGGGATTCGAACCCACGGGGGCGAAGAACTTTTTTGCTTTTGCTTAGAAATTCACAAATGATAGGTGCAACTTTTATACGATTGGGCAAAGTTATTCTTACAGAGGATTCACTAGTACATTTATTTATTTGTTAAAAGTGATATACTAATGTCACACCTTCACATATTAGTGCCTTTTCTTTATTTCATGATAGAGACTTTCAAACATTTGTTTTCCAAGCATGAACATTTTGAGTAGTTTATACACATCAATATTATTCGGAATAGTTTTGAAATTTTTGACTTTTAGTCTTTGTATCTCTAGAAATTTTATAAGGTCTAAATCAAGTTTTGTGGGTTGGCAAGACTAAACAAGACATAGTTTTATATCGCGATAAAATTAACTCTCAGTGCCATGGATATTAGTCAAGGTTGCCAATATATAGATAGTCAGGTGATAGGTAGCTGTGCTAAATTAAAAACAACAATTAGAAAATTTATAAAAGATAAATAAATTAGTGACCCGCAACAATCGCAAATTAGATATAATTATTTAGAAAATATTAATACTAAATACTTTAGTAAAAGGCGAAAGATTTATTCGCTTTGAAGGGAGACCAGAGTATGCACCCTCGGTAGACTCTCACTACCTTCCCGATTCCACCCGCCTCCTTTAGGTATTCCACACCCTATATCCTTCTCATACATCCTTCAAATGGGGGACTCCTCTTAGTGAAAGGCACTCATCAGCCCAAAATAATTTTCCTTTATTTTTCCCACATCCTATTTTTATAAGTTTGAGAGCTAAGAAAAAAAAAAAAAATACTAAATACAAACCATAAATTATAATACATAGTTCGTTGTTATTTCATAAATGATTGTGTATATTTCATTTACGTAGGTAATGGTATATTTAACACAAGCAGTGCAATATACAAAATATAAATATAAATAGTCGACTAGCCTTTGTGACTTTGACAGTAAATATTTTTGGTTGGCCAGCAGGTTTTGATGTCACGAACATATTGAGTTATCTAATAATAATAACACCAGTCGCGTGACCAATAGTGAAGCAGACAAAATCTAGAACCGAAATGCTACAACGGATACACAGCAGTTTTGCGTAGGCCAAAAAACTCGAGCCTGCAAATTGATTTTGCACAGTCGCCGACAATGGCGACCCCTCGCACCCGCCGAATCATAGTCAAAATTGCCAAAATCAACATAAGCTATTTACCTGAATAGTGTTAGCTACGCAAGGCAGTCCCGTCTCTGTGCAGTTTTCAATACCAAGCTGCCGGCAGTATTGTTTGCTCGTGAGACGCACGAGTTAACTATGTACCGACTTCAATAAATTAATTTGAGAAATTTGCATTGAACATTCTGAGGAAACTTGCCAGACGTCAAGAACTCAATTTGTATTGACAGGTATATGTAACAAAATGTTTTAAGAATAAATACAATACAGTTTTCTTATCTTTTTAGTTGAATTTGATCCATGATCATGAGCCTGTGTTGATTCATTTAGTTGTGAAATTTCGCATTGTTTGATTATCATTTATTGAGTTTAGAAGATAAGCATACTCATTCACCAACGGATAGACTTCAAAAATACTTTATTGTTATAGGGCCGTGTTTATTGATGCATGACCAGTTTAGCAGGTATAACTGATGTTTGGATACAGACTCTTAAAGTTTGGCAGCTAATGTGGTTGCGAAGAATTCACTTGATGTGGATGACGAAAAAAGAATAAATCTTGCCTGAAATGACCCTTGAAAAAGAATCAGAGATAATATATAGAAGACGTTGGTCACACGAAGTAGATTACTAAGGACGTTGCTGGAAGCTTCTAGAAATAATTTTATTCGGACCTGAGAGGTACCACTGAAGCATACATACAATATAAAAACATAACTATATCATAACTCCATATCTGTTCAGAGATGTTCATGGATGAAAAAAAATACTTTTATCCTCACAAATATTCTTCGTGGCTCCAGTGGCATAACGTTCTATCAGGAGTTAACGATTAGAAGAATGAAAATGTTTCATTAGTTCTAAGGGACAAGGGTAATCTCGGTTAAGTTTCAATAACAGCTTACTCAGATTGTAAAGTACATGAGGAGAATCGTCGTTTTTTCTACTCACCTTGTTATCGCGGACAACCTTATCAAATAGATATAAAAATATAGCCCCTGTTTATAATTTATTATATGGATTGTAGTTATTTTTATTGTAGTTTATTTTTGGACATTTTTTCTTGAGTACTTTAGTTTGTCCAACCGTGTGCGACCTTTGTCGGATTCTGATAATATCTTCATATGTAATATGTAATTGAAGATTATTCATTCACCAACAAATGGTCAAGAAAGGGATTTTCATGACTCAGAATTACTTTCAATCGGTATGAAATTCTAGTTTATAATGTTTACTTTTAATTAATTTGTTATATTGAATTTCGGTCATTGAATAGCATGAACTATATGTCTGAGTTAGGTTGAGGGCATATTCATATTCATACCCCCCCCCCTGCGTAATTAGAACCCAGTCCAATTGAGTTACCATTGCAATACCATTGCTCACACGTGAACAATATCAACTCGTTATTACTGAATTTTGACCACGTCTGAAATTCGAGTTACTTTTTGCCTTGGTAGGATTGCGACTTGAATAGAGCAGAACACACCAAAAGCCCCGATCCTTACAGTAAGGTCTAATGGAACGCCCGTGTTCCTATCCCAACCAAACAGGGGCAACTCTCAGTTACTTAAAAAACCCTTACTAATTTGATGGAATTGCTTCCTGCACAGCTCAAAGAGAGAGACCTGATTTTTGTGACTGAAGACAGATCAGTGCATTTTCCGATCTTCACATTCGACAGCCATAGTTTTGGAGCTCGAGAAAATGCCAATTTAGAAAGAAATAATTTTCTCTTTTTCCTATAAATATATGTTTTTTTCGAGTCTATTTCCTGTTAGCATTGTACTTTTAGGCGAGGTTCGAGAAAGTCTCCACTGCTACCTGTTACGGCTTTTTAACGGGAAACTTTTACTAAGCTCCCCCGCTTTTTTTTTTTCTTTATTGGCAACGGAAGCGGTTAGACAATTGAAGAAATCTTTTACCTGTTTAAAGAAATCTACATAGAATTATATCAGCAGAGATCGCTGTCTTGTGTTTTTATTGCATTTACTGACGTTTGATATACAGCATAGGAAGTGAATACATCTCGCTACGTCATGAATATACATTTAATGATTAACCTCACCAGGCATGTTTCCTTTTATTTGTAAGTTATGTAATCCATTATTAGCTTGCAAAAGGAGTGCAAATTGGTTTAATGTACTAAGTATTGAATTTAATAAGTGGGTTAAATTATGACCATGAACTATTTATACGAAGTTATCTATAAACTGTGAGTCCAGAATTACTGAACCATATTAATAAAAACCCATTAGTAAAAATCGGGTAGCAAGTATTAAATAAATAGGGACATACACAGGAATATAGATATAATGCAAATTTTTGAAGCATAATAATTGCAGACATTTCAATTCCCTGTCTGACTCTGCTCCGAATATTTGTTATTTATTAAGCAATCTATTATAATTTTTTCGATCATAAAGTATTTAATGTGATTTATTGGGCTTCAAGTGGACTGTTATTTAAAAAAAAAGCATTAAAGCTGTCAATAAGAATGACATTAATGTTTTTGTGCAGTCTTTTTTTGGATCTGGTGATATCTTATTTTCGAAGGGAGTCATATTTCCTATTTCAGTCTGGCCATAGCTGTTGTACAGTGTACATGGCTTTGTAAAACGGTCATATAAAAGAAATTATTACAAAATGGCAGTAGAGTATAGATAAATGTGGTAGTGAAGTTTGGTGAAATCTAGGCACTGTTACTGCTGCGACATTTTAATGAGATTGAGCGAGTGGAACGTTATGTCAACGAATGAAAATTTTAAATTTGTTTGCGTTTAATTATTATTGCGGTATCTGTTGAAATTGATACATCGCTGTACATGGCAAATTCAACAGATGGCTTATTCTATGTTGATGATGACATGACGATATATTTGCTCAAATAAACTCATCTTTATTATTGTCATTATTATTCGGCACTTACCAAATAACCCAAAATTATTTAAGTGAATCGTCAGCCAATTTCGAGTCGTTCACTGAGTCAATTCTTATCTAGGCCTCCTTTCACCACCTGCCAAGAGTTTCTGGGTTCGGATTCGTCTGGAGGAAAACGAAGTTGCATGCTCCAGAAGAACTATAGAGGTTGTATAACCTAAACCACACACGGAATAGCCAGAAAAATATCAGGAAAACATTGTCACGCTATTGATATTTAACTGAGTGTGAAAAACGTTTTAGTGTTGTGTCTACGTAGAAAAAAAAACACCCTTTAATGACTCGTGACGGCCTATGGAAAAGAAAAAAAAAATATTTTGTTGCCCGAATAAGTGGCGTTACGTGAAAATTCGTTCGGAAAGGCAACCAAAGCGGCATTAAAATACAATTTCACCTGCGCGGGCGGTTTTTCTCTTACATTTTCTTTTCTCAAATCGTTTAGCACGATAGGCGTGAGCATTGAGGGATTATCCCTTCTTTCTTGTAAGATTGTCTCCCTATGGTGAAAGTTTTGAAGAAATTGAATCATTCGCTTTTTAATGGTGGTAAAATAATTAGGCGATTTCGGTGAACGTATTAGTAGTAGACATCTTTTTTATTCTTCGGCGAGGGATTAACATTAATAGTCAAAGGAATGCGGAAGAATAAAAAAATTGCGATTAATCACTAAATATACTTGGAGGGAAAATAAAATAAGAACACTGGCAAACTTCTTTACCGTGGCGAAAAAAAAAATCCAAAACCCAAAGACAATTCGTACTACTCTACAAATCCTTGTGATATTTTGATCATAATTTAAGTTTTAAGCAGGTCACTAATGTATATTTCGTGAATTCGTCACGAAGCAACTAATAGCCGAAATTCATTACGTCAGTTGATAGTTGAGGAAGATATCACGCTGGGAAGTAGGAAGATATTCCTACCCCTTTCTACTTGTTCCGGTGCCTAGTAGAAGAAGATTGATGATGACCAAGAAAACTCGCAATCAAAGAACATCCGATGAATACCAGTCCTTGAGAGGAAGGTGTGGAACTTGGCCTTTTATATCAAAGGGTCACAGAGGTCCAATCGGTAGCATAATGTACAATCCGTTGTGACTTCCTTGCTCATTAGTGAAAGGTACATGGAGATTATGGATCTCTCTTGCCATGTACAGGACGTCAGGATATTCCTGATTGGATAACTATGCAAAGGTATCATGTTAATTGAGCACAATATGCAACGCTGCGAATCAATGGAATGTGTATACAAGCTTTCATGCAGGCTGGCATTTTAGGTTAGGTCGAAACTTATTTGACTAACGCTTAAAATAGCTTTATTGTAGACTTCACTTGTTTTTATATAAATATTTCAAGTGAGCTTTATATTCTGAATCATCCATAATTAACAAAATTTCTCTTTCGTTCTAATAAGTATCAGAAAATAAAATAAATGTTTTCTTATCATAGACGTGTTTATGTTTATTTGAAACGGAATATTCTAACATGAAGCCGACAACCAGCCCTGTGACAACCTTTAGTTCCTCCCATATCTCAGAATCGTCAGGTGAGAAGACAAAGGTTGTTTTCTTATTGCCCACTCTTGCTTCTACGGGAAGCCGAACGGTTATATATTTTCAATGTGAGGATATCTAAACGTACAATGAAAAGAAACGAAAAAAAAAAGTCAACAGACCATAACTAAGAAAACAGAGAAATAATAAGCAGAATATACGTTTATGGCATGTTTTACTAAGGATGATCCAGCTCTCCCAGTTTTAAGCTGGTGTAGAACAATTTGAAAAAAGTTGTGGATTCATCAAAATGATTACTGAAAAAGATGGTTATTTGCTTAGAAAACTACAGGGGGTCGACTGGAAAACAGCACTACTGTACGAATATGCATCAGCAACAACTGAAGGTTGAACTCAATACAAGTAGCATCGTTCGTGGTAAAATGTTCAGCCAAACCAAAAATACGAATTTCCGGACGTGATCCACAAAAAACCCTCATCCTATACCTTAAAAGATATGAATGATTTCAATCGATTGTCAGATTTGAAAGAATTCAGCTGATTTGTCAGTAATTACTTGTAATTTCTCTATTTCCCTTAACGCTATCACGCCCAAGATGCAAGTATTCACTGTACCATAAAAAACGGACCTACTAAATTAGTTCTTAATTGAATTAACGCTTTATTTACGCCAAGCTTATCTAATTTAGTGACGCTAATTACGAAGTTAACTAATTGAACGGAAGAACTGAAGCATGATGAACAACCATTAAAATTGCCAAAAAAAATATCAGCATAATATATTTATGTAGTTGATTGCCTGGTGAGAATTGACAATAAGAGGAAGATGCCTTAACCTTAGGAAAGCTCTCTTTTCTACTTACTTATTAAGTTACTATTAAGTTTTGTGATTCGTAAGGTAAGCCCTATCACTTCTTAAACTTGGATAGACAATATGTATAATGTACATTATAGTAACAATCGAAAATCGCAATGTAAAGTTGTTAAAAATTGTATAAAATGTAGCCAAGCTACAGGACATATAATATTGACCTATTGTAAATAGATTAATTTACATAGAATCTATATTGAATTCCATAATTTTTAATAACAAGGGGATATGAAAGGGGGAGGAGAATGCTATATGAGATTAGTGCTAACTCTACAGTGTTTACAACAAATGCATACCTGCAACAAAAAAAAATACCATTAATAATACAATACTTGTACTCACTAAAATATTACTTACTAGCTTTGATTAAGGACGGAGCCTTGGTAATCATCAGGTCTCCTCAGAGATTTTAACCTTAAAATTTCAAATTGAATGTTATACTAGGAACACTGAACTATAACTGTACTCTTTGTGTTAAGAATTTATAAAAAAAAACCTTACTAATTCTAAATAAAAATTTAAATTTTTCGGTTTTGATTAAGAATGAAGCCTGATAGAAATTGAACTATCTGTAATGGCGCTATGTGTTGACAATAATAAGTAGGTCAAACTAGTCTACGACCGGCTTACACCTAGACCCGTCCATCATTCTCAACCGGTTTGACATTTAGTTGCCGACTCCTTTTGGACTTGAATCTGAGGCTAGTAAAGGTTAACATATCAAGATTTATGAACTCTAGAAATCACTTACGCCAACTGTATACTAATCTAATCATGCAAAATTAAATATGGTCTCGTATTATAATTAAAGTTCTATTTCTAGCCGAAATGCGTTAGTTCTCGTTTAAACCTAACGTAGGCACCCGAGCAATAGTGGTACAGTAACGACTGAATGTTATTGACAGTAATATCCAAAAAATTAACATTTATCTATAGCATTTCTTTCAATTTAGAGGAAGTAATTGTACTTAAAGACCCAATATATTTTCACTGGTCATTGTTTTTGAGAGGAAGTTTGGTGAGCTTGAGTGCCAAGTTTATTTGTTAAACTATCGTTCTTCAAAACACTCGAGTTCGACAGGATTGGGATGGAGACATGGGCCACAATGGGTGATAATTTACCATCGTTTCGAAGCGGAAATAAATATTTATTTATATGCCAAATCCTACATAAGAAATAATGCTACTGCTAGCATGAGTGAGGACTAATTAATGAAAAAAACCCGGATTGTACTTACTGAATGTTCTACGTTTGTGACAAGTTCACGAAGCAACAATTCAAGTTTCACTCATGATCCTGTCAATCTAAAGCAATGATCGATCTACGGTTGATTCATAGGAAATGTGATAGGCAAGATGTTAAGCGTTGATAGGGAAAGGGGGGTAAAGGTCGGACCAGATAACGGAATGGTATCATAATTGCGTTTTTTGTTTTAAACGTTTATGATTACCGAGTGTTTAGTGGTTTTAGATTATTAAATATCTTTTTATGATTCCAAGAAGAAGTAAACAATAACAATGTTTTCGCACGTTTTATCAAATTGTAAACAACTAAATTGAATGTCAATAACGATTATTTGTATTTAATACATTTAATAGGATGAAATGCTGAAATATTAATACCCCAGGGATAAGTTTGTTGGAATAAACTGTTAAAATATTAGATCTGATTTTTATGGTGAAGGTTAAGTTACAGGTTGTTTGATCCAAGTTTTTGACCACTTTTCACTAATAATAACTTTTTAAAAAAATGGTCAATGGCACAAATATTGATGAAAAAAACACATTAAAGCTTGATAGGGTGTTATTAAATACGTGATTTTTATCAGTAGCTCCCGAATTTTTTTTTGTTAGCATATATTTAAATCTGTGCCTGCGCAACCATCTTAAATTCGGAATAATCACGAGGGGAAACCGGAGCTTTAAATCTTTAATTACTTCTGAGCAATTACTTGTGAAATATCCAGTCGGAAGGATTAGAAAATTAGAGAAAAAACTTGGTAATGAGACACTGGACGACTTATCTTGGTTTATTGTAAGTAAAAAATAAGAAAATATATTCTGAGGTACTGTGAAACTTACGTTAAAAACTAGCTACCAAATATATCATTTTAAAAACAGAAGAAATATCATTTCCTCATACTTGTTTGAAAATAAGCCCTCTCTGTTTCATCACTACAATGACCGGCAAGAGATGTGCGTCTTTGAGGGCGTGATCCCCTTGTGGTTTGCATAAGCGGAGTGAAAGGGTGGATGTGTTAAATTCTGCTCTGCGGGTCAAGGAAACGGGGACAAGGAGTGGACACCTCTGGTAGTTTGGACCATTAATAGTCTAAGGTCGCGTCTTTGATCTGCTTTAGATCCAGGGAGCACACGTTATAATATTATGCTCCTTAGGAAATGAGGAATCCAGTGATCCCCGGAGCAAGGATTAAAAGCTGTAACCGAAAAGGGAGAGTTTTTCCGAAAAGTGCATCTCCTCCTTCAAGAAAACATTCTGGGATAAGTTTGTTGGAAAATATTAGGATGATTAATCCTGTAAAATAGGATTAATGCCTTGTATTAATCCTATAAAATATATTGTTTACTACTTGTGGAACTTGTGTTAGATGGGATAAAATATTTGCTTTATATATATGTAACAACATCTGGGAAGTCTTTAATTTCAATACAAAAATGTACATGAAAATATGCATTGTGGTTCATATATTTTTTAATGTAATTTTAAGTTAAAGAACACAATTTGGGAGATTTTGTTATTTTGGATGAGTGTATATGAAGTTTGTTTATTTTGTTTCTTATGATTAGGATTTAGATTTTTTACTTGTATAACTTGTAATTATGAAAATTCTGTAAAAACAATACCCTCAGTTATTATTGTTATGTATTGTATCATTTACTCAATATTTAACTCTTTTATTGTTATTTTATACATTGTGTGCTATTTATTGTGCTTTATATGCGAATGTTAATATTAATAGCGTTCATGTGACTGTAAAAAGTATGTTGTGTCTATAGCAATTCATTGTATCCAAGTAGACCTATTTATAAAATTATTCTCGAAACGAAGTGCGTGTTTTTGTTGCGCGATAGGTCATTACCCCCAAGCCTGTAAAATTGATACTTAAAAGTGGATATATTGCTACAACGAATGTTTTCGTAATCACTTTTTAATGTCGTTTAATTTCCTGGTAGAAAGAAAACCGAAATTGCTCCTAGATGGCCGAATAATTTATTCGTTTTTACAGTGCAGTTGCATGAGGGGTCCTATCTTGCTTGGATTCCAAAAAAAAAGTGTGTAAAGGTTACATAATGTAAATTATAAGTGATAGTTATATGCATGCCTGGCCGTTTTAAGCATACAATAATACTACGCTTTTCCTCCTTTGAAAAAGTGTAGCGCGTGTAAGATGTATGTGTCGAGGGATATTTTCTTCTATTTATCCGGGATAAAGGGAGGGGAAAGGACCGGGTTCAGTTACGAGGCCGAGTGAACGTTTCCCAACTGAGATGATTTCATTGAGAGAGAAGTAGGTATCGGTTTTGTCGCGGTAATTTTAGACATTACGCTGTCACAATGGAGATGGATTGGGTTCGATCGTTGATAGCTCGGGCATAAGGATACTGGTAAGAGGCTTGTGTTCTACTAATCCTCAGTACTACTCTCCTCGAGCTCAAGTACACCCTATAATAATAATAATAAAAAAATATAAAAACACTTTAACAGGAAATACACCCTGATATACGTGAGGGGCAATCGGATTGATATATTTATGATCTCATCATGACTTTTCATTAACACATATTAATAACCCATACTAAACAACACGTATTATTAATCAGGAAGTGGAGAAATTCAATGTATGTCCTATGCGGTATAATAGGAAATTCAATATTTTTTTTTATTACCAAGACCACCCTTCATTTTTTATGCTAGGTTACTTCTATTTTAAACATCACTGAGGCATCGATTAAAAATAATATAAAAAATGTCATGCCCCTATTTCAAACACCAGAAGAGTAAATGCTCCGAATAATAATTTAACATTTTATTATTATATTTGAAATGAAAACAGAAATCACAAGTTATGAGGAAGGATTTGAGATCATTAACTTAGTATACTGATTCAAGATTTTCAATTTTTTGTCACTAAATAATTAATAGCACTTATTAATGTTTCGTGAGGTTGGCAAAAACAAAGAAATTAAAAAAATGTATGCAGATAAGCTGACTATTTTTGACTATGATAAATATTTTAATTTGTTTGTATTCACAAGGCTAATAAACTTAACTAATAGTAAGAACAACGTACGGAGAATATGCAATATTCCAGCCAAGAGTTTGAGTGCCAGTTAATCAAAAGTGGCTAATAATATTCCAAGTAATAACTCAACTTACTTAGTGACTGTCATCAAGTGATGACTAGGAAGTGCTGAAAATCGGAGGGTTAATGACAGTAGACTTTCATCTTATTTCACGATAGTACAGTCCTTCTATATTTAAAATTTCATTTCAACACAAACTAGTCATGCGAAAGTAATTTTGGAAACCGTTCAACAAATTTATGCTCTGTTATTCTTTCTCACTCTCAAAAGCCACTCCCTAACCCGTAATATTTTCAATAAATATTTATTGCCTGTAGCGAATACACTGCAATGACATTAACCGTTGAGGGACCGGAAAGTAATGTCGTTTTTTAACATTAAATTCACAGATAAATTTTTAACAAGCCATATAGTGTCCAATTTTTCAACGCCGGATCGATAAAAATCAATTAGTTTTCAAGCGAAATATGTGGAGATGGCATGGGACAACATCCAAATTTTTTCACCACTTAGAAACTGTTGTCGCGATCGGAACAAATGGAAATCCGATGGCACAATATTGGGCGAGTATTGTGGGTACATTTCTCAAAAAGGCAAGTATTCATATAACTTAAACAGTTCTCTTGTGAAGAAGTAATTCTCAATGAGAATGGGTTGTAGTTGGAGGTCAGCTAGAACCCCTTGAGGGAAAGAGAAAAAAGATTGGGAGAAAGGATGGAGGAAGTAAAGCTTCATTTAGTGGAAGACATCGTTTAAGAAATGTGAAACTGATATGGGCACTTCTGAATGGTAGAATAGATAGGTCTGCCCGAATAGCCTTTAGAGGGGATGTTGGAAGGCCTCAAAAAGAGGAAGAAGACCAAGAAGCCAAAGCAAAGAAAAGGCTCGAGAAGTGACGGTGGCTATGGACATCGGGACATCGTGGAGAGCGATTCAATTTGAAGAGTTACCTTCATCCGCCAGGGTGTTTTATGTTTAAGAATAATTAATGAAATGAGCATGTCATGTAAAAATATTCAAATTGTACCTTGTAGATCTGGGATTTACGAACATGAGAGGTTGAGAGATGGCGATGGGTTAAAAACAGGGGGGGGGTATGGGATTCACAAATATTTTTATCACTTACTTACATTATTATATTTGTGAAGTACTTAAGCAAATATTGTCTTGCGATTACCTAGAAAGGTATCTGAGGCTCTTTACACTTTCCCTAACGTCTCAAGTGGTTTCTTTGTTGCGTAGTTTTGTCAACTAATAATGATATCACAATTTTCCAATATTGAATATCTAACCAATGGATTTGCGTCGAATAATTTCAGTGCTATCTCATGGAAGTGATGGTCAGTATAACCCTCTAAAGAGACATGCAGTAATGAGGTTTTAGAATCGATCCTCGCCTTTATAACACGATGATTTTACCGCTTCGTGTTTCGCCTACGTCAGGACACTTAGCTAACGAACGAAGGCACGCGTGGTTCAACTCGCATATTTTGGTACTCCCATTATATATAATATATACATTTTGGCAATTTTTCCAAAGATGTTGGTAAACGCTACAGTACCCAAGAGTAATTTCATAAAATTAGTTATAAAACTGGCGAGCCAAACATCGTAATTGAGCCGAACTGAAGATGAACTAATACAATATTATTCTAATAGAATATTGTGCATAGATGCACTAAAAGAGGTTATTATAAATACTATTTCAAAGAAATATTAATTGCAATTTTATTGTTTGTATCCAGTCACAATGCTCTGATATTATAGTGTAGATCTTAATTAGACCACTTATCTTGATGTGTTGTCTAAAGTAAAATAGGAATAAAGGATATTTTATAAAGTGATTGGTGATCTACGCTTGACATGTGTTAACCAAATTCAACTTTTTTCCGAAACCTTGGATTGGGTAGGGCTTATAAACAGTTTACAATAAATAACGTGAATTGTTTTAAGTGAAGTTTTTAATTTAGAGAGAATCCCTTCATTTACAGACTGCAACAGGTTTTAGGAGTGTTTTATATGAAAATCATCGTAAAATATGACGCATTGTAAGGTGTTCTTTGGTGGTCACCTTATAAGGAAAGTGAGATTACTGATTCCTTATCATAGAACCTCTTTATGAGCCCTGATAACGTTATCAGAAGCAATTAATTGTTTTACATAATAGTACGTCTTCCCACTGATCTTGTGGCTAATGTATATACGATTGAATCGCCATTTGTTTCCTCGATAGGGCATGTTAAGTATAATATTTTTTTTTTGGTCACGACACAATTATGAGCAAAAAACGTAGTAAAAGCAAGTAACAATGAACACTAACCACTTAATGCGGATGCTTACTTTAACCATCCGGAACATGTTCAAACAACAAAGTAAGAGTTACGATTTCGTGAATATGGTCTTAAAGTAAGTTCTGTAAATATGAATAATAATAGTAAAGCTATGAATTTTTCTGGGTTGTGGGTTGAAAAGTCAATCCGTTTTCAAATATTACTTAACGTGACTGTACGCAGTGATAGTCATCAGCGAGTCCAGGCTAAATATTTAATTCGTAGAACTAAATTGTACAAGTTGTTTATAGGCTTGATATTAATATTTCTAAGAACTAAAAAATGATCGCACTAAAAATATGAGAAAACAGTGAATACGTAGAAGATGTTTACAAAACTTTATGTAAGAGTTGACATTGGACCCGAGGGGGTCTGACGAAGATATTTTTTATAGACAGTTCCTTTACTGTATGCTATAAAGATAAATTTATGTACACTTCATTGTATAACTTTCCCCCTAAGAGGAAAGTGCTCAAGATCTGTTTTGTTTTTTTAATTTTTTAGGCGTGGTTGGGCAAACCCTTGTTGGAAAGAATCATCACTGTTAAATAACTAACTGACATCCAATTGAGCGGCAAATTACATTTAATTTTGTTGTTGCGTCTGTGTGAGGGTAGCTTTTGATCTCCCCACACCAAAGTCCCGGTAATCCACTGTTTTTGCACCGATCCCTGATGCAACTTGACCACTTTCTACTGTATAATTTGCCAGAGATAAAACTCGGATTGGTTTGTGATTTCTTTTTTTTTTTTTCTAAAGGACTGAGACTTTTTAGGAAATAATTATCACAAAAGAATTGCTGTTTAAGTGACGCATATTGACAATATTTACAAAGACCTATCTGTACTAAAATTTCCATGAGTAGATCAGTTGGATTTTTCCAATGTTTTTGTATATATTACGATTATATTATTTGTTTCGTTGTTCTATTTCCTGATTGGTTATCTATGTAGGGTAAATAGGACTGAAACGCAGTTACTAGTGACGATAAGATCTTATCGGTACGCGAGCAGTGAAAAAATCTATGATCATATGAATGAAGGATCAGATTCTGTCTTCAATATAATAGTGCAGCTGATCTCAAAGTAGATCATTGAAACATAAAAAATCATAGAAAACGCGTGGATTAAAAATGGTGCCGTTTATTTTGGCACTATTGACACTTAGTAATAATCTAAATGGTTGGGCACAACACTCCTGTTTTAAGGCTTTAAGAAGTCATTAGAATAAATGTACATAAACATGTTTGAGTCTAGGATTCATCCCATACTTAAAAGTGTAATATTTGTTTCTATTACATGACGGTCTCCTACAGATCCTAAAAAAATATTAAATATGGAGTAAAATATTGGCCATAACCTTACAGACTTAGGTATTGACGTAATAAATGCAAAATCTGTATATTATGAAAATATCCTGGTTCGACAAATTTCCGGCCTAAACGGAGTTAAGTGACAATTGACATGTGTTAAGTTCAGGTTGTTAGTTGCTCATTGTCAATAATTTTATATTAAAGCTCCGGATGAAAGACTACATTTAATCATGGTTGTGTAAATAATACAGTTGGTTCAGCCTTAATGGTAATAATTGTTGGAACAATAGTGTTTTGTAATCACAAAAAAAAGACCAACTAGCCTGAAATGGCGTGTAATTTTTGCTTTAAATTCACTTTAATTGTTGCCAATTCAGCCAGTTCTCTATGGGTTTTTCGTAAATATTAAACCATATGATACTTTAATTTCCTCTAATTTTATATATTAACCCTTTTATATATATCTTTAAAAAAGGCAATATTTACATGATTGTATTGTAATCTTTCTCATTTTAACTATTATTATTTTATAAATTGTGACGTTTTGAGGTTGTTCCTTGTATATTTGACACAGTCTTAGGATGTAGAACGTAGGCTGTTGAGAGCGCTAGTCAATTTAACAAACCACGTAGTAGTAAAAACCACTGGTTGCCTTCATCATTGCTCCGGGAACCTTAATTGTGTAACCCCCTGATACATGATGCCTAGGGTTTTACTGTATCATTTTTTTTTCTTTCTAACTCTAGAACTCTAAACCAGAAGTTTCGCCACTGTTCTGGTCATTTCGAATGGGAAATTGATTCATTAATTAGTCAGTTGGGGAATAAAATGTATCTTTCTACCATATTGAATAATGTATCAAAGATCCCGAATTCCTATTAAACAATATGTAATATTTCACGGGGCTAATTTACTATAAAATGATTTATTAAATTAACGTGAAAGTCCTATTAAATATTTTAGAAAAGTAGACCATATCACAAAAAATCGTTTTCGAAGCCGTATACACCCCTGATTTTGTAATGAACTCGACTTGATTAGTTTTCGTTAGATTATTGTAATTAATACCCGCAACGTTTGCATCTCGTATCAATGAAGTGGTCGGTCGTTATCAGGTCCGATAAGGTGAGCTCATCACTGATAAGAGAGATGACGTCTCGTCATCGATATATAACGCCAGATGGTCGTCTACCGCTCAGTTTTCCATTCGAATCGCCTGACTTACTGTCTCTTAAGTCTTAACTGCTCTCAGGAGTCCTCCGAATTCCCTCATCGAGGTAAGTATTTTCGATACGTATGCACCAGATGTTAGTAGTGTTAATGTTTTAATCAATTGTCAAAGAGTTTAGCAATGAGGAGAGTGATCAATAATAATACTTCTGAAATCCTCTGATTGTTTATGCCCTCGATTACTCAAAGTTTGAGCAGTATGGCGGGCTGTCATCTGAGTGGCAACTCACTTCTAATATACGGAACTAACTGGAGGTGAGAGGAAAATTCAAATCGAAAAGTCTGTCTAGGGGTATGGATTCTTAATCTTCTTAGCATGTAGCGATTTTTACCTCAATCACTACACCATTTCAAATCTGTAAATATTTTTGTTTTTAAGATATGTGACGTCAGCCCCCTACCCGTCAGAGTAATAACATTATATCTACGAAATGATGACTTTTGAGGTCAGGTGTTAAATTTTCAGAATTTCATATTTTATTTCAAATAAATTTGAATGAAAAAATCTAGCTATGATGATATTACTATGACGGGTTTTTTTGGGTTTTTTTTTTTATGATTCCTCTTTTTTATTTTCCATTTTTCTGTTCTGACTGGCTGTATAGATTAAAGTTGCAGATTCAGGCTTAGCTATGAAGGTGAAAGTGACCATCGACAAGCCATCAAAGGCCGACAACCAAGACGAAAAGAAGCCGCCGACGGACACCCGGATTGACATCGCCGAACAGGAAGACCAAACGCGCAAGGACACATTGGGCTCCCTCTGCTGCGAGCTGGTCTCCCAGACCTCCACGGTCATCCTTGTTTCGTTCGCAGTGTGCGCGGTATGTTTCGCGTTCGGGGTCGTCTTTTATCACGCCGTTCTTGTCAACTACGGGTTGTAAGTATAAAAACAATTGTGCTGTATTATTAACAACGACGATCTGAAACTGTGATATCATTTTTACCAGACTGTATATGTAATATAATATTTATATTTCTTTGTGTAAATATTTATTCACGAATGTATTTTTACAAATAAACGTTTTTTCTATATATTTATGCTTTTAGATTAATAAAACCCTCATGCATCACAGCCCCGACAAATCATTATGGCATTGCAAAATTATTTAATGCCTTGTTGAGTGTGAGCAATAAATAACTCCGAACCGCCTGGTTTTAATTTTATAAATTAATTCTAATAACGGTAGCCCTAGTTTTCCCCAATGTCGAATAGTCTAAAAACAAACATTTGACAAAGAATAGCTAATCATTATTAATCAATTTTTCCAAAAATAGAATCGCCTTTTTTCCGTTAGGGAAAGTTACAAAATAATACTACAGACGGGACATTATCTTTTCCACCACTTATTCTAATCGGGGCTAATTAAAACGAAATTATGATTGTTCGACAAAATATTACGTAACGACCCCTGTGATTTTTGAGTGGTACTTGAGTGTTATCGTTTTTGATTTTTATCTGGTGTCCTTCAGGGGAAAAACTTTTTTTACCACACCTGTGGTTAAACGTTAAAATATCATGAAATCGATTTTACATTGTATAAATTAACCAAACCAATCGGTAGATGGTAATATCTGCTATTTGTTTATTAAGAAGAAAACAAATATATGGATTTATACGATTACTCCCTAAAACCATAATAAAGCATTCTCAACGATAAATATAAAGGCGGGATGGTACATGAGGATGGCTGTAAGAGGGGTTAGAAAATAATATCTGATTGCTAATCAGTAGACAATTTCAAATTATGCCGGGTGCACGAATCAAGGTGACCTCATACCATAAACAGGTTCATTATTAGGCCAGTCTTAATTGTTTCAGGGAAAAACCAAACAAAAAATATAGGATTATTGAATTTTGACAGTATATATTTTAAAAGTAGAGTTTCTGGACAAAGTGTCTTCAGAAAATACTCTTTAAAGACATTTTTTTAAATGCAGGAGCGATGAAGTCCTTTCGTCTCTTGTGCATTATGAACACGATTAGGGAATATTCTGTGAAGAAAAAGTATGAGATACCCAACTCAACTGGTTGTTCAATCAATTTTATGTTCTTTCAGTTAACGGTTTAGTGCGTAACTTAAGTATTTTCGTACATGCTGTTTTGATAGTTGAGATGATCATTGATTGTAGATTTGGGATGGTTGTAGCTGGATGTACAGAACTCTTTATACTTCCTCCATTTGTAATATTTATACTGATAGCATATGTTAACACATTAAAAATATTTTGGCTGGGGATTTTTCAAGAAATGAATATTTTATCACTAAAATTAACACAGGAGAAATAACGTAGTTCCCACATCTAATGGTTCCGATTGTGACATAATGGAACTTTTTATTATTCAACTTAGACGGCGATTCCTAAATACAAGGATAACGGAGTATTGCCCCATTGCATTATACATGTTTTTATTCGTCCCATGTTTATAGAAAATAATTAACAACATCGTTGACCTCACAATTATGAATTGTATTATAGCAATTAAACTTGTATCGTTATAAACAGATGATAACACTAACGAGATCTATTATTGGTTCAAGAATCTGTGTTGGAACAAAGAGTATTAAACCAAGCATGAAATAAAAATTATCATCTGAAAGATAGCGCGATATCAAGAGAATGTTTGTTCGTGGCTGGGGGCACAGACCAATCAACGATCGTATCTCTTAAAAAGCTTAATTAAAGTTGTACTTTTATTGTTTTTTTGTTACCTCTGCAACTGCGTTTTTATGGGGATCGTAACGCTCTGTACAGTATTATGTCTTAATAAGAAGATATGAAAGTATTTGAGGCGCCGGTAGAGATATTCAAAGAATCTTTGATGCTGGCTAGTTCCTCAAATTTGTAATGTTGGTGGGCACGAATTCAAAATCAAGCTGAACTATCTTTATTTCATATTTATTGTATGATTTTTAAAATCATTGGAAACTTTTGGGCAATGTAAGAAATATTACATACCCATTTTACTTCGATTAAGAGATTGTGAGACTCGCTGCATTAATAAGCTGGAACATACTTGGTATCGACTACTAATTATAATGGTTTAAAATAACACTAAATAAAACCAAATAAAAAAAAAAACATGAACAAAATAAATCATAATAGCTAAATCCTCGAAAACTTCACAAACGCCAGCAATAAAGCTTATATATATATATTGGCCATGCATATTTACCAATTACTCGGTAGTCACGAATAGATTTTTTTGAAATATTAGCTGACATAACTGTTTATGATTTGGTCATCACCGGTTAATAACGGTTTGTTGTGCCTAATAACCTCACCAAACATAACTTACGCGTTAGTTTTATTTTAATTATTCATTTTAAATATTAATATATCTAATCTAACGAATCATACCTTATGAACCAGCCAAACTAACTGGGACGCCACCTGGATCCGACAGGAGTCACAAATACTTGAGTGTTTGGTGCTTATTTCTCACTATCAATGTCTTTTTGAATTAAAACATTAACATTTCATTGTTTTTTGAGATACTAATTACTGTAGGTGCCAACAGGTCTGATATATATCTGGTCTAAACGGAGTTCAAAGGCTATTTCGATGATTGTGGTCGAGGATAAATAAAAACCTCCGGAAAAAATACGACATTCTATCAATTAAAGAAGTTTTTACAATGACTAAGCTTTGTAGTTGCTATGGTGACCTGAGGTGCTCTAATGTGATCATCATCACTCACCAGGTGAGCGGTGTTAGAGGTTATCGTACCATAACCAGGCTACGGTGACAGTATTAGGTGAAATATAGTTTGTAGAATGGACATATTTTAGCAACACTTATATTTGCTTGGGAGTGATTATCACTATGCAACTTAGCAATATATGTATATACATTCCAAGGATTCTAGAAGTGGTTCGAAATCGTAGAAAATTACATTCTTTTCCGCCATATAATAAAATATCTTGTGCTGTACTTTCCACTTGTTAATTAAAGATTGTTGGAGTTCTTGGTAAGAACTATTTCCTGAGACTCATTGATTAATGAGTCTCCTATTGCATACATACTGATAAATATGTTCTTTATTAACTTTTTGATTTTGTTCCTGTTCCTCCGGTAAGTATGCCTAATCCAAAAAGTACAGGTAGCCCGGTGTGTTACGAATGCTCAACGATTTCAGCTGTATTGGATTCCCTCACACCCATTTCAAGCAGGTACTCCTAGTACAAGGATCCGCTCAACCCAAATATCACTTTATTTTTCCCTCATCCTTAATCTTATAATTAGAGAGCTAAGAAAAAAAAAAAAAACTGTATTGGATCATCATGACGGACTGAAAGAGAGAAATAAAAAACATGTACCTATTTGAATTAAGAGCCTCTTTTTTCGGTTTAGCAGTAATAATTGCGCAATTATTATTATAAGTCAGTGAGTTACTATAGTTACTGTGTTTATCATGAAGTAGCGTAGTTAATAATGAGGACATTTTTTATCTGGTTTGCGAAAATTAGCGATCACATTAGGAACGATCCAGTTGAATGACATTATTAGGTCATGGAAAAACTATTAATTAATACTTCGAAGATATTCGATAATAATGTTACCATTATATCCAATCCATTTATGATGGAGTATGCCCCACACTGAGCACTTCAAGTGCCCTCTGTCGAATTAGATAAGATTAAGTGAATAGTTTTATTGATGATATAACGAGTGCAAAAGAAAAAAAAATCAATCTAAATCGAGATCAAAAGACTTCTAACGGGACTGATATATACGTAGCATTTATTTGTACAGAGAACTATTTCGAAATCTTATACTCACTGATAAAAACATCAAAGAAGTACAAACTGATCTGGTGACATCATGGACGCCTTAGCGACACAAACATTTTAGCAAAGCAATGCGACTGTATTCAACATGTTTTATAAAGATAAATCCGACTAGTCAACATCTTATTTCCTTATTTATTCTAGATACTGGCAGTAACTGCCTGATCGAGATTTTATTTCCAGGCACGAGAAATAATTCACCATGAGTAGAAATATTTCATTCGCTGGAGTATGCACCTAATGTCTATAATAAGTACGGGAAAAATCAAAACAAAAAAAAAACCTTCTTGTATTACCGTGTTGAGGATCGGCCGGTGTGCGTTCCCACGCCCCTGGTGGACGACCTTAACCGCAGGCACTCCCGGAGGAAAAACCAGGTCATTTTCACTGTTCTAACAATTTTCCTGGAATAAACATCTGAAGCCCCCCCTCTCATGCTGGCGATTTTTCATACTTTCTACTGCCCTGGTAATTGGAAATTCCGTGCGTGTGACAGGCCTTATCTTTAGGGAGTCTATGCAAGGTGGCAATAATACACATGTACTTGTGGAAATACACAAATCGAAAACGTGAGATTTTGAGACGCCTGTGATTACTATAATTGTTGTAAAAGTTATATTATGGAATACCTCGGAAGATTATGAACATGTTCTGACTAATATGCAATAACATGCAGTAAGATTAGCAAATCTAACATGCTAAAATCCTGTCTCTTTATTTAAAGGTTAACGCGTCTTAAATCACGTGAAGTTCAATTTATTCCCTAAAAACGAATTCATAGCTATCAATCAATTTTAGATTCCTTATATCCCGAATCCCTACGTGAAAACAAATCGATTAATTGCTTCTTTATGTCTTTTTGTATTCCTCGGCTCACTGCTGAACGTTAAGTTCTACTGACTTATATAATGAAGAACTTTTGATGTATAATGCAAAAGAATTTCCAATTGGGGTTTCAAAATAATTTAATCACTAAATTCAATGGCATGAAAATGTCTTTGAACAAACCAAATTTTGAATAAAATGATATATTTCTCAATTCAAAGTGTTTTAATCTCCTTAATAGTAAATATATTTATACTTGCAGAAACTGTAGACGTAACCTTTTTTCCAATCAACGACGAGCTAAAAGATCAATCCTTGACTGTTTTAATGCTCTGAATGATGCTGCATTATTGTTTAAATTTGACTACTTTTTAATTAACTTCAATCTTTGTTCTTGGTAGTTAAGATCGAAAAAAGCCGTTGATTGAGGTCTAATAGTTGAGTAAATCCACGGAAATGTATCTAATATTTTTTGGTAAGATAATTTAACATTCCATACTTGAAATTTTTTTTTCTTTCCTATCCAATGTTACTTTTATTTCAAAAAATGGTATAATATATTTTTGACTGATAAAACATTATAATTTTGCTCCAAAAAGGACTTAAAATGAGGTGGAATTTGAAAAGAAGTTAAAAGTCATAAAAAAAATTCAAAATACCAAGCGAATTGTGGACTTAAAACGTTCAGGCCTAGACCTAAACTGTAAGTCCTCCGAGTGAACCCTTTTTTTTTTTTTTTTTTTTTTTTTTTTTTTTTTTTTTTTTTTTTTTTTTATGCCCTTCCTGAGGCTGAGCCTCAAACGGGCTTACCCAACGAGCCCGTGAAGCGAGCTCATGGGGTTACGTAGCCTGTGGTGCGCGTATTCCAGTGCAATGGGATTGTTGCACCGGTCAGCGCACCTTGAGTAATACTGTTTTCGTTCTTTATTTTCGAAAACCACAAAGAAAACAAAATAAAATAAAATATTTTCCTTAAATCTACTTTGTACAATCCTTACTAGCTATTTTTTTTTTTTTTTTTTTTTTTTTTTTGTCCTTATAGCTAGTATCCTTAATCTATTTACAATATTTACAGATCCGTTAACTATACTAATATCTTACTACTATACTTAAGTGCTATATTTACAAGGGTTGTGCATCCTCTATCCCCCTATAACTAAACTTATATCTAACCATAGGCTACTCAGTCCTACCTTATATCTATATGTACATATTTACAGTGACTCCTCTGGAACCGCCGATACATCGTTGGCTTCGGGTGAGCCTTCCCGAAGACTCGGCTGCTCACCCCGCGCCACCCCCCTGGATATATTGAAGTGCCCGGAGCCTTGTACCCTTCTCCACTCCCCGACGAATCTGCAGAACGCGGTGTATCTTACTTCATCATTCACCAGCGACGGCAGGTCGGACTCGTCCAGGCTGTACTCTCCTATCGAGCGGAGCAGCCGTGCTCTAGCCGGTTCTAACGCATAACAAGAGAGCACGACGTGCTCCGCGGTGTCATCCTCTCCGCAATGAGGGCAGGACCTGCTTTCTGCCCTCTTGTATTCGTACAGCCTGGCACGAAATCCGCCGTGTCCTGTAAGCACTTGTGACACCCAGTAGTCTGGGGAGACCCAACTTGCCCTCAGCCTGTCCTGGACTGAGGGAAAGTACTTCCTCAGGGTGCTCCCCTTAGTCGTACCAGTCCACCTGGCTCCCCAAGCCTCTATCGTCCATTCCCTTATGAGGGCCTTCCACCTCCCAGGCTCTTCCTCAATTCTTCTCCGTAGGGGAGGTGGAATATCTTCAATCTGCCCTCTCTTCGTCTTCGACCTGAGGCGCTGCTCCAGGAGGACCAGATCCACTGGTACCGCCGCTGCCAAAACCTCCACCGCGTCCTGAGATACCGTCCTGTAGGACCTCGTGACCCGTACTAGTGCCATTCGCTGTATCCTCTTCAGGGCGTGCGCCTGCCCCTTGTTCAGGTGCGCCGACCATGACTGCGAAGCATACCTTACTATGCCCATTACCACAGCCAGGTAGAGGGTTCTCGAGACCGGGAACCTCACCCCCCACATCGCTCCCCCTATCCTTGCGAAGGAGTTACAAACTGAAACGATCCTGTTTCCCAGGTATTCGATGTGGGGAGAAAGGCTAAGTTTCTTTCCCAGTCTCACCCCCAGGTACGTCACCTCCGTGCCCACCCTAACTCTTCTTCCTTCTATCTCCAGCCACATAGGGTGAGCACGGTCCATCTTGCCTCTCACCAGGGTGGCCGTCGTCTTTTCCGCAGCCATGGTCATCTTCATACCGGCGCACCACTCCTTGACCAAGTTGGCACAGGCGCACGCTCTTCTCGTCACTTCGGCACGCGAATTCCCCACGATGGTTGCGGCGAGGTCATCCACATATGCCACCGCGGGGTATCCCTGCTCTTCCAGGGTCACGAGGACCTTATTAAAAACTACTTTCCAAAGGGCAGGGCCCAGGACTGATCCTTGGGGACACCCTCGCTCCACTGGTGCTTCAACGTCGTAAGACACTCCTCTGATGACCGCCCTACGTTTGCTAAGGTAGCTGCCCACGAGCTCGTACAGATTGCTCGGGGTCTCTAGCTCCTGTAGCTCCCTCATGACGTAGGGCCACCACACCCTGTCAAACGCAGAGGAGATGTCAAATGTAAGTAACAGCGCGTACTTGGAGCGAGTCGCCATATCGTCCCTTATCTTGTCCAAGGCATCAGCTGTGCTCCTGCCCTTGCAGGAGCCGTACTGTCTTGGGTGGTCCGCCTTTTCAAACGTCTGCCGCAACGCCGTGTGCATCAATCTCTCCAGGACTTTACTCAAGACTGGGAGGAGGCTGATGGGCCTGTAGCTCTTGGTAGCTGTCAGGTCCCGATCGGCTCCCTTCGGAATTAGTCTGAGCTCCGCTCTCTTCCATACACTCGGGAATTTCCCGCGGTCGAGGCACTCATTCATGATCGCAAGCAGCCTCCCCTCAATGAGTGGACACGATGCTTTGATCATTGCAGCATCGATCTCATCCAGTCCTGGAGCTCTCCCGGTCTTCTGCTTCTGGACGGCGATGCGCAGGTCCCAAATGTCCCATGGTGGGTACAGGTCCGTTCCGGGTGGGGCCTCTGTCAGGGATCTTACCTGGGAGTCTTCAGGCGAGTCGCTTTCTGGGTCATCCCTGGGGTATGTTTCCTCCATGTAGTAGGCCGCTGCTTCTTCCGGGGAGGTGGCCTGCCAATCGCCACTCTTCAGTGCGGCGAGTGTCTTGGACTGACCACCTCTGGCCATTGCTACTCGATACGGTATACCCCAGGGGTTCTTCTCCGACTCGCGTTGGACGAACTCATCCCAGGTTTCCCTCCGGGTAACCTCAATCTTCTTCACATACTCTTTCCGGAGGGACCTGTGTCGGGCCTGGAGGACTTCCCGGACCTGTTGGTTCCTGCACTTCTGGAACGCTCGCCTCGCCCTGTAGAGCTCTCTCTTGGCCGATGTGAGGGCGGGCGTCCACCATGGGTTGCGCTTTTTTCTGTACTTCCTTCGCTGGAGGGTATCTTCCGCAGCGTCTCTTATGGCCTCTGTGAGGGACGCTACCTTCCCGTCGAGGCTATCCCATTCCAGGGGATCATCCCCTAGGATAGCCCACTCGTCGTCCACTAGTCTTCCCTCCAGCTGGATCTGGTAGGCGGACCACCTAACTCCCCGCGTGACGTACCCTTGGGCGCCAACTTCCTGTCTTGGCGCCCCGGTGACCACATCGAAGGAGATAGAGTTGTGGTCACTGCTGGTCTCGGCAGATATTCTCCAGTTCTCTATACGTCCTGCGAGGGGGGTCGAGGACATGGTAACGTCTATCCAGCTGCTACCTTGCGGCCCCGTGAACGTCGGGGGTCCTCGCTCGTTGTTCATGATCACCATTTGGTTAGCAGCTGCAAAGTTCGCCACCACAACCCCCCTCCTTGTAGTGTGTGTGGAGCCCCACGCTGTGTGCCAGGCGTTGAAGTCTCCACCGATAAGGATCTCCCTATGTCCTCTTTGCCTGACACATTCCTCCAGCACCCCAAGCAGCTCCGACGGGTCCAAGTCATTTGCGAGGTAGAGAGAGGATACCAATAGCTTCCCCCCTCTCCACCCAATATGACACGTCGCCAGGTCCTCCCGACAGAACTGGTCGAGGGACATGACGTCCAGCGTGGGGTTACAGACAGCGATCGCCGCCCTGGGTCTCCTTTCTCTACTTCCCATGGCGACTACTCTCACCGAGACCCCAAAGCCCCAGCGGGAGAGGGCAAAGACAACCAAGGTCCCAAAGAGATCCCTCCCCTCGACTAGCTGGGCTGCGGTGGTGGCTGCTAGCCCTGCAGCTGCACCACCCTCAGCGAGAGGAGCAACTGCCCCCGCCCCGGTCGAGACAGAGGTCCCACTGACCACGGAGGATGAGGAAAGATATACTTTGGTCGACAAGAGGAGGAGGAGGAAAAAAGTCAAGAAGACGACGACTCCGGGACCGGCGAAGAAGATGGACGTACGGGAGCTGGTGGCGAGACTCCCGAAGGCGCGGACGGAGGAGGCTACCCAGAGGAAGACATATATTACCATTGAGGGCAACCCGGTAGATATCATGAAGAGGATGCCACAAAAGGACCCAGGTGACTCGTCCAGGATACTGCGAGGAACAAAGGCCGGAGGCCTCCTCGTGGAGACCCCAAGTATGGTGGAGGCGGTAAGGCTCCTCGAAGCCACTAAGACGGCCGGCCTTAACTCGAGGTTGGCACAGAAGAGGGGACCCAGGGTGATATTCCGAGGGGTCCCCAGAGCCTGGGTAGAAAAGGAATTCCTGGACGAGGTGTGGGACGCGTTGTCCCGGGTTGACCCTACCCTGGCGAGCCTGCCACAAGACCAAAGACCCGGCGCACTGAAACTGGTCTTCAGCATGGGGGCCACCAGGGATCCAGTACGGCCCCGACATTCGTAGAGAGAAGACCTATGTCGGTGCTCCTACGGATTATCCCCACTCCTGCTGCAGCTACTTCTTCAGTCCAGATCTTCTTCTGCCTCTGGCGAGTAAGCAGCTGAATTGAAGAGCTCCTGCTGTGGACTATCCGGTACCTGGCGGCGATAGCCGTTCCACGTCTAAGTCCCGACCCCCCTGGATTAGGGGACTTAGAGTTATAAGGTGATAAGAGGACTAATTTTTGCTATTATTTTTGTTTTTTGGTTTTTTTTAAAAAAAAAATTTCTAACATATACTGGGCAGTGCCAGCATCACTTTTGTTTCTGTATATTTTTTTGACAGCCCAGTGGATCCGTTGGTAAGAAAGCTTTTTAAATTTATTTTGTAATTTTTATCGATTTCCCTTGATTTTTTTTTGATTTTTCTTTTCTCTCTTTCTTCCAAGTTGGAAGAAAGAGACATTATTAATTTTTATTATAAATTTTCTGTGCATCCTCTAGTTAGGGACATGCCCGGAAGCCTGGGATCACCAGGTAGGGACGAGCGAGAGGCCACCTCCCTGGTGGCAGCACGGGTAGGAGGTGGGAATCCCCTGTCACATTCAAGTAGGTTCCCTTCCCTGCAGGATGTTAGGGTCCTCTCGCAGAAAACCCGTACGAAGAGGAAGAGGACTGAGGAAGACGCCGAGTTCCCGGAGTACTCGACGAAGACCTCCCTCCTCGACCGAGCTATGGACGTAAGAGATGGCCTGGGCAAACTTATTTCAGAACTGCGGGACAAGAAGTTGACCAAGAAGAACCAGGAGCATATTTGCAAAAAGGTAGGAGGGCTGGTTGACGACCTAGGCAAGGTCGTCATAGAAAACGAAAAACTACTGACAATGGTCCGCCAGCCCGCAGAAATAACTGCATTGCTCCTGGAAAGCTTAAAGGAAAACCCGTCCTCTTGTCCCACAACTCCAAGGAGCCCGAGACTAGGCAAAGAAGAAATTCAAAAGCTGCTGGACATGGCAGTAACGCGAGCGACCCAAGCCATCATGGAAGATGGAGGCCTGATCCAGGCCATAGCCACTAGAGTGGCCGAAACAGTCACCTCTGTGGTAGTAGGGCAGACTCTGGCGCTTATGGACCAGGGAACAGATGAAATCCAAAAAACGGTGGAGTCTATCGATAGAAAGTTGTCCAGAGTGGCCGGAGGACCGGGGCCTACAGAGCACACCGAGACCCCTCCGAGTGAACCCAATTTAAAATTATTGTCTTTTCGCAACCGTCAAAAATCAGGCAGAGAACTGGCCCAGGAAATAGCTGATAGATGCCCCCAAGGACCCAAGTTTCATCTTCCTTAATCAGAAGGAAACTTATATGAATTAGCCTTAAGGGGTTTGTTTCCTGTAGAAAACCATTTCTTCGACCAATTAACAAGCACAATCGATTTTATTTACATTTTTTAGCGACGAAGTCTGACAAAGAACACGATAATTAGACGGAAGAAGAGTGGAACAAACTAATAATAGAATATCGCGCTACTTAAAGACTTTTTGACAGCAGTGTAAGTACTACTTATATTTGCTAAAGTATGCCTCAATAGTTTCTTTACTTTCAAAGTCTTAATTTTTTGGGGATTTGAACAATTTGTTTAATTCATAATTGATGAAAAAATGTATGAAAATTATATGTAATTATGTAATAAAAAAAAAATTAAAAATGGTGAGGCTATTGATCCATGCCTCAGCTAATAATTACTGGGCAAAAAAGCATATTAAGTAAATAACGTAAGTAACGTACATCAAAAGTGACCGGTACTTCGGCAGGACCTTTCCGATACTGCTAAACCTACAATGCAGTTGAGTCTTGAGCTTTAGCATGTTTCAAAATATTTCCGGCGTACACAGATCCAATATTTCCAAAGTGAGGCTCTAGCAGTCAACATCTACCCAGCTACCCATTTCTAGTTTATGGAGCTCCAAGTGAATGGTTTGAGTCATATCACTAAACATGTTTTTATTGACTTCTAGTTTTCCAAAGACCAAACAAATAAAGCATGTTAATTGATATACTCGTATATGCCGAGGATCTTTAATTTTGCACCTCAATACGTCTGAAATAAGGCCTTACTCAGAACTCAGACTTAATAGACATGTGATTAGCTAGATTAAGACTTCACCCAGGCAATCCCCCCTCTCCAAATCCTCGTATACTTGGACTGGCAACAAAAGACTTATCTGACACGTCACGGCGACTATGTGGAGAGAAATGGACTAACTACCATCAGCATGATCCTTAATATGAGGAGGGATCGCTGGAAGTTCTTTGTCGCATGTCATTCGTGCCTATTTTTTACTATTATCTATATCATTCACTGGTTGCATTATTTATTTTCTGTATACATTAATGAATAAATAAATACGAAAAAAAAATACATAATATCAATATCTACCCAGTACATAGGAAGATACCAATGGAATATAGCGTATGATAATAAGTGCTTGAACTCAAGATAACAGGTCAAACGTTGTATTTATCATTTTACGCTATTTATAATAAGTATTTTCTTTCAGACAACAGACAACAGAGCACTACCACTCACAATGGAAGCCTTTTCCCGTGGTGGGCGTTCATCGTTGAATATTATTTTCTTAGAACGGACACAGCGTGGCGTAATAAACGCATAACAAAAATAATTATTATACTATTTGTATTTTTCAAGGTTGCTGTGTTGAAAGGCTGCCCGTGCAAGACCTCGAAGACTGACATAACTCTACTGCTACTCCGGTGTCGCTGTGTCAAAAACAGGCAATGCTCTCTCGGTCGCCTGACATTTCGGGACCATTCAAGGAATTCTCTTGTGTTTCGTAACCTTCGGATCTATTGAACCTGTCACAGCGACGTCGGAGCCCACCGTCTTGAGAGCAAATTGATTTATAAATCGTATTCAGGCCGGAGCAGCTCAATGTCATACCTGCCTCTGTGCTGTACTTGGTCTACACATCTTGGTATTCTTTCACATCCACCCAAAGAGTATGTACACGTTTATCCAATTCGGTGCAAGAGTAAAAAGTCAATACTTTGGTTCTGATAAGGAATTAAACGCTGGTCACTACAAAGTTTTGTTTTCAGAGGCCGCAATACAATAAAAATGTCGTTTTTTATTGATCAGCTTAAAATCAACGATTGAACTAGAAGTTACCCTTTTCTCTGACCAGAAAACACTCACCTACCATTCCATATTTTTATAAATAAATCTATGGAGTCAGTATAGAGAGGCCGACATGGCAAGAGCTCACTAGGGTCGCGAGCTTAGTAACCCCGTGATTGGCCAAAATAAACTGTCATGTGATTGGCCGAAATGAAAAGTTCTCTTATTCGGTGTAGGCAGGAATGACCTGCCTTTATAAGGCAAAAATGATGAGCTTTTTCAGACATTCGGAATGAGAGACGTGACTTTCCTAACCTTGCTATGTTTTAGTCCGTCGTTGTCAGACCCCACACCTTTTTAGTGGGTTTCTCTTTTCTGAAAACTGCCTTTGTCTCGCTAAAACTACCACATTCTTGGAAGGGATGTAGCGTCTCTTCGAGTGGTCCAGTCTTCATCTTTCCTCTTTATCTGATGAGTCGAAAAAAAATTGTTGGCTTGTTCACTATTTGCCTATTTTAGGGATCATAAGCCTAAGTGGTCACATTAGTTTAAAACGACCTATTTAAAGGTGTCAGATCTGTGCTGAAAAATTTGCGTAAATTACACAAGGTCGATTTATCTATGTAAATCGTTATCCAGAGCCAGCACGCAGTAGTGTGCGAGTGCTTGGGAGTGCCTACGCACGGTGTAGCAACTGTATCTGAACCTTGCAATATATCTTTTAGAAAGCCATTGCTCTAGGACAGATCTAGTTTTATCACATACCCGACGGAGTGCACTCGGCCCAATTCCTCAAAGAAGGCAATCAACCACCTCTCACCGCCTGTCGAATTAACATAATATCTCAAGGTCTTGGACCAGTTTTAATAGATTTATTACGACACTTTGACGCGTTACGGCCCAACAATTTAACTCCACCTCCCCTACCGCCGCCACCTGTGAAAGTTATTTGTAACACGGAGGTCGGGCCTGTCGACACAACCCTATGAAAGATTTCATTCATGTAATTGAAATTAATTTGACCGATAGACGGTTGGGAAACCGGACCAGGTGTCGGAGGTTTTGTATATCGACTGAAGGAGGAGAAAGTAAGACCAGTTTCTAAGATAAACTTATCAACAAGACGGATTTTCTAGGCCCGAGGACAAGTCAGAAAAACTAGATACATCCATTACTCGAGTCTGCATAATTGTCTTGTTCGTAAATAATGAATATTCCGTAACCGGGCTTAAACTTCGCCAAAACCGACTTATTCGCCGAAACTGAGTTAATAATGAAAACAAGCTGTTTTAAAGTTATGATATAATTGAAAACAGTTTTGTGGTTCTTCAAGGTAAAACTGAATTAATGAATGACGTATATTTACGAGCTACCGATCTCACTCTAATTAATAGGGTTTTATTTATACTGTTTTATAATCACCACATAACAGTGATACCATCGAGAAGTGGAAAAAACAATAGGAATAGTTTTTGTTGGAAGAAACCACACAATTTACAAATCGAACTTTTGCCGGGAATGAATAAATGCAATTTTCGAATTGTAGTATTTGGTTTGATTAATTGAGTATTTTCAGGAGGCAGATCAATATTTTCATGGAAAAGGAAAAGTTTATATGCCAAGAATATAAAATAAAATAAATTTATATCAATTTATTAAAATATTAATATGTTAAAAGGGTAGTGTTATTAGTGAGATTTTTCGGGAAAAAAATGAAATTAAATTGTATTGAATGTTGTTGAAATATGTTTAGAAATAAATCCTCATTAAAATATTGAACTATTGGTAAATTGCTTATGTTATTTGTCTAATGCTAATTAAGGGACAGAAAAGCTTTGGCTACCCCTAACTGAAAGAATACAACAATAGAAATAATACATTTTGTTCATTTAAATCATTAAAATTAGATTTAAATCAGAGTGATTTATGCCCATTATTTTACGGATTCAGTTTATCTTTATTATTAGTATTTTCTACTTGCTACCAAAATGTCAATTTTTCTACGATTTATATAAAACATTTTCGTTATGTGGTAGAACATATACTTTTCTAAGATATTTAACTTTTTTAACATTATTAATGTTCAATTAAAACTACTTACTCCTTAGAACCCTGCATGTTAATAACTTATATTCTAAAATAACTTTTCAATGTGTTTTTTTCTGTTGAGCTTTGAATAGTTGGTTGCACGGCTGAAAAGTTGAAGTGAAATGGTGTCCAATAATTAAATCAAACCAAACTACTGTCTAGGACAGCAATTCCAAACCCATGACGGAACTCTCACTGAGGATAGCAGCTATCACTAATAGACAATCAGTTCCGGCCTAAAGAAATACCCATAGCTATCGGCTATGGATTTTACACCGCCCGTTTCCCGTCTGGACCGGAAGATGTCTGTCACCGCCGCGCATGCTCAGATCCATCCTAGGCACGGGGGCTCGCTGCTGCAGCGCGGAGAAGCGATTTTCCGACTCAGCGCCCTGAAGGAATGTACACCGCTATTGCCTAATTGTAACACGTCTGTTTCAAATCTTTTACAGTGTATTTGCAAGGGAGCTTGCATTTTACGAATATGATTCGCCAAGCGAGATCGGCCCATTGCATAGGATATGTACTGTTTTGAAATCACCGTTCTCATTTTTTTTTTTTTGACAATTCAATTTTAATTTCTTTTTTGCAGAAAACACATTACTTGAGATAATTGTAAATATGATATGAAGGAGAACATTTATCTGAATTACTTATTGCTTAATAAGGCAGATTGTTATTTTAGCACAATAAAGATAAAGTCGTAACACTTTTTAAAATAAATGTTACTGTTTTGTTTTTCGCACAGTGCGTATATTTCTATAAACTGTCGATTTTGGTACACGCTGTAATTATCAAATGCTGCAAAAGAAAAACAAAACCTCTCAAAATTATACGTAGATGTGGTAACATTAAAGTAAAATACCATTTAGCCTAGAAAAAAAATAGAAAACCCTATCGTACACTTAAAAAACAGAAAGTATGGTCAGGCGAATTACATATTGTTATTGTTCTTATGCATTCCATGTCTATATATGACCTATTATAATATGACCATTTTAACATATATTTATTTTTTTTTTTACTATTTATACAATATTCAATATTTTAAACGGATTTTAGAATTATGATAGATTCATTTATTAGTTTTAATTTTTTAAATATATTTTTGTTGTTTTTAGGATTTCATATTTGCATATTCAAAGCGTATGTTTTTATTGTTTAACTTCGTGTTAGTTTTTTATATTTTCTAAGCTAGTACTTAATAAAATTTTGCTATTATGTTACCACATGTATGAATAATTTTGAGTGTTTTGTTTTATATTTTACAGCACTTCATGATGGCAACTTCTGCAGCCGAAATCACTAGTATGTACTAATTTTGCTAATACAAATCAGTTGACTTTTATTTCATCGATTAACACTTGAAACCAGTAAAAAATACGAAGATACATTATTTTTCGTCGAGTTGCTTTATTGTATTGTAATAAATGCGGGTGCCTTTACCGATCAGAAGAAATGCGACTGACACCGCACGACAAACTTCGCTGAAGTAAACTGTCTTGCCACACTTGGGTGATACCGTACAAGTTTCACAAGTTCGCCTATCTTTTTTTTTCTTTGAGTTTCGGTTAAGTTTCCTCACCGGTCACATATCCTAGGGTGCGGGTTACAGCCGTTTTTTTTTTGTTTTTTTTTTTTTACTTTCTAACCTTTAAAGTGCAATATGATCACAGGTTTCGGTTCAATGAGTTTTATACACCAAGTTCAACACGCTGAGACTAATCTAAAGATTGGTACCATGGACACCCCTCTGTGTTTCACGGCGTGAAATTATTTTAAATAGAACGTTGAAAGTTGGTGGCGTAGTCTCAAGGATAAGTTTGCTAACTCTCATTAACTTTTATCGACCAAATCCTGGCCTCAAGTCCCTTTTTTAAACTGAAGTTTTCGTTTTATAGTAGCTTACTAAAGAGCAGTGAGTGTCTGCTGATACCCTAGAACTTCTTGTCATAAGCGTTACTAGATGTGAGCATGAAACCCATAATAAAAAATAAATCCCTTTAGTTAGATCCGAGCTAATAAATGTGTACAGTAATTTCAGAAAGGGTTGAAATCTAAAATATGTCATCAGAAATTTTTCCTCCAAAAATTGTGGAGGATATGATGTCTACAAACAAAAAAAACTTAGCAAACTATAATACAAACCCAGTATTTAACACTATGACCCCACCACCCTTCCCGTTTTGATGGCTACAGACTGTTGGGGAAAATTAGGTTAAGATTTTGTTTGTCAGATGTAAGTTAGTTTTAAGTTTTATGAATCATAAGGCGAACCCCACAACTTTTTAATTATGCATAAACAATGAATGTATAATGCACATTGTACCTTTGTAACAATCGCAAATCACAGTGCAAAATTGTATAAAATGTAGCAAAAGCTACCGGACATATAGTATTGACCTATTGTAAATAGACTCATTTAAATAGAATCTATATTGAATTCCATAATTTTTAATAACAAGGGGATATGAAGGGAAAATCGTAAATAAGATAATTTACAATTCATATACTTATATTATATTATATTTCATTCTTTCATGTACAATTCATATAAAGGTATATCTGTTATCTATTGACTTGTTTCAGTTACTTAAAATATTGGATTATTCCGTCGAGATTTCATAACAGTTCCACTGCTAAATTGCACAACGGAGTATGCACCGAATCCATAATTCATCTGGCAGTCTTGGGCCGTAGAATTAGTTTGATTACGAGCCCCGGCCTGGGGTTTCCTCAATCAGCCTTGAAGGAAGGAACACTAATGAGACACACTGCCATAACACACTGCCTACACGCGCATCAACGTTGCGCAACTCTTTAAACTTGGCGACGCAGAAACATTAACAAGTAACGCGCCACGGTCCGCTGCAAGGCGGCAGTTACGTCCGGACGGATACGCGGACGTGTTCGCGATTCAACACGCTGAACTCATAGAATGATTTTCATTAACGTACATAACTGTCAAGCGTGCAATTCTGATAGTCGACGAGGGTGATTTGACCTTACTTAGTTGAGACTAATACACCTATGCTCGTTAGAATTAATATAAATCACAATGCTGGCAAAACAAGTGAACCACCACGTTGGAATAAATTTTCTAACCAAACGGCAATGAATATGAAACCAATTACAAGGAATGGTGAAAGTGAGATCTTGTCTTCTCTTGTTGGGGAATGCGCAGATAATGGATCGTTCCAATCCCCTGAAGCCAGAAAACTGAATATGAGATAACATCATCTAAGGTACATTTATATGCTGGGACCTGAATCCAGAAAAGCAACTTCTCGACTTGGGCGGCTTAATGAAGTTTTAACAGTTTATATTTGTTCCAGGGATACATTTATGCTTTATCGAGGAGCAGGCGAAGGGAAACAACCAGTTGATATACTTTGCTTTATGAAATTGAATGGAGGTTGACAAAAAACATAGCGCTTACGGATAAAAACAAAATTAACACAAGCATTTTAAATCTGTTCAAAATGAAAATTTAGCCAAAATAAAAAACATTTCATAAGGCAATAAGACCGACTAGGATTGTCGTAGCTCTTAATCGATAGCGTAGAGGAGGGTGGTTGGCCCTGCCACCTTGTACGCTGTCAGACGTGCAGACTTCTAGGCTTCTAGGAACGTAAATGCAATTAACGACAGGAATTATTCAATTATTAAATAATTTATTAAAAAAAAAACAAATGCCATAATAATGTCAAATGTATTTAATACACTGCAGTATTATACATGTAATACTTTCTGTCTAATCATGTAACCCTAAGGGATTCTTATTCTTTTCCGGCCGTGCTGGTTTCCAATAAATCGTATACTCAGTACACTTATACTTCTTAAGTAGTTACGTATTTTACTTGAGTACTTCTTAAGTATGAATTTACTTCTTTGGATTGAAAAAAAATATAAGTTATAGCTTGTTAAGTTATCGTCTGAATCAGAACATGATAAAGTGTCTACACGACAGACCAAATTCCGGAGCTCAACATTGGACATTGGGAAATATCTAATCGTTTCAATTTGCATACTAGTAACCGATCACAGGAGTCACTTTCACTAGTGAAGGATAAAAAAAAAATATATAATAACTAAGATCAGACAAATATATAATAACATGTAGGTTGAAAAAAAAAATAAAAAAAATGGACTGGCGAATCAGTTACGTAACATAAACGCCTTAACTCGTGGCATTGGCCAACAAAAAACTTGGCGACTAATATTTTGCATCTATTACCTTGTATGGGCTGGGTCAATTAAAAAAGTTTCAGTTGCAACAAACCCCTTGAAAACTTGTCAATGTTGCAACTTTGTCGCAATGTATATCGAAGCAAAGTAATTCAAGAACGACGAGGGAGAAAATGTGTGGAAATGACAAATATTAATGCATAAATTGAAAAAAGAAGGACTGGCATTAAATTATGCGTATTATAACTCATGTGCCATTTAATAATGGACTAGTTGGAGTAGACCTGTTTTAATTTTTCAACATATAAACTTATCACATTTCATCATAAATTAAGTTTTAAAGTTCACTGGTTCCAGACAGAGTCCTTGTCTCGACAAGAGAGCGAGTCCCAGCATTATAAACTATTAAAAAACACATTTACTGGTTGCGAATTGTTCCTTATTTATAATGCTTCCAGTTAGTTTTTGCATTTAGCAATGTCAGTATTTCAGGTTTTCTTTTTCTTTCAAGATGGCCGTTTAACTGCAGAAATAGGACCTTTCACAGACTGTAACTAGCAAGAGAATGGAAATATAGTGTAATATTTAAATACAAATAGAATTATTCACAGAAACTTTAATTTTTGGCTTAAGTCCCTGGAAATAAAATTGGAAGCAATAAACAGTAATAAAACTTATTACCATTTGAGACTCTACTCCATAGTTTGTTGTAAAAGATTGACAACAAACTATAACATTGCTGTATATAATAACTTCTTTGAATATTATAATTTCGACTATCTTTTATTTACAATTTTTCAGGTTACTAAATTTCTAGGCCCAGACCTTACGGAAGGAATCAGGTTGGGCACTCATTACTGAGTTCAAAAATAAATTGATCAATTATTGGTATTGAGGATTGATAGTTAAGGGAAGTGGTGATCTACAGACAAGATAAAGAAATTAATTCAAAGAAAGTAAAATTAGGGCTGCGATTTGAGCTCATCAATCGATTGCATTTTGCAGCTAAATCAACGATCTCTGAACTCAGCTCATTGACTTAATAATTGTGAGGCACGAATTTTAGTTTAAATGAATCAGAAAGACAATTTCATTCAATAAGATAAATTAAAAAAACTAGAAAATAAATTATCGAAAAAAAAAAAGGCAAAAATTAAACTGTCACTTCCTAAGTGAAATAGTTGGTTCATTACAGTTATTCAATATAAAATTGTTCAATTATTATGTTTGTATGTTATAAAAAACAATTAAATGGTTATTGCTACATTAAAAAGTAGTCGAGAAATGGATATTACGAATTTATACAACTGGTTCTCCAGGCTATGCCTAGAAAAAGGGACTGAAATTCTGTGCTAGGACACCCTTTACGAATTTTAAAATGCTTAATATTCTGAACTTACTTGTCATAATGTTTCTGTTTTTAAACGAGATCAAAAAGTACATCTGTTCCAACATACCTGTAACAAAAACAAATTATCATAAAACTATTCGTTGAGTCTAATCTCAAGAGAGAAAGAGTTTTCAAATTGTAATTACTTGCCCCCCCCCCCCACCGACGTACAAGGATTTCCTGTCGTCGATAAATATAAAATGACTTGCGTTTTGGCTCAGGAAGTTCTCACGTGCTTATTATTTTGCACATTAAAACATAATTATACAATTTGAAAAAAAACGATCCGGACTTCAAATCTCCGGTGTATAATTTAAAAGGCTTGAAGTATAATTGAGACTATTTGAACATATGCGCTCGTTCGGTTCAGTTCTGCATCCGTCGCAAGCGCCCAATATATTAAGCAACTATTGCTAATAGTAGGCCGGTGGTTAAATTATAAACTGTGACATGGACGATAGGAAATACAGCAGATATTACGTAATTAGCAGTAGCAATAGGTGCGTTCGGGTGTAATTGGATCCCTTAGTCGGTGTGACTGGCGTATATGGCACGTTACACCTGCGTTGACCTTATGCAGAAGGACTTTGTTCAGTGACCAGACGGTTACACCTAACGTTGACTACTTCAGAAATCAAGAGAGCTCTGTGAAAAAACCGTGTCATAAACATAGACAATCAAATTGACGTTAGCTTTTTTTTTTTTTATCGAATCTACTTTTGTCTTATTGTAGCGTCCCTACACCGAAACACTCCTCCAGGTATATAGAAATTATCCATTTGATTTCTAAATCTCAACACCCGATTACTTTTTGGCAAGTATTTTTCGTATTAACAACAAAATCACTTTAATTGGAAGCTAAGCCAGATATGTAAGACTAGTTATTAATCGTGCGATGTTATAGTGAGTTATCCGCAAATTCACATTCCACCTAGGTTTTGATCCTAGTTCCTTTGCACCAGGTAAAAGTCCACTTTTCCAATATGAGCGGTGAACCTGGGAAATAGCAATGTTTGTATAAATATAAATATTTACAACCTTCTACTTCAACTACGTTAACCTAAATATGCCCCCTCTTCGCACGTGAGAATTAACCAAAACTTTTTTCATAACATTCATTTATTGAGAGCGTTGAAATAAATCATAGACTTAAAATGACAAAAAATTAACGATAAAATTACAAAAAAACATAATTATGCACAAAAAAAGAATGTATTATTTTTAAAACAAAGGACACGTTATATAATTAAATTACCAATCTTCCCACTCTCCACCATAGGCGTCATATTTGTGATTTATGTTGTATTTGTATGCTCTGTTACACATTGTTAAAACTCAAATTATACTATGATGCTTAATGAGAGTCCCATTATTATACTTGTGCACAAGCGCAAACCTCAATGTATAATAATTATCAATTGCATGAAAAGTAGCCGAGCTGCATGAAATATAATGACCTATTGTAAATAGATTTATTTGTTGAATCTATATCGAATTCTGTAATAATTTTGTAACAAGGTATGAAAAAAAAAACTTGAATTATGGACATTTTGAGATATTTGCTCCACTTTTTTAGTCTAAACCTTGTCAGAGTGTGCATCATTGTTAACTTCCGTGAATGTAAACGTGTTAGTTTTTCACATTCCCATGACTTAAACGCGGTCGGCATTGAGTGCACCACTAATAATCTATGAATTAAACCAGAGCTAGAACACACTCTACATAAAGCGTGAAACCAGATCTTCCAACCAGAATAACCGCAGGTGAACATATCCCTATCAGGTACTCTATGATAGGCTATAATAGTACAGGTCAATGGACACGATTATTTTTTTAACATTATTTGACTTATTTATATTTTTATAATATTTACTCTACGTTTAATTCTAATGATAAATGAAGTTTGCCTACTACCAATAATGTCTGTAGAAATAATTTTTAAAAATATCAATAGGCATCAAAATTCGTAAAATTACTAGTTAAATTCCTTACTAGCATTAAAAATTAACTAAAACTAGTTGGTAGGCCAAGGAAATACAATCTTGGTACAATCCAAAGCAGGGCGTCAACAACCTTCATGGTTTTGAAAATAAATAATTTCCGTGCAGGGGATGTATGTTAAATTGGAATCAAGGAAATTGTTTTCAAGTATAACTTTTTTTGCACACTTTCTGAATCCAAAAGATATCCTGGGGTGACGATGAATACATATACCTTTAAAGTGATATATTTCTTTGTTTTGCAAAATCCCTTTGTTATGGTCATTTTCATAATTGTTTTATCTGAAATTTGAAAAATTTTGATTGCTGTATTTATGCAATTTCTATCATATAAAAAATATTCTAGTAGGGTATTTTCTTGACATGGAAAATTATTTTTGAGAGCTTTGAATCCTCTGTGGATGGTGAAAGTAGAGTCATAATTAAAGTGAAAAATTTGCCAGTGGGGACGAAACGTGAGCTATAGTTAATCACAGAGATGGTCAGAAAATTGCGTGCTGTAGATCGACCGTATAATCCGGCCATTGCCAAGGACGCAGATTCATTGCCTATGTCAGCCTGCTCATTCATCCTCTAGAATACTAATTAGTCTGCTGCTTTTTTTTGGATGTTTTGTGACACGCTTTTTTCGGCCGTATAAATTTATCTTTTGATCTCTCTCGTAAAACCAGCACCGTTATCGAGAGTTCCCGTATGGAAAGTAGCGTCAGCGAAACATTTCATATTTTCGCTTTCGTGTGTTTAAAATTTACATGACTTGACAGCTCTTAAGTACACTTAAACGGTGGACAGACACAGCTGTGCTTCATTGTACAAACATTTTACAAGTTATGTTCGGATGATGATTTATGAGTCTTTGGGGGTAGGATAAGAAAGATGCTGATGCAATAGAAACTTTACATCCGATGATACCAGAGACCTTCTGAAGAGAAGCTTATTAGTAACCCAGTGGGCTTATTTAATATGCATTAACAATTTTTGGCATTTCAGGTGTTCGATAAATTTTCTTTTTTACATCTTCAAGACGGTTAACTCACACAGAAATAAAATACAAAGTTTCAATCAAATTCGCAGGCTTCAATCAAAATGGTTTTTGTACAATGGCCAGATGATATCAAGTTATTAAATTAAGTCAATTTATGCATATAGTACTCTTATTGTGTAATGGTTAGTGTTGTAGGTTCATGTTTATTTTAAAATGAGTGGCATACAATATGACAACTCGACCTACGTGCTCTACGTGCAAGTAAAAGAGAGAACTAAATCCAAAAATAAAAAACGAAATTGGTTATTGTGATAATAATATTAAAATTTAATATGACGTTTTTTTTATGAAGAATCCATTCTTCCATGCATGGTTATAATAGATTTCTTTTCGGCAGCCGTGTTCCTTCTGCTATTTTCTCAACTTTTAACAGAACGAAATAAAGGAAAAGTCGCATGAAAGGGGAAGGTACAAATCGGAAAAGAGTTTGAGTAGAATTATAATCATACTATTAGTTCTCAAAATTCAACTGGGTCCACCCTTGTATTTGAAAGACACCCCTTCGATAAATTTTTATTAGATTTGAAAGGAAGACCTGTTAGATATCACTAAAAAGAGCAAGCTGCGACGAGTCCAGTGAAGCGTGTGCTAATTAATTCCATCAAACGTTATTGTCACAAAGCTAATTTAAATTTATTTCAATCGTTCAGTCGTCCAGGTTACGACTTTTATGATAAAGGAAATTTACACAATCAGACATCCCTTCTTCAGTCACGATTCATCCTTCACCTGAACGTTTGTGGTAATGAGCAAAGTGCATCATCCTCTAGTTAATTTATTTTTTAAGTGTTATCGTTCCAGGATACATTTTAAATCTATTTGTTATATTAGATACATTTCGTTGTTCTTGACCCAACTACGCTAATAAGTCTAAATGTTTAATCGTTCACGTGTGGTTGCTGTTGGAATTCTGTACTTTGTTCTGCCAGTGGTAAGCAAAGTGGAGCCATACGACGACCTAAACTTGACCACTTCTGCAATAAATGCTTATAGCATACAGTGAGAATAGAAAACTCCAAAAACAATTCCTAATCAATATGAAAATGTCTTGAGCACACACCAATGATAACTTAAAATATTTTGCTGCAAGAAACACCAGTCGATTATGTTTCCCGACAATAAATACAATCTTAAGGCAATATTGAAATGTAAATAACTCAAGAACTCATTATTAAGGGCTGCTCAGACCCATTTGAGATATTCATGGAATTAAAAAAAAAATAACGAATTCAGCGTGCCATTCTAATGATCCAATACTCTTCCTATCGACCATAGTTCCCGCTAATGTCCTTCCTTTCTATCTGCATTATGCATTATACGTTCATGCACATCACTCAATACCTCGTTTCCATACTTATTCAAACAAATTTACTGATCAGTGTGCAATTGTATTGTGTATTTGAAACTCCCACCGGGAAAAGTAAAATACCTATTCCAAAGCCTTTATCCAAAGTATCAACGGTGATTTTAAAATTGAATTTGGAACCGTAAGGCGATTCGGTGAGTCCAATGAAAGTATCAAGTGCGTTTTGTGTTCAATGTGTTGTCAAGATAAGGCTGTGCGTTTTAACCTGTATACATTTGTAATGAGTTCTAAAATTTTGAAAAAAAATATCTTTTAAGGCTAACCGTCGTTGCCGATTTCGCCCTCAGCTACAACCAGAAGAGTTGTAGTCAAGAAAGTAGTATGACATTGTAGTCAAGAATGACTATTTTCCAATTAATCCATATCTCGTTGGAGAGTCATAGATCGGGACGGCCTTCGCACACATTCCGAGCGCACTTGCACTAAATGCGATATCAGCTGCACTGCAACTATCCACTTTCACTTAGTGGCTATCGATAGGGAAGCTGGGCTTGCGCAATAGCAGCTCTCATTGTTCCTTTGTTTCCTCGTTCCACAAAAGCGGGACTGTAACGTCAGAGACTTCGCACCTCGCCGGTTACTTTCCGAAATTCCATCCGGTTGCTTAAAATCAGCGGATCACTATCACTGAAGGAGAGATTTGGGGAAAATTTGGAAAATCCCAGACGAGCCTGAAAAATTCACTCGATCAGGCCTTACCAATTCATCTCACATCCACGCAACTCATCCACAATTGATATCAGCGGACATAATTCATTCCCGTGGAGATTAAAATCGGTGATAAGTGCAAGTCGGATGTGATATAATGCGTGGCAGTTAGTGAGGTGAGAGTAGACAAGTGAATATCATACTCTCTATAACAGAGTGTTATATAATTTAGTTATAACGGCTGTCATCATCTGCGATAGCGTACAATAAAAAGTATACATATATATCATGTAGATATCAGAAATGACCTCACTGCGATCCCAAAATAATTGGATTGTATGTAATTTAATAAATTGTGAAAATATATTGATTATTTACCTTTCACAGGGATTAAAAAGTACTCTTTTTGCCGAAGAATCAGGAATAAAAGTAGTCCGAGAAGTTAGTAATGTCTTGATATCTGATTTTGCATAGAAGAATATTTCTCACTAGTCTTGCAGAATCCTCATGGTGTTTCTAAAGCCGCTTCAAAAGGGAATGTTTCCCTGCTTTATCTGCTCAAAACATTTAATTAGATGATCACCTAGTATGATCTTCTAAAACCCATTCAATCCCAGTGTACCCATGCAACCAATCTTTCTTTAGCCTTCCCCATCTTGTATACTATTGCCTTACTCTTGTCTACGTTTTGCTATCTCTCCTTCACTAGTAGCTTGGAGCTTTGGGACTTCAATAACTTGGAAATTATTTACGTCTCGATTTACGGTTATCATTGTTTTTATTTTATAACCCTGGATAATAAATGTATTCCTCTTTCTAATGTACCCAAAATTTATTTTATGCCCATACAAGCGTTTTCAGTGGCTATTCTCAAGTATGTGTAATGATGTCTCCTACTCTATCATAGAATATAAGACATCGTTTAACTACTCACTTGAATTTTTAAGCTTGTATGTCCTATTCTATCATTTTAAATATAAGATACTTGAGAATGGTGGTATAGACACTGAGAGTGCTTGTATCAGTCTAAAATAGGAGTGTATGAGGTGGGTAGACCAGAGTGAGGCGTATATTTATTAATAAGATTAGCCCACCACCAACCTTCCATCATAACACCTCCGATATACTAGGTGTGATCCGGATAGAACGATTGTTATTGATGATGGCTCGGTGTGGAATTTTTCGGTCCCTGATCCTCCGGACCACGCCTTCCTGTTCGTGCACATCAAGCGAAACTCTTATGAACATACATTGTTACGTGCGATAGCACTACCAGGGCTAACTCTAAAACAGCATATCTAATATGGGCCAGTGTGTGGCCGACCCAGTTAGCGACCGGGTCTAACCTTGAAGCCCTTGTTGGAGCTTTAACACTCTAAAGGGGCTATAGTCGCGCTATTTCTTTTTAATAATCTGAATCGCATTAGGATCAGCTGCAACATCTGAGGCAAGTCTGCGCCAGTTGCGACACCGTTGGACACACGCTGCTGGAAAACTAGACCATATTGTCCGCAGTCTCTCGCGGCTGCACTGCCATTTTTTTTCCTTGCAGTTGCAGGACCACAAGATTGTGTACTTGAAAAAATATACCCCGGCAAAAATGGCATTGCTTGTGAACGATATTAATGACCATTTGCAGAGGTAAAATACAGTGGTCAATTCTTTGCAATGTAGTACTCCCAATTTTGATAGAATTAGGCTTCTTTCTTACAGAGTACAATCATTTCTAAGGTTTTTATACCTCCTTGAAGATTTACTACTGGACTCTGCTATAAAAACAAAACTCAGAGCCCATTTAAATTACTATATTTGTCTCTAATAGTCCAGGCAACGAAAGAAAAACCAAACTGATATAGTTCTGATTTCGGTCAGATTGTTGGGGTGCCCTCCCCCCTTGTGCTGCATATAGTCTTGTATAACATATTAAAAGTCCCGGAATAGGGGGGGGGGGACTGCGAGAGAGGGGCGGTATAAAGGCAATTTTTACATATTTTCTCAAATATCACGCAAACTAGTGATTTTATATGTACTCTCTCAACAGTCACATGTACTCTATGGACAAAATTAAAGTACGCAAAATTGCCTATAGAAATGTTTTTATTGTTTTTTTCGCATTGAAGTAACGATTTAAGAGATAGCGATAGTTAAAAAACAGGATTTTCGCAATTTTGGTCAAAATGGTTTATTAATGAGAAAAAAAGGAAAAAATTAATTCAACAAACCATAAGTTCGCTGTAATCGGATGCAATGATTTAACATCTCCTTTTGCCCACCCCCATTGATCTGGGGACTAGTGGTTATTAACCCATTCTTTGACTTGTAAATACACCCTTAAAAAGTGTACTCCCGCAGCTTTTGTTAAAGGCAGTAATGCAAGATCGTTCTTCTTCAGCTTGACCGTGGAAATGAAAATACCGGTGGACCATGTTCATTGCTAAGGGCTCTAAAGATTGTAAAGAACGTCTTTTCATCGGCTAGAGAAAAAGTGTAGCGTTTATGAAGATTTATTTATTAATTTACCGATTTAATAAAGTCTCATTAAATATTAAACCATGTAATTAATGTTTAATGATTTTTATCTGTTATCAGCATAACTGGAACTCCTGTTTAAAATTATATGTTTCGGCGATAATCATGAGTATATCTATTAGAATACTGTAATTAAAATAATAAATAATAATTAAAGTAATAATATCCGAGAATCCTCAAATTATTGAGCGGGAGTCCATTTCATTTCTTTTAGACATGTGATACCGTTTGACACATATTTAAGTGACAGCACAAACGAATTCCATTCTGAAAATATAAGGGAAACGTCTCTCTTTTCAGACATTTCGAGGAAACTGTCTGTCCCCCTCTTCACAGATACAGATGGACCCAGAAGTCGACGCCGCGAGGAAAAGTAGAAGAGACATATTTTAGATTAGAGTATTTCAAAAGGAGAAAGTTATTCTAATCGGAGAGAGTGTGATAGGTACATATGCCGCCACAGATGCAAAAAAAAAGTCAAAAAAGTAGGAGGCCAGAAGCAGACAAACCCTCCGATAATTGGCGGTGTGAAGACAATGAAGGAAGAAATAGTTATTTTTCGAGGGGGCTGGGCTGCCGCAGGCCAAAACCACACGGGCTTCTCAACAGCCTTTCTCTCGTCTCTTGTCGGGAAAGTGGTAAAAGTGCCATAGAAGCAATGCCACCCGCCATATCAGAAATCTAACAGAATCAGCAGTCGATTTTCGTTGTGGTATAGAACCCGCTATTATTAATAATTATTAACCAAAGAAAACAGTTATTTCTTACTTATTTATTTATTTATCTATGTGTCACATAGATTTATTCACATGTGTAGGCAGAAAATAAATTATGTAATCAGTGAACGAGATGCTTAGTGAATAATAGCAACCAATAGACATGCACGTGCCAACGAGCATCTAGAAGAGATGCCTCCCCATATGAAGGTTTATTGTTCATGGCAGTTTATTAAAATTCATAAAGCGCTACTCAAGTTCCTCCGAGGTTATTGTATTGACTGCATAAAATGGTTATTAATATTAATAGAATCTACAAAACAACGATAATTTACAATACAAAAACGATACATTAAAATATTTTATATTAATCATTGAAGACAAAACCCCTTAAAACTTGCTTGCGTCGTTTTAAATAAGGTGTTTTTATAGGTGATGAAGTTCAAGCACTTTTTCAAAATAATATACTGGAAATTATTTTTTTGCCTCCATTTTAAATGTATTAACAACTTTTGTTCTGGGACTTGAGGAGTATTACAAATTAGCGAAATGTGATATCGTTTCCTATAAGGCATCAAGACAGAATACAACATATCTTCGGGTTACAGGTGAAGCACACTATAAAAGTCGTAATAAGACGAACTTAAGAAAACGCGTATCAAAGATTTTTTATCTTTTAACTTTATTGGTACTTACATTAAATTTATTATTAAAACAAATAAGGAATATATGAATTTGCGGAATTCCCGGACTTTAACAGTCAAAATATCTCCTTTGTGTGGAGAGGAGTAGCTAAAATCTGAATTTCGATTATATGACTATATTCACTCATCAAGAGATAAGCTTAGTTTATGAGTGTTTTTTTTTTTTATTTCGTTCTATAAATTAACTACATTGTTATTCTATGATGCAAGTTAAATACCAATCAAATCAAGTTACAAAATAAATAAATAAATAAAAATGAATACCAACCTTATATTCGGGCATCCAGATCGTCATGGATTGTTTGAAGCGCTTAATGACTTTATAAAGTCGGTTTCGGCAAATCGTAAAACTAACTGTCCGGGAGTTGCATTGATTTAGGCCGAACGAGATAATCCTCTAAGAGTAATTAAATGTTAACGCTCATCAACCAGCAGGATATAATAACTTTAGGCACCTTTCGTTGTGGCAAGGGATCATAACATATCCTCTTCCAAAAGCCTTATAAGTCATTGGTTGTTTTTATTACTTCTTACGACAGGACTGCTAAACGTTGCACTTAATTGGCTTGGCCCAATTCTATCTTTTTTTTTCTTTTTTAAGTAGGGTGGGAAAATTAGGCAAGAGTCTACACGCATAGTGGCTTGGGATCTTCATTTCACTCATGAGCAGCGATGCGTCTTCCTCTTGGCTCACCTCATTTTATATAATTTTTTTTAAACACTGTGTAAGTGGAAACGACATAAAAAATAACTTTATTTGATAAAATAGATAAGTGTTATAATAATAAATTAGTAGTTGCTCCATAGTCAAGAATATTCTTAATGGTACCAAGGTTTGACTACAATACGACCTGAATTCTATGAACTAACGTTTATAACAAGAATATTTATAAAAAACGATGTTTGGATAGGTACGCATGTCAAATATTATTGGGGTTTTAAGATGAAAACGTAAGTACGGTATATTTTAGGAATTTACATAATAAGATTATTCCTTGACCTTTAATTACTTACCACCTAAATCTCCCTCGCCAATGCGACCACACTTGCAGTTTAGTTTGGGCATTCAGATGGGTGCCGTCGCACTCCAGGTAAAAGAGGTCTAATAAAAGATTATGCTTTAACCAGATACTATTAGACTAATCGGTGGTGATAATCTGCTGGAAACCCAGAATATTTTTATGCACTTTCCCCTGCTGGAGGAATGTCTGTCGATTCATTGAGGTTTTTACAACCAGTGAAGAAACGGAATGGATAGGAATTATGACGGGAGGTTAATGTTGAAAACCCGGGACAAAAACTGTCTGCTTTGTCGAAAGCCTCCGGGGTATCCAGTGTAACGTGTGCATTCCATGATGTGCAGCGGTCACATAAGAAACATAAATAGTTCTCATAACTTTCTAAAGTATTTAATATCAGCTACTTCCCTGTATGATGGAGTTCACAGGCGGTGTTACTGTGTACCCGCTGATTCGTCATCGGGGAAATGGTCGCCTCTTGTGCAACGGCAATCTATGTTACTGTAACTGGTGGAGAAGATAAGGCATTGTAATAGAGTTATTAGACCCTCTGGACGGTTCCGTAATTTTTCTCGAGATGTAAGCAATTTTCTGATCTGACGTTAGAATAATAGGGCATTATGTACTAGGCAATGACGTGCTAACGTCGGCATTACACATTTTTAAATAGTTAAACGAACATCAGCTGAGCGCGGGGCTTATGCGGGGGGTATTCGGTGAACTTTCGCCGAGCGCCGAAGAGAAGACTAGTTTGACCTCATGGCGGTGGTGCCGGTTTGTGTGTCAAGATTACCCAGAGACGCTGCGCTTGACATATCACGTTCGGGGAACACGTTGGTGTCTTGCGACGGATCGTGTACCAGGCAGCGAACCCGCACACCTGGTCGTTGTCTTGGCTTTGCTTTGCTGGCAGTATATACTTACCAGCGCCCCCTTGTTTGTTTTCGATTTTAAATAATATCAGGCTTCGTCGGTTATGGCAACTTGGGGCTACTACGTAAGGGTGAAATGCTATCTAAGGTGGACTGCGAAGAAGTTTCCGGAACGAGGGTATGTAACACTATTTACATCTCCACGCACAACAAAGGAACGAAAATTGAAAAAAAAACCATTGTATGTTGAAGTTAATAGCTTCGGAATATGTTTTAGGGAGCAAATCTACATTTTTACTACTAACAGAAAAAAGTAGTTTTTAATGTTCTTTTGTGTATTTTAATTCTCAGCCATATTAAAAATATTTCAGCTTCAATATTTTTTGTCATGAACCTTAATTTTTTTTTTCTAAGGTAGAAAGAAATAACTTATTCAAATCCTTTTTGGCAGTAAAAAAAAACATGGTTAACAATGGGAAAAATGTTTTTTTTTTTTAAATGTAACCAGACAGATAAAAAATGGGAGATCCATTTCACAAAATTGCCTTTACATCGTCAGTTTTCTGGCACTACATATAGCTAGCAATACAAAAAATACTCATCTTAAAAATTATTTAATGTCATTTTCGGTGGTGCGTTCAGTTTTTTTAAAAGTTACTATGAAGAAATAAAATTGTCATGTTTACAATTACAAAACTGATAAATGTAATCTAGGAATTAGTAATTAAGGTGTAGATCCACCGCCTAAAACAGTTTTTTTTTTTCATTTAAGTTATGGCATTAATGACTTATAAAATAGTCAAACTTAGTTAAGGACCTATTAGAAAAATATAAATATATTTCAGAACAGTGGCTTAAAATGTTATTTTAGGTGAGCTATAGGGAATTTTTCGAAGTAAAATTGAAATGCTTATAAATTTAACAAAAACTACGTTTTTCCATACCACTTGTATTGTGCACAAATGTGTGTTTGTGTAGAAATTATTATTGTAGACATCCTTTGAAAGTTTGAATCAATAAAAAACAATCCAATGATCTACATAACACTTATTATAGACTTTAACACGCTTGAATCACTTCTAATTGCTATTCATGGAGCTGATGCAATTACGGAATATGAATAATTTTAATTAGCATTATAAACTTGTTTCTGTAATCATATTATTATTATTATTATATCTCCTTCGAGTGGATGCAACTGTTAGACCCTAAAAACTAAATTACAATAAATACTCTTCCCTATAGACAAAACTGTCTATTAGTCTATAGACTAATACAATATTCTTTCGGGCATTGTATTTATAATCAATACATAATGCACTATTGTAGTCTTTGATCCCACGCTAGAGCTTGAACCTTTACTTTGTCATTGAACCTCTGTCTATTGTTGCGTAATGCATCAGTTTAAAAGGTTTGAACGTTTGCTGCGTAGAATGATTTATGTTTGGGTAATCTGTTACTTTTCTTTTAAATTATTTACAATCGTTGAGCTCTGACTGGAAAACTGACAGTGCAATCTGGGTTTCGATTGAGTTTGATCCTAGCGTGAAATCCCAAATTGATCAGGACATTTTGACGGCAGTTATCACATCGAAGACAAACGGACAATGAAACAGGGCTTGCGAAATCAGTCGATGCCTCCAAAGGTCTCACTTGATCCGGCAATAAACCAGTCAATAAGAAAAAAGATCAGTTTAAAGTTTCCGGTTTTACAAGTGACTGTAATGGTTAAGTACCTAGTCATGTTAGAACTCCTCATAATTAGTTTAGACATACACACAATGTAAATTTAATTTAATGTTTGATTAAAATATTAATATCTTGTTAGTGGTATATTTATTTTAGAGTAATAATATGATCTAAATATGGTTTTCTATTTTAATAGTATTGAATCCCTTCTTAAATAGAAACTATTCTATGAGTACATCTTTTACAACTATGGAAACTAGTTTTATGGTATATATTTTATATTTTTAATAATTTTCAAATATTTATGTGATCGTTGATTTTTTTTTACAATTTTATTCAATATTTGATTACATTTAACATTTTTAATTTGCTGTAACTGCGTTTTTTAGTGACTGAGATTGTTTTACAAATAACATAAAGTGCTTTAGGGCAAAAATACAATTGAATACTCTATTTAAAAGATTTTTAAAATTAGATCAATACATATATGTTAAACTCTAGCCCAAAAGAAAACAAAATTGTTGATACAAAAGTTTTCTTTGTCTGAATTGTTACATCAATCTACATGTTTCCATCAATAAAACAGATTCCAACTCACCAGATGTTCCATGACAGTTTAAACCACCAACAACATACCTAAAACAGACATAAGCAATATGAATTAGACCAGCATTACAAAATAAAACACAAATATTTACAAGTAACGAACAGCAACCTATTTATTGAGAAGGCGGGTTACGGATAAGGAGTGGAACTGCGATCTCAACCTGCGATAGCTGAGATATTGTGACAGTTGAGGATGGCCTGCTAAGAATGCAAGTCTGTGGGCTGCACTTTCTAGTCTTGTTAGCAAGGGATTCTGCAAGTCGCAGTGCTCCGACTCTTATTTCTTATCTTACATTATATCTTGGGTCGAAAATTTGCTGGCTAAATTATTATTTTTTTTTTTGGTAGGGAAAGCTGACCTCAACTTTCTTAATTAGATCTGATCATATACTTGAAACATCATATAAATAAAGAAATTCCGTTCTTTATAAAGAAGGTAATTTCACGATTTCAATCAGTATTTTTACATGAGTATTATCAGTTGAGATTTATCAACTGTAAATTATTTATAAAATATCTTTACTTTTCAAATTTTATGAAATCTGCTGCACTGACAGAAATTTATCACCGCAAAGCCTTAAATTATTTGACTTCTGTTCGAGAAGGAGAATTACATTTAGTACTCGTAAAAGTAAAAATAGCCGGCCTGTTATTTTCCGGGCACGCTCATATTTTACCAAAAACTTGTTTAATTGTAAAACAAAACGAAAATGAATAACATTAATATTAACTTACAAATAACTCAATAAATAAACTAAAATATAAAGATATTATAGACTAAGTTAATTGAGAGAAACCACAAAGAAAAAAATAATATCAAAATATATACTGTTATATGTTCAACTCTCGACATTGCGAATACAGTGTAAAATCATTAAGTAATGTTATGGGGCGGTGATTCTAAAAGTAGGACAAAGGACGACTGCCATAAATGACTGGACGTCGGCATGCAATAACCTTTTTTTTGGTATGGCGCGATTTCTCGTCGGAAGGCAAGGGTTCCCCGTCTGTTGCAGAGTGTTGTGTATGGGCTGGAGGATTTGTATGGACAGTTTACAGCCCCTCTTTTTCTTCTGGAAAAGAGAGTGCCATACAAGATATGGGGTTCAGCAGATGAGGTGGTCCTTAGAGATGGTTTTCAGTCACGTATGGACTAATTGCCACCTTGGTGTGAAATAGGATTCTCGGAAACACTGAAGATCACAAAGGAGACTAGTGGTGGCGTTTTAGGGTAGGTCAGGTAAATATATTAATGGATATATGTATCCGTAGAAAAGATACATCCTTTATATATTGACTTAGAGTTTTATGTTTTCGAATACAGTTATACATACGATACGCGAGGAAGTATCCGCAATTCGCTTAGTATAGAAGTAGTTGCTTTTAATACATTATTGTTTGACCGATGCACCGATACGTTCACAAGCACGTTAGAAGATTATAAAGTAACTTTTTTCACAAACTGCTAGCCCACCAAACTCATTAATTTCAAGACTGGTGGACCTATAAAAACACTTCAGAACTACTAAGTAAAAAAAAAAACTTGAGAAATGATACTCTAGATGTCCACTGCCTTCAGCTCAGGCAGTCGTTTGTCCAGAAATTACTAAGGATTTTCAGGTCGTGATCTTTTTCTCTGACTTGAAACTAAATCTGGTGCATGTCATTACAAAGCGGCAGTTTAGTAGCACTTTAAAACTATTTATACGTACAAAAATTAATTTTAGGGGTTTCGGCATTACGTTTTTTTTGTTAGTGATATTGACAGATGGATAATGAGGCAAGAGCCTTATGTTATCAGTGCATATGACTACGATTTTCCATGTTAGTTGGTTCGAATCCCACCCACCGCGCATGGTAATTTTATTTTGAATTATCACTCCATAACCACTGAGTCACGGCTGATAGCCTTAGAGCTTTTCCCCTGGAACTACAGTACTCAAGAGCATAAATGCAGTATTTTAATAAATACAAGATGGAGGCTGCGGTAGGAATTGCTGTTATAATGCGACCACGATGACCCACCAGATCATATCAGGCCGCCCAGCTGCCCACTTTACTTTCAACTTAATGATCCTCCCTCGGAACTGGATCAGTATGTCAAGTCTTCCTGTCTCTTCCTTTCTTCGGACCCCGAGGCTCGCTCCTGTTGGAATACTTCATTTTTGTCCTTTGGCAGTAACATAACGAGCAATGGAAGGAATTTAATACGTTTTTTTTTAACCCACTGTCCAACCGTAATATCAGATCGCTCAATGCTGCTCATTTTAGAAATTATCCGTAAAAAATCCATTAGCATAAGTGTATTTTTAATTGGGGTGATTACATCTTGTGAATGCAGTTATTCAGCCTCTTAGGATCAGTTATAAAACTCGTCACTCTCCATTTTTTTTTTTTTTTTTTTTATAGCAGCACTGGCATTTCTTCCTGAACATTATATTTTTAATTGATACTGAGTGCATTTTTAATTGTGGTACATCAGCTGAAATAAACAACATGACAAATTCGGATAAGCCTGTTTAATCACTTGGAGGAATTTGAAAAGTCAATGCGTCTCGTAATAGGTTTCTTTGACCTGATTATCATGATAGCCCTTAAAAACGAATTTGTACAACGTTCTTGCCCTGGGTGTAATGTAAATTAATTTTGGCTTACCCTAGTATTTCATTCTGTATGGAAATAAGCCCACATATTTTTATTAGTAAATTATAAACTATAGTGTGGTGAGGCATTGTGCTGAGTATCTGGCTGGTTTGTTTTAGATAAAATAACTCTACCGATACAGCAGAAAGGATGAAATTGTTAAAAAAAATGTTATATAAAATTTTCTACTACTGTCGTACCGAAGAATATCTTTTATCATCATATTAATATCATAGCAAGTGTTGTAAATAAAAATAAAAAATGCAGGATAGGTTAATGAATTCTCATATCACCTTATAGAGCGTTCCAGTGGCATGATATATATTCAGGGTTTAAATTCCTGAAATGAGAGTACAGCAGCGATGAAGCTTCAAACTATAACCTAACCTAGGTTCCCTCGATGAAAACCTGCTGCTGCCGACTGTAGAAAAGTGGACGGCACATTGTGATGGACACCGAATCTGTGGTTTAGTAAATCGAAGGACTTAGTCAACTTAAGTAACATTTATAGCTCATCTTACGATTCTCTTACACTTTTTTAGTGATATATGTTGGTCTTTATGAAGTTCCCAACGCCTTGGAGGACTGCGCTCTCGTATAAATTCATGTAGTCATCACAAGTTAGTTGACACTTCATCCCATCAACCCTGTACCGAGCACTGGTCTTAAAAGGAAGGGGAAATGACTTTTGTCAAAACTGCTAAAAACTAACGGGGCTGAAAATGGGATTAAACCAGGGCCGAAAGCTCGGAGCCAGCTGCTCGACCCCGACTATAGACACCACGCCCGATTAGGTATTGGAGGATAATGCGCAATCTTTTGCAAGTGTTTGCTATCCGAAATTGTCACCGTTCACAGGCCCGCCCATTAGGTTACCTGCGATTTTGAGACAGTAACAACAGTCATTTTAAACTCTAATCCAATCAAATTTTTTTTCGGGTATCGGAGAGAGAAAAGCTTTCCTGAATGGAACCAGATGGTAGCTGAAAAAGTCTGCACCGAATCGCGCGCTTAGAGGATGTCTAAAGTGATCTCTGGTTTATTTGATTGATATGTACGATTACGGTGTGAACATTCAATGAGTTCCAGATACTTCGAGGACGGAGCTGAAATGGGTAGTAAATAACTAATAAATCAACAATCGATTGTTTATTCATGCGTGAATTTCCGCAATGTCGCAATTTTTGTATTTTTAGCTTTAAACAATTGAATACATTTGAGGATAACATAATGTTATGCACTTTTATTTAACCAGTTGAAAATACCGAGGTCGTTAGAGTCAAATGTCTATTTTGATACCGGACTTCGTAACCAAATTTTACTACACAAGTTGTAGTAAAATCCTTGCATCCTTCTCCACAATCGTAAATGTGACAATTCTGGCACTGTATTTAGGGATATGTAAATATAACTGTTTCTTTAATGGACATTGTAAATACTATATGAAAGAGATACTTTAGGGAAGTACAATCTTCACATAATCTTCGATTGTAATTTTCTTCAAATAAAAATTTTGAAAGTTACACATTGAAAGTAACAGAGTAAAGGTGTAGAGAAACTTTTACCTTTTTTTTTTGGTGGCATTTTTTTTTCTAATCCATCAAAAAACAACACTGACCTATCATTTCAATTAGAACTATGTAACATATACCGTTTATTACACTGACACCTCCAGGAAACTTACCTATCGAAGCGATAAGCGTTCAATAATGTCTGTGCCAACATCTCCGCTCAGCGAGAAAAGTGCCGGAATCAGTTTCGGGAGCTTTCAACTATCATTATCGTCCGAAGCCTCAGTTCAATTACCCGGAGAAATCGACGAAATGAAGAAAAGTAATTTCGCAAGGTCATAGGGAAAGCATTACCGATCCTGCCAGTCCGGAAGGGATCAGAGAAAATTCAATAGACGTTTACCTCGAGTGCCATTGTTAGTATTCTCCGATAGATATAAAAACCATAAAATTATCGTTTAAGTTACTCATTTCCACTGTTAGGCTACCAGAATTTTGATTTGTCGTAAAGTTTTATTGGCTATCCAATATTGTTGAATAAATAATACGTCAACCACCAGTTTTACATTACACAAACCAGTGGATATATTACTATTACGATTTATTGAGTGCAATCGTAACCCATAACCGGTACAATAAAACCCTACAAAAACACGGTTCATTATTGAAGGGAAAAACTACAAATATTATTGATATAGTGAAAAAAAAACATGGTGAGGAACAAATCACACCTGATTGACTCTTTGAAACATTTCATTCCTTATAAATCGGAAAAATATAAATCAATCCCGAACTTTTGATGTTCTTCCTATTGGATAAGACACTCGCGCTGTGAACAAGATGAATGACTCACAGAAACATTTATATTGGAATCTCCTGAGAATTAATTAATGGAATTAAAATTGAAAACAAAGTTGAGTAATATTGTCAATCTATGCATTAGTTGTTGTGTAAACTAAAATCATCGGAATGCTCCGTCCCGGTCAAGTCCAGATATTGATTGATTGCAAGTAGAAATCTGGTGACATAAGCTGACTATCAAGATAATGGCACTCCGACCCAACTCAGAAAGGACATTACTCATTTCGGCTAGAAAAGATTTAGGTGGATGGAATTCAGTTTTTTTAATAGCTGCAGAGGAATCCGATATATTTTAATCATAATATTTTAAGTTCTTCTCAGGATTACGAACATCTATTTCATCAACTGAAACATAACGATCTGTCTCGATAATTAGAAATCTCCTGGATCGTTTGATCCATAACGCCTTTTAAGGAAGGAAGATAAATCAAGAGGCGAGAGCCTGTTTTTATTTACAATTCTTATTAAAAAATACTTATAGAATATCTATGACCTTTATAAAATATATATATGCAGCAAAGATTTCGTGTATTCTTCCTTGTTTGTTAACTGCTAGTTAACTAACATTCCTACAGCGGTAATTAATTGAAATGATTTGATTGTAAACTAGCGTCGTGTGAGTCTAGTCATTAGGATTTCCACTTTGAGAATTTGATTTTATTTTTTCATAACGAACCACGTTAAAATATCTTTTTTCATAAAATAATTTAGACACGTACAAAAAAATTTCGTCAATTATGAAATGTACTTCTTAATTGTAATTAATACAATGTAATTAATTGTCTAAACAGTAAAAAAATAAGTATGTTTTACATACTATATAAGTAAGTGCATGATATCGAAGAAAACCAATCAATGCAAGCGTGGAACAATTCAATTCAAGAAACTTCTTGGTGCTGATTTTGTTATAAATTAAAATAAATTTAGTACGACCTGTAAGTATTATAACATAATATCAAACCCTTCAAGTTACGAGGTTTTGATTTCCTTATGTGTTTTGGCTAGGGTTCTTTGAACATTTCGAAAGTCATGTATGATTTGTATTTGGGTTTGGTACATAGAATGCACATTGAATGAAAGCATTTTGGATGAAAGCCAATAATATAAATTTTTAGAAAAAGTTCATGATTAGTAATTAAATTCTATGACGGGGATGTTGCATTGTTAGAAACGACACCACTGTGAACTAGCGGATATTTACTCTAGTTCATGCGTGGTCTATAAAGTGCGTCTGGAGCCTAAAGGCGAGGAACCGAGAAAATATTTAATTGAGTTCATGGTAACAAATTATGCATGAGGAGAGGCGTCAAATGTGTTATTAAATCTAAATAAGCATCTAGACATATGCTCAGCTGTAAAAGTAAAAATTATATTATTTTTACAATATGATAATATTAAGAAAATAACACGAAAAACGTTGATCCCCAGTTTGCCAACTTTTTACACAGTTCAAAATTAATTTTAGTTTTAAATGTTTTTATTTATTTTTTTACATTTATTAAAAAGGCAATTTTCAGTTACTGTTTTAAGAGTTAGAATAAAGTATTATTGGTTTAAAATAATCATGTCCAGCTTTATTCACTTATGGTTGTATGCTGTTGGCTTATTAAAGTCAACACATATGTACATTTAGGCCTATTATTATTTATCATCAAGTCACCTAAGTACAATTAATGTTATAAATGTATATATTTTTTGTCAACTAGAGATACTTACTTGTACATTTTTGGGGCAATGTCCCAGAATAAAGTGTTTTTTTTTTTTCATTTCATCTCTGGAGGAGTTCTAAGCCCTCGAACATTCTTTGATCTTCCATTGCCCGAAATTCAGCTAGACAGAAAATACTCCCTTCGTTATTAAGGGTCATGGCATAAACGCTTGCCTCCAACATTCATTCAAGATCTAGACACTTCCCTCTTCCTTGTCCATCCCAATCTGTATGATAATGCTCTATATTCCAAACCCGTCCCCGACAATCTAGAGTGACGCCAAGCGACCTCTTCCAAACAAACTAGCATATAGATTATTGTGACCACTGTTTGATAAAGGGGTAAAATTGTGTGGGTAAAAATGAATAAAGGAAAGAAAAAACATATAAACGGATCCTTTGATTGACTATCCAATTATTCTAATCACCTACTAAGGTTCTAGTACCTCCCGGAGCAAATCTATAGTCAGGCCTAGCCTAGCCGAGGCAGCTGACCCGTGAGGCCGATCCCTCTCCTCTTCGCTTTCTTATCCTCCCACGCTCCGCCAATCACTTTCCATTCTTCCTTCCCATTTCTCTATTATATTTCCGAAATTGGATTCTCTCCATACTCCATAAAGAATATTTAAGCCGATATAAATATATAAAGGACACCGTTTAACCTTGTTACCTAAGGGTTCGACGCAGCTTTCTATCCGCGCTACTCCTTCACTACTTATCGCATTTTAGGCGAATTCGTGATTGTTTTGAGGAGGGAAAGATATAATAAAAGCCAAATGTGATGTATCAAACAATTTGTTGGTTGTGAACAATCAAACGAACCATTCAAAATTATCTTGAAAAGTTCTCCTAATTTTCTTGTAAATAGCATTAATTTATTTAGCTTTTTAAACTTTTAATTTGGCTCCATGATCTTGAAAATTATCTTTTTCAATAGAAAATAATGTCTCTGCTTATATGAAGTGTAGTAAACACGATTTTAATTATTCAGCGACGTTTTTTGTCTTTACAATCTGCATATGTCAGGAGAAACCTAACGATTAAATCAGATGATCATTAATCAGAGTGCCAAGATGATTTGATACTCTACTCAGGGAAAGATAAATTAATCCTTAAAGGAAAAGATAATTAACTATACAGGCAGTAACGGTTTGAAAACAGGAGTGTTTCAGATTAATAATTAATTATTGATAATAACTGATTTCACACGTTAAATACGAACTCCAAAAATTCATAAAAAATAATCTAAACATCAATTATGCGACAATTCGCTGTTTCAGAATTAACGATACCCGTCAAGATAGTGTCACATACTATGTTACAATGTGTTGTTCCAGCACGATTCTACTATAACATAAAAATGGCGGGAAGCGCAGTACTGTTGTGCCGTTCCAACTCGCCCGAATTAGTAATTTGCCTAAAAGGTTTTTGCTTCTGGTTATACTCCCATAACATTTCCAATTTTTTATCGTCAACGCTCGAATAGATAGCTGGAAAATCGGTTAGGTCTTCATAACAGGAATCCATTTTAAAATAATAAAATTAAAACTTTAATAAAAACGAAAAAGAATTTGCTTTTTCGCAGTCCAACAAGCTGGGTCCTAAACATGTAAGTTGTTTTATAAAGATACCTTCTGTACAGTCAGAGAAACAGCGTTCCAACATGTTCTAAATCTGTGATTAGGTAACGTGCGTTCATGCTCAGTAAATGATCACAAACTACTTTGAAACTAGTCCGAGATTCTGTGTTGGAACAAACCTACTGTAGGCGACAGAGCAGCTCAGTTAAATAAAGCAACTTAAACTATATCAGAAGGACTTGGGATCAAATCCCGTCATGGTAACTATTTATGTCTTTCTCCTGTTTCATTTAGAAAAAAAAAAAAATCCTACTAACTAAGACTCGAAATCATTTGAAGATGACCTCAATAACCGATGCCTATCGCCTGGTAATGCCAGTCCAACGACTTATCCTGTATGAAGCATAGATTATATAATTCAGGTTATGGCATTATGGGATATTAAGAGCACCCATATCTGTCAAAAGAAAGCGAAAGTAGTCAATTTTTTTTCAGTGTCCGTCAGTAACCTCCATTAAAGTAGGGATTTACCGAGTTCGTCTTATTCACTAAGTCATATTACAATATTTATGTGCTTGGCTCATGACTTTTTAATGATTTCAAAAAATTAGCAGTTCTAGCACGCGTTAAAAAACAGCAATATTGAGGGCAGACCGAGTCATCTTGCCACTCATCGATATGTATATAACGTGTTTTCCGACCATGGAGCTAAATATAATGTACATTTATTTTTTTGGAGTTTTTAGAGTACGTAATAGGAGTAGTCCAACTCGTTTGTCATTCTCCACTGATGGAACTTACGTTGCACTCCGGCAAGACTGGAGGTATTCAATTTTCTAATTAACGGATCCAGCTAGAAAGACTCGAGTAAAAGGCGATAAGGGGAAATCGCTGAAGTAAAAGCGGGCAGTGTAAGAAGGCGGCAGGTTGCAACATTTTATGACACGAAAGCTCCATAGAATATTTTTTTATTACTACCAACGTCACTTGACTTATTTTACGCGATCGTATTTCATTTGTGCCTTTGGGTGTCATTTACTTGCATCTAACCCGTTTTGTCGATAAATCGGTTTTGATATACTGTGTCATAAGTGGCTAGGTTTAATATTATTCTTCCATACAAGGGGTTCTATTTGATTTCTATCAAGTGTTTATCATTATTTTTCTTGATGCCTTAACCCGAAGTAATGTCTCTGTCACTGCTATTACAGCTACTCGTTAATTTTACTTATAAGGAGACTAAGTAAGATCATGAAAACGACAGGTGACTGACGTTAATATTGATTGAATCCATACTGTAACTAAATTAGACTATATTTAAATTTTATTTTTAATTTTCTAAGAATTGAAATCTTAAACAGCGTTCGAGGCAATACCTAAGAAATCATAATTTTTTTTTTACTTTTAATAATTTACGCCCATCGTCAGACCTAAAAAAGAGGGGTGCCCTGTACCAGTTTTGAGTAGAGCATTTACTTTACTCGGTGAAAAATCACTTCAATTGGTCTCGAATATCTGGTCTTTTTTCCACTATTTCTTAGTTATTTTTTTGAAGAAGTCCAGTATTCCTATTCATCCAACACGCTCCCACTTTGTTAGTGGAAAACGGACATGTTTGCTATATTTTTTTTATGGCGGACACGGTTGTTTGATATTGCTCATGGCTTCTAAACCAGTTTTCAAAAATGAAAAGAGCAAAATTGTGTGTTGCTAAACATCTTTGAACACGGAAATAGTGAGCATGCATGAAACAGCTGTTCGCAGTGGATGAGAAAGATGAAACATTTTTTTCTGAGAATCTTGAAATCCTTGCCATTTTCTTATGGAGTTTTTTTTATATCGGAAAAACACCGGATTACTGGACCTGCAATAAACTCTACTGATTTTTACTTTATAGAAAAACTGTACGACCAGGAGACAATCATGTCATTACGTTGAAGATGATGAAGCAACAAGTGCGAATAACTCGCACTCTATGGTCTGAGATGTTCCACTTGCACAAAGAAACCCTTTTGTGGGTCTGGGTGTCAATGAGTCGATTGTGCTGTGGGAGTGGCCCTCTCTTTACAGACGTTTCACTTCAATTGCAGTCTTGTCTGTGGACTATCTGTTAGGGTTTTACTGGCATTGTCCTGTTAAGCTTTTCTAACGTCGAGTGAGTAGAAATGGAAGCAATGCCAATCAAGAGACTAACTCAATGTTTGATAGGAACGACCTAGAAAAAGAGCTACTTCTTTGCGAATTTTCCCAAACAAAGTCACAGTAACTTAACAAATTAAAAATTGTAGCTGTGCCAGATTTTCATGTCGAGTTCAGATAATCCATGTATGCCTGTTGTGTCTTTCCATGACTGATAATGCGAAATCATAAAAGAAAATGAACAACTATGGATGCATGAATCACTGTTTCCAGAAGGAAAATGATTCTGGAATGCAATAAAGTATTTTATACCGTTGGTCACGATACCAAACCTTAAGGACTCAACACACAAAAGAAAAAGTAAAATAAATCTGTAATATATAATACCTGATTTTAATTTAAATAGCATGAAGAGCTCATCGAAACTGCTAATGGCACTTTTAATTATTATGTCAATTTAGTACGTTACATTTTAAATATCGGGGTCCGTTAAAGTAGTAGTAACAAATTCATATGATATTTACAACCACAGAATAAATTGTCACTAGTAAATAACATTACAGAGGGATGATGTTGACTCAACTGTGGTGGTAAGTGACACGAATTTGACAGGTAGGAATATTTAAATTCTAAAAAGTCGTACACCTAGCTATAGTTATAATTAAGTAAAATTTTTTTTTTCAGATATGAAAGTTGATTACTCTTATTCAATTTAACAGAAACATTGTTGGTTTGATATTAAAGAACGCCAATTTCTCATCCAACAGGAACAGAGTCTCAGAGTCCTCTGAAGCAAGGTGGCTAGTCAATACCCGGATCTACTTGGCAAATACCGAGCAAATGCATTGCTTTGACTCGAGTGAAAATTGAATATAAAGCAAATGCTAATGCTGTAATGATGTGGATGCGGAGCGGTTGCAGAATGGTTGACCGGGTCGCAGGAGTTCGTGACTGCTACCGCACCCAGTTACACCAGCTATTGCTAAATAGCAGTGACCAGCTCCTGATGTCCTTCTCAGACAGGACATATCTGTTGCAGGCGTTACAGGATCTCTCAGCCTCCGGCTCCTTAAGGAGCTTACTGCTTACTTCTGGCGCCGTTCTGTTCACCTGATCATCGTATACCTGTTCACGAGTTATGTAAATCACTAGTGTTCGCCCAGCTTCAAAGGGCATTACGTACCCAATACCACACAATGTAGAAATACTAACTTCTTAAAAAGTAAGAGTAACTTTTCAGGGCTTGGAGACGAAACCTGCCCGCGTGGGTGACAACCGTAAACAACTAATTGTTGGTCATACACCTGGCCGAAATGATTCACCTCCGATCCAGTCAAAGCTCTCTCAAGCCTGCTCAGAGCACCCAGTCAATTAAACGAAGTAACAAACCATATTATGAAAGCTAACCACCGAGATGCGTGGTTTAAGACCACCCATTCTGGTAATGTGAGTAATTTCAATGGCGTAAACTATTAATTTTTTGGTTAAATGACATAGTTCGCTCACTCTATAATAAAGTATGAAGGTTCTAAATGCAATGCTTAAACAGAAAATTTTATGGGGACCAGTAGCATTCAGAGCATAGCAGTTTTCATTTTCAGAAGCATTGATTTCTTCGAAAACTTAGATTTGGATGCCAGAAAGAACATAAATATGGGATTCAAACGTTGGAGGATAACACCGTGGAAACAAGAGAAAATTGATTGATTTAGGAAACAAATGAGACGCAATTCGGAAATGCCCATGACTAAATTTTCCTATAATTAATGTACAATTAATATTTTTAGCAACTATTAGTGCTGGGGATGGTATACTAAAGGATAAAGTTTTAATAGTTTTCGGCGAATGATATAAAATAGTTAGAGTTAAAAAAACTCGAGTTTCAAACGCAGGACTTTTTGATTTACCTCCAATGCCATCTCTGTCGTCCTCGGACCATGTTGCTTTCTTCCCCGGGATTGAACACTAGCTGGTCCACTGTTAACTAATTATTATTGCTTGGCACACGTATAAAAAAGTCTTGAAGTGTTTAACTTTTACGCGCTCCCAATTATGTTTGCCTCCATTACGAGCCATTCACATCAATTATTGGATATGAAATAAATTCATTTTCCGTTTTGGGATCTGAGTGCCAAACCTTCATATCCTGAACTACTACGCTACATTAGAGCACCAGACAAATGTTTATATAGCTAAAAATTAAGGACAATATGTGGGTGAAGGGGCTAACGAGACAGATGGAGTAACGGTGCCCAGTGAGTAGGTTACACACGATACTGTTACCAAGGCCGTAGCATGTCTGCCGTTCGCTACGGCACACATCCTAATCCGGTCAGCTCATTTGTCATGTATTTGTGTTTTGTGTTTATTTTATGGCCGTGTACTATATTATTACTAGCGGTCGATTTCTTTTTTTTTAATGAATCGAACAGTTGAAACAATATATTGGAAGAGAAATAGGTCGTCACAACTTTTTTTTTTTTTAATATCAAGGAAACCCAAAAATCTATCGTAATAGATCCATATTTTACTAGTTAGCATCAATTTAGACCAACAAACAATTCGCTTATTTTTTATATTGACACTTGCTAATATATGTTTATGAGTAACAAGAAATCAGAATTAATATAGATAAATTTTCCTATTAATAATTATTAGTTGTGAAAAGTATTACATTTTAGTAAACTTATTGAAAGATAAAACAAACAGTGATATAGCGGGGATTTGAACCCTGGATCCTCTTTCTTCGACTTGGACGATCTAGAAACTAGCCTCAGCTGTATCTAATAACTATTGTAAATCTTCTTAATTGATTATTTCATTCATTTTTCTGGTAAAGGACCTAAAATTCTGTCAATAATTTTGACCATCTCTTATTATTTATGGAAATCGACCCCAACACATGCCACACAGTATTTTCTGAAATGGAAAATGTAGAGCCAGTTCCTTAAGTGAACGATTTTTTTTTTTTCTTTCTTCCCTAAACCCCTTGAATTTAATACAATGTGAAAAATATGAACAAGAGAATTGACAAATTTTCTCCTCTTTCTGCTATGCGCAGATGCAGGATTTTTAGGTTCCGTATTCAACCTGAATTTATCAAAACACTCAATTTACTATCTGAAAAATGAGAGCATCATGCTATCATCACCAAAGCTGCTGGGCAAAAGAAAATTTATTTTCATTATATTTGTGTTGGTCACATCATTAATAATACACCACCTCATAAGCCACAAAGTTTAAATAGGATTTTAAATGAGCAGACGAGTTGTGGTATCGGCTTCGGGTGTTAAATTAGATTAGCTAAATGTTCAAATTTATTATTAAATTTTTTCCAAGCAATTTACGAGGCACAGCGCTTATTTGCAACAGAATACAGTAATTGGCCTTTTACTAAGGTCTCTAAACCATCTTTCTTGGTTGGATTATTACACTGTGAGTATATAAATGAGTAGAAGAGTTAGTAGGGAAATTGGCTTGGTTTGAAAGTTCTATTAATTAATTAATAAAACGAAGCATCTCGCTATCACCAATCTAAGCCAATTGTCCAACACACGTTTGTACTCATCTGTATACTCAACAATAAATTCACAGTATAAATAGGACTTTATTTTGCAAACTTTCTTTTAAGTTCTTTTAAGCATATGTGCCGATGATACTGTCATTCAAAAACTGAAATGTCTTTTTTTACTGACAATGTTAAGTTAGCAGTTCATCTCTCATGTGCAGCATGTGATTAGATTATCGAAACTTTCATGATTGATTTATACCAATTGAAAACAAGTCCGGAGTGGAGATGAGACCCGGATTGGAGGTAAACACGAAGCGGACAGGTTTCAGGGTCTAGGCCGCAGGGTCCATGGCCTGGCAAGGATGAGCTATAAATACATGGCACAGTGTCACGGTGCCATCCCGGTTCTTCCTGTCTCGTGCCACCCTTGGGCGGGAAATATATTCACGAGAAGAAAGTAGGACATTTCTCGCTTTAAAAAAAAAACCAAGGGCTATTTTCGTGTCGAATATCCCCCCACTGATTCGGACATTTGTAATCTTACTGCCCCGTACTTAATTCGTACTTAATAAATGGAAAGTTTATCGGCACATTGGGATATTTATCGACTCCCAGAACTGGGTAAACGTCCGATATTGGATGAAATGGTGGCAGGAATGTCTTCTCTACCAGGCGCGGGACTCGCCGTGTTGCTCACTTGCATGGGAATCCTTGATATTTTTACTTTCTAAACGGACATTATATGCAGATTAGTATTACTCCTCAGAGGACTTTCTAACAACTCCGTGGTACTTGGCAATATTGCATTTTACCTGAACTGTTTTTTTGTTTGTTTTTTTTAGTTGCTTCAACATAAACCGGTAGTACTCCTTTTGGAAGAAGCCGAGAATTCAAGGAAGCCATGCTTCCGAGATGAAATCTTTATTGCATTGATAATTCAGTGCCTGTATAAATATGTAAGAACTACCTTACCAGAGCTACACACCATCTCATTAGACCTTTTGTGTATGTGATGACTCTAAAAAGGAATTTTGACTTTTACCCTACACACCCTAACCGTTTAATAATTTCCTATTATTTCCCATGTATTTATTTCCAACTTTCTAAGGAAATTTTACGCATGGTAAAATATTACTATCCTAACATTTTTTTTTAATATCATCTGCTTTAATATACAAGAAAAGAAGTAAACACCAAAATCCATACTGACATTATTTTCTTTAGAGTTAATACGATTGCAAAGAGGAGGAGGAGGACGCTACGAAAAAGTTATGAACTAATTGCTGTGAGGAAAGCAATGCAAGAAGTGAGTTTGCACCAGACATGTCAACACGAGTCCAACAGAAAAACGGTCTCATCAAGCAAGACATGGTAGAATTAAAGAAGTAATCACTATATCTGGCGAACGTGAGGACGTTGCACAGGGCGACACGTTTGTCCCATTGTCTTATATTGCATTAGAGCTTCAGCAGTTTTTTTTTTCTTTCATTGTTTTATTAGTCAAGTACCCAAGACATGGTCCCATGAGCATGCAACCCCGTTACTTCACCCCTCAGCCGCTAATAGCAACTCCCTAGTTATTTTTATCGGCTCTGGGTTAATAGTCATCAGTTAAAATAGTGCGCCTTTGTTAATGCACTGAAACTAAGTGAGTACTATCTCCTTTATGGCTCAATATTTGTACGTGCGATATTTCGTTTGGCTCTTGCGTAATGAGTCATGTTTAATTTATTCTGATTTATTGAATATAATTCAATTAAAATAATACATTAAACAAAATTTAACTGGTGATTGTACACCATGAAATAGTTACGTAAAATATTTCACAATGAATTAATTCAGCAAAAATTCAATTATATAAGAATGTCTACTTGTGAAACAACGCACCAGTGAAAGAGCTAATTGTTAGCGTTAAATTGAAAAAAAAAATGGACACAATGTCAGAAATCGATTCAATGAGAGTTCCACTCTCTTGTATTTGTTTTATTGACATGACAGTTAATAATCTTTATACTGTTTTACCTTTATACTTTTTATATATATACATATTATGAAAGATTATTTATAAGCTTGTTAAGCTAGGGTTATCTTCAGAATAAAAAATGGCACTATTCTCTTTAATTAAAATTAATTCTAAAATCATATATACAGAGCATACATATATATAGTATGCAGATCATTATTTGTTGATGTTTCTATTTTTTATCATTTCTTATTTAACTTGGGACAACGTGATATGGATAGCTCGTTGATTGAATGAATAAGTCCAAAAGGTTGCAATATTGCATGAATATATATTAAAAATCAATAAAGAAGGATATTGCGCACATTTGTGATATACATTATACATAAAATAATAAATATTACTATACTTTATATTGCATATACCGTTCCATAAATAATTTCTAATTTTTCTTTTAGTAATAAATTTATGATATTTAGGCTTTTTATTTAGCTATGCCACTTAAGAGTTTTTAGCTTTTTAGCCCTCAATATCGTTCATAATCGATGCTCTATGGTGTATTTATTTTGGCAAGGAGGAAAACATTTTTTTAAACATATTCGAGTATTTTTCTACTTAAAAAAAATTTGAAATTTCCATGCAAATTTTCTATATAAGAGATAAAAAAAAAATCTATTTAGGTTAGGAAGGAGGTTTATAATTTTTATCCTCTTCATCTATTTATGGAAATGCCTTAAATCCACTTTCCGTTTAAGGGTTTGAACCCAGTACCTCAATATCATGAATCACCTCAAGAACATAAGAGAGCCTCTTAGGCTATCTTATTTATTTGGTTTATAGCAAAACCTACCGTCATTTGCGAGAGTTATTACTAAAAAAAATTACAGTAGAATTGTCCGGAAAATAAATAAATTCGGAAAATCAATGATATTGATTATGAACTAATAGGAAACTAGTTCATAATTCCGGTTGCCTAACAAAGGCTCTTGCCAAGGACTACAGTTGTTATTTGTGCAATTATAATTCACATTAATGCTGTTGATATTTTAAAAGTTTTTCTACTTATTTTTAAACTTTATAAAACCTTATTATATATTTGTTGTGTTTGTCGCTAACTTTTTATATGAGCATTAATTTGTTTGAAGAAATACGTATAATTTGTTACAATTAAAAATCAAAAAAGACTTTATTATTATCCGTTATTAAAAATAGTTAAAAAGACAGACGAGAAAATTATTGGAAAAATCACTTTCTAATAAGCCTAATTAGACATCGAATCATTACATAATGAAAGAAACCGTAAAATAAAATATGGCCAATTGTTTTAATTATTACCTATTATTTTAATTAGAAAATTAAAGGAAACTGTGTTTCTGAAAAAATAAACGATGTTATCACTAATTTAGCCATTACCTTTGTATTGTTGGCAAACATTTATTTAATTTATCTGACTATAAAATAATAAGATATATTGAGTGGTGGACTTATTGATCATGAATACACTAATGAAACGACATTTTTAGGGAATCTCAAAAGGATTAGTGATTAGCACTTCTGATTCATTCTGGATTGAAATCCAAAGGAATGTGATGCTTATCTTTGATTTACAAAATAAATAGAAGTGAACAGCTTCCAAAACGAAAACACCTAATCTTCTTAATATGACACTTTGATATTGAAACTGCGTTTCAATATGAATATAAGATTAACACAAACAATTCAGATCTGTAAGCTACAAAATTCCCAATGTTAACATTATCTTCGTTTTAATTTTATTGTAATTCATTAAATTGCAGCTAATCTTGAAAAGGTATCAGAACAATTTTAGAAAATCATATAGACCAGCTGAAGAACAGATAGGACAGAGATGGCTCAGTATAAAAGACAGCCTTAACTGTAATCCGAAGGTATTGGATGTTTATATATATATTATAGGTATTATTTGATCATTATTTCTTGCCATAAAATTGTACCCTATTATTTATAAATTGTATCCAAGGGGCTGAGGCATAGAAATTCCAACACTAAGGGAATTCGGTGGTTTAAGTAATATTGAACGTTAGATGAATTTCAAAATATCACAATAACACTTGGGCAGTGCGAAAGAAGCTTATGTGAGTGAACATGACTGACCTGTTCGTTTCTTGACGCGCGTGGACGTGGGCACTTTGGGAGCGCTGGCCTCGAAGGCGATGGCTAGGAGTAGGATTGCCGTGGAGAGCCGCATGTCTTACACTGACCGAGCAACTGGAGGGACTGGCTGAGGCCCGGGGCACTTTCTCGGGCCCCACCTGGGGGGGGCGGAGGGGGCAAGGTCGGCCCCCCCTTTTCTGAATCATCGCTCCATTCATAACCCTTCCTAGGGTCTGCCCGCTCTATCGCAGATCTAGGAAGTCTGCATGTCATCGGGTCCCGGGGGCCTTTGGTGGTCGTGGCTATTGAAGTTTCACTTTCGGCTGACGTCCGGATCTCGATTTTTATTCGTGGTTTTGGACGAGGAATGCGGAAAATCTTCCGAAAGAAGTGTTCAGCTGTTCAGTTTTACAACAATAGGATATTTCCAGAAACTTAAAAAGTGGCATCACTAAATAGTACTTACGACATTACGATTCTCAAAACAAAATTGGCGTCTTCTTATGTTATTTCTTAGAACAACAAACATTTTTAGATAATTATAAAACGATTTCTATATGCATTTTACCAGTTCAACATGCTTAGAAAATGTTTTTTATGGTATAGGAAAAAGTTAATGAAAAAACAACAAAGTCAATCCATGAAGGCCAACCGAGGTTATGGTTGTAGTCGGTAGTTATGTGGCGCTCAGGAGCTTACTTCGTTGACTCTAGGTTTTCCAAACCTATTCATAATTTTTTCCTTCATTATTCACGTAGTAACTCAGTCATTGCATGCGATGCTGTATAAACCCCCTACCAGATTCATCCCCCGAGAAAAAAAAATCCTTAGGTCTGCTGATAGTCAAACCAAGGTATATGTAGTCAGTAAATAGTGACCCCCAAAATAATAAGACGGAAGGCAATCTAGTTGAAACTAAATGATCGAATTATGATCGCAGATTTGTTCTAGCCACTTGAACGTTGAAACTGGGGCCATCTGGAACTTCTGATCTTTAATTCCCTTGAAAAAACATGATCCTTATTTGTTACCTAACATATAGAAAGAATGAATGCACATATATATATATATATATATGCTTGGTATCCCGTTGTAATAGCATTTATAAATAAATCTGATGTTAGATTAACCTGATGGTTTGTTAAAATGTAAATCAAAATAATAGATTCTACTTTCAATTTTCACAGATGACGATTAACTGCTAAAGTTATATAATTCATTTAAAAACTAAATGTATCATTAATTTCATTTTTTGAGAGTTAATAGTTAGATCCTGAGAGGTAAAATAATTGTTTCCCTATCATCGTTTGCTATACCAAGACAGAGGTGCTTGTTCTTAAAGGCGCTTTTATTTAATTGGCGTCTTGGTCTTTATTGGTGATCAATTGGCCATGAGGAAGACCGGCATTGCCGATAAACAGCTTAAACAACGATATTTTCCCTCATTTCATACAATTTTCTTAACGCGCATCAACTCGTTTCGGTTCGATAACGGCCGATCAGTCCGATAGTGATACCCACAAAATTATCCACTCTACTTACTTTATTTCTTCAAATTTTCACGAGTGAAAAATGTCCTTCTTACCCATAGCAGTCGGAATCAGGACAGTACGATCCTTGTAATACTTTATATATTCATCATTTAGGAATAATCGAATAAACTAAAGTACGTACAATATAGACGTTTATAGCAATCATGCCTTGTTACCGTCTCTTAGGAGATTTTTGTTACCCTTTTTAAGGAGATGATATTGACAAATTAATAGAAACGTTGATCACGATACTATTCCAAGTACTAGAATAAACTTTATCAAAAAAATTTAAAAAGTAAAATACATCAATCGACCACATGTAGGTCAGAGCTGTACTGCTTACCAGAGAGATTGACTATTTCGAGGAGTGTGACTGATGGATAAGTCGAATCATGTCTCTCTGTTTTTATCCCGGTGTTTGATTGGCTTTTGCTTTATAGGCTGTACAATGTGGTGTAATGTTAATCAGCGCAACTACTCAGCTGAAGAGTGGGTCACTGATCTTTTTAGGTCTTAAAATCTTGGCACTATAATTCGTTTGAATATATGGAGAAAAGGATTTCACGTATTACAGCATCGATCTTCTATGAAGCCCTTCCTTCCACCAAAGGGTTGGAACTGTGGAATGTACACGTTTATGTTTATGAATGTTATGACCGAATTAAATAAAGTTTATACTACGAATTCTTAACTTGTGAGTGCGCTAATTGGGGTCGCAAAACTGTACTTTTGTGCAGCGAGGAACCGAATGTTTCATGTAGCACCAATGAAGTGGACTTATTCACTTCTGATAAATGACTCTGTCAGCTACAAAGAACGCGGATACTCGAAGATTGCTTTTTCGTGTTCAGCAGCGGGGCTAGAAAGAGTTGACTTATCAGAAAGTATGCCACAGACAGCTGGAGACTTTAATGCCGCGTTGAAGTTTCCATGCTAACCATTGGTCTCATGTAAATTCATTGCGTGAGCGTGTTGAAAACTGGTTGGCCTATTAAAATAATTTAATTTCATTTAAATGTATATTTTTTTTATAAGCTATACTACTTTATATTTTAGTTTATAAATCTATTTGTTTTTATCCTACACCTACTAAAACGCCAAATGCCTAGAACTGCAGTGGTATAACATTTGTTAAAAAAATAAAATGGGATTACGTAATGATAGCAATGAAGTCCATAGGGTGCCTTCGGCTGTTTAGAAATATCTTCTAATTTTAGTGTCTACATTAGATCCTAGTTTTGTTTGGTTTATTTCAAAACCAAAATGGAATACAACGTCCCAAAACAACGTACTTGTTGTAATACAAGAAACATTATCTCTAAAATGTATACCTTAATCTTAAAACTCAAGTTTTTTTTTTTCAACCTGGATAAAAACATCCACATATATTAAGTTTCGTCGAAAAATGGAAAGTGATACTATTCTTTTTTTTATCACGGCCATAATTATCGACAGAAAAAAAAATTAGATTAGGCGGTTACGTAAGATAGTGAAATTGCGATATCAGGTTCGGGAATGTGACTATGCTATAGAACAGGAAGCTCCATGCCGAAAAATCGTTGCGACATAGAGTTGATTCACGGCCAACGCCAGGTACTCTCTCATAGACTTCAGGCATCTCACAATAACAAATCCAAAAACTTCCACAAGCCTTCTTTCAAAACATTCCGCAAACAACCGTGAGAATCATGGACTAATTCGGAGTTGTCGGCTGTAAGAGGGCCACAATGGCCCATTAGCATGTGAGAAGTGAGGCCAAAATCCTAGACCTTCCCAGAAGTGCGACGGTCTTAGAAAGAGATTTCGTTTTGATAGAATATATTATTTCTTTATAGTTTGTATAAGGGAGATACTCTACTTTTAAACAGGTTCGTTTTGTGCCTTCCTGCCTCTTTGAAGTTCTGTTACTACGACTTGTTGATAGTATTTTCTGCGATATTAGCCTTAAAAACTATCCAACCGATCTGATAATATAAAGGTATATTCAGCAACAATAGTAACGCTCTGTATGTGTTTATGATATAACTAAAAAATTCAATTAAAAGGTGAAGTATCACGCAATCAAACTTTTTGTTATGACCAAGAAAAAGATTTTATTAATAGTTTAAATGAATTTTTGTAATAATAGTGGACTATAAAAGCTCCAACATATTGTACATGCTTGTGACCAGGATGGCATGATCTTTAATTTGACACCATACTTATTAAGGTAGGAAAATATTATTTTTTTAGTTAGGTGTAATTGATTATTAATTGTCTCATCATCAGTCTTATGGTATATCTTTTATTTACACCATCACTTTGGTATCATGTAAAACTTTCATGGGAAATTTCAGACCTCTACGAGTGACTGGTATTATTGTTTTGACAGGGTGGGGAAGTTTAATTGAATTTTTGTAAATGTAGCCCATTAAAGTAGGAACCCATGCATGAATTATTAATCAGGGAGTCAATATTTTTAATTTAATACACTACTCAATGTTATAGGAAAAATTTTATTTTTGAAGTAATTGATTTATCGTGACATCTCTTTTCTTTACCATCATCAAGTCATCGAATGTTCACAACATTATTCGTAAGTGTCGAACAGTGAAGTGAGTCCCATCTCAGCCCTGAGAAAAACTAAATTTATGAAAAAATGTATTACCATAATGACAGTTATACCCTTAATTCCGTTGCAAGCTAACATGATATTCCATATAACTGTCTATAACCGGCCTGAGATACGTTGACTGAGCTGTTGCCATCAGGTTGGACAATAGATAAAAAATAGACAATAGATGCGTTGAAAGTATTATTTAAGACAGGAAGTAAGGAAACTACAGTCCTAATTACCACAATATTGAAAACATTTGTTAAACACGAAATAAACTAATTTGTTGACTAGAGTTATACAATAAATTTTCAAAAAAAACAAAACAAGAAGCAGGATTAGACAAAGACTAAAAAGAGGAGGTACAGTTAATTTGTTCGTCTTGTGCTCCTTAATCCATTATAGCATAGAAACAGGTCAATACTTATTCTTACGAATGATTAAACCTTAAAAAAGTATTTTAACCATTTATAATTGTTGGAAATAACCATTTATTTGTCTTAATTATGATATCACCCTACGATTATTGAGAGTGGAGTTGACATCCCGCCAAATGAAAAATTGGCAGTTGAAAAATAAAATTTTTCATAATTTGAGAAATATTCTCGACTGCTTCTATGTGCATATGTTGTTTAATAAATGACAAAAGCCTTTACCACGGTTTTGATATGAATAAGACTAATATACCCGCCATACAGTATTACAAGTACTAATGCACTATGCCTCCAATAATTTTTAATTTTCCCTGAACATTAAATATCAACTGTCCCGACCTGTTGTGTATAAATAAATTATATCAATTTGACAGCTGGTGAAGCCAATTTGTAACACGCCTTGACCCGAAGTCAACTCTCAACCACCAATATATATATTTCGTAATAGAAAAAATTTATTATGTTATGGTTTAATCAGTTCACTGGGGGGAGGGGTCTTGGACGGGCACATTTGAATGATAAACGTTCTTATTCATATGGATACATTAGTTTTAAAAATATATGAGGACATTTTTTAGCCACTACTTCTGAGAAATCGGCCGGTACGGAGCGGCGTCACTAGGCCTGTCAGTCGAGATGACAGAACCAAGGCTGCGTAACACCTTAGCACGGAGCCATTGTCAAGAACAGGCGAGGGTATCGTGCCCCAAAAGCGGAAACTAGGTCCCGCAGACCGTTTTCGGGTAGAACCTGTCCGAGGACTTCCGAAATCCAACCCCCCACCGCTCCTGCTTTCTAAATCCCACATCCAATTACATCTGCCGCCTCATTATTTCTGTCGAACTCCGCCCGTGTTTCTGGCCTGTCGCATGCAAGCCGGCCGGCGTTGCGTAAGGGAATATTTAGCATAGCAGCTGAAGGACGGACTCAGTCGTGTCCGAATGTGTTTTGCATATGTAGAAATTGAATCGCGAATATTGCCTAACAGCGATCAATTAGCGGTTCCAATGAACCATCAGCACGGTTATATAGTTTTAACTACAAATATTTGGATAGCCTAAAACGATTAACATATTCCGGAAGTCTAAGGAAGCGATAAAGCGCCCCCGAGTAAATTGTCCTCCACAACGAGTGGAGGGAACGATTTTTGTTAAAATTAACAGCACAATTTTTCTTCCTAAACATGATTCACTGCTAATCATTCCCCCTCTCGATGCTGAGTGAGCCCCAACCGGGCTATTCCTGTGTCACTTAAATTTTAGGGCATGGTTCACTACGCCTGTGCAAGGTTATGTGTTTAATAATTTAAGGTTTATTAGAGGGCAACCATTATTAAAATTCTAGTTGTTCTTAACTTCCATCCTTTCAGGGTTTATAACGTCGACACTAGAGTGTGTCAGACAGAGCTCAGAGGAAGATCTCAGATGTTAGGGCCAAGCCCTTCAATGACGCAATCGTGACTGCAGTGTATATACTTGTGTTCATCTGTGGTCAAGGCGTTCTGTTTTGTGCCTGTGTTCAGACCTCGTTTTTCAGTGATGACCCGGTTGGTTGTTCTAAACCTTATAATCGAGGCGCTCATATTACTATGTGACAATCTCAGTTTATTTGGTTGCGCTCAAAGCGCGAATGAAGATTTTTTTTTTCCCCTTTCATAGCCCCTTTAAATTTACAGATAATTATAGTTTCTCAGGCGAATCTATTTACAAATTATTTTTGTATTTCCTGTAGCATCACTACATTATATCTCTATACTATACTCCATTCTCTCTCTCTCTCTCTCTCTCTCTCTCTCTCTCTCTCTCTCTCTCTCTCTCTCTCTCTCTCTCTCTCTCTCTCTCTCTCTCTCTCTCTCTCTCTCTCTCTCTCTCTCTCTCTCTCTCTCTCTCTCTCTCTCTCTCTCTCTCTCTCTCTATCTCTCTAGGTTCACCTGTGCTAACCTACCCATTTATATGTTTATGTTGTTTTACGTTACATAATGCATATTAGTTAATATGTCAATTATTATCAAGTGTTGTTTATCTTGCCTATTTTAAGTTACGTTTTTTGCGAATTTGCGTACACTAAAATATTCCAGTATCGGAAGTCTTAATCCTTTGATCCACTTATGCGCATGGTGGGTACATATCAACCACAGGGTTCCTTTTTTTTATTTACCTGCGCTACGGTACGTACAGCACTAATAGATGCCCCAATTTACTTACGCTTGCTTAGAGCGCGTATTTAAAGCCTTGTTTCATATATAATAAGCAAGGCAATAGAGCCCGTGAATTAGTGATAAGTATAGGGAGGTGCCCTAAGGTATAAGTTTAACCTAAAGGTTAATAATGGTTTTATGAAGGGTAATTTCAGTTAGGTGTAACAAACCATTTTAACGTTACAGTAGTTGTATGTAAAGTTATAGTTGGTTATCGTTAATACAGGTTGGATTAACGAGATTGTACCGTTAAAAATTCTACAACGTTTAAATTTGAAATTCTACAAACGTTTCTAATCCTACGAACGGAGAATTTCATTCAGCATATGCTCTGTGTATGATTATGTAGTTTCATCTCAAATCTGTATCCTCTCCAGTGGGATCACAATTAAATAAACATTAATAATACATAATTATATTATTCAATATCACAAAAAATAGTACCTTTTGAAACATCAAATGTTTGGTAAATTTATTTATATATCACCAAATGACTTGTTTATTTTACCCAAACTAAACTAATGAGGTCGACTTGCCAGATCTTGCAGCTTAAACGGAACGCCACGCACCACTGGTAATTAGAATTCTTTTGTTTCGTGTGCGGAACATTAAAAAGAATCTACCTGAAATGGTTTTATAATGTTTACCATAAGCAAACGTATTGTAATAATACCATGAATCTGACTGAACATAGTTTAAAACCCCATATTTAAATTTAAATATAAATCTCCGGACGTACCTAGTCGTTTTTTGAGTAAGAACCATTTTTAGTTACAGTTACACTGAACTCATTATTCAATTCAGTCATTTAAGTTTAAGCTATTTACTTTTAAAAATAAAATAATGTTTATGTTATCCAATTATTTTATATTTTGATGCAATACTTTTTACAACTTTACCCGAAATCAAACATATACCCACACATAGAGAGTGTGTTTGAAACAGTTTTCTAGGGAGAAAATCGATATATTGAAGAATTTAAGTTCAGCTTAGTACGGCGTAGTAGTAGGGACGCGGAGGATGGTTTTGTATCAGGTACACCAAAACTAAAAGGTAAACAGAGTATAGAGATTTTTTTTTCGACGCTCGACAAATTCAGTTGCCAAGTGATCTGAGGTTTCAAATCTTCCGTTTTTCCCAGCTATTACTGCTCGACGTGAAGACGTAATGCTATAACGCGGCGTCAAATTGCATGAAAAAAATCCACCCTAGAGTTATTGCTCTCATTAGTAACTACCACCTGTGTCGATGAGATGGCAAACTCTGTGGAAATCTTAATATTACCTGTAGAGAAAAAATAATTACAGCTGGGACTTGAATATGAGACCCTCTGATTTCAGTCCAATAGCCCTTATTACATGCGTTTCCCTTATGTATATATTTCTATCATTTTTTTCCGTTTAACCAATAATTTACAGAACTGACAACAAAGGGATTATATTAATGATGATTAATATGTAAAATTTGCTCACAACAGTATCAGTGTGACTACAGAGACATTTGCCTGTGTAAAGCTTTAGCTTAGCAATAGTGATAATTGTCGTAGCTACGGTATTTTTATTCGGACCTTATTTCACAGAGATACTTCCACATTCCAGCTCAGCTTTCTGTGAAAAAATATTCCTATTGGTGAGAAAATTACTTTGGCTAAATTGGGAATTAATCCTGCTTGGGAAAAAGTAATGAAAAGTAATTCAGCTTCACTCCCTGAAAAATATGCCGTGTTCTATGCAAGATCAAGAGTCGATTGTGTGTTATGGGACACACGTGTGTGAATATAACCAATACCATAAAATAGACTAAATAAATAGTTTTTCATATTATTAAATTCCTCTTAAAATTTATTGTATTTGTCAGAAAATCACTTTTCTCTTGTGACTAATAATTAATTTAAGTTTCGTAAAAAGACGTTAAATCTTCCAAAGAATCATAATTGAATCCATGCTACCAAAACAAGTTTTTTGAGAATCAAAGGTCGAGTGAATAGATATATATATGGGTTAGAAGTATTAACATAATCAATCCATGGTATTTGTTAAGACTACAAACATATAAACTAATTCTCCACTGAAGTAGCGAAGAGTGTATCAATTTTCGAGGGAAACTGGACCCTGACGACCTGTGAAAGAACTATAAATGTTGGACCGAAAATTCTTGACATGTTTAATAGAACAAGACATAAATACCGCAAGTTACAACAACGCGTTGCACTTTGCACCGTCATGCGCTTGCATCCGAACCTTTCCAAATCTGGCAAAAGCATCATTACAGATGATTTTACGATTTTCCGCCAACTACTCGTGGGAAATAGGATCACTTTTGCGATAAAAACAAAAGCCAGAATCAGCAAAAATGGTACCTTGCTTCAAACTAATAGACAACAAAGGTCCCTCTAAAAATTGAGGTATGCACATTTCCGTGATAAGTTTCCTACAAATAAACTACTTTGATAGAGATATAATTTTCAAAATACAGAAACAGATTTTTATTTTTAAGGAGTTGTTAATTTTTATTTTGAGACTAGAGAGTGTGCTGAACCTCCTTAGATACTGTAGAATGTATAGAGGGTGGTACCTCTTCAGAAAACAAAGTTCATTCTATTTTAGTACATTAAGTAGTTATATTCATTGAGCACTCTTTCAAATATTTCAGAATAAATAAGTTCTGAAGAGAATATCATGGTTGGTTCATCGTTTTTTAATAAGAGTATGGCATTTAATGTCATTCTAGTCTGTAGCTATTATCAATAGTTTTTTAATGTAATGTTTTGGTTAATTTATATTTTCCCCCTATAGGGTGAGTCTAAGACTGTTTATCAAATTAAATAGGTAATATATTATTAGTAAAAGTAACAAGTGGTTCAATAATCACTTGAAAGAATTTAGTAAGCTCACTCGGTCCACACCCAAACCACATTCCGATAGTGCTTCTTCACTTTCTAGTTCCATTATTTCGTTTATATATATATTCCATAAATGCGATTTTGTCTTAATAATTGGTTTTCATTTTTGAAAAACAATAAAAAAACATTTGGTAAAGGTGATCAAAAAATTATTGGATATTAAAACTCGGAATACTGTTTTTATTGTTTCGTTGGTTATTTCAAAACTAGTAACCCTTGTTATTTTCACCTGTGTGTCTGATCTAGTGTTTGTGTGTTTCTAGATCAAGGTTGAAAAATGAAATTTTACATACATTTAGTTCATACAAATGCAAATTTAGACGGAATAGAGCTATGGGGGACAGCAAAAAAGTCGAACATCAAGCGTATCCAATCCTTTCAATCAAAAGTCCTGAGAACAATAGTAAATGCCCCTTATTATGTCAGCAACAAAACCCTTCATAACGACCTTAATATACCCTACATTCTAGAACTCATCCCTTCCAAGTTTACGAAATTCCACAGTAGCCTTTCCAACCACCCTAATCCTGTAGCACAGTCACTGCACTGCGTCACTCATCCCTATAATCCTCCTCGGAGACTGAAACGGCAGTGGCCTCGTGACCTGCTATAATCAAGAGACAGTGAGAGTCCTGGCAATGGCCAGTTTCTCCAATCATGTCCTGAATGAATGAGCGAGTGAATGATGAAATGTAAATATGGTATGAATGATCGTATATCTTAATTACTTATTGCCTAGCAAGGCAGATTGTAATTTTAGCACAATAAAGTAATTATATAAAACAAAATATAAACAAATGCAAATTTACGAACATGAAAAATCGCGAAAATTTTGCATTGTATTAACGATTTGTCATAAGGGAGACAGGGAAAATAAAAGATAATTTACAACCAGTGTTTTTTTTAGTCATGATATTTTGAATTGTAGTTCAATTTGATGCTTCATCAAAAAATTAAAAGTTTTCGATAATTTTGAGTAGGCTGTAAGTTTCGTACAGAGGGTTGATATTTTGCATGTAGGTTTCAGTTGATGCCCCAATGATGCTTCAATAGGAACCTCTGAAAAATAGTGATAGCTCAAATATTAATCAATTACTTGCAATCAAATATTTCGCTATTATATTAAGTAATCATAATAATATCTATAATTTGTTAAGATTTTACTGGATATTATTTCAATTGGCTATTAAAACTGCCAATAAAAACATTTTGTGACCGTTACGTAAACCTTAATCGTATGTTGTATCACACTTGACTTGATTTTTCTTATTTGTATCAATGATTTGAATGTTATCGATATCGTAGACCTACTCTTTTTGTAAAAACACCAGATAGAAATCCTGGCCCGTTAGTTTTCCTTAGAAGTTATTAATGGTTTTAGTAAAATTTAACATTGAGGTTTCAAATAGTATTTTATTCCTCGGAAGGCATCAAGAAATTCATTTTTCGGTTTCCCTAGAAGGTTCTTTTCCTGTAAAATTAATTTAGGATTCACCGTCCAGGAATTAAATACCTTATCAAAGTCCTCAACAAAATAAAGAAGTAAGGGTCAAGACTTAAGTGGGATGATAGGAATGTAACGGAGGACCTCATAAAAAACAGAGAGGTTCAACGACTAAAGTTGTCTGACCAAATATGTGTCACCGGGACATGGATTTGACTTCGGCTAATAGAGTGAGAAAAAAAATTGAACTTTTAGACATCAATTTTGGTTTGAACTATTTTTTGCCAGGCCAGTGAAACATGTCGGGTTGGTTGTGAACTTCACACAGTCCCATCCAAATAAGCAATCCATTATTTTATTAACTAGCGTCAATACTTATTTCGCTATTTCACGTAGGTACTTCCTTCTCAACCGATTGTGACCAGAAAAATTGGTAACTAAACAAATCTGTTTTTTTATGATTCTAATACATTTTCAACGCTCTTAGTATTTGACCCTCCAATACCATTTGTTGATTATTTGAATTTTCAGGAAGGAAAAGTTTCCTCGCTAATTTTTCATCTTAAGTACAAAGATTTGTTTTTTGTATATTTGCGACTTATAGTTTGAGAACTTGCAGGTCTCTGTAAGTTCTTCTTAATAACTTATTATACGGTCAATAAATAAGCATTGACAGTATTGACTGAAATTACTGCATTTGATTTCTTGATCCTCCCGAACACTAAAGATTATCTTTTCAACTATTAAAAATAGCTTTAATTGAATGATGCCATTATTATTATTTATAATATATATAGATATATTATATAGTAGTGTTTAACACTATGGCCCCATCACCTATCCCGCATCGATGGCAACAGACTGTCGGGGAAAAGTTGGGTTAAGAATTAGTATGTAAGTTAGTTTTAAGTTTGATCAAAAAGGTGAGCCCTATCACCTTTATTAGTCAGTTTAGTCCAGTCACGTATAATGTGTATTATTATACTATTAATACTAATATTATTATTTTATATAATTTTTATAAAATAACAAAACCTGTATATAATGTAGCGATACTACAGGAAATACAAAAATACTTTGTAAATAGATTCGCCTGAGGATCTATAATCATATATAATTATCTGTAAATTTAAAGAGGCTATGAAATAAAAAAAAGAATGATGCCATAAAACAAAATTACACAGAACGTATTAAATACAAGATTTGTACTGTTGACCCTCAAAACATTGTTTTGCGTTACCATCCTGAATGTTTCATCAACCATAAGAAAATAAAGAGCAATTGATTTTTTATTTCAACCACAAGGGTTATTGATACCGAATATTGATGACATAATTTCATTTGTGTCTTGAGAAATCATATGAGTTAGCGAAACAGGCCTGACTTTTTTTATTTATATTATTTTTTTATTGTATTTTAACTAAAACCTACTCAGCCCACTTAGAGGTGATAGGGAATATATAACGCTAAAATTTCAAATAAAAAGAATCATTTTTTTTTCAAAACCAGAAATGGTTATGTTCTGTCTGTCTGTACGTACGACTTGCTCTTTTTGAATTACCTGTTAAAGCTGCAGACATAAAATTTTACATGGAACCATTAGATTGACTCATAAGGTTATAAAAATATTATATATATATATATATATGTATATATCATTAACTACAATGTTGGTAGTAACCAAAAACTAAAATTGGTCTATAATTTTTAGTAAGGTGTCGAATCAAAGATATCGGGTGTTGATTAAAAGCATGAAAGTTTTGTTTTTACAAGCTATAATTTCAAAAGACATTGCAACATTAGCCCAACCTGTGTTCTTCTTAGAGGATTGATATTTTGAGCGGTTGTTCCTTTTATGACCTGAAGATGCTAAATATTAAATCAGGCCACAATGAAGGATCATTTGAGAGTTGAGACTAATATGAAATATATGAATTACGACTTAAAACTTAAAAATCATCAAAACCACAGATCATAAAGAACATTTTACATCATGCACCGCAGAGGTACTAAATAAATCAATTTTATGGAAAGTAATGAAGGGTTGATCAACTGCTTTGTTATTAAAAAAAAATATGATCCAACCATGTTAATTAGGATATCAAACTAAATCTTGACATTATTATAAATATGTATAGCGTAGTGGGCGATTATAGCAAAAAGTCATAAAAAAATGCCATTAATAAAACCCTTAGGTGATGTACTATAAAACCGTATTGTACGTAAACGCTAACCGGAAGTAGTGCCCCTCCTTCTTGGCAAGGCAATTCCTATTAAGATATCGATCTCTTCTCACTCTCGAGTTTCTAAAAAAAAGAATATACATTATCATTACTCTAGTTGAAATGAGCTGCACATACTTTTGATTGACGATAAAACAGCGTATTATGTATATGTATCTTTGCAAATGTGTCACTACAAAGTAGCGGATAGTGTTGGGCGAATAATTTTTGACAAGGCTCCGATCACTTCGCCCATAATCCAACAATTCCAGTTAAGATTTAGCTGACAGAAAGGAAAGGAAGTTAACAAATTGCCGAAGCCGATAACTCGTTTGGCCGCTACCGGCCTAGAAACCTGTTTCTTTATTTGACTTTCACTGGGACACGGGGCGGACAAAAAACTGTCTACAACGTACCAAGAGCGCTTGATGAAGTTATTACACCGACGTTTCGTCAATTGCGCTCGAGCACTCTACGTGTTCGCTTACATCTCGCGTGTGGCGAAATACTGACACCGTTTAGCACAGGGTTAGAGAGAATGTGCGTTTGTAACCGGCTCGGTTTAATTTGACCTGACTATTGATTAGTTTGTTGTGAATAATTTTCCATTATCCACACCTCTGTCATACATCTCCTCGTATAGTCGAGTCCAAAGTGAAGTATGTACTAACATTTAATCCGATTTTCATTATGTTTTACGCCTGTTCAGTGACGTCTAGTGAACGTACCATCGAATGTCCTGATGAAAAGGAAGTTAGCTAGAGCCAGGAACTCAAAAAAACTGAGAAAAAATGCATCTTTTTTTGTTTTCAAAAAATATCTGGAAAACGGCTAATCCTAGCAAAAGACTTTTTATATTAAAAATAAAAGATCATTGAAAAATCTAAAAGAAAGATCCTCTTTACATCTAAAACCGGGATTATATACCTCGAATCGAGCTTTTCACAATAAAAATTCTCAGAATCAGTTTTGTAGACCATGCGATTCTCTAGAAAAAGTGTACGTATTAGATCCTGTGTAGTTACCTTGCATTTTTTTATATAATATTAATATATTTATTAGTATGTATAAACTGGTATGTATAAAATTTTTTTATTTATAAAAGTTTTTGTTTGTATATGTGGTGTTGGCTGTAAGCTAGTTAAAATTTTCCGTCTAAAAAGTATGACTTCGTTCAGATTGTGTTAATGTTTTTGCTCATAAATTTTTTTTTTTAAATGTTCATAAATTGATAAATGCTGTTTTTGGTTTGTTGTTTTAATATGTGGCTTCATATTATACATTTTTTAAAGCACCTATTCTGTAAATTATAAATTAGATTATTATATGTCAGTGTTTATAAATTTATAAAGTCTTTGTTAGTTATAATTGTTTACTCTCTTCCCCCTCCTGAATTTTTAGCGATAAAATATGTTAATTTGTTTGAAAGTATTCGTTTATTATGTTACGTATTTGTAGAATTGTGTGCAGAGTATTAAGGGGGAGTCAAAACCAATCCCGGCATTTAGCCGGAGAATTAACCCTTAGCTACTCATGACATATCGGACATAATTAAACAATTTTTAAAATTAATATATATATAAATATATATAGACAACTGTCCCGGGGTCTAACCTGGAATGTGAATCGTAGAAATGGTTGTACCCCAGTGACACACTATTTATGGCTGTCTATCAACAGACTTACCATTACATGCTTGGCGAGAACTTTCATGACATTCTTGCGTACCTGCGAACGCAAAAAAAAAAAAAAAGCGAGAGAAAGGATATTAACAGCCACGCAACATACCGGTCCGGAGGTAGTTTTCAATTATTTTGGAAAGGAGTTCTAACGACTGTTTTAGCTCCCAGATTTTAAGGCGACCTCGCCTCAAAATGAGAGGGTGATTGTGACATCAGAAGTGAAAACATTTTACCTGAGAACGATACAATTTGAAGGATTGTACAAGCTTGATCTACGAAAGACTTTTTACGAAAGACACTTTTACAATCTGAGAAAACAAGGCGGACCCTGTCTATTCCTTATACCATCTTTCAATACAATAATATTATATTGAATTAGTTATTTTTATGGGAATTTTGTTGTATGGCTTTGCTTATAGTACCTTTAAAATATTGAGATATATATATGAGAAAATATTGAAAAATATACGAGAAAAGAGAGCGTCTCCTGTACTACATGATTCTGATTTAGTACAGGGAAGTTTGTCTGGCGTTAATTTAATCATAATTTGGACACACCTTTCACTTTTTTGTCAAGAGCATGTTCAAAATGATCTGTTTATTCTAGCCCAAAAAAAGTATTAGCCTAATTGACCCTTTGTTAATATATGATAGCATGAAAGTTGAAAAATTGGTTTAGTAAAAGGCTTTATCGGTACGCCTCAAGCTGTTAATATACCAGAGCGTCCTAAGACCTGCTTTGATGTATGGGACCCCTCTCTTCAAGTATCTGACTCCTAATACTCTCAAAACGCTCCAGCAATTTCAGAACAGAGTTCTACGCACCTCCCTCAAACATACCCCGTTCGACCGAATGAAGGCAGACGAGATGCATAAAAATTTGAAGTGCTCACCATTCAAGATTTCATCAAGAGAAGGCACATCAAATTTTTCGACTCACTCCGACACAGCCACAACCCACTATTCTCCGACCTTCAACCACCACCAATGCCCGTCAGATGGAAGCACTGCTGGACCGCCGAAGCCTGGAGACAGATGGACGTGATCGAGCCCCCTGGCGGAGACTGAAGATCTACACCCAGCCGAGAGATTGAGGCCGATCTCCTGGCCGACTCAACGGAAGCTACAAGACCCCATCTACCTGTTTAAGCAGGGTCGACCTTCCGGCCGAGAGGCCGACTTATTTCAGGCTTGTCCTGGCCGACTACAAACCATAGGTTTGTATATATATATATATATATATACAAACCATATAGGTACCCCTAGGCTCCACCCTCGGTAGACTCTCACTACCTTCCTGATTCCACCCGCCTCCTTTAGGCATTCCACACCCTATATCCTTCTCATACATCCTTCAAATGGGGGACTCGCCTTAGTGAAAGGCACTCATTAGCCCAAAATAATTTTCCTTTATTTTTCCCACATCCTATTTTTATAAGTTTGAGAGCTAAGAAAAAAACAAACAAAAAAAACAATTGGTTTAAAAATGTGAAATGAAATCATAACCTGTGGATGTGATCAGCATAATAAAATAGGAATGACATGAGGATATATGGGTGAAGGGGAAGTTTCAATCAAAAGTATATTTGTTCAATGCACCAAACAGATCTCTAAGGGCCTTTGTGCCTGACAGTTCGGGAAATGCAATTCCTTTTTTTAGTCAGTTTGTGGGGTTTTAATCTACAATAGTCACAGCTATATTGCGCTAAACAATTTTATTACAATCACACAAGAACTATACTGAACTCTACAATTTTCAGCTATTAGTTTTTTCCTGAAATTATATGAGCGCCTGGCTTCAAATTTTAAGCCTAGTTTCAATCGTAAGTATTTTTGTTAATTGCATCACAAATATTTATGGCATTTGAGGTCTTCTGTTCTCAAAATACAAATACGATTGGTGGTCAGTTAATGGGATTTTAATATACGACTCCTAATCGTTAAACACGTCCACTTTTAGGCAGTGGCTTTTTCGTTTAATGGTTTAAATCTAAATTTTTAAATTCGGTTAGTTTTCAAAAGGCAATCACCTACCTCGTCAGTAAACCAGAATTCTATTTCAGGGCACCTTTCTTTAAATTTTGGGCCTAATTTCAATCGTAAGTTTTTTGTTAAGTGCATCACAAATATTTAGGGCATATTTAGGTCCTCTGTTCTCGAAATGCAAACACGTTTATTGGTCAGTTTATGGGATATCAATTATCCAAACACGACCGATTTCAACCTTAAGTTTTTTGTTGAATGGTTTTAATATAAATTTTTAAATTCATTCAGTTTTCAAATGGCATTCACCGACATTATCAGTTAACTAAAGTTGTGTTGCAGGGTACTTTGCTTCAGATTTTGAGCATAGTTTAAATAATAAGTATTTTTGTTGAAGGCACCACAATCTTGGGTTTCTTCCCACAATTCTGGTTTTAAATTAACAGCTCACTATTACTGCTCCTTTTAAGTCATCATGGAGTGTTTGATAGGTCGAGTGTGGTTCTTTTCCCAGTGGGCTCGAGCCTGGACATTAGTTTTGTCATGAAACTCTTTATAATTGATGCATGACGGTATGGAACTTTTAGGTCTCTGCGCAAACTCGTCTGTGTCGTCGATGCAGATGAGTATGAGGGGTTAAGGGGTTCTTCTGTATTTGTAGAATCTGCCGTTTCTGTACTTTATGACGTCGTTAATGGATTTATTAAGTGAAAGCTATTGTGTAATGTCCTGTTTGAAACGTAATTGGTTGCGCCAGTGATGTGGCTTCCAGATATAACAATATGTCATATATTGTCTAGAAGTTATACAATATGTAATGGACATCGTCCAATAATTATTTTTAGAGGTCACACCATCAATCTGATACTTTGTATTTTCCGTATTCTTGGAAGACCCATCTCGCAATATTTTCATTCACTTTTTACGTACTTTATTTCGTTTAGATGCTCTTATTACTTCTTTACGTAATTTTTCAAGAATACATTTTTTTTTTATAATTGATCCAAACTAATTTTACTAGAAAAAAATTGTCCAGTAATACATTTTTTATCTTTTGTCTATTGATTCACAACTGTGACCAGCGTCACAACCAACAAACACGCTGTAAACATTACCAAGTGACATGACTCGAAGCATAGACAGACACACTGTGACCCACCCTGATACTGTGATACACAGACACTGTGATATTGTTCAAGCTAGAATTCGAATATATTGTTGTTAATTTAAAGGATATCTCTATCAGCTGCACCTAAATCGTAGTTGAATACTAATTACCATCTAAGTCAGATGTACGAATACAGTCTTTGTATCAGTGGGTTTGGGTGTTCGAGAAATTTATCGTTATTTATCGATAGTTTCTGTTTAATGTTCCAATGCCGTCGTGAATGTAAGGAATTATTCCAGTAAATGTTTCATTACTTTGAGTTGGTAATTCAGTATTTGTCGTTCAAATAAATCTAGTGAAAATAGTTAACAAAAATGACTAATCCTAAGAGCACTGATCCTTCAGTACATTGGCATAAAAAGTAGTAGAAGTATACAAATAAAACTACTTGTACCAATACATGAAAAAGAAAATAGAATAAAAAAACTAATTATGAACTGAATAATTTATTATAAACAGTTATTGAATAGCTGATTCAGCCAGTTTAATAAAATAAATCAAGTTCCTATCAATTTAATAGAGACTTTTATTGTTGTGGATACTATTGTCGTTACGAGGACAGTGTGCAAGGCAGTTTTACAGCCTCCTAAGGAAATAATACAGTCATAAAAGTCAGAGCAACCTACATATTATTTTTATTGTTTTATAAAACTGCTTTTTTTATTGAATAATTAGCATTCATCTAGGGCGGTAAGTGATATGCTTAAATGTCATTTCCTGGTAGACACGAGACACGATACCGTTTTTTATTAAATTGAATGAAAGACAGATTTACATTTTAAAAATAATGCTGTTACGTAATTAAGCACGTTATGCTGTTTTCTAAATGTACATAAAACCAACCAGTGACCCTTTAATTTCGTTATTATTATCAGTCCTTTACATGACAATCACCTGAATTAGTTATAGTAATAGAAAAAGTATATATATAAATTTTCTTATTATAATGATCTTTATTTGAAAATTAAGATTTCCTTGTAAATCATTTTGAATTGTGATGTATGAACTCATTCATACTTATGTAAAGTTTACATGCATACAGTATGTACACATAGATTCAGCATAGGAGCCCCCTCCTGCACTCACAAGCCAGCTGGTGGAAGGGGCTGGGGGTCCCTCTGTCTCTCCGGGCGCTAAGGAGACAGTGATCAGTGCCAGGACCTACTTGACATACTTCTTTATTATCAAAAGATAGTGAGGCGACCAACGATTGTGAGGAAGATTTTAAGAATAACTTTTACTTTATAAGTAGTTGACATAAGTATTTGGATGGTCGGATAGGTTTTTGTGGAATTTGGGGAATCTTGATGGTATAAAGTCAAGGATGGGCGATTGGGAGGTCTCCACGAAGGGATGAGTTTGTAATGTAAAATGGTGCATTGAGTGAAGTCCTGAGGACTTTGGATTGGAATATTTGGAATCGTTTGATGTTCGACGGTTTGGCTGTCCCCTATAGTTCTAGAAAGTTCAAATTGGTTTTAACAACTGTTTGTACTCGTATATGTGCAGTTTGTTTGTAGTGTCACTCTAAACCGTCTATTTATATTTAAAGTTGTTTTTTGTTTCATGATTATGTACGCAATACCGAACGTAATAAAAAAATAAATTTAAAGATATTCTTTAAAAAATACCTTTTGGGAGATAAAAATAATGTACGTCTTTTTAACGCCAAGATAATTTTAATCGATTGTTTTGTGTCAAGATTTGAGCTGTTTAAATTTTTTGTTTAAAATAAAGATTTTTCGGGGGGGAAGCCACATTGGCTGAGTAATATTATACCTCTCAGTAGGTACGACTAATTACCTTTTATTTTTATTGACGTGTTTTTAACAGTGAACAATTTTTAGTAATTATTAATGTTTTGTGTTTAACAAATCGCAGTTAATTAATGGTTTAAATGAGTTTCTTTTTTCTAAATTTTGTACGAAAGTTATTAAAGTGTTTTTGTAAGTTACAGTTTATTTAATAAAAGTTAAATAAATGTATAGTTTTAAATTTTTGTCGAGAAAATAATTTTCCACATTAGAGAGACCCAAGGCGTATTGTTTGATTATTTCCTCAATACTACCATGATCTTTACCAACTCCTTACTCTCTCTAATCTAACTCATCTAATTCGTAAATCGCTATTAATGCCCTTATACCGTCAGCAACAAAACCCTTCATAACGTTCTTAATATACCTTACATTCTTGGACTCATCCCTTCCAAATTCATAAAATTCCATAGTAACCTATCCAATCACCCTAATCCCATAATACAGTCATTGTACTGAACCACTCATCCCTACAATCCTCCTCAGAGATTGAAACGGCAGTGGCCTCGTGACCTACTATAAATGCGTGTCAGTGGGAGTCCTGTCAATGGCCAGTTTCTCCAATCACGTCCTGAGCGTATGTGGCTCTCTCTAACGCTCTTCGTCTACCTCCAGTGGCTCGTATCCGGTGACTCGGCTGACGGAGGAGTGTGAGGGACTTCCCAAGACTCCACTTCCTCTTCCTCACGCGAGGGGGGTGACAACCATGGGGGTTTGGAAGGCTGGGTGGTTTGTAAATACTGTTGCTTAAATAAGATTATAGACTTATTGCCTAGAAGTTTAAATTTGTTATTCTTCTTATTTTTTTTTATTCAATAATTTAATACTCGTACATCCCGGTATCCTTTTACGGTCTTATCCCCTTAGAAATAATTCCTACTTTCTTATTTTCTCAGTTATAAATGTTATTGACCTCAACTCATTAATGTTTCTTGTTTCAATGTTGTAAGGTTGCTTCAATGTAGTCATCTCATAAGTACATAGGCCCTTCATTATTTACAAGGTGGTCACAAGATATATCTTTTCTTTTCTGATGTTCTTAGAAGGAAATGTACCAGAATAAAGTTTTTTTTGCATTTCATTTCATCTACCGTTGTCTGTTTTTGGAATATAACTCAAATAATAATAAATAAAATGAAGTATTGTTGAGCAGAAGTACCTAGTATTTTTGTTATAGTGTGAGGTTCTTAAATCCTCACAACCACTCCCAGACCACATCACCACCGCCAGACATCATTCACTTCCAAAGTCCTTGTTTTGGTTTATGAGTGTATATTTCATAAATACGATTCCGAACGTATTTGGCTATTTTTTTTTAATACTGAAAAACTAATTGCGAGGCTAATAATCATTGGATGAGCTAGTAAGCACCTCAACCCGATCAATGAAGGACGAACAAAAATATTTATTATTTTAGGAAGGATTTGGCGGGTTATTGTCACGGTTCAACCACTAAATATTTCGTCAGGCTCGAGGAAAATTCGCCAATGCGTTAGTTATGCACGCATGACTGCCTAGGGCACGCACTGTCTCTCTCGCACACACTCACACATGCGTGAAAGAGATCAGTCTTGTTGCGAAAGAGCGGCGACCTGTCCGACTGACTGTTTCCTTTCTCAGACGGCCGGGAATTTCACGAAATTAATGGTTTCATATGCTGTGTCCCCGTGTGTGCCCATAGTGAAAGGTAGTCTGCACATGTGCGCGTGGTGAGCTATCCGCTGCGCCCTTTGTCGGTTATAGTGAAGTAGAGGCTATGTGTTCTCAGTCAACCAAGGGGAAGTCAGGAAATCATTGCCGCTCCTGCTTATGCGTCGTGGCTTAGTCGTGGTTATGCGATCGGCCAAGCTAAGCATCTTGGTACAGTCAGGTTACATCAAATCTCATTTTGACTGTAGAACGATATCACTTTATTTACGCTAACGTTATCTGAAATCCCAACTGAAAAAAACAAAACACACACAATGTCTTGTTTTTGTTTTTTTCTCATAGCTGAAGATACATAACAATCGGGACACTATGGGGTCTTCGCTGGTCTCACAAAGTGTGTTAGCACCGTCGTATGGTACTGGGAGGATTCGGAATTTTTTTCAAGTATAAATATGTCGTCATTGGTGGATTGTACTGATGTAACTAATTTAGATAATTTAGTCTCAAATCATACCTTGCGTCCTATAAAAGTCTTTCTATAACCACCTCCTGACATGTGGGAATGGGCTTTCCTCTAGCATTTGTCTATCTCGGGGTTCCCAAATGACTTTAAGTATATATATATATATATATATATATATGTGTAATATATATATATATGTAAGATTCGAAAACTTAAAGGTAGTGGAGGTTGCCAGGTTATAAATCGAACACTTGCAGATGTAGTTTAGAACTGTAATATTAAACATATGTACACATTAGCTCGCGCTACAAAGATTACAATAAAACTTACATCTAACCTGAATCAATACAATTGTCGATAATAAGCGTTGATCATTGTCTTATCAAGAGTACAGCTATTCATGAGGTTATACCTTGGCAGCGTCCTTTGATACTAGCACCCTCTGTAGGGGCATCTAGCATATGTGGCGAAGTTTGGTGGTAACGTTCAAACTTACATATATATATGTAACCGATTCGATGACCTGAAGTCCTTATACCAAAATAAACCCCAAACAACAAATATTCAGGATGCAAAAGAATTTTAAATAAAAAAAAATTTAAACCCTGCAATAGATATTAAGTAGTCTTTCAGCCGATTTCAATACGTTTATTAAAACTTTTATGTGTTGAAAAATTAGATAAATTATAATATATACTAAATTATAAATTAGATATTTGGTCCTAAATTATTTTAGTGATACTAGTGATTTAATATGTTTGTGGAAACTCTTTATAAAGTATTTCGTTACAGAGTCCCTTACTTTCAAAACCATTTTTTGTTTAAATGTTATAGACATATAATATAATTTCATATTAGATATAATAAATAAATAACTAAAGATATATGTGTACATATACACTAAAAAAAAATCTATTCAAGTTTTAATTGATGTCTGCTAAATGTGCTTACTGGATGCTAAAGCTCAATTAAGATAAAACAGAGATAAAAATACATTGTGTCTCGATTGAGGTACTTATGAGATGACAACAATACAACCATGAAAGACCGAAGGCAGGGGCTACTCACATCAACACAAAGGCACTAAACACGTACAGAAATATATTACATTCCTTACCTGAGGCCAATGCTCACAGATCTATGATCAATAAACTAGAAAGTTTTCAGAACAATATTGTTCATTGTCAACGCCAATTTCCAACAATTATACGAGTTAAAAAAGAAACAGTACGATTGCTTACCAAAACTAAAGGCCACCGCTACAGACAACATCATCAATTTATTAAAAAATACAGGTCTTAAGATTAATAGCCAGTAACAGCCAGATACAAGTCTAACGGAGGTCAAACAATTATTGCTCTAATGTGAAGAACTATAGGTAATAATGGCATCAACCGCCCAGGATACATATCGTCTATGTATAAACCAAGTCCCACTCCAATGAAGAACAGTTGAACTAATGAGGGAATTAAGGAGCTGTCTACTTAAAAGTCCATCATTCTGACTTGTCACAGAGAATGTTGTGGGCACACGGGTTGGGCTTGTAAATAATAAGTGAATAAAGAGTTTCTAAGTCTGAAATGACTCAGTTTTCATTCAATTTGAAAAAATTATTATGCCGCATCATTCACCTAACCAGGTCATCGGCATCAAATGATGTTTAACCATTTATCAGCCTTTAGAGAAACAATCTACGAGAATCCGGCAAATCATTCATTAAGATCTGCTTGTTAACTTCAACGTATTTTAAAACCTAGCGTTATATCCAATCAATTAGCTGTCAAAATAATGATTACAACTAATCCCTGAGCACGATTTCTGAATTTCATGTGTTCTTATTTTATGCTGATAATAATATAATATAATATTTTATATATGCAGGTTTTACGAATATTAGTAAAGAGATTTTTGTAATTTTTGATAGAGCGCTGCAAATACCCAAATAGGAAATTACTATATTGGGAAGAGAGGTCGTAAAGATAGTAAATGCATCCAAGAAGATAAGTAACACTATAAGTAACTAAGGTTACACTCTGGATATTTACTGATACACATACAAATAAAATTCGTTTGTACACCCATGTCCACAACAGTCCCCAACCACCCCTAGACCAAAGCAGTCACCACTAGGGCCCTTACCCCCAAAGGCTCACTGCCTTTATTTCTAACTATGCACAACACAAATGTACAATAAACAGGACACAATGCCACATCTGATAGCTGCCAAAATTAATTATTATAATTACTAGATCTATATTTTTCCTATGAAAAGGGTGGAGATTTATAGATAATCTACCTTTCTTCTTTTTAAGTTAAGCAAAAAAACAAAAAAAAAAAAAAATCGGCGATGAGATAACATTTGAAATTCGTTCCAATTCTCTCCATTAACTTGGGTTTGTAATAGCATTAGGCCTACTTGAATATTTTAAATTATGTAATATTGGGTCACATAACAGCAACAGGTAACATAGTATGCAAATTTTGTTTTTGGATATTCTTAACGATTGAGGAAATACATTCGGCCTATTAACTGGATCACTTATTTAGTGGTGCGTCTCTCTTTCGCAACCACTAAATTTTCGTAGCGATGGTAAAGACGAGCTACACCGTCATAACGTATTGAGGAATTGTATATATGCTTTGTAAAAATACTTCTGCGGAGACGGTGTGGTAAGTATTACGCTATTGCCTCCAGACATACGACGACATAGCCAGAAATATTTGAATATCTCGGCTCGTAGTTACTATGCAGCTAGCTGATGCAAGCCATTTGCGTTTATTTATTTTCTGCCACTCCCGAAAATGAACTCAGACACCAGGATGGTCTCGGATGGAGAAAGCTATTAGGAGTGGAAAGTGGTCGAAATTCCTGTATTTACTGATACCCTAATAGTGTTCCAGGATAGAACACTCATTCGGCAATGTGGGCAGCACCCCACGTTATTACGCCGCTTTCTTATGTCTTATGTAAAGTATGTGTAATAGGTATAAACTTCGTTTTTATTTTCAACAATATTAAACCAAGCCAATTTTTTTTTTCTTTCCATGTTTTTTATTTATTATTTTTGGATATACATAGAATAAAGCAGAGGTGTTTTTATGAAGAACAACGCTCTAAGAAAATTCGTGTTGAATAATTCCGAACGTGCATCTCACATCTAAACAATAAATCTCAAACCACTATTTCAATTATTGTTTAATAATAACATTTCAGAAAATAATCGGTCTTTCAGGTGGTACATTGAGTATGAAGACCGCATAGGTCAAGTAAAACCTTAAAAATCAGTAAATATTAACTGGTCAACCTTTCTATAACTTTCACAAGTCATTGCTCAGGATCTGTATGAGAATTAACGTTCTGATATTTCTCTGTGATCGAGGGCTCTTCTAAGATACATTACGTCGTTCCAGGCGATGCTTTGGTAGTTTACAATTTTTTCTACTGTGTCAAAAATCGATTCTGTAACGATCGAGATAGTTTTAGAAATAGTATAACGAGAATCTTCAGATCAAGTATGTTCTAGGCCCTTTATTATTTAGTCATTTTAATTTAAAACAACATTCAAGTCAATTATAATACATCACATAATTAAAGATTTTGTTGAAGTTGCCTAAACTATTTTATTGAATTTTTGAAAAAACAGCTCACCAAAGACCCAAAATAAAATACATTTTAATAACCTTGACGTCAAGGCCTTTGATATTTAATATTTAAATATTATAGCAGAAGAATCTATTATATACCATTGATGACGGTTAATTAATTTATAATTTATTATATTATATCTTATTAATAATAACGTCGACACATGCTATTTTTACTTCTAATTAATTAATTGATTAATAACCGTTCATTATTATTCACAAACTTGGTTTTATTTTTAGCATCATTGGGCCATAAAATGGAATTGCAATGAAAAATATCATGCCTATAAAAAGACACTGGTTGAGGATCAGTAGCAAACACGATGTTATTGGCAGTTTTTTTGACTTTTTGTAATTATAATTTAAAACAATAGTGTATTGTTAATTATCATGTTCAGATATTCATTAACTATCTCAAAATTTTACTTCTGTTTATACTGAAAAATTAATTAATTAATGAAACTTATTCATTAAGGATATAGATATATTTTGCACAGTCATTTTAATATCAAATACTACTTCCATTAGAAAATAATTCATGATCTTAGCTTAAACACGTGACTCAAAAAAACCACTACAGAGAGCCCAGACCCACCCGCAGTGTTACAGATAGCGAAATCTAGGTGGATAAAAGTCGTGCCTCCTGTGAAAGTTGCCCGATCGGTGCTAAAATTAAATGGTTTATGTTTTATAGCATACAAAAAAAGTAGAATCTTATTTAGGGAAGGAAACAAAGACTATCCTGTATTAAAAGATAACACTTTTATTTGCTTACAGAACATAAAATACAATGTTTTATCATTTCATGAGGTTTTATTACAACTAATCATCCAATTATAATAAAAATACCCTTTGCAATCAGACTTTCATTTTTCTTGGTCCGCAGTGGACTCGTGAATGGTTTGACTGAATGAGAAGTCCAAGAGTGGTGTTGATGAAACCTTTTAATGCCCTTAAAGTTTCATGGACCTCTTCTGATTGTGCCTGATCGTAACAAGGCGTTTTTTTATGATTGAGAACGGTCAAGAGTTTATGAATGCTGTCGGGCATATAATACCATTTATAAAAATCAATGAACAATTTTACAATGGCAAATGAGTATTCATCGAACTTCTCTGCATCATTTGGATAACCAGATATAACCTGGTTGGAGAACCTACAAACTTACTAGTCAGATCACTTTAAGGTAAACATTAAATCGTCGTACAGAATAAGCGTTATGTTATAAGCACCTGCTTTGTGTTCAATAAGTATTAATTAACATGCCTAAACCTGAAGTGGAGGAGCGTTCATTATTAGAGTTCATTTCCTTCATGAACTAACACTTCTATGTCATGAAATGACAAATCCGACTCATGACATTGAACGGAACGTTGGAGTTACTTTTAATGGATGACATCTACCGTAGGGTCAAACTAGACCTCAATTATTTTCACCCAACTAATAAACAACTCTTTGTGATAAATATCAACTTGTTTTATTCTCATTTGAAACCAAACTTTTGTAGATTTGTATTTCAGTACACTATGAAAACATGTTGGTTTCTGATTCCAAAAAAATGAACTAAACCCTCAAAACTAAAAGTAATAAAAATGGTTACTGATCCTTGGATCGAATATCAGTTATACAAACTGCTTAAATGCTATAAAACTCTTACAGTAGACAGTTCTTTGTACTTGCAGTTCCGTAAACGTGTGTGTTCATCGTTATGTTAGCCTTCGAGCCCTGTATGGCGTTATAATTCTCGTAAACTGCAGTTAAAATAAGAAAAAGTAGATTTAAATTAATTACATAACTTTCTTCACTAGACTACTCTGGTATGGATAGATGGAGTGTGGAAACACGAACAGCGGGCGTTACACCGGCATTAGGAAATGAGATATCAGGAATCACACGTGACAGACGAGGCACGAACATCGACATACAACAATGCGTGAACTAATTCTGAGCGATGTGCGTTTGCGTCAGTCGGACCCAGTGAGCCCCTCTAACAAGATGTGTGCCACTATCAGTTAGCGAATATTTGTCACTGAGTGGAGCTCACGCAACAGATACGGTTCGCACTATTCCTTGTTAATGAGCAGCCCAGGTCATATCTCGCAGTATGCTTAAAGCCCAACTCCAACTAGGGCCAATAAATTTCTTGGTGGACGGGATCCGGTTTGGAACAGATAAAATTGTAACCACGCCCAATAAATATAGATAACTTTGACACCGGAATTCTTCGCGTACATTCCCTTGATCAGTAGTGTCGAACTGTGGCCTTTAGGGTGATAGTGAATTTTGCTATAATTGAAAAATGTATTAATAACAATAATAGTCTATTAGAAGGCTCACGCCTCCCTCGTTCACCGTTTTCTCATGTAGCCAGAGATAGGTCAAGAGACAAATACGCTCAGTATGATGAGTAGTGATGATAGCTAGTGATCCATTGACATACATTTTCAATAGATCGTGAGGCCACCTCCTTTTATGAGGAGTATGAAGATTATGAGGGTGAGTTTCGCCGGATGAAACGTTGACCAGAGGATTTGGATAGGAGGGAGGAGCTGATAGGTTTTGGAGGCATTTGGAGAATCTTGAGGGTATTAGGTCAAAGAAAGTTGGCACATGGAAATTGCTGCGACAGGATGAGTTTTTAATGTAAAAACGAGCATTGACTACAGACTTAGGATTGGAATGTTGACAGGAATGGGATTCGTTCCTAGTGGCTGTCCCAAATAGACCTAGTCGTAATTGGGCTTAGCAAACGTATGAGTTATTAAGTTGCATAGTTGATTAAAACGTACATATATAGATTATTTTATCGATTCTGGTGCAAGTTTGATGCCAATCGCAGTGCAGAAAATATTAATAAACATCGACGCAGAGTTTCGTTTTTATCTGAAAGAAAGCTGTCGAGAGATAGTAAGAGCATTTGAAAAATAGGTCTGTTTGTTTTGAACTAAAATACTTCATTTGGTTTGATAACCATCTTGGTCTCTCTAAGTTTTCAAGAAACAAAACAATATTTAAATAGCCGATATATTGAATAAAAATACATCAAACTTAAAATCAACTCGGGCTAAATTAAATCTGCTTCTTGTCGAATCTTAAAACTTCAATTCTTGGATTTATTTTTGCTTCACCGTATTTTTAATGAGTCCTTTACCACCAAAACCAAGTATTTGAGCTATGACTTAAACTGGCTAAAAAGCCAGAGCTTTAGCTAAAAGACAAGAGAAGGACTTTTTACGTTGGTTTTTAATCGAATATAATACGATGTATGATAATTCAGCAAGTTGATAACATACCTTTGAAATTATATTAGCAACTATTTTTATTGGCACTATAATCAAAATGTAGTGTCTTTAGCCGTTTAATGGTGCAGGGTTCCATTACTCGAAGAAATAAATAAAGAATTTTTTTTTTCCAAGTAACTAACTTAAGCGTTACAAATATCATAAAATAAATAAACGCAAACAATGCTAATAAAATAAATTAATGAAAAATTATTTTAATTAATTTTAATTTTTTTTATAGAATATCCAAAGCCTATCAACCATATGTGTCTTGAATGCACTCTCAACAGTTCACAACTACTCAATGTATTGTTCTTTAGTAAATACCGTATGAACGAAAGAGTGAACGCAATATCCTATATTTGTTATGATTGAGATCCTTCTCACCATTGCCCATTGCCTTATTCAGGCATATTGATTTTTTTTTTTTAAGATTTAAAAAAAAGGATGGGAAATATCTGTCAGCTTAGCTTGTAATCTTGGAGGTCGTGAACCGGAAATAAAAGCAAACATATTAGAGCTGTATGAAGTAAGTATATTGTTATAGGCTCGGAAGCTGTTAAAGAACCAGTATATTTTTTTCTTATTATATATTAGATCTACGTCAACTGCAATAATGATGTTAATTCATGTATACAATTAAAAAAAAATCACAATGTAATAGAGCTGCATTATGAGCATGATTATGGGATTAGAAAACATCAATTTATCTGATGCACTTTCTAATAAAAAATATATTTCTAAAAGACTGATAAAAGAAAATTAATAATTGTAAAACCTTACACTCAAAATTAAATAACGAAATAAGAAGTAATGTTGCTAATTCTATAATAGTGCGTAGTTTTTTTTCTCTAAAAGTCGTGAAGTTATCTGGTTCATGTTTAATACCTTCAAATTATCCAGCACATTACATTAATCTAATCACGAAAGTTACATGAAGTTTACTTAAACCGTAAAGTTATATCGCACATTTTTGTATTCTGGAGTAGAACTGATTTATAATCCCGCTTCTAAACAACAATGTTACTTCCTTATTCTGCTTTATTACTTTCTCCTTTTTTAGTGCTGCAATCAAAGTACGAAGGGTGCATGTAACATGAATATTGCTGAACTAAAAGTCAACGACCTATAAGTTATGTACGATATTCCATAGAGAATAAAAAAAACGACGACTATTTGTGCAGGAATTGGTTAATTACATAGACCAATAACATCCTCTTTTTCTTTTATATGTTTTTTGATCTTCAGAACCTCTTTGACTGACCTTTAGATCAACCAAACTTAAAACTACCCCGTGGTCACACATAGTGTTAAAATTGCCCCCTTTGGATCAAATGTTTCTTTATTTCATTATAAAGCTGTGTAATCTAAACAAAACAAAATGTAGGTCCGGATTCGGGCGAGTTTTCAAGTTGGCGATGGTTCAATTTGCACCGGTTTTGTCCATTCGTTCATATCTACCAAACCAGCTGAACAGCGTACCCGGCAGAATGGACCTGCTCAATGTTGGTCACTAACCCTTAAGCATTGCATAATTGACCATACCTATTATAAAAACGAATCCCGTTACTCGTATCCACAATTTATGTGCCCTCGCATGCAGACAACACAAACAGACAACATTCACGGACCTAAAATGGCCACCAGAAAATTGTCAGGACACGCCTCGAAGGCTGCAGGCGATAAGTATCCTGATAAGGGACAAGTTTAATTAACGAGCTTGTTTAACCTGAGGCTGGACCGACCTGAGGCTTTAGCCTCACTCATGCTGCTGTTGACCTTACATTCACTCGAGCGTGTCTACGTGAGAGAATGAATAAATATCCGGATGCCGATATATCAATTCCATTTGGAGCAATGGAGCTCGTCCCAGTTCTAAATGAGTTATACTCGATGACGATGACCACTGGCAACTCCATTTTTATTTTTAAGTATTAGATTTTTTACAAAATAAAATTTTATTAAATCAATTATTGTTCAAAATTTATCTATGACACGTGTATAAACGAAGCAAGGGGCTTAGTAAATGAAAGAAAACCACCAACAGACCTTCAAACGTAAGCAGTAAATAACAAAAAATAATGAAGAAAACAATTGGTGCCATTTAAACTTTTAAGTATACCAAGATTGCGGATTGTTGGCTTGAAAGCAAAATGGAGGCTGTCGAGCACTAATTAAGACGCGCTGAAAGACGACGAGACGGCAGACTCACAGAAGTTGGAAGACGCTGCCGGAGATTGGTAATTAACAATTCTGATAGCCCGTCTAAGGGAAAGCGCGATCCCAGGCTAATTGTTGCTGTTGCTGACAAGCTCCACGCACACCTCGCGAAAGCTGATGCCCGTGCTCTCAACAGTCTGAGAGATATCCCAGTCTGTGAACAGCCGCTTTTGTAGGCTGCAATTATGATGTATCGTCCCTGCCTAACGAAAATTCAGTAATAGTGCACTTTCGGCCCGGGTAGCATGAGACTGCTGTGCTCCTTCCCATGCAGTGAAGGTTCGAACGTGCATCGTGCTAAGTGGAGCAATAGCGCGCACATAATTAGTTGTGGGTATCGCACTGGACAATAGTGTGAAACTGAAAAAAAAAAATTATCTCAGCAAAAATAATTTACCATCCATATACAAGAACCTTCATATTAATCATTAAATAGTTCTTTAGACACCCTACTCAAAAATTAGATAACAAAATAGAATAAAAATAATAAATATTAACTATTTATATCCGAACATTGACAACGGACTAGGCTCTCATCCTCAAGGGTTCGTGCAGTAACATTCGTGAGATACAAAACCAATTTGATACACGTTTAAGGAAAAAATGTTAGGACACATGTCAAAGACATTTATAACAATTAAAACATAATATCCAAATGAAACATTACATGAATACAAATAAATATAGATACAATCAACAGACCCGTCACCTATAAATAGTAAAAAATACAAATTGTAAAAACTATTAAATGTATAACAAAAGAATAAAAATTTTAAATAATAAATGCCAGAACAGATAAAGCAGTTTAAAATCTAATCTTTAAATACAACACTAAAATATAAAGCTACGGAGTGACAAAGGTGTTTTATTAATAATTATTGATGAATGATAAAAATATAGTTGGTGCCCAAATCTGAGACTTTTTTAACCAAAATGTATGGATATTTTAAAGGGCTAAATTCAGGTAGACCCCTTAACCGTACGATACTATACGCTATATGTTCAATGGTGAGAGAAAATTTCACTTATAGTGGTTCTTCTAGATCAAACCTCCATAACCAAGAATTATTTTTGTTCCGTTAAACGCTAAAACATTACTTAGACTAAATTTTTGTGAACGTTCATAAACAACATTGTTTTACATTTATATTTATGTTCTTGTTAGCAATCTGTCTTTGTTTTTCGTCCAATTCACTATAATTCATTTTTCTACAAGTTTATTTAATGTAATGATCGCTACTTTGAAATGTTATTGCTTTATTGCCACTGTATTTATAATTACTAGCACACATTAGTCTCGTATGTATCTGTTCATGGAGGGTTGTAAAACTGTGGGGTTCTGTTTGCAGCTTGAAACTAAAAAAGGATTGAAAATAAAATTACAACTAAGTTAGTAAGTAAATAATAAAATATTACCTGGATCAGGAGAAACAAACAACTCCTTCAAGACCAACAAAAAGATACAATAGAAGAATTTATCAAATAGCGTTTTATTGAATGTCATTGCAATTTGCAGAAGGTCGGGGGAGCAATAAAATAAAACATTACAAATTATCGAAACGATCTTCATTAATTATAAGTTTTTATATTTTTTGGTGTTCTAACATACATACTACATTGCACTCGTTGGCGTTTATAAACACAAATTGTATTGTAAAATTATACCTGGTTAAGGATGCCTCTTAACGAGACCATTCCACACTTTGTGCAATGTAATGTTTTTTAGGCAATAAATAATTAAGATAAATGCTCTCATTCATACCATATTTACGATTCATCATTCACTCGCTCATTCATACCATATTTACAGACAGCCCAGAGGCCTCCCAAATCCACATGATTGTCTCCTCCCTCGCATACGAAAGAGGAAGCGGAGTCTTGGGAAGTCCCCCACGCTCCTCCATCAGCCGCGTCACCGGATACGAGCTATTGGAGGCTGACCAAAAGCGCGAGAGCCCAGACGCTCAGGACATGATTGGAGAAACTGACCAATGCCAGGACCCCCAGTGTCACGCATTTATAGCAGGTCACGAGGCCACTGCCGTTTCAGTCTCCGAGGAGGATTGTAGGGATGAGTGGCGCAGTGCCATGACTGTGCTACAGGATTAGGGTGGTTGGAAAGGCTACTGTGGAATTTCATAAACTTGGAATGGATGAGTTCAAGAATGTAGGGTATATTAAGATCGTTATGAAAGGTTTTGTTGCTGACGTAATAAGGGGCATTTACTATCGTTCTAAGGACTTTTGATTGAAAGAATTGGATACGCTTGATGTTCGACTTTTTTAATGTTTTTATTGTGTTCATTTTATTGTTTGTTCATATATTGTATTCATTACTCAATATCACAAAATATTTAGGCCACAGCCAGATGTATATATATTTTTGTTTCAACTAGAGGTATTGGCACTTAGAAACCCTATTTTACATAAGTGTAGTTGGTATACGATTTTTTCACAATGCGCTGACATTTTGATTTGAACTGCGATACATAGTGTTGTTATTCTGTTCTATGTAGAAGCAGCATGGCTACCCATTTTGCCAGGTTCGCTTGAACGAAAGCGCAGGCCGGATGATGTGCCCTTGGTGAGGTACGCTTTAGAGTCGGCCCTTGGAACATATTTCGCCGACTTTGACCCGGTCAATGGCTGGGAGCACACACGCTACGCCGTACACAATGAACAGTTCTCAGGGCCTAGCCTTGTGATTGGATACGGCGAGACTACGGGGACATCAAAACAGTTTTTCCAGGCAGCTGGCACATCGGAAAACCACCTTACTCCCTGCGAAATAGATTTAAAACTCAAAAGGCCTTGCTTAACTTAATACCGGTGCAGTAGTTACGTAGATCAACTCCTGATTATATCGATTAGATTTTGTTCAAACTGCGGTAACAGGATTATGAGAGAAGTAATAGTTAAAATTTTTGAACTATCTATGATAAAAAGTTCTAAGTTGTTCTCTTATTTTAGAAATAGAAACTAAAAACGTTATTTATTTTACATCCCGATATATTTTTTGTACAATGGTGTCAACCTTCATCCTAAGGTAACGCAACTTCGCTCCGTTTCAAACTAGTAATATATATAAAAGTGTCCTCCGGCCAGCTCTGCTGTACGGTGCCCCGCAATATACCCACTTGATTGACAATACAGCCAAATGTATCCAATATTTCTAGAATGGGATCATGAGAAAAGTGGTCCGACATACCTGTCTCGAGATCGGCGACCTGCACCCGTTGCCGATAAGACCTATCCTCTATGACACATCAAGTTTTTTGACTCGTTGCAGCACCTCACAAATCAATTGTTCAACGCTATGACCCCCACCACCCTTCCCACATCGATGGCAACAGACTGTCAGGGAAAAATTAGGTTAAGATTTAGTATGTAAGTTAGTTTTATGTTCAATAAGGTGAGCTTTATCACTTTTAATAAATTCAGTCCAATAATTTATTATGTAAATCATTATACATTTCTACAATGCAGATCACTATTAGTAGAAAACAGAACTTGTATAAAATGTAGCCAAGCTACAGGAAATATAATGAAGCAATTGTAAATAGATTCATTATATATTTAGAAACAAGGTTATATGAAAAAAAAAAGCAGCATGATGTTTTAGAACATTTGTATTTGCACCTATTCATTTAACAACTAATTAGCCTGTTTTGAAATATACTCTTTAAATATCAGCACGACTGAATCATATTTCCTACAGCCCGCACCTAGAAAGATGGAAGTAGAGCCTCTACCCAAGATTTCGGTAACTAACCTGGCCTAAATTGGCTTCATCTTAATGGAACATTATAATAAGTGATTCATTTTTTCTCTACACCTGCCATTCAGCGACGATTGGTACAATCAATTTTAGACCAATTTATAAAATGCAATTTTATCAGCAACTTAATGATTTTGGTACACTTTTGAGGCAACTTGGTACAATTTCGATGTCAAGTTGTCTGGAAAATTCTCCTAACTTTATAATTTTTCAAAATATTTATAATAATGAGAATGCTTACGAAAATTGTCTTGTGTTGATAATTTATAAATATATTATAAATAAAAATATATATATATATATATTTATGTTGGTTCGAAAATCCATATACTAAACTATAGCTCCACTTTTGTTCCCTTCTTAATCTTCAACAACGGATTTCCTTTGGTGGCAATTAATCGAACTTGGGTCTCTGTCGTTAATCAGGGGGGAAGTTTATAATTATTTATTCTAGGTATGGTTTTTTTATAGTGGACCAAATTCTACTCCTATTAATATCATTACTTAATATCCAATGATACATTTTCATGTTTTCTATGTATACATGTTTTTCAATACTTCCTTTGTTCCCCTTAATGATTTCGCCTAGCGATCCGAACAGAGTCTAACAATGTTCTTGATTATCAATAATCGATTCTACAGGTAATAGAAAATCTCCACCCTTACATAAGCCACCCCATCAGCATGCCTATATGATTGCATAAATGGGATCAGTGTCGAAGCTGTGCTAAACGATTTCCCCACTGACCGGTCACTGGTAGCGGAAATACCCTCAATGAGCCCGGGATTCAATGGCTGTATTTAATGTTTCTTCCTTTCACTAGAAAAAGTGGCCGTCAATTGAAAATCCCATTTCGCGGAGACCTGCCCCCGCCTAAGTGGGCATGTTGTGCCTTACCCACTTAGGGCTAACTTGTATGCGGTACTGGCTCCCTCACCGCACTCCTCACGTAAGCTAATCGACTTCTCATATCGATATTAACTCAGCAGGACAATTACGTAAATACCATTAAGATCCCTTTCTCTGCCAACAGTCCCCTGGAAGCAGCCTGCTGCTAAACCGCTGCAGCGGTATGAAAACAACAGGAAGCAGAAGACTGGTCACGAGGTTTAATTATAAATCGTTGCTGATTATACATACATAAATACGGGGGTGGAGTGAACATCTACCGAGGACTGATGAATTTGTAATATGTAATCATCAAAACGAAATCTATTAAATATATGAGCAAGGTAAATTATTGGGTTCGAGCCACTCTGCGGCGGGCACTCTTTTATGGGATGGGAGTTTCAGGTTCCCTTCTTGATTAGAATGTTCACGTTTGCACTACGGTTTTTTTCAGCTAGGGAGTTGCTTACAGATATATTCAATTGGATATAAAGAAGATTCCTTCAAAATAATTATAATATAATTGGCAACGAATTGGTGTCATTGGAAGTGTATGAAGAGGACGATAGCAGAATCAATAGACATCTTAAAGTCTCTTAACGTCAGTAGACACTCGTAGTAGAGAGTTAACTACACTAACATGCAATACGAATACGAATTTAATTTTATTAACAGTAATTTCTGGATCCTCTCTCAAGAGATACGGTTATCTCACGACATTGTCACTTCATTTTCTCTATTATATTTTCTGTTTGTACATACTGACAAAAATACAATTAAGAAAAAAATGTAGACTGTAAAAAATGACTGGGCTTCGGATCCATGTATCAACCAGCAGGAACAAAAATAAATATCAATATTTACTACTTACTATCATCTTTTTTTTTCTTTCATAGCCCCTTTAAATTTACAGATAATTATATATAATTATAGATCCTCAGGTGAATCTATTTACAAATTATTTTGTATTTCCTGTAGCATCACTACATTATATACAGGTTTTGTTATTTTATTGAAATTATATAATGAATAAACAAGTATAATGATATACATTATACTTGACTGGATCAAACTGACTAATAAAGGTGATGGGGCTCACCTTTTTGATCAACCTTAAAACTAACTTACATACTAATTGTAATCCTAATTTTTCCCCGACAGTCTGTTGCCACCGATGCGGGAGGGGTGGTGGGGTCATAGTTTTAAACACTAGGTTTGTCAGGTGCTCCAACGAGTCAAAAAACTTAATGTGTCTCCGGCGGATGAACTCACCCACCGACGGCACACTAAGCAACGGGTGCAGGTCAGCGTTCTTCAACCTCTCGAAAGAGGTATGTCGGACCACTTTTCGCATGATTCCATTCTGGAAGGGTTGGAGACATTTGTATGTATTGTCAGTCAAGTGGGTAAATAGCGGGGCACCGTACAGCAGAGCTGGCCGGAGGACACATTTATATATCATCAATTTGAGACGAAGCGACAGGTTAGGTGAAGTTAGCAAGTAAAATAGAAGTAAAATAAATAATATATAATAAAAAAGAAATAGTAAGTAAAATAGAAAAAGTACGACAAAGGTCTTACTTACTATCATCTGAAGAAGCCATTGCATTTATAAGATTTTATTTAGACAGCGTGTATGAGACCAGAGGGAATTATCATGGCTTACTTATTTAGTACAGGTGTAGGTCTCATTATCATCAAAGGAATAATTGATAATAATAATAAGTTTTTGTGAAAGTCTTAGTATATAAAGGAGTGAGATATTCAAAACAAAATAAGTAGGCTTACATTGAAAAAGACTGGTTTATTTTAATCCATACTTACACAAAAAGCACAGGTTTTTCCCGGATTTTGGTAATATTTTGAGAGCGGGATAAAGTAATAATGCAAAAGATCTTTAAAACGATGTATCAAAAAAAAAATCAAAATCTGAACTCGAATTCAGGTGGTAGGTCAGTTCAGTAAACCTTTAGTTCCGTTCTGTTGTACCTGGTTTTAATCACCTAACTTTGGTTTGGACTGGCCTAAAACTCTTCCAGCAACTAACCGAGCTCACGTTTCTCCAATTTTTGACCGCTGCGCATCTTTCGCCAGTTTCCCGGCATTGTTTGAATAATCATATTAGCCATATTGACTATTAACATGTATCGTTGCTCATATCAACTAAGGGAGTACGCTTTAAACCAGTAATAGATTCTGTCGACTGTGAACCCTGGTGTAGTGCTAACAAGTACATATGTAAGTGTTCGGAACAAGAGAATTTTCTCTAGGGGAACAGTCCGGATTGCTTGGTGTAGACTTTTATCCTGATCTGGATTCGTGATTTTTCCTCACCAGATAATTCAGATTAATTAGCAACAGAAGTTATAAATCTGATATTGAAATGTCAAAAGGGAGTTTTATGTATACAATGCGAGTAATCACATTATTACAGTGATGACTTTTTTTTCCAGTTATTTATCCATGGCTCGGTGGTCTAGGGGTATGATTTTCGCTTAGGGTGCGAGAGGTCCCGGGTTCAAATCCCGGCCGAGCCCATTTTTTTCATATTTGTATATTTTGATATATCTTGCAGCATATTTGGGTGAAAATATATATATATTTTTTTTCACAACAACTTTATTATGATGAAATTACAATCTGCCTCATTGGGCTATAAGTAATTGTGATAAATGATCTCATTCATGCCAATTATCCACATAAAATATTTTTAAGGACATTTTTTGTATTCGGACTTTGGTGTTATTTTATGACCCAATATCTCATCACTCGGAGGCGAAAAAAAATACTGGCGGGTTACGGCTTCGAAGTTGGAATGTTTCTGGAGTTGATAAAAGCAAAGTGAACTTTTTTTGACAGCAATTAAAAATTATTAAATATTGAAAAATAACAGATTTTACTGTCACAAGGCCATTTTCAAACTTTCAGCCATTTTGAAAATAAGTAAAATATGTTTATTAACTTTATAACTTGTTAAAAGAACCCACAAGTTGATTGCAAATAGCAAAGTGTTTACATTTTTAAAGGGAGATTACCTATAATCCTGATGACTGTTATCTCACGAATATGTGAATATGTTTATTCACTCTGCCGCATGTTACCATTTTTTTTCATTTACTTTAAAAATATAAATAGATTGACAGTTTCGAGTGTAAACTTTACTTTCCAAAAGTATTTTCTTTTTTGGTTTAGGAAATAGTAGTATGCAGTTATCATAACAATACTTCAAAATATTAAAAATTTTACTGCTCACGAATGTTACCAACCTTCGTAACAGTGTTTTGTTCAAATATTATTGTAATTTTACATTATTTAAGCAGATTTCAGGCTTTAACTCCAGCAGAGAGAAAAAAAGCGTTGTAGCACAAAAGCGCTACAAGAAAAAAAGGAAAATGGATCAAGAAAGAGATACTAAATACAATGAAAAGGGAAAAGGAAGGTAAAAGAGCTTATTACATATTTATAATTTAATTTTACATTTAGCTCAAAGTATATGAGAACCGCTGCTGGAATCTTGACTCTGCTAAACAAAATATTGATTTAACACCTATTGGACATAAAACAAAAGAAATGAAAGACTTCGAGACAGTTTAGTCCTTATTGCTACTTCAACTATTACACCTCAATCGAAGGCTATAAATATGGGGAATAACTACCAGATTTAATGCGGGCATAGGACACAAAAAGACCTTTCATGATGTTACTATGGCGATTATTAAGCATTTACTGAAAAAAAAGTAGAGGAAGTTTTGTAATCTTGAAAAGAAATATTGTTAAGTATAAACTGGTACACTTTGCAAGGATATGCGTCATCACCACGTTAAGTGCAAAGGAAAATTCGCAAAACAACTGAACTGAAGGTGAGCCCCATCACCTATTATTGTGTATTTGTTGACCTTTTAACTTCAAAGCGATATTGTTATTAAAACACACCCACCTTCGAATGCATCAGTGCATCGCAGTAAGAGGAGAAATTGTAATATTTGTTTACTGAACTACTTGTTCACTTATTGTTAAAATGATTAATAAAGGGGTTAAGAAAAAAAAAGAAACATTCATAGAGTGGGGCTCTAAGAAATTTTTGTCTGTGCGACAATGTTAGTAGGGCTACATCTGGTGTAAAAGAAACAATTACTAGAAAAAAAAAAAAAAAAATACATTTCACAGTCCATAAAAACACTCCATATCATATTCTGCAGTAGGTTTAACAAACAAAGTTCAACCTCCAGCTTTGTCTAAAACAGGCCATTTGTGTGGTTCCATAGCAACCGGTCCATTTGTCTCTGCAGGGTTCATAGCAACATTGAAATGAATATTTTACATATGCATTACTTTAATCTAAATATATACCTTAATATTAGCTCAAGGCCTAAATTTCATCAACATTCATGTACATATATTATCTCGCGATGGCCATTTACTATATTCCCTTACACCTTTAACTATCATCTAAGGGTTTGGCAGAATGGCCAAAAGCTGTTCGTAATCTACAGCTGCAATGTTGCCTGGTTTCAGCCGGAATAATGAAGCTCTCCTACCGCACACAGCATAGAGCATAACTGGAACCTTCTTCATCATCCACTGGCCCTTAGCAAATTCTTGTGTGTCTATACCTAGTTTTATTTCACCTTTTATATAAATGAAGATTTTTTTATTGTGCTGACTCTCTACACAACATCACCGGTTCTGTACAGGTTTGATTTTATACATTTCTACTTCATGCAAATGTTCTGAGTGTCAGTATTGTTCAGTATCAGTACAGTAAACTTGTTCTAGGTATCTAATACTTAGATATACGTCATGATCTCATTTAAAATGTTTACCAAAAACCATATTTGTTTAAAATATAATGTTGGTATGTTGGTACCTTTTAAGACTTGAAAAAGAACCAATACAATATAAGTGGATCTAGTTAATTTTTTCCCCCCGGTAGGTGGTTATTAGCCAATGTTTAAAATATTGTCACTTGATGATTTAAACTAGAACGGCATTGAGCCAGAAAGATGTTTTTTTATTATTTATTGTATCTGTTCTTTATGTGTATATTTAATAAGTTATTGCATGGTTCTCCTCCTCTCACACCCTCCCTCCCTAGCAGCGCAGGTTTGATTAGCGAATCGTGCACATTTTTGCAATCCACGTTGAACATTTCTGCTATAGCTTATGAGCGTTACCACGAATGTTACTATGTCCCTAACAAGAAAATTAAATAATTGTACATTATTTCGGCAGACACTATATTAGTTTTTAATTAATGGTACAGTTTTCGAAACAGGAAAGGCGTTAAGAAATGAAAATTTGATTTTTTGTTTGCTTTATAGTAACATTTGTTAGTTATGTTTACGTTTTAGTTATTTTCAATAGTATGGTAAAATGTAGTGAAAAAAACACTCCCGCATAATGAAGAAATTTCAATTTTTGCTATATAAACGCAAAAAATTATTATTATGACATGGTAACATTCGTGAGTGGTGGAGCTCAGTTTTTTGCCATCATTTTTCATTTTTCGAACCTTTAAACATTAAACTCATAAACCACAATCCTTTTGCCATTCAGGGATAGTCAGGAAATGCCAAATAAAAATAATTAACCATATCTAAGCAACTTCAGGATTTCCAAATTGACCATCTTAAAAACACTGAGTTTGTAAAAAAAAAACATTTTCATGCATTTCCATTTGTTTTCTTTAACCTAGATATAAAATAATACAGCTGAGTAAAATATCAAATTAATGTATGGTACTAGGATCAGTCAATTTATTTTTCATTAAAGTCAACCTCCAAACTATCACATACCTTTTTTTGAAACATGTAAATAAATACGTTTTAAAGAAACAATTTATAATGATTTTTGATTCACGAATTAAATAACTAAAAATTATTTATGTATTTTAATTTTTTTCTTCAAAGACATGAATCTATCAAAAACCAATGCTTCTTATAAACGCCTAACTCTGAAAATGGGCCCCGTTTAATCAAATCCATTTCTTTTTTTATTTTGTACAGTATTAATTGATTAAAATTGCATTATATTTCCTTCATATTGAGGTAGTGTCTTTTGAAAACTTCTTATAGCTCATTAGAAGACTTTTAAATTAAAAATTTAGAAGATATTTAATTCAACATCAGTTTTAAAGAGCTTGGAACAAAAGAGGCTTTGCAATATATATTTTCCAAGTAATATAAAAAATGAATAATTTGAAGTATATACGTTTTTTCCCCAGAGATATATGGTTAGCGATGATAAATGACGATTTCAAAAGCTAAACCTAATCCAATTGTCAAGGGACTCCTTGTAACACCCCTTCCTAACCAACAGGATCTACCGCTGACAGAAAAAAAAAAAAAAGAACAAGATACTCAAACGAAGGAAAAAGAATAAATCGTCTCGCACGACTACTTTATCAGAGTTTTTGTTGCCGGTTGGTTTGCTGAATTCGGGGATTATATTGTCCACTTTAAGTTGCTTCAACGTTTGTCTGTTCAATTGAATAGAACAGAACAATCGTGCGTTGTAGGTTTCGGTTTTTGACCGGTGGCAATTCATGGCCGCAGTCTGGCTCTGCGTCTGCCCTGCGTGGCGGTATGGCACCGCATGATTATGGAATCAGGCAATCGGCCAACGTCAAATCTCAACCTGAAAAAATTATTAAGTTTAGATAGGAAGGTATACAAAATAGTAATATTTGTAAAAAAAAAAGGAAAGCATAATAGAGTGCATACCTATAGAAGACAAAAATATAATAATAAAATAAGAAGATATAGTAATAGATTGGTGAACTGCATTCAGAAAATAAATTCTTTGAGAGATTGGTGTTTTAAAAAAAACTATGTGAAAAAGCCTGTAAAATAATTTACAATGAAATGAAAAATGTGTTATTTTACAAACACATAAGAAATGACATACAAGCTAAATAAACAATAATAAAAACCTTGGCATGTGTGAATCTAAATTCTGCTAGTATGCAAAATATATAATTTATATATACTTCCTGTTATTTGGTAACTAATCGGATCTTTCATATTTAATTTTTGCTTTGCTTTCATATTTAATAATGTACCATAAATGTTTTGCAAAGTTGTATCCAAATGAAATCAACATTAGCACATCTCGGCTTTATACATGACAGACGATAATTGACTTGGAAGCCTCACGCAAAACTTTAACAGAAAATAATTAATCACTGCCTCAAACTCAGAACTGACAATAACAGAAAAGTTGAATATATACACTTATTTACTGAATCCCATTCGTAGATGTAAAGCAAAGGTATATGGACATACAAAAATATGGACCACATTTTTACAAGAAAATAGAATAGAAAAAAAAATTATTCTGGTACAAAGTCTCCTATGAATAACAATAATGTACAGATGAAGAAAGCATATCATAGGAGGTGTTGTAATAGGAAGGTTTTGGAATAGAAGAGCTTTGAGGGTTCGCAAGGATGAAGCGTAGTGGATACTAGAAGGTAAAGAATTCCAGAGGGTAGTAGAGCGAGCAAGGAAGGACCGATCGTATACTGCAGTGTTGTGGCTAGACGTATAAAGGTCAGAAAGACGGTATTTCGTTGTTGGGAAATAATTAATGATGATTAATTCGGGTAGGAGTTAAAGGTGGCATTTATCTATGAATGATAAGAACCTATTATATCAAGAAAAGAATTTCGTTTTGAGGGTGTGCAAGGTTATGTTCAAGATTTATTGATACGCCCGGAAAAACAGGTATTTTGTGATTTGCACCTCAATAAAGTAACTTATTGGTATGTGTTACCTGAACAAGTGCAATGAGGTTCACCTGTTTTAGCCTGTAAGCTAAATCCACCAGTGGCTTGTCACAAGACTACCTCTCATGTCAGTTCTTAGTCATTCTTAAATTTCAGTCATTCGTGGTTGAAGGTAAGACCTGAACCACATATTAATCCAGCCTCTATCCTGTTACAGAAAAGGAATAAAAAAATTGTTGAGTATCGAATAGAAAAATAATTACCCAAGCGTCTTGTTTTAATAAATATTTCATGCACGTTTCGCTCTCCTTGTTTTCTTTTTTGGATCTCAAAACAACATTTTTTTCATTGAAAACTGCAAACGTGTTCACGTTACCAACTTGTTGGCCAGTATATTTTTTTCAAACAGGTGGCTTTAGTATGCACCATCACAGGGTATTTTGCAATTAAAGGAGTTTTGCTATTCTACCGTCATCTCACAAACAATAATTTAATTTATGTACGTGAGAAAACCTATTCTGTTTATTATTTAATCCGAAGCATTATGTATACTATATAGTGAGATCTGCTCTGACGCTATTGAATACTTCCATTCAAACAAGTATGTGTTTTTCTTTTCATATTTTTAAATATTAATAGTTTGTTAAACTAAAACGATATGTTTTTGTAAAATGTATTCAAACATATTTTTAAGTATTTAATTATATACATTTGTTTTATTTTAGTGAAATTATGGATCTGTTGAGAAAAATTTAATACAATAATGAGAAAAATATTGCGAAATTACATCAAATGACGCTGGAATGGAATATGCTAACCACAAATAACACATAAACGAGAACATAAAAAATTCATTACAAAATAATTATAAACGAACAATACTCTAATTTTTACTTTCAATAAATGGGCAGACTCAAGAGGACCTGCTCGAACCTGTTTGGCAGTGAGGCTTGAACTCCCACCTTCCTTGGAATTTCTTTTTCGCGTCAAAATTTGCAGTTCGTCAAGGAAGTAGACAGCTGATTAACTCATCAAACGGCCCCTAATTAAAGCGGGAAGGTAAAATCAAAAAGGAGAAAGTGCCAATGAAAGTTGGAAGTACTAATTCGTTTTACGACACTATGAATATTCCGATGAAGTGCAGTCGAGGAGTAGAGTCGGGGAACCCTGCGCACGCCAAACCGTAGCAGCGTCATAACGTTTTACATAAGTTCCCATAACCCTCCTTGCATAATGGGCCTTTTGTCGAACTGCTCCCAGCTGTGGTGTCTGTTTGTTTAAAAAATACCTCAAACCCAGTGGCTGCCCCATCGAGTGAAGGCATTGATCTCCAGCTGACTGATTCTCAGGCGGACTAGGTTCCTTATAGGGCTCGTTGAGCTACAGAGCAGTTCAGAAACATCTTTAACCACAGATGATGTATGAGAAATTCAATATTATAACAGAAACAGATGAAGGATGTCCATTGAAACTGAAAAAACATTTTACACCTTAGGAGTATTGTTTGATCGTTTGTTTTTTGGGATTTCTTTTAGCATAGAAACCTCAGGTCATCAATATTGTTTGTATATTTAAATTCATTTGGGGAACTCACTGTTGTGAGTCTGAGATATAACGAGGACCAAAGCCCAGGCTCCCGTAGGGATAAACACTAAACTTGAAAATTAACAGACTTCCTTGTATATAGTTCAAATCGAAGAAAATAAATTTAACCTCGCTACATAGAAGGGCACACCCGCAAATAAACACTATTCTGATAAATAAGTGTGTACGGCACGACCACCTCTCATGAAAAGTCTCGCAGGGTCAGAGCTAGGTGATCCTTGGAACCATTATTAGACTTTTGGGAGTTGGCATGAAGGAGTGGCCACTGTTCACTTTAGTTTGGCACCAAGTGCATTTTTACATTATTAAACGTAGTTATTAAAAGATATTTCCAAGAGGATGACACCGAGCATTATCCTGGAAAAATCGAGGAATATGATCAAGAAGTTTGCAGGTTGCATCGTGATACTGCCTTGGACAGAACACTGACCAATGAGGTAGTATAAATAACTTAACCTCCTGTGGCTGAGAAATTAGCACCTTGCTTTACAAAATAAAACAAAAATAAAAAAATAAAGGTATATTAATTGATTTCCCATCTGGCAGAGACTAAATCCAAAATTTATGGACTAAAAGATGTATATGTATATGTCTATGAATTAGATAATTGACGAGGGTCGAATACTGATCTCTGGAATGTATACAAATGTAAGCATATCTTACTTGAATGTATGGTTAACGCATTCTTAATACATTAAATTTTTAACTGGAAACATTTATGGAAAGTTGCATCATAGTCTGAGTTAATGAACGAACGCATGAATGAACCAGCAAAATGAAGGTACAAATGACTTGTATGGATTAGTTTTAAAATTGCCTACTACGCTGTGAATATAAATCTAGATATTATGTATATATTAGATACATTGAGGCATTAAAGTAACAAAACTGGCTGAACTAGCAGGAGAAAAGGAATTCTGATGTAGAAGGTGACGCATGAAAGAAAAATGCCAAGTAAAACGTCAATACTGGAAATATTCATGATAAATACTTCACCTGATGTAAAAATTGGAACGTCCGAAGTTTGGTCTCTTTTATAAATTGATAACAGTAGCCATTCAGATGTCAGATGAGGACATACACTCTTCGAAAACATAATTATCCGATATTCATGAACCGTTAATTATATGCAATTAGTAGTTCATGAATAGAAAGAAAATAAAACTTTATTATTCTATTAAAATATTATGTATGTATGTAATTAATATATAACATAATTTCTCAGAATTTTTCAAAATCCTTTATTTAAAGTTTGTTAATTCCGCAAATTTATAATTTAGCCTTATATTTTGGCAAATTCCATAAGATTTTAAATACTCAAATTTCAGAGACTTTATTTAATTTATTTTAAATTTTGGAACCCACATACGAGACTAAAAAGACAAGAACTAAACAGACGCTTTGGACAACTGTACAGACTACTTCAAAGGACATCCCATCTCTCAATAGAAAATAAACTACTAATCTACAAAGTTATACTTAAACCAATCCGGACATACGGAATAGAGCTATGGGGGACAGCCAAAAAGTCGAACATCAAGCGTATCCAATCCTTTCAATCAAAAGTCCTGAGAACAATACTAAATGCACCTTATTATGTCAGCAACAAAACCCATAACGACCTTAATATATGAAATTCCACAGTAGCCTTTCCAACCACCCTAATCCTGTAGCACAGTCATTGCACTGCGCCACTCATCCCTATAATTTTCCTCGGAGACTGAAACGGCAGTGGCCTCGTGACCTGCTATAAACGCGTGACAGTGGGAGTCCTGGCAATGGCCAGTTTCTCCAATCATGTCCTGAGCGTCTGTGGCTCTCGCGCTCTTGGTCAGCCTCCACTGGCTAGTATCCGGTGACGCGGCTGACGGAGGAGCGTGGGGGACTTCCCAAGACTCCGCTTTCTCTTCGCATGTGGGTCTCTGGGCTGTCTCTAAATATTGTATGAATGAGGGAGTTAATGATGAACTGTAAATATGGTATGAATGAGAGCATTTATCTTAATTACTTATTGCCTTATAAAAGGCAGATTGTAATTATAGCACAATAAAGGAATATAAAATATTTTAAATTTCACATTGTGCTTTATATATACTTTTAATCTGTAACTTATTCTATAGTTAGTAAATTTACTTTTATTGCAGGTAAATTTTTTTAGTATAAACTATTTTCTAATTTGACTATTTTTGAAAAATAGTTATTCATAATAATGTTTGTAGTTATTGTCCTAATTGAATTATTTTTTAGGGGCTTTATTTAATTTGTTTTTTGTTTTCGCAATGCAGTTTGTTTTACTACACTTTCCATCATCACAATGAATTGCATCTACTCCCTAATATTAATTATTTTATTATTTTTTTCGATTTAGTAATAAATATTTAGAACTAGGTACTGTAATTAAACCTCAAGCATATTCTGTATTCTTTGTACTTGACCAACTCCATTTGTATAGGGCAAAACCGTGAAAGCCAATCAAAGATCATGGACTCATTATTTCAAGATCATGTTTACTAAGTTATTAATTAGAAGTATCTTCTTGCCCTCCTAATGAGATTGATTGTGTATTAATGTGACTGTGTAGCTTCTGAGCTGTGACTCAATGAAATAAAAATTTCACATTATTTTTTAGTGTTTATACATATCTACCATACTCATTTTATGTTCTGTTATATACTGTAACAGTTGTTTTTTTACCATGTAATCCAAATACTTATAAATTATGTCCCTATTGGTATGAGCTCGTCAATAATTATTCATTGGCTTTCATCAACGTCCGTTCTGCGTCTAAGAGCATTGCCCTTCTTAATTTAGCCATACAGTTATTCGTTCAAACTGACTCGCTCAGAGGAATGTTTCATAGGTAGTTGGTTCTGTTACTTTTTCCTAATTAGTTAAGAAAATGCCATTGATGAAGAATTGTACATGAATAGATTAAAAAAAAATAGAAGCAAGACAAGCAAATAAAGAAACCTGAAACGATAACATGACAAGCAGAGATAAGTAAAAATATGACAAATAATTCTATTAGTTCGATACTGTTTATTGTTCATTAAATAGTTATCTCAATCATTCGAATGAGTGTTTATATTATGTATCACGACCCTGCTATTTCTGATGCACCATCTCCCAGACATATATGTTAAATGTTTCTCTATGGCAGTATACTGTTTGTCTATATACTGCACACCATTTTCTAAAGCAAAACATCGTCCATGTGTTTTACATTGTCAATGTATCACTGTTTTAATTAAAAACTTTAGGTATGAAGATCTAGTGATGAGATGCAATATTCCGAAGTAAGTTGGGGATTGGATATAGCTTTGGGGAATGGCTTTGCACTTTTATCAATATACCAATGAACAAGACAAAACAGTTCGTAAGTTAGTTACTCAATTCGACCTGTGTGCCAGTGTAGTCTGAGAACTTTTGGGCCTGCCTCGTTCGCCTTCTGCATCATTAACCATAACTGGCTATGAAAAACGGGCGTTGCCTGAAACTAATTAATACAATGATATATATAATTAGTTATAAGCCGGTACCAAGGCTAGCAGGGGCGAAGGCAGGTACATTCTCTCCATGACACGGCATGAGTCGGCAATGAGTGAGGGTGTGTTAGCACATGTGGTTCTACCTCTGGTTCCTTGCGGGCATGGGCCAAATGGGAGATCACCGAAAGTGAATACACTGTGATCTGATTAGGTAAGGTTCAGGGTCAGAGGGCTGAGAGGAGAAAAGCATAGGTGTCAGATGACGGGTAATACTTTATTATACAGTTGATGCCTTGGGACACATGGCATGACACACCACAAGATCATTATAAAAAACGCCTCCTACTACCCTTAACCTCAAAAACCTAAATTTGGATTTATGTTATGAAATTCTTCCATTGTAGTTAGTAATTTATTTTGGGGGCGGGATTTAAATGTTTGGGGGACTTATGGGGTTTGGTAATGCCATTAACACTCGTATATTTTAGCACTGATGTATATATTGCTAATAGATTTATAGCCTTAGGGGAGGGATTGTAATTTAAATCAAACATTTACATTTGTTCAGTTTTATGTTTTATATATCATATAATGTTTTTTCATAGTTATAGTAACTCTGTAAGTGCACGCCTTTGTATCATTCTATGTACGTATGACATACTTATATCCCTTGTATTTAAAATTATTTACAATATATTTTCAATAAATAATAATTTTAGGTTAAATATTACATAGTCTAAAGAAAAACAAAAAAAGTAAATGAAGAATTGAAACAGCATAGAACAAACATATACGGTAAGAATAAAATGAAAAAGTATGTAAGCAATGAACAATAAATAATAAGAACATTTTGAAGGAATTAATAATATTGTTTATTAAACGTTTTGCACATCACCTCTGCATCTTTCAAGGTGCTGAATCACTAAATATAAATATATTAAATGAAATGAATCCATTATATTTATAAAACAGCTGTTGTCTTTTGATAGGCAAACAATTTTATTTCTTTACGTTTGTAAGTAGTACGTAGTAAGTAGTAGTACGTATGTAGCAATATGCGTTCTTGTCACATATTGGCTTGTTCGTCAATTCAACGGACTCAGGGACCCATGTCTTGTTAAAAGTTGAGTGAAAGTGAGTCATTGTCATCTTGGTTTTGATGTACTCTTGTAGGTTTAGAACATATTTTTGTGTAAACCGTTTTTGAATTTGTCGTGCCACTGCAGAAATAAGTAATTTGTACTTGGCTTGAGATTAAATAATTTTGGAGTACGCTTCGTGGTAGCTTTGAGTGACATGAAGCTAATTTTGTGCGGCTGCCTAACCAGCTTTCATTACATAAATTTCCATCAAAAGCTTTAATTATTATTAATATTAAATGTAATTCATGCATGTGTCGAATATTTTTATTTTATGCTACATGAATATGATTTATTTAGCTGCCGGACATCTGAGTGCCTCTAAATTAAAATTAATAACAATTACTTATTGAAATGTATAAAAAATATATATATATATATTAGGCTGCTTAAACCTTCAAACTATTTTAATTATTTACTACTGATTATATAACACGCCACAGACGTGATACAGTGAAGTGTATTGCTATTGTAGGAATCTGTTTTGTATAAAAACATAGCTTAACAAATTAGCAACAGCGGAAAGCTATCCAGCTATAACTCTTCTATTAACTAGCCAATGTTCAACTATTTGCAGCGCCACATTTAATTTTAATTTCTTTTTTTGTTGATTTTGTTTTCTCTCGCCCGTAGCTTGTCCTTCAATGCTTCCCTTGCCTGCTCAGTGTAGGTAAACTACTTTCAAAACTCAACCGTCCTTATATAACCTTCCTACGTCAATTCTGTCCTACCTCGACATCCCAATAGTTATCAGGTCGTTTTCAATGGCCGTTTGTTCACAACCGTTAAACAATGTTTTTTTTTATGGTTCCGTAAAGGTGCACTATGATTTTCTTTATTGGGTTTTTTCGTACTTTCAACATTCCACGCGACAATATTTTTTGTATTATGCAATCATATGAACCTTTGATAAATATTCAGGCATACATATATCATTTAGTCAGAAGTTTTACTCCATTAACATTTTTTTTTAGTCTTTAAATTTACGTTACTTTAAACTCCACATAAGAACGCTGTCAGGGAAAATTAGGATAAGTTTTTGTTATTAGATGTAAGTTAGTTTTATGTCTATAATTCATAATGGGAGCCCCATCACTTTTGAACATGTTTAGACTATGAATGCATAATGAACATTATACTTTTTGTAACAATCAAAAATCGCAATGTAAAATTATTGGAAATTGTATAAAATGTAGCCAAATTACAGGGCATTATGACCTATAGGAAATTGATTCATTAATGTAGTCAATACCGATTTCCCTAATTTACAATAAGAAGTGGATATCTAGTGCATGCGTGTGTTTTGGCTGGTAATGATTAAAATAGTGCAATAATAAACCTTAACAATGATTATTTATGTAATACATATTCTTCTATTAATATCTAAAATGTCCACAGGGCTGATGTATGCTCTACAGCTAGCAGCTGATATTAGACACTTTAGCGGCCACACTGATTTGTTAAATTGTTTTTTCAATAGTGCTTCTCATTCTTTTTCTAAGCCGATGTTTGATCTATTATAAATATTACATAATATTTCCTTGGCATCAAGCCGCTGGCTTATAGATACCAATCTTAAACTCCGATAATGGAGGTTTAGTCATGAAACAGTAACCTTTCCTTTCGGTCACTAATGAGACCCGCAGGCAATAGTTGAACAATGCTTTTTTGCAATTTAAATAAAATTATCTCATTTCTGCATTAGATGATATCTTATACGGCCAGCACAGTCTATTCTCAGGCCATTAGCTAAATGCCACGTTAGTCGGATGCTGGATCGAGATAATCCCCGTCCCTTATGGAAACTTAATGGTAACTATAATGTGAGGCAACTTGGATATGCAATGCCTGCAGAACCGGCAGGGGCGGAAATACAGCCCGCACAGCAAGGTTGACTACTGACTCCAGAAAGGTTTCGGTTTTCTACTAAACTTTTCTAGTAAAATATCACAGTTACTCCAATGGACGCCTTAGCCTTTTAAGATAAGATAAGATAAGAGGAATTGAATTTTGCCTGCGCGTATTTACCATGATATTACTAACCGTGGGAAACAGCGATACATTTTATCTAGAATTTAAACGCACATTCCTATCTTAAATTATTGCAGATGCAATGAAAACAACTATGATAGCAAAATGTATTCTATATTATAAGCTATCTCATTTACTAACAATTTTAGGAACAACATGAGGTAGAGGAGACAAATAAGAGGACGGTGTTGAAGAATTGATGAGGACCAACTATCACAAAAGGACCTCAAGGGTTGCACAGCAGCGTACTTGAGGGGAGGAGGCAGTGGCAGAAAGTTTGGGGAAGCATTTTTGTTTAAATTATATAAAAATAAACGATATAATAAAGTGGTAATCAACAGAATAAATGATTATAATAAGTCGGAAATTAAACAAATATTCACGCTGACCCCGGAAGCATGATTTGACATCAACATTTTAATCAGTAAAAGACGGAAATAATTCAACCGTAAATTTGTAATTACCGATGGCTACATAAGTATACGTCAACTAGTGGTAAAATCTAGATTTAGCGATGCTATCCCCATAAAAAGAATTAAGTGATAATATAAGTTTTGATAATGTCATACAAGACTTTACTAATAAAAATAAAAACATAAATATATAAACACACTAACATTTTATCATCTTATGAAACAACAAATGCACTTATTTTTTTTTGTGCACTAATTGTTAATAACTACTAATAACTAATATCGATTGATTTAAAAAAGGTGGAAAATATGGGAAAGTCACACGCGGCAAAAGCTCTAGTTTCGCCAATGGAGGCAAGTAAAACGAAAAAAAAAGTTCAATTAATTAAATTTGGAGAACAATTATATCGTTTCCCATCAACGTAAGCAGGTCAGATTCCGAAATGCTCCAGATTTTTACACATGAGGTTCTCTTTCCCGACAATAGCTGTCCAAGGACAGCAATGAGTTCCGAACGAAATTTGATGACGCCACGGTTATTGAAGTAAATATCCGTTTCTGCCATCAATTCATGATTAGTCTCCATCTATCAACAACCGTCCACATAAGTTATTTGTTAATACTTGCACTTTGATGGTCGTTGCGAGGATTAAACGCGATGACAAAACACCGCGTTTCATGTTTGCTCTCGTGTCTAATGCACCATAAAATGTAATGCATGGACTCTAATATGTCCAGGGCTCCGATACTTCACTCGATATGGGCATACAATCTAAACACTAGGTCAAAGGTTACTAACATATGTCAGGACCGTACCGCTTGCTAGAAGAACAAACATTGAATTAGTACTGAAGATCCTTATTACTAAGCATAGCGCCTACTGCTAATTACACAGAGCATTTACTCTTAATGATTTCTCCCTGCCGTTGAAGATGCGCTCGGAATATAATTTGCCGGCTGGCCGAGGAAGGCAGATCAGATACCAACACCCCTAGTCCACACCTCCTCTTAGGCCTCTTTATCCAGACTGCATTTTCTTTCCAGGTGTGAAAGTTATTTCCTCTCGATGCGTACACACTTCCCTTAATCCCTTAATTAGTAGATCCAAGAATCAGTGACCTCACCAATCGAAACAATGAAACTAAAATTCAGACCTGTCATGGTAAATTTTACATTTCATAACCATAGAGAAATTACTTCATACCTTAAATCAAAACTATAATAAATATGCTGGAAATAAAACCATATTATATCTTTACAACAGTGATGATTTCGCTGGCATAAAAAACATATTAAAGGAAAAAGAATTAACTTCCATACCTACACACCATACCTAAAACCGAAAGTGGTTTCGAAACCAAGCTCGCTGCCAAACAATGCTCGCTCTATTTAAGAAATCTAAGAATGGAACTTGCACGAAAGCATGAAGGGACCAATCATATACCCATAATCTCGTAGTGCACACAAGCCAAAACTCAAAAGAATTCACTTCACTGCGGAAACCTGATACTAAATATATTCGAAAAATGAAATCGAAAAATTACAAATGAAAAGAGTGTGAGAGCCATTCACAACGGATTATTTAAAATAAATTAAGACCATGTTTAGGTTCATTAATTTTATACTTATACAGATCCACTTTTGCTGCAAACTATCACAGGTCTGGTAATAATTTGTTTATAATAATATCATTCCATAAACAATACAAATCAATATCTAATCGAATGAAAACAAACGTTTTAAATCAATGTACAAAACAGTGTTGTTTTTCCATGTCATGATTTGTATGATGAAAGCTCCAACTTAATTCTTCGAAGCGTCAAACAGTTTTCACAATTCGCAGATTTTATCAAAACAGCCTAAGAAGGCTGCACTGAACAGCCTAAGAAGGCTGCACTAAACAGCCTAAGAAGGATGCACTGAACAGCCTAAGAAGGCTGCACTGAACAGCCTAAGAAGGCTGCACTAAACAGCCTAAGAAGGCTGCACTGAACAGCCTAAGAAGGCTGCACTGAACAGCCTGTAGTATAAAATAGAGAGTTTGCTAGACTTAAATAAATTTAGACACACGTTGACATGGAGACTCAACACAATGTACAAATTAACATACAATTCTTGTCTACTCACTCATTTACACAGCTGGATAATTTTTCACTCCTGTTACGTGTTTTTTTAAAAGAATGACTATTTGTTTTAAGGGCAGTTCAACAGCTAAGGTTATTGATGTCATAATTACAACTACACGATGTATTTTTATTTAAAGATTCACTACTTAAAATTTACTTATTACCCAAGAGTATTTTAAATACAGATTAGAACAGTGCTTCTGCGTGCCAACAGCCCCAGACCGATGTCGGTCAGAATTCTGTTATGTTCCTTGTTTATTTAGTGTCCGAAACATTCAACGAGGCCTCTAAGACAAAAGGATACGAATTTACACCCTATTTTAACACGCAGTAAAGCTAGTAAATACTAAAATAAAATAGCACTCATCACAGTTAACAGGGAGATGTTGTTAGCAGTGTTAGGGCATCTTTCGCCCAAAAAAAAAACAGCACCACAGAACGTCTACTTTCTCTTGTCGAAGCCATTAGCGAAACGGTTGTTCGACTGCAGCAAGTTTGACACACGTGAAACTTTAAAAGCATTAGGCCGTTCAACAGCATTACATTCGGACTGAGCCAGCTTATATCCGGACTACAATCCCCTTTGATAAATGCTCACGCCGCTCGTGAGTGTTAGCTGCAGACTTATGGTTCGTGGGCGGTAGATAAGGCTTCACTTCCTAGTAGTCACTGTTTGTTACTGCCGAGTTAACAAGTCATCTTACTTCCGAGGCACGCGTTTAATTTCTAATGATTTATGAGACACTCTAATGGCCACTTATCATCTTCAATGAGTTCAGTACTTGAGCATATAAATAATAGTTATTCTTTTACTTTCTTATTTGCAGCTTTCGAAAGGAGCCTCGCTGTGGTTAAAAACTATTGAGAGATTTTTTGTTCTTTTCTGGCCCGTTTAAATTTACAGATAATTATATATAATTACAGATCCTCAGGTGAATCTATTAACAAATTATTTTTGTATTTCCTGTAGTATCGCTACATTATTTCCAGGTTTTGTTATTTTATTGAAATTATATAATGAATAAACAAGTATAATGATATACATTATACGTGACTTGACTAAACGGACTAATAAAGGTGATGGGGCTCACCTTTTTGATCAACCTTAAAACTAACTTACATACTAATTGTAATCCTAATTTTTCCCTGACAGTCTGTTGCCACCGATGCGGGAGGGGTGGTGGGGTCATAGTGTTAAACACTGGGTTAGTCAGGTGCTGCAACGAGTCAAAAAACTTGACTCACCTACCGACGGCACACCAAGAAACGGGTGTAGGTCAGCGTTCTTTAACCTCTCGAAAGAGGTATGTTGGGCCACTTGTCGCATGATCCCATTCTGGAAATGTTAGAGACATTTGGCTGTATTGCCAGTCAAATGGGTATATAGCGGGGCACCGTACAGCAGAGCTGGCCGGAGGACACATTTATATATCGTCAGTTTGAGACGAAGCAAGAGGTTGGTAATGGCGATAGCCGGTAAGACCTGTGTCGTACGTTTTCTATTTTATTACTAAAATACTAGTAGTAGAGTAGAGAAATGGAGATGCCTATCCATTTTTATACCCAAATAGTGCATTGAGAAAGCTGGTGAGTTCTCTTGCCCTCCTATACCATATGATTTTGGCAAGGATTAGATAAGCAAAGGTAGGAAAAAAAACACAAACCTTTTCAATCCTCAATCATTAAGCGTTACATGATTGAGGGATTAATGTTTTCCTATGTTTTTCGTTATATCCCTTTGACTACGGTTCCAATATTTCTAGACCATATCTTGATTGATCTTTCCGAATCTCCGTCGAACGTGCTCTGTGACCAGACTTACAAACGAACTCTTTTATCTAAATAGGTAGAGTGCAGTCTTACAAATTGTATTAATCGACACGAAATATTATAAAAATAACTTTTCCGAGTTGTTGATTAGTCTATATCTTACTCGTAATACCGGGAGTTATTTTAGCCAGGAAAACATAACATAAAAAAGGGGCAATTTATATACTGCATAGTAATTATTTCCCAGGAGTCAATTCCGAAGCAATTCATGTTATAAACTCATAAACGTTTCTTATTTATTTTTTAGTTCGGTGGTTATTAGATTTTTTTAACTAGCTTAAATTAGCTGGTAACCGGGCGATAAATTTGATTTGTTTTTTTTACACTTACCAGTGATAAACATTACATTTTTATACCCATAAAAGGATACTAGGTCATGTTTTCAGCAAATTAAAACAATAATGCTATACTTGGATATTTATTTACAATCCATCCCAGATTAAATTTAAATATTCTTATAGTTCAGAAACTGGTCATTAGAGTTATGGCTAATATGGTTGTCACTGTCCAACTGTCAACTGTCCACATCATGAGTATGATATCATTAGACGAACTATGTTCTTAGTAATTTTATTTTATTACTATTAAGAAGTTTTACGCATGCGCTATTATATAAAAACACGTTTTGATTTCGTTCTTCATATTAACACCGTTTACTACAGTTTATAGGCCGTACTCCAGCTCTAAAATTGTCTGAGCAGGCAACTTACTTGAGCTGGCCACGAGGGAGCCCTGAAAAGTGAGTGAATCACTTGTTATATTTGTTAAGGAGTGTAATAAGTGATATCAAACCGAGAAGTCGGCCATATTGCACGGCCCTGGCACTTGCCTCTGCCGGATTACAGATAACATCAAGCTATAGACTTAGTTGTTAGGACAGCTCTACTAACCGAGAGCCACGACCGGCGCCAGGGCCCGGGAAATCGTGAGTTCTAATCTCCCCAACACCACCTATTATTTATTATAATATTAAAATTAATTTAGATATTAATAAATATTTTTAATATGATAAAATGCGATTTTATCAGCAATTGATCTCCCAAATAAAAAAAAAATATCCAAAAAGATAGAGCCACTCCGACTCTATCGCCCTGGAAGTACATAGAAGTAATCAAACACCTACACAGCCCAGGTCGCCTGCAATATTCGTCCGCAATATAAGCAACTTTAAATTGCTATGCTCATAAATGAGTAAAATTGTAGGTACGGGAAAATGTACGTGCCTCAATCGGTCGATACATATATGGGCATTATTAAATATTTGGAAGAAACCAATGCCGACTTCCATACTTACCATCTAAAACAAGAACGATCACTACGAGTAGCGATCAGAAATCTGCATCCGACCACACGAGCTGATGAAATTGAAGGCTCTACCTTCAAGTTCTTCAGATCTCACTAGGCTACTAACCGCATTCGTTACAGAGTCCAGAACCCTAATTAAGAGTAAACAGTTCAACAGTACCTGACAGATCGAACTGATCACCAATATAGAAGAGCTCATGCAGGCACCGCTGTCATTGCCCATAACTCCATTTCTCATCACATAGTTCCTTTGGTAGCACATGATTTCCTTCAATACACTGCAGTGACAATCACCACCCTCACTTTTTCCCTTACTCTAGCCCTTACTCTAGTGTACTGCCCTCCCAATAAATCCATTTCCGATTCCCAATTCATCTCCTTTCTAGACTTCATGGGCATCATTTTCTTGTGGGTGGGGACTTTAATGCGAAGCACCAACATTGGGACTCAAGATCCACAAATACCCGAGGACGTGCTTTGCTGTCTGCACTCACACAGAAACATTGCTCCACTATCTCTCCTGACACAGCCACCTAATGGCCATCAGATCCCAACCGAAATCCAAATCTTCTTGACTTTTTCTTCTACAATAGTTTAGGATCACTAAACTATTCACTTACGCACCTAGATGACCTTTCCTCCGACCTTAGCCCCTTATTATCAACCATTTCCCTAAGACCAATTAACAAACTCCTCCTTCATTTATTAGGGACCCAGTTGATTGGGACCACTTCCGCCATCTTCTTACAGACTCCATTGACCTCACAGTGTCCATGAAAACATCCAAAGACCTAAATGATGCAGTGCATTCTTTCACTACTCTGTTCCAGAAGTCGGCTTGAGAGTCACCATCATCCAACAATTCACAATCAAAATCCTTTACCTCAGCATCTCGAAGACCTAATCCAACCCAAACGCCGCTCCAGAACAGTGTGAAAGCGGTAATTGGCATCTTTCCGTTCCGATTCTTTTAATCCCACCTCTCCTCTTTGTCTACTTGGGATAACTCTCTGTGGAATGTAACTTAAAATATCATCCTGTTTCACACCTGCTTTGTCGTGATGATGGGTCCTGGGCTACTCCCAATCCGAAACCGCACAGGTCTGAGGAATTTGCTCTGCATCTTTCCCATACTTCCATTCTCATTAAAATACTCATGACACACACAACTGTTGAAGATTTCCCCACTTCACCTATACCTCTCTCACTTCACCAAAAATCCCCTGGATATGATCTCCTTACTCCTCAAATTCTCAAACAACTTCTTCCTAAAGCCATAATCTTCCTAACCTACATATATAATTGCATTATCCGAAGTACAACCTTTCCCCTCATTTGGAAGCATTCCATTATTGTCCTATTTGCCAAACCCGGTAAACCACCAATGACGCCTCATCTTACCGTCAAATTAATTAGCCTACTCCTTATCCTCTCAAAAATATGTGTTAAACTCCTAATAAAACGTCCACTTCCAATTGCTGAATCCAAAAACCTTTTTCCAACACACTAGTTTGGTTTCCGTCAACGACATTCCACTGCTCAACAAGGCCTTCGGGTTGTTGTTGACATATCCTCAGCCCTTGAAACCAGACAGTATAGCACTGTTGCCTTTCTGGTCATATTTCAAGCTTTTTAAAGGGCCTAGCACGCAGGTTTGCTTGACAAACTCAAACGATATTTACCACAGACCCTTTTCCCAATCCTACAGTCCTACGTTTTAAACCGCTTCTTCCAAGTCCGCTGTGGCTTAGAATATTTTAATTATTATCCCAAAAAAGCAGGAGTTCCACAGGGTAGTGCCCCGGGTCCGATCCTCAACAACCTATACACCGCCGATGTCCCCTCTACCCCCAATACCTTCTTGGCTACATTTGCAGATGACACTGCAGCCTTGCTATATAGCCTATTGTCCCACTCAGACCCCGATATAGCATCCCATAACCTTCAAAATCACCTTGATGAGATCGAGTATTGGTGCAACCAATGGCGGATTAAAGTTAATGAAGCAAAATGTTTCCACATTACCTTCACCCTCTGCGTAAATTCTTGTCCAATAGTCTCTTTTAATTCCATTCCTTTCCCTGTATCTGAGTTAGTATGGTACTTAGGCTTCCATCTTGACAAACCGCTTACCTGGAAATTACATACGAGACTAAAAAGACAAGAACCACACAGACGCTTTGGACAACTGTACAGACTACTTCAAAGGACATCCCATCTCTCAATCGAAAATGAATTACTAATTTACAAAGTTATACTTAAGTCAATTTGGACATAGGAATAGACCTATGGGGGACTGCAAAAAAGTCGAACATCAGGCGTATCCAATCCCTTCAATCAAAAGTCCTGAGGACAATAATAAATTCCCCTTATTACGTAAGCAACAAAACCCTTCATAACGATTTTTATATACCTTGCATTGTCCAAGGTACTCATACTCGTACTCTTTACTTCCAAGCTAATGAAATTCCATAGTAACATTTCCAACAACCCTAATCCCCTAGCATAGTCAGTGCACTGCACTCATCCCTATAATCCTTCTCGGAGACTAAACCGGCCTCGTGACCTGCTATAAATGCGTAACAGTGGGAGTCCTGGCAATGGCCAGTTTTTTAATCATGTCCTGAGCGTATGTGGCTGCCGCGCTTTTCGTCAGCCTCCACTGGCTCGTATCCGGTGACGCGATTGACGGAGGAGCGTGTGGGACTTCCCAAGACTCCGCTTCCTCTTTCGTATGCGAGGGAGGTGACAAACATGTGGATTTGGGAGGTCTCTGGCCTGTTTGTAAATGCTATATGAATGAGCGAGTGAATGAAAATTGTAAATATGGTTTGATTGAAAACATTTATCACAATTACTTATTGCCCAATGAGGCAGATTGTTACTTTATCATGATAAAGTAGTTTTATTATTAATTACTATTGAGAATTTTGTACTTGGGTTCTGCACGATTAGAACCGACCTTTTCTGACTGAACAGTTTCATGATCATAGGTTCAGGTGTTTGTTTAAAGTCGTGATTCCTTTAATGCAGGTTGGTGCGGTAAGATAATTTTATCTCGTGACCATTAATCCCTACGATTTTTTTATTATTAATAAAGTTCTGTCAGCGTTATCGGCCTATTTAAAATGGATCATGAATTAATTTCACCTACGAATGAAAGAAATCTTTCAGACCACATCGAGATTTGAAGTAAATAAGCAAAACAATAAATCCAATTTTAGTTTGTCTAAAATTTTTAGCAAAAATCGAACTACTAAAATTTACCCCATTTTCTTCTCTCCAGTCTATTCCTTAGAACAATAGTTAGTGCCCTTTATTATATCAGCAATGCAACCCTTCAAACTTTACAGACTACTTAAAGGACATTCCATAAATCAATAGAAAATAATTTACTAAGTTATACTAAAGTCAATCTACCTACCTCCTTAAACTCATCCCTTTCATGTTCATGAAAATCCATCGGAACCTAACCAACCAGCCTAATTCCCTAGCACAGTCATTGCACTGCGCCACTCATCCCTATAATCACCTACGGAGACTAAAGCCTCTATGACCTCATGATCTGCTACAAAATCATGCAGTAGGAGTCCTGGCAATGCCCAGTTTCTTCAATCATGTCCTGAGTATCTGTGGCTCTCAAGCTCTTGGTCAGCCTCCACTGACTCGTATCGGTTGACGAAGTTGATGGAGGAGTGTGGGGGACTTCCCAAGACTCCGCTTCCTCTTTCGCGTCCAATGGATGTGACAACGATGTGGATTTGGGAGGTCTCCGGGCTATTTGGAAATATAGTGTGAATGAAGCATTTTAAATATGGTATGAATGAGAACATTCATCACGGTTACTTATAATAAAAGGCAGATTGTAATTTTATCACAACAAAGATTGTTAAATAAGAAAAGTGCTAATGAAGCTATCTAGACACAGATGGGTCTACCTTACTTATTATCATACAATACATCATTATCGCTTTAACTAATTTGCTTGATTCGTAGAATTTTCAATCGTTTCCCGAGACAAAGAAATTACAGTGAAGACTAAATTTCGTTTTTTGTGGAACATAACACCATAAAAACGTTAACAGGTTAAAAGTAGAAAAGTTAAAAAATGTAACTATACAGCGATCTTTTATTGCAATTTTATATATATCCGTAAATTAGTGGATTTGTTAAGTTTGTTGAGATGTCAGCTTAGGCTGATGAAAGAGGTATTTTTGATTTCCATCAAATTAATTAATGGACCACACATCGACATAACATTATAGAGTGTTGGATGTATATATATGGTTGGAGAGAGTTGTTTACTACTTTGGAACGTTGCCCATTGATAAATTTTGATGAAAATCTTATATCTTTTATCAGCCCATCCCGATATCCTAAGAAACTCATCCGTTCATTTATCAATTGACGGCTAAACAATGAACTCACTGATATATATCTCTACTTTCTACGAGTCAAAATATTACCTTTCCTGTGCGCTGCATATTAAGAATGGATATTCTTATTTCCGAATTACCTACCACAGAGTAAGAGCGATTTATCAACTTCAGGCAGTTGGTTTTAACGATGTGAAATGCCCAACATCCAGTGTGTGGCTAATGTGACTTGTAGCTCAGATTACGGCTGATCGAGTTTCTAATCGCCTAATGAAGGCGCTCAGTATCGAAATAACGAACGTATGGCCCGCTTCACATCTGGGTTGTTCGCGTAACATATTTACATTAGTGCTATTCTCCTGCAACCATAGTGGAATGCCGTTCGTGTAAACCAATATGAATGTTATCTTTCACCAGGTATTCACCGAAAGAAATTTCTGATCTAAAAGTCTTTGCGCTTGGAATGGTATAAAGTTCAACGGTGAAAAATAATAAAGCAAGAAGCTTTATAGTTAATAATAGTTTTGATTAATAGAAGTGACTAGGATGTACCTCCTGATTGCACAGTTGTCATTCGGTATTGGTTGGCCTATTTTCAATCCTGTTAGTTAATTTTTTTTTTTTTTGTGTGAAAGTGAGAAGCCTCGCATTTTATCGGAAAGAAATACATATAGCCACAATCGGAAGAGCGTGATTTTACTTATTCCTTTTTATTGTGAAAATCGTTTTAAAAAAATTACACAAAAACACACGAGTTCACGCTAGTGCGTTAAACATAAACTACAGACAGAGGATGACCTCTTAAGGTAGATCATCTATTTCTTGAGTTTGATCCATTATTGGACGTCGATTTAAACCAAAAATGCTGGATTGCCGTGGGAGACACTACTCGGTAAATTTGCAGTGCCACGAAAACCGTTGTCCACGAGAAAGAGGTATCTCCCAAGGAGCTGCTAGTTTTAGCGAGCCGAAGGCAGAGAATCCCACTAGGTGAGTGTGGGGTCTGACAAGGCCGGACTAAAACATAGCGAGGTTAGGAAGAGAGGTCAGAGGTTTTCATAAATGAGAAGGCCAAGTCTTAAACATCAGTGCAGCCGCAAGTCATCAGTTAGAGATTCGTCGGGAGAATGATTTACAGGCCTATTATAGCTATTATAGCTGGGTCTATTTATAGTGGGCTGGCTTCGTTAGTGCCCAATTATAGGACTCGTTATTGTGGCCAATGCCAGGGCAGTATGTGGTGGCCTTTGTTATTGTAGTGACTCAGGCCTTGCCCCGGTCGCTAGCTACCTGCTCTTGGGTGAGGGTTCCCAGCTCCTAACTAATTAACTTGCAGCTGCGCTTTTTATTGTTTACAACATTTACAATGACTTATGGTTTGGTAATGTTATTTACATTTGTTTAAATTAATTTACAATATATATATACAATAGAGTATAAGGTGATTTATCTTATGTAGTAAGCGGTCGCTACAAGCAATATTATATTGTTGTAATCCGAGGTAATTTTTTTGATTTGTATCACTGCCCAGTCACAAATAAAAACATTTGAGCTCAGCAGTATTTGTTTTATGAGTTGAGTATAGACCGCATACCATTTTATTAGCAGTATACCTATATACTTATAAGACCTCGTAGTAGAAATATTTCCAACAATTGAGATTCTTTAATTTTTGTATAAGGTAATGAATTCATACCACTCTTGTAAAAGTTTATTAAAATTTAGAATCTTAGTTCAGTATGCATTGGATAAGTAATGCAATTAACTGACTTTGACCTCGAATCTTTTGCGAGCTGTTTAGACCAGAATTCAAACAAGAATATATACCAAACTGCAGGCGTGCATTGTCCAGACACACCTACTGCTTACATGACAAAAGTCTCTTACGTAATTATTATAGCTCTCATTGGCGAATGCTATTATAAGATAATTGACCGAACCGTCGTACCGTCGTTGTTCGTCTATCGGCATGGAACCAATTACCGACTTAGAAGCGGCCTTGTTTCATCTAATAATCAGTTTTTTTTTAACTAAGACTCCCCTGAGCCACCCGATCGGTGTCTGGGACCAGTGGAGCAAGAACGGACATCCTTGAACTTTATCTGTGTCTTGTTTTACAAGCGGTTTTATTTTTATTACTGTTCGGGTGCGGTTTATGGTCTGGGCATGATTGCCAGTTCACAAGACAGAGTAAGGATTCAAAAAAAAACATCATAAATCAATGCCGTATAACCTGTACCATTGCAGCCTACAAGATGACTGAACGTTCAGTTCTGAATAAGGATGAACTTTCACAACTCTCAATTATTTGGCTCGATTCACTCTCCTGATCCCCTGGAGGAGACTTTTTTTGTACTCTACCAGGGGAGACAATGAAAAAAACCCAATAATTTCAGTTAATATTGCAGGTGATAAATAAAATTTTAACTGTGGGAAATGTCGAAGTAGCTAATCGAACACTATAATTGGTCACACAGTTTTTGAAGGTCAAACTCGAGTGAGAATCACAGTCGCAATTATTCTGAAACCATTTTGTTAATTTGAACTGTAAAACCAATCAGTGGCTAACCTTCTTGCCACGTAGGATATTTGAAATGAAGGAAGAAAGATAACGTAAGAGGGGAGTGCAAGGTTTTTGGGAGGTCTTTCGAAGGAAGGCGTGACCCCAAAAAAACAATTAATAGCGTTTGTTCTGGTTGGCTTTGCAAAAGAAAAAGGATACTTGGATTGTTCGGATAATTTCTCAAGTTTTCTTTAGTAGCTTGGTGGCGTAACTCCTGAAACTAAATTAAATCACATGTACACGAATCCTACGATAAATTAGAGACAATATTGCAAAACAACAAGACGGTTCATGTCGTTCGAGCTGATTGAGTTGAATTTTGTATAGTCACCATTTTAGCTGTATGAAGGAAGATTTTGCATATAAAAAAATCCACGATCATCTAATAAATATTTTACGGTAATAACTAAATAATTTATTGCTTACATTTCCAATCCAAAATTTTACAGTTTTCTAAGAGATAATTTAGTATGGTAGTTTAAGCCAGTGCTCGGCTCTTAAAGGAAGCGAATTGGATGAAAGTAAATGGAGAAAGTTGTCTGATGAAGAAGTTAATATACTAGTAAGAAACAGAGCTTATGTGAGCAAGGAATGGGAAGGAACTGTGGATGTCTTAGAAAGGGCTGAAGTTAGATAGAAAGGAACCGTAAATCTAGTGGAAAAGATCTTTTTTGAGAGTAGATAGGGATATATGTGGAAGGTATACGTATAAGTCATCGAAAGTATTCATAATAAATAATTATTGGACTTTCTAGATTTATATTTTATTTATTTTAATAAATTTGTAATTCATAATTTGTAATGACGAAGTTGTCGAACCTTTCTGAACTAGGTTGAGCTACCGATTTTTATATGCAAATGCTCCTAAACATTAAAAATATTGCAACTTCTATTAGCCTGCTGTAGTCTATAGCGATTTCATATTTAACGTCATTGGCATGTTTGTTGGCGTAGCTGATCATCTAGGTCTATAAATCATTTTCTGAAAGTTGAATAAGTTCTAATGGCCTTAATATACCATCCAATGAAAACAAGTATTTTTTTTTCTTCTCCCAGCTAAAGTTAAATTATATTAACACACTAAATTATGTACAGTTATTTATTAATAAAATATGCAATTTGATAATGTCACTGGTTCATACCTGTTTTTGAAATCATGCCTTAGGAACGCATTGAATATTTATCTTAGGAGTTTTTTTCTTACTTGAAAGGAAAAGTTGTTTATTCTTGTTGTCTGTGTGGAAACATGTGGCCGGTAAAATAAGGGAAGCACGAGAGTATGTGTTTAATACTCTATGGAAGTGTTCACCTTTCAAAGACCAATGATATCCTATAGAGATCTCCGCACCTTTTTGGGGCGAGAGCCCGTTAGAGGGCTGTCTCAGGTGACGTCTCTAACGAAGAGCAAGAGGAGTCACCTAATCTAAGATACTCTCTGCAGGGCTGTCTCAGGCGACGTCTCTAACGAAGAGCAAGAGGAGTCACCTAATCTAAGATACTCTCTGCAGGGCTGTCTCAGGCGACGTCTCTAACGAAGAGCAAGAGGAGTCACCTAATCTAAGATACTCTCTGCAGGGCTGTCTCAGGTGGCGTCTCTAACGAAGAGCAAGAGGAGTCACCTAATCTGAGATACTCTCTGCAGGGCTGTCTCAGGCGACGTCTCTAACGAAGAGCAAGAGGAGTCACCTAATCTAAGATACTCTCTGCAGGGCTGTCTCAGGTGGCGTCTCTAACGAAGAGCAAGAGGAGTCACCTAATCTGAGATACTCTCTGCAGGGCTGTCTCAGGCGACGTCTCTAACGAAGAGCAAGAGGAGTCACCTAATCTAAGATACTCTCTGCAGGGCTGTCTCAGGTTGCGTCTCTAACGAAGAGCAAGAGGAGTCACCTAATCTAAGATACTCTCTGCAGGGCTGTCTCAGGTTGCGTCTCTAACGAAGAGCAAGAGGAGTCACCTAATCTAAGATACTCTCTGCAGGGCTGTCCCAGGCGACGTCTCTAACGAAGAGCAAGAGGAGTCACCTAATCTAAGATACTCTCTGCAGGGCTGTCTCAGGCGACGTCTCTAACGAAGAGCAAGAGGAGTCACCTAATCTAAGATACTCTCTGCAGGGCTGTCTCAGGCGACGTCTCTAACGAAGAGCAAGAGGAGTCACCTAATCTAAGATACTCTCTGCAGGGCTGTCTCAGGTGGCGTCTCTAACGAAGAGCAAGAGGAGTCACATAATCTGAGATACTCTCTGCAGGGCTGTCTCAGGCGACGTCTCTAACGAAGAGCAAGAGGAGTCACCTAATCTAAGATACTCTCTGCAGGGCTGTCTCAGGTGGCGTCTCTAACGAAGAGCAAGAGAAGTCACCTAATCTGAGATACTCTCTGCAGGGCTGTCTCAGGCGACGTCTCTAACGAAGAGCAAGAGGAGTCACCTAATCTAAGATACTCTCTGCAGGGCTGTCTCAGGTTGCGTCTCTAACGAAGAGCAAGAGGAGTCTCCTAATCTAAGATACTCTCTGCAGGGCTGTCTCAGGCGACGTCTCTAACGAAGAGCAAGAGGAGTCACCTAATCTAAGATACTCTCTGCAGGGCTGTCTCAGGCGACGTCTCTAACGAAGAGCAAGAGGAGTCACCTAATCTAAGATACTCTCTGCAGGGCTGTCTCAGGTTGCGTCTCTAACGAAGTGCAAGAGGAGTCACCTAATCTAAGATACTCTCTGCAGGGCTCTCCCAGGCGACGTCTCTAACGAAGAGCAAGAGGAGTCACCTAATCTAAGATACTCTCTGCAGGGCTGTCTCAGGCGACGTCTCTAACGAAGAGCAAGAGGAGTCACCTAATCTAAGATACTCTCTGCAGGGCTGTCTCAGGTTGCGTCTCTAACGAAGAGCAAGAGGAGTCTCCTAATCTAAGATACTCTCTGCAGGGCTGTCTCAGGTTGCGTCTCTAACGAAGAGCAAGAGGAGTCTCCTAATCTAAGATACTCTCTGCAGGGCTGTCTCAGGCGACGTCTCTAACGAAGAGCAAGAGGAGTCACCTAATCTAAGATACTCTCTGCAGGGCTGTCTCAGGCGACGTCTCTAACGAAGAGCAAGAGGAGTCACCTAATCTAAGATACTCTCTGCAGGGCTGTCTCAGGTTGCGTCTCTAACGAAGTGCAAGAGGAGTCACCTAATCTAAGATACTCTCTGCAGGGCTGTCCCAGGCGACGTCTCTAACGAAGAGCAAGAGGAGTCACCTAATCTAAGATACTCTCTGCAGGGCTGTCTCAGGCGACGTCTCTAACGAAGAGCAAGAGGAGTCACCTAATCTAAGATAGTCTCTGCAGGGCTGTCTCAGGTTGCGTCTCTAACGAAGAGCAAGAGGAGTCTCCTAATCTAAGATACTCTCTGCAGGGCTGTCTCAGGCGACGTCTCTAACGAAGAGCAAGAGGAGTCACCTAATCTAAGATACTCTCTGCAGGGCTGTCTCAGGCGACGTCTCTAACGAAGAGCAAGAGGAGTCACCTAATCTAAGATACTCTCTGCACGGCTGTCTCAGGCGACGTCTCTAACGAAGAGCAAGAGGAGTCACCTAATCTAAGATACTCTCTGCAGGGCTGTCTCAGGTGGCGTCTCTAACGAAGAGCAAGAGGAGTCACCTAATCTGAGATACTCTCTGCAGGGCTGTCTCAGGCGACGTCTCTAACGAAGAGCAAGAGGAGTCACCTAATCTAAGATACTCTCTGCAGGGCTGTCTCAGGTGGCGTCTCTAACGAAGAGCAAGAGGAGTCACCTAATCTGAGATACTCTCTGCAGGGCTGTCTCAGGCGACGTCTCTAACGAAGAGCAAGAGGAGTCACCTAATCTAAGATACTCTCTGCAGGGCTGTCTCAGGTTGCGTCTCTAACGAAGAGCAAGAGGAGTCACCTAATCTAAGATACTCTCTGCAGGGCTGTCCCAGGCGACGTCTCTAACGAAGAGCAAGAGGAGTCACCTAATCTAAGATACTCTCTGCAGGGCTGTCTCAGGCGACGTCTCTAACGAAGAGCAAGAGGAGTCACCTAATCTAAGATACTCTCTGCAGGGCTGTCTCAGGCGACGTCTCTAACGAAGAGCAAGAGGAGTCACCTAATCTAAGATACTCTCTGCAGGGCTGTCTCAGGTGGCGTCTCTAACGAAGAGCAAGAGGAGTCACCTAATCTGAGATACTCTCTGCAGGGCTGTCTCAGGCGACGTCTCTAACGAAGAGCAAGAGGAGTCACCTAATCTAAGATACTCTCTGCAGGGCTGTCTCAGGTGGCGTCTCTAACGAAGAGCAAGAGAAGTCACCTAATCTGAGATACTCTCTGCAGGGCTGTCTCAGGCGACGTCTCTAACGAAGAGCAAGAGGAGTCACCTAATCTAAGATACTCTCTGCAGGGCTGTCTCAGGTGGCGTCTCTAACGAAGAGCAAGAGGAGTCACCTAATCTGAGATACTCTCTGCAGGGCTGTCTCAGGCGACGTCTCTAACGAAGAGCAAGAGGAGTCACCTAATCTAAGATACTCTCTGCAGGGCTGTCTCAGGCGACGTCTCTAACGAAGAGCAAGAGGAGTCACCTAATCTAAGATACTCTCTGCAGGGCTGTCTCAGGTTGCGTCTCTAACGAAGAGCAAGAGGAGTCACCTAATCTAAGATACTCTCTGCAGGGCTGTCTCAGGTTACGTCTCTAACGAAGAGCAAGAGGAGTCACCTAATCTAAGATACTCTCTGCAGGGCTGTCCCAGGCGACGTCTCTAACGAAGAGCAAGAGGAGTCACCTAATCTAAGATACTCTCTGCAGGGCTGTCTCAGGCGACGTCTCTAACGAAGAGCAAGAGGAGTCACCTAATCTAAGATACTCTCTGCAGGGCTGTCTCAGGCGACGTCTCTAACGAAGAGCAAGAGGAGTCACCTAATCTAAGATACTCTCTGCAGGGCTGTCTCAGGTGGCGTCTCTAACGAAGAGCAAGAGGAGTCACCTAATCTGAGATACTCTCTGCAGGGCTGTCTCAGGCGACGTCTCTAACGAAGAGCAAGAGGAGTCACCTAATCTAAGATACTCTCTGCAGGGCTGTCTCAGGTGGCGTCTCTAACGAAGAGCAAGAGAAGTCACCTAATCTGAGATACTCTCTGCAGGGCTGTCTCAGGCGACGTCTCTAACGAAGAGCAAGAGGAGTCACCTAATCTAAGATACTCTCTGCAGGGCTGTCTCAGGTTGCGTCTCTAACGAAGAGCAAGAGGAGTCTCCTAATCTAAGATACTCTCTGCAGGGCTGTCTCAGGCGACGTCTCTAACGAAGAGCAAGAGGAGTCACCTAATCTAAGATACTCTCTGCAGGGCTGTCTCAGGCGACGTCTCTAACGAAGAGCAAGAGGAGTCACCTAATCTAAGATACTCTCTGCAGGGCTGTCTCAGGTTGCGTCTCTAACGAAGTGCAAGAGGAGTCACCTAATCTAAGATACTCTCTGCAGGGCTGTCCCAGGCGACGTCTCTAACGAAGAGCAAGAGGAGTCACCTAATCTAAGATACTCTCTGCAGGGCTGTCTCAGGCGACGTCTCTAACGAAGAGCAAGAGGAGTCACCTAATCTAAGATACTCTCTGCAGGGCTGTCTCAGGTTGCGTCTCTAACGAAGAGCAAGAGGAGTCTCCTAATCTAAGATACTCTCTGCAGGGCTGTCTCAGGCGACGTCTCTAACGAAGAGCAAGAGGAGTCACCTAATCTAAGATACTCTCTGCAGGGCTGTCTCAGGCGACGTCTCTAACGAAGAGCAAGAGGAGTCACCTAATCTAAGATACTCTCTGCAGGGCTGTCTCAGGTTGCGTCTCTAACGAAGAGCAAGAGGAGTCACCTAATCTAAGATACTCTCTGCAGGGCTGTCCCAGGCGACGTCTCTAACGAAAAGCAAGAGGAGTCACCTAATCTAAGATACTCTCTGCAGGGCTGTCTCGCTTTGACTGGCTGTTATGAGGCAGATAAGAGAGTGAGAGGGGAGGGATGAGAGGATTAACAATTGTGATTTAAGGCCTCATTCACACCGTATGCACTTTCACTCAATCAATACTTACAGTTCAAACAGTTCAGTTATGCCAAACATTCATACAGTTTGTACATACAAAATTATCGGAATATCCATCAGAAGCCAAAATGTGTGAAGGAAACTACTTAAGTTTGTTTACTTCCAACAACCAATTTATCTTATCATTCTGATGCAATGTAACCCCAGCGTATTTTTGGGTGCGCGCAAGATTGCTGTTGCGTCTGAAGCGCTCTAGTCCACGCTCTGCTGAACCTCAGCGTCACCTAAATCGTTAATAGTAGTACTTGTGAGCGCAGACTGAGCGGGCACTCAGTCACGTTAGTTCACGTACTTCCTGCAAAGTAACTGTTGGTTTTTAGCTTCTTCTGCCATAAGGCACTTATTGTAACGAGCTCCACGTTCTTATTACTTAAGAGATTACAAAAAGAAAAAAATAGTCACTCAAGCGTAACAGTGCTGCAAACTTTGAGTCGTTGGACTAACTACATTATTTTTCTCTTTATTCTTTACAGCGGTATTTCCTTCTCATTTTTTTTGCAAGTTTGACATTTTTACTTTTGTAGCATATATATTTTATTTTTATGGGACATTTTGTGACGGCTTGCTTGTACTTAACATTAACCTAATTGGCATTACCTTAACTGGAAGTTGTGTAAAGTTCAACACTGTTGAACCCTTCTGCACTTGGGTCGGGTTGTCTCACGAATTTAGCACGAAAATAACATCTGTTACCGTTCACAAACAGACGGGTGTTTTTTTATATATATGATAGTAATATATATTAGTGTTTATTGTGATACAGATTAGTAAGTCTTACTTCTTCCTATCAGTTTATACATTTCCGTTTTATTTTTCCAAAGCCATAATCCCTGATTTTTGCAGCCCTGTGTATGCTTTTTCCTGTCCCCACCTATTTGTCAAGACTTTGTGACTCCACTATTCGACCCAAAGAAGAAGGTTTCATTTGATGTTGCAACGACATGGGTAATACGGCTTTCTTCAGAAAACTTGATGAAGTGTCATTAATTAATTACTAGCTGAAAAAAAGTTTGATTGTAGTTTCTGTAAGTTTAAGTACAGTGTCAAATTATACATCTTAAAGATCCTGAAATAATATATTCCTTTATTGTGCTATAATTACAATCTGCCTTTTATAAGGCAATAAGGAATTAAAATAAATGCTCTCATTCATACATATTTACAGTTCATCATTCATTCGCTCATTTATACAATATTTACAGACAGCCCAGAGACCTCCCAAATCCACATGCGAAGAGAAAGCGGAGTCTTGGGAAGTCCCCTACGCTCCTCCGTCAGCCGCGTCACCGGTTACTAGCCAGTGGAGGCTTACCAAGAGCGCGAGAACCACAGACGCTCACGACATGATTGAAGAAACTGGCCATTGCCAGGACCCCCACTGTCACGCGTTTATAGCAGGTAACGAGGCCACTGCCGTTTCAGTCTCCGAGGAAAATTATAGGGATGAGTGGCGCAGTGCAATGACCGTGCTACAGGATTAGGGTGGTTGGAAAGGCTACTGTGGAATTTCATAAACTTGGAAGGGATGAGTTCTAGAATGTAGGGTATTAAGGTCGTTATGAAGGGTTTTGTTGCTGACATAATAAGGGGCATTTACAATTGTTCTCAGGACTTTTGATTGTACGCTTGATGTTCGACTTTTTTGCTGACCCCCATAGCTCTATTCCGTATGTCCAGATTGGTTACTTTGTAGATTAGTAGTTTATTTTCTATTGAGAGATGGGATGTCCTTTTAAGTAGTCTGTACAGTTGTCCAAAGCGTCTGTTTAGTTCTTGTCTTTTTAGTCTCGTATGTGGGTTCCAGGACAGTCGTTTGTCAAGATGGAAGCCTAAGTACCGTACTGTCTAGTGGACAAGTCTTGCGACAAAGGGTGAAGGTAATGTGGTAGCATTTTGCTTCACTAACTTTGATCCGCCATTGATTGCACCAATACTCGATTTCGACAAGGTGTTTTTGAAGGTTATGGGATGAAAAGACTGCAGTGTCATCTGCAAATGTGGCCAAGAAGGTATTGGGAGTAGAGGGGACATCAGCGGTGTATAGGTTATAGAGGATGGGGCCCAGGACACTGCTCTGTGGAACTCCTGCATTTATGGGATAATAGTTAGAGTATTCTAAGCCACAGCGGACTTGGAAGAAGCGGTTTGAAAGGTAGGACTGTAGGATTAGGAAAAGGGTCTGTGTTAAATATATTTTGAGCTTGTAGAGCAAACCTGCGTGCCAAACCCTGTCAAAAGCTTGAGCTTTGGTTTTCAAAATTGTTGAGCAGTGGAATGTCGTTGGCGGAAACCCAACTGGTGTGTCGGAAAAAGGTTTTTGGTTTCAACAATTGGAAGTAGACGTTTTAGTAGGAGTTTCTCAAATATTTTTGAGAGGGTAGGGAGTAGGCTAATTGGACGGTAAGATGAGGCGTCATTGGGTGGTTTACCGGGTTTGGCGAATAGGACAATAATGGAATGTTTCCAGAGGAGAGGAAAGTGCGTCGTTCGGATAATGCAATTGTATATATAGGTTAAAAAGATTATGGCTTTAGGAGGAAGCTGTTTGAGAATTTGAGGAGTAAGGAGATCATATCCAGGTGATTTTCGGTAAGGTAAGTTTTTCAGAAGGTATTTGACCTCAGAGGGATTAACGGCTTTTGGTGGAAGAGAGAAAGGAATAGGTGAAGTGAGGAAATCTTCCACAGTTGTGCTACGAGTATGGCTTTGATGAGAAAGGTGAGGTGTGAAAGTATGGGTAAGATGGAGAGCAAATTCCTCCAACCTATCCCCATCCGAAGCCGCCCAGGACCCATCATCACGACGGAGTGGATGTGATGCCGTTTTTATTGTTTCATCCTGTTGCCTATCCTCACGCTTGTTATTTGGCGAACTTTGTATCCGAGAGCTGAGAGTTCTTCTTCTATTTCGTCAGCTGGTGTGGTCGGGTGCAAATTTTTGATCACCACTCGGAGTGATCGTTCCTGCTTTAATTGGTAGGTGTGGAAGTCGGCCTTAGTTTCTCCTAAGTATTTAACTATTGCTTGGTATGTTTCGGGAGTGTCCGGAGAAACTTTTGTGTCCCGGGACCGATTGAGGCACTTGTATTTGCCTGTACCTACAATTTTATTCAATTGGGTACACATTAGTTTAAAGTTATTAATATTACGCACGAATATAGCAGGTGGCTTGGGCTGTGTGAGCGTTTTGTTCTTACAGATTTCTTATTTTCGTATAATGACATATGTAGGTATTTACATATTTATAGGTGAATACCCAATTGTGAAGTTGTGCGTGTATATGTATGTGCGAATTCGTGCAGATATGTTATATTTATTTATTTAGCAAGACCTTGTTTTATATTTTTAATATTGTTTTTGTTTGCATTTATTTGATTTTATATTTTTAATTATTAAAGAATATTTGTCGTTTATGTTCATTTTTTATTATATCTTTCCTTATTTCAATTTATTTCTATTCACATTGTAAATTTTAGTCGGGTATGATACAGTCAAAAAAACATGTTCAATATATGTTTAGTTTTAAGGGTGGTTCATTCAATCAATATGCACAGTTCACTCTCATGCCAACATTAATACAAGATGCAGTAGCTCGTGGTTTTAGATATTTTTAGTATAACCACGGCTAGAAATTATGTGAAGAATTTTATATTCTACAATTGAGTCTATCTCTTACTTAGGACAGTAATGAAAGGGCATCAGTAGGTCCTTTCACTGTCCTTTCAAGTCAAATTGTGGTATTAGTTATTTTATAAAGAAGATTTTTCAAGGTACGGTTGACAGAAAACTACTTGTCATCTCGGCAACGTAATTGTGTGCACATTCCAGTGCTGTCGAATGGCCAGGAACGCGAGGCGATAAAGTGAGACATTATCAGGAGGAACGGCATCGGAAAGCTGACAGGTTGTAGGCGCGGCCCTGCTGTGCATACGATGCAACTAATCGGAGCATTATTAGTTCCGGAAGGTGCGAGGGACAGGCGGGCAGACTGTCCAATGAGCCATCCGTATGCAGGCTGCGGGTGCAACAGGTTCGTTCCATCTCCAACTGCAGTCGCATTAGAGATGCAACTTACGTAAGGCCAGTCTCATCCTTTCCCATTCGGCCGTTGGTGCCAATTTGGAAATGGTGCTGTTACCGGAACTGATTTCTAGAGCTATGCCAATGTTCAAAGGTACTTGAAGTGAGGGTAATTGGGCCCATCTTTATTTGTTTATAGCGGCAGGGAATTGAGAGATGGCATTACAAACTCTTCATCGTATGGTGCATATGTTCCATATAAACCCACCTACTCATTGGGAACCTCTTATATTTGTCTTTCTTTCTTTAGAAAGTTTTTTATTTGTAAAATTACAGTTTGCTTATCCAACATTAAAAATTGCAATTTATGACCTCATTCACTTTAGCTTAAGCACAATTCGTCTCACTCAATATGCTTAGGCCACGCTCATGCCAAAATTCATATAATTGTCAGTTTTAGAGTGAGGGGAAACGGATGGTTTTTTTTAATGGTTTTAATTTTATAAAATCAGTGCTCTGATCAAGAATCATAATAATAATATTGCAATTAGTTGTATGTTTTTGCTTAATAAGGAAGATTTTAGGGTAGAAATGGCCTTTTTTCATTTTAAATCCAAAATGTTTAAATTTCTGCACAGTACCACTTCGTTTTCCATTATGTCAGCTGATCAGATCTCTGTTTTATACATTTTTATTTCACGTTGCTGATGTTATTGTCGATCACGTTCAGGATTACTGAATGTCATGTGCAAGGGTGAATCCTATGAAATTTAGTTCACCGAAAACTGTTTTATAATTTCAAATTAAAAAAAAAATTATAAGGCATTGTCATGTTTTTCGTAATCATGTTCTGTCCGTGTTTGGCTCAATTGCTACACTTTGAGTGCTGCGAATGTGGGAGTTGCTTAAAATCTTTCTTCGGGTCTCTGATTAGTTTTAATTAGCAAACAAATGATCTCATTGACCATAACTCCCTAACGTTATAGTATGTAGTGATAACTTTCTAATTAAAACTAATAATAAGAATTATTTGGGTATTGACATACATTTTTTTTCTTGTTGAAAAACTAACTTTCATTCATACTATGGAGAACTTTTTTGCCGAGTGTGTTTGGACATTAGAAATTATTCTAATTTATTATTTGTTGACACCCTACGTATCCTACGCGATAAAAAATCTCAGAATGATATTGTAGTTGATAGCCAAGCCCGTGTGAGTAGAGTCAAAAGAGTACTTCTTGGTATTGAGAGGTCCCAGAAGTAATCTTCCAATCCTAATTGAGCATTAAAAAAAACAAAAAAAATTAATATAAACCTTCAAAATATGTGGTATTTTGTAATAGAGTACAATAGAAAAAATGACAATTTGCAGTAGTATTCCATTAAAATTTTCACAGACCAAGGAAATTAATACCTGATAATACTTTCAAGAATAGCAGTATTCATTGATCTGTGGAAAAACCTGGCGGTCAGAGCGTGACGCAGACCACTCAACGAAGTTTTTAAAGAAGCAGTACATCCATATCCAGAGTTCTCAACCTTTCCTAACAGTGTCAGGCTGCAACTGCAGTTTTTCTTTTAGGTGCAGTCCATTTCTTCCAGGGAAATAAAATCGCGATTTGATTTCGCGAAGTTCAGCGAACCGTTCTTGTGAGGAAAGCAAAAGAAACGACGAACTTTTGTTCCAGTTTCGGTCCCTTGGCAATAAGCCAGTCTGGACGTCCCGAAAATGTTGTTCCGACGTTTTATCGTCATATCGGCAGTTAGGAGGGAATCAATAAGAGCAGGCCCGGCTGCTTTTCACGGTTGGTGGACTCTCTGGCGCAACGGGAGCCAATAGGAAACGGAGCCATAGCGAAACATATTTCACAAAAACAAACCCGGGGCAGTACAATGCGCAGCGCAGTAATGGATAATTATGATGTAGTGCCCGTGGACTAGTTAGCTACAGACGGACACAACGACAGCCTTTGTGGAGACTAAGATAATGCCTGAATGGGAAGTGGTTGTGAAAAGTGTGTCGCCACTCAAGCTGCCTCAGGTTGGTTATTTCATTACGAGCTCTATTAGCCTGCCTGCAGACATTTCAGCCACGTCTGCCTTACAGCGTGGACTCAATGGGGATACAGATATCTTTCACTATGGCAGCTATAACTCCGTTTGTGCTCAGTAGTAAACAGTTGCAGCTCTCAATCGGCTGGTCATTTGAAACTAGGTTGTGACAACTGGACATTCTTGATCGTTTCGTTAGAAACATGATGCTATTTTCTTAGCGTTTCTCAGTTGAAGTCTATTTTAAACTATTACGCTCATTGGAGGGACCCCTGAGGTCACAATGTTTTACAACAAAAAGTTTTAAGTCTTAACCCACGAATCGGGCAGCTCACACTCCCTTTTCTAGAGCTAAAAAATAACACATTACTTTGTGGTATGAAATATTACTAAAATTTAAAGAAAAGTACACACATATATATATTGTAAGACATCTCGTTTCCTATTTTTCTTCTAATCGTCTATATGTCCAATGATTCTTCAAGTGGCTCCCAACACCATATAGTTATTCTTGAATAATGTTTAAATAACCGATCACTATGAACGGGATTGCATCATTAGGGCAAGGATAGGCGTGAACTAACCTTTCCCTCTTCAACGCCACCTGGCTCACTCTCATTAACCAAATGATGTCACGTGTTCGGAATTTTAGATTAATCAAAATTAAAATTACAGGTGGTAAATTTTGAAAAATCAAAAATCTAGGACATCTTACATAATATATAATGTAAAATATGTTTTGCGCTGTATTTAAAATATCAACTATGGCCCTCTCTAATATTTCTACGTCCCTTCATACTCTTCATACAGAAATTCTTCGGACTTTGGACTTCGACTTTGGAGATAGAACGTTTACGTTCAAATATAGGTCAAGCTTGTACACCAGTCAAGTGGTGATGACCTGTGAACCTAAAACTTTTTTTTTTCTTGCATTTTCTCCATTGTCCAAAATAATTAATTGCCTATATTGTGTCTTCTAAAGAAACTTCTTGTTAAAAAGGAAGGACAAAGAACTTAGCGACCAGGCCTTGGTATACGCTTTTTTGAGCAGTTGAGTGATCTTAAGGGTAGGAAGACACCTGAATCTCCACGATTGTTTATTTGATTTCCATATTAAATATAATCTAATTAGTGTTATCAATGTTGTCGTAAAGCATGGATTTAAAGTTTTAGAAAGATCGGATTAATTTCCGGTAGTACTTAAAGAAAGATAAAATGCACATTCCTTTTAATGCTCAATTATTTATTTAGTATTTGTGTTTCCAAACGCTGTCCCGTCTCTACAATCATAATAGGTAGTTGGGTAAAATGTAAAATTAAATGTTCAATACATTTTCCTCATGTAGAATGCAAAATAGCACAAGCTTGATTAACGTTTTACCAAGTCTGATTTAAAGCCATTTTCGGGCTACCCGGACCAACTGATGCAACTTCATTGTGCAACAGATGTGTCAGTGAGATAATGCTGCAATTAAATCATTGAGTAGCTTGAATTATCCGCTTTTTGATTGTGGACATAGGGTTGGACGATCTTACAAAGCTGCAGCATAATTTTCACCTATATTCGTGTAGCCTTGTCAGAGAAGCTTTTGCAACGGGAGTTTCCGATTACCGCAAGAGTTCTGCCTCTGAACATTCTGAAGAGTACAATGTAAAAGTATGGCCACAAACTGAGGAAGTGAATGAATTGAACGGAGGTACGCACTGCAGCTGTGGTTTCAAATGTTTCTTGAATAAGGTTGATTGTGATAAAGAACAAATAGACGTTACCTTTTAATTTTTTTTTTTTACTGGATAAGCTATTTTTTCATACAAGTAGATTTGCATTTCCTAACTAGGCTGAGTTGGCCCCGACCCTCCTCCCAAGAAAAAATCCTAGGATAACCGGGGACTCTAGGGACATCGCACTGTAAAAAAAATACAGGCTCACATAATTCAATTAATTTACATACGATGGTTCCGCATTCCATGAAACACGTACATTATATTATGCAGCTAGTTTACTGCAGCAGCCGTACAGACTAAATCGTCTATAAATAATTCAGAAATATAAATAATATGACGAGTTTAATATATAGTTGTTGTTTTTATCTCATCGAAATATTTGCATCATGAATAATTATGTCACATAAATATCACAAAGACTCTCTTGAAACAATAGTACAATAGTATATTGCTATATACCGATAACAACAGTGATCCAAAATCCTCAGAACTATTTGATCAGAAATATTGGGCCAGTAAATGTTTTCTAAGAAGGAACCTACTATCCAATAAAATAAAAATTTCTTATAAAACAGTTTTATTGTCTTTCCCCAACTTATAACATCTTCTTTAATGTAATAGGGCTTTCGACAGCTCTAGGCTGTCATCTTCAGTTATTTCTACAATTAAATAAAAAGTCAAATGATAAAAAACCCGCTCGTATGAATACAAACTAATTACTATTATTATACGCAACAATGATTACTTCTTTTTAAATTGTCCTTCTAATCAGCTACAATTAAATATTCTTAAATTTAAAAAACACACCACGTATTTACTAAATAATTAAATCTAATAACAAAATTAAAATCAGAGGGGAAAAATCAAGTAATCATTAAAACCATCAAAAATGATTAAAAATTGTCAACAAGTCATAAAATTATAAAAAGCTACTTGAAACACAATTATATATCGATTATATGGCTACTCATCTAAAAAAACTATTGTGTTTTTTATCTATTTAACTAAGGTTGCTACATTCACACTCCTCACTTTACGACTGGTTTTGTCTAGGAGGTATGGAGGGGGCTGATTTCTTAGCGTACGGGTGTTTGCTATTTCTTCCTTTTTATTCATATTATCCGACCTTAGTTTTTAGTTTTGTGTTTGAATTTTAAGAATTTTTAATTGTAGCTGAATAGAAAGACAATTTCAAAGTAAGTAATCATTGTTGCGTATAATAATAGTAATTAGCTTGTATCAATATCAGTGGGTAAAAGTTTTTATCATTTGACTTTTTATTTTATTGTAGAGATAACTTAAGATGACAGTATAGAGCTGTCCAAAGCACTATTACATTAAAGAAGAAGTTATAAGTCGTGGAAAGACAATAAAACTGTTTTACAATTATACCGTTCCACAATCAGCAATAATTATTATTTTATTTTATGATTTCTCACTTTTATAATGCCAATGAAATAATAATAAAGGATTTTTTTGTTTTTCTTCCATTCAACAGACGCCATGTTCGAACACATTGGACAAAGCTTCAATACGTGGGCCAGCCGAGGTCCAGATGTGATTCCGCACCACTTTCACTAACGCAGACTAAACTGTGTCCGAGGAGGACCGAAAAAAGAGAAGGGACCCTTTATTTGAGAGAAGATATCTCACTTTCATGAGATGCCTGTAAAGAGTACAGCTTTCTCCTACTTAGAGCACAAATTGCCCATTTCCCAGCGCCAGTGCCCTCTGCTCAAGCCGACGTCCAAGTGCACCACTTCTAAGGCCGAAGGACGCGTCGACGGGCCAAGTGCTGGTTAGCTCCGAGTGAGTCACCGACGACAATTTTCAGCTAGCTATATGTCAAGAGTCAACTAACTGTCAAGAAAACACCTCAAGCTTCAAATTGGCTTGCATTAGTTTCGCCATAATCTACTAGTATAAGGAGTAAATTTCATTCCATTTTAATTTTCATTGATTTGAAGATCAATTACCACACCATTCTCCTCCATTAGATCAAACATTTTGAAGGTACAAATACGTCAATTGTACTTTTGGAAATATCTATTAACAACATTATGGTCATTGAATATAAAGGAACAACATACTGTGATGACGATAACAATGATTGTAAAAAATAAATTATCCTTTATTTATTACAAAAATGATTTATTTTATTTTTTTGATACATCACTGAAAATTGGTATTAAAAAAATTTCTTAAGTCTTGATAGTTTAATTTTTGGAAGATGTTTGAAATATCCTTGATTTATTTGGTCCTTTCGAGGATACCCTTTGCTTGGTGTACCATAGGTGGGTGAGTTCATCCACCGGAGACGCATCAAGTTTTTTGACTCGTTGCAGCACCTCAGCAACAAATCCAGTGTTGCTTCACTGGACCACCCTTCCCGCATTGATGGCAACAGACTGTAGGGGAAAATTAGGTTTTGTTTGTTAGATGTAAGTCAGTTTTAAGTTTTTTCATTCATAAGGTGAGTCCTATCACTTTTTAAACATGTATAGATAATAAATGTATAATGTACATTAAGCTTTTGTAACAATCGTAAATCACATTGTGGAATTGATAGAGATTGTAGCCAAACAACAGGACGCATAATCATAACCTATGGTAAATAGATTCATTCAATTTCATTAATTTTGAATTTATTTTTAATAACAAGCGAATATGAAGAAAAAAAAATATTTATTTTGTCAAATATGAAGTGAATAACTTTTTAAATTTGAAATGTGATTTAAAAAAAAATACCACTATCGAAGGACGAGAAGGGAAACCGTGATAAATGACAATTCATTTCAGTCAATGAGTTATTAAGGTAAAAAAAAGATAAAGCTTCTAAAAAAAACGTGATCTACCTTCCCAAGATGCCGGACCATTTATTTGTTAGAGAAAGTAATGTTATTACCATCCAAAGGAACTGAATCAAATTTCAAAACTATTATACTTTATACTAGTCCATTTATTATCTTAATTTTATAATAGTGAGAATCACATTGACAATGTCCATACACTATTATGTTTCCACTGTAATTTTTCAAATCCATACTTGAAATTGAATTGTATTCTACCTCCTTATTATAAGGAATTTTTACTAAACAATAAAACGTTCTATTCTAAGTAACATTTAACCAATCCCTTCAATCCCTTGCCAGTAATGTAAGGTATTATTGTAAATGTTAACTGAATTATTTCGAAAACAATCATAGTGTTTTACAATATACCACAAAATTGATAATTAATATATTGATTCTATGTTCATGGGAAATTGGTTGAAAACATGTTAAAAATGGCTAACGAAATATTCAAAAACCTATTACAATAAACACCTATTACTATCAAACTACTATTATCAAATTACTATCAAAACCTATTACAATCACCCCTTTTCTCGGTTTTTGATATATACAAATACAGTATTTTTGAGCAAATATTTCCTTTTGCTCTCCATTACAAAAAGAAAATAAATACTTGTCATTCTACATATTAGTCTCCTCTGATGAAGAATTGGACAAAAAAGAAAATAATGAAAAGACCTTGGTGGTAATGGTAAGGAACTGAACTAAATCTGTATATATTCATATATATATATATATATATATATATATATATTTAAATCTAGCATTACTAACAGTGACAGTTACTAGATGAATGATTGTAGAGCCCGACATAATGTATTTGTTTATTACTGGACTAAATTTTTGATTGCAAATGAAGGTTTTTGATGTGGTTTTGCCAATTTATAAAACTTATACATAAAGGTATTGTGTTAAACTATTATTAATAATGATATGAAATATGGAATGGATCCCAGTACAAAAAGAATTTAAGATAAATAAAGTATTGACTAAAGTCTGCAAGATTCTTCTGTTACTCACTGTCGGTGAAGTAATATTGGGAAATCCCAAAAGAAATAAAATAGGAGAGGAAACCGAGCTATTCGACATTTCTATTTCTTTTTTTTTCCCTTTCCTCGTCTTGCGGCGTCTCGATGCGTTAGTCATTTCCTGTTATTTTGAATCGATTTATTTCAACAAATGGATTAGTCCATGTTTATCATGTGAGCGTTGTATAAATGCATTTACATGTGTACTAACGGAAATGAACACATCTATTCACTCTTTAATTTTTTTTATTATTAGTTTGTGATTGTCTAGATAATTGCATAAGTATAGTATTATTTTTCTACTGTTTTAATGTGAGCTGTGTAGTGAGAGAAGAAAATAATTTGACAGTTAAACTTGTCTACCCAAAATACTTAAAATAGCTTTTCTCTCTTCAAAATATTTTTTTTTTCGTTTCCCTATATTGACATCTGACGGATTGATCAAGTGCGATAGAAAAAACATACCTTACGTTAGAAATCCAGTTGAAAAAATATACTTATTTTTTACATTCTAATGGAGATGGTTGACCTAAGGATGTAACCGTTCCGGGAACGTATTTCAAGTGATGGAAATGTCTATTTAGAAATAAATTAGCTCGTAATATCAATAATGTAAATACATCAATTAAAAAATGTTTCACTTTTTTGCTGTGATGTGATATAATGTTCATTAAACCTTATTAATGTTTATAAGTTCATCATTGCATCATCGGACGACAAAATTATATAAAAAATTGCAAAATTGGATAAAAAATAAATAAATTAAGAGAATGTTGACCAAAACAAAATGGGTTTCTTAGGTGCAGTTGCAACGAAGATAACAGACAGCTTGCTCCTCATTGCTGACTGCTACCAGTGGTCACTTTCACATATGGAAATCTGTTTTTCTTATGGACAAATGTTTCTTTTAGCGAGTTATTACGGGCAGATTGCAACTTTAATGATTCTCCTTCACGCCAAGTATCTATATCTCTCTCCCCAGACGGAAAAAATGCAACAAACGGCGGATCAACGTTTGCACGATTCGTTAACAGACCAGACAGGAAGTATTCTTGGTTTTGAAACTGAGATTTTTTGTAATAGACATTAATATAACAAAGGTATACTTAAAATAACAATTGAGTACTTCAGTTAATCTGAAATAGTTGCTTGATAATTTTTTGTAATATGAAGGTTTATTTTGGTAATCCCGTAGAGTTACGAAGACTGAGAGTCAAATATAAGGAAATTAAAATCAGTGAAAGACTTGTCCAAGAAAATAATTTAAATAAAAATTAGAAAACTATACTAGCAAGGTAGGAGCTGAAAACAGGAACCTCACCAACATCTGGTCACTAAACTGAGCTATCTCTTCCTCCTATCCGGGAGGATCCTAGCTCAAGCCACTGGCCTGCCAGTATATTATCTATGGTCAATAATTAATTATAGAACTGATATATTGTAGGCCAGTGGAGGCTCATTCGGTTCGGACACCCAGCCTGGAATAATTGTGGATATAATTGTATATAACTCATTCTCAGCTAGGTTTTTGGTTAGAAAAACAAGGCAAAAGCTTGAAAATTAAAAGAAAAAGGAAACTCTAGGCTACCACCTGACGAAAATAAGTTTCTTTTGCAAAACTCTGAAATGAAAATTAACCAAAACGTGAACATTTTACTCTTCGGCGCTACTAATTACATCAGTACTACTCTGCCCCAAAAACTGTCATACATTATTATTAAGAAATTTAATGTGACAGAAGAATTACATTCACAAAAAACAGATCTTCAACAACAGATTACAATGGCATTTCTTACTACTTTTTTGGTGAAATACAAATCACACAATTACACATGAAAACAACATAAATGCGTACTTATTGAAACCAATTTTTGACTTGGGCCTCAAAATCTACTGCTCAGGTAAAACATCAAATTTAGCAATCAGACAAAGAAACCAACCTTGAATGTTACGCCTTATTGCTCAAGCAATGCTTCGTGTCCAAAACAATTCACTCCCCAATACTTTTGAAGGTTTTGACTACATATGAACGTAGAGACAACATCTATAATCCACATATACCAGACAGAACAGAAATATGGTTCAAAAGGAGATGGAGAACAGATCTCGTCTCGTAAATTATTCGTGACAAGAGGACACGCCATTAGTTGCTCTTCCTCCAATACATTTACAATATTATTTATAACATGTGTGAATTAAGCAAAAAAGGTCGATGAAAAAATTCAGACCGATAAGTTTATTTTTGAGTAACAACAACGAAAATCAGAGGGATAGTAGATCTGGGCATTTAAGAACTTAGGTTTGGCTTCAATTATAAACAAAACCTAATGCTCTCACGTACCCAAAATCTTGGTCGATTTTCTTTGCAAGATGTATAGCACACATTTTAATCAAAATACTGTAATTTCTACAATAGGTGTCTTTTCGTGCCACGTTTTTTTTTTATTCGATTGAGGTACTGCATTAGTGTAGAATAGTACACATTTGTACCTTTCCAGTACTTTCCAATTTCCTGCTAATCTCTCACCCTCTGGTTATCTTGTTAAGAGCATTTACCTCTCTCACCAATATGCAACATTCGCTCCAAAATAGGTATTCTAATTGTCGCCATCTTCGGTCATATACTGAACAGTTTCAAGGTAGACTTGTGTACTCAATATATCGCCTTGCCACACGCTATAATTTAAGAGTCTAACAGGATCGATCGATCGATCCGACTCTGATATTTTCGTGTCTTGCTCTGAGATTTGATCGCTGTAATTTATTGCTCAATTGATAATTTATTGTTACATAATTGATATAATCGAATTGCAATGTATCACTCTTAACGAGCGATGTATCACTTGGTAAGTTACGCATTCAATGTATCATTAGTATTCTAGTTTTTTAAACGAATCAATTGTGAATGGTCGCTTTGCAATCACAAAACATTACAGTTTGTACACTCCAAAAAATGATTAACATGATCGAACATAGACGTACTTTGTTGCTTTATTCCATGATTCCTCGAGGTAAGAACGCTTTAACACCGGCTCTGTGACTTGTTTTTTGGGTATTGTTTGTAAATTGGGTTTTTCAGACTAGAAGTCTAGCAATTAGTAAAGGATAGTGAACCACAAACCATTGAAAATTTCCCAGTTAACAAATCATTGTATTTAATACCGAACTTATTTTAACGCAACTTAATTTGAATCCGTGGGTTTACAGGCTACTACGATAGAAAATGGAAAACACAATTAGAGTGTACCTATTGTGCTACAGATGTTGCGTTTCGAACACAAATAATGATAAGGAAAAATATCTATGACTGCTACATGATCTGTCTGTCTGTCTTTTCTGGTAGTAATGGGTCCTATGACATGAACTTTCTATTTGGGTTAATGAGGCGAGAAAATAAAAATTATGGCCAGCTACGTAATGGTCTTAAATTAATTAATTATTTACTCAATTAATTGATACATTCTTTACAACAACTTTATTATGATAAAATTACAATCTATAAGTAAATGTGATAAATGATCTCGTTCATAACAATTTACAATTTTCATTCACTCGCTCATTCATACTATATATACAAACAGCCCAGAGCCCCCCCCCCCAAGTCCACATGGTTGTCACCTGTTGCGAAAGAGGAAGCGGAGTCTCGGGAGGTGCCCCACGCTCCTACGTCAGCCGCGTCACTGGATAAGAGTCCACGCTCAGGACATGATTAGAGAAACTGGCCATTGCCAGGACTCCCACTGTCACTTATTTATAGCAGGTCACAAGGCCACTGCCGTTTTAGTCTCCGAGGAGGATTATAGGGATGAGTGGTGCAGTTCAATGACTGTTCATTTACTATTGTTCTCAGGACTTTTGATTGAAAGGATTGGATGCGCTTGATGTTTGACTTTTTTGCTGCCCCCCATAGCTCTATTCCGTATGTCCAGATTGGCTTAAGTATAACTTAAGATGGGATGCCCTTCGAAGTAGTCTGTTATTATATAATTATCTCTTATTGTATAATTATTAGCTAAAGAAAAAATAACAGTACCCGGGATTATTGTATTTGGACAGTGTTCGATCCCTGGGATAGTCTATCTAGTAGTCCTGATGGTGTGTTGAGACTTGAGTGAACTATTATTCTAAAAATGTATTCCTTTTCAGCACTTTTTCACCCTCCACCCCCCCCCCCCCACGCTGTTTGACATGGAGCCATGATATGCTTGACTATTAAAAATACAAAAAAATAGTTTATATGACTCTTCGATCATGTATATTATTAGTACAAAAATGGTCTGTTGCTAATCTAATAAAAAATTGTAATAAACGTTGTCACCGAACTGATTCTTCTGTGATTGGCAGTGTATTATAAATTGTCTTTGCTTATGCTGTTTAGTCGCCGGTCACAATGCAGTAAAGAAAAGTAACAAACGAAAATTATATGTAAATAGGCTGCTTACATGCCTTCCCAAACCTCAAATGCTGGTTAGGAATATATTATAGGAGGTAACGCAAAAATGATTTCAATGATATCCCCCAAAAAATACCATTTGAGATACAACTACGGCTGTAATCATTGACTTGATTTTAAAACGTTTTTTGGGTTAGTCATTTTTCTTTAGGCTATTTGTTTTTAGTTAGTAAGTTTTTATAAGTTTCTGTTTATTAAGTTATTTACAACAAATTAAACCGATTATTTAACAATTAATTTTATTTCAAAGACATTTAAGTCATTTGAAATAATTTTGGGGCTAACCCCTAAGTTTGCATTAATACCAATTGTGAATCAAATCTTTATTGTAACAAAGTAACAATCTGCGTTATTGGCCAATAAGTAATTGTGTTTAATGTTCACATTTATACCATACTTACAATTATTCATTCACTCGCTCATGTATACAGTATTTACAAGCAGCCCAGAGACCTCCCAAATCCAGATCGTTGTCACTCCCCACGCATACGAAAGAGGAGGCGAGTCTTGGGAAGTCCCCCACGGTCCTCCGCCACGTTACTGAGGCAGTAGAGGCTGACCAATAGCGCGAGAGCCACAGACTCTCGGGACATGATTAGAGAAACTGGCCATTGCCAGGACTCCCACTGTTAAGTATTTATAGCCGGCCATGAGGCCACTGCCACTTTAGTCTCCAAGAAGGACTATAGGACTGCGTGGTGCAGTGTAATGACTGTGCTAGGGGATTAGGGCTGTTGGATAGTATAACTTTGCAAATTAGTAATTTATTTTCTATTGAGATATGGGATGTCTTTTGAAGTATTCTGTAAAGTTGTACACAGCATCTGTTGATTTCTTGTCTTTTTAGGCATCAATACATACTTTAATCAATTTTCTAGCATTATCATGTTTTTTTTATATAAATTTAATTTAGTTAATAATTGTTACAATGGCATTTTAGACATCAAGAAACTAAATTGAAGTGTACAACCTAAAAGTATTAGTGAGATCATAGCTCCAGTAAATATAAAGGCTATATTACACATTTACAACTTGAATATTGCCATATTTTTTCGACTCACGCTTAAATGATTTACACCATCACGACTTCAATATCCCCTACGGAATTCGTTCAGTCGGAGAAGGAATTTGAAGTATTTTTAAATCTTTGCTTTGCCCTTTCTCTGATAACTTATTCTGTCGACGGAGTTGGGTTAAAAGTCGAATTTTTTAACTGGGTTTATCCAGACACGGCGAGCCTTTAGCCAATCCAACGTATCCTGGCTGGCCTCCAGCAGGTCGGTCACTCGTGATCTTTCATTCATTCCAATCGCCCTCTCGTTCACATTCATAACATAACACGTCACCGGACCTTTTAAGAAAGCAAATGTCTTGTTTCTTTCTTTTACTATCATTCATAAAAGCCTTTCTCAAATAATGTAAATTTTGAAGTCGGCAGTATAAAAACAAAATCAACAAACCGTTTTCTCTTTTTAACACTTTTTTTTTTTTTAACATCTCCCTTTAAGGAGCATTTATCTTAGACGACAAGCAAGATTGCTATGACAGACATACGAAGAGTGTTAATGTCGTGAATTTAAATGTGAAAAATTGATTAATTCATAGATGTTTACTCATTCCTATAACGATCAGACCCCGATGCTCAGTGGCGATCAACACTTAATAAAATAAATAATTTATAGAAGCGTTGACTAGAGAGAATAAAGTGTGAAAGTTACCTATACACAATATTTTAAAATGAATATGTATGTATAATTTTTTGTTTTTACTATACATAAACCTACAGCTCTAAAGGTTTGAGATTCTTCGGGATTGCTGCATGGTGAAATGCAATTTTTCAAATTACAGCACTTTTTAGTTTGCTTAAAGGGCAACTAAATAAGAGGTCCCACATTTGAGGGACCCGTTTTGACTTATATTTACGGGAAGCTACTGATACCTTATATATATGGTTTTTTTGCTTCTATCTTCGGTTGACAAATTGGCGCATGTAAACGTTAAGGTTTAATCTACCTCACCGCAAATAAACATACTTTCCACTCGACAGGACCGGTTATAATATTATAAAACCATTTTGTTACTTAAATGTATAACGGATTTTTTATTGTTGAACTTTGACTCATGATACATTACATTTGGTCACTATTGAGTTAAAAAAAAAAAGATTTCTAGCATACTCCACGAATCAACTATTTCATTTATTGTTGACACCACGTACATTTTGTGAATAAGAATGTTTCCCCTTTTTGTGATATTCGATAGCATATAGGATTTTGTTATAACAGGACTATCTTAACTGGTCATGATTTAATTAAAACAATAAAACTCCATGTGAGTTTCTTGTTTACTTATTAGCATTGAGTTTATTCCAATAAAAGTATAAAAAATAAAACTCATGAATATGTAATAAATTTAAATTACTTAAGCAATTTAATAAATTTTCTTCTTTGCTAATGATTTATATTTCTTTAACGTATTTAAAAAGGAAAGGTTATCTTTGTGCCGGGAAGGCATGTCTTGACAGTCCATTAGTTGTATCTTGGAACAATGCAGTTATCTTAATGTGTTCAGCATTAATGAATATATAACTGGCCAAGTGCCATGACATGCTGGAGTTTTATCTTCTACATTAAATGTGCTACAATGTACTATTCACGTGTCAGAGACATAAAAAAAAACAACACATTATTCAAGCATCATCAAACCATTATTATAATTCCGGTGGTTACAAATTTACCAATAATTTCCAATTCGTCAATAGGTTCTCTAAGAATTTTTAGATTTCTTACTTAAGTTGCTAAGTACAAGATGAAAACTCACGAAATAATTTTTTAAAAATTAATCACTAGATAAATTTAATTTTTGTGTGGTGTTGACAGGCCTCATTAACGCTTTCGAAGGTATGCGTTAAGTGGTTCACGATATATTGATTTATCTGTTACGTGAGGGAATTTTGATATTTTGGCAAATTCTAGAAGATTTATTGTGTAGCATGCAGCAATCGCTAACGGTCCAAACTACTTGTCATCCATGTCGAACTAGAAGAAGTGAGCATACCAAAGTATGGTGTCATGACAATGAGAGCCAATTTTTGGCTATCAAATCTTCTTAGCTTTCTTCAAGCTATTTTGTGACTTATTCATGCCCTTAATTGCTGTTATAACATTAAGTTTTATTATATGTGGAGAAAGTTGTCAAAGGTGGTTTAGAAATGTGGGATTCCATTAAATCCTGAATCCTGAGTCTATGCCCAGCCCTTTTATTTCTGTTAGAAGTTTGAGGATACGTGAAAGAAGGTTTCAAGTTGTATTCGTAACTACTCAAGTGCCGAGGTTTGTGCCGTCTCTCATTTTCGTTTGTTAAGCAATTTAATTTTAATATTACTTTTCTAACTGTTGACAAGCTACTGAACTTTTAGTCTCATTCTAACTAAAATCAAATGTGTTTTCTTTTTTTACGTTGTCATTTTATTGATTTCCGTTATTTATGTATCTTTTATTTTTTTCAAGCATCATTTGTCCAAAGTCTGGAGGGTTTAGATCATTAAAACTACCTGGCCACTCTCTGTGAACTTGACCAATCTTGAAATCCATTACAGCCCCCACCTGCTAGATAGTACACATCTATACTGATTTACTAATTTTAGTTTATGTAAATGTATGCATAGATCAGTTCAATACTTACAGGGTCATGGAAACCAAGCATGGGGTTTTCGATAGCCAAGTTGTTCAAGTCAATAACCTCTGGAAACGAAAAAAACACCAACGTAAAGAGGAAGATTCATCAGGTAAGGGATTTCTGGAATTAAACTTACGTGGGACTATGGGCAGTTGCCTATTTTCTATCATCCCCTACATCCATATACTACCCTTGAATCCCGGCTTTGGAGCAATTGGTTCCCTTAGAAATAATGACTGTATCATCAATGAAACCTTAGTAGAAAACATTTTTGTATAGAAAAAGCTTAAGAGATTTGTGGTTTTCAGTTAACTTATTAGCTCATTATAATCTGAACAATACAAATAAACTAGTATAGGAACACTTCAAATTTCATATTAAATAATTCAGGCTAATTTTTAATGAAGAAGTTATTATTTTTTTAAGCTATTTTATTTCCAAGAGTTATAAAGTTTCCAGAAGTTATAAAGCTATATCTTATAAATTAAGTTTTCGTTATAAAAGTGTAATTTTCAGAGCTCAGAATAATTGTAGTGCTAAATAATTAATTCTGCATCTTTAGAGAAAAAAAGTGCTGGTTTTATTTGCATTTTTAGGGCGAAATTTCTTTGTGATGTATCATAAAATAATTATAGCACTACCTTTGAATGAGCCCAACCTTTCAATTTTATGAGGATTAATAAGGTATGATACAGAAAACCTATTGTAGTAGAATCGATGAAAAAAATGTCTATAAAATCTAAGGCGAACTGTAATAGTCAAAGATCCTGGATTGGTCCTGGAAAGGCCCTGTCAGTACTTCCTCGCCACTTTTTAAGCACGCTATTGCGTCTACAAGTCGCACAATACTCCTTGTTTATTGGCTACACCTTATCATCTGGAGAAAGTGGGGCTCTAATATATCTTGCTCTGATTGCCACCGACCGTTGGCCGAGCCGAAAGGAATTTCACTTCGCCACCGAAGATCATCCACAAAGATATTAATAACCCTTCTCAGTGGAAGCGAATTTAAGCAGCGTTCGTTAGCTCTCACCTCTCAGTCTGCTCACAGGCTAGCTTGCACAGAAAAAAAAATATGAAAAATCGCAATATAACATCTAGAAAGCAGTTGCGTTTATCAGCTTCGTACAGGCGAGATCGTAACATACAGGAACGTGACCGGAGTATTTATTATTTACTGTATCTAATGCCGTTCGACAGCAGGAATTATTAATGGCCGAATGCGAGTAATGGGCTCGAGTGAGTGTTGGTAATTTAAAAGGATTAGTGCGGCCTAAAAGTGCTCAAATCGCAGGGCTAATCCGAATGTAACGATCCGGTGGTCAGGGAACGGTATTAATAGAATAGTACCTTTTTACTATAGTTATAATAGACAGGTAATGTGGAAGCTGATCTACGAAAAGTCAGGTGTTGGAATTCTCAGTACATGGTGCCGCAAGCGGCGTAACACTGACAAGTCGTTCTTGCTTTGAAGTAATGACAATTGGACACTTTGGGTGCAATGAATGCTATATAAGAACTATAAAAGTCAGCACTTAATCTTCTCTACATATATCAATAGTATGTTGTTATTAGGGTGGGCTGAAAAGTTTCCGACCTAACAAAGCTTTAATTTCAGTTTTTATTTATTTTATTATCATCTTCATGTTGAGGTCGGAATCTTTTCAGACCACCTGTGTACATATGTCAATGCATAAATGTCGATTTTCCTTATGAGAATTATACACATCACATTTTTAATATTGAAACAACGACGTATATCAATAACATTTATTTAAGATTTGGGATTTTGGCCGAACCTCTACGATCAACAAGTTGTTTGAGTAAAAGGTTTGTCTGTCCGCAGTATGCCCGAAGCACTGGTACTATCGACGGGTTATGGCACCATCTTCAGCTGCTCAAAAGATGGTAGTGATTGTGGCAAGGAGTCGCAGCGTTAAAAAAGTCGAACTAAGGATTCCTTATTACTGCAGCTAACATTATCATTATTTTTATTACATAATCGTCGATATTAATATGTTGAGCTTCTGCAGACGACATCCACAGTACGAGTGCTGTAATAAAATTACTGCAAACAAAGAAGCCTTTAACTCAAAATACATTGTTAACACTCCACTATTACAGGACAGCACAGTCGGCATGTTTCCCGCCTAAACGGTGTTGGTTTAGTAAGATGTTTAAAGATTCCTGTTATAAGTTAGTTAATTGTTGATATTTATTATTTGTTGTTATTTTACCCAGTTATTATTAATATGGCTACGATGATCGCGTAAGCAGTTCTTAACATCATTACATCTTGCGTGAACTTTATTTTGTGGAGCCGTAGAAACCTTTAAATTTTCAAATCGCTTAGCTAATTTTGAGAACGGAGAAAGATTTACTTATTGGCTGAACGCTGCTTGAGCACTTATTTTCGGGCTTGGAAATCAGAAAGCAAACATAAAATTCATAGAATTTTTCTTCCAGGAAGATAAATAGAACAGGAAATGAACTTTTCATAGAGTTTATATAACGCAGCGGCGGGTACTTACCAACCAGGTGGCTAATGCATTAGCATTACCGGCTTGTAAATTATTTCTGTTCTATGTAAAATATATTCTTTCGTATTTTATATTCGATGAGTAAATTATAACGTGAGCGTGGCAGTCACACACCCGTGTGTTAGAGTTATCTTGAAAATTATCCTAGGCAAGTTGCGATGACTGACTGACAGCTTGCACGCCCGTATATGCACGCAAGACAGTTCTGGTGCAATGCCAAAGACAGAATTCCAGGATTGAAAGGTCATTTTGAACTGTTGGTAAAAAAAAAGACACATAGAACTTGAATTATGCTTTGTATAATTATTCCTCACCTTATTATTATAATAATAAATTATTTGAAAAAAAAGCGTTAACATCAGCTGAGAAAATAAATATTGTCATATTTTTATTGCATAAAACATTTCAATATATATCCACCAAGCCAACAGCACAAGGCCAACGTAAGATTGTGTATTGACAGTAACGCGAAATATTGAATTTATCTTTCATTATCATTCATACACAAACAGTTACTGTTAATTATTGCTTTACATATTTTAAAAAAACTGCTTAGGTTTTGCACTCTACTGTCCTTCATTTGGGTCCAATAAGACGGATAAGAAGAATTGTTTGTTCTTGAAAATACTCATTACTTGGTATCAATGTTTAATTCATTTGTTATTAGTTAACTATTGTATGTATGAAAAATACACTAATTTTGAAAATATAAAAATTAAATGAAAGGATAAAAGATGAGAATAAGTAGATCTGTATGGTTCATTGGCGAAAGCCCAATTTTCATGTGTCACTTCCTCTCACCAAAATAGCTCCATAGCCCAGTATATTGAGAAGATAAATATGAGAAGCTATGAGCAATAGGGAGGGGCACCTGTTGTTCTGAGGCATGCGTATTTTCCATGTTACTATGATCTGGGTGTTATGTATATAAGTATGTAAAGTTATGTATATACAAAACTTTATTACAGCCACTGTTATAGTATTTCCGTCAGATTAGAAACTAGATTAGAGGTATTAGTCTTCTTTCCTTCTTTTACTGAAGTTAGTGCGAAATCGTTTCACTGAAAGACGGAATATAACGTCATATTTCATTAATATTAGGCAATTGATGAATTCTATTTCGTGTTATCAGGCCTAGCCAGTATTTTATAAAGAAGTCTGTTATTAAATTATTTTTATTTTCATCAAAAGATTAATAAATATTTTGTTGCCTTTTTGACAGTTTGAAAACTTTAAGCTGATTATTTGTCTAAATGTAAACAGAGACGTCTTACAAACACTGTGTTTTATACTGCACTTGTCAAAGTACAACAAGGAGAGATTAAGCATCTGGAAAAAAAAATATGTAGTTCATTAATCATTTCATCATGTCTTTTAATTGTATCTCCATTGGTATTCTATATTTATTTATTTCTACTTATAAATTATATTTTTCCTATATTTCTAAGTAACCTAAAATAGATACATACAATGAAATAATTCAAATTACGCAAAAGAAACCTCAGATGAATATGGCCAGAGACAAACTTATATGTTAAAATGTGCAAAAATGTAGTCCATAGTTTTAAATTTTCCGAGAATTAAATTCCTATAGCCTTATTATGTCCATCAAATCAAATATTTAAGCACCAAGCATTTACCAAAATTAAATTGATAATTATTAGCTATAAAGCATAATGCAGTGGTAATGTAGACGTGGGATAAAATACCAGGGACTTCCCGATCTCTGAACAGGCTCTCAGTCCGCTGAGGTATCCTAAGCTAAGATAAATAAAATGCGTTCCGTCTCTCCACACCTTTATTGATTTCTACGGACTATGCAGTCATTCTCAAGGGTGCCTGGACGTTGATTGAAAGCCAACCCGGCAAGTGATATCATCATCAGCTCAAACTTTTAACAGTTACGGTGTAGTTCATCGAAACGTATAGATAGAAAGTCAATAAAGCTTTGGAATGACAGAAGGTGTTTTATTTATTAATATACGGACAGCCAAGATAGTCAAGGTCGAGCCTAAGCAGCATTAAATTTCTTCAGATACACTTTATGTATCGAATATTTATAATACCAAAATACAATAATAATCATTACTTGCCACATAGTGTCTCTCACATCTAAGAAACCTACATACATAAGTTTGTGCAACGCAGAGGATAAAAGCAAGTCAATAGTAAACAGTGTGTACAGCAATATATTTTATTTTGAATTTGTCCTCAAAGATTAGAAAACAATTTGACGTTTGATTAAGGCATGAATGAATCTGTCCATACGTCAGCCACCAGTGGACTCTCACCACTGTACCGTAACAATCAACCTCCACCGAGGATTCCCACACTCCTTACTCCTCTCACACCACCTTCAAGCAGGTCTTCCTAGTACAAGGATCCGATCACCCTAAATATTTTATATTTATCTCTCATCCGAAAATTCTAACTAGAGAGCTTGGAAAAAAAAAAAAAAAAAAAAATGTCCATACGTTCCATGATGCTTTTTATTTATGAATTAATTTTCGTGTTTCAGAATACGTTCTTCCAATTTTTTGTAATTCGGATCGGTATTAGTGGTGCCTGATAAGCATAATACCCTGTGATTATCTAGAGAGGCTACTGCCGTTTTAGTCTCCGGGGAGGATCGTAGGGATGAATAGCGCAGTGTAATGACTGTGCTAGGGGATTAGGGTAGTTGGATAGGTTACTATGGAATTTTATGAACTTGGAAGGGAAGAGTTCAAGTAGGGAGGCAGATTGGCTTGAGTATAACTTTGTAAATTAGTAATTTATTAGTATATAATAGTAAGATCATTATGAAGGGTTTTGTTGCTGACGTAATAAGGGGCATTCAGGGAGAACAAGAGCTCAGGACTTTTGATTGAAAAGATTGGATACGCTTGGTGTTTGACTTTTTTGTTGTCCCCCATAGCTCTACTCCGTATGTCCCGATTGGCTTAAGTTAAGTTTGTAGTAATTTATTTTCTATTGAGAGATGGGATGTCCTTCGAAGTAGTCTGTACAGTAGTCCAAAGCATGTGTTTAGTTCTTGTCTTTTCAGCCTCGTGTTTGGTTCCATGTCAGCCTTTTGTAGAGATAAGGAACCCTAACCACCGTACTGTCTCGGATACAGGAAGAGGAATGGAATTAAAAAAAACTAGTGGGCAGGGTTTGGTGGCAGAGAGTAAAGGTAATGTGGGCACATTTTTCTTCATTAACTTTGATACGCCATTGGTTGTACGAGTACTCGATCTCATCAAGGTGGTTTTGAAGGTTATGGGAGACTATATCGGGGTCTGGAGGGGATGGTCTGGAGTGTTACGAACTTATTTTCACACTACTATTGTTATTATTACTAAACTTATGTGCCTTTACAACATGTGAAGCAGGAGAAGTTCCAAAATATAACACCGCTGTAACAGTACGCAATATAACAAAAAAAAGTGATGAAGCAGTTTCATGTAATGGAAAAAAATAAAAGATAAGACTTCAACACTTCCATGGGAAAATACCGGGATTTTTGATAGAATAGACAAGGAATGGAACTACGTGAATAGTTCGGCCATGTGATTGATGCAATCTAAACCTTCTAAATTATATCAACTTTCTTGATTGTATCAATATACATTATTTATAATAATTAATTAATCAATCTGTGGCGCAATCGGAGATTAAGTTAAGGAGAGTCATTAACCTTAAATATTATTCGATCTGGTACAGATTGAAATTGTGAAATTGAAAAGGTGAGAAATTGTTTAAGTTTTTGTTACATTTGATTTTTTTTGTTTTCATTTTTTCTGTTTTAAACGACAACAAATAAACGTAAATCGAGGTGTTATGAAAAGAAACTTCAGAACAAGTGATTCAGTAATAGGGTTTCGTTCAATTTTTTTAAAACCAAAAACTGTTAAGTTTTCACTTTTCAATTACATAGAGGAATCAAACTATCTTTAAAGGCTCTGTTCAATTGAATAATCTTTACGACTGGTACTTAGCACAAACCTACACGTAAGTAAAATTAGAACCTCTTCTTTTGGAATCATAACTAATAATTGAAAAGGTGTTTCTATAATGGTTTGTTACTATGGAAAGCCATTAGGTTACAACGAAATTCCATTCAACTCACAGTTTTTTTTATTCCAGGAGTCGTAATATTAAAGATACCCTTAAGTTTTTTCCAGTACTTCAGGACACTTAAAAAGTACTTTAAATCAGGAAAAAAACGGTTAAGAGACTTAACAAGCCCTTACACAATTAAGGCTTCTCCAAAATCACCAATGACCCCAACAAGATAATGCTCTATCAACCACTGATTGCTATTATGTAGGGCCACTTTCTCTGGTCAAAAGTAACCCACACAGAACACTGTGCATTACCTAACCCCAACTTCCACTTGTAATATTGTCGTTATTTTTTTTCTTCCATCCGTTATGAAGAACGGTTTAATATTGCCATTAATTTTTAATATAGCCAATTTACACATTAAGTACCGCACTTCCATTGAGGCTGGACTCGACATTAGTTATTGTCTCCCAGCTGGTTACGAAAGAACATAGTTTAGGCGTAGTGGGGTGACAAGAAATACAGTTGTTTTTCTTCCGTTTCTCATAGCATTATTCAAATCCTATGAATACTAGATAATAGCAATAATTATTAATTCTATACGTTCACTATAAAAAAAACTCACTAAAACTACAGAAAATAGAGCAAAAAGTGATTATCACGCAATCCTGTATTCCCTGAATTAATTAGAATTTACCCTCCACACACTCCATAACTTGGGCATAAAAATTCCCAACAAGATCGTAGATAAATGACTCTTCATTATTTTTATTGGAAATCTTTATGCTCTAGTTGAGAGAAAGAAAGATATATATTGCAATTTCATTTTCATACATTTATGTACAGTGATACGGATTGAAGAACAGATTGAATATATCATTAATTACCTACTTATTAGCTTTTAAATAAACAGATAATTAGATACTTTTAATTTAGAGGAAAACCAAAAACAAAATAAAATCTATTATAATGATAATTTACTCCAACTAATTAATTTTTTATATGCTTCTCAATATTCATTCTTTTCCAATATCACAATATATAGGTGGAATTGCATTCAACTAAATATTTACGTAAGGCAACATATTATTTTTACAAGAATACAGGTATATGTTTTGAATGTATCTTTTTTGTCATCTCCTATTTGTTTATCAAAACGGTGTCGTTGGAGTGAGATCTTAATCATCGGAAACAAAAAGTCCGTGGGAACCAAGTGACTGTAAGGGATCTTACTTTATACTACCACTATAATTACCTCCGCACGTGGAGGACCCATTTTCTCAATCTTTCTAGAACATTCACATAGTAGGCACTGACTTGAGGTACAACCCTTTGTGGACTATACCCTTAGCGTTGAGTATTGTTTTCACTTTCGACTTGCTTAACGGCTTACCACGCCGCTCTGTGGGTCCTCCAGTTCCTAGCTAAGCATAACTTGGCAACGCTGCTCCAGCCCCCTTACAGTCCCGACATGTTTCCGGTAGACTTCTTTTTGCTTCCAAGGATTACGACCAACCTCAAATTAGACCGTTTTGACTTCATTGATACGATCAAAGCAGTTAAGGATACCACTCTAAACAAGATCCTGTCAAGCCTTCCAGGGCGCGTACTGTACATGCGAAAATCACCGGAAAAATGAGTAGATCTCCAAATGGAGCAATTCAGATACTTCTAACCGTTTGTTATTGTATCTTGAATAATTGTTTTTTTATGTATCTTTTTTGTGATCTCCCATTTCGTTTATCAGAGGGCTTGCTGAGTCGGGACATTTTTGGAAAAATGATAAATGTTTAATATATGTATCTATAGTAGTCATTTGTAATTCTTCATGTATGTTTGTAAGTTTAGTGTAGTATTCTCTGTTTTCTGCAATTCTTAAACTGTGGTTTTGGATAACATTAATTTTTTACCAGTTTGGTCTATAAATTCTGAATATTTGAGGATACATTTCGTTAAGAAATTTCTTTCTATGTTTGAGAAATAGAAATAATTTGAGGCTGATAGCCTGTTCTTTTCATGTCACTAACAAGCCTAGTTTCTCTCTTGTTGTCAGCACTAATGTTTACTTTTGCATTATTAATAATGCAGTCGTCCAGCCACTAGCCGTTTACAGTATTCAAATTGCGTGGTAAAAAAAAAATCCCCCTTGAGAGAGAACGCAAGACTGTGGGTCCGTTTCGAAATGTTTACGGACCTGCTGCTTGTTTCCTGTCCAAAGGCTTCATGTCTGTAATTCTCTGCCAATTACAGACAATGAAATGGAACCGGTCCGCAAATGGGTCACGTTGGTCGAGCCAATAACTTAACAGCCTATCGCCACACTAAATCTAAATAATAAGTTGGCTTTAATTAAGTCAATATCCTCTAAACTTGGTAAACTTTTGTCGCCTGGAAAATTTAAGCAGTTTTTATGTCATATTGCTTAATGAAGAAAGAGAACAGTCCAGCGAACAATGAAGGTCGATTTTCCTCTAAAAAAAAAAGTCTAAAACATCTCTCTGATTTTTTTGAATGGTCTTTTATAAGTGTAATTATAATTATAAGTATAATTGTTTTATTGTTGCCTTCATTCCTGTGTACGCGCTAGTTGAGAAGTATTTTTGCAATATGGGACTAAACGATGCATAATAAATAAAGATAGAAAATGTAAAACTATTTGTTTACCTTGGTTTCTGAGGCTCTAGCTTAATCTCTGGATAATTAGCAAGCAAGAAGATGAGTTTTAAAAGATAATAGACGCTTTTGATGTCTGAAAACCACCCTAAAATTGAACACTAAAATCTAAGAGAACACGTTCTACTTGGTGGCCTCTCCATCATACCTCCAACATATTAAGACCTAAGCAACCCTATTCTCAATAATCTTTTTATTGAAAATACGTGCAGTTCACCACAAAAGGTATCAGTTAAAAAAATAAAAATAAAGTTTATAACATAAATATGCTATGTTCGATCAGGATATCTGAAATAGAATACAGAAATGGGTTTCCTTCGAGCAAATATCGTTACAAGATATTAGAAGTTCGTGAGTCACCATGGAAATAGTAGAGTCAAGGTTGGGGCGAGACATTAAACTTAAAGTAAGCCAGCAAAGAAGGCCATCACAAAAGAGCGAGGAACTTTTCATGTTGGAAAGCTGAAGTTAGGCGCAAACTAATAATGCATTCAAGAAACTTTGAAATGTATATTATTATGTAAATTTAATTTATATCATTAAATATTTCTGCACACCGTTCGTTGATTTCTTGCATGGAGAAATACAGTGCCCCCCCCCCCATACCGAACATCAAGTGATGCGGAAATTACGCGCTAGAATCTTTTTTTTTTCTCTTAAATTGAGTTTATTTATGTTTGGTACCAAATTTATGATACATAACTCTCACATTATATGACTTATTTTAGTATTCTTCTTAGTTGATAATATACGTATTATAAATATACGCAATATGATAGATGAAAGTATTAAAATAGTAAAGGTATGAAGAAAATAGAACACTATTGTTATACAGGGTTGATTGCAACGTAAAATACAACTTTAATGTATATTAATTAATGAAAGACTTAGTAATTCTTAATACATAAACAAAAATGTGTGTATGTATTCAAATAAGTGGGGGTTCCCCATTGTCAGTTCTATATTTATTCGACACCGTTGCACCCCCTTTGTCAAACTCACCCTATTATGAGTTGAGCAAGACGGTTAGCACTAGTTACCTGCAAGCGGTAAGCTGCGAGTTCTAGACAAATTAAATGGAGATTAAACATAAAAATCCCATGATAGAAATCTACAGATGCATAAAACTTTCCGTCCCCTATCAGTTCGGTACTGTGAAAACATTCACTATTAAGCGTAACTGTTCAAATATATAAATGTCTACACCAAGAGGTTTCCTTCAGAGAATGAGATTTATTAAACTTATCCAAATACTGTTGTATTTGGCATCCCTTCTCTTGAGGTGTAGTGTGTCTAAGTCAAGGGTCTGAGGAAAAACTTCAACTGATTTGTTTGGAATTATTCTGTAGACGTTTCCGTTCAAAACTAGTTTTTTCTCACGTTATATTTATGGTCAATTGTGTACAGGAAGTTGCGACTTATGTTCTCATTCCATAAAATTTATAGTCAAGACTTCCGGGAGGATCTCCATTTTTGCACATTTCAGAATAGGAGGTAACTTTATTCGGTACAAGTTTAACACACGACAGTGTTGGTTTTGCTGCGGCTGCTCTGGCTGCGTCACGGAGTGACAGGGATTTGCCAGCCGTAACAAGTGTAAAGCAGCTTGTTGCGCAAAGCCAGCCTGATATAAAATTTGATTAAATCACCTCGAGAGGGGGCAGCCTGTCGAATGGGCGTGTAGAATGATAAGTGACCCGACTGGGACAGACAAAGGCGAGGATTTGGTCCATGGACATTGGAGCCTGTAAGTGAACGATTTGTCCTTCCCAGCGCCACGCACGCAGACCCAGTTCATCGGGCAAAGGTGTATGGTAAGGGCCCTTTCAATTGTTGGCTCTTCGATGTAGTGGCTAGTTGATTGATAGGTGCCATATTACATTCACGGTTCTAATGACTCAATTCGTTGATTTTTCCTTTGGCACTAAGGCAAAACCTCTATGGTCGTTTTAATCTTTTTTTTAATGCCGAGTATACGTTGTTTATTTTGTGGATTTATTTTGGTGTAAAACTCTTAGGTCTTTAACGCCGCTCTTTTAACATTTAAATTTGAGGACCCCACATATGGGAGCCCGCGATAGTAATAGGACGAGAGTAGATCCCAAGCTTAAACCCCAGAGGCATCCCTCATGTAATTCCTGAGACATATTGGCCATTTCAATGTCATTCAATTTTGGCACAAAGAACTATGTTTATATATATATATAATTCCTTTATTGTGCTAAAATTACAATCTGCCTTGCTAGGCAATAAGTAATTAAGATATACGATCATTCATACCATATTTACATTTCATCATTCACTCGCTCATTCATTCAGGACATGATTGGAGAAACTGGCCATTGCCAGGACTCCCACTGTCACTTGATTATAGCAGGTCACGAGGCCACTGCCGTTTCAGTCTCCGAGGAGGATTATAGGGATGAGTGACGCAGTGCAGTGACTGTGCTACAGGATTAGGGTGGTTGGAAAGGCTACTGTGGAATTTCGTAAACTTGGAAGGGATGAGTTCTAGAATGTAGGGTATATTAAGGTCGTTATGAAGGGTTTTGTTGCTGACATAATAAGGGGCATTTACTATTGTTCTCAGGACTTTTGATTGAAAGGATTGGATACGCTTGATGTTCGACTTTTTTGCTGTCCCCCATAGCTCTATTCCGTATGTCCAGATTGGTTTAAGTATAGCTTTGTAGATTAGTAGTTTATTTTCTATTGAGAGATGGGATGTCCTTTGAAGTAGTCTGTATAGTTGTCCAAAGCGTCTGTTTAGTTCTTGTCTTTTTAGTCTCGTATGTGGGTTCCAGGTCAGTCGTTTATCGAGATGGAAGCCTAAATACCGTACTGTCTCGGATACAGGGAGAGGAATAGAATTAAAATAAACTAGTGGACAAGACTTGCGACAAAGGGTGAAGGTAATGTGGGAACATTTTGCTTCATTAACTTTGATCCGCCATTGGTTGCACCAATAATCGATCTCGTCAAGGTGTTTTTGAAGGTTATGGGATGCTATGTCGGGGTCTGGGTTAGATGACAAGACTGCAGTGTCATCTGCAAATGTGGCCAAGAAGGTATTGGGAGTAGAGGGGACATCAGCGGTGTATAGGTTGTAGAGGATGGGGCCCAGGACACTGCCCTGTGGAACTCCTGCATTTATAGGATAGTAGTTTGAATATTCTAAACCACAGCGGACTTGGAAGAAGCGGTTTGAAAGGTAGGACTGTAGGATTAGGAAAAGGGTCTGTGGTAAATATCTTTTGAGCTTGTAGAGTAAACCTGCGTGCCAAACCCTGTCAAAAGCTTGAGCTATATCAAGAAAGGCAGCAGTGCAATACTGTTTGGTTTCAAGGGCTGAGGAGATGTGATCAACAACGCGAAGGCCTTGTTGAGCAGTGGAATGCCGTTGGCGGAAACCAAATTGGTGTGTAGGAAAAAGGTTTTTGGATTCAATAATTGGAAGTAGACGTTTTAGTAGAAGTTTCTCAAATATTTTTGAGAGGATAGGGAGTAGGCTTATTGGACGGTAAGATGAGGCGTCATTGGGTGGTTTACCGGGTTTGGCGAATAGGACAATAATGGAATGTTTCCAGAGGAGTGGGAAGTGCGTAGTTCGGATAATGCAATTATATATATAGGTTAGGAAGATTATGGCTTTAGGAGGAAGTTGTTTGAGAATTTGAGGAGTAAGGAGATCATATCCAGGGGATTTTCGGTAAGGTAAGTTTTTCAAAAGGTATTTGACCTCAGAGGGATTAACGGCTTTTGGTGGAAGAGAGAGAGGAATAGGTGAAGTGAGGAAATCTTCCACAGTTGTGCTGTGAGTATGGCTTTGATGAGAAAGGTTAGGTGTGAAAGTATGGGTAAGATGCAGAGCAAATTCCTCCGACCTATCCCCATCCGAAGCCGCCCAGGACCCATCATCACGACGGAGCGGATGTGAAACAGGTTGATACTTTAGGATTTTTTTGGTTACATTCCACAAGGAGTTATCCCTGGTAGACAGAGAGGAGAGGTAGGAATTGAAAGAATCGGAACGGAAGGATGCCAATCGCCGCTTTACCAATCGGCAGTACTGATTGTACGAGCGGCGATCGGCAGGATGCCGGGATCTTTGCCACACTGTTCTGGAGCGGCGTTTGGATAGGATTAGATCTTTGAGATGCTGAGGTAAACTATTATGATTATGAATTTTTGGGTGACGATGGGGTGACGATGCCTCCCAAGCCGACCTCTGGACCAGAGTAGTGAAAGAATGCACTGCATCGTCTAGGTCTTGGGATGTTTTCAGGGATAATTTGAGGTTTACGGACTCTGTAAGAAGCTGACGGAAGTGGTCCCAATCGACTGGGCCCCTAATAAATGAAGGAGGAGATAGTTTGTGAATTGGTTTTAGGGAAATGGTTAATAATAAAGGGCTATGATCGGAGGAGAGGTCATCGAGGCGCTTGAGTGAATAGTTTAGTGTTCCTAAACTATTGTAGAAGAAGAAGTCTAGGAGATCTGGATTTCGGTTGGGATCTGATGGCCAATAGGTGGCTGTGTCAGGTGAGATCGTGGAGCAATGTTTCCGTGTGAGTGCAGACAGCAAAGCACGTCCGCGTGTATTCGTGGATCTTGACCCCCAGTGTTGGTGCTTTGCATTAAAGTCCCCACCCACAAGGAAACAATGTCCTATGGAGTCTAGAAAGGAGATGAATTGGGAATCGGAAATGGATTTATTGGGAGGGCAGTACACTGATGCTAGAGTAAGGGGGAAAGGGAAGGTGCTGATTGACACTGCAGTAGGCTGAAGGAAATCATGTGCTACCAAAGGAACTATGTGATGAGAAATGGAATTATGAACAATGACAGCGGTACCTGCATGAGCTCTTCCATCTGGGTGATCAGTTCGGTAAGTATGGTACTGTCGAATCGTAAATGATCGTTTGCTAGTAAGTCTTGTTTCAGTAATGAGAGCTACGTCGATGTTTTTGTCGTGGAGTAGTGCTGTCAGTTCGTTAGTGTGGGTGCGAACACCATTCGCATTCCAAAGGAGAATGGATAAGGAGTCGGAAGGATCCACTTATGGATTTTGTTTAACGGGGATAAGGTAGGAGACCAGATTTGTAAGTAGGGAAATGAGAGGAGTAATTAGGGTTCTGAACTCTGTAAGAAATGAGGTTAAAAGGCTAGTGAGATCCGAAGAATTTGAAGGTGGAGGAATGTATGAGATGTGTGGCTGAGGATGGGATAGAGTTTGTGGGTTGACGGGATGAACGGAATGCTGGGAAAGGTGATCTTGTGTACAGGGGGTGGGTGGTGCCTGTGACTGCTCTCTGTTGCGAACGGCATCGGCGAAAGAGACAGTAGTCCTCAAGTTTCTGGCTGGGCCGCTTCTTGCTGCAAGTTTTTCCACTTCTGGCTGACGGCGTTTATCGGTCCTCGACTTTAGCGTTCTGTAAGCCTCGCAGCCCTTGTAGTTGGCCGGATGGCCTTGCTTGCAAAGTACGCATACCGCAGGAGATTGTAGGGGCTTTTTGCACAAATCGCTTTTGTGCTGCCCACTACACTTTACACATCTGGGAGGGTGGTGGCAGTAAGATTTCGTGTGCCCATATGCCTGACAATTATGGCACTGGACGATGTCTCGTTTGGGGAACGGTTTTTCAACCTGTACCCTTGTATAGTACAGGTGTGTTAGTTCATAAATCTTCTCGACTCCAGGTGTTCGCTCGAGATCGACGAAGAACAGTGGTAACGCCGTTTTTATTGATCCCTCTTGTTGTTTATCCTCACGTAACACGTTCGTTATTTGACGAACTTTGAATCCAAGAGCAAAGAGTTCATCTTCGATTTCGTCAGCTGGTGTGGTCGGGTGCAAGTTTCTAATTACTACTCGGAGCGAGCGTTCTTGTTTCAGCTGATAGGTGTGAAAGTCAGCATTGGTTTCGTCCAAATATTTGATAATTGCCCGATAAGTATCGGGAGTGTCCGGAGATATTTTCGTGTCCCGAGAGCGATTTAGGCACGTATATTTGCCGGTACCAACAATTTTGCTCATTTGTGAGCATAGTAATTTAAAGTTGCTAATATTGCGTACAAATATAGGAGGCGGCTGGGGCTGTGTTGGAGTTTTGTTGACTTCCATTTCTTCTGCTGGGATATTTTTCAACGCCTCAAAGGTGTTTGGCGTGAAGAAAGGTGACTCTATGGCGGGATCATTATTGGATGTGCTGGCCTGTGGAGGTATCTCTTCCATGGAACTAGCCGCAGAAGAGGTTATTTGTACATTCCTGGTTGATCGTCTTGGTTTACGCTTTACAGGCGACGTTGTCGGGGTTGGACCTAGTGATCTCGATCTTTTTTTTTTTTTATTTTGAGAGATCACTTGTTGATAAAATTTCATTTTATCATAACAAAGGTTTTTAGTTTGTAGGAAAAAAAGTACGTGGCGCCGGTGGGAATCAAGCTCACAACCTCCAGTGGCGAGTCACGGGTCTTGGCTCTGAGCCACAAGACCGACTGGCTCAGAAACAATTGCTCGACGTTAGTGAACGATCCGAATAGTGCTAATGTCTAATGGCCGACCTCTCCTCTGATTTCACTTCACTTTTGTTCCGCACAAATGTAATAAGCTATTCACTTACGTGTTGAGGGCTTCCTCGTGACCAGCTCACGTAAGTTGCCTGGTAGAACAAAATTTTTTGATGTACTGTGGCCTAAAAACTGTAGAATAAAGTGTTTGAAGGACGAGCGAAGTTGAGAGGTGTTTCAGGATGTAGCGCATGCGCAAAAACTAACTATGTTTACTACGTCGAATTGATGTTCCTGCATTTTCAATAACACTCTCACGCACTGCTTCGATATTGAACTTGAATCACCAGAAACCAACTGCATCCACATGCATGGTACGTAGACAGTGTTATAGATCGAGGTATGATTGGAAAAGGTAAACCACCTAACATAAATAAAGGGTGTCCCAGAATTAACGCAAGATTTGATTAAAATATAAATAAGTTATTTGTATTATTTTTGTTATTTTTTTATTGAATTATAAAGTAAATAGGATAGGGTTATTTCTGGAATAACACATCGGGCAAATGGCCTCCACGACTTTTCTGCCATATACGCACTCTTTTGTCAACATTTTCCATGACCATTTGGCATAAATGTGGTTGAATTTTGTTTATGCAGCGTTGAATTTCCTCTTTTAATGCACGGGTGAGTGTGGGCTTGTTGACATACACCTTTGACTTCAAATAACCCCATAAAAAGAAATCTAAAGGTGTTAAATCACACGATCTAGGGGGCCAATTCTGGTCACCGAAACGAGAGAGTACACGACTTGGAAATGTCACATGCAGTATTTGAATTGCTTCATGGGCTGCATGGCATGTTGTACCATCTAGTTGAAACCACATATTGGTCACATCAATATCATCCAATTTCGGCACAAAGAAGTGTGTTTACGACGCCGAATTGATGTTCCTGCATTTTCAACAACACTCTCACGCACTGCTTCAATATTGACATTTGAACGGCTTGTTTTTGGATGACGAGTGTGTTTAGTGTCTCCAACTGATCCAGTCTCCCTAAATTTTTCAATTAATCTCTTCACAGTTGATGAAGTCAAAACACTATTCCGACCATATTTTGTATGAAATTTTCAAACTGCGGCCGCCTAACTTTCATTATTTTTGAGATAATGTTCAACAATAAAGACACGTTGTTCTATCGTGCAACGCTCCATTTTTACTAACCCTAAACTGTCAGCTGTCAAATTATTTTTTTTTTAGGGTTGCCAGCACTTTGCTGCACAAATGGCGGAAAATACAAATCTTGTATTAATTCTGGGACTTTTTTTTATTTTGTGTTTATTTGGGACCATTTACATCAGTAGGAAAATTTATTTTCTTAGTTTAATAATTCTGCCAGATTTGACCTGCTGAGATACCTACACGACGTTTCAAGCTACCAAGTTACCTTTAGAGCCAGATGCTTGATGCTGTGAATTTAGATTGCGCCATGGGAAGTAATTTTATTTAACGATTAATTTATCTCCAATTGCCATGAGTGTTAAAAACTAGTGAAAAATTTCCGAAAAAAAATTATTATCTCAGCTTTTTTTCACAAAGTTCAAATAGGTAGTGCCTCTTAGGAATCTGCTGCATTTTCCATGTACGGGGATCACCAAGTTCCTAGCTAGAATGAAAGTAAAACCAATAGTATAATATGGATAATAGTTATATATGATCTGAGTCATAGCATATCAGTGATCATAACGATATACTTATCTTAGATGTAAAAATTGATACATATCCCAGTAATCTTCCGAAATCTCCTGTGGATTGTCACCCCACAGCTTTAGAGGAGGAATCTTTGAGGAAAATGCCAGGAGGAAGGAGAGGCTGAGGCATAGCGTGAGAGCAACAGATGCTCAGAACATTAGATAAAAAAAGTATCCAGTTTCAAGAACTCCTAATAACGCAATAATGCTTTAAATTGAGTTTCAAAATTAATTTTTCGATTGCTGGAATAATATCAGATTTTTTTGTTATAAGCATCTCAAACATGCCAAAATTAAGCAACTTAAAAATGTCTCTAAATATTTTAACCTAAATTCACTTAATATTGTGCAAAACGAAAAGATTTTGAAAGTCACTATTTATATTGCAGAGCGAGATCTTGCTTCTAAAAGTTGAGTTATTTGGTGCAGGTTATTAAATTTATTCCGACTATTGCATTTGTAGTCCAGCAGTAAAAAGATAACATGTATGATTATCCACTTTTTTTGTTGAAAAACTTGAAGCGTACTTTGTGAGATAACAAATCTGTTCATTCAATTTCATAAAGCTAATCGCCTTGAACACTGAAGTACTCTAGGATAACCATTACCGCTCACTTTGTCTCAATCAAAGAAGTCCACTTAATCATTGAATGGTGCACAAATCGATCTTTAATGAAGATATTGTCGCTGATACCGAGATAATTCTAGAGATTATGCATTGTCAGAGATCCATTAATCATTTCTATGACGTTTGTTCAACTCGGTCTAGGATACTTTTGTCTACATGAACACTTCAATCATGATTGTTTGACTTCCAATGTTTATTTGTCTTGTTCGGGATCTGATATTTGTTCAGTTCTGATCAACTAAGTAAAAGATTGATCTGATCTTGGCAAACAAAAACAAATCGTAGACCACGTTTTTTTTCGTCTTTGCCTTCTAATAACAACGAGAACAGTTTTCGAATGAAACCTACGAGATTTATTTAGCTAAAAACTAAACACTAACATGCCAGTGTGTAATGTTTATGAGATAACATAATCTGAACTCGAAAGTCTTCTCTAAAAGACTTCTGATTAAATTGTTTTGAAAACTATAACCGTTAATAATGTAGTGTAAGTTCTAGTAACATAAATTTATTCTTTTTTAAAAGGATATAAAAAGAATATAGCATTATCCGTTCAATAGATACACCGAAAAAACAAAAACAAATTTAATGAACTTTTGAGAACAACGCGTGGTAATTTTGCTAGTCATTGGTGTAAAGGGAAACAAAAAATGCAAGGCAACTGATCCTTGGATCAACTAGTAAAAATTATTTTGTATAGAAAAAAAGCACCCTTTCAGGAAAATATATATTCATCTTTTTTATCGAAAATTAGTATATTTATTTGAATTATTAACATAATAGCCTCCGTGAAATAGAATCGATGGATTTCGAACCATGTGTGAGTCTGTGCGTAGCTCTGCTATTTAAATTCACCTTAAGGCTGTTCATTATGCAGACGTTGTTCTAGATGTTGTTTACAAGCGCGAATAAGTTAAGCCCTCTACTGCGACAGCCCATGAATATGGAACGTTGGTCCCCCTGCAGAACCGCCGGTGTAACACCGGGAAGCTCACTGAGAGATAACTGGCTTGAATTTGGCCACTTTGAAATTTCTTCTGAGTACTTCTTTTTCTTCTTCCTCCACAATCTTACTTTCTCATCTTCAGATCTGTTTTTATTTCGTAGCGTCGGCCAACTATCAACAGTCTATCACCCCTTTAACCATCTGATTGCAGTACAACGCTGGCCGTTAGTCAAGCTCTTGTTTGACAAAAAATACGTAGCTCCTCTGTTATTCACCAAGAATAACTGGTCCACCTTCTCAATAGGAGGACTCAATTATAAATGTCCTTCCTAAGAAATAAGCAATATTTTTAATTGATAGCTGAGTTGAGTAATCCCACTGGTTTTATAATAATAAAAAAATGTATCGACTCCTTATCCCGGCCAATCTAACGTATTTTTTCTCTGGTCAATTATTATAAAACCAGTGGGATTGCCACAGCTATAATGAGTTCGATCCTTGACAGATATTTTCTATAGGGAATTGGTTTGGTTTGGGTTCGCTCAGTCTCGTGAGGATAAATGAGTAGAAACTTGAACAAATAAGTAGGAAATCCAGTTAAGAACACCGAAATCGTGGTACCAAACGCATCAGCTACCAATAACACCACTGATCGGTACTACCTATTGTGTGCTGGGCAAAGGGTTTTATTTTGGTAAAAATTCAAAGGATTTCATCATTGATTATTAGCTTACCTCATTTATCTTAAAACTATCCTTATGTTAATGCATAAGCTCCAGATGTCCGACGCAATTCGCAAATTAAATAATCAGCCCTGATCTTCCATTACAATACATAACGGAAGATTACAGAATTAAAAATATATTTAAGCCATATGTTTCGACGTTGAACACTGAGCTTATTTTGCAGCTCACCTCAGACTGATCCACTCTGATTCTCCAGATTCCTCTCCAGCATATTTCCAGGTTCATCTCTTGTCATGTTGGCACATCTGCCTTATTGGATACCCAATCCATTGCTATCTAGTCTAGTTCTTTTTATTTTCATAGCTAATTGTTGCTTATCAGTTGTAAACTCCTATTTTTATTAATGCTTATAGTAAATATCCATAATTGTAGATGTCTTCGAGTCAGCTGGAAGAGTTCCAAATAAAACCTGTAATCGTAAGACCATTTTTAGAGGTAGTGTTGCTTTGCACATACTCGTCATAATTAAACTCATTATAGTACATATCCTTTTTATGAGGGGGGGATTTTATCTTTTCAGGATCACCACCTTCAAGCAGGTACTGCTAGTACAAGGACCCACTCAACCCAAATCTTCCTTCATTTTCCCCTCATCCTTAATCTTATAATTAGAGGGCTTAGGAAAAAAAAAAAAAAAGATTTTATCACTTCTTAAAACCGGATTAATTAAGTAGTTTCAGATGGGATTTGAAATCTATTCTATGTACTATCATATATTTATTACAAATTAAATTTTTTTGTACTGATAATCCCACATTGACTTGAAGGAAATTGAATGACAACTTAAGATTTTACGATTGGTCTCATGTCGTAGTAAACACGGTAACCTGTTCGTGATTCAATTTCCAAAATCTCCTTTAATTTTTATTTTACCTGAACCTCTCTTAATTAGTAGTAGGTGACTACAGAGGGGATAGTTTGTAGTTCGTATAGGTACTAGTAGCTATGAGTATAAAATAGCGCACCCTAAAAATCGACAAAATAGATTTGCACATCTTGCAAAAAAATATTGCATGTCTTGCTGTAAAAACGTTGTGTTCAGCTGCTACAGGAAAAAAAATCTAGTAAAAATATTTTTTCTTCAGATACTGCTCCCTAATAAAAATGCTTGTTAGTCTTAGATCACTGAGCAGACGTAGGGAACGCTACCACCCATTAAAATACCGCTTATCTGATGAAATCTCTCTTCCTAATGAACGAGCGGGTCTTCGATTGAATACTAGATGAGAGGGCACCCTCTGGCAAAAAGTGGCAGGGGAGTGAGATATCACAGCAGAAACAAGTCCATGCTGTTCTGGATCTGCGAGTTTCATCGGTACATCTGAAGATAATCCAAGCATGTGTCGCAGTTATCATTCCACCACTCACTTTAAATGTTTTTTCTTTCGAAGGGAAAAAGAAATCACAGCTCTAATTAAGTTTTACGAGATCTAGACTACCAACAGGTTAATAACGCAGCTAAAGATCCTACCTGATAATGCAAAAGTGATTGTTCCTGTTTTACATCAACGCCTAGAAATTGCATGCTGCCCTCATAATAATTTTACGTTAAAGTCCGGTTAGAATTTTAGTTATGGGTTATAAATTGGTCATAAGTGATAAAATATCAATTTCATGTTTATTTAATTTATGTTACTACTAAGTTCATTTTCTCTACAATTTAATTATTAATAGACCACTCCTAGCTAGCAGATTCAGAGTGCAGAGTACCGCACAATATCCTCCCAAATACGACAAGCTATTAATACCATTAACATGGTAAACATAACCAACAATATTGCGTAGTTGTAATAAAACCGATGAGTTGTTGAGGTGTAATGGTTCAGTAAATACAGAAAAACCACTATTAACAGAAAGGTGATAAGTTGCTGTAAAGAGTGACAAAAACATTGTTTAATGGACAAAACTTGATCTGAAAATATTTACAGTACTATAATTTATTTTTTTTTTATTTATTTTTTTTTTTCTTAGCTCTCAAACTTATAAAATAGGATTTATTAAAAAATTAAGGTCAAAAATTTATCAAAAAATTTAAAAAAAGTCAAAAAATTTGATGTGTCTTCTCTTGATGAAATCTTGAATGGTGAGCACTTCAAATTTTTTATGCATCTCGTCTGCCTTCATTCGGTCGAACGGGGTATGTTTGAGGGAGGTGCGGAGAACTCTGTTCTGAAATTGCTGGAGCGTTTTGAGAGTGTTAGGAGTCAGATACTTGAAGAGAGGGGTCCCATACATCAAAGCAGGTCTTAGGACGCTCTGGTATATCAGCAGCTTGAGGCGTACCGATAAAGCCGGGCTGTGAAGTAGGTGTCCGAGGCTGAAGAATTTCTTCCTAACACTCTTTAACTTCTTGCCGAGATGTGTTGTGAACGACAAGTGTCTACCGAGGGTGATCCCAAGGTAGCATAGCTTGTTGCTTACATGGCACTCTTTGCCGTCTAAGACGAAGGATTTCGGGAGCTTCTTTTTTCCGGATTTATAGCTGAATATAATTCCTTGCGTCTTGGCCGGGTTGACTTTAATGTGGACGGCATCGAGTTTCTCGGCGATCTGTTGACTGGCGCTCTCAGTGAATTTCAGGGCTCTGGTAGGATTGATGCTAGTGCTGTAAACACAATGTCGTCTGCATAAGCCGATACCTCGCAGTTGGGGTACGAGGCTCCTACGATGTGGGCGGTGTAAATGTTGAACAGCAGGGGGCCTAGCACCGATCCTTGGGGGACACCGGCAGTGTAATTTCTTCGGGTCGTAGACGTAGTGCCTATACGAACCGAAAAAGTTCTGCCTGTAAGATAGGATCTCATCAGGTTCTGCAGCTAATCCGAGAATTCATATTCCCTCAGACGTTGGAGTAGGATGTAGTGGTCGACAGAGTCGAAAGCTTTCGAACAGTCCAGTGAAATCATAGCGGTAGCTCTGTTGCTCCGGACGTTCGATGCGACGTGGTGTTGCAATCTCACCAGGTTATTGTTCGCACTTAAGCCTGTGCTGAAACCAGTCTCCTCTGGAGGGATGACTTCGTGTGACTCGCAGTGCCCTGAGAGATGCACGTGGATGATTCTCTCGAACAGCTTCGAGAGTTGAGTCAGCAGACTGATGGGTCGGTAATGAGATGGCTCATAACCGCTTTTCGCTGGTTTCAGAAGGGGGACCACTACAGCGTGCTTCCAGTTCTGGGGGAAATAGTGCAGCCTGAAGCAGGAGTTCAACACGTTCGTTATGAATGAGATTCCTTTCCTCGGCAGCTGCTTGAGCAGGATGTTCTGGATGGAATCCTGACCTGGGGCCTTCTTGCCGGTCGTTCTTCGAATGAATGCAGCGCATTGCCGGTGTGAGGTGTAGATTTCGGTTGTGGTGGGGAGGGTGGGGGAGGGAGGGTCGAGGGCTCTTATTGGCTGTCCCTGGCCACGACTGACTTCCTCATAATGGGCCGCCAAGATGTCCGCTTGCTCGGTGGTGGGAATGAACTGCCCGTTTACGGCCAGCCTTACACCGTTCTTTTTGGACCTGCAGGTCTTCACAAGCTTCCACAATTGCTTGTGGTCACCGTGGAGACTGGTGAGGCGATCTTCCCAAATCGAATTTTTCCACTGGGCCATCAGGGACTTAACTTGGTTTGTGAGAGTAAGGAAAATTTTTAAAATTTTAGGTTGTTTTTTAGTTTTTATTCATTACTTTTTTGCGGGAGGGAAAGGGTTAATTATTTTTGGTATGGAAACAAATAATTTCTTAAATGGAGTACCATAACAAACATTGTTGAAGCATCAATAGTATACATTTTAGAGCTGCGATGACCTAAGATCTAATCAAGTAGAAAAGATGAAAATGGTCAAGACCGCTTTGCCTGTCCCAGGTGACATAGGGTGCGTTAAAGTCTCCTCCAATTAGTTCAAAGGCAGTTGCCTTTGGTAACAGTGTATTCCCAGTGGGCCGGCTACTAGAATTAGCTGTCCACAAAAAAGGAAAGGAGGTTTCGCAATGGAGAGGCATCAATTTCTTAACCTGCACTGTCGTTGTTTACGGACACTGCACTCGGCAAGTGTGAGAGTAAACAAGGTTACGTAAGCTCACGGAATTCGTAACTAATCCTTTCTATCTAGGTCTTCGTATTAATTTACGTCTTTTAATAGGCAATTAAAACAAAAACATTAAAAAAGTTTATTTATTTATTGGGTTAGCAAATCCACCTCAAAACGTAAAATAATTGATTCAAACATTCTCGTAGTTTTCAAAAAAAGCATGATAGAATTTCTTTTCATTAAAAGCATATGTAATTTGTGAAAAAGTAAGAAAATGATGAGCTAAAAGTCTCTCTTATGGTTTTAACATTCTGGCTATTATAAAATATATGACATCCAGTACTTCAATAGTCATTCTTTCTTGCACTAAATTAGATCACATATTTTTTTTCAACTTTTAAAACAAGTAAATAATGTTATGTTAAAAACTCTTGATAAACTGTTAACTTTTTTTCTTAACTTCCCATCCTTTTAGCTATCCAACGGTCTAATGTTTGAACCATTTGCCAGTGGGTCACCCTCAATGATGGGTTGGCTTATGTAATCTCCATCCATCTCCCCCCCCCTCTTATTGTTGCTACTATGTAATCTCCCATCTTGTCTAGGACAGCGTTCCAAGTATCCAACAGACTTCCCATTGCCTCACTTGTGTTTAGAACGACTTTCCCACTAGCTAGTCTGTTCGGCTAATACCTTTCCTTAAAATGGCAGTTCTTTCTTCTTTTTTTTAGAGTATTTGGTGTGAGCCGCACCTATCGAGTCCCGGCCTCGACACCTCTAAAGTCCATGTTGTGCCTGGGATACCATAGGAGGACAAGCTACCCTCGAACGAAGCTGCCTGTGTGGCAACACATAAAAAATTGGGTCGATCAACCAAAGGCAGGTCAGGTTCAAGGACCCACTCTTGACATACAGACAGCACTTAATTCGCAAGTCGCTTAATACAATTCGTTCTGGCGGAAGGTAATCACCGCGTGGTGCTAATGTGCTCAGCCTTTGTCGGCCAATCCCAGCTGAATATAATTTAATTCCAGGTACATTGTGTGTCGTGATTTCCGTCTCGAAAATTCCCGAAAACCTTCAGTAACAAAGCCAGTGACTAGTGACTGTTCGCCGGCTTTGCGACTTCCTCGTGACGCGGGCAAGTCATATCCTGGTACAATGACTGCATTGTAGTGGATCAAATATTGAACATCTTAATAGAGTTAGATTAATTTATTGCTATTTTATTCATCTTATCACGTGTATTGATATTGATACATACTGTTGATATGAAATAAAGGAAACCATGATTTCCCACTTAGACAAAAAATACTTAAATCCAATAGAAAACCGTAAAACAAGCAAGACAAACAGCGATTAATATTCTCAGACGTGGAACGCCGAAAACTAAAAGTTCATATTCAGTTACAATATTAATAGAAATATTTGAATAGCAACCTATAACCGCAATAAACATCCTGAGGGAGACTCATCCTGTACTAACACTTCTATAATAAGACTCAAGAAAATACTAATACAAATTCACTCTAGATATGTCTTTGTAACTATTGTCCATTGAATCCCCAACGCATGTTACATTAATATATTATTTAATTCCATGCCTCATTAAGTAAAATTCGAAAGTTTAATGCCTTTTGTAATTGCAGTTATAAAGAAAAGGCAAAAATTACATATTGTTAATTAGAACGTCAAGTTCATTGATTTTGATACCTTTTGAAATTATAGATAAATCATTTGTTTTCCAAATAAACCATTAGTAATTTTTAAAAATTAGTTATGTTTAATAGAGATGGCTACACTTTCAGGGGTTTGTGGGGTTCTTCCAAACCAGTGTGTCAGGTGGTCACTAGGAGGCGCCTGATCACCCCAGTCCTGGTGACAAGTGCGGATTGTTCGAGTTTATAACCTGGACAATCGTTCCATGACGGCGTTACTATAAAACTCCATTTATGATAGTTATGGGCCCCGACAATGCACTATGTTCAAGAGAAGAGGTACAGAAGTTTCATAAAGAATTAGTCAAGTTTTCAGAGTTCGAGCGGAAACCAAGCATCACTGAGTAAAGGACCCGAGAGAATCGTGAGCGACTCTGTGAGAGACTAATTTTCAGGGCCAGGAGCCCTGGCTTAAGTACATCTCCCCTTGCCTGCTAGGAGGCTGCAAGGGTCCAAGCCGGCGGTGGGTCCCACGCACACCTGTGGCGAGGAACGTGACCGGTGGTGAGGAACGTGACCGCCGCCTTATTACCCGGTCAGGGGACAAGCCCTGGAGGTAGAGAGGGCCCAAAAGGGTTGTTAGTTTATGACTGTTTATGACCTGTGGTACCCTCGCGCATCTGGCTCTTAGGTCCGGTGGGTACCTGGCTGACCTTTCTCGTGTGACTTGGCTTCCGCCTTTTTTATTACTTAACACATTCACAATGATTTATATTTGTTAATAATACATTTAGTTCATGTTATTTTACTTTTGCTTACAATATATATGCAATAGAGTATAGGGTGATTTATCTTACGTAGTTAGCGGTCGCTACACAGTGGCTTCCATTTTTTTAATCATTTGTATGTTTTGGGGATTTTTGGTCCCCTTTTGGACTTAATGAACATTGAGATAGTCGTGTTTCTACAACATCGAATAGGAACTCCATGTAAAGTTATGTATCTGTAACATGAACAGTGGAATATCAAAGATCGGAACAGCCAACCGCAAGACAACAATGGAAATATTGAAACAAATAACGAAAGCTTTAAACTGAACTAATCAACCTCTCGCGTCTCGTTGATCCCGAAATTCTTCTCCCCAAACGTACGTAAATCCTTCACATAGTTGTCACACAATTGGCGTTTTAATTTGAATTGCCAACAGTGGAAAATGCCAACAATTGTTAAAAAATGCTCAATGTTAACAGCATACCGAGCAGGCCTCCGTTGGAATGAAAATCTGCAGTTAGAGCGGTGATAAAAATGATAATTTAAGTAATAATTAGTGAAGAAACAATTGGTTCTTAAACGGCTAGGCTGTTGCCCGAGGTATTTTATTGGAGCGAGTCAATCGTCCAAAGAAACTTCACCACTGAGCTTGATGTCCTGGTACGGGGCTGTGACTATTAGGACCTTATCGGGGAAGTCGTTTATACCTAAGATGTTTTCTTTTCGTTCGTCGGCAAGTCCAAATGAGAATATATCGTACTTGATATTGTGACAACTACCATTGAAGAATGATAACTGCTTGACGTTTATTGCAGTTTATTTTCATCCTTTGAAGACCGGTCTCATAAAGTCATTTATGGACAGAGGGTAAAAAGAGAAAAATACTAAAAACGCAACGAAACTATGATGCACATTAAATAGTCTTGAAAAGAGAATACTTCACAAGTTTTTGTGATTCTTGTTGAAACAACTTAACTTGTCGCTTTATCACAAATAGGTCAATATAAACAAAATGCTAGTCTGTTTGGAGATGGTCAGGAGGCAAACATCCACCTTACGGGTTGCTCTGGATTGTCAGGGATGAGAGCATTTCAATACGGATTAGGGTGCCCAGGGATGTGGGAGTGGAAGTTCATGTACCCGGAGGTAGCTATGCCTTGAATGAATGGGATGTTGAAATCATACTACGGTTCTTGGTATAGAGAAGAGAATGGCTATCTTGATGTCTTAGTCTAGATTGCAGGGATTGAATATGAAGGTTATTGGAGGGCCTGGGACTAATTGCTAAAAGAAAAAATAACAAATTGTAATAAACTGTGCAAAACATCCTCCAGTAAGATACAACCGTAAAATAAGATTTACTAACGCGACAAAGTAAAATAAATCTTATCAATGTACACATTGATCCGAGATAAGATCTGGCCATGGAAACGATTCATCTCCATACTCTTATACCTTCAGCCTCGTTTGTCAAGTTAACTTGATTCCGAATACGCTCACAGCACTGCATCCACCTCTTCGTCGGATTTCCACTTATTTTTGAACGTCGTGGAGCGCCAAATATCGTATATATTGTATCCTCTGAGCTCTATTGAATCTCATGTCTTTCCGCCCCGGTTATTAGTATTTTATTTTTCTGAGACGTGGCTTAAATTCATCTTCAATCACCCTTATCAATTTGTTGTGTATACCACGACTTTTGAAACAAAAATTGAAATCGATTGAAATTTTATTCTGATTATACTTTCAATTTTCTTCTATTCCTTTGTCAAAAAAATATCTTTATTTTAAATAATTGCAAGTTAAGAAAGATTAAGAAACAGAGAACAGGTAACTTATTAAAGAGTGCTTAACCTTCTTAATTCTTCCGATATAGCACAAACGAGCTGAAAGGCAGACAAAATACAATTATCCCTAATAATATTCATATTAATGCTGTGTGTTAGTAAGATATTGTACCTATGTTTTTGAAGACTATTTGTGAATTCATGTTTAAAATACAGAGCATTTCTTTGATAGTCCAGGTACATTCACTAATCCTTGAGAGCATTACACGCAGCTTACCTTGATAATGAAAACGAGTATGGCAGCATCAACTGGACCTTTAAAAAAAGCACGAATCATCCCGAATGTGAAGTATGTAAGATTGGTGACAAAAAGGTGTCACAGTCTGATAATAATAGGACCTCTTAAGGCACCTACAATAGTGTCTTTTATGAACGTTTAGGCATAAAAAATCCTTTAAATAAATGGGTCAGAAAAATTTTGTAAGCCGTCCAGCTCCCTCCGCTTTAGCGTGTAAGACCTGAATCGGACCGTTTTGGGTACGAAAGTATCTTGGAACACCAAGATGACTTTCGAATACAAAATCTATTAAAATTAAATCGTCTTCAGTTAATGAATGGATTAGTAATTAGTGTATCAATCAATACATATTCTTAGGAATAGAGCTGTGTGTGAGGTCGATTCTCATCTTGGTACGAAAGTTTTTATTTCGTGTCAGTCCTACTGAATAAAATCACCATTTGAAAAGTGTCTTGAATAGTGATTACCAAACCAAACAAATTATAGTTATCAATAACTAAGACTAGCTGAAGCAAAGAGCTGATGATATTATTTTGAATGAGCATGTTAGTTGTATTAGATGTACACATACAAGACAGATCAAACTACGTTTACAAATACATTGATTGTAAGTAACGTAATAATGAATTACATGATATTAATTTATTTATAGGTTGAGCCTCCGCTTCTGTGTTTTTATCAAATATAGCAAACAACAGATAGTTTTTTAAAAATATCAAGCTACACTGGTACCAAAGTACTATCTCTGTAGAAATTAGTTAAGCATTTTGTTTCCTGAGTTGTTTGTCAGGTAAAGAGGTTCCTTATTATAACATATGTTAAACTGTCGTGAGTGGATTAGAATCTAGACAATATTGGAGAAAGAGCTATGACTCAGGCCCTCGGAAGATAGAACGAAGAAAGTTTTAATTTGATGCAATCCCATTTCTAAAAAAAATCACAGGTTGGCATGATAAAATATACAATCAGTGACTCAAGCCAAAATTTAATACACAATCTTGCCAAATTCGGTATCTTATTATCCACGTATTGTAGGGTTCAGCTGTTAAGCTCTAACTTGTCCAGCTGTGACTATTTTGAGCTGCTAATCAATTTATGTTATAATTAGTTACTATTTGCTTAGACCTATACGTTTTTCCTAGCAAAAGTAGTTTTTATAAAAATTACATAGTTTACAATAACTCAATAACATCAAAATTATGAATGCTAAACATTCATTTTGATAAAAACAAAACAAAGTTTCATAGTCCAATAGCTTAATTTTTCCCGTATGCTCAATTGGTCATATGAGTAAGTATAACACCCTTGTAAATAGAAAAATTCACTGGGACAATATTGCACATCACACTACTCGTCCAAATCACATAAATTAATCACGTTAATCGGTTTCTCAGAGAGTGATCTAATACATGATATCAAATATTATTTATTTTCTTGTCTGCTACACAACTCAATATCATCGGAGCAATGGCATTTGAGTATTTTACTAACTTAATTTGCTGCATTATTTCAGAGACTTCAATATTTTCCCTACGGGTTTTTCATTATATTTAAATAGCTGCTATAGGGTTTTGAAATATTCAGGATTTCCTGTTTGTACCCAAGACAGTCAATCAGAACATTTTAGAGGGTAAGTTGGGCCACGCGCATGTCGGGGTTTCTTAGTTGAGAAGATTGTGTACGTGTGAGAAGGTACGATTTCCAATTCTCAAACTGCCAATCTGAGCTTTGTTCGCTGGTCTTCCATCTTTGATCTTGGTGCTGTGAGTTGATTGGTGTTGCTTCTTTTTTTTTTTATTGATATCTTCCCAGTGTCCATCAATATGTTTTTTCCTTCAAGGTCCAATCAATCTTGGTTATTTGGACGAGTTCAACCCAGCATCCATGCGAGTACCATTTGATAAACATACATTTTTTTAGTATGGCATGAGGCTTCCATGACATGTAGCATTGTTGGTTTAGCTTTTATTCAATGTAATACTATACATATATAGCATTATTATATTTAATAGTAAGTGCTCGTATTTTTCTAATTGTCTTATGTTAAAATTTTGACGAGCGTTGAGTACATCTTTGTTAAGAAACACGCCGCATCCAGTAATTCATATCGTAAGTATATATGTCATGTGGCTGTTGCGACATGTCACAGCTGGCAAACGATAGCCACTGACCCAAAGAGCAGGTCGTGCTCTAGTGTACCGCGGGATCAAGATCTGGCCACTCCATTGGCCAAGACAGCGCCATTGTCGTATAAGCAGGGAAATGAAACCCTTACACAATTCCGCGATTGTCTTAACATATGGGTGCAATACCCTCTGATAGTCAACATTTCGAACATTATAACAATGCATTAGTATATGTATTATTTTTTACCTAGGCGAGAGACAAGGTAAAAAGGTTGGCACATTAAAATTTATAAATATCAAACAACTCCAGCTCTATATTTTGACTGAGACCATATGATGAATCAAGTACACAGGTGGTCTCAAAAGTTTTCGACCTCAACATGAAGATAAATAAATAAAAGCTAAAATGAAAGCTTTGTTAGGTCGGAAACTTTTCAGACCACCCTCGTAGCATAATATGCACTTATGCCAAAATCTTACATAGCCCTTGCGCAAAACAGAGAATATAAAATTACTAAACAAAGGCTACAGGCTTGTCTCAGGACTCCTTTTTGACTTATTATAAAAAAAAAAAAATAGATTACATTGTACACCTATTAACTGGAACCGGAAAATTACTTTTTGGAATGGGGTAGTAGTAAATTTTCGAAAATTATATTTCTGTCAAAAGTTCTTAGGTGGTTTGGGAAACATCGATACTACGTGTCCAACGAAACAATACGACATCCCTTACTTCAATTAACCAATATGTAAGATTTTTCAAAATTGTCACCCCTGGATAAAACAATTCCCATAAAAAGGAACAATTAGATTAAAACTTAGTAGAAGTATGTGCATTGCATAGGGAGAGACAAGTGCGGCTTAAGAACTTTGCAAGACAATTTACCATTTGGATTCCTTAGTTCAGATGATTGTTGGAATGTACAAGCACTTTCACAATTTACTAAACATGTGTTCTCTTGACACACTTACCCCGGTCTACTTTAGTAAAAATGAACTATAACTACACTTATATGGGTTTAGGACAAAGCCTTTTATATTGTAATGAGATTATAGATGTGGCAAAAGACACGTTAGAACGAGTTTATGCCTTGAAAGAATGCACCCTTTTGAACATTTGGTGTAGCAGTTATACGACATTTTTGATGAACCGAGTAAACGCACTCATACAGGGAATTTTTTTCATGTAGAACTATAAAGGCAGAACCATAGGCAGCTCACGTGTTCTCTTATCTCGACTAGTGTTTATGAAAGTGGTTTCAGGCATTTAAATCTCCTGTTTTCCTTCTTTATAAATTACTCCCTTCATCTAGATATCCCTTCTATCCACAATCTTCACAAGTAGAATATTGCATTAGGTCTGCAGAAATTAAGATAAGCTACTTAATTTAAGTTATCTAAAGTTTTTTCACTATCCTAGTATTTAATTTTATGTTGCAAAATTACTCCTCGAATTAGCCCGACTACAGGATGAAACCGTAATTGTGCATGACATAAATACTACAAACCATAAACTGAACTCAGTAGACAGGTTTGCGAATCTAGATAACACTAACGCATAGCATAACCGTCTCCAGCTCACGCACTAGATGCTGAATGCATCAAACTACCGCGCCGAAATTTCCCTCTTGTCACTTTCTCCCTGCAGGCCTCGCAGATAATTACATCGGTAGCGACGAGAATTTTCACCGCGTTCATGAGTCGTTAGTTGTGGCAGGTTGGGCGGTGTTTACTCTTCGCACGTGTGCCCCGCCTCTGCTTGCGCAAACCATTAATTAGGCCTGCTAATTATTTTATAAATTACAATTCACGGTATAATGTAAGCAGGGGACAATTGAATGTTTCATTCACGGTGCACAGCCCGGGGCGCCGTTTGATCGAAAATGTTGTCATAGAGCTTAGATAAGGGTTGACATAGCTAATCACGGAATCAAAGGAACTTTCCTCACTGATCCTCAATAACTCACGTACCATTATGCTCGCTATTGTCGTATTAAATTCAATTATAATGTCCTATTACGTATACGCTACCAGCCACCGCTCATGTCGAATCTTAGCTTATGATATGAAGTAAGTGTGAAATGTATTAACATATAGTTTACAATATGCAACAGTTGTGTTTATGTACAAGGGAAGCTCGTCACAGATTGACAAGAGGGCCAACAGCCAGAGAGATCTGCAATCCTTAGAGATTAGCTTTACTAACTGTAGAAAGCCCATTAGTGTAACTTCAATAAAGGCAAATTTTTTTCCGTTTTTTTTATCCAAGTCACATTGTGATAGGTACAATATTAAAGGGTTATTTATTAATAAATGTAAATGTCTCATAAGAAATAAAGTTTGGTGGTTTTAGAGAGCTATGTCCTTACGGAGAGTTACTCACATGTCCTTGATCAGTCCAATATTTGCAAATAATAAAGTTCGTTTTATGATAGCACCAAAAGAACACAGGACGTATTTCAGAACTTTTAACTCGACTCTCAAGTGAGCTAATCTCTGTGTGCTTCTAATTTTTTGGTTTTAAAGGAGAAGACCATATTTTTGAACAGGTGCAGGATCGTGTTTCCTCTGTCAGTTTAAATACCGATGTCTGCTTGTCTGCGTGTACTACGGTATCAGCCGTGAAAACAATCCAATCAATCTGAAATTTTAAAGGTAAAAACTATGCATATAATGTTTATACCTATAATACGCTATATATGTTTTGGTTATGCTATGTCGAGAAGAACGTGAAAAAAAATAATTCTACTAAAATTCTTCCTTTTTTTTCTAATTACTTTCCTGGGGCATGCTTAAAACCAACTTTTATTTTTATTTCACGTCAAGAAAACATTAAATACGAAAATTGCAAAACAAATGCCCAAGGCATTGTAATATTTGGCTGGTAACGCCAATCGGCGCCAATTTCTCGTATTTTATATTTTTCATGCCGAATTCAATAGATTTTTGATGGAAAAATGATTTTAATGGACAATATAGGCTAATTATCTATAAAAATATACTCCAGTCCGCAATTATCTTTCATTTATGAGCCATTAATTCATTTAAGGCCCCCAGGGACAGATATTTTACATGGGGCATGAACAGAAAAGTTAAACTTACACCCAGGTTATTGTGCTATTTCTACCGAACCGGATCTGTCAGGAATTCCCTATCCGTTCTAATGTTACAGTGTGCAACTGTTGCCAAAACTATCGACGAAACGATTCGTAAATGAGGTCTAATTTCAGAAAGAGGCCAAGCTGTGATTATATTCAGAACTGGTTCGATTTTTGATAGCCAGTGTATAAAATGTCACAACCATCGAATGGTATTTCATTTCGAACTCATGGTTTCCACACATTGTGCTTTTAGCGTGGCCTTGCTTTTCGTTCATATTTTTAAGAATTTAAAATATGTAAGTTCTATAACTACGAAACGAAAACATTTTTATCAAACTTGGCAATCAATTTTGAAAAGGTCATTGGTCGGTTCATTAAACTAAAAACTTTGCCGGTTCAAATCCATAAAAAAAAATTTGTCAATTTTGACCCTACAAATAAGGTTACAGGAAACAATAATATAATAAAAACAAATAAGGAAAATAGGATCAAAGTGATTAGAGATATACAAACAATGAAAATAGCGTACTTCGAAACAATAAAACCAGTAGGTACCCTAATACAATTAAAAAAAACAAAAACATAAACTTTATATTTTAAATTAATATTCTTAAAGAATGTACTTACAGAATGAATTCCTATCATTAACGGAAATAAAAATAAATGATTATATTAAATCAAATTCTGATCGACATTGGAATAGTTAAATATATTTGAATATTTCAGTTTTTTTTGGTTTCAAATAAGCAATTATGGGTCAATTAATGTTGGATAATTTATTATTTGCCTAGATTATGTCTTCTCCACATTGAAGTAATACACGAGAAAAGTCTATTTCGCTCCGATCTTCTTGGTGAATATCGTCCTATTTTTGTCTTCGCGCATTTATTCATTATTCAACAAGAGAATTTTGCATACTCTACAGCAACTACCAAGTGCTCTGAACAGCAGTTAGGCTGTTGAAAGCGCTTGTGAATAAGGAATAAGGAATAAGAAATAAGTAATTCGTTGGAACACAAACTTAGGGCGTTTTTACTCAATCTAAACCTACTACTGCCAATTAAACCAAAAGATTATTATTGTTTGCCAAATGTTTACTGTCATGTAATTTTCTAAAAATAGCCTACTTCAGATTGACTTGAGTAAAGAACGCCCAAATATCATTGATTCAGAGTAAAGAATCGAGCCTTGCATTCTACTGTAGCAATTCTCCAGAAGTGACATTATGAAGTTATTAATGGATGAAGGAATATTACTTTATTGACAATATGTTGTACCCCCTATATTCTTAAACTCATCCCTTCCAAGTACATGAAATTCCATAGAAAACTATCCAACCATCCTAATCTCTTAACACAGTCATTACAGTTCGCCACTCATCCCTATAATTCCTCCTCGGAGACTAAAACGGCAATGGCTTCGTGACCTTGTTATAAATATGTGACAGTGGAAGTCCTGGCAAAGGACAGATTCTCCAATCATGGCCTGAGCGTCTGTGGCTCTCGCACTCTTGGCCAGCCTTCACGGGCTCGTATCCAGTGACGCGGCTTACGGAGGAGCATGGGGGACTTCCCGGGGACTCCGTTTCCTCTTTCGCATGCGAGGGAGAGTTCTCTGTGCTGTCTGTAAATACGTACTGTAGGAATAAGCGAGCGAATGAAAATTGTAAATATGGTATCATTGAGAACGTTTATCACAATTACTTATTGCCCATTTAGGCAGATTGGATATTTTAAATTAAACAAAAATAAAAATAATCGATTGAATCTGAAATGTGAAATGTGAAACGAATTTTGGAGTTTTACACAACTTATCCTCAATTTTTGGTTTATGTCTGTTGCGTCATCGTCACATGGAAACATGTGTAACAAGTATAACGACCGTTTGTTCCATCAGTGTAACGTGAAGCAATGACATTATTACGTGCTCTCAAGAAAGAAGCACCCTACGAAAAAAAAAATCTTAATTTGGAGAGAACTACCTTTGTTCCTTATTTTTTAATTTCACAGAAGAATAATTATAATAAGCAGAGTATAATCACTTTGTGTTACCTTTTTTTTTACTTCATATCCCTTTAAAGAAGTTAGAAAGATAGAACAAAAAAGCATGTCCCACAATTCTTCTGTGAAAAGGATTAAATATTGTTGAGTATTAGTTAATAATTACCGAACTTTTTATTAAAATTCCCTACACGTGTACGTGGTCAACCAGCAGTTACTGTAAAATATTTTTTTTTGTAATGAGTTTTATGTGTGACGAAAAGTAAAGGGCTTGTGGGATTTATGTTCTTATCTATGAATCCCTTGTGAATTCGTAAAACAATATTTAACTGCCTGAATGTCAGGACTTTCTTCTTCTTTGATTTTAATCATTAATAAATTATTTAATGTGTTCTGATTATTTTATTCAATCGTTTTTACAATTTAAAGTCATATTCAACAAAAGACCGGATTACGCTGTGTAAGTTCTGGTTAACAGATAATAGTTAACGCCACAAACGATTTCGCTAAGGCTATTTTAAATTTTAAGTCCCGGTATTTTTCTACATAGTTAAAGAAAAACCAATGATGATAAAGCAAGAAAACAAAGTAATAAGAGCCAATGCGGGATTTTGTGTTTTTTTCAACCCACCTAGGGGTAGTATTTAGTGAGCAAAGCGTATTAAAAAATATTTTATATCATGTTTTCATGGACTATAGGCTAGGCGGGTGGATGTAAAAATTAATTAAATATTAAATAAAACTCAGAAAATTAAATAAAACAGTAAAATATATTTAAATTTTGTTTCAAAAGCTAGTAATAATCGTGAAATAATTATTAAAAAAAGGTTTTAATAGCAAAATATTTTTTCGTGTTAGATTTAGTTCAAGTTTTAGCTATCTAGTTTATAGCAATTGTTACGAGTAATGCAGAAAAAAATCATGAAAATGTTTTAATTGAGTGATAATATTTTGTAGTTTTTTGTTTTCTAATATTGAATTTCAATCATACCAAGTTATAATATCGTATTCCCAAATTTAACTAATTATGTGATTTACGAAGTGAAATGCTGTATTGTATGTCAGTTTCATTTAAGATCCCAATGAGGCTAAGAACCAGACCCCCTTGTAAATCGCATGGTGTCATAATTAATAAATTACTTGGTAATAAAACATTAAATATGTTTCTAAATTGAGTAGAGTATCAACTAAAAGTTCCTGTGGTCTTGAATAATAATATGTAATTTCCGTTTATTTTTTGTTTGAACTGAAATTATTCAAAGTTGCATTTAAAGTGCAACTTTAACTCCACAAGACATTTTTTTAATGATATGATAAATTTCATAATGGTTTGATGCCTCGATCGGTAATGTAAAAAGTAAAATTAATCCAATAAAAAAATGTATAATCAAACAAATTTTACATTGTATCAAATTAAACAATACCATATGTTAGGGTCACTGTGAAATATAATAACAAAAACCATGAAATAAGAGTAAGAATAACTCTTTTTTTAAATAATCAAATAAAAAAACTTTGCCTTTGGTTACAAACCCCCGTCCCCTGCAAATCAATAACATTTTAGAGGTACTGCTTTTCAATGTGTATGTTCGCGAAAATGATTCAATAGGATTCAGGAAATCAATCAAGAGGGTATAATTAGTAAGATCATGTGAACCCTTAATTGTGTGATACTGCACAAATTTTTAGTTTTGTTTTTGCATTATGACATTTGGCTGAAGCGGAATTCCCCGATTATGTTCGGCACCGAAATGAAGAAGATGCTGCCTAAGGAAAGTTTTACCTGACCAACCAGTAGAGAGGGACATTTTCCTCTCGGCAGCTTTCCCTCGTGCCAACATACCTGGTTGTAATGGCAGGCTAATATAGGCACGTACTCGTATGCCATGCGCTACTGAGAAATGGCCGGTACAATGGTACCGGTATGAGACCGCTCCTAACTAACACAGATCTCGTCAGGTCGGAGCTACAGCCGGACACTGCCACATAATTAACTCAATCACACTGAAGCGGAGATAGATGTCTGTCGCTGCGGGAGCACTTGCATCAGTGAATAGTGGCGAATATCTTGCGAAAAAGGATCCTTTTCAACGACGACGTGGTGCCATTTATAATGCAACAATCCGATGCCGTGCTCTTTATGAATCGAAACTCTGAGTTAAAGGTTTTGTTGGGAGATTGGCTTGGGTTGGGAGGTTTCATCAAGTTAAGTCATGGACAACTATGTACGTCTGTATCAGATCCTGCTGACAAGAATAGTGAGTGGGTTTTGACATGATTGGTGATGTCTGTGAATTTGTAACTCTAAAATGTAAATTTGTAATAATCATTCTTTATGCAACTCTTAAATAGCTCATCAACTAATTAAAAAAAAAGATTACTTGTTTATTTAAAGCCTGATAAGGAAAAAGAATGTGTGTTTCGAAACGCGTTGGAAACAATATTGCTTGGAAAGCTCAAATTGGTTATTTATTTTTTAAATTAAACAATATTATGAATGACAATTAAATAGAATTAGTCAAAAAAAAATTAATAAAAATATGTTAACAAAAAAATAGACTCAATTTGAACAATGTAACTAACTATACGTCGTGTGCTTTAGTACATTCATGTATCTCAATTCACTCTATTACTTTTGCCGCAAAAAAATAGTACTTTTTTGTTCCCAAGTGTGATAATTATATTCATAAACCATGTGTTGAAGAGGTTGCCGTTAAAGGTCTTAGAGGAATACTAAAAGTGGAAGAAAACCAACTGCTTCTGGTAAAGAGGCTTCCATTGCAAGAAAGGAGTAAGGAGAGATGAGCGATACTGAAATGTTTTCTAATGAGTATACATACGATGTTATGTTAGTAATCGTATGAAATTAATAATGAATTATAAGATCAAATGCATTCATATTTCTTCTAACAGCTTCTAAGGGTTTATTTCAATTCTTTAACATGTAATTTTATCTGGAAATTCTTAGAAAAGTTCTACATCTCAAAGCAAACAGACTTTTTGTTAAATACTTTTACTACTTCATATTTTTTTATTTTCACGAGCCGTTTGACATCTCTCTGAATATAAACTAAAAATTATGCAATTAAATATTACTTAAATTGTACCCATCTATAAACATTATTACTCTATTTCATTTTTTATTAATGTTTTCATTCAAGTTTGATACACTTTTTTTTTTTAATTTAATTTAACACCGCTCACTTACAATTTTGAAAGGATAATTACCCATGTTCCAGTATGCCACTTTATTTTTGTGGAAACAACTTGTAGGGTGATCCATTTACTTTTTTTGCTTTATAAAAATTTTTACAGTTACAAGAATTTTATGTAATATTTACTAATATATTATTGATTTTGAGGTATAATTAATTATATAAAGATGTCTTTTAAAAAAGATAACACTTTTTTTTATTTAGTTTATAAATTACTATCCCTCTCTGTGGCTCGTTACTTAGCCTGCATACCCAGAACCAAACTAGGAATTCCATTTACGGATCCTTTATTCTGAAAAGGAAGTGTCTATATCGGAATGCATTGATTAAAAAATTGTACTCTTTAACAAAAAGTGTGATACTATGTACACCTTCTATCTAGGCTGCATGCACTACAGCATTACCTTTTGTTTTTTGCTTAAGAGAAATATTTTTTGTTATGTCATCTTAAATGCAAAAGACTTACATCCATTTTTTTTTTCGTTGGTAACACTGCGAGCCTATGCGCTTATTATGTTCGTTTGCCGGCTTGTTGCATCTTGCATCATATGTCCATACCCATTACCGATTGTCACGGTCAATATCTTAAACGAGCTCTATGGCACCACTTCCAAGTCATGCGTATTGCGTAGTTGGATTTCCCCTCGAGACTGGTATCGCACATTCTCCACACCTCAGTTTAGTGTTATTTATATTGCCTGAAAATTGTTGCAATGCCTTAACAACAGTATTCCCCGATTTCTCAAATCTCGCTATTATTTAACAAGAAAGTGGTAACCTTGATTGAAACGTATGAAGTCTACTCTCTTGTCATTCTGTGAGCTATGCGAGGTTTTCTTGACCTTTTCCCAAATCAGAAACCTTTTTGTTCACCCGGTTATCTCCATCGGGCCATTAAGTGTTGAGAAGCATCACGCCATCTCTATCACTCATCCCTATTTGGCATGTCATCTTTATTTATTCCACCGTACTAAGTTCACTTCCGGTTCACTCCATATACTAGTCCCACTTGTCAACTTGTCCATGGTTCATGGTGGAGCTACTTTGCTTTCCGAACGTCGCCTATTCTGCATACGAGTATGTGCGCAACCCACTTGGGGTAGACATTCTTGGTGGACTTCTCAGGCTCACTTCGGTCTCAATATATAATAATTTGGCTCCCCGTGATAATTTGATTCCGTACACAGTCCTGCCTGCCAAGGGAGAGATCGATAACGGATTAGAAAGATGGGAGTATGCGTCGAGATCTGATTTCGTATTGGGAATACATGAAAAATGCAGTGGTCTACATAAACATATTAAGTGTTATTTGTTAATTAAATATCTGGTCATAAAAACAAAATATTTTGCCATATTTTTGAGTAGGGAATCATATTTATGAGCTGGACTTCCCCATTAACAATATGTATGGTCGAATGACGAATAAATCTCAGCCAAAGTTTGAGAGATATTTTGTTGTTTCATTCGATGCCAGAGTTGTGCGAAAAATAAAATAAAAGGTCCTAAATAGTATCTTTGTTTAAAGAAAAAATACAATCTATGCAAGTAGGGCAGTGGGTTAATTGTCAGCTGTGATCTTATTCGTAGTATATTTACAATTCATTCTTAGTTCACTCTCTTATTTATACTTTGCATAACTAATATACTACTTAAACCCAACGTCCTGAATAATAATATGCACTAGGTGATTGGGCTTAAGTGTACTGTACTTCCGTAAAGTGATTACAGCTGTAATCAAAAGTTTATATGATTACGTTTTTAATTCTATGAAACATATTTGCAGAAATTGACGCCGCAGATATGCTAAAAACCAAATTGAAGAATAATGAATGCTTAGTTATCATTCAATACTGTGAATAAAAAATAAATATTTAAAAATTTTATTGTGTACTGCGGCTTTATTTGACTATTAGTACAAGCATTCATTAAACTAGTCGATAAAATCGTTACGTAGCTTTAACGAAGCCCTTGATTGTGTGACACATTAAACTTGACTTGCATTTTTTACTTACATAGGTTGCATAATCAATCTAATAACGCTCCATTAAACGCAGCATAAAACGAAAAATGATACGCTTCAAACGTAGAAATAGAAACTATGAGTTCATAATAGCCAGTACGCTAAGACGTTTCTTATAATCCTACAAACTTCGACAAGCTAATATACTCTATTATATTGTAATCACACTGTGCCACTTTGCATGCCTATAATCCTCCCCAGAGACTAAAGCGGCAGTGGCCACGGGACCTGCTATAAATACACGACAATGGGAGTCCTGATAATGGCCAGTTTCTCCAATCATGTTCTGAGCGTCTGTGGCTTCGCGCTCTTGGTGTGGTTGGGCTTTATGAGTGAAACTGTTTCGGATCAACCACTTTCCGCATGACTAATTAAGAAAAGTAAATTTTCTATGATCAAAGAATGGAAAAGTTTCGGACATATTTTTAAAAGTTTAAAAGTGTATAATACTTAAAAATACCCGTTACAATCTTTAAGCGTGTGTGGTCAAATTGGTGATAGTTCATAACCTGCTGTCCTAGTCAAGGACGTAAAATATTTCCTTTATAATTTGAAACGATAATTTGAATTTAATTAGAGTGTAAGAAAACTTCTCGCTCATGTCTTTAGAATTAAACGCAAGACCCCGGAGGACTTTTTGCAAGGACGTACTTTCAGGAAGTGACGGGCTCTCTGAGACACACGTATTGTGGTCTTTGTACTTTTTTTCTGCTGCAAAAGCTTCAATAATTATAATTGTAAACTCTTTGTTATTCATGAGAGTTATCTTAAAGTGTGGTTGATAAAATAAGAGGCTGACAACCGAGTAACAGCTTCCTAGTTGATTGCGGTTCATTGTTTCAAAAAAATTATAAATGAAGACTCATTTTTTAATGGATAAATATATGGATGGCGATGTGTGGTCAGTCACACTCTAGCGTCTATGGTAGTGTTAGCTACACACATGTGCTGCCTTAATGTCTATATATACTCAAATTAAATAAAACAAATTTTCTAGACACAGAATAACTACATCATTCAACCGTATCCCAACCAAAGCTTCAGTTTGCTTCTCATGGAAAATCATATTTTATTTTATTTTTCCGGCCCAAATAAAATATTTCGTTATTGGAATAGCAATACTGTTGCTTACACACATTTCGCTGAATTGAAGAAATTAAAGAACGTGTATAAATCAAAAAACACTATTTTTAGTTTGCATAATTGTTTCTTGATACTGCCGGTTTTTGTGTCTCCTGATGTATTACACTTATCCAAGACGGTAGTGAAACACTCCAGTTTATTTTGAGGTGAGTGTTAATTTCGATTTGAATACAACGATCATATCTTTCATTCAGTTGAGGGGGTTTCTCCTTCGGTCTGAATTCGTCATTTATTTTCTAACGTATCCTTACCACATTATTTTGAAACTTTTGTATTCTGTACGACTGTTTATTTGAAGCGCTAGTCTATTTGGCCTTTGCATAAGCCAATAGAAATTTTTAGCTGTTTCGATCCCCAAGAAAGACTGTTATATTATTTAACGCCTCTGTCTATAGGAATCGGTTTTCTGTTTTGTTTATTTGGAGGAAGGTCTGTAGTTATTTTTTTATGAGTGAAAATAATAGTTTCTGTGTTTTCTATTCTAAGGAGGCAAAATCTGTTACAGGATATCTTCTTGAAGAACTATTTTGAAGTGGTACGGCAGATAATGAGAGTATCGTGAACATAGTGCCTTGATGATCCAAAGGGTCTGTGACTCTTATAAACATTGAAGAGTTGTCAATTTAAGATGTACGCTTGCGGTTCAAATGATAAACACGAATTCCCTATTCTGATGTTAAACGAGCCGATAGTAGGTACAATAGATTAGAATTTTTAATTTGTATTGTTTCCAAAAGTTCCTTATAACAAAACGATAGACTGCACGAGAGCACTCTTCATTGACAAGCATACAGATTTATTAGATACATTAGAAATAGATAATCATACGATAATACATTAACTCTGAATATCTACAATGTTTCTAGCACCCATTTATAGAAATGAGCATAATATAGCAATATTTAAAATCAAAATCATAATAATTCCTAAATGACTAGAATAACCAAAAAAAAAGATAGGACATTTCTTTAGTCAATAATAATAAATGATCTAATCCTTAGTGCTTGTTTGACGTAGCAAAATAAGTTTTATTTCTTTAAAATTGATTTAGTTTAGCGTGTGGATAAGGAGGAGTTTCTTCTCATAGCTTGAAGAAAAGGGGGCATTTTTCCTGAAACAGATATAATCAAGATTGCTGCTTATGAACATAGTTGTCAACTTTTCTAGGCTTTGTTGCCCCATTTTCTGCCATTTCCATGTATCGATACTTCCTTTTCTATCGACGTTACTCGACGACCAGAGGAAGGAAGGAGCAGAAAGACTGAATACGCCACGACGGAATTAGAACTGTTGCGGAAGAGAGGTTAGTGATCTCCGGTGACTACATCTGGAGCATTCCTACAACCGTAATCGTATGGCAACCTTCCAATCGTTTAATATGACGAAAGCAATTAGTCTCTCGTAAGCGACCCCGGATCCTACTACTAGAGCGAATGACCGATCTCTAAGAGCTTGTGGTTACTACGGTTGGTCAAATATTAACGACGGTTATGTATTACTTGTCTAGGGACATCAGGTCAATAACACTTCTGCAATGTATATGTATTCAAACCCTGGAATGTTTTCTAAATTAAGTTGTTTTATTAAAAATTAAAAGTCAATTCAATCTTCGTTTCTATTATTATCAACCGTGAATTGAGGATTCTTTGGGTTATTTAATTTCTTAAATGATTGTCTTCTGTTTCAAGTGGGTTTCACTTTGAGGGATAATGAGCAATAAATTTAATACGGGAATGCAATATCTGGAGGTTTTTCTTTTATTTCTTTTCTATTGATCGGTTCTTTAAAATAAGGGGATGCTGAAACTTGTTCCGTCTAGAATTGGGTAGAAGATTTGGGTTCCCACCACCCATTTTTTTGTTTGTTTTTTTATTGTGCTATATTGATTTTTATATTGCTAAATATATCACGGCTAGTAGATTTTTTCATACTAAGATTATTATTATTATTACATTGCTCCTTCAGTTTATTTTTATACTGTCTGTAGTGCTAATTTAGTCAATCTAGGGAGATAAATGAAAAACGCGGATATGGCAGAAACTAGAGAGAAACTTATTAGCATAAGAGAAAAAAAGGAGTGAACTTCAATCAAACTTGCTGGCATTGATTGTGTTTGTTTTTCAGCATTCTTACAGATTATAGATTGTTTTTCAATCCATTACCTGTGCATACACTCGCGAATAATCCAACACTACTATCTCTTATTAGCGATAGACGGGCTTCGGAAAAGAATCGTACGGTTAAATCAAGGAATAGAAAGTACGACATTGTAACTGACAAGGTCGAAATTCAGCGAAAATATTCGGCCTTTCAATCTGCAGCGATAAGCATTTTGTACCCTACGGTCAGGTCATGTCAAGTTGAGCGCTTTTGTTTGTTTTCAAAAGTAATCAATTAGCGTGAAATTCGTTATTAATGGTCGCTTATGTCAGATGAACCAGCCACTTTGGTCAGTGGTAATTGCTTACCACTTGGTCTTATGACATGGAATGAGTCTTTTGCAATGTGTCATAAGTGCGCATTAATGTAAAATAACAAAAACGCTCATCAGCAAAAAATCCTGGGGAACTCTTTATTTAGAAATGACTTTTTCATAAAATAAACTGTCAAGCTAGTAGTAGAAGTTTTCCCTATAATTACTTTGTCTATATCATTTTTGCATGTTTTATCTACCAAAAGTGATGGGATCTTCAAGCACTCCTCGACATTCTAAGATCGCTACCACTATAACTCAATGAGTCGTAAGCGAAGATGAAGATCCTACAACGTCGCCCTTAATACGGAGATAAGAAGCTGTAACCACTTTCACAGTGGCTAGCTTGCAAAGGACCCCACTCGATAAATTACATGTTTTTTTGTGGTTTTTTTTCGAAACCCCTTTGTTTTGACATATTTTGATTTACAATATTTAGACTATTTAAGGAACTAAATAACTATAAATGCTTCTGCTGTCGCAGCTAAATTTTCTATATGCTACATTTTATGTCAACTACGATGTTATATAACTTACTAACTTATTTAATGCAGTTATTACCTTTTTTTTTCGCATAGCCCCTTTAATTTTTTGAGAATTCTATACAATTATAGATCCTCAGGCGAATCTATTTACAAATCATCATTTCCTGAAGCGTCACTACATTATATACAGGTTGTTATTTTATTTTATTTTTTTATTTATTTATTTTTTTCATAGCTCTCTAACTATAAGATTAAGGATGAGGGAAAAATAAAGGAATATTTGGGTTAAGCGGATCCTTGTACCAGGAGCACCTGCTTGAAGGTGGTGTAAGGGAATTAAGGAGTGTGGGAAGCCTCGGTAGAGGTTGATTGTTGCGGTACAGTGGTGAGAGTCCACTGGTGGCTGGCCCTAGAGTCCATGGCTAGAGAGTGCAGTCTTATGTAGTTGGATAGCAGTGATGGGTGCCCGTTAGAGGCTTGTTGTTGGTAGGCCAAGCGCCGTGATGTCCACCATTTGGTCTGCTTTACTAGATCTTGAGAGTTGCCATCTTGCCGGTAGCGGTGGGGGTGTCATGGCTCGGAATAGAGCGTTTTGGCTATGTTTCATCGAGTCAAAGAACTTTATGTGTCTTCTTTGGATGGCGTCGGTGATGGTGTGGACCTCGAACTTTTGTGGATGTCGGGACTGGACTAAACTTACTAATAAAGGTGATGGGGCTCACCTTTTTGAAAAAACTTAAAACTAACTTACATAATAATTCTTAGCCCAATTTTTCCCTGGCAGTCTGTTGCCATCGATGTAGGAGGGGTGGTGGGATCATAATGTTAAACACTGGGTTGGTTAAGTGCTGCAACGAGTCAAAAAAATTGATGTGTCTCCGGTGGATGAACTCACCCACCGACGGCACACCAAGCAAAGGGTGCAGGACCGCGTTCTTTAACCACTGGGGAGAGGTATGTCGGACCACCTTTCGCATGATCCCATTCTGGGAATGTTGGAGAAATTTGTATTGCCAATCAAGTGGGTAGCAGTTATTATTTTTTTTTTTTCCCCCTTAGCTCTTAAATTTTTAATATTATAGATAAGGGAAAAATAAAGGGAATTTATTTGGGGTGAGCTGATCCTTTTACTAGGAGTACCTGTTTGAAGGTGGAGTGAGGGAATTAAGGAGTGTGGGAAGCCTCGGTAGAGGTGGAAACGTTGCGGTGCAGTGGTGAGAGTCCACTGAAAGCTGAGCCTAGAGTCTCTCTAGGAATGTAGTGGAAGCTCAGTCAGTTGGAAAGGGTTGCTGCAAATGGGTGCCCGTCAGAGGCTTGTTGTTGGTTGGCCAAGGGTCGTCATGTCCGCCATTTGGTCTGCTTTCCCAGATTTAGAGATTAGCCATCTTTCCGGTAGTGTTGGGGTGTCAGGTCTTGGAATAGGGGGTTTTGGCAATGTTTCATCGAGTTGAAGAATTTGATGTGTCTTCTTCTGATGGCTTCGGTGATGGTGGGGACCTCGACCTTTTCGTGGATGTCAGGAGCCTTCATTTCACGAAAAGTGGTATGCCATAGTGCCGTGCGCAGGATGTTGTTCTGGAAGCTCTGGAGTCTAGTTATGGTACTCGTGTGGAGAAAACGGAAAAGCGGAGTTCCAAAAAGTAGTGCTGGACGCTCTGATATATGAGCAGTTTCAGTCGAAGGGATATAGCCGGGCTAGTGATGAGATGCTGGAGAAAGTAGTAAGACCTACGTACTCTTTTCAGCTTCTTCTGCAAGTGTGTGCCGAACGTCATGTGTCTGCCTAGGTTGATGCCTAGATAGCATATGCTATTGGCAAGTTTGCAATCAGTCCCGTCTATGTTGAAGCTGGGTGGAAGCTTTCTTGTCCTGTGCTGGAACGAGAAAACGATCCCTTGCGTCTTGGCTGGGTTTACCTGAATGCGGACACCTTTGTAGCTGACTGGCGCCCTCTGCAGCCTTTAGTGCTTTCGCTGAGTTGAGGCTAGTGCTGTAGACCCCTATGTCGCCCGCGTACGCCGCTACCTCACAGTTGGAGTATTATGCTCCTACTATGTGCGCGGTGTAGATGTTGAAGAGTAGGGGTCCCAGCACCGACCCTTGAGGAACTCCGAGGAACGGAAGTTATTACTTACTTCCATACTTATTTATATATTAGTGGTTTTACCTTTACAAGGTTTATTAACAGGTTTGCCGGGAGAGTGGTAAAGATGAACGAGCAGTAATATTGTAATGATACAAAAAATTAAATAACAGTAGTCTAGTAATAATAAAATACATAATTGCGATTTCAGAGGTTAGTGAACGTTTATGGATGGCGAGGAGGTGTTGAAATGAGAGTCCGTAAGGATGAAGCATGGTGGGGAAATTAAGAGTGAAAGAATTATGCAGTGAATGGTGCGAGCAAGAAACGAGAGGTTAAATGATGCAGTTCTCTCGGAAGCAGTATAAAGGTTATGAAGACTGGATATTGTGTTCCGGGTGCTAACTGCGGAATAGAAGTGTACAATATTGTTAATTTTAGAAGCATTACTAGAGCGAATAGTCGGAAAAGTTTTGAATCAACGAAGTCTAGGCAAGGAATGACCAATATACGATAGAGATACACGTACAAGGTGAAGCGATGGCGTGTGCACTCGACTTCACAGAGGACGAACACGAGCCGTCCGAATCCGTGGTCGCACGTGGAAAACTAGCGGTGGAATTGATTCGTTTTGTTTGGCTAGCGGTGGATTGGGGATTTGGAAATCAATCCCTAAAAAGTTATCCTCCGGGGTGCTGGGGCCTTGAACTGTTGCGGCATTCCGTCGCCGATACTAATCAGCCACTCAGCCACTCGGGCTGCAATGTGATTCGTTCGCTGTGGCCTCTACTTTCTTCTATGTCAATGCACGTAAGTACAGACAGGAGCTATTTGACCCATGTAAGCATTTTATATCGACATATCTCGACCTAGACCATTCAATGACCATCCCAGTTTTCCCCTAGTATTTCTGCTAGAACACAAAATATGTTTAGACAGTGCGAAAGTTTGCTTTTCATTTATTTTCAGTAGTCAAGCACTTATTTTTCTTTTTATTTACGCTATACGAATGACTGCTGTGTGTAGTCAGAAGAAGCAAAGAACGGGTGTACCGAATAATGAATCACAACGATGTCATACGATTCATGTTTGTGGAATGGATGTATGCGATAAGGATATCCAAGAAAAAGCTGTTGGACAGTTTCATTTCCAGTGAAGTAGGCGACCAAGAAAGAAACCCGTACAATGTGAGCCACTAAATGGAAGAAACATTGCTTGGCCGCCCAGTTGGAACTGTTGTGGGGCAGAATAAAGCCTACTTGGGAGCGTAGTTGATATAAAAAAAATTCAATTAAATCGTGGTTTAAAGGTACGACATGAGGTTGATGATACATATGTTGTTTAACCATTATAATCAAAGTGGGGGGTATATATTAACACAGTTAATATTAGTGGTGAGCTGGTAATTATTGAAAGTTCTAGTGGGCTGTAAATCAATAAATAGTAAAAAAAGGAATGCTTAATGATAGATGTGATTAAATTAAACAAGCTTCTGATAAAAGAGGGATTTATAACCAAAATGAGGGTACAATATTGGTTAAGAGTGTGAGTAGCGACAATTTTGCATCTCTAGGCTTTTAAATGAATTCTAAAATAACTAATCCTGATTGCGGTTCGATACATTCCTTAATGGTGGCTTATTTGGTGATATTTGATGGTTGGGCAACCCATCTCCTTTTTTCTCTCCACTGCTCGGCAGATATGGTGATCATCACTTATTGTGTGCATGAGGAACATCAAGTAGAACCAAAGGCACTACTTAGCTCCAAAGCAGTGCTTTATAAAGCTGTGAAAAGGGTTCCTATGAGCTGAGAACTGTAAAAGGGTGCATTGCTGGAAAATTCTAGGGGTTTGCTGTTAAGAAATCATTAGACTCAGTGAAGAGCGGGTCTAATGAATGTTCTTTAATCATGATGAGGGCATGATATACCCTTCAGTTATTGGTTCATTCTTACATATAAATGTTTTCCGTATGTATATGTTTTCGGCAGAAGACATCGATGACCTAAGAGTCGTGAAGGAGGTTTCACAGCCAGCAGAAGCACATGACTGAGAGCGGCTTTTATTCTGTTAAACGGTGGAGCCACGGTAAATGAAAAACCGGAGGGCGTGCGTGGAAGATGCTTTGTCCCACAGGTTGCGTTTGACAGAAAGGTCAAAACACGGTGGCCACACATTGAACCTGCAGCTCAAGCGCACGCCATAGATAATGTGGTCCTCAAGATTATTGTGGCTATTGTGTAATAACTGGGCCAGGAGCATTACAAGAGAAGAAAACGTCATGTCTTTATCTACTATAGTTTTGGGTTACTTCATTGTGGGATTTAGATCCGACAATCTCGGTAGTCAAAAGAGTCTTGTGCCGGGGCGTGATCAAAATAAAAATTCAATAGCCATCCTTATAGACGTAGGCTTTTAAAGGTTTCTAAGAGCAGATGATTGTGTTCAGTTTTTAGTTGAACACCATTTAATCATTGGATATTAAATGTTGATTTGGTAAAACAATTTTATCATAGTTTATTTATCTTATTTTTACTACCAAGTATTTCAGAATAGAATTATACAATATATATTTATAGTATAGTGTATAAATTGATGCATGGTTTTTAGTGTACTTATTTTTTTACTAATTTTAGTTTTGCTGTATTGATTGCGTGTGTTTATTTATGTATGTTATTTTTTAAAATACAATTTAAAATGTTTTCTAAAGATGAGGTAAAGGAATAGTGATAAAATCGACATTTTGGGCTATTGAGGATGCGTTTTTATTATTGCCTTGCAATTGTTGGTCGACATGGTTGTTTTGGCTGAACCTTTTATATTTATTACTAAATTCTGGTTAATAAGAAATGACTAAGAACCCGAGCTAAGGAGTTATTTTTCTTTTAAAAATGAAACGCTTACTAATTACTTGGCTTCGCCGACTTCACACAGATTACAACAGCTTACTTAGTGGCCCGATTACTGGGCGCTGTTGCACCAAGGGAGGGGTGCTAAAAGACCTCTCTCCTTGAGCAGCTATCCGTCGAGCAGATCTACTATTTCACGGCTAATTCGAAATTAATTAATCCATCAAAGGATTGCCAAATTTGTTTCGGGAGAGATTTCTACGGCACCTGCGCAACAGTGGTCCCACGGCTGCTGGCTATCTTTGTATCGCCTTACAGCGTTTACATGCATATTACGCCGTAATTACATCCAGTGTCGGGAAAAGAAAAGGGAAAAAGGAGGGAAAAAAAAAACATTTTCTATGGGAGAACGGCGTTATGCGGGCAGGTACACACTTATGACAGTGGGGTTTTTAAAAATAATAAGCCGTGAAGAATCCATTAAGTACGAATGGGTTGTGTAAATTTTACAAGCTTTCTTTATGAAAATCGGCGAGGAAAATAAAAGTGCCACATGTCGGGTGTTCTGCTGCTGAAGCTCAGTTAAATTTTATCTCCAAACTTTACGACGTTTTGGTTCGTTACGACGTACTTTCGGTGTCATGCACCGCAACAGCGTTGGTTCTATTTCCCCCAAGGAGAGCAGATTATTTTGTCAGGGGCCAACAGACTAAAGTCTTCATTCTTTCTGTGGAGTATCTTCCCTTACCCGTGGATAGTACACTATTCCTTGCAAGTTGGATTATATAGGGTAATTTAACTCGGTCGGCCGTTTTGTATCTACATACAGCATGTGAAGAAACCATATCTGGAGACACTTAAAGGACTGCATGAGAGTCGTTTAAACAGATTTTTGTACCAAAAGTACTTTATTTGCTATACAACTGAAACTTGCCTTTTTCTAAAACCAAATAACCAATAGCTATTCTTTTACTGAACGAAAGTAGTGTTATAATATATTGTGAAGGATAATTTCCCAACACTAAACACTCTGTAGGTCCTCCTAGGCTAAATAATAAAAACATAAGTCCAACCCTCACTAGCTTTTCCAAGTATGACGATGGAACAGTTAACAAAATGCAAGATCAGCATTGCGTGTTCTAATCCATCGAGATCACAAAATGGGTCACACGACTCTCCATTGGAGAGCCCGAAATGTAGAAAAATATCTTAAAATCAATTTTTTTTTATGTTTGATAACATAACATGCAAACTATACCGTTAGATTTGAATATTTCTTACTGAAAAAATATAGGTAGGTTACATATGAAAAAATAATTTAATATTCAGAGCACAGATGTGTCCAGTATCGAAATTCAATAGATTTACACAACCGAAATTGGGAAACTTCCAATCCAATTAAGTATTTTGACATTCCATCAGCTTGCCTAACAAGATTCCAACGTTTTTGTTTTTTTACAAGAATGTGAGATTTCTTAAATATATAAAAGGCTGATTAACTGATTTTTTTTTTTAAAAAAACAAGCAATAGCCACTTCAAGTCACATGAATTATTATTGAAAAAACTATAGAGTAATTACCCGGTGACAGATGAAATCAATTTCAGCAGTTACGCATAGGGGCAATCTAGCCCTAGGATATTACTGGGTCATAGTAAGGAAAGGAAAGTCAAAACCCTGTTTCTATGTACAAATAACACATCAAATTTAATTTCTAATTTTAAACAATTAACAATTTCTTTATTGGATAGAATTGTTTACATTGATCATAAACGTTTTTGAAAAATATATTTGCAAAATAAGCTTCTTATATGATTATGTAAAAACTTCTCTGTATTTTTTACTAAAAATATTTTATAAATATAATACTAATATTTTCAAGTAAATAGTTACCTAGAAAATGATTAAACACCAAACAAATACAAACAAACAATAACACGGTTTATGAGGACTAGTTCAACATTTGTATACGCTGGCTCATTATTTCCCAATATAAAATTAATTTTTTTTTTTACTTTCTATCTTTTTTTTAAAACCCCTTTATTTTGATGTGTTTGTTTGGATTTACAATATTTAGAATCTGTAAGCAAACTTTATAAACTCAAATTGCACCTGGTGCTTCTATATTTTCTTCATAAAATATATCATGTTATACAGACTGATTAACTGATTTATTGCATTTACATAAAGCGAAAAAAATGGAGACTAAAACTAAGTTAAACTATGTTTCCTATACAGTTTGTTGTCATTGGTGCCATCGAGGGTGGTGGAGTCATGAAGTTAAACACCGGCATAGTAAGGTGCTGCAACAAGTTAAAAAACTTGATGGTTATACTCACCCACCGTCGGCACGCCACTTTGTTCATTATAGTGTTCTGATAAAATATATATATTTGGAGGAAACACATATGTAAAATAAAAAAACAATGCTTACATAAGATCTACAAATGCTATGTCATATGTATCTTTTAGGATATCTTACAAACCCTGGGGAAAAATCTTAAGTCAATTTTGAGCTGATTCTTGCGAATCATTACAAATTAGCAGAACAATTCGAACTTTTTTGGAACTTTGGTAGAGGAAAACAAGCTTTTCTATTTCGTATAGCAAAAGTATTGCGTAAAACAAACGGTGTTGGCCCTGTTAAGGCCGAGTTAAATCCGCTTGAATGGAAATTACAATTTGGTGTGGAAGCAGCCAAGGAGGCTGAATGGAAGGTCGCTAGGTTTTTTTTTCCTGTTTTCTTTTAGTACATATTTTCCACATCCTAGAAAATAGGCAGAGGGTTAACCGGGGATTTGCCGTGGCCGCTTGCACAACGCACAATGTATTGTTGAGCTTTATAGTCCTGTAGAAGTTGTCTTCCTCTCTGAGAGTTAAATATTATATTCTCATAGTAAAGGTCTACACTACTTAGATTCACCTGAGGATCTATAATTCTATATAATTATCTGTAAATTTAAAGGGGCTATGGAGAAAAAAAAAATGAAGGTCTACAGCACTAACTCAAAACTAGAAGCTATTAGTAATCTGAAGAAATAGACAAATTGCTAAAAGATAGCACGTTCATAAATTATTTATTAAAATTTGAGTTCTGCTTAAACAAGCTAAGTAACTCAATAAAACTGATTACCGGCTGTTTCGGGTTTGACGATGTATAGATATTTGTTGAGTTATGGTTTAGGAAAAAAAACGCAAATAGACCTTCACGATGAAAAAAATGGTTTAATTTTTTTTTTTTTTTTTTTTTTTTTTTATTTATTATTTTTTTTTTTTTCCCCTTCTTTCTTTCAAAGCTTTCAAACTTATAAAAATAGGATGTGGGAAAAATAAAGGAAAATTATTCAGGGCTGATGAGTGCCTTTCTCTAAGGGGAGACCCCCATTTGAAGGATATATGAGAAGGATATAGGGTGTGGAATGCCTAAAAAGGCGGATGGAATCAGGAAGGTAGTGAGAGTCTAGCAACATGGTTTGATCTAGAAAAGTTGTATAATTGGTTCAATTGTGTTGTACCGTGATTGCGAGAGGAACCCTTGCTTCGACCATGCATTTAGTGTCTGTAATGGGTTCACCTTAGTTGTATTGTATTTAAGTGCGTAGGGTGTTTTAAAGCATTTAGTCAGTTCGGGTCTGCCGTGGCTTAAATTATCTTTGTGGAAGGGAGCGATTGGCCTCATAGAGAGGTAGTTCCAGGTTGTAGCTCTTGTCAACCTGAGCGAAACTTTATTACACCAACCTCAGTGAAATTTTGTTACACCACTAACAACCTAATGCTAATGTTGGCAGTTAATTTTTGTCAGCTAACCACATTTTCAAATTAAATAGTAGTAAATAATTAGTATTATATTTGGAGTTCTACCTCTAGATGAAGTAGAAGTGTTATTGAAGGAATAAATTATTACACGTAGAAAGACCAGGATTGGCTTCAAAGAGAAGAACTCTGTTATTTATTTGGTGAATTGCAGGATTTAGTATCAACAATGATTGAGCGAAGTAACACCGTTACGAAAGATCTATAATCAGCTTGGATCCCAATATAAATTAAAAGATAAGACCAGAAATATTATAAACCACAATTAAAATTAAAAATGTTATTTGTTAATTAATCAAATTCCCTTGCCCAAGAGACTATTGGCATAAAAACTTCTACTAAAACCAAAATTTACTGGTACTCTAAGGTGACTAACATAATTCTGTAAACAATAATTTTTCAGTCATATCTACAAAAATTATCACAGGTGCACCACGTTACGTACAAAATCATAACCATCAAACTGACCTCAAAATTCCATAAGTTCACGACTGCATTAGAATATTTTTCAAAACCTTTCTCCGTAAACTGCACAGATACCCAAACCCACTGTTACAAGGGCTGTCGACACCGACTTCACGAGAGGACGGATTCTTAGAAATTAATAAGAATAAATACGAAGCCCTCAAATGTCCCTTGAACGATATAGGGGACTCCTCCCAATATAATTAATTATTTCTTTAATTTATTTTTTGACTCCGCTTTCTCTTTGCGGTGGATTTGGGGGGTCTCTGGGCTGTCTGTAAATATTGTATGAATGAGCGAGTGAATGATGAACTGTAAATATTGTATGAATGAGCGAGTGAATGATGAACTGTAAATATTGTATGAATGAGCGAGTGAATGATGAACTGTAAATATTGTATGAATGAGAGCATATATCTTAATTACTTATTGCCTTATAAAAGGCAGATTGTAATTATTGCACAATAAAGGAATTAACATCTAAAAAAAAAAAAAAAATTTATTTTTTGAATCAGATAATCCATTTAGTTTGGTAAAATAAACTATTCTCCAAATCAACGGTCTTGAGATGTGTGAAAATGATTAGAATATTTAAATAAAATATCAAAGGGTAGATTTACCAAGGTGCGCATCTATTCTACTAGCAACTATACCGTCAGCGGGTAGAGTACCATTACCACTCTATTTGAGCATCTCTTGCTCACTGTTCTCATGTAACTACCAATGAAGCATTTAGTCTGTCTGACATTAAATCATCTCGAGGAAAATAATTAATTTGTTTTGGCACTATGGACTTATATACTCCCACCTCAGAAAGTGAAGTACATTACTTAAATCCAAAATTTGCCGTTGAACTCATAATCACTTGTTCGGACAGTTTTTGTGAGACTGATGGATCAATGGCTTGTGGCGCCGCGGAAAGACTTTCCCTGAAAATTCGCATCTTTTGTACTGACAATGTGATTGTCGTACGACGAAAAATGTCTTGGTAGTTTCTACTGATAATTAACTACCATTCACCAAGATTGTAGCATAGTTCGTATTTGCAGTTTTCTGCTGAATCACGCCAGTTGACAATCCTTTTAATGTCGTCACGTATTTAAATTAGAGAAACCTTTCTTTAACAACCCTGATAGCAATCAAGGAATTCTGAATTTCCCATTTTATAAAGCGATACAAAACTTCGATAAGTTCAAATATTATATCTTAATTTACCACCTTCTCTCTGACCTTCTAACTTTCTGAAGTCAGATTTCAGAAGTTATATAAGGATATAATTCAAAAATTAAACTTATATTGGTCAAAATTATAATTTTAAATTTATATTCGCTATTTAGTATTTAATTTGTATTCTGGACATCCATACTTTTAACCATTTCAGTCTTATTAATCATTTAAAATTTTATATTTTTTTTAGCCATAGGACCCCCTATCTGTAAATATATATATAAATATTGTCGTTCATGAATATTCAGGAATTTCAGCAAATACAACAGCAAACTCTTTAACTCATGACCTTCTATTATTTACGTATTCTCTACCATCACGTTAGTGTTATTGGTGGCCGTTTAACCGTTTTGAAAACAATATATACTAAAACGACTATTTATAAATCGCTATATTTAATTAGAAGATAGTCCCGGAGTACACCCAGCCCACAGAAGTGGCGAATGACATATCGTACATAGAAATTGTTAACTCCTTACGCACTAAGTGAAGACACACTGGGATTTCCCAGGCTGTAGTAATATATTTTAAGGAAACGACTAAAGAGACCTTAGGAAACTTTCTCCATCGACTACCGGGTACTTCAATCATTCTAATTCTTAAGCCACAGACATCCCCGCCGATAGATTAGTCACGATGACTTTCTACTGTTGTTTCTTCAAGCCGTCATTCGTCAGACCATTCGAAAATAAAACAAAAAACCACTGATCATAGGATATTTCTTTCGACGAATACCCGGTAATAGGAAGCCAACTAAAACACGAAAAACGATCATACCGGAGGAAAGTGCAGAACAAAATTGATTTAGTAAGAAAAAATCGTATGGAAATGCGAATTAAAAAAAGTATGCACTGAGATTTTTATCACTATGACAGTAGTTTCTAATTAAGGTTTCGTTAATATTTTTCAAAAGCAAAATTCGTTTTGTGTTCATATTTATTTCTGAATGTCTGTCGTCATAATCCTCTGTTTTTTTCAGTGTTTCATTTCAACGACAAGGGTCATTGTTTCCTGCACAGTTACTATCGTTTTCTTGATATTGGTTTTACAACAGCGGTTTTTTAATTATTTATTAATTTATCAATAAATGTTTGTCGTGAATTCTCTGTTTGATGATGTCCTGAAAATGTACATGTAGGTCTCACCCGACGACATGCAAAAGGTTCCATTAAGCATGATTAATTTTCACTGCCTACTTAATACGCAATAAAAATATAATTACCAAAACAATCAAGACGCGCTATTTAGTTTATTTGCGTTTTGTCTTTTTAAACAATAATTACAAAAACTCATCAAAACTGCTTTAAAAATCTTGTTTGCAGCTTTAGCTTGACCCATGTTTGACGTTCGAAAATTTGCTTAGTAGTAACCCTTGATGTTCCGATCCAGCTGAACTAATATTAAATATTCATTGATTGATATATGATTAGTGCTCATTGTGGAAGGGTACAATTAAATAATAAATCAATAATTCATCTGTTATTATCTGTAAGGTGCTACTGTCCATTTCGTTTATATCTGTGTACACTTCAAGATCATCACAGAAAATTGCTAATTAAATGTAATGAACTAGTTTCTTATTTACCAATTTGACTGAAAAACATTATTTATAAACACATTTAATGTTACCCCCTGGCTGCAGAATTACAAGGAAATTATTGATAATTTCTAATCCTGTATGTTGTGTAATTGAAACTCTTAAAGTCCTTTTATTTATCGCCTTTAAAAGTGAAAAAATCTTTGTTTCCATTCTTCGCCTTATTCCACTTTTACCAAAAGCTAATAAGCTTGTTTCAAAATGTTATGAAATGTACAGGTAACTTTAAATTTTTGGGACGAACTAATCCTCTCCTTTCTGACTTGGAAATAACACGAAGTGAATCCTCCATATAATTTCACTAACAATTATTAATTATGCTTTATTTATTAAGTAAATACTACAATGGTAGCTAATTATGGATGTTGAATGAATGTATACGATTTAATTACAATTAGTATAATTATAAAGATTTCTTTAACTTTGTGCCACTCATTGTTTCTATTGGTAAATACCCAAAAACGAATATCACTAAATAAAGAAATCCAACATTAGTCAATAACTTATGATATGATACTCTTTATTGGGCTATAATTACAATCTGCCTTTTATAAGGCAATCAGTAATTGCGATAAACGCTCTCATTCATACCATATTTACAATTCATCATTCACTCGTTCATTCATACAATATTTACAGACAGCCCAGAGCCCTCCCAAATGCACATGCGAAGAGAAAGCGGAGTCTTGGGAAGTCCCCCACGCTCCTCCGTCAGCCGCTGCAATAACTAACGAGCAATCACTATTTCTTTAAGTGTCTTCTTGGTTAATTTCTCGATCTAATATTCTAATTACACCGATGGCATCTTTTAAATTTTTGCAATCTTTAAGTTTGACCAGTCTACTACAAAAAAAATACATACGAGTCTGCCAGTACACAATTCTTGGTCTGGAATTGACTCCAATTATGTACAAATCTGTAGCGTTCTCCGTTCACCGGGCGGTGTAATCTCTTGTAAGGAGTTCAAGGGAGGACTCAAAGACAATCTTGGCTACATCAGAAACTTGTGCAGGGTCTGCGCGGCCTTGTGCTATGTCGTTAACGAAACATGGGTTGAAATGGACATGTGATTTTTATCTCCTAGAACGATTTCAAACTAGAGTGAAGTGCTTTGAAAAAAATAAAAAACAACATCTGGAGAAGTTAAAATAAAAAAAGTCAGCGAAGTTATCCTTGTTTTTATTTTGAAATGGAATGAGAACGCCGTAGATAAATAACACTATATCTAAAGAACAAAACTTTCAAATCGTTTAAGGTTGCTGGAATCTTGCACATTTACAATTGCATGTAGTTTAAATATGTAAATTCCCGTAGAAAATTTCAAATATTTTGACTAGGTTAAAGAGTTTCAAAAACGAAGGTTTTGGGCTCAATCCGTAAAAGGAAAGTAAATTTAATTAATTTAACCATAAACGGGTGGTAGTAATCCTTTGGATTCGGGTGATATGGTATAGGTATGGGTATAATATTAAATTAAAAACAAAGTCATATCATATACAAATACATGATAAAAATGCGATTTTAACCTAAAATAATATAAAAGCTAATAAAGTGCATAAAAAAGTACTACCCCATAAATAAATCCATAATTCTATTTGAAGGCACATAAGAATGAATGTTGAATGTTGGAATGTTAGGAGCAAGAGAGTATTCTCAATACAATAATATGTAAAACAATTCTATATAACATACAGTAGAGGTCAAACGTTTCTGTCATATATTTCTTAATAATCAACCAAAAACTATCATGAGGATTTAACTTTTTTTTTATATATAATTAAATATGAACATAATTAGGCGGATCAATCAAATTTATTATTGACCTAAGAAAAATATTTTCGGTATGAGTAATTTTATTATCCCACTAATGCTTATTAAGATAATAGAAAACAATATTTTCATTCAGCCAGTGTAAATGGTTTCTCATACAAGTATATAAGTAACTGTGAAAGGATTATTAGTTTTCAGTTTAAGGAAAATCTTGTCGCGAAATCGCTAAAATGTTAAAAGCACTTTAAGTGAGTTATTTAAAAAATATATAATTTAGGAGGTGGTTTGAGCGACCGACCAAGGTGTGGAAGGCCTAGTAAAAAAAGATGAGTGATAAGGCGGTCTAGTATCTGTTGCTAACGTCGGAAAAAATCAGTGTTCGGAAACTATAACTATTTATATTTTAACTATATAGATTTATATTTATGAGTGAGAGTGATATTGTAAGTATGATATGAACGAGACTTTTTTATTATGGTAATTATTTTCTTTTAAAAAGTTAGTTGAAATAAATACAGACGTATTACGAGTTTCCCCTGATGAAATGTTACGGGAGGTCAATCATCACTAATACAAAAGTGTGTTATTTTTACCCAGCACTAATCTCTTTTGTCATTGCGCCCTTCACTGCTGTGAACTGTTCACTGAATGTAAGGAATACGATTGTATCACTCCTGCAGACAGCGGACTACTTATCATATTAGAACGTTGAATGTGACGGTTTGTTTGAGGGCTCTACCCCAACGGCATTAGAGCAAGTCTGTTACGCGCAACTTGTGAAAATTTGTCAACAAAACGCGGGCTGTGAGCTCTGTGGCCAATCTCCCTGTCGCCATCAGACGTATGCGTATTATCCAGTCGTACTCGAGCATTACGTTCGAAAAAAAAAATATAAGCATGGTGACGAAAAATAATGGACTTACTTGCATCGCAAGTATTTGCAATCGCAAGAGCTTACATACGCTAGCTTGTCTATGTGTGGTTTCTAGTTAGCAGATAGAAACGATTCGATCTTATAGGTGTCTCTCAGGTAAATGAAGTAAGAATTTTAGGTCAACTTTCATTGAAACATTCAATCTTCTTAGCTAATTTCATAAACAATAATTTTATTTAAGAACAATAAGCATAGGCTCAGTGCTCTGATGAATGGTTGGCAGTTGAGGTTGTCTCTTCTCATGGGGTTTCTTTTGCCTAGATTTAGGGTTTCTCCTGTTGGTTCAACCTAAGTTTTTTTCTACCACTCCAAGAGCTATATCATCCCGGTAGAGGACTTTATTTTATGATCAATGCTTAACTCATTCATTGATTCATCTACCTCCTAACTCTTCAGTAACATCGGAAAAGAGTTACATAAAAATGGACTGAATACCATTTTAAGTTTATAAAATATCCTATAAAAAAATCTGTTTTTTTTATGTTTTTTATGAGGAACCCATAATTGTCTTGTACTAAAAATGGTTCTTAAATGACCAAATACAACTAATTTTTCTCTAGATCTAATCCTGCGCAAGATAATTGGAACCAAAGACGAAGAACGTTAGTTTTATTCCAAAACACTTGGTTCTTTTAACGGGCCATTCAGCTTTGGTCGTGAGAACAATCGATTGAAAATTAATTAAACAGTCTCTCTGTTTTGCACCGTGATGTCTCAATTCTTCTCTATCCATTCACTCCGTTAATACAACGTTTTTTCTATTCACACAACGAATCTAAATAATGGTAGTTTCTGATAAGTAGAGACGAAATTTCTGGATTATTCCACATTTTGTTTGCGTTTAGCGTCTTCAAAACCATTCATCTCCGTTTCATGACCTAAGAAAGCTTATTTCCAAATTATATTTTGCACCGAATCGCATTCATTCTGGACTTTTTGAGCTAAATTGAACGAATCCGGTTTTTGTTGCACTATATTTCACAATTACTTCCATTTATTTATTTTATTTTAAATTAAAAAACGAAACATCAACTAAATTAAATTTAGAAATGGAATTATTATGTATACTCTCACAACGTTGAAGTAGAAATCTGTTCCAGAGAGCCTAAAAAAATTTAAAACGACAAGGGAACAATTTTCAATGCAAAATTTGACTCCATGCTTAAGAAAAACGTTAGTCATTCGCTTAACACAATTTAATGGCTCCATTAATGGAAAAAAGTTTAAGCCATCCAGCAGGCACCGTCTATAATCGCCTGCTACAAACATTGCCCGATAAGTTCGGTAGATGATGAACGTTCTTTTTCAATGTTAAAAACATCTTAAGTGACAGACGCTAAAATCCGTGTACACATACATACTATTGCGCAGTTAGCTCTACGGGTCCCATACGGGGCATTGCCCCAGTTCACCTAACGGGTCGAACAATGCAGAAGTATAAAAGCAATTTAGCCAGCTCAGGAATTCTGTCCAGTGGGTGAGAATTCTTCCAACCACGTGGGATCCTCGCCGCGGTGCACTGTATAAGGGCTCAAGGAAGGATGTGGACTTCGGTATCTGCTTCCACATCCTCGCTTTGGGTAAACGGTGCTATAACCAGAGCAATCCGGAGCCATTCTCAGCTACCAGGTCGTACCGTAAACATCTCGAAGCCTTAAACTGTTTCTTGGCAAAAAAACGGACTTCTGGCTGATACACTGCCCGGAACCCTTAGTTAGCGCTCACCTGTTGTTTACGACTTCCCGCTCACGTGTAAACTAATGCCTAACACAAATCTTATTTAGGCTTAGAATAACCATTAATGTGTGATTTATATAAATGTCTCTACTACATCCTACTACTCAGTAATTTCATTTATGGTTTGATTTCCATTGGTTTGGAAAAGGGTAGAAAAGACAGCCTTAGGTGCTAAAAGCTAGGTAAAAGCTGCTATTGGGTTACCACCAGTAAACCTATATGCTTTCAAGTATATTATCATTCAATAATTTCACGTGACTACTTAATTTTCCAAAATATCGTTCAAATTATTTATAGAACCAAGTGGAGATTTTCCCTCCTTTTATGTCATTTGTGTAAGATTTATTATAGTTTAGTATTATTATTAAAATATCTATTTCAGATTTCATTTTATTTATGTCAGCACATAGGAATTCGCGGCTTCCGTCCATTCAGGCTTCAGGCTCATGGTGACGTTCATTCGTATGCCTGTACGTTCTACGATAGAGCTCGTCAAAATAATTTAATCTATATAAAATTTTAAGGTACATTCCACGATTAATATCACTATGATAACATAAATCAAGAAAATTACCATATATAGGCGGGTATCAATGACCTCTGTGGTTGATATACTAGTAAGGAAGCCAATAGTTACATTTGTTATTGAAAAAGGGATTCTTAGTATTCAAGATGGTTTATAAATGGAGTAATAAGGCACAGCTAAGGAGACTCCACACATTACTCGGATATTTGTGGGATATTTTTCTTCACTGTCTACATTATTGCTATAATTATTGTTCTCAAAACAAAAGTTGATCTAATGGTGAAAAAATGGCCAGGAAACAGATAGTTGAATTGAACCCTTAGAGGCTTGTTGTTGGTGGGCCAAGCTCCTTGATGTCCACCATTTGGTCTGCTTTACTCGATCTTGTGAGTTGCCATCGTGCCGGTAGCGGTGGGGGTGTCATGTCTTGGAATAGAGGGTTTAGACCAGGTATGGGCAACCTTTGACATGTTATGGGCCAAACTTTAGTGTGCAAATACGTTCGCGGGCCGCGTTTAAAAGTAGTGCATTTTAAAGTAGTGTTCATAATTTTTAGCGATAGATATCAGTCAGCCATGAAATAATACGACAATGTTATTACAACACAATTTATTAAAATAACAAAATGAAATGAAAAAATAGGTACCTACAGCATTAAATTAAATCGTTAAATTTAGAATTGTTACAAACTACGAAAGTTAAATAGCGACACCGAAATCAATGAGACACTTGAGCTTGAATTTGGGAAACTAATTCATCGATGTTTGGATTAATTCCACTGGTACAAAGACGTAAAGAATTTTCCAAATTATCGTCAGTCAGCCTTGTACGATGTTTTGATTTATTAACTTTCATCAATGAAAAGAACTGTTCGCATTTATAAGTACTGCCAAACGCACAAATCAATCTTCTTGCAAATTTTCTAAGCTGCGGAAAATGGTCTTCTTCGAGGTATTTTTTGTAGAAATCGCACAACTCCACGTCTTCAAATTTAGATTTTAGGAGTGAGTTTTCTTGAATCTCGATCAACTCCATTTGCAAGTGTATTGGAGCATTTTGTACATTACTTTTTGTTGGAGTAGCAAATAAATTGAAACAGTCTTCCATGTGTTTGAAATCGCTAAATCTGATCGAAAATTGCTCCGACAGTAACTTGAGTTCTTCAGCATATTGAGCGTAAGCAATATTTTCATACGCAGAGAGCGTGGTGAAATGGTAACTGTTACCAGACAGCATATGTGCCTCCCACAAGCGGATTTTGTTCTGAAACGCTTTCAAATGGCTGTACAAATCATTTACTAACTGTCCTTGTTTTTGAAGTTTCAAATTTAAATCATTCAAATGGCCTGTAAGGTCGACAAGAAATGCTAAGTCACATATCCATTTTGCGTCACTCAATTCAGATAGTGGTTTATCTTTTATTTGCATAAATTCTGCTATCTCATTTCTAAGCTCGTAAAACCGTTTCAGCATTTTCCCTTTGCTTAGCCATCTGACTTCACAATAATATGTTACGTCGTCATACTCGGCTGATATTTCATCCAAAAACGCCTTGAACTGACGATGGTTAAGCCCTCGGGATCGAATAAAATTGATGGTTTTTACTACCACATTCATAACATTCTGGAGTCGAATGGACTTAGAACACAAGTTCTGTTGGTGGATAATGCAATGAAGGACTATCAAACCATCTTTTTGCACATTTAATTCAGTTGCTTTTTCATTCAAAATTCCGATGAAACCTTTACGTAAGCCGACCATAGAAGGTGCACCATCTGTGCATACTCCAACTAATTTCGACCATGGCAAGCCAAAACTTGTGAATACCTTTTGAACTTCATTAAAAATGTCCTCTCCTGTAGTGGTTCCTTTTAGCGGCTGTAAAGCAAGCAATTCCTCAGTAATAGTGAATTCTTTATCAACACCTCGAATAAATATAGCCAGTTGAGCTATGTCAGACAAATCGGTGCTCTCGTCTAATGCTATGGAAAATGATTCAATACCATTCATACGGCCAGTCAATGTTGTTTTTATATCATTAGCCATCATTTCTATACGTCGTACAACGGTTCGTCTTGACAAACTAATTTTTTCAAATTCATTTTTCTTTTCAGGACACAAAACACTGCAAACTTCTGACATACACTCCTTGATAAATTCTCCTTCGGCAAATGGTTTCAATGACTTTGCCAATTTTGAACTAACTATAAAACTAGCTTTCACAACATTATCAAGTTGTGTTCTTTGTCTATGAAATATTTGCTGCTGTTTTTCCAAATTTGCGGTAGGTTTCTGGATTTTGTCTTTTCTTATTTGTCCTGTCAGTGAGAGCAGCGTAGGATGCTTAGTTGAGTAATGCCTCTTTATATTGAATTCTTTCATCACCGAAATGGATTCATTACACATCAAACAAATAGGCTTACCATTGTGCAAGATAAAGAAGAATTCTTCAGTCCATTTTTCTTGAAACTGGCGACCCTCTGCATCTACTTTTCGTTTCCTTCCACCAGACATCATTTTCATTTACTTATCGTTCGATAAACTTAATAAGAAAATAGGTATAATTAGTAAGCACTCAAGATGCACACAAAGTCACAAAGCAAACTTATCACCACGGTAGCTCGAATAGGACTGAACTAAGTTCCGGCCATCCACCCGCTTATATAGGCAAAATGAAGGAATGATCTAGAATCGTCTAGTGTAGAACAATACAATTGCGAAGCAATAATCCTTTGTTGCGCCGCCAGTGTGGCGGCAAACATCAATGGCTTTGAACTTTGATGTTTGCCGCCTCACTCTTTGATGATCACCGCCACTCGGCTTGCTCGCTCACTTGATTCCATGAGTATGAGTAAGTAGTGTATTTTTTTTTTTTAAATTGGGTTTTTCAAAATGTCTCGCGGGCCGGATCAAATCTTACAGCGGGCCGGATCCGGCCCGCGGGCCGGCTGTTGCCCACATACGGTTTAGACTATGTTTCATCGAGTCGAAGAACTTGATGTGTCTTCTTTTGATGGCTTCGGTGATGGTGGGGGCCTCGAACTTTTCGTGCATGTCGGATGCCTTCATTTCACGAAAAGGGGTGTGCCATGTGCCGTGCGCAGGATGTTGTTCTGGAAGCTCTGGAGTCGAGTTATGATGCTGGCGTGTAAGAATCGAAAGAGTGGTGTCCTAAACAGTAGAGCTGGTCTCAGGACGCTCTTATATATTAGGAGTTTCAGCCGAAGGGATATATATGACTTCTGATGAGATGCTGGAGAGAGTAGTAAGTCCTACGTACTCTTTTCAATTTCTTCTGCAAGTGTGTGCCGAACGTCATGTGCCTGCCTAGGTTGATGCCTAGGTAGCATATGCTGTGGGCAAGTTTCCATTCAGTCCCGTCTATGGTGAAGCTGGGTGGACGATTTATTTTCCCATGCTGGAAGAGAAGATGATCCCCTGAGTCTTGGTTGGGTTCACTTGAATGTGGACAGCTCGCAGACTGTCGGTGATTGCTTGACTGGCACCCTCTGCAGCCTTTAGCGCTTTCGCTGGGTTGAGGCTGGTGCTGTAGACCCCTAGATCGTCCGCATATGCCGCTACCATTTAGTGAATAAATTCTTTACTTTACTTTACTTACCACTTAAATACTTTGCGAGATAAGAGTGCTTACACATCAGGCAAAAGTTTTTTTTCACGATTTTATTTTAAGTATCTTAATGTATTGTTCAGAGTTTAATGCTCAATGTGGCCGATTAGATCATATATCATACTAAACTTCATTCCTCAGAAAAACATTCCTTAGCAACGAAAGTGAGTTATGTCCATCTTAAAACCGTCGAACAAGTGACTTCTCAAGCGGTGATATAAGTGGTACGAGTTTGGTCTCACGGGTATCCCTCCGAATAGTCATTAATAATCCGTCTACAATTCCTCCTTTAATATTGATGAGGATTTCACTTGGAATTTTCTCAACGCATCATCTGGGATTTACATACGAGTATGTGTACCATATGTTACGTCAGACAATATGCATTTATAGCATGGGAGTAAATATTTAGTCCTTTCCATTTTTTTTAATTATGGTAATTGCTTACAAGAATTGAATATGACATCGAAATTATTCTCGAAGCTCCGAGAATCCGAATTGAATGGATAAAGACACCACAGCCCACGCTTGGCGTGGCCCATCATCGCTATTGTATAAACATTTTACGGATGGCGTGTTGAGTCCAATTGAATCTAAATGCAACTGAATTAATTTTGAGTTTCTTTAAAATAGCATAAATAATTCATTATAAAAATTGCCCTTAAACTTTATTTTGAATTTCTTTAAAATAGCATAAATAATTCATTATAATAATTGCCCTTACACTCCATTTTGAATTTCTTTAAAATAGCATAAATAATTCATTATAATAACTGTCCTTACATTCCATTTTGAGTTTCTTTAAAATAGCATAAATAATTCATTATAATAATTGCCCTTACACTTTATTTTGAGTTTCTTTAAAATAGCATAAATAATTCATTATAATAATTTCCCTTACACTCCATTTTGAATTTCTTTAAAATAGCATAAATAATTCATTATAATAACTGTCCTTACATTCCATTTTGAGTTTCTTTAAAATAGCATAAATAATTCATTATAATAACTGTCCTTACACTCCATTTTGAATTTCTTTAAAATAGCATAAATAATTCATTATAATAACTGTCCTTACATTCCATTTTGAGTTTCTTTAAAATAGCATAAATAATTCATTATAATAATTGCCCTTACACTTTATTTTGAGTTTCTTTAAAATAGCATAAATAATTCATTATAATAATTGCCCTTACACTCCATTTTGAATTTCTTTAAAATAGCATAAATAATTCATTATAATAACTGTCCTTACATTCCATTTTGAGTTTCTTTAAAATAGCATAAATAATTCATTATAATAATTGCCCTTACACTTTATTTTGAGTTTCTTTAAAATAGCATAAATAATTCATTATAATAATTGCCCTTACACTCCATTTTGAATTTCTTTAAAATAGCATAAATAATTCATTATAATAATTTCCCTTACATTCCATTTTGAGTTTCTTTAAAATAGCATAAATAATTCATTATAATAACTGTCCTTACATTCCATTTTGAGTTTCTTTAAAATAGCATAAATAATTCATTATAATAATTGCCCTTACACTTTATTTTGAGTTTCTTTAAAATAGCATAAATAATTCATTATAATAATTGCCCTTACACTTTATTTTGAGTTTCTTTAAAATAGCATAAATAATTCATTATAATAATTGCCCTTACACTCCATTTTGAATTTCTTTAAAATAGCATAAATAATTCATTATAATAACTGTCCTTACATTCCATTTTGGATTCTTTAAAATAGCATAAATAATTCATTATAATAATTGCCCTTACACTTTATTTTGAGTTTCTTTAAAATAGCATAAATAATTCATTATAATAATTGCCCTTACACTCCATTTTGAATTTCTTTAAAATAGCATAAATAATTCATTATAATAATTTCCCTTACACTCCATTTTGAATTTCTTTAAAATAGCATAAATAATTCATTATAATAACTGTCCTTACATTCCATTTTGAGTTTCTTTAAAATAGCATAAATAATTCATTATAATAACTGTCCTTACACTCCATTTTGAATTTCTTTAAAATAGCATAAATAATTCATTATAATAACTGTCCTTACATTCCATTTTGAGTTTCTTTAAAATAGCATAAATAATTCATTATAATAATTGCCCTTACACTTTATTTTGAGTTTCTTTAAAATAGCATAAATAATTCATTATAATAATTGCCCTTACACTTTATTTTGAGTTTCTTTAAAATAGCATAAATAATTCATTATAATAATTGCCCTTACACTCCATTTTGAATTTCTTTAAAATAGCATAAATAATTCATTATAATAACTGTCCTTACATTCCATTTTGAGTTTCTTTAAAATAGCATAAATAATTCATTATAATAATTTCCCTTACACTTTATTTTGAGTTTCTTTAAAATAGCATAAATAATTCATTATAATAATTGCCCTTACACTCCATTTTGAATTTCTTTAAAATAGCATAAATAATTCATTATAATAATTTCCCTTACACTCCATTTTGAATTTCTTTAAAATAGCATAAATAATTCATTATAATAACTGTCCTTACATTCCATTTTGAGTTTCTTTAAAATAGCATAAATAATTCATTATAATAACTGTCCTTACACTCCATTTTGAATTTCTTTAAAATAGCATAAATAATTCATTATAATAACTGTCCTTACATTCCATTTTGAGTTTCTTTAAAATAGCATAAATAATTCATTATAATAATTGCCCTTACACTTTATTTTGAGTTTCTTTAAAATAGCATAAATAATTCATTATAATAATTGCCCTTACACTCCATTTTGAATTTCTTTAAAATAGCATAAATAATTCATTATAATAACTGTCCTTACATTCCATTTTGAGTTTCTTTAAAATAGCATAAATAATTCATTATAATAATTGCCCTTACACTTTATTTTGAGTTTCTTTAAAATAGCATAAATAATTCATTATAATAATTGCCCTTACACTCCATTTTGAATTTCTTTAAAATAGCATAAATAATTCATTATAATAACTGTCCTTACATTCCATTTTGAGTTTCTTTAAAATAGCATAAATAATTCATTATAATAACTGTCCTTACATTCCATTTTGAGTTTCTTTAAAATAGCATAAATAATTCATTATAATAATTGCCCTTACACTTTATTTTGAGTTTCTTTAAAATAGCATAAATAATTCATTATAATAATTGCCCTTACACTTTATTTTGAGTTTCTTTAAAATAGCATAAATAATTCATTATAATAATTGCCCTTACACTCCATTTTGAATTTCTTTAAAATAGCATAAATAATTCATTATAATAACTGTCCTTACATTCCATTTTGGATTCTTTAAAATAGCATAAATAATTCATTATAATAATTGCCCTTACACTTTATTTTGAGTTTCTTTAAAATAGCATAAATAATTCATTATAATAATTGCCCTTACACTCCATTTTGAATTTCTTTAAAATAGCATAAATAATTCATTATAATAATTTCCCTTACACTCCATTTTGAATTTCTTTAAAATAGCATAAATAATTCATTATAATAACTGTCCTTACATTCCATTTTGAGTTTCTTTAAAATAGCATAAATAATTCATTATAATAACTGTCCTTACACTCCATTTTGAATTTCTTTAAAATAGCATAAATAATTCATTATAATAACTGTCCTTACATTCCATTTTGAGTTTCTTTAAAATAGCATAAATAATTCATTATAATAATTGCCCTTACACTTTATTTTGAGTTTCTTTAAAATAGCATAAATAATTCATTATAATAATTGCCCTTACACTCCATTTTGAATTTCTTTAAAATAGCATAAATAATTCATTATAATAATTTCCCTTACATTCCATTTTGAGTTTCTTTAAAATAGCATAAATAATTCATTATAATAACTGTCCTTACATTCCATTTTGAGTTTCTTTAAAATAGCATAAATAATTCATTATAATAATTGCCCTTACACTTTATTTTGAGTTTCTTTAAAATAGCATAAATAATTCATTATAATAATTGCCCTTACACTTTATTTTGAGTTTCTTTAAAATAGCATAAATAATTCATTATAATAATTGCCCTTACACTCCATTTTGAATTTCTTTAAAATAGCATAAATAATTCATTATAATAACTGTCCTTACATTCCATTTTGAGTTTCTTTAAAATAGCATAAATAATTCATTATAATAATTGCCCTTACACTTTATTTTGAGTTTCTTTAAAATAGCATAAATAATTCATTATAATAATTGCCCTTACACTCCATTTTGAATTTCTTTAAAATAGCATAAATAATTCATTATAATAACTGTCCTTACATTCCATTTTGAGTTTCTTTAAAATAGCATAAATAATTCATTATAATAACTGTCCTTACATTCCATTTTGAGTTTCTTTAAAATAGCATAAATAATTCATTATAATAATTGCCCCTTCTTTTAATTGTTACGCAAAGATCACCCTAACTCTATTCATCATACCTTTACGCTGTCATCTCCCAAATTTATCTATGCTTACCCCCCCTCCTATTTTTATCTGCGTCTGCCAAGATTCAGGGGACCTAGATCGCATCAGTGCCTTAGCTAAGCTGAATAAACATTGCGAAAACTCTTGCAATTTTTATCAGCTCCAGTATCCTCCTTAGATCCTCTACTGATTTTCCTGTGTTAATTCTTGATGACCATTCAGTCACTTTACAGTCCAATGTTAAAATCCTAGGGATAAGCATAGACCAATTGACCATTGACCCTCTCCTGTAACAAACATTTAGGAGATATAGGTACTCATACCATCGCTTGCTATCTGCTCCACCAGCCTACACGTCAACTCGTATCCTCTCTCATTTTCACGCACTTCAGCTATGTGAGGTATGGTGGTTTCTTGGGAGGGGGGGGGGGTCAAGGGCTGGTAGAAGCGAATTACTCAAATCGTTAAAACTGCCATTAATAAAATCGTGTTTGCAATTACGAGAAAACTGGACTTTTTTAAAGACGTGATAGTTTCTATGTCTTCCATGAGTTCTATGTGATGCCATTAATTTTTTTTCACATACTATTTGACTCGTAGAGTGAAGTGAGTCCCGATAACAACACTTTTATAACCGTCCTATTGTTCATGCAGGCTTATATGATTATAAAATTATAGGCAATTAATTAGGAACTAAACATGACATCTTAGAGCTGCCGATGATAATCTAAAATATATTGAGAGCCCAAGGAGTATTTATTTAAATACATCCGTCCACAGCAGGCTCCAATGAAATAATACAACTTATAACTTGAAGATGTTAAGGAGAATATTTTTTTTCCATCAAGAAAAACACATTTTTAACTCGGCTTACCTAAAACTCACTTTGACGATAACAGATTTCAAAAACAGTTAAAAAATAATATTTAAATAATTCTGGAAAACTAATGTACACTTATGAGCATATACATAGCCTGTTCATTCAAAAAAGTCACTCACCTTTACAAATTAAGGATATTAGCATATTGACATCCGTTGGACAATCATTACATTAGCCTCATGTTGCATAAGTGCACTATAGAAGACCGGTGCATTTAGTTCGGTTTAGCTATTCTATGTGATTCGGTTTAATAGATTCGTTTTGAATCGCGTACCTGTTTATGAACGCCATAAATTAGCAATAAACGTTGAACCAACTTGATCTGAATAAGTGACGACAACTTGACGTCCATTTATAATCTAAATACCGTCCATAAAATGCAGGACTGCCCGGCTAGACTGGTTCGCAGACCACCAGTTAGTTTCACTTTATTTTTACTACTCACGTCTTACGCTTTATTACTCGCCATTGCATAAATTCAGCTCGCAACATAAACAAATAGACGGGCCAGACATTATGAAAGCGTTGTACTTCTCCAAAGGAATTTTCCCCTAAGGATATCACGGGGGAGGGGTGGTTCATAATTCTAATAACTTCCCAAGACTCCGCTTCCTCATTCGCATGCGAAGGAGGTGACAATCATGTAGATTTGGGAGGTCTGTGGGCTGTTGAATGAGCGAGTGAATAAAGAATTGTAAGTGTGGTATGAATGAGAACATTAAATACAATTAATTATTGCCCAATAAGACAGCTTTTATCGCAATATTGATTTGATTTGATACTGTAACTCTAAGGACAAATCATTCAACGATAGTAAATATTAGTTTATTGGACAATTGATGTTTCCTTAGCCTGAGCTAAGGTTACAAGCACCTTATTGTAGAAACAGGTTGAAAGGTGTTTTCAATATTAATTAGTTATTTATTTTGATGGTATATTTTTCAAGCATTTGTGAAAATCTTTACGCAATAAGACTTTTTTCATTGTTTCTATCTTCAAATTTATGTTTCTTACCTAACCCCGAAGTGAATTAGCGTAAAGATACAAAGCCTGAACGATAACTGAAATTGTAAGTAACATATCAATTTCAAAAATTCGTTCAGAAGTTTATGAGTTTATTCAGTACAAACAAACAAACAAATATTCCTTACCTGGAGGTGTCCTTTTTTGTTTATTCTAATATTCTAATAGATCGGAAAATAACTAATTATTCATGTAGTGTAAAATCATAGGTCATGCACTACGTTCCATTATCTGTCTTAAATACGGACATACCCTATAAGTTCGCTCAGCAAATTTCAAGGAATTTCTGTTTTAAGGAACTTAAAATTATTAAAACCGAATAGAGAATGTCACACTAAGTAACGTTGTCCTTTTTTTACAACTAAATAAAATAAGGTATATTGTGAACGCACCATTTTGAATTTTTAAAATCGTTTATGACTTAGGCAAGAGTGTCCCCATTGACACTCTTGTAAGTATTAATATATTAAGTGAATCAGCCTGAGATTTTTAAGAATCCTGTTCATTAGGTTAACTACGTCCCATTATTTGTTCAGAAATAATTACTTACTTCTCTGGTAGTACCAGTGAGCACTCCTGCTGTAACTAACGCATCATTAAGTAAAAAAAATTAAATGGTTTGTCCCGTTATGTGCTAATTAGTGGTGATGTGGCTGCAGAAGTGCCTTAATTCTATCTCATAGCCAGAAAAGCGACAATACTAAGGGGAAATTGGTGGTCTCGGTTATGTATATATGCCTCTATTGTATGGATCTATATTGATAATGTGGTATGAACCTACCTTATATCACCAATATATATTATATATACAATATATATACGTACTTTTAGAACCATCCTATTCCAACACCTCTTTACCACTCAGACATACAGTGTCATGCCAACCTAGAACCTTTGTATTTGAATCAATATTATTTAACGCTATTTAACTGTGCTGTAACCGGATAAACCCACCTCCCCACCATTTTAAGAGAGTAACTACTAACTTTCATGTATAAATACATTTCTTATTTATTAATTTTAATTATTTGTGAATTACATATTTTTTCTTATTTTATATTCATACAAATTCTTGAATGATATCTTTTAATATGAGAAATACCTTTTAGTTTTAATTATATATTATATGATCGAACAACTAATGTGATAAGGTAAGACCTCCTACCCATGAAACCCATTGAGATGAAATTATTCTGAAATAGTATTTGCGGTTCTGGCTATGGCTCCTGCTTTTTGAAGTCCGTTGACAGTCCGCGTTATCTGCTGTATCTCTGATAATGTTTCATTGGATCAGTCTCAGAGACTTATCAGACAAGCTTGCCCCTGTATTCCCGATAGCACGATCTAACTGATGACTAAGCGAAACTAGTCGCTTAGATGTACTTCGTATCATCGTATCCAATCGCTGGTCGATAAACCATATTTTAGTGGTCGTGCTAACAAAATAGCCGCAATGTGACTGCAGGATGTGATTTATTTGTGAAAACTGTTGATAAGCCAAAGCAGCAATCAAATATGTATGTAGGTACGAAATGTTTATTCATTCGACCTCAATTCATCGAAAGCTACAGATAGTAGAACACCCATGAATAAATACTTATGTACGTGAGTGGAAACATTTAGGTTAGATTGATAGTTTCAAAACCTTGCAAAGTAAACTACAATTAACTTAGTTTTGTATTAAGCCATCCTTTACCTGCTATGAAAAACACCATGTCAAGTGTGCCATACGACACACTAATTGGTTCGTTGTGTTTGTGGAAATGTAGAAAAAGCGACTTTAATGACAGTTAATCACTTCGTGAGGAGAGTGGTCCCAAAACATGCTGCATACGCTTATTTGTAATCAGGAAGTTTACATTGATGCTCTACTCAGTTCGATAGTAGGATAAGAGCGCGTAAATACGCATAAGAAGGTAGTGAATGAATTTTCTATCTTATTACTCACTCTCTTGTTATTTCACGAACAGGTGAACTCGTGCGTAGATATAAATTGGCCCATTAGATTCTATTATTAGGTCCTGTCCGTCGGTGAAATTGCAGCCAGCAGCCAGCAAGATTTATTGTCCGCAGACCAATGCAGGTAGCAGTGGCCGTGGCTGCCTAGATCCGTCCCAGCAGATAAACAGTAATTGCAGGCCATTACACCGAGAGCGGGCAATCCATCCAGCTAAGTTTCCTTCCCTAGAAGTGCATTAGCCAATAAGGCGCCTAAAGCTGACAGGACCTGACGAAAGCCAGGGAGGAATGCTTGGGGATTGGGTTGTGCGCTGTGCAGACGCCGTAGGGGGCGCTCACCGGTCAGTGCTCATTAACTCGTTTATTACCTCGTCGAAGGTCCTACGCCCGTTAGACCTAGTAGCACAGATTCAGAAAATGCTCTATAACATGTTGGTATTACCTAACTTGAATCGAACCGTCAGCTTGGGTTTAGTTCGTACGAATGGGGATAACCTATGTTTTTTTGGTTTTCATTCTACTTTTTTTTATTCCATGAGCTGTAATACATTTGGACATCAAGCACATCTACTGTTTCCAATACAAACTCCCAATAGGGTCGGTTAATACAATGCACCTTCTTATATTACAAATAGACAGAAAATCGTATAATGTCCTTAAAATTCCTTCTTGGGAAGATTACTATCCGGCCACCTAAATCTTTAAGCATAAGTAATTAAGTTCACAGCATCTCATAGTACCTATTTAAAAATTGATGCTAAAACGGTCCGAAATATTTGTAAATATTGACCCACTGGGAGTTCCTTTGATAGTATTGAACGTCAACTCTTACACTCTCAAGAAGATCATTTAGTTTCAAGATGCAACCTTCAAGAGTTATTTGAGCTGACTACGACCCAGAAATTTACTTTCCGTACTATGATGGCAGCCAGAAGTATAAAAAGGTGGGCTGAATGTCTAATAAATGTTTTAGCTTCACATATCTTGACCAGGAGGTAGGCCCCATTGCCTTATATTTTTTTCATATTATTGGTTCAATTATCCCACCTTGGACTTATTCCTTAAGCCTGGTGAACCAAAAAAGGAGTAAACCATTGTAACATAACATTTGTTTGTCCGTGTATTTCTATTATTTTCGAATAAAATCACTTTCCGCCCTAAAGACGAAATATACAATTGAGATAAATAATCTCATTTATGTCCAATATACAATCATTCATACAGTATGTGTGATAGAGATAACACATAGACCAGGGATCTGCCCAATTCACCTGCAAAATTACCTTTCCGGCTATGGGGAAAAAGCAAGGATCATTTTTTAGCCTTGTCAGTGTTATAGGAGCATTCTATACAATGGACGATGAAGGAGAGTGCGTGAGCGTCTGCAGCTCTCCGAAAGTTATTTTCCTTCAAAAAGGAAAATATTTTGCAGGTGAATTGGGTCGATCCCTGGCCTGTGTATTATCTATAATCAACACACATTGACACCGGGTCAAGATATGAGAAGCTAATCCAAAATTAGACATTAAGACCACCTTTTCATACTTCTGGCTGCCATTGCAGTACGGAAAGTAAATCCTCGGCCATTGTCAGCTCAAATAACTCTTGAAGGTCGCATCTTTTCTACGTTTGGCAGGACGTATCTCGGTATGATTTTTAAGTATTACATTCTGAGATAAAGTTATTTTGTTAGTGTACTATTACTAGGGAGGTAATAGTGACAGCAGATTACTGTCAAGCAGTGTGATGCCCCTATTAATTTTCAGTATTAAATGGTTAATCAGATAAAGTAAAAAAAGTGCACATATTTTACGTATTACGAAATTAATAAGGGAATTTTAATAATATAGAGATTTTTTTTTTCCACAAAACTGTAACATATGTTTTAGCTGATAAAGTAAAAGCACACATTGATCAATTAATTACGTTTTATGAACACTATTGAATCGTAATGAAGTCATATTTCATAATATGTTTGAGTGGCATTGGAATACTGAAGTAGGCTCCTGGTATGATTCAGGTTTGAGAAACGGCCTGGTTGAAGCGTGCATCTCAAGTGGCAGTATTAATTAGGGAGTCGAAACAATGCTTCTCGCCTAACTAGAAAGCGTTCTCTAGCTAAGAAAAAAACAGTAAAACTATTTTTGCATTGCAAATGAAGATACGCATCCTTTATAATTCTGCACCACTTAGTCATCAACCAGCAGCCTATTGTTTAAGAGCGGAGATCTGTCAGCTATGACTACAGATGCTATTTGTTTAAAAACGATGACGGCTCAAATCCACTAGATTGGTTAATCAGATGTCTTCATAGAATTGGCGGGAACCATTTCCTTCAAGTGCTAAAAAGAGCATATACACATGTTTGGTATATAGTTACAACTATAACCAGTGTACGTACATATTTATAGTATATAATTACATCTATGCAAAATTAATGTTCATAGTTGCATCCATAAAAAGTGTATGTACAATCATGGTGTAGCAACCACTAACTACATAAGATAAATCACCATATACTCTATTGTACATATATTGTAAATTAATTTAAACAAATGTAAATAACATTTATAAGTCATTGTAAATGTTGTAAACTATAAATAAGTCGCAGCTGCAGGTCAAAGGGCTGGAGACTCTTACCCGGGTCAGGTATCAGTGACTATGTCCAGGCCTGTCAAAGAACAAAGGCCACAACATACTGGGCTGTCATTGGCCACAACAACGAGTCCCATGATTGGGCACTAAAGAAAGACTACTATAAATAGGCCGGGGTCTTTGGCTGTAATTCATTCTCCAGACCACTAGCTAACTGATGACTTTGCGGCTGCGCTGATGTTCGAAACTTAGCCTTCTCATCTATGAAAACCTGTGGACCTGTCTTTTTAACCTCGTGATGTTTTAGTCCGGCCTTGTCAGACCCCACACTCTCCTAGTGGGATTCTCTGCCTTCGCCTCGCTAAAACTAGCAGCTCCTTGGGAGAGACCTCTCCCCCGTGGACAACGGTTGTCGTGGCCCTGTGAATTTACCTAGCAGTGTCTCCCATGCCAATCCACTCTGCCTCTCTCCGGTTCACACTCACCTTTGGGATCCGGACGGATTTCGCCTACCCTCAGATACCGAGTGTGAATTTGTGGTCATTCCAAGACCACACAAACCACCTACACTACCTACCCTATAACTCTTTTCCTGAACATAGTGCATTGTCGGGGCACATACCCATTAAATATTAGTCAGATAGTAAGACCGTCATGAAACGATTGTCCAGGTCATAAACTTAATCAACCCTCGCTTCGTCACCAGGGCTAGGGTAGCTAAGCACCCACCTCGAGACGACCCGACACATGGTATATATTTACACCCATAAACAGTGTATATACACATTTATATGTATTTACATCCACTAAAGTGGTTTGTTTGTTTTATTATTTTCGACCCCTTGGACTATGTAGGTCGTCATTGACGCATTTTATTGTTTAATGCAATAAATATTACTTAATCGATAATCGATAGTAATCAATTTTTGGCTAGAGGAATCACAAAACAACAGGGCTTGATGGCTAGTTGATTGGCTAGTCAGATAACGCACGTAGCAATAATGCACCCTAACTTGCCTTTCTACGAAAAATGTTTGTAGACCACTGATTTTCAAATATTCACTCATGACTGGATCAATTAACATCCAATGTTTTGAGTTGAACTCCATTGATTGAAATCTAAGAGCTATAGTCACATTTTCCCAGGGGCATTATCACCTTTAGTTGGATCCCTTTGCACACTAACATCAAACAGTACAAAACTGCAGATCCAGCTAGAAGACATGCTGTAACTAAAACAGCTAATGAAAGACTTCTAAAATGAGACAAAGATAAATGTCACAAGGTGGCAGGATGTGAAATGATCTGTTGTGAAACGTACGTCTAACATAAAAGGTGCATTATTGCTATGGGCGTTATCTAACTAATTAAAGCTCGGTATTTCTTTGTAGAGATCGGCCATAGTTAAAAGACTCCATTTACTTATGAAGCACTTTCTGATAAAGAAAAGCTATTTCAGCGGTAGAACCTTCTGATCTGCCTCCCTTCCGGATATCGGAAGGTCTTGAGTTCAAACCCTGTGGTTATGTCACCCTTTTTGCTGAAAATATTTAAATAGTAATTTTTCTCATTAAAAATTAATATGGGTCAATGACCTACGTTGGTTTGCGAGGGGTGCTCACCTATACCTAATTAAAGGTAGCTTACGTGGTCTTGGAATGACCACGAATTCACACTCGGTATCTAAGGGTAGGCAAAAACCATCCGGATCCCAAAGGCGAGTGTAAAACGGAGAGACATAGACTGGACCACTGGGGGAGAGGCTACTAGCTACAGTTGGTAGGGCCCCAGAGACCGTCGCATGGAAGAGATCTCTTCCAAGGATCTGATAGTCTTAGCGAGACGAAGGAAGAGAATCCCACTAGGAAGTTGTGGGGTCTGACAACGATGAACTAAAACATAGCGAGGTTAGGATGGAGAGATGCAGAGGTACTTGAATAAGAAAGCCATGGTTTGATTAGAGTATCAAACGCCAGTGCAGAGAGAGAGAGAGAGAGAGAGAGAGAGAGAGAGAGAGAGAGAGAGAGAGAGAGAGAGAGAGAGAGAGAGAGAGAGAGAGAGAGAGAGAGAGAGAGAGAGAGAGAGAGAGAGAGAGAGAGAGAGAGAGAGAGAGAGAGAGAGAGAGAGAGAGAGAGAGAGAGAGAGAGAGAGAGAGAGAGAGAGAGCAGTGTTCACTTCAGGTGCCGGGTTGCAATGAATGAAAAAAGCTCCGAATTTCGGCCTGATATAGGCAGGTCAGAGGCCAGGCTATGCCCGTGGCCTCTAGTGAGCTTCCCGTGTCGTGAATCAGTTCCCCCTCTCTAACTGACGCCTAAGGTTTTTATTTTTACAATATAGAGTCGTGGTGGGTGTTTTGTGGTAGGAGAAGACGGGAACTTCTATTTATTCGTGGTGCAGAGAGAGACAACCTGCTTTGTCCAAGGGCTCGAAAATAATAAAACAAGTAAAATTTACCACCTACCTATGGATGGTCCAGCCTTCTTCAAAATTCTCTACGATAAGAACCTAGGCGTGGTACTCTATCTGGAACGCCTTAAAGGGCCCAATCCGCAAGATGGGATTTCACTTCATTTGCCCATCTTCAATGTTTCTGTAATGAAGTGGAAGATCTTACTTCATATTTTAGCCATGCTTATCGCTGAGGCGCTGTTTGAAAAGAGCCAGATCCACCTGAACCATAACTGCAAGAAGCTAAGGGGCTTTATGAGAGTGGTTCTTTAGGCCCTGGTGATCCTCTGGAGTGCTTTCCGCTGTATCTGAGCCACCCAAGTTGCCTAGCCTTTCAAAAACTCTGTGGCCATGACTGGGAAGTGTATGCAGCAATTCTCAATATCGCACCCTGGTATGGTATCCTGGATACTGATAATCTCACTCCCCATACACAGCCACGTATCCGGTCAAAACTATTTGTTATTTCAGAAATTCTTTCACCCTCTTCTCATTTCTATTTGCTTCTGAACTTTGATTTGAGAAATCCTGACTTGATTCACAATGATTTTGTTTTATGTACTCTCCGTTATTAAATTCTACGCAAAATATGAACTGACTGTCTCATTATTTTGCATACCCCCTTGTAATATACTTACAGGTGCCAGCCGCTATCGTAAAACAGGCCACACACAAAAAAAGACTCCAGAAGAGCCCATACCAATTTCAAGATTTATTATGTATAGAAGCTTTAATCATTAACACCTATTAAGTTTTTTTTGTTATGTATAATGTAAGTTAAATAACCAATAATGTTTAAATACATTATTAATTTTTAACAAGCGTTATTACTCTCATTATTCGTCTTCCATACACTTGACAATGAGCTATGATAGATGATGCGTCATGTCCTAAGCATCCACGACAGTTTTAATCTCTATCCATCTAATTATTAAGTGAAAAGATAAAAGGAAAGATCCTTCTCTACTTTCGGAAGTCAGGGCTGTCTAATAGCTTTTTAATTCCAGGCCAACTTTGGCTGTTTTAATTAACTTTCTACAGATTAAGCGGGGAACAGTCTTCTTTAGCGAATTCATTATGAAAAAAACCGATCATATAATTGTCTCGGTTTTAATAGGCTGTACTTTAGGGTTTGTTTCCTTTTATGCCTTATCATCTCCTCTTTTCGTGGGGTTAAAGACTCCTCTTTAATTACTGATATACCCAACGGTTAAATTATTAACTGGTCGTGCCTATTAGAAAGTTTTGAAGCCTTTCTTATTTGAATCCATGAATATTATAGTATTATTTTATGGTTTTTTGTAGGAATTTTACAATAATATAACAGCTTATCAATTAAAGGAGAAAACCATTATTGGCATTTTGAGCAATCTTGATCGTTTATATATCAAAAGCAATATCATTGTAGTAGTTTTTTCTGCGTCTATGCAGGCAGGTTATTGTTGAGAGGTAACGTGGATAACATTCACTCACCGAGGTTGACTTCTAGACAAATAAATTTCAAATCCAACCTCATTGTTGTCAATCTTTTCTACGCTCGCTAGAGAATAAAAATGAGAAATTTCGGACAGAATTCAAGATGTTTAGAATGTCTAAGCCTAATAATGTGGTTCATTCCACATACACTATAAAAATCTGCGCATATCCTATACGGGGAGTAGGAATTGGATCCCACAGGATACCCTTTCTGGATTTTGTGAAATAAACAATGCAACCTGTTTATAACTTCAATTATCCTCGGGAGAGAAAATCAGTGGCTACTTAAAAACAGAAATCCACTCAAGAAATTCATAATAAAGCATCTCACAGTTAATAGATCCAGCGCTACCTAACTAATTTATAACCTTGTCATCAGCTATGCCACCGATTCAATTTAATTTATATATATGTGTGTGTGTGTTTATTTCATTTTATTAATTTGACACAGGACCTTATAACAGTCAAATTATACGTTATTTTTCAACTGCTCTTCTCATTACTCTGATCAAACTGCGTGGTTAGACAGGCAACCCAGAGTGAGTAAATCAAATTGTGCATGAACTGTACATAAGATCTTTCATGCTTGAAAATTGGGTTTCGTTCCCCAAATACTCCAAATACGTCTTGAAAGTTGATGTTCGAACATTATTTTATTGAATTTTATTTTATTTTATTCATGTTAGGGAGGAATGAACCAATCAGTACGCCAAATTTGACCAGCGAATTCATTTTATTATAATTCCATTCCCGTTATGCAACTTTGCCCGGCTTAACTGGACATGACCTCCTTCGTCGCTTCCTACTATTTGTTTTTTTTAGTATCTTTAGGGAAGCTCGAAGCACTTCTATGTCACGAACTTTAGATCATAATACGATACCGAACAAAATTACCATAAAGAGTATCAGAGATAACATTACAGGGCCCTAGCAGCTGGAGTGTAATCATAGGTAATTATGTATTTCCTAACAGGACCGAATCAGTATGCTTTGATTGCTAACGAGTTGGTACAAATTTCCTGCGTGATATTATCCCTTGGCTACCGTCGATTTAGCTTACTAGGCCGTAATGGGTCGGCTCACTGTCCTACCTCCAGCTTGGCCTGCTCAGTGTTCGCCTTGGTACAATCTAACTGCTCTGAGCTAGATGTCCATGAACACGTGTACGTGACAACACCCCGAATGAGCTATAGCATCTGAGATTAGGCTTTAGGCTTACTCAGGTGTGGGGGCATGAAGAAAAGAAGGAGAAAGAGTGTATATGGAGAAATCCGTGAAACGAAGAAGTTAATAAAATAGTAGGGACACATTAAGTGAGTGACAAAATGGGCAGGAAGCCAAACATGTCTCGGTTAGTGCTGAAGTAGATAGAATATATAAGGTACAGTTTATTTTACAGCCAAGAACTGTTTAGATGACGGCGGATAGGTTTTGGTACAATGAAGGGTTATGGGTGAATGAATGGATTAGGAACTTAAGGGATAGGATGTAAAAGAAACAAACGAAGGGATATTACTAATTTCTCAAATGATTTTAGGGGGAAGGCACTCGAATTTTGGACGGTTGAGCTGTCCCAGCCCAGTACTAATCTGAATGGAATGGCTTGTTTCACGTTTTGATCTGTCTGCAGTAACGTATTTTTTATGTGATTTAGCCAATTGAGACCTCAGTCTAAAGTCAAGCAACGATATTTCACGTTTTGTGAGGAATTTCGACTTGGGTAAGGGCAAACAGAAGCCATTTAAATATGTTTGAAATTAATGTAATATGTGCGCTTCTGCCATGATTCAGTTTATTTCTGTATTTCATGAAGCTCAGTTCTAGACGCACCTAAAAATCTTGGATGCTCCTGGATTTATGCTATGATAGAGCTAAGAAGTCTTTTATATTTTGTAAAAGTAAAGATGGAGCTCAGGGAATGAGTAAGGATGTAGGTGGTAAATATTTATTAATGAATCGGACTAAAAACACACAAAACCTCGTGGATATCTAGGAAAATGTCGGACATCTCAGGAATGGGAAGAAAACATGAAAACAGGAAAAAGAATTTACCATTTGACTTTATTGGATGAGTAACTTAAAATAACTGCTGTATCAGCTAATTAGTACTACTAGTAGTCGAACTAAAATTAATACTGACGTTATAGCACCAAAAAAAAAAATTGGTCCGTTAATCAAACTTGGTAAAAATTTTTATTAGACATGAAAATGAAGAATAAAAAGAGTCCATAAACATGTCTATGGTGGTTAGGCCTTTTCAGGGGGTGGAGGGGGGATGTGGGTTTTTAATTTAGCTTTGATACAATTTAGGCAAGTGATGCACGTTTTTTGAGTATTTATTGACGCTGGATCTAATGGAAGCAAAAGGAAGATGCTATAACCACCCTAAGTTATTCTCTTTTTTATGGACGAAAATACAGACATAATTTATTATGTTTATTGAGAATAAATTCCTTGAAGATCTGAAGAGCAGCCCTACTTATACTAAGTTATAATAAATGAAGATTCGCTCTTAATTCAGATTATAACTTGACGCCACTAACATAAAGGACCCACTGCAAAACTATACAAATACATACATAGAAGCTGCAAAAGCAGACAACTGGGAGCTGCATTTATACACCGTCAAAATGATGATGTTATTCCATTGGTCGTTTCTTCGAACCTACTACTCGTATGTTATCTACTGTTCAAAACTGTTAATTAAAATAGACGCATTGGATTATGATATTTTTCCAAGAAAGAAAACTAATGAATTATCCAGGTTTTTGTAATTCCGAAAATTCCTCATACCCACTGTTACTCTTCAGCAACTCAGGAATGAGAAAAATAATCAAGACAACTATATACAATGAGTTAAAAAATATCGATGAGAATCTTTTTGAGTGTGATGAAACTTTCATAGTTGACGGAGTCTACTTTCTTTCATGATCTGCTATGGAACAAGTTAACTTGCAGATCGTATAATGGTGTAAGTGATGTCTATGTGAGATACCATTTTATATCAGCTGTATTTATTGGGTTCGATGACAAGGACTGTATTAAAATATCTGAACACTCACCCCTCAATTTCTGATAACGGAGAGTACCTCAGTGTATAGGAATCAAGAGCAATTTCCCACTAACTCCGGAAACAAAAAGCAACTAATTACAATGCTGACATCACTTCAAATAGCAATCTTTTTTAAGTGATACTAACTTGTGGTGACCTAGACACTTCAATTGTTAACACCACAATTGAGAGGCTCAGGAGCTTCAACCTGCAATTGATAGTGAGGATACTGATATACTTGTCCCATTGACTCAGAAAGAGATAATTAGTACACAAAACTCGCTTTTTTTCTTCTATAATTCCTAGTTTTTTATTATTAATCTGTACCTTATTTCATCACTTATTCTTTATTACTTAAACTGTATAATATTATTTTTATTATTCACTTCTACTTACTTATTTTATTAATTACTTGTAAATTTTGTTTTTCATTAACTTTAACACCCTTTCACCATATCAATTTTATGGATTCTTCGTTTTCAAGACAAATGCAACATTTGTACAAAGTTTCATCAGCGAACCAATTTTTTTTTTAGTTTTATACATCCTACTTTACCGGTACTAAATCGTTTTATATCTCTTATTTTGTTTCTAATTAAATAATATTAATAATATTTACTGGAATGTTTGTAAATATTTTCTAATTTGAGATGTGCCTTTTATTTATTAATATTTCCATTTTTGATGTATAATTTCTTAATTTTTGTAGCCAGAGTTTAATGTATCTAGTTATACCTTATCATGATTATTCATAGAGCCCATTCTCAGAGTAAAAATATTTTTTTAACAAAACACAGCCGACCATACAGATACTAAGTAGCGGTTTTGTGAAAAACTCGTATTTATTTATTTTTTACCAAGAGAAGAGAAAGATGACATTTGTGAATTGGGCTACTATTTTTAAAGTCACATGCATGTAACTTTTCAAAGAATTTCGAGCAGTCAAAGTAGACCGAAACTCAGCATATAAAATTTACGTTTCAACCTGATTTCATTTTTCTTTTTTACTGCTTGAAGGAAACGTAATTTTGTTTGGTTCGGTATTTAGGTGATAATTAAATAGAAAAAATATTTTATTCTTGGACACTATGAATAGTAAGGTATAATATATAAAACTCAATGATGTCCAACAAAAAATATATTATATAACAAAGATTGATATTTCAAAATATAATTAACTGTAAACCTTAATTAAGAAATAAAACAAACTTAAAAATACCAAAGATATTAAGAGAACCTCAGTAAAATACAATATTAAATATAAAAAAAAACCTAAATATTAGTATATACAAGGTAAATAAGGAAGGTTCCAAGTAAACATAAGGATATATAGAGTAAATAGACCCACAGTAGAAATAAATAAATATTTATACAGATACCAAGCGTTGTCAAGACAGGTGAGGAGGTTTTGGAATAGGAGGATTTTTAAGGTTCGTAAGGACAAATCCCTTGCTGTATAGCTACCGTGAAAGATGTACACTAATCAAAAATATACTTCTGCTTAAAATATGGGAATTATTAAAAAGTTATACATTTATTCTTCATATACTTCCCAGTCTAAACTGTCCATCAGAAATAACAAAGAATTGTGTGTTCCTTTGCAATGTCCACATTACATACTCTCACGCGCCTTTCATTATACCATAGCAGTTTCCGTTGTGCGTCCATCAACCGGTCCAACAGAGGGTTCACATCCGCTACTATTGTCACCGAGTCTTCGAATTTGGCACTCGGCTGTGGAAAATCGCCGATTCGGGAATTCGCCACTGGAAGAATCGCAACTTGGCCGTATTATGGAACTGTGCACGGATATCAGGCTGAACGGGCGCGGTGATACAACCAACAATGGGACTGCCGCAGGGCGTTGTGCTTCGCCGAACCTATGCATGAGGGTAGCTGTGAATATACCAATATTCCCACCTACCGTGAAATATTTTATTACGAGTATAAAACACATGCCAAGTATAGATCCTAACTGTACAATCATCATTATACCATAAATCGAATTATTCGTGAAGCGTAATATATGTTTTATAAGTTCCGTGAATTTCTACTGTGTACGACGATCTCTCGCTTCTGTCCCGTTTTAACGTTTTTTAGGCTCATTCAAACTCGACGAAAATACTTTGTCACGTTCAGAATGGGTGAGTGATGCGATTTTGATTTAATATCGACTTCAAGAGGTCCAACAATGTCCGAACCCAAGAAACAGGTCTGAACAGGTTAAGTAAACATAAAATGTTTGTATGATAAAATCGTCTCCGGTCCATATAAAATTGCTTATAATTTTGAGTGAAAACTCCATTTCAACCCGACTCTTTCCTCCCAAAATGTTTCCGCAAATACGCAAACAAACGATTGAAGCCAAAAGAAGGAAGCAATAATATCATTTTTTAAGAAATATAAACTGGATAGCAGTTTTTCTGACCTTGTCGAGTTATACGAGTATGATAACATAAGATTTTATTAGATAGGTATTCTTGAATAGTTTGAGATTCCCGTTTTTCGGACTGCTTGTTTTCATCAGTATAGAAATTCAACCATAAAACGAGAAAAATAAATGTTACTGAAAAAAAAAGTCAGTTTCATTGATGTCAAAGCGAGATTGCGAGATTCAAATTAAAAATTAACAAAACGTATTTGAGAAGATGGAATGCATTAAATCATTATTTTATTTATTTTAATTATTTTTTATTACAATTATACTGAACACTATGCATCATGGAGATCATATCATGGAGCTGTGGTTGCCTTCTTCTATCATCAGCAGTGTTTTTAGTTTATAATCGTCTTTTCTATCGTCAGTGTTGCCTTATTTCTCCTCCACTTTTTAGCTTTCTGGTCGGTGTTTCTTCCTTCGCCATTTGAGAATAAAACTCCATTATTATAACCATATTATTTATTAGTTTCGTAGACGTTGGAAATTGAGTGATAACACCCTCAAAGTCAAACATTTATTAACATGGCCGAAATTCATAAAATAACGTAGTCTTCAGCCCTATTTAATCATGCTCAAAAAGCCAAGCTTTCCCATAGAACTGCCTTGACTCTCGAGAATATGACGAACTTAAATGAAAATAAAATTTCTTTTCAAGTAAAGCCAGCTCTGCTGTACGGTGCCCCGCTATTTACCCACTTGGCTGACAATACAGCCAAATGTCTCCAACACTTCCAGAATGGAATCATGCGAAAAGTGGTCCGACATACCTCTTTCGAGAGTTGAAGAACGCCGTTGCTTGGTGTGCCGTCGGTGGGTGAGTTCATCCGCCGGAGACACATTAAGTTTTTTGACTCGTTGCAGCACCTGACAAATCCAGTGTTTAAACTATGACCCCACCACCCCGCCTGCACCGATGGCAACAGACTGTCGGGGAAAAATTAGGATAACAATTAGTATGTAAGTTAGTTTTAAGGTTGATCAAAAAGGTGAGCCCCATCACCTTATTAGTCAGTTTAGTCAAGTCACGTATAATGTATATCATTATGCTTGTTTATTCGATTATATAATTTCTATAAAATAATAAAACCTTATAATAATTTGTAAATGGATTCACTTGAGGATCTATAATTGTATATAATTGTCTGTAAGTTTAAAAGAGCTATGAAGAAAAGGGAAAAAAAAAAAAAAAAAAAGTAAAATAGGTAATATTGCGTAATAATTTTCTACTTTTAGCATATTTCCAAAAATACAAATTAGTTGACTATTAATTAATTAATTGAGACAACTAAGACTTGAATCAAGTAGCCTGAATTTTACCGTTATATGAATATGTTGAAATAAAAAATAAGTGCTAGGATCATAAATATTTATTAAGTAATTGTATTTGATTGATATAAAGTACATTTTATTTTCAAAATCATCTCAGTAAGTGAATGAAAATCGCTTTTCAACAAATTTAAAACACTTCACAAATCTAGACGCCTACTTATTGGTTTTGAATAAACCTGATTCAGTGGCGCTCTCAGGTATTCCTAGTCGCATACCTCAGCGTTCCATGTGCCTGCTACTGATAGCAGTAATTCCGGCCCTATCGTTCACTGCCTGTGAAATACCTCCGAGTGGCCAAGCAATCTATTCCGCTCTTTATTCTCGCACCGGCCGCTTCGCAGTGAACATAGTGTTTTGAAGCTGGAGTAAGGTCGTTCCGTTATATACTTTCGAAAATAATTTGTGAATGATTTATTTTTTTTTAATTTTAGAACGGGGCGGTAGCCGAGGTCGCCCAATCGTTTTTCGGCCCAGTTCCTCAGGCGACCTTCACACTACTGTCTGCCAGGGCAACTCATTTAGCCTTATCTCCGACTCCATGTCGGTCTCATTTGAGCTTTTATCGACCAAGCTTGATCCTGGATCTTTGCAGTCTGGAGCAATTATATATGTTGTCTCACTATTTATCTAAGTCAGTTAACTCGCACGGTCAGGGTCCAGCATTCCTTGAAGTGTGTTTATCCCAGTGCTCCTTGACCTGTGAAAATCAACAAGGAACATTTCCTTGAGATATATCACCAGTTAAATGATTTCTGCTGTCACATTATAACAGTAGTAAATGTTTAAGCGACAGCAATATTTTGTATTACTAGTTTATAAAAGTAAATCAAATATAAAAAATGACAGTTACCTAACTCATAGCAGCAAGCCAATGCCATTCCCCAACATGGCTCCATATATTGGGCAGGCAACAGATACCCCATACGCGGAGTACTAAATGTTACTCCAGCTATCTATCTAAAAACTTGAAGTACTGTATTAATCTAAATGTATAATTAATGTAAAATGTAGAAAGATTTGAAGTGATGGAATTGTGAACTATAAGGCTATTTTGAGATTTTACAGACCATTTTGAAGGATTGGTTTTATTTTAGAGGACTACATTTTAAGGTGTGAATCCTCAGATTGAATGAGGGCATAGGGTAAATTTCTTACACGTAACATATATAATTAAAATGAAAACAATCCGTACAGATACCAATTAAGGGCTTAGTGGAGGAACATGTGGAAAGAGACGCAGATCCCAGGGAAGCCACGGAGAGAGAGAGTATGATGCTGGTGGAAGGTGGAAGAATTCTGTCAGAGACCCATTTAGAAATCAAAGGTCATAGAAAAATATATCAACGCAACAATAAAAAATTCGTAAACATTATTTATATTTATCATTGTTTTAACATAATATGATTTACAATATTTAGAACCTGTATGGAACTAAATTAACTAAAATTGATCCCAATGCTTCAGAAGCTATGCTACAGTTAATACAAAATATAAAGTTATACAACTGATTAATTTATTAAATTTATTGAAAACATTTTGAAATTTGGAGGTTACGGGCTTCACCTTCCAGAAATATTTCATACTACAACTAACTTAACCCAAGTTTCCCGTCTGATGCCATCGATGCGGAAAGGGTGTTGGAGTATTGGTGTTAAACACCGCGTTTACATCATTAATAAAAAAAGACTAAATGTCAATAGTGTTATAAATACCTTTCTAAGAGAAAACAAGAAACTGTTCTACTAAAATATGCCTAAAAGAAAATTATCTTGGCCATGAATTTATGGCCCAACAGATTTAGTGACATAGTTCTATTGAAGCCCGGAAGACCTCAGGAGTAGTCTACGACGCGAAGTAGTCAGAAATCCATGCATTTCAAATTTAATGATTGATACCAGTAAAGAAAAGAATACTTAAACTTTATGAATTGTTAATGCATACAAATATTGAAATATAATTCAATATTATGGGATCAATTAAATCAGACTTGGCGATGAATTTATTTAAGGCATGAGGTGTAGAATGGTGAGCTGCATTAATGTTTACTTGCACAGAACATGTCAACATTATTAAGTAGTCCAGGGCTATCTGCCCACGATGTGGAGTTGCCAGACATGCTTTGGACAGATGCCTTGACGTGTTTATCTTTCAGGTACTTACACATCTGTCTCACATTTAGAGACATTAAACGGGAAACGATAGGTGTAGTGGTTAAAGTGACCGCTCTGTGAAGGTTCTGAATTCAAATCCTTCGATTTACGATGGATATTCCTGTTACTTCCCTTAGTAGAGGAACTTCCAAGAAGGTTCGAGGTAATCTTCTTAGGCCTGTTCTTATTCTATGTTCCACGATAATTTTCGAGATGATGGTTCAACCGATCTAAAATCTTGAATCTGTATTCTTCAACAACTCGGATTCCGTTTATCATTGGTATCAAAATGGTACTGTTTTCTTTTACTTTCCTAATTTATTATTTAGGATGTCTCATGTCAGAGCTCAGAAATTTTTCAAAATAAAAAGTTATGATTTTTCCTCGGTTGAGGACTCCAAGGATTTCAAAATCTTTAGAGCCAACAATAGAAATCGTACATTAGCTGTCCTTGGATCCGATTTCAAAAGGTAATTTAAGTAAGTATTGTAGCTAATTATAAATTTTGGTTGAATATTGCGTTGCTGTTTTTTCAAAAGTAAATAGATGTGTGCTAACACTTTTGCCATTAAATAATTACTTAAAATAAAATCGGTAATTTTGTAGATTATAATTACAACACTATGTTTTATTAGATTATTTCATAATTTTCTAGAGAGCTGATTACGTACTCAGATAGTTTAACAAACACAATTAGGTTCATATTTGATGAAACTAGTTTTTACTCAACACAAAAAGAAAGTTGGTGTGGTGAAACCACTGTTCATATATTTTAGTATTATTATTAATTAAATTATAAAGTAATAGTATTATTTATTTCATTATTATTATTAGTATAGGCCCAGTAATTTCAAATAACAAGTAGCTAAATCAAAAGGGACGGACCTGGAATGTAATCTGGTATAGTGGATAATTATAATAACCTAAAGATATTAGCGAGAGTAACTTAAAGTTCCATCAGGATCAAACTCAATGGGAGTTAAAAAAAGGTTGGCCACCTTTTTATCGCCAACTCTAAACTAGTGTGGATGGCATAAATCAACTGTTCTTAACGGGAGTTATATCGCCACCGGACGGGAGAGGGGAGGATTAGGTTTTGAGAGGACGATCAATGATAATAAAAAAATATTAACTTGCAATAAAGCAATACTAATAATTATAGTCCTGAAAATTAGAACTAAATGTAGACAGGCACTAGCTATGAACGAACTGAATGTCAAAGTAACAGGTGACCTGAACTGACCATTTCACTTGAATTCCACAACCTTTGTGAAAGCCACCAAGCTTAAGGTAACAGCACTGAGCTATAAGGTTTTTACCATAATTGATTTTGACTTTTTGCAAGTTGTTTCCAGACTGCCTTTCTACCTACGTTTCAGAATTTGTAATATTTTATTAATGCAAACACAAGTAAGCTTGTTTTGAAGGTTCGTTTTTGTTTTTTTTGTGAGTTACCTAATCTCTTTTGAAAATCAAAACCTATCAGTAGCATTCGTTTCAAATGAGGTTTGTGTATACCTTGACAGAGATCTGAAAGTGGATGATGGATATAAACGGTGAGAACCACAAGCATAAATGGTGCCACACAAAAAAATATGCCACAAAAATTCATCCCGTTAGGAGCCCCTATAAAAAAATAATAATAAATAAATTATAGTATGTCAGCGTAAACAAAACAAAAAGGAGTAGTTTAGGAAAGTATAGGTATTTTACAGACCGGAGATATTCCCTTCATCCTTAATAACTACAAATTAGCAGGATTTCATATTTACTCCTATATATGTACAAAAATTATTTTGTAGCAATATTAAAAACGATGCCTCAAAACTAAAATTATGTCTTAGATAACGATCGTGATGTTTTACAAAATGATTGCTAAATCTACTGCAATAGTTTAGTGGGCTTTCAGTATAATTGTTTTATAATTTCAAAAACTATATTATATACCCTTGGTAGGCAAATTTGTAAATAAACGACATAAATTGAGCAACCTGCCAACGGATAATTTACATTTCACTAATTAGTCTGGTTTTGAAAGTTGTTAGCAATACCTTTCAACCTGATTTTTTTTCTGGGTATTTCTTCATTAGTTATTAGCTGTACGTGGCAAAGTGGGCATGAAATTTCAGCCCCTTCTTCATTCATTTGAATAAGCCTTTTGCTCAGAGACCGGCCAAAACAAACAAAACTTTCTGTGGTGGCTAAATATTGTATGAGCAGGTCTAACTTAGTAAGTTTGCCATTCTCGTAATTACATCGCTAACCAAGTTAAACCATAATAATAAAAGAATTTACAAAAAAATTCGAAACAGAAAATCATAAGTACATTTTTGAGTAACATGTTTAAGACTAATGGTGAAACATTATTCAGAAATCACGGCAATAGTTTATTTCTTTTAGAAGTTAGGCTATTCTTAAAGACTGCCAAAATGTCTGGTCTTTAGTCAGTATCAAGTTTAGTTATATTATTAAACCTGCACTTTTACTTTTCAAACTTACAAAGTTGTAATTGAGTTAGTAATATGTTAACCTGTTTGTCTTCCCACAAATCGGTGTATTTACTAAAGCACAATCACTTTTGTCATCTTAAGCTCCCATTCTCAAATGCTATAAAACACAGAGCTTTTTTTTTTTTTTTGAAAATGCACCAAAATATAATCAGACCAACATTGGCATCGTAAACTATTTCAGTGAAATATTTCTAGTAAAAATTGCCTAGTGAAAATTTCCTCCGTTACAAAAAGCGTAACTTTTTCAAATAATTTAGTCAATTTAATACAGATGAAGGATTTGCTCTAAAATGTCCACTCAAGAGTGCTCTGATAAAATACTGGATTACGCAAATCATTGAAACAAGATAATGTATGATTTGTTTAGCAAAAGAACTATATGACCTATAAGAAATCAATGTAACAACCATGACCTGGACCATCTATGTAACACTAAATAAAGTTCTAGTGATCTCAAAACAAAATTGATGACAAATCTGGTAAGTTCAGTGAAAATATTAAGCAATAGTTCATAGACGAATGCATGGTGTTTGTATAATTGGTAAATTTGTTGAACGTGAATCAACAACTTATTTATTTTTACTTCGTCATTCATATTTTTGGTTTAATCGACCTTTTATTTTATCATAGAAGTGTTGCAGCTTAGGTCTTCAATAACAAAATTGAAACTCTTTAAAAATTTTTGAAAAAACATTTCAACGAAATGCCAAAGACAACAGATGACAACATACTGCTATTGTCAAACGGATAAACAAACGGCAGCAAAAACATTACTGACACTAAAGTTGCAGAGTGCTGTGCTGTTGGACAAGAGTTAGCAGATGACGAAATTATAGACCTTGTTAAAGGAAAGGAAGAGTAGGCAGATAATATTTATTTTTATTATAAGGAAAACATATTTAGTTCAATCATTTATTATTATTTTTAAGATTGCATTAAAATTTGTGTAACAGCACGATCACCCCACTCCTTCTGACGACATGCTCGTGAGGCATTGGCGGCTCGGGAAATGTTGACCAAAAAAAATAAAACAAACAACTTTAAACAAATATTTTGATGTAAAAGTTTCTTCTAAATAAATAAAATAAATGTATAATTACTTACGTTTTTCTGTATTTTATATATATACTAGTCACTCTCCCATATCCGGATCAACCCCCCCCCAAATTAATCCAGACAGGGTAGAGTCTACTGTAATACTCGATCCACCTTGGAACCATAGTTTCTAGTGAACATTTTGTTTGTTTAAACACATGCATACCACAAATTCTTGACTTATTGGGGCCATTTCTGGCGAATCACTCCTTCCTTCAAATTGATGGAAAAACTTCAGTCTCGACCCATTTTATTTGTATTTATTTATTTTATCCATTTTCATTACATTCCACTTTCTCCCGTAAATTCAATCATCATAGACGTATGTAATTGAATTTTTTTATTAATCCCTATCGAACTGTCCCTAGGCTCAACCCTCGGTGAACTCTCACCACCGTCCCGATATCACCCACACCTCTCCCGAGGTCCTCCAAACTCTTCATCCTCTATTCAATTCAATTGGGACTTCCCCTAGTAAAAGGCTATTACCAATCCAAGATAAGTATCCTTTTTATTTTTCCCTTATCCTATTTTCATTATTTTGAGAGATATGAAAAAAAAAATCCCTATCGAAGCAGGTGGTTATATACGGTTCTTAAGGGTATGGTTTTTGTTCCAAATATAATTTTTTAGACAGTTAAGCCTGAATGATTGATGTGTGTGTAAACGTTTAAGCGTTCGAAAGTGTACTAACCTGGAAAGCCGTCCCTTCAAAATTGGTCACTTAGAGTTTATTAGTTATTAAATGCAAAGAGTGTTGTGACTCTAAAGAAGAAACGGCAACTTCACCGTAACATTCAGTACCTTTCCCAAGTTAAGTTGTCATGCTTTTTTTTCATTAGCTTGGAAAAAATTATCAATTAAATGTTTTTGAATACTAAATAGCTTATTTCAACGAGTCATGTTAAATTACTATGAAGCCTATTAAAATGTCTGTCTTCCTTACCGGTCACTTTCTTTCCATGTCTATGATATAGCTTACAAGTCTTTATCTTTTTCTACTAACTACTGTGCAATCTGTAGAACATGTCTGTTAGAACACAGGGTATTTTAATGAGTTTGTCAGCTTAAACTTGTATTGTCAGGCGTTTAGTGAACCTTAGTTTTTTCTTGTTGTATGTTTTATTTATTCAAATGTTGGGTTGGCTTTTTCTATCATTCTTCAGCTTATTTTTGCCACGTTTTTTGCCTGAAGGTTTTGATTACGTACTTTATATGCTCATGTGAAATGTTTGTAAAAACGTAAATTCGTCTGCCATCAACTTATTACAAATATTGGAATCAGAGCTTTTGTCCACTTTATTGATTCGTTTTGATAACTTCAATTAACTCTGTTAAATATGTTTTTTTTTAATGTTTCTATTTTCGCTTTGAACCATAAGCTTATGGCATATGCCATCGATGACTCACCACAACAGTACCTTTAATTTTCAAAACCAGCAAACGAAAGGGTATTTGTCAGTTTTAAAGTTTTTCTTAAACATGTATATGTAGTATAGGTGGATCATTTCGAGTATTTTTGATGAACGTTTGTTGATTTTGAATATGCATTGTGTTTTTGACCACGATTCTGCTATCTTAATAATCTTATTAATAAATTTGGTTGTATTTCGGTGACGGCTTTTAGATTTAATTATAATTTCATCCGAATATGCCAGAACATCGGCCGAAAATTCTTAAATAGTTTTAGGTTAAGGTTAGTATAAGTATTCTTTAAAACAGAAGCGAGGAACATGTGTTATAAGTGTCTTATGGAATTTTTCACTCTACTCATTTGGTAGTCAGTTCAGTTTTCTTGTTATCAATGACCAGAGCAAGCAGAAGGAACCTACTTGAGAGGAAACGGAGGTCGATTCTCAGACGGCTGATAACTTCAGAGCACTCCGTATTCATGTCAAGCTGTTGTATCCTTAGTTTTTTTTTATACATTTTAGTGTTTAAAAAAACTTCTAATTCTATAGGATTTTATTTATATTTAAATTTAAACTAAATTTTAACTTTATTAAACGACTATCTGTGATACAATTCGACGCTTAATCAGTGAAAAAAGAAAACACGTGCGTATTTAGAATTGGCTATGGCCACACGACCTAACAGCGAGGTAAAAATTAAAACTGCTAAAGTACTTTGTAAAAGGCCGCTATTATTCAGGAGAATTAGTGCAATGACCAAAGTAGACATAATACCTAGTAACATCTACATGTTTGGTTGTTGTTGTGTCAACCTAATAATTAGAAGTTTCCCTCTTCTCGGTCCAGAAAATATCTACCTGTGTTTCCATATGTTAATAATAAAAAAAGCCTTAAAGCTTTATATAAGAGAGGGGTAAACTAGTATACGAAATAGCCGCAGGTGGGGAAACTCTCCACCACTTATATAAATGAAGAGCTTTTGAATAAAAAAGAAAAAAAATGGAAAAAAAAAAAAAGGCATTCGCCAGATTATCAGAACCGGCACCTACAGAACACTGATCTGTCCCTCTCTGCACTGGCGCTTGCTGCTCTACTCGAACCATGGCTTTCATATTCAACTAGCTCTACATCTCTCTTTCCTAACCTCGCTATGTTTTAGTCCGGCGTTGTCAGACCCCACACCTCCCTAGTGGGATTCTCTACCTTCGTCTCGCTAAAACTAGCACCTCCTTGGGAGAGACCTCTCCCTCGCGGACGACGGTTGTCGTGGCCCTGCAAACTTTACCACTAGCTATTAAGCATCTCCCACGGCGATCCAGTCTTCCTCTCTCCGGTTCACACTCGCCTTTGGGATCGGGACGGTCTTCGCCTACCCTTCGGTAACTATACCGAGTGTGCTCATTCCAAGACCACATAAACTACCTACATTACCTACCCTGTCCCTCTTCTCCTGAACATAGTGCTTTGTCGGGGCACACCTCCTAAGATCTTATGGAGTCAGATCCAAACGAATTAAGCTGCTCGTCGACTAGGCCGCCAGCAAAGGTCAAAGACCACAGGTCCACCCATTTTATCTCTTTCTTGGCGCTCGCCGGATAGCGGCTAGGGTTGTAGTGACTGACTACAATCCCCACCTTGGGGACACACATCATAACCCGACAGTTGCCATTCGGAGTAGGATTGATAATTTATTCATGGCTTTCCAAATGAAAAATCAAAAAAGTCAATATTCAAACACGCTTATATTTTTTATATTTCATACATTTTTTACATCATTATGTGTACAATCTATTTAACAAAAGCAATAATTTTAATTTATTATGTTTAATAACTGTTAATAACCACTGTTGATTTTTATTGAATTAGAAAGAATGGCGAAAGCTCTTGGGCTATTACTTTACAGACATCTTCCATTATAAGAAAAAGTTGAGTTTTGTTTATCTTATATGTTGACAACCTCAAAGTTAACAAACAGCCATTATACCATATTTATAGTGCACCAATGTGAGTTTCGAAACGACTCCGAGCGTAGACCATGCATCACTACAATTAAGCCAGTAGGCCGTAGCGGTGATGTATGCGTCACTGGCCACGACGCCTCCACATATTTGTGTGTTATATAACTCATAAAAGTACGAGGACTGGAAACCACTTTCTCCACATCTCAGGGTAGTGCTCTAATTTTTGGCAACCCGCTTATTCGAGGGACAGGCCACCCGCCCGATTTCTACAGGACCTTGCAATCTTTCACTCCTATTAGCCGACTGGACATTTCCAGATTTCACTTAACAGAATCGGCGAGGCTCTAAAGACGTAGATCAATAGCATCGAGTCCCGAAAACAACAAATAATTTTGAAAGTAACTTTTTATTTTTTTTCCTCTGAAGTTGTTTATTATTCACAAGAACTTTCAACAGCCTGTCTGAGGCCAGTCCTACACAGCATGTTAGCACCGAGGGGCTGGGTGGATTTGGACTTGCATGTTTATGAAATGTACTGATGCATTCATGTTAAGTGGTTTACATGGTTTTTATCCAAATCCTCAATCGGGCATTGTGTCCTATCAAACATGTCGGGCTGGGGTGCCTCCTGGGGCTCTTCCTTGCTCCTCGATCATTGGTTCTGTTCCCGTCCTAGTGCTCTCTCGTTATCGGTGGGCTGTTCAAAGTTTAAATACACAAAACTACTGCGCTGATGACCTAGTGGTGTTATACCGAAATAAACCCACCCAATCAATCAAACAGCCATTCATTCTGAAGCGTGCAGAATGTAGTCATCGATAGCGGTGTATAAATTGCTACTCAGACCGTGAGCCTGCTGGCAATGAGTAGCAAGACGCATAACACGTTCATTAACAACACTCCGCACTTGAGAATGCCAGTATAGGCTCATAGAGGTCGTCACCAATAAATAATATGTGAGAAGACCAAAGTAGGACGTTATTTTCTCAATAAAAACCCACAACTTGTAATTAAACCATAAAAAAATACATTTGTAAAAAAGAACATACAATAAACACCAGGTTTTCCGTTTACGTGGAGGATTAGTAGATTTTAGGAAGTCATTAATCATTAGTTAATAATGCTAAGAATATTTTAATGCTAATATTATATATAATGCTAAAAGTAGAAGGGGGTTGAGCAAAACTGTATACCTGCGTCGTGAGTTCTTGGAAGTCACTGATATTTTTAAGTAAGCAACCGCATTCCTTCTATGACCTCTATCCCAATTCCCAGAACTACCCTTCTCTTATACACATATGTCTCAGCTTTATCCCTAGTCCCCACTTGTTCACAAGACACTCGTCCCTAAACATCCCAACTAGAATGTAGTAACATAACTCTTAATATTTGTATATACGTTTTGCTTGTACTTCATAATAAAGCTTTTCTTTCTTTTCTTTTAAAATACTCTCATGTACCAAGATTATTTAACTATTGTCAGCATGAAATGCTTGAGAAAACTCGCGATAAAGGGTTTTTATTAGGTCAATCCAGTTTACGTTTTAAATGATAATTATCAATAAATAGCTCTTAATTATTTGTTATTATTGTTATGGGCATTCACGTATATGGTTATCCTCTAGGTAAAAAAGGTATCAGCGAAAATATTATGTATACGACATTACTTATCGGTAGAGTCAAAGAAAACAATAAAAATTATCAAATAATGACGCCTGTAAAACTTTTACCTAACTCAACGAAATATTATGACTTGCAGTTATAAACTGATGTCACTCAATTATATTGTATAGGAGGGGTGTATTTTTATTTTATACGTGTTATTCGTATTTTTCTGCATTATTGGAATGAGTCATAAAGGATTACCGTTTTTCTTCTTAATTAAAAAATAATTTGGTTATGACACAATTTATTTTTATATATTCAAAGATTCCTTCACAATATCATTCTTTGGGTTTTCGGAAGAATCAAGAACGGAAGAATTCTGCAACTCCTTTTTGAACTGCGTCCAGAGAACTGATGGTTTTTCCTTGAAGATAGTGAGCCAATGACCAAATCAGATGGTAGTAGGAAGGTGCTAAGTACGGACAGGGTGAGGGGGAAGCTCAATCCCACCCAGTTCTGCATTTTTTTGTTTCATGTAACGAGAAGTGTGTGGTCGGGCGTTAGTTATTTTGTTGTTACAATGCCTGATTTCTGTTCAATGTTCGACCTTCTGGAATAAATTATGCCTTCGTAATTCCAAAATGCAGAGAGCATTGTCTTTTTTTCGAATTGTCTGCCCATGCTTAGCGACTGGCACAGCAGGCTGATTGCAGTCTAACCAACTATTGTTTCTTGGTCTTACGGTTTCTCCAATATATCCACCTTTCTGAGCAACTAACAATTATTTTGATAAATCGATGGTCAATTGGGTTTTCAGAAGTTGTTGATAAATTTCTACTCGACGTCGTTCCTGCTTAGTGGTCAACCACTCTTGATGAGCGATCCACTTTTTCCAAGTTATGCAGCCCACGATTTATGGTGGATCGGGAAAATCCAAGTTCTCTTGCCAATTCCTTAGTACTTTTCGTTGCGTCTGCCTCAGAGTCCCGCAGAGCTTCCTCGTCGAATGATGATTTTCGTGTAGACTCTCTACTCACATTCCGTTAAGTAAGAGCATTTTCTCCTTCGAAAGCCTCACCCTGTATGTTTCGGTGGTGGAAAACCAATTACCAATAATTAAAACTTTAGTGTCATGTTGTTTAACCGAATGCTAAGACAAAAATGAAGGCAAGATGAGGTCATATTTATTAAAAATTCCTCTGGTATAGTCTATGAATTAAATGGATATCTACCTTAATTGGATTTGAAATACAAATAAACCCGAACAATGGATTATAATTTCCAAAACAAGGGAAAAATAACTTACCATATTATCACCGAATCTGACAAAAATAATTTTCTTTTTTTGATGAGGAAGAAACCGATAATTTCCTTTAAAATTATAAATAGTGAAATCCAAGTATAACTTAATTTTAATTATCTTAGGGTTTTAATTTTTGTTATGACAAGACTACGTCTTAAGTGACTGGCAAACTTTATTATTAATGTCCTTACTCAATTTATAATTTAATAAAAAATCTCATTTATTCGTACTTTTGGGATTTCCCGTAGTAAGCTTTCACGTGTGCATTGCAGAATCACAACAGAAATCGGTTCATTACTACCAAAATACTTCATCGACGAGGAGATATTCAGGAATTTGAGCACAGTGGGAAAGTGAAAGATGCAATAAAAGTTAACTCCTGCTTTCGGTGATTGCTTTGCACTTTCACCTAACTCGCCGGCAACCATCCCATCAAATCAACGACGAAAAAAGAAAACATAGCATGAACAGCACAATTAGCTAAATAGATAAATTCTTTTTAAATGACGAAGATCTTTAACAGGTTTGTTAAATGGTCCGTATGTTCTATCGACTCCATCTTTCGAACCGGTTTTAAGTTGTACGGTGCCAAGTCGTAAAACTCCGTCTGTTTTGACGTGTGTATGGTATATTTTATCATCACATAAGGGCTGTATTCGTTATATATTTCATAGGAGCTAGCAGGAGTTTAGAAAACGCCTCTCTGTAGTTTTAAGGTTAAATAGAAGTTAAGACAAAGACGTTAAGTAGAAGCTGTTAACGCACTTTAAATTATGAAGCCATCACTAGAAACAGTTTTTTAAAAGATCACACATAGCTGAAATATTGAATGCTATACATAACCAATATCTGCACGAGTGATATAAATTATGCAACATTCAATGTTTAATCTCAAAATTCTATTTTAAGTTTATTTCTAGGGTAATTATTTATCAACAGGTCATGCATGAGTGCCTCAAACTCTCGTCTATTTCATAGTGGTCTTCTTTTTTTCTTTTATTCCCATCCTTCTCTCGTTTTCTGTATTTTTCATGATGCTCTTTCTTTGTCCATTTAGTACCTGTTTTTCTTATTTCTTTTTTTTTTCATTTTTCATCCCCTGCCTTCATTTTTCTTTGTAAACAACTGCTTAACACGATCCTAGGTGTTTTGGAATGTAATTTTACAAGTCCAGATCGGTGGAATCATCACTCGACCCCTATCGTGGGACACAGATACGATAATAGCGTCCCTGTGTGAAATTATTGCCTCTCCCTCAAACAATAACATGCTAAAAAATTACCTTGATAGTTACGAGTGAGAGTTGCCAAATTGAGAGTTAATGACTTAAATACTTATGAAATGACTCCGACAGATACTTTTCTATTTCGAGAAAGTCATCACTCTATAAAAATACATAAAATACGACTAAAATCACCTTTTGAAATTGGCTGGAATGGCATTAAATACCCGATTTTCACTGCTTCATCGTCAAAACTGTTTTCTGAAAAATCTTTTGAACATTCTTACATTACTGCCTTTAATGTAATAGGAAGCGTATCTTAACATTCAGAGAGGAGTGAGTCAGCTATTAGATATGGTTCAGACTTTTTTCGCACTCAATAGTTTTGCAAAATTATTCTCACTTTCGTATCTTACCCAATACAGAAACCGGTTAATAGTTATGTTAAATACACCTTCTAGATTTTAGAGTGATCGTTCTTATGGGTACTTGTGTAGACAAACAGACTAGCCGATAGAAGACACTGTAATACGTGAAAGTAGAGCCTCTCCATTCGATCTGACAACATATGTTAGTTGGAAATTATATATGAGAAATAGTTTGATTTTTCACGCTTGTATGCTGCATGTGGTCGACTCGTCAGCATGGGCTGCGATAGTGCATTCAATTGTCTGCCAGCCGAATTTCTACTAAGTGCACATTATCAATTACAGCAATTATCACGGCTGCTGTTGGCCGAATCACGTTGTCATATTACTCGTGCGATTTCTCCAAAAAGGGAAAACAGAGCAATTTCGCTGTGAAATGGAGCTAAGCACACAGGCAGCTGTCAGTCAGGAGGTGCTGAATGCACTCCTGGGCGACAATGCAACCTGCCCGCTGGCGGCCCGATTGAAAGTCGGATTCGATTCGCTCCGAGGAAATGGAACCAGGAAGGCTTCGGCCCCAATGGGATTTTATCGCTTTCTGCCAACGCAAGTAACTCCCCAATATCTTCACGAAATTCCCGGTGGGGGAACTGATCCCTGTACTGTCTGGATCGACTTCGTGGATAGGCGGTGCCAATGTCAACAGCCAAAATTTAGTATTTTATAAACAGAGCCCAGATTTCTAAGCAGTAAACAATTTAAAAGTGTGCCGTAATATAAGAGTAGTAATAAATATAAAATGACAGGCTGAAGACAAAGTTACTGCAAGAGTTCTTTCAATATTCAAGCTAAAATATTCAAATGTACTATTGTGCAGTAAAAATCCCATACTTCTGAACTGTGAAAGACATTGTGGGAAGAAATTCAAAAATCATACCAAAACAATATCAGATATTGATGTATTTTATTATTTTTTTTAAATTAATACTTTACGCATGAGTAATGAGAAGCGAGTGAATGAAGAATTGTAAATACAGTATGAATATGAATACTGATCACAATTACTTTTGCCCTATAAGGCAGATTTTAATTTTATCATCTCTAAAATAAATATTTTAACTGATTTAAATTCCAAATTATTACAAATAATGCAAATAAAGGGAAATCGAAAAACAGGAATATATGCATCAAAACTTAATAATGATTAAAAGGGAATATACTATAAAAAAAACATTTATTTTAACAAAACATTGATAATATAGAAAGAGTAAGAACAGAAAACAGCAAATAAATGTGTGTAAATAGGTTAATAGAATCGGTAACATACTCTGCATTAAAATTACTATCACGTGCAGTTCTATTGTTATATTTTTTTTCTCTGTAAAACCTACCATTAAATATGTTTCATAATTTAAAAAGGATCTCTTTAGCCCAACTGACGTTATAGGTGCACATTGATATGCACCTAAAATCTTCGGAAAGTGGATAACTCGCCCTCATTTCAAATTTGATTAATGTCTTTCAGGGGAGTGAGAAAAGTTGATTCTTTCAAAACGTTTCCTACATCGTTTTTTACGCAAGTTATACTGTCTTTTCTTAATTTAATAACTTAACTATAATGATAAAGTTGATTCCTATGTGTTTAGTCGACAAAAACATAATAGTTGTTAATAAAAGTCAGACGATTGCTTAATTGTTTCCTGTTTATTATTTCACACAACTACTCTGCGCTTTTGGTCTAGGCTTTTGGTCTCCATCAATATAGTTTTAAACATATCTAATTTTTTCAAGTGAAATACATCCTATTTATTAATCACTGGTCGCTTTTTCGATTCAAGCATTCTTTGAACAATAACATGAATAGAAAATACCGCAGAACACGCATCGATTAAGAAAATAAAAATAACATTGACTTATCGTTAATAAGAATTGTCTTCAAGTTTAATTTTTTTTTTACCTTATATTTACAAAAAAAAAATTTTCCATCCTTTCCTCCTTTTTGAACCACAATAAGTAACGTGTAAATTTTCTTATGTTGTCCAGTATGACAAAATGACTTACTTTGTAACTATTATCTTCTCCGATTATCATAAAAAGTTGATCCCTTTCAAGCTCGTACGGTGGTGGTGGAAGGTTTCTGTTGCACTCTCTTTATTATTTAGGAATTTCGGGTAAGATTAAACGTTTAGTTATGTAAATTTATCTGCGACCACCAAACGGCATCAACTGCGAATTATTGAGTCTAACCGCGCTTTCTATAGCTGATCACTTATGGTCACAAAGTATCCCCCGATCTCGTCATGTACATTTTTGGTTTTGGTTTTATTAGAAGAAAAACTTTCACTAACACTTAAGAACTGATTGAAACACCCAACGTTAGTGGTTGAAATATTGGCAACGGATCCGTTTTACCGTAGGAGAAAGTTTTGATAAAATTATTTTATATTAATATAGAAAACGAAGCATCATATGACAACTAGTCCCATAAAGATTAAATGACATTTTAAACTTAAATTACTGCACAGTGCAATTTAATTACTACAATTATTCCTAAAAACGTTGGTCTTGAAATGAAATATTTACTTTAATCCTGCACAGAAATATTTACATGCGGTGTTGTAATTCATAACTGATTAGATTACTGCTAAAATTAAGACCTAGTACTTAATTCCTGCGCTGAGAGTTGTTTACTAAACAATGTGTGTTTTGCCATAACCGATAAATCAACATACAAATTATTTAATGATACATTTTCTTCTTGGTGTTATCCCCCCCCCCTATTCGACTATGTAATCCACTCCTTTTATCCAAAGATCGATTTCTGCATTTAGTCATAATTAAACGAAGGTTCATCTGGAAACATTATACTTGGAGTTCTGATGTTTCCATTGCACATATACCTCCTGAAAAAACCTACAGTAACAAGTGAAAGAGCTTGGAGGTGTCGCAAAGTGCCGGGCGGGTAAGTAATGATGATTAGAGAGAGCGCCAAACTAGGAAGAAAGACCTAATCGAATTCCAAAGAACTAACGACCGTTAGCAGTTGTGTGCTTCGATTGTCCAGCCGCTGGAAGGATCGCTGTCGCTCCGAACGTGCTCCAGTCGCTGGAAAAAAAGAAGCTGATGACAACTTTCGCCGGATAATTGGCACCGATCGAGCATCCTGTGCGTATGTGTGTGTGTAACGAATTAAACCCGATCTCTTCACCATGGAGCATCCGCAGCTGCCCAATACTGGCCAGTCATCTTCCAAAGATAAAGTCAATACTCCGAACCTTTGTAAGAAATTGGTTGGAAAAGGAAATACCTTTTGAAAGGAAACTCTACTGAAAACAGTAAATAGCTCGCTGTAAAACATTCACTTTTCCTCAGCAGATCACTGGGTATTCAAATGTCTACCAGTCTATGTCTTCCAGTAGACACCGTACCATTGCAAAAAAGTGGAGCTAAGTCACAAATGACAAGCGTATACTTTTTTATTAGGTAACCCCCAGGATAAATCATGAAATACATCATTATTCAGACATGCCAAAGTAATAAGCGTTCTGGCTGCCTGACCCCACTAATGAATAACTCAAAATCAATGACTGTCAGGGACAATTAATTAATTAACAGGGGTGGTTTTATTAGCACCCTCATTCTTAATTGCAAGCCATGATGTCCACTTAGTATATTATTATAAGCAGTATACAGACAGGAAGTCATATTACTTCCCCTCAGGATTGGTCACACCGTATACGAGGCTGGCCAATTATACTTGAAAATGTTGTTCTAGTCAGTTAAAGATATTTCGATTAAGAGTGGAGACCATATATCATCTCCTACACCTTTAAGCCGGGTCCCCAAGGGGCGTAAACCACGAAAGTGAACCGAAAGTGAGGGTGGTACGTTTCTGTAAGAACGCGTAGTCGGTCTACATATGCACGGGATGTCACTCTTGGGTCTTAGGTCTTGGGTGCGGGGTTACTCACGAAAGCAACTTTAACGACAACAGATTCAAACCGAAACGTACACCACGAAAGCGTGGCTCACTCTAGTGATTCACACCCCTTGGGAAACCCGATATTATCATCATACGCGAAGACCTTGGCTAGTTGATGATGGATAGTTGATGGCTGCTTCAATATATTTGTCTCCATATTTTTATTTTTATATATTTTTTCTTTTACTATCATATTTTTTTTTTTTTTTGAGCTATCGTCCACTTGGAGACTGGTACACTGGTTTCAGGTAGCATCTCTAGATCCATAAATCATGTTTGAATCCAAAGACTGGGGGATTTATAATGTATTTCACTATGTGACTATCGTTGTTGAACTTTTCTGATCTATTAAAATACACACAAACAATCAGACTTGGTCAAAATCTCTTGGTATCTCTAACGGGCATTCTCGGGATTTTATTCTAGCTTTTGTGCTCACTTTAGATTTACAAAATCTTGATTTTTAATAGTAGTATGTAATCCAACTGTTTTAACAATAACTATTAAAAGACAAACAAGATGATGACAGGACCGAAGGATTCAAACTTTTGGAAGTTTTCAAAAGTTTTTAATGTAATAAAATACCTCTCCGAGAAATATAAAATGTCTATCATTAAAAAAAAACATAATTAATAATATGACGTTGTGCTTCATTGACCCTTAATGGTGATTAATATGATCCTAAAAATACATATTCATATAAATAATATATAACTACATACAACAAATATATATATATATTGTTAATATTGTATAGAAAAAGCTAAAATATCCCACATTTGAAGTAGAGCAAGCATAGAAAAGTCGTTAGAATTGCTTCAGCACTTTACGATCATCTGCAACACTTCTTATGATGTATATAATTTACCGTTTACCAACCGATCTACAATTACCTGGGATTAGAGCGCACTCTATCTTGATTCGTCAGCTTGTTAGTGTTTACATGATATGATCATAAGGGTATTAACATAAATTATCGTTATCATATTAAAGGGGGAATTGTCGCACCAGCGATAGTAACATACTTACTGATTAGCAACTCTTGTGATTTCACTTTGATCGAAGAAAAATTTTGTTTCAAGGTGATCTGCTACAGTTTCTTTTTTCACAATTCAGGCTCAGAACGGCGAACCCTTGATTTAACTTCCATTCCACTTTCACATTCATTAGCTGGAATACAGGAATTTATTTGTTTCGTATCTAATGCAGAGTAATAATACGTGCTTATATAACCTCTGCGTTTAACTTAAAACCTTCAGGGCCCATGTACGCGACTACTGAGGATAGAGATACAGGCTTATTTTTTAATTAACCATTTGTGTCCATAGAAGTGTACATTCCTTCTATAAACCTTAAATGAATACTATCTGCCACATCCCGGTGCGAATCTGACTTTAAGTGTGCTATTGATAAGTACTTTTACCTTAGACTTTTACCTTCTTCTTTTACCTCTTAAAGCTATATGTATTATTGAACGAAATCACTACATGAAACATAATTCATCAAGTGAATTTTTTCCTCATCGGTTACAAAATAGCATTATTATCAAACTAAATCTAAAACATGGATTAAATCTATCAGCTTGAGTGATTTGAATTTTATTGAGAATTTCGAATTTTCTTTTTAACGTGCCTCATCATTGTGAACTAAATTCTAGTTTTCCAATTTTTGGTAATTCTATTTCTATAGCTATCTAGTATACTCTATAGCTAAAGTATTAGAAAGATATTAAACACCACCTGACACCTGTAACTGGTGTGCTTCCTGGGACCTGGATTCTGCTATCATCACTTATGAAGATAATTTCGTTATAAAAAATTAAACGGTGCAACAACAAAATAATTTGGCATTAAAAATTAATTCTTTTACATCAGGGCCTGATACTCTAGCTCAATGTGTTGAAATAATTGGGTAGAAATGTAGTTTAAAAAATAACTACTATTCACTTGTGCTTGGACTATCCAAATAAGTTTAAATACACCTAACAACCACATTGATAACCTGGGACAACTTTGATTGCCGAAATAAACCAACCATTCTATGAGGCACAATTATTGTAATTGTCAGATACATATATATAAACTTTCAGTGCCCTGGGGTCTTCCTTCGGTGAGAATAGACTTATTTAGTCCTTTGACAAAGCAACACGTCGTGAACTCTCAGGGCAAGCGTTTTATTAAAGTATGGTTTTCAGATATCATCAGCAGTTTTAATACTTGCTAACTAGTTTTTTTTAAACATCCGTTTTATCCAATGATTAAAAGAGGTAGGAAATTGAGCAAGGCCCCTTTTCAATGCCTAATTATTTTGTTGTTCCATCGTCTAATTTTATATATCAAAATTATCTTCTCATCTAGCACATACTACAGCTATTTTAACATAAACTCGCATGGAATATGCTGTAAACAGTAATAGGACATGCATTACAAAAAACTACTCGTTCCAGGGTGTACTCAAAGGGGAAGTAATAAACGTTTCTCAAGTCCCAGATCAAGAGCTATTTAAAATTATAAATTCTGATAATTTTTCCTGGGTTAAGAACCATACAACGCAAAAATAAATTCTAAGATATTCAATAAATAAAATTGTATGTATCTTTTTTAATATCCATATAATAATATAAATATAAAAATATTATTAAGTGTCAGGAATTAATTATTTACCAACTTTGTATTTAAAAAAAATATATTTTATCATAATTCTGATTACAAATTAAATATTTTGACGTCCTGATCAACGATATGTAATTTGCATAATATTTTAATCAAACTATAATCATAAAATATCAATGAGACCTCAATCCATGTTTTTAATTTTTGACTTTGAATAACTTCGGTTGATAATAATTTTAATAACTATGCATGGCTTAACAAATAAATTAAAATTATGGACGATTCCCCTGAGTACCACTCGATTTATGTCGAGATCATTGATTTTATTCCCTAAAATGACTCAAAATCATTTATGTATATTCACTGTGGTTTCAAGCTTTTCTTGATAAAATTATACGTAAAAATAAATTCTAAAATATCTAATAAGTAAAGTTTTGAGATTGAATGATAGAAATTGCTGGAGGAGCCTGCCTTAAGCTGACTGTTTTATATAAATCACCGCTTAACGGCTCGAGAAAGTGGTCGCTATTTCAGATGCTGTTTTTAAAATGAAATGCTCCTTGAGATAAACGAGAGGAAATCCTCAGACTACACTGATGTCACATTAAGAACACACACCGGACCTCTCACATCTGAGCCGTTGGGTTCCATTTCTTCGTGTTGTGCTGTAACACCTATGCCGTCAGTATTTCATCTCGAATGTTGACTTGCCTCCTATAAACTACATTAGGTCGTTGTTGCCACTTTTTTTTCCGGGTACGTGACGGCATGACTACGTAATAGGACGCATATCTTATTCATCTTATACATAAAACTGCTGGCTTAGAGGGGCAATTCAAATGTTTCGTAGTCCGTTTGTTTCACGCAAGTTGTTTAAGGTCCAATTAAAGCTACATTTGCATTTAGGTCTATTACTCTATCATGAACGTCAACCTGCACCCGTTTCTAGTCGTGCCAATGCTGGGTTAGTTCATCATTTTTGACTCGTTTCAGCACCTATCGAACCCTGAACTTACCTAGGAAACTGAGGTTAAGTTTCAGTTTCATTAGCGTGTATCCAGTCACCTTCAAATTTCATAAAGCTTGACATTGCGTAAATGCATTAGAATTGGTTAATCATACTGCATAAATTCATATACTAGATAAAATCTAGCATAACTACAGAAAATATAAGAAACATCAGTTGCAATTTTAGTTAACATAGTTTTTTTACAGACTCTAAGTATTATAACAAATATATCAAAATAAAGGAGTTTTAAATAAATACTCCATCATTTCAAATTAGCACAATATTTTCATTTACAAATTTGTAACTTGTGAATATTTAATAAATAAAATATTTATTCCACTATCAGCATCATTGGTTGATCAAGTACGAATTCCATGCCTAATATCATTCCCCATGAGGGTCAAAGTCATGTGAAAGTAAAATTGCCAATACACCTTTGATGATTGTTTTATTGACTGTACGCAATTACAACCTTAACCCCAAAACATATTACATATTTGTGATCAGGACGGTTTTACTACTGATTATGTTTTGAAAGACCCCCCCATTTATGTCATAGGGCTTGTTTTATTTTTATCATCATACATAGATCAATCGGAACCACTATGCCAAATTTCTGTCCACTTAAGGAAACACCGGTTGGGCTCATTGTTAATGACTGTCATTAACAACAATGTCTCTACATAAAGTGGGATGGCCTTATCAAGTATCCTTGTCCCGTTCGTATCACATTTTTGGCCTCGCCCTCAGCTTCGTGTATCGTTTTGAGCCACAATGACTTCTGCCCCCCCTCCCATCTACCAACATATTCGTTCTTTCAGTCCATTAGACTGTAGTGTTCATTTAAAGTGATTTTCCAACATCATTGTAATATTTACTTCCTTCTATCCAATAATTACCACATTTAGACTAAACTAGATCATCAGTCACGAAGGTTAGTTAATTAATTTTACACTGTCTATTATTATTGTTGAACCGTTAATTTCATATAAACTACTCCAAGCAAGTGCCGTACGGATTATTATTCCAGAAAGTTTAAATAGTGTGAAACTTTCAGATTGGCGCATATGAGTATGAGCTGACACCCTGGTACAGACTAGAGCTACCGCCCTTGGTAGCTCTATGAGACAATGATCTAACAACATCGCACCGGATCCTAGGAGAGGTCGCACCTCCCACATAGAACAAAAGGAGTCGGCTGACCAAACAAAGCATAAAACCCTTGATGAAGCGACCCAAACAATGCTCTGCGAACGTGATCTGTTCGAGGACCTTCATGGTTACATCAACAACTACTGTATCACCGGCTGATATCTTCGTAGCTCACTGTCACTATACTTTCTGTCATTCTTTTGAGGGAAGAACAACTGTTAAAAAAAACAAAAAAAACGTGAAAATAAGCTTCAAAATGTCTTCTGCTCACTATTTAAACCCGTTTCTTTTAATCCATTAAATTACTTTAGTTCTTACTATTGTTTTATTTTATTTCCTTATGCGATGCACCGTTTCATTATGTTTTGCTAGAGTTGCGTTTATTTATTTGTGCACTGGTTATCCATAGATGCTATAGTTCAAGAGTAAAACTGTTTTTTCTATTATTTTTTATTGTCCACAATCAAGTGTAACCCAATCGTCGTTGTTTTCTCTTTCTTATCCAACGATATTCATTTTTTCCCGGCAACTTTTCAACACTTCTTTCCACAAGGCTTTTTACTAACTGGCCAGTTCTATTACATTCTATTCTAAAACAACTCATCAAACGTTGAGAGAACCACTTGGTGTGCCAGAAGAGACTTTTCTCCGAATTATCGAATGTGGAAAGTATGTACTGGGGTTTGTGATTTCACATTGAGCATTAGTCAATATGTCGTGTTTTTATTATTTTATATCCCATGTTACGAAATTAATTAAACAACTTAAACATAGATTCAATTAATTAATCTATTTACATTATACAGCGTATTTATATGCACTGTTGTCTACGTTTTATTACCAAATATTATTAATATTTTCCAGTGCAATGCTTTTTGAACATGTTCTGGTACTACAAATTTATGAATCATAAAAACTCCCAACTAACTTCAAATATTAGCCTAATTTTCCCCGACAGTCCGTTGCCATCGATGCGGTAAGGGTGGTGGGGTAATAGTGTTAAACACTGGGTTTACTAAGTGCTTCAACGAGTCAAAAAACTGTATGTGCCTCCGGTAGATGAATTCACCCACCGACGGCACTGCAATAATCGCGTGCTATTATGTCGTGGATATGGGTGCACGTTAAGAGGCCACCAGACGCCGTCCAAAAGGAGAGCGATTCAAGTGGTAACCGTCAGTAAACAGTCTTATCTACAATTGACTACGGTCTATCCACTGATCGCCACGATTGGACCCGACGATAACCTTAGTGACTCAACACAACTGACTGCGACCGTACATCTGGTTCACAAAGTCTGTTCCAGCCAGCAGCCTGTAGGCGAACTACAGTTCCGCTTTCTAGTTCAGCACAGCTCTGAAATAATTGAATCAAGCCTTGACATTTTACTCCTTACATTCTATATAGAATATATTATATATATTATGCTAATATAAATAAGTCGAGTTTGTGTTTTACGTGAGCGCTATGTTAAAGTAAAGCCCCTAAGAAGAGAAATGTATCAGTTTCCTACTTTGTCAATTATAGAATATTACTAGTAAAGATTAAAATATTCGCTCATTATGAATTAATAACAACAAGCTGCAAGATTTATTGCCGGCCACAGGTTAACTACTGATACCTTGTCTTTTCTCTAATTAACATTCGACATGCCTAATTAACAGCCGCTAAAGACTACACACTTAGGAACTCATACCTACATTTATATAGCAATTATAAAATATTACTAAATCCATCTTTATTCAGAGCCCGCGTGAAAATGCACACCAGACACTTAAGGTAAACAATTCTTCACTTTATTATTCAAACATCATACAAAGAAAAAGCAGCAGACTCTTTGCAAATACTCTTGTCTAACGGGACTTTATAGTCAACAAGCGGCTTAACAAGCTAGATAATTACATCTCTCATTATAATAGATTTTTTCTAATCTGGTTAAAATGAGTCCTGGCTTTGAGACTTTATATTATTATTATTAAAACCAATAACAGGGAATTGAACAATAAAAAAGTCTCATGAAGTCTACATATGAATTTCGGTTGTTTTCGTACGTTTTCACCAACATTTACCAACCTCAAGTATCCAGAATGTCTCGTATAAAGGTAAATGTTCTTTACAATTCAAATTAGTAAATGCTCAAAATGTGGAATGCAAGACTTTCACACTGTTAAAGCTAAAGATTTTTAAACTCGTAGTTGAATGAGGCAATATTTCACAGTAGTCAACGTGATCCATTATGTTCGGTTTCGTTTGTACGTTTTTTTTGGGGGGGGGGGGGGGCAAATATGTAGATGATTATATTTGGCTACATTTTTTCATGGTAGTGCTAAATAGCCGCTTACTGATAAGCTATGTTTCTGTAACTCGATTTATCCGGTTATTAATAATTTGGGAGGTTATATTCCCTTGAGTCAGTCAAGGATTGAGTATTACGTATTATCAACAATTTGACAATTAAGAAAAATAAAGATTAAGTAACACCCTTCTATTTGACAAAACAGTGAAGGAACCTCATCAAAATTTAAAAAAAAAATTAAAAGTTGTATTTATTGGATTGTGGAATGGTATAATTATAAAACAGCTTTATTGTCTTTCCACAACTTATAACTTCTTCTTTATTGTAATAGCGCTTTCGACAGCTCTAAGCTGTCATCTTCAGTTATCATTACAATAAAATAAAAAGTCAAATAAAAAAACTTGGTGACAAACTTATTATTATGCGTAACAATGGCCACAGTCATTAAGTAAACTATAACATATATATTCCACTAACAATGCTGAACTGTTCATAGTTTGAAATTGTACTTCTATTCTACTAGAAAATTTTTTTAATACTTTTTTATGGTTTTAATGGTTATTTCATAGTTTTTATTATTGTACTGAATATACTACATACACAGGTGTGTATTTCTGAATTTTAAGAATTTTTTAATTTTAATTGCATAGAAAGACAATTTCAAACTTAGTCAAGTTAAGCGGAATATATTTTATTTAATGAGTGAATCCATGGTTACATATAATAATGGTAATTTGTCTCCATATGAGCCGGTAAAAGTTTTTTTATCATTTGACTTTTTATTTCATTGTAGGGATGGATAACTTAAGATGTCAGCTTAGAGCTGTTGAAAGCACTATTACAATAAAGAAGAAATTATCAGTTGTGGAAAGACAATAAAGCTGTTTCATAAATATCAGGATTAATATTAAAACAAGGAACTAACAATTACATTAAATAAAATCAATACTACTTGGCTAATGGAGTTAAAGTCATTTTTGGAAGTTCATTTACGTGTTCCTTTTATCTCTTTTAAATCCCATTAGTTAGTGGAAATAAAAAATTCGATGTAAACATGAATTTATTTTTTCTATTCTTTTTCATGATAAGGACATGAGTTAACGGGTCTCACCAGCACGGATTTATCTAATACATCAAAAGTAATAAACAAATATTAATATCACTTTCATCAATGTGAGTGATTTCATAGGCGATGTACAAGTTATCAAGAGCAACACAATTAAGGAATCAAGCAAGACCGAAACTGTTCCCTCAATTTTAGTAATTTTAAAGCGTTTCAAACCCATTTTGAGGCATTGTAATATTAACTTGCAAAGACATTTTCTTAGGTAGAATCTACAAATCATAAATCAACGACTAATGCTTTATTTTGTGACTGATTTGTAATTATTAATTTAGAAAATTACATCAACTTTTCGGAGCTTCCGATTTTTCTGAGCCTCTAAGATAAAAGTTTATTACAGTAATAATTCCTAGTTAGACATTTGGAATGTTGTGTACATACGACGAGGCTGGTTAACATACACGCCCAGGAAACCACGAGGTGCAGGAAAGTGCAGTAAATTCTACAGAAGCGATGATATTATCGATCACTCAGACCTGCTGAGGACAAAACCTGTTCGAAGCAATCAAACAGGAATCTATGTCAGCCCTAGGCCAGTTCGCTGAAATGAACCTTCAGGCTTAGCAATTAGCTCTAGCCATTCGACATTAATTATAGGTTGTGCGCTGCATATTCTGACCAATCAAGAATATTCAAACTGCTGACAGTAAAACTAAGCTGACATGTGAGTATTTTACAGTAGGATATTTAGGTGTTATTGTGATTACACATTATTCTGTTCTGACAAGTCCAAATGCGTCGTATCTTAAAAGCTAACAGGAGATTGATTTTTATTATAATAGACCTGATAATCTGTTCTAATTCTAGAGAGATGAAACGCAATTAAAATATTCAATTCAGATGCGCTGCGACGTACAATTAAACATTGCGTTATATTATCAAAAACTATTTGATTTGCACTTGTAATGGCTGACGGAGGAGCGTGGGGGACTTCCCAAGAATCCGCTTCCTCTTTCACATACGAGGAAGGTCAACCATGTGGATTTAGGAGATCTCTGGGCTGTTTGTAAATACTGTATGAATGAGCAAGTAAATGACGAACTGTAAATATGGTATGAATGAGAACATCGATCACAATTATCTATTGCGCGATAAAAGGTAGAGTGTAATTTTTTTAGAATAAAGATTGTATTATTATAAATAATTACAAATGATTGATTAGTGTATTTATTGTATATATATTTAGCATCAAGTAAAACTTTAAAGTAAAGGTTTAATGATTCAAACTAATAATAGTTCACATAAGCCCCAACTCATATTACATATTAATAATAAGGATGTTGAAATAATTTATCTTAGCCTATTCCTTAAATAATTATGCCCAGTTACTGAAATTGTTTAAAAGAATATTTAATTAAGAAACACAACAAGTATCACTCATGGTATATTTCGTTATTGATTCTTAACATTATACGCCCATTATTTCGTTTACATAAAATAATATTAAAACAATTTTTTTTATAGTGAAATGAATTTAATTCAAGTTAATTTAAATAATGAAAACAAAACAGAACTATGGCAAGTGATCCACTAGCCATCGTTATATGCAATCAACAATAGCATTCTAAAAAGCAAACGAAGGCAAATGAATTCCCTTGAGTATAACAAATTATGAGGTTGTCGGTACAATGAAGACATTCCTGCAGGTTCCCGTCCAATCACGATTGCCTGTGGATAACAACCGGATGACTCGCCGTTCTAACAGTCATTAATGATCTGTTTACAGAGGGTTCATCGCTTTCACTCTCCACAGCCTCTAAAATGGTCTTCCCATTTAGATCCGATCCTTCCGTGCCAGTCATCAGAGGTAATAAATATCAACTGACTGGAGATCTCGCCGTGCGGTACACTTGCGTTTAACAGACCACGGCTTCGAAGGATATAAAACCAGATCTAGCGGGATTTTCCAAAAATAGTGAAGGTAGTTGGAATCCAAATTTGTTTCATATCGTATCATAGCATAGTAGTAACATCGTCATAACTTTGCTCGACTACATAGTTTATGACTAATTATGATATCATTACTAAGTTATTGAATAGATTCAGTCAGGATACTTCCATATATTCGTGTACTTTAAGTACTTCGGGTTATTTTTATTTTTTAAACTTGAAGTGCTTAACGTGTGTTACATAAAAAACCCCTGGGTTAATAGTACATATAATAAAATCTATAATGTTCTTTATATTATAATAATATACTGTGTACGCTGTACTGTAATCCAGAAAAAAATTAACTGTTACTAGGGTGCTGGGTGGAGGAAAAAATCAAGGCTATTTTTAAATGTTATAATTTCTATTACAGGGTATTTCAGTGATATTTCAAACCAGTTTTAAATGAAATTTTTTTATATACTCGAGCAATTAACCGTGGATAACGTTTATTATAACTTCCCTGATTGTTTTGTAATCAGTGAGCCATAAATAATTTGTATAGCTAAAAATAAAATAGAATTATTTGTTGAATTACGTTTATTTGTTCGTATCGTATGCCTCTTGATTATTCACGTTATTTTGTTATTTCTAGTAGAATTAAGAAAGACTATTTTAGTAATTATGGAAGAAAAGAAATTGTCATGAGTAAAAGAATCTAGCCGCCTTCATATATTATTTGCTAAGTCTGTCTGACTGTCCATTTGTTCTCTGATAGAAAATGATGAATTTGATCTGAAATATTAAAAGCATTTTCCACAACACTAGGAAGTACGCTCATTAGACATTGGTCAAATTACAATAATATGAAATATGAAAAATCCCTCTCTTCCGAGACATGACACCACCACCGCTACCGGCACGATGGCAACTCACAAGATCGAGTAAAGCAGAAGAAATGGTTGACATCACGGCGCTTGGCCCACCAACAACAAGCCTCTAAGGGGCACCCTCACTGATATCAGACTAACTACGACTGCACTACATGCCTAGAGACGACTCTAGGCCCAGCCACCAGTGGACTCTCACCACTGTACCGTAACAATCAACCTCCACTGAGGATTCCCACACTCCTTACTCCTCTCACACCACCTTCAAGGAGGTCCTCCTAGTACAAGGATCCGATCACCCTAAATATTTTATATTTCTCCCTCATCCTCAAATTCTAACTAGAGAGCTTATAAAAAAAAAAAAACTTCGACCATTATCGCATAGTGGATAGTTGTGCTGTCCTTTATCAGTGTACTGCCTAAATTGCAAGCCATTCGAGTGGGTCGCTCCTGGTCTCCAACACCTTGGCAAGTTCTTTCGCCAGAGTGGCAGGCTTTCTCCTCGGGCGGTGAGACCCAACCCACTCCGCAAATATATACCAAATAATATCAATGGCCAACATTTGGATTCTTGTTGTTGTGACCTTTCGATTGGCAAAACCAACTTAATCCTACAAAAAGTGGCTTAAGTTGCAAACCCCATTAATGATCATTTTTCTATTTGTTCTGAGTGTGAAAACACAGTTTTTTTCTTCAAATCTCTAAAAATTTGAAAAGAAGAATGGGGAAAAAATAAAATAACTTGAAATTTATAGCAGTGAAAGGGACCCTTCTACAAGGAGAAACCTATTTGAAGTTTGGGTGAAGGAATTGTGAAGTGTGGTAGACCACCGCTGACGTGTAGATATCTCGGTACAGCGGTGAGAGGTTTTTTGGGTTTTTTTTTTTTCCATAGCTCTCAAACTTATAAAAATAGGATGTGGGAAAAAAATTAACTGTTACTAGGGTCCTGGGTGGAGAAAAAAATCAAGGCTATTTTTAAAGATTATAATTTCTATTACAGCGTATTTCAGTGATATTTCAAACCAGTTTTAAATGACATTTTTTATATACTCAAGCTATTGACTGTGGATAGCGTTTATTATAACTTCCCTGATTGTTCTGTAATCAGTGAGCCATAACCACCACCAGCTTCCTATTATAATTCTCTGAATTGTCAGACTTTATTTCAATGGGGTTTATTCTCCAAATATGTTTTCTCTTCTTGTCTGCAACAACCCAAACTGCTATACCTGAAGCAGAGGAAGTACCAGGAAATACCAGAAGTCTAAACACCTTTGGTATTACCTGAAATGAAAGAAGCCATAAGTAAGTGCTTAAGCTCATAAGTAAACCATAATTAGAGATAATCCAAAGCCAGTGAGAAGACCAGTAACTTGAAAAGTATGAAAATGGGCTAAACTTTCAATCAATTGATTTTTCATATTATTGTGATTTGACCAATGTCTAATGAGCGTACTTCCTAGTGTTGTGGAAAATTCTTTTAATATTTCAGATCAAATTCATCATTTTCTATCAGAGAACAAATGGACAGTCAGACAGACTTAGTGTGCAAATTTAATCTCCTAATTGATTTGAGTAAGTTTTCATTGCAAAAAGATAAGCAAGAGCTAATATGGTTTAACAGAAAAATTAGCGTTTTTACCAGAAGTCCCTACAGATTACAAAAATGTTTTAATCACAATTCTTGGTTCACAATTTATCTATCAACATTTCAGCCCATAAAAAAATAAAAACTTGTGAATAAAACAAATGGCGAGGCTATTGACCCAGGGTACTTTTATATATTGTACTGTATTTAATTATCTTTAAACGATTATTCAAAATTCGTCTTCATTATTGTATCAACCGTAGATACATCTTTATTAAACAACACTAGAGTAGAATTGAAGAATGTACAAGTTCTGAGAGAGGCTTCGATTTGAGAAGTTCGTCATAATTTTCTAAGTATCGACTCACTTTCTTTTCTGATTCGGCTCAATGGATTCGCCTTGCATCACAAGATGAAGAGCACATGATGGGTGTGTTAGGTTCATTACAACAAAAGGCACTGAAGAAATATTTATTCAACTTTCTTATCCTCCTTTGTCAAGACATAGGCATAGCTAGCTTATGGGCAGAGAAAGCAAAATGATCATAATTTTTGTAAAAGCTTTTAGGCAGTTATGAATTGTCATGATTTTGACTTATAGAAGGTGTTTACGACAGTGCTGCACGCTTTTGTGATAAAAACAAAATCTCAACAGTAGCAACGGCGCATTTGGCTACCCGCAATACTCGCGGGGCAATCGATAACCTTTTGTTGCAGACAAGAAGAGAAAACATATTTGGAGAATAAAACCATAAAACATTTAAATTAAATAAACTCAACTTACAATTACAGTTTTACATTCTTAATTAGTTAAATATTTAAGGCACTGAAGGGTCTGATGTAGACATGTTCTTCTAGGATTAGATAAAAATAAGTAATGCATTTTTTATTCCTATTCAAACATTTGCGAACAAGCCATCTCAACTTCTTCAAGCCTAGTACCTCAAGACGTAAAATTATTAACCAAAAGATTGATTTTATAATACAGAGTACCTTAGGAATAATACGAGAGACTATTGCTGTAATACAAGGAGCCGATATTGTAATTACGTAAATAAATATTAATTAAAAAATATTATTCTAGCTTCATTTTCTTAATTTTGTTTTTGTTCTTTTCCTGAATAAATGTTGTTTGTCTCATTGAGTTCTAACTACATCAAAAATAAGGATATATATGAATAATATAACGTTAGACGAAATTTATTTACGAAGAAAATAAAACGATAGATCGTGATTAGAAAATTAATTATAATTTTGCGCTATGCCTTAACTATTATATTATGCTGTCAATAAATGCTACATTTTATTCTAAAGCTTAATTATTCAAGGATTCGCCTTTTCCAATAAATGTACACTACACAATTCTATTTATATATTTATTTATTTTTTTTAGAGAGATAATTTCTTTATTTCATTTCATGTACGAGATCTATATTAACCAAAACATAATATTAACCAGACTCCAAAGGGCCTCAAAAAAAAAATATAAAATACGATTAATAAGTAACACTATAATAAACTTTTTTATTCGTAGAAAAACATTTTAGGTAAACATAACACCTACATTTCTATTTTAACGTACGATATAATTAAATAACAACTGTAATAACAAAAAATACAATCTTTTACAAATAACAATAATTACAAATTACAAATTACAAATAACAATGAAAAATCTTTACATTATACTAAATAAAATCCACATAGGAAATTGGTACTTTCTCAATATGTGTCAACATTTTCAAATTTTGACACATATTTCATTCAAAGTCTCAAAACGATTTGGTAAATAGTAATACTACTATACCCCGTTTGAGGTTTAGACCTCAGGAAGGAGAAAAAAAAGTAATACTACTATAGATTATTATTACACGATATAATGTTATGCATTAAAAAATTTCTAAAACTCTCAACTCCAATAAAAAAAGATAAAATCTGTTCCACGTTTCACGACTGTCGGGACTTAAAAAAAAACTGATTTTCAGAAAGATTTCACTATGCCGAACCCCCAACACTCTAGATATTAACGAACACTATAAACAATTTAATGCTTTTGTTTCATTGAATGCAATGCTTTGACTGTTGAATAGACCATACGCTGATAATAGCAAAAGGCAGAGACACGGGAAACTAATTCGCTCGTAAACATTAATCGAGATATACCAGAGATGGAAATGGATAGTGTCTGCAAATGATCTCATTCATCCGACACTGTCCTGACCTTGTACTTTCACACCGGTTCCGCGGACCAGCTGCCTCTCCCAGCCTTCCGTGCCACTTTTTTTTACACTTTTAAGTCATGTGCAAATTATATTCATTAACTGGCTAATAAACCCCTTAAAAACCTTTTTTCAAGCTCTTCAAACACGATTTGGTTACATAAATTTATAATTGTGGCTGTAAATTCGACTTGAAATTTTATAGTAAATAAAAATCGACGTTGGCAAATGAACGAAATTATACAACAGTTAGAATAAAACTGACTGCGAAAATTTTAATATGAAAATTATTATTACTAAGAAAAACAAAGCAGTAAAACCTCATGTTCTGTAATAAGTCGCTTCAGCTTCTTTATGACTAAATTTCTTCAGCTTCAGGGTATTTAAATATAATACAAAAACTATTCTGACTTGTTTATTGGCTGATTTTCTTTATTGTTATGTGAACAATCCCAGGGTAGATCTCACTCCAAGCTTTAAGAAAATGTTTTAAGTTAATAAATTTCCCACATAAATTCATTACCCCATATTAAAAGGTAGTTTAGATTAGAGGTGTAGGAGCCGAAAGCGCTATTCTCAAAATGAAGAAAATTATTAGGTAGAAAATCCAGGGTGCTTTGCATATTAATATTATTAGCTCTAAACCAGTCATTATAGATAATTATAATAAATAAAATCACGTTATATAAAGTTTTTTGTTTATTTTCGTCATGTCGATCCAAGAAATCATGACAGTAATAACAAAGCTCAAGCACACCGGATTTCAACCGGGGCCAGGTGGCACCCCTGCCCACATGTTGGGTATCTGGTACGTATATTTTGATAATAATGAAACGATGGACTGTCAGAGGATGTGGATAAAATAAAAAGGCCTTATTAACTTCTAGCATTATTCCATAACTATGTTTGCATAATTTAATATAAGTTTAATTATTCTCCATGTCGGTAACACAAGGTGAAGAAGATTATCAAAAGACCTTCATTAAAGTTTAAGAAGTCGAGTTCAAAATTTTTTTTTAAGGAAAAGTTTCATTCTGACATTTGTTGGTTATAATTATTTCATAAAAGTCACTTTTATTATATAACGCCGTTAGCAAAGTAAACCTGCCTTGGACCTTCAGACGGATTATTTTCATTAAAAAAAATGTCCTACTTAATTTGTATTTCAAGCGCCGTGATTATGAAAGACACGTTTAACGAGGGCGTCATAAAAGTGATTTTTGGTTTCTCGAAGAATTACCCTGATCCTTCTAGATAAATATTGTTATAGTGAGAACGTCCTTAAGTGACCTCGCTTAAAGTATCCTCACAAAAGGAATCGACAAAAAACGACATAATGGCTCTCCGGTACGTTAAAATAATTGGAGCACAATTAAAAATAAAATAAATTCCTTAAGCGAAGCTGAGAAATCAAGGCTGCGACAGGCCTAAGGCCATAGAAAGGATTTGAGAGAAGGAAATCGCCCTGTTAGGTGGGAGGGGCACTTCACAGACTATTACTAGTCGTTGCTAATAGTGTCAGTACTGCCTCGTGGGGTTTACTTCAGTAATGTTAATGACAGGGTAGATCCAGTCGTTAAACGGCTACTAATATGAACCCATAACCATTACTACTTGCTATAATGTATAATATTAAGCTTAATAACGTTGAAGGAAATCGCAGTTGACAGGTACTAAAGACTTGCCGATTTGCTCTCCAATAATTGGACACCTGATAAAACTGAATATTTTATTATTTACAGCTGTACTACACATTGTTTGCATTGTCTGTCTAGGGAAAGAGAAACAATTGTTATCAAACGAAGTCTTGTTGACATTTGTAGCTACAATACACATCAAATTGTAGGTTAATTGTAAGCCACATACGACGAAGTACCATAGGTTTTAATAATTTCCAGACAATAAGTTGATCACAAACAATTAAAACAGATTTATTTATACAAATGAAGAACATTACAAACAATTCCACAGACCAAGTAGGTGCTTGCATTAAAACTTATAAATAAAATCACATTACTTGAACACACGTCATACATACATACGGCATGGTAATACTCGCACAATTTCTCAAACCTACAACCTCAAATCCAATACTCTTTTTGATAGGGTGAGCCTACTATATTGATGTTGGTCTCTTTCTCTTTATTTATTACAATGCAACCCATAGAATAGCTTTATTGTCAGCGTTTAGAATTTCTGTTTAACCGATCTTATTAAAACTTCTTCACTGATTTATTTATAGGTATGGTAACTTAGTATGCCTCACCAAAATCCCTTCGTTAAGTACTTATACAATTATCGAATATACATTTTTTTTTATTTAGAAGATCTTTATTAGAAAATTACAATCTGCTTCTATGGCATTATTAATAGTGATATAATTATTCATTCATACCTATGTACAATTCCATTCATACCAACTTTCATATAATATATACATACAAATTCTGCCCAAAAGCCTCATACTCAGGAGACAATACCCCCAGCAAAATCATCGGGGATGATGACCAGTGCCAAAATCTCAAGACTTACATATCTATTTACAATAGATCACGAGGCCACCGCCGTTATAGGCTGGGAGGAGGATTTTAAGAATAAGTTTTTATGGAGTTTGGACAATTTTGAGGGTGTAAAGTCGAGAACAGTTGGCACATGGAGGTCTCTTTTTTTGTTTTGATGCATTCCATGCACATTGTTGGATTGAGGTAGTAAAAGAATGTATAGCATTGCCTCGTTTCTGAGGAGTCTTTAGGGTAGCTCTGTAGTCAATGGAATCACTTAAATCTTCACGGAAGAGGTCCCAGTCGACTGGGCCTCTAATAAGTAAAGGATGAGATAGTTAGGGAATTGGGCGTATCGAATGAGTTAGGAGTAAAGGGCTATGGTCACGCGATAGGCCATTGAGCCGTGTGGTGGACGAATCCGTGGTACATGAATAAAACAAGGATGTCTGGATTTCGATAGGGATCTGCAGACACATAGGTAGGAATAGAAGGAGAGGAGTCGTGGAGTTTGTGGATAAAAGTACAGATAACAAAGCATCCCCTCGGGAGTGGTTCTTGACTCCTATTGATGGTGCTTTGAATTGAAATCACCACCCACTAAGTAACGACGTTCGATTGAGTTAGAAAAAGAGGTAAATTGTGAATTTAAAATGGCCTTGTGAGGTGGATAATACACTGCTGGTACGGTGAGGGGGAAGGAAAATGTTAAAGTTTGTAAGGAATCATGGGTAATTAAGTGGGATAATGAGATAGGAAAAGAGATCCATTATTCAATAGATAAGGAAAGCAGTTACAAAACGTGATGTTCCATCAAAGTGGTCTGTTCAGTAAACCTGGTACTGTGGGATGTTTATGGACCTATCATCAGTCAGTCGCGTTTCAGTAATAAGTACAACGTCGATGTTTTTTTTCATGTAGTAATGTTGACAAATCGTTTGGGTGATTTTGGACACCATCGGCATTACAAAGAAAGATTTGTGAGATGCAATAATTAATTAAGAGCTTGGAATGAGGTGGAAACAAGGTTTGTAAGCAGTTATATAAGAAGAGTGATGATAGTTCTAAAATCGGTGAGAAAGGAAGTAAGATGGCTAGAGATCTGTGGAGTTTGGAGCGCGAGGAATTTGGTGTATATGAGGCTGAGGTGCATACTCCAATTGTGGGACATGAGGGAGAAGAGTAGGGGGCCGCCAAGATGCTCGTGTATAAAACTCAACTCTGCACTGTACTGGCAAGCGCAGGTACTCCTAGTACAAAGATCTGCTCAACCCAAATCTACCTTTATTTTTCCCTCATCCTTAATCTTCTAATTAGAGAGCTTAAAAAAAATACTGGCAAGAATGCTTCGCTGCTACGTGTCGCTGCCTGTGGACGGAGTTGAACTTGGAGGGGGTTCTTTAGAACTTTATAAGTTCCACAGCCTTTGTAATTTCCCAGATAGTCTTGCTGACCCAATGCACATATAGTGAGGGATTGGGCGAGGCTTCTTGCAAAGCTCGCTCGTGTGCTGGTCTCCTCACTTCACACACCTAGGTAGGTGGTGATAGAGCGACTGTGGCCATGTTCCTGGCAATTGTGGCAATGTATTATGTCAGCCCTGGGATGTGGTTTCTCAACTTGACTCTACTGTAGCAGAGGTAGTTCATCTCGTAAATCTTTGTGACGCCTGCCTGGGGTTCTTTCTAGGTTCACAAAAAATAATGGCAGTGGAGTTTTCTATGTCTTTGTCCTCCCTAAAGACATTAACTATTTGTCTTACTTTGAATCCTTGGGCTCTTCTTGAATTAGGTCAATTGTTGTTGTATAATGAAGATTCCTAATCTCAACACTCAACGGTTTTCCTTTAACCGGTAGTGATGGAACTCAGCTTTTATGTTTTCAAGATATTAAAAGTCCGATCGATAAGTATGTGAGTGATTTCTCTACTTCTATTGAAGCAGGCTAACTTGCGTATGCCTACTATTTTTATACTAGTGCTATTACTCATCGCCATGTGATGAAATATGATTATTTATGGTCCGTGTGTGTGATATGTGAAAAGATAGAGGTAAAAAACAAATATGATAACTAGTTGAGGTTACGAAGTTTGGCAAGCATAGCTACAATCGAGCGTTTATGCTCTCGGCTCGAGAGTCACTATCAACAGTATGTAATCCTTTGTAATGTGCCGTAGCCTTAGTCAGGCCTGTTGCCTGGCCGGTAATGGCTGCTTTAACACTGTTTATGTTTATACTGCAGCTCACAATCACTGTTAACATGCAATGAGGTTTACGACATTCACGTCCATGATGATACTTGTGAAACCCAACACTTTAGCAACTTTGCGACTACCTCGTTGAACCTAAATACATAAAATTTAAGATGGAGGTCATATTTAATAAAGAAGAATAAAATATTAACTGAACAATCTATTTTTCAGATTACTATTGAATTTTTAGTGTACGTGCATGCGTGCGTTCGTGTGTGTTTGTGCGCGTGTGTGTGTGCGCGCTAGCTGTTAGTCAACATAAAACAAGATTTTACCATAGAATAGAGAAAGGTAAAAATTATAAGAGGAGATATATGAAGTAGGAAATTGTGTAAGAATATTTTTTTTTAATTACAATTATTAACAAAATTACAATCTGCCTATTAAAATAGAGCAATATAGAAAATTTTGAAGTTTATATTCGAAAATGTTGTTTAACTGTACTAAAACGAACAAGTGAATACGATCTACTAAGCACACACGCCAAACAGGTCTATCCCTAGCCTATACTTAGAACATATTCTTACTTAATCTTACAAATTTTTATTATTAATAAATAATCTAAACTATTAAATCTGATATATTTATAGAAAAACTATGAGTTGGTATATACTTTAACTCTACGTTATTGCCAATCATATGTGTCAAGAATCACACGTAACACTTTCAAAACTAATCTAATAACTGTTCAAATTAAAAACAAAGATAAGCTCAGTTTGGATTTATACATACAATAAAAACCCAAACTAATCGCAATTTACACCACACCAACTCCGATGAAGGTTGAAAGGCGGGCTCCCAATACTGTTTATGGAAATTACTTCGCTTTCCAATAAGATATTTGAACCCAGAACTTTCAAACCATGTAACAGTTTAACTAACCACTACATCGTATGAGAGCCCTCATTTATATTTATTTAATTAATCTGCTTGTCTGTATGAGTGAACAGTTCCCAAGGGAAGGCACCCTAGGGCCCTGCCCGTGTCATTGTTACCTGTTTAGTTTATAGTTTAACTATAAACATACGCATAAAAAATAACATAAATTAATGGACAATGTACTTAATTTATTGTTATTTTTATAAAAATAATTTTTTTTTTTTTCGTATCCCCTCGTTACAACATTAATATATGTTACAAATTATAGATTCTACAAACGAATCTACTTACAATTGCTTCATTATATTTCCTGTAGCTAGGCTATAGTTTATACAAATTCTGTTTTCTATTAATAGTTTAAAAATGCAATACATATAGTGTATAATGATGTACATTATACATTAATGGACCTGAATTTACTAAACGTTATGGGGCTCATCTTATTTATCATAGACTTAAAACTAACTTACATCTAAAAAAGTGAGTATATAGCAGGCCAGAGGGCACATTTATCTATCATTACTTTAAACGCACTAGTAGTCTAGTACAAAACTTGCTAATTGAAACATTTAAGTGTAAATATTCCCCTCCGAGAATATATTTCTATCCTGTGAATATGAACTGAAAGGATTGTGGAATGACTTAGTAACGATCACTGCCAGACTGATGCGGTATAAAACCAGAATTACAACAATTTTCGTTTCTACAATCGGCCAATATTCAACAAGTAAAATATTATAAATACAAATAGGCGTCTATATTTTCTTCGCCTGTAGGTCATGGCCACCTTTGATGGGCCGAAGGAATCATAATTGAATTATATTTTGAAATGAGAAAAGGAAAGGGCACATTATTACCCTGTCAACCGAAGGACCACTCGGGGGTGTGGCTTTTAATAGACTAATTAATGGTAATGCTTGAACTTTTGTCACGTTACGACGAACTGATTTTTTTAATGGCACAGGTAGAAATAGTCACGTTCTACCATTAACTATTAACTATATTATATTGTTCTTAAACATATTAATATCCAATAAATCCTTCGGTGTAATCGACTGCATATATACATATTATCCCAGTCCTAAAAAATATTAAATCTATCTAAGATTTTTAAAATATATTCCACGACACCTCGAATTATTATTGTTTGAATACAGTAACAAGAAGTGTAGAAACATTTTTTTTTCTCTAAATAATTATTCATTTAAAATTGCATTACTAATATATCAAAGAAATAATGAAATTGAAGTCAAGTCTTCGTACAATCAAACACTTAGCCACGGTATAAAACTTAGAATTCTATATAACGTATAAGGGATAAAACGATTTTATTGCCTGCTTCAATCCCTATTTATATTTGTGGTCCACTTGGTCTCGAACACATAACACATGTCAGGGCTTCGAGATAATTAATGATTAATTTATTTATGACCTTTGATTATTTTTAATGAGACTAGATTCGTTTTCGTTATTTACAGTCATCAAATGCCTCCAAAAAAAAACACTAGTTGAGTTAGCGTTTCAAACACGATTTAAGTGAATGATTTAATGACCAATTATAATTATTTTAAAAAACAGAAAACAAATTACACATTTTCAATCAGAGCAAAGAGGTCGTTAATTTGATACCCTGCTCAACATGATGATACCGAGACATATGCTGTATGGGCGTCCTGGAGATAGCTTGAGGTAACGCCGACCACGCGTAGAATGGCTGGATGACGTGGATGGCGCCTGAGAAGGATAGAGGTAGGCATTAGAGAAAAGCTGGGATGGTCCACATTGCTGCGGATGAATGAATGTATCAAAATGAATTACTTTTTTTTTAATTACATTGTAATTGATGGATTATGACACGGTTTAATTTGTCATGAGCTAGGTTTTATTGTCAGCACCATTGTTACATTAAATGTTTACTTAAACTAATGGCTTTACTATTAAGTTATTCCACTGAAGTCCTATAACATAATTCATATTGTTAATCAGGACTTGAATAAATGTAAATAAGTAGTTATTTTTATCACTAATCAATTAATTGATTTAATGATAGTAATGTTTTCTATAACTTTTCATTTCTTCGGTTAATTATTTGATTAACTGAAGAAATGAAAAGGATAATAACCCTTGTCCCAGGTGGTTAAATATAAATTCAAATTGTTAAACACCATACTTATATAAGAACACGTCTGTAAATTTCGTTTCAGAAATCAAATAAAAATATTTTTAGTTATAGAGAAATAGAGAACTGTTTTGCAATAGTGGCATTTGATAAATACGATTTAATACGTATTTATACAATTTCTAACCACTGGTAACGTTTTGTAATGTCAAATCGAGTAGTTCACCTGAGCTCTATTATGTCCAGTAATGTCCGATTTATCGTCATGTTAACCGACAAGACAAGCTCGGTTACTCGACATTTCAAAGAATGGCGACGAGTATTAGTATTCAGTGCAGACGTAAGCAGTGACACGTTAATGCACAGGCCATTTTCGGTATCGTGGGCATGGACACCTCGCCCATACTGAAATGGGGCTTTTAAGATAAACACCGTTGTCAAGTCGACTATCGTGGACTATCTCGTTGCATATATCTATAATAAACGAATGTATCACCTTGTCATTCAGCTCACATACCTATAATTAAAACTAACTTGTCATTCGACGAACTATCGACAAATATAGAACCTTTTAAATAGTGATAATTTATATCTGAAGCGTGCTGGTTTATATTTAACGCTGCATTACGACATGGAAGGCAACCTACCTACAAGTTACCTCACTTTTCTGGCAAGGTTGATTGGTTTTAATGAGATTTATTTAGCTTTTTAAATGCAAGGGGTCGAGCTGATAGATGAAAATGTACCTTCATTGCATTCATCATCCGCCACATGTCCCACCGAACAATTGTTAAAATCCCACTCACCGTAACCTGTAAAGTGATCTCAATACATCCTAGATCTCATCTAGCATCAGTGGCAAAAGATTGTTACTGAAGTGACATCTCGCAAATATGCACATGCTAATTACAGCCAGCTACTCTCAAAGTTAGTGACTGTGGCACTTCCTCCAAATATATGCTGACCATTTCATATTTTATCCACCTAATACCACAGATCTATAAGTAGGTTTATTTTTTTAAATGCGCCGTACAAACCGTAGTATACATTCTACATTTCACAAAATCATTTTCATATAATACAGAACTACAATACATATAGTAAATGCACAACAACATTCAACAAAATAACGGGAAAAGGAGAGAGACACAAATGTATACATTTAATTTGATATTTGTATATATCGGACAGTCGTTGTTGGCTGTCAAAAATTTATTTTTAAAATGAAATGACGCGGCTGACGGAGGAGCGTGGGGGACTTCCCAAGACTCCGCTTTCTCTTTGCGGTGGATTTGGGGGGTCTCTGGGCTGTCTGTAAATATTGTATGAATGAGCGAGTGAATGATGAACTGTAAATATTGTATGAATGAGAGCATATATCTTAATTACTTATTGCCTTATAAAGGCAGATTGTAAATATTGCACAATAAAGGAAAATATATATAAAATGAAATGAATATTTTTTTGGCGATACCACCTCTAACCTGTCCTTAAACATGAAACAAAATCATATCGTTGAATTCGAGTAAATGTATTCGTCACTGTCGGTTTAGATTGATAAAGTTGATTGAAGTTTGATTTTCAACAATCAAATGTCATAATTGTGTATGTCATCATGGTACATCATTGTGTGCGTGTGTCAAGTCCTTAATGAGTCTGCCTGAAATTTAAAGAGCTTGTGAGAGGTTTAAGACAACTTGTTTATTTCCAACGCCAGTTGTTCTCACATAAAGTCCTGAAGTAGACATAGTATCTCAAAACGATGTCCACGGATTACCTTTAACCATTTTTATTTTTTTCGCATACTTTTGGTATATCTTTTTCAGATAGATTGTATCATTATCATGACTGCTATTGATGAACACACTGACAAACTCAAACTGACATTTACTCTTGTGGGTGAACGGAGGTACTCCCTTCGGCAAGTTTGCAATATTAAACTCACACATTACTGAACTAAGTCGAACGTTGAAAAAACAACTATTTCCCATTAGCATTAGAAGGGCCGCGGTGTGCGGAGGTTCAAAGTCGATATCCGTATCGAACCAGATCGAAAGGAGACAGGGTGCGGCGGTTCCTTTCACAGCCGAATCGTGATATCCTTACTACTGCCTCTCTACGATATGTGCTGGTCGAAGGTCCTCGCCTTCTCCAGCACTCACTTGCACCTGGGGGATCTACGAGCTGTCTTACATTATTATAATTGATATTATTGTGGAATAGGTTTAATTGAAGGAGTTGGAAGAAAAGATCGCGAGACGGGAACCGTCACATAAACAGTAAAAAAAAAAACTCACTACGTAAGGGAGTTTATTGTGAACGATTTGAGGTTTGAAATTGAATTCAGTACACTCTTTAATCGTCTCGAAATATAGCTAACGCCCCATTATTTAAGAGCAAAAAAACAGGTGAAAATTATGATTCTACTATCTCTTAATTTTGCGAGGTGGCCCCCTAATGTCAAACGAAGCACAAGTTTCTATTTCAGCCAGATCTGCTCATGCAACTATGACCAGACTCATTAAAAACTACTATTTTTTTCTCACATTTAGACTAATGCATTTTTGGTTTAGGTTGACCTTAAAAGGTCCACATGACGATAAAACCTGAAAAATAGCCATATCAGGTTACGAGGTAATGACCATATGCTAGAGACTAACACAAATGTTTGATTTATCTCTGCTAAATTCTTCATGTTTGGTCTTCAAGAGAGAATGACACTAAGATCGTCTCTGGTCTATTTCAAACTCATTTTTGTCCATTATAGATTCTGTGCAATTCATTTTTATGTAAAATGCTACTTGGTGGACATTTATTTTCTTTTTCATGAATTTTCCTTCAATTACTGTTTATTTCTAGGTTCTTAGTTAATTAGTAGTCATCTTACTATGGTATTTGTATATAAATTATTATAGTTTCTATTCACTTGTACTATCGTTGTTTCAATTTATTGATACTTTCTATGATACATACTGAATTTAGTTCCTGGGAACAATTCTAGACCCATCTCCATGCCAAGACACATTCAGGAGCATAGATCTCGTAATTTAATAAGTACTTAATAATTTTGTTTGGCAGATGACCAAGACTATCTTTTTTATTAGCTAATAAATCATAAATAAAATGATAATTTATGCTTTATTACTTTATACACGAGCCAGTTAAACTTCAGAAAATATCAGAGAATTTATCTTTCTTTCTCTTTTGTCGTCCTGATCTTATGCACTGAGAGATCAAGAAGAATCCTTTATTATCAAACCACCGCAATTACTAGAACTTCCTGACACATGCCAATTTTCTCATAAGTTTGTTGAAACAAACATTTGTGGGTCTATTGTGTGTTAAGTCAATATACTTTTTAAAAAAATTCTGGGCTGGTTGGTCTCAGGTCACTCAAAATACCGTCGCGGCCACCCATACTCTAGAGGGTTCTGTTGAAATGTTTAAGTATTAACATTTTATCTGAACCCTCTGGAGCAGAAAACGTTCAACAACAAAAATAAAAAGTAGATCATGAGTTAGTAATTTACATAAAATAGACATATGCACATACATTTTTTTATTTATCCTTTATAGACTTTACTAAAAAGTCTGAACAAATGTTTAAATCTACGATTGAATAATACCGTGTATGTACGGAAAACCGTGCCATATGCTTTAATGTAACATATGGTGTCTGGGTTTGCATAGATTGTTATTGATAGTCATAAACGTGAGAAGACCATATGGCAAGGAGTGACTAGGAGTTAATATCTTTTTTAGTTCAAAGGTCTATTGAATGTAAATGAGAAGTCGTTCTCTGCCTACGGGAATTACCCGACTCCATAGATCACACTTTCAACGGCTAAACTAAAAAAAACAAAGTCATTAATATTCTCACAGTTAAATTTAACGGTTATAAAAAAAACATTCGTTCAACTTATACTTATATAATTCAACTTAAAAACCTTACTATATATTAACTAAATTCTCGAATGTAATTTACAGAGGCCAGCTTTGACAAGTAGTAATTAGTTGTAGTCATTTACAGAATAGTTAGTGAATTTAAGTAACAAAGTGTTTAGATAGTAAAGTAGAGCCTTGACTCAAAAATGACAAAATGTAAGCTATGTTTATAAATAGACTTTCGAACGTCACTTGACGTCAAAAGTTCCTGTCAGTAGTGAAATACTGATGATCAATGATGGCTTTACTATCCTAAAGAGTTTTGACGATAATTAATAACACAACTAAACTTTTTAAGAAATTGGGTTTCCCATTATGCACAAAACTAAAAAAGTTATTCACAAAATGAAAAATTGACTAAATTTACTACACTTCAAATCAAATTATTCATATAACTTGTGTTGTGGGCGCAGCATATATATGTTGTTGAGATTAAGTTTGAAACCATGCTTTGTTTTTTTCATTACGTCACCGTTGTTCTCGAAAGGTTTTGCAAGATGATATATACAGTAATTATGTCTAAAACACACTAAAGGCAGGGATATATGCAGTACCAATTTGTTTTTACGTTATTCGTGCTCTTCAATGGTGATTCTTCCCAATTATCACAAACATTTTTAACATTAAACAAATAAGCCTGTCAAAAGCTCAATTTAGACGTTATTTAATAATTTATTTTAATACACGAGCGTGATTCAATTATTAACGGTAATTTATTTTGTACATTATTTAATTAGTAATATACCAAAGTGAAACCTTCAGTTGTTCATGCAGCTCCTCTATGTAGGTTGATGCTGGTTGTGGATTGTAAATTTTATTTAGAATGTCTTTCGATTGTGCTGTCACTGAATTCGAAATACGAAGCTAAAGATAATATTGTTAGAATTCACTGTCATTCCTCTTCTAACAGTTTTGTAAACCTTAAGCTCCTTGTAAAGTTACTGAAAAAGTATATACTCAGGCGATTTTGACTCTAAATTCTTCGTGGATCTTTATTAAATATTTAATGTACTGCCTTTGTATTTTGAATTGTTAGTTGTCGTATTTATCTTGCTACTTTTAATAATTATTAGCCAAAGAATAGTTATATTGCAAGGTTGCTTCATATTGAATATGTTAATGTGTTTGTCCAGAAATAGCTGAGAGGTGGAGCAGCCAACCGGTGATGAGTAAGTCCCGTGTTCAAGACCCTGTCAAAATATTTTTTCTTCGAACTAATAATGGATAATTGTACAATAAAAAAAAATCGATAATATTCATTAAAGAGCTACAGTAAACTCCAACTATTAAATAAGAGTGCATAAGAGTGCCAATACTAAATATAATAACGACAGATATTCAACGCAGATATTCCAAGTCAATAATTAGCACCTTGTTAACTAACTGACAAGCTTTGAAGACAAGCAGAATCGTTCATGAATGCGTAAAGACGATATCAAAAAGGTCAACCCTGCAGACTGCTTGCAAATCTTCCAGTCCTACAGCCTTGAGAACATAACTCAACTTACACACCTTTTTGCTGTGGGACTGATTGTTGTTGAGATTCCTACAACTCGTTGTCTTTGTCTTTTCTTTCAATTAAACTGTGAATCCTTTGACTATTCTTTAATTGAAGTAAAAAATTTATTATTATTTTGTTAATGTACTTATTTTCCATTACTATCGCTTTTTTTTAGTATTTGCCTATTGCACATGTTTTTTCATGAACACTGTTTTTAATATTTATTTGAAATGATAATAATTTCTTTGTCAAATTATTTAACACAAATTTACAGTATTTGATAGTACGAATGATATCAAACTGTTTTGATGGCATGTCTGTGGAGCCATGGTCTATTTGCAAGGGTACTACCCTAAATACAAATTAAAATTAATAAAAGAATTCTTTATTTCAATTATATAAAAAAACAATTGAGCTACCACATATGGATGCGTGACCTATACATCCCTTAGCAATTATTCTAAGAAGTGATTTAGGAAGTCACCCTATCACTAGTATAACACACATCAGACTTATTCCCGTATCAGAAAATAGCACAAAATGCAAGTGCTAGTGTGATCCATCACACTTTCGTCCCCTACTTCACAGCCTGGCTTTATCGGTACGCCTCAAGCTGCTGATATACCAAAGCGTCCTAAGACCTGCTTTGATGTATGGGACCCCTCTCTTCAAGTATCTGACTCCTAACACTCTCAAAACGCTCCAGCAATTTCAGAACAGAGTTCTCCGCACCTCCCTCAAACATACCCCGTTCGACTGAATGAAGGCAGACGAGATGCATAAAAAATTTGAAGAGCTCACCATTCAAGATTTCATCAAGAGAAGGCACATCAAATTTTTCGACTCACTCCGACACAGCCACAACCCACTATTCTCCGACCTTCAACCACCACCAATGCCCGTCAGATGGAAGCACTGCTGGACCGCCGAAGCCTGGAGACAGATGGACGTGATCGAACCCTAGCCCCCTGACGGAGACTGAAGATCTACACCCAGCCGAGAGATCGAGGCCGATCTCCCGGCTGACTCAACCGAAGCTACAAGACCCCATCTACCTGTTTAAGCAGGGTCGACCTTCCGGCCGAGAGGCCGACTTATTTCAGGCCCCTGCCAGGCTTGACCTGGCCGACTACAAACCATTGCCTAGGTACCCCTAGGCTCCACCCTCGGTAGACTCTCACTACCTTCCCGATTCCACCCGCCCCCTTTAGGCATTCCACACCCTATATCCTTCTCATACATCCTTCAAATGGGGGAATCCTCTTAGTGAAAGGCACTCATTAGCCCAAAATAATTTTCCTTTATTTTTCCCACATCCTATTTTTAGTTTGAGAGCTAAGAAAAAAAAAAAAAAAAAAAAAACTTCCGTTCCGTGATCGGTCAATTGAGAGTTTCGTTTATGTTGTGAAAATGATTTTATTGAAAAAAAGATATTGACAATTTGGTATAATAGCCCACTAAATCCCAAACATTTATATTTGATCGGGACGTCGAAACCTTTAATTTCATAAGGCTGTTTTTTTGTTTATTTTAGCATCTATGGGCAACGAAATAAAACTTTCTTCCAGACTACTATCCACCTATATTAAACTGGGATTGGAATATAATTGTGAATATACAATTTATGACAGTTTTAATGACTACGCAAATATAATTCACTCTAGCTTGATGAGTACTCTAGCAATGATCAGGACCCCGAGATCTTACTTGTCATGGATTTATTAATGACCCTCTATTATTTTTTCATGGGCCTGATTTGTAAGTACGCTTTAAACGCCTAATCGCTTACCTTCTTGCAGCATTACTAACTGCTGTATGATTTCAATATCTAAATAATTTTATAAATAATTTTATTTATTGTTCATATTCAATATTTATATTAAGAAGACATCACACCTGCCCAGTGGAATTCCTTGGTTTCGCCTCGCTACAACTAGCACTTCCTTGGGCAACGGCTTCTGGGACATAACACTTCCTATTGGCTCTCTCCCCGGCGGTTCAGCCCGTCTTTTTCCGGTTCACATACGCCTTTTGGGACAGCGTTTGTCTAACCTAATATTCCGAGTATGAGCTCGTGGTACTTCTAGACCATGTAAAATCCCCAAATCCAGACAGTGCACAGCTGGGGCACCTGCACGTCTCTCAAAAGAAAATGGAGTCAGATAGATCAAAGATATTACCCGTCACTAAGCTGTTTCAAGGTCAAGGTCAGACTATCTTACACTTTCTCCACTACCAGGGACCTCTAGACTTCCCTGGTGACATATCAACAACGGTGACGGCCCGGAAATTACAAACTACATATCTATCGTAGTATAACGGTAACAAAATTATCTTCTGCTGTACAAATAGTAAATTGTAACTATATCTTCTGATTCACAGTTCTTTAATATATCTTATTCGCCCTATTGAGTAACTTTTCAATTAAATTTTAGAAAAATTGAAATAAATTAGGAAAAAATAAATTTCTAAGTTATTTTTTTATGTCTCCACCTCACTTATTTATGGCTCAAATTAGGGAATGTAGAGGGTGAGGGAGTGTTCCACAACTAATCTTTGTCTCTTATTCATGCTTAGAGTAGGATGCAACATGCCACAGTCTTGTATGTTAATATAAACTTTGCTACGAGGGACTACACCCATATAGCCTCATTCCTAAAACGGCATTGGCCTCGTGACCTGCTATAAATGCGTAACAGTGGGAGTCCTGGCCAGCTTCTCCAAACATGTCCTGAGCGTATGTGGCTCTCGTGCTCGTGGTCAACCTCTGCTGGCTCGTATCCGGTGACGTAGCTGACGGAGGAGCGTGGGGGGGGACTTCTCAAGACTCCGCTTCCTCTTTCGCATGCAAGGAAGGTGTCAACCATGTGGATTTGGGAGGTCTCTGGGCTGTCCGTAAATACTATATGAATGAGCGAGTGAATGAAAATTGTAAATATGGTATGAATGAACATTTATCACAATTACTTATTCCCCAATGAGGCAGATTGTAATTTTATCATAATAAAGCTGATAATAAAAAAAATAGACTCTTCCGATCGTGTTCTGTATCCTTAGATGGGGTGCCTCCCCAGTTTCTGCGTCCTGGCCTGGATATGCACAGGCTTTAGGGTATATCCATCCTATTTGACCCCTTGGTTGGCAGAAATGTCCAGCTCTCCAGATTTTATCTTCTATCACTTTCGATTGGACCTTATCCAGACGATTAGGATAATTTTATAGTACTTGTCTGTCTTATAGCTGAAATGAACTGATTAAACTACGACCTTCACCCTACTCTAAAAGACGAACTGACCAACTGAACAGATATAGCCACGTAATATAATTCAAGTCTTTGAAAAATTTTAATATTCCACCACCATTTGCTTAAATCACCTCAACAAATACAGCCACTAAATATAGTTCTAGTTTCTCTGTACACTTGTGCCTTGTTGCTAAAACGAGTGTTTTGAGAATTTTTTATTTGTTTATAGTTAATATCAAGGTGTCGGGAAAGATGTCGAATATCCCCAAAGTGGGGAGGAGACGCCCGCCGCGGGCTAGGGTCGACACAACCTTTGGCCGCGGTCCGGTGAGCGCCAAGAAAGAGATAATATGAGGTGGACCTGTGGTCGTTCACCTCTGCTGCCGTCTAGTCGGTGGGCAGTTTAAATCGTTTTGCTCTGACTACATAAGATCTTAGAAGGTGTGCCCCAAAAGTGCACTATGTTCAGGAGAAGAGGAAGAGGGTAGGTTTATAGGTAATTTATGTGGTCTTAGAATGACCAAGAATTCACACTCGGTATCTAAGGGTAGGCAAAAACCGTCCGGATCCCAAAGGCGAGTGTGAACCAGAGGGAAGCAGACTGGATTGCCGTGGAAGATGCTACTAGGTAAAGTTTGTAGGGCCACGGCAACCGTCATCCGCGAGGGAGAGGTCTCTCCCAAGGAGGTGCTAGTTTTAGCGAGACGAAGGCAGAGTTTCCCACTAGGAAGGTGTGGGGTCTGATAACGCTGCACTAAAACATAGCGAGGCTAGGAGAGAGAGAGATGCAGAGGTAGTTGAAGGAGAAGGCCATGGTTTGAGTAGAGCAGCAAGCACCAGTGCAGAGAGAAAGAGAGAGAGAGAGAGAAATAGAGAGAGAGCTGTGTTTTAAGTGCCGGTTCAGTTTGTTCTGTCGTCTGCCCTAAGGCAGGGCGGTTATATAGGCAGGCCAGCCGTGGTGGGGATGGTCCCCCCACCTGCGGCTGTTTCCCCCACTAGCTTATCCCCCCTCTCTGATTGAGGTCATAAGCTTTATTATTAAAATATGGAAACATAGATAGATATTTTCTGGGCCGAGAAGAGGGTAACTTCTAATTATTCGTAATTAAGAGGTAGGTGGCCACAACACAAGGTTTTTGTTCCATTTATTTAGATACATCTCAGCATTATAATTTTATATTTTCTCTGGAGACCTGACTGAAAGTTTTTTTTTTTAATCGTTATTAAATCAGCTGTAGTACTAAACTATTATTTAAAAAATAAAAAGTTGTTTTCTTAGTTCCGAGGTGTAGCAGTTGATTATATTTGACGGGAGGTCGGAACGAGAAATGTTTTAGCATTAGAATTAAATTCCGCTCTGTATGTTCAATCGTGCTCCTAATGACAACATATTTTTTGTTATTTACATTTAACTTTCTATGAATTATTTCAAAGCCTTTGAAGGAATGTAGTGTTTAGTACTGTATTCCTCCTCCGTTCAAAGCCACCCTTATTTATAGCTTTTGTTTAGAAAGGTGGTGTATATGTAAGAATGTCTCATTAGTAATCGAATTATAAGTCATTTACAACACTTACAGAAAATAAATTCAGTGCCGATGTAGTACCAGTGTTGGCACCAATACTTAATTAGCATTGCATAGCTACAGTAGCATTAATAGCATAAGTCATGGGGTTGTTAATCTGGACGAACGTAGCAATTTGTCAGCCGCCCACTCAGAACCAATCGGTCGGTAGCAGCAGTATTACCATGCGAAAATGTATTGCAGCATGTTTTGCAAGTAGCGTTATGAGCACCGGCTGGGATTCCATCGCCTGTCGATTTCGCTATCTTTGTATCTGTCAGATGACATTCCCCCAACCCAGATTATGCCCGTGAAATTGTACCCATTCAAATCAGTTGCCCCACACTCTGCAAGGTGTTGGTTGTAATCATTTACAGCTATTGTTTGATCCGACAGGCCCCGAAGAAAATTAACAATTGGCCGACAATTAATGAGTGGTATAATGAAGCCAGTATTAGAGTGAGGGAGCATTGAGTAGAATCTACAAGAGGCTTCTGATTACCATTCCCGGCTGACTAGCTGGTAATTAGAATGTCCACTGGAGTCCCAACTGCCGGTGTTCCCAGGCAATAGCTTATTAGTACGAAAATTGACATTCTAGCCCATTAAGATAGTTAAAATATTAAAATTATATTTTAAAATATTAAAAGGTTATTTTATCCAGAAAATGAAAATGAAGGAAAACAAAAAAGTCTTAACGTAGCAAGAACGAATAATTCAGTCTTGAAAGCTTAAAAGAAGATAACACTAAATACATATATATATACAAAATTTTCAACTATTAGTCAATTCAAATATACTTTGTACCAAATACTGAAAACTGGTTGATACAAGGAGTTGATCCAGTCAAAATGAAGGAGATGCAGATAGTACACATGGATACTTATGATCGTAGCCGGGACAGTAGGATGAAGGCTGCTCCAGCTCCCATTGATGCTGATGAAAAGCGGCGCAGATTCAGACAGAAGTTGATAGAAGGAATGCTTCAACTCTCCAGTGCTGCTGAGCCAGCTGGGTGGATCTACTCCACGAATCAGCTCTAGCTGCCATTGATGCAGAATGAAAAGCAGCAGATACGGAGAGTAGTTGAAACACGGAATGGTTCAACTCTGTATCAGTATCATGATACAATGATACTATACATTCCAGATACAATATATTCCAGTATCTGTCCTTGCCTAGTCTATACTGAATGAATAAACACGTATTCGTCTGTTACTAATTAACATTTTATATTTAATTACCCACCACGCCTTTAAATGGAACCTATAAAATATCGAAAGTGGAGTGCAATACGAGTAAGAACTGGGATATCCCGGTTCAATAAAAACCAAGTACAGTTACCTCATCTTCTGGTTTCGAAAATGACTGCTTTAAATTTTTATTTTTAACTGTATTTTTTAGTGCGATTGGCTTTCATTTCTTTAAGGTCTTAGGTTAGCACATACCTGTATGTAAAAGGTATACATAATTTATTATCCTGTTTATATAAAAGCTTGTAAAAGAATATTCAATTCCAACTATATAAAATTCTAATATATTTGTAGAGTCGCTAAAGAGTACAAGGGAGTAATAAGTCAAATAATAACAGTTGACTTAAATCTTTAATATAACACCTCATGGCGACAAGACCGGCCGAGTTTGTAACCGCAGTAGGCAGATGGCTCTCAGGCACTGGTTTGGTTCTAGGCACTCAATAGAATATTTTCCCTGACGACGCCGATTGTACCTTGACCTATCCCTTGAAGAATTTGGAGTGCGGGATCAGTAAGTCCGGAGTTGGATCACTTGGAAAGTTATCTTGCCCAAGGATACAAAAGTGTAATAAAAATTAGAAATTAACGCTCTTAATGAAGGATCCGAAAAAAATGTGTTCACATATTTCGTTACGCCTTAAACCATTAATGACATTGACAAACAATAACTGCGTGCGTACAACTACGCACACCTAACGAATCTGCACTATCACTTCCTTGGTCTCTGACGGGAACCGTGGTTCCTAACTGACCGTTCCAAGTATCCAAGCTGACCTTCATCACTATGAGGGATCACCTTCACAAGCATGAGGGATAAGTGCATGATAACTACGGATAGATTATATAAGTTTGTAAATACATTTGAAAGGTCAAACATCAGTGCCGCTAATACGTACTCAGAGGTGTGGCAGATTTTTATAGTATCCTATGCACTAGTGAGTGTGGGAGAATACAATAGATCACGGCGAGGTTGTACTCAATCATGTCCAAGTCATCGGTACATTGGAGTTAGTGTTACAGTCACAATGTTTTTACTTCATTTAAGATGGGAAGTGTATTATTACAACGATTTAAATAATCATCATAGTCAACAAATCGAATAAGAAATGAAAAATATATTACGTCTGCATGGAAGTATCGAATAAATAAAATGGCGGTAAAAGATAATACACAGTTAACTAAGAGAACATTTGTTACTAATAATTTAATTAATGGTAATTATGTTTTGTAGAGATTGTTATATTTTTTATGTATTCCTAATATCAAAAGCCAAACCCATGAATAATTTAATTTCTGTAACCTGAACAGGTGTGAAAAATAAAGGTTCCTGATTTCGAAAATTCAACCAAACATTAAAAAACCAATGAAATGTATGGATGCTACAAATGCGTGGTTCTAATTAAAATTTGGCCATTTATTTTGGTACAAGGTGTGTACATAAACGTCTTTAGTCAGCTTAAACATTCTGAAAAACAAATTTTTCCCCATAGCAAAATTAAATATTTTTTTTCAGTTTTATTCAATTTTCAAGCACATATACAATTTTCGGACCTATGGAGGCCTAAGCTCAATAGACGGTGGTCATGAGGTACATTTTCATTGGTGGTTTTGACGTTATCAGTCATGTTGACGACATCTGATGGTGGTTTCTTAGGTTATCAGGCTTGATTTGTTGTAAGTAGCAAAGTTTTAATAATAGTTACTATCATACAAAACTATCTTTACCTTCATGACCAAAACCAAAAAAAAAAAAATTTTGAGCAACCTACAATTAATCTGCAAAGGAGAAAGTAAAAGGAAAATTCATAATGGTCTAAGGATTTGAACGTAATGTCCTAAACTGTTTTTGTTGATCTAGACACACAACTAGAAAAATCGTCCATTAGAATCTGAACTGAAAAAATGTAAGTACATATGAAAGTTGCTGCTGAAAGTATCCATTAATTGTTTATTTATTCCACCTTCAAATGTCACAGCACTATGCCTGACCGAACAAACTTACCCTGCCTGATCACGAAAGGTTTAAACAGCCATTCAAGCTAAGTATGGGTAACATATTCGAAAAGGATAACGCAAATATTGAGCCTTGAAATTCCACAGAAAGTTTATAATTTTAATTAGCCATTTGGAATAACAGGCGTCCTAGTTCCCAAGGTCTAAAAATATTAACTGAATATTCTTGCAATACCATTTTATTCATGTTAACAACTATTAAATGAAACCATTTGATTTATTAATTACCCTTTGCTGCCACAATTATTGAAGAAATCTGTGGTTATTCAAAGGAATATTTGTTGTATTTTCTTTGATGGTTGCACACCTAAGTACGAATACGGGACAATATTAATTGAAACAAATAATAGCGTGTCAAGCAGTGGTTTTTTATGCGGACATGTTATTCACTTTTTCCAATTCAACCCTTCAATTATGCCGGATTTTTGCCAAATTCCACTCCCATAAAAGGCACTCCACTTCTTCATCGAGCGCTTGAGATCGGAACTATGACACGCAAAGCAGTAATCTATAATTATTACTGAAACTGTTTCCTTTCTGACCAGCAAAGATATTACCTAATAATTACCTGCGAATACTTCACCGTGATTACGTTATTGGCACAGTTTTCATTACTTTTAATTATATGTTAATTTTTCTGGGCCATATCAGACATGTACTACCATTTAAGAGCTAACTAGATATTTTTACTGAACTTCAACGAAAAAAGTCCGTCCCAGATGGTTATTATTACAAATTGCGCATAAAATCTTACAATAGATCATTCGAGAACGTATGATATATTTTAGAAATGTACAAAAGTTTAGAGATGAGTTTGAATCCAGTTAGGTTTAACATACCGAAAGAAAAATGACCATTCAGACGCCATAACCTGTTATGAGTAATATAACCTGGTAACATCAGCTGTATCTTAGACCACTATGAGAGCTTCCAAGAACCACTTTCATGCTATTCTAATAGACCGTTGTAATTAATATTTTGTAACCACTGTATTAAACATTAATAATTAGATAAGGTGGTTTGTTATGTACTTCAAGTCAAGCCCCAGGAGATAGACACTACTAAGATATCACTGGCCGTCTTCCTCCTGTCGCTACGTGATTCTACAACATCGTAACAATAATCATTAAAAATAAATAATCAACAACACCTAATAAACTGACAAAAATGGAAATTGGATCGAGAGGGAAAGTTATTAAGAGGAATAAAAGGAGAATACAATCGTAAAAATTTGTACACAGTCAAGATTTGTATTCAATACCAAGTACTTTACGGCCCAAGTAATACGGACAATGATACCATTGTCCAAGTGTTTTTGCCAGTACAAAAAAAAACGGAAAAAACTACAACTGGGATTAAGTACTAGAAAATAAATGCAACGCATTTCAACAATACCACACAAGAAAAAATGTAGTGTTAGGAAAGTACTAACCACAAACCATTAATTGATGAAAATAAAGCATATTACATCTTGTTCCATATTACATAAATCGTATAAACCTAATCTATAAAATTGTTTATAATAACACTTAGGATTTTTTTCTTATTTACTGTCCTCGTAGATCTGAGTTTGTGATGACCACGTTCATTATCTTGTGGTTGCTCACCTTCTTGTTCTAACCTTCTAGGTAGCCAAAAGATTTTATCTTTGTATCTCGTTATTTTTTTTAAACGTTTGTTTAAACTTAAGCTCAGCACCAGGAGTAAGTTTTGTAAATGGCCAATTCCATATCCATCATCACCAATGGCACACTATTTCCTTTGCTTCTTAAAAGTAATCTAGCTTGTGAATTTTTCCATATCCTTGTTCCGTTAACGGATCCAGGTCAGCTAACGACAACACTAGTGACCTTTTCTCTGGCGTCACATGTGGATTGGTCATCGAGAGGAGGTTTTCCTTTCTGGTTAATTTACTCATCACCGCGGTGATTTGGTTTTAGTATTCCTACATAGGTGGACCCAATCACCCCAATTTCTGTTTACCATAAACATTTCATATCCAATATTTCAAGTCGGTAGTGGGATATTTTGTGAATTTCTGCTATCGAGACTATAACAGTGCGAGTTACCGTAGCCTGGCCAACTCCAAGTTCCTAGTTGATAACTTATTGGTAGCCGGGACATGCCTGATAGTGTAAACATAACATCGTTTTATAACCGGTGATATTACTTCTTCCCGAGTTCCGTCGTTTCCACCGAAAAACCTGTCCGCAAGCCACTCTACGTTGCTTTCTTCGAAACGATATATATCTTTGAAACACTAACGATTGTGGCAGGGCTTGTCCGGTTTAATATTTCTCACATCCACCATCGCGTAACTCAGGAAAACACATCATTTTACACAAAGGAAACCCTACTACTGACCACATTCAGTATTTTTAAAAGATATGATTTTTATTTAAAAGGTGATTAATCCCCATTTACTTCAGTTTGATATAAATCCTCTAACTTTGAGGGATATACTTATGCATGAAAAGTGTCCAGGCAATGCCAGTTTCTCCCATCATGTGCTGAGCGTCTGAGGCTCTCTCGCTCTTGGTCAGCCTCCACTGGCTCATATCCATGGAGCGTAGGGACTCCGTTTCCTCTATCGCATGCGAGGGATGTGACAGCGATGTGGATTTTGGAGGTCTCTGGACTGTTTGTAAATACTGAGCTTTTAGTGAATGAAGAACTGTAAATATGGTATGAATGAAAAAATTGATCACAGTTAGTATCTACCAAAAAGCAGATTGTAATTTTTTCGCTATAAAGTTGTTAAATGAAAAAAAAAAAAAAAAGGAAATTACATGGTTTTCCTTATATGTTATAAATTTAAACATAAACAATAGTCTTAAATGAAAATTATCAGCAAGGATTGGTTCCAATACAGCCAAAATACCGGGATGTGGACCTGAAGGCGACTTCACACCAAGCCGACAGTGACGCTTGAAGACCTAGCAGTGACTAGGCAAGGACATAGGATTCGCGGACTCTAGGTGCATAGACACGCTCTCCAGAAGCTTCAGGATCAATGGAGATGTCTCCAGGATATTGGAGCGTTGAATTGCCACTATTTGGTGGGGGCTTTAACGCCGATCTGATCTCCATGTAATCGCACGCTCAGCTCTTCTCATGGGAGAGAGTAGTTACGTTAGAGCCTCTCACTTGACTGATTTGACTTCTTTAGTCATTAGAGGCTCTTATTGTCATTGATGGGGAAAATGTACTTTATTCCTCTACTAGTAACGGTTACTAAGCTTATTAATCTACTATGCTCTACTAATCTTAATTTATGTATGATTGATACATTTGTTTATGAAATTTGTGTATAAGCTACTAAACGTGTATAATATAGTTAACATTTAGTCATAAACGAACACGGATAAATCAACTTTTCGATCAAGAAGTTTTCATTCATCGCTGACTGCATTTTTATGCTATCAGAGGCGTTTTTATTTTGTTTTTTTACACCCGAAAAGCTTTATTGTCCAAGGAATTCACGTTTGATTCCTCCTTTCAACACAATAATGATTCAAATTGTGTAAACTGTAAACAATAAATTGTGTAAAAAAAGTATAATTAACCATAAGGCAACCCTTATAATAAGTATAATGGGCCTTTATTATCATGCCTTCGTTATTTTTTTCTTTCTTTTCAAAACCCACAACTCTTTTTCATTCGTGAATATCTTTTTCATTCGTGAATATCTTTTGATATTGTGAATATCTTTTGATTGCTACAATGTGCCATGTGCCCGTACATGACAATGGCATGTGCCGTTTAGTAACGGTCTATATATATAAATATTCATTAAAATCATCATAAAAAATCGTGTTCACAAACTATGCCCAGCTAAGTGTATATCGGATGGTATTTAGTGGGGAATCGTTTTGCATGGTACTTTCTAGTCGTGCTAAAAATAGAAGCAACCCGATTGAAAATAATCCAGGGCCATTAATTATTCTCAAATTGCCTGTAATTTAACAATAAATATTTTCCCGTCATATCAAATTAGTAAGTCATTGCTGTAATCATTTAAAATAGTAACCATTAATATTTATGTATTTAATGTGTATTATACATTTTTTTTATTTAAAAATTGTATACTTTTCAGTTTTTTATTATTATTTTATCCCCTATGTTTCTTTTTTGTTAGCCAGAGCTATATTCATTCATTTCTGCATTGCTATTATTCATTGGGGACATGGTCACAGAATAAATATTTGGTTCTATCTATTTACTATTGATAGATCTATCTATGGAGGAAATCAAATTAAATTTCTTAATGTCATTATTAATATATATGGAGTGAGTTTATTGGACTATAATTTATAAAAAGCTATGAAAACTGTCATTGAAATCGTGTTTGCAGGCGTAACGAAACCATTAATTGTGTAATGCATTATTCATGAGGTGAATAGAGGTTTTTTCATCTAGTAAGATCAAACTTCCGTCATTTTCCATTACCATGGATTTGTTTTATTAGTATATGTGTAAAACTATTAAAAACAGACTCTGTAATAAAAGTAATAATTCTTACAAATAATTTAAAAAAAAAAAGCCAATATCGTTTCATGAAACATGTTCAACAAATTACTGCAATCCACTTGGCTTAAGAGTAAAACCTAATTGAGGTGATGTGTTTTCAGGAAACGTTATACGAGATAAGCTCGTTGGTTTAACATATTCTTTTTTTGAATATTTTATCCTGTGCATTCAACCAATTTAAACCGTTCCCAATATGGCAGACATCTCGTATGTTACGAATGTGGTCGAAACCGATTTATCATTTTATACGTGTAAATAAATCGTTTTATCAATTATAAACAAGAGACTTTCCAAGAGGAATTTCATAAGGTATTAAATAAATATGGACACAATTAAATTGGGAATACTTTCTCTTCACTTTTTTTTAAATACCACTTACTGGTCATCGTAAGTGTCTTGCAGGATTTGTTTTAAATACCATATTATTTCTTATATTACATGCACTTTCTTCAGAACCCGCATAAGGATTGCGCGAGCTTTTCAAAGTAGGGCAACTACGACTCACTCTGTCATTTCTAAATTTAATTAACTTACGTGGTGATAAATCCATTTAATCAGCCTTTAGGTAGTAATATAGCAATATAAATTATTCGTAGAGCAATAAATAACATAGGGAAAACTCTTCTATAGAATGTTACAAATATTCAAGACTTTTTAAAGATGTAAACCCCCTAGTATTCCACGTGCTAGTGTCCACATTGCTACTAGATTAGGGCCTGAAATTTCTTGTGACGAGAGAAAAAATAGTGCCATAAAAGTGCCTACTCGCGGCAAGAATCGGACTTGAGGCCATTCAGAGATGATTCATCTTAACCGAGGCTTCACACATAATTGATTTAACGTTAAGTAACGCAATACATAGACATGGAATACAGATTGAACAATTAGCTTTTCATCGGTTACGTGTGCTCACCGCGTTTAAAAGGTGCATGACCTCTAGTTAATTTAACTCGATGGGATTCTCAAGAGGCAATCGCTGATATCATATAATTAACAATTATACAAGAAGGTATTATGACCGAAGTATCATCAAAGATAACATTCAAGATGTTCCTGTGAAATTCAAGGACAGGCTATTTTTGATGCGGTTATGCAAGCAAAAAGCTATTAGGAACATTTTCTATTAAAACCCTTTACCTTTTGATGGTGGGAAATTGACAGACAATATGAGATCTTAGTCACAAAAACCAAAAATATTTGTGTTACTTACTACATTTTTCACATATACTCAAACTTAGCAGTTATTTATTTATTTTAATGTCTGTTTGTCTTTACTTTATTTAATATACAACTAAATTATTATTTGCTGCAAAATGAAATAATCTACAGTGTTCACTATCTAGTAAGCACTATTACATCAATGAATAAAGGCGATATATTTTTAAACATATATATTAGTTTTATTAATTTATAACGAAAACACTAAAATATGTTATGCAGAAGATCCACAAATACAAGATTACGATTAAGTATTAGCAAGTAATATCTATTTCAATTAGTTTTATTTTATTAACCATAATACTGTGAGTAAAAGACCGTCACCAAGAGGTCAGCCTGCTGACGTTTAACTTCCCTATGTTGGATCCCAGATTTGTCCTAGATTTTTCATTTAAGGGATGTGTCTGATCAAGATTTAATCTGCCTCGAGAGCATAAATAATTAGCTAGTGGAAAAAAAAAAAAAAAAAAAGTAGCGAATCACAAAACCAACTTAAATTGTGAGGAAACGCCTAAGCACCTCATCGCCTTCAACTACTTTGTAGATAACCTTCGGTAAGCCCTACCTACATCTATACGCCATAGACTTATTTTATTACCACGAATGAAAACAAACAAAAGAACTATAAATCAATAAAATTGAATTTTCTTATTTTAAATAGCGGATTCTTTGAGTATTCAGCGTTCACCTTTAGAGTGAAATGATACATCAGTAACCTGTCGGAAGGAGAAGAGCTGAGCCACTGTTTTTTAAACATTCGATGTATGATCAAGTCAGACCCATTTCCTACAGGTCCACACGAATTATGCGTTACATGGAATGTTGTTATTCTGCAACATATCTGCAACAATCTAGCAGCTAAGAATGTTCCATTTACATAATTGTACTTGGTGAACAGTTTATTATGGTTGTAACTGATCCTCATTTAGAAATTTTGGAGTGAAAAGTTGAAGGCAAAGAATAGTAATTGTACTTTTTTGTGAAGGATAATTTCTGTATAGATATTTGAAAATCATCGTCAAAAAAGTGGCAAGTTACTATTTTATTTTTCATTTGTTTGTTTTAGTGTCATATGAGTAAAAATTACGTCGAGGGATAATTTGTATAAATGTATTTTAATTAAGGACATTCTGTTGAAATATATTTTCTTATATTTAGAAATTTGCCTATCTAGGTGGTGTTTCTCTTAAACAGGCACAAATAGAAAACCCGAAAGACTGCTCTTTGAAATCCCCACGATTTTTCTACTATCTACTACAATTTTACTACTACAATACTTTCAATCAAAAGTCCTGAGAACAATCGTAAATGCCCAGCAATTACGTCAGCAACAAAACCCTTCATAACGATCTTAATATACCCTACATTCTTAAACTCATCCCTTCCAAGTTCATGAAATTCCATAGTAACCTATCCAACCACCCTAACCCCGTAGCACAGTCATTGCACTGCTCCACTCATCCCTATAATCCTCCTCGGAGACTGAAACGGTAGTGGTCCCGTGGCCTGCTATAAATGCGTGACAGTAGGAGTCCTGGCAATGGCCAGTTTCTCCAATCATGTCCTGAGCGTATGTGGCTCTCGCGCTCTTCGTCAGCCTCCACTGGCTCGTATCCGGCGACGCGGCTGACGGGGAGTGTGAGGGACTTCCTCTTTCGCATGCGAAGGAGATGACAACCATGTGGATTTGGGAGGCCTCTGGGCTGTTTGTAAATATTGTATGAATGAGCGAGTGAATGATGAATTGTAAATATGGTATGAATGAGAACATTTATCTCTATTACTTATTGCCTAATAAGGCAGATTGTAATAATATCATTATAAAGTTGTTCATCTATCATCTGAAATCCCCAAAAAGCAAAAGAAACCCAGAAAGGTAATCATTGAAAAAATAGACCAATTCTATAAATAGCATTTTTATTGCTCTCTAAATATCGTAGGCCAGTTAGCTTGGAATGAGAAGGGTTCGTACAGGTGAGTGAGAACGCAGAGACAGAACCATGCCTGGATGCAGAACCACTAAACCTCGGCAGAAATAGTATCAGATAGCCTGTACAGCCGGTGGAAAGTAAACTGTTTCAAGAGCTCATGTCGAACTAGATCAAGGATGGGTGCATTAGGAAGGTGACCATCGCAGTCGTCGCTATGGTAGATGGCCCTACTAACCTCGGCTGCGGGCACTGGGCAGTGAAAGTGGAGTGCGTGCTTGTTTCCTCATTGTCAGTCTATGTCCTGTTGCAATTCTCCGATTGAATCAGCCAGACCGCAAGGTACATCGTAAGTCAAAAACAATCGGCGATACCCGCCAAAGACAGGTTGCTAAAGGTGATAAATTGTTGCAGAACAGATGGTATTCAACGGTATGGTAGTAGATGGTATCGTTCAAGCCACCTTCGATGTCAATTATCCATCGGATAGAGTCGGAAATATTTATATTTGAACAATAGATTCAGAAAAAAACTTTAAGCACTAATAACAATTTCACAGAGTGACTCATGTTGTTTCTTTAGCTTCTCTCATCTTAATAAGTGGTGGAATCCAAAGAAATCTTCTTAACTGCCTATCGGGAAAACGGGAAGCAGCGATCGAGTCAAGACGTGTCCGATCGTTTCAATCGTTGGAGAGGATGGCGAAGGAGTTGAGGGACGGAAGGCAAAAGACGGTTGTCGTAGGCACATTCCCCCTCAGATAGTTCTCCACCAGCAATGTCAACATGTCAACTATCTGGAGCCTCTCTTCTTATTATATATTTTGAAATCTGGATTAGGTTAATATTATTTTTCAGCAGGGAGGTTCTAATGGGAACCTGAAAATAGCAATATACATCCTGGTTATATATTCTAATTACAATTATAGAAAATTTTAATAAAATAATTATGTCATTCAAGCCATATAAAATATAGTATTGTTTTGGATGATTTATATATCTCGCATAACCAATTGGGTAAGTAGCCAAAAGATTGATTTATGATTGTGTTTTAAGTAGGCTGTTTATAATTTTGTCAACTTATTGATGTAATATTCTTTAATCATTTGTCATGGTTATAATGGTTATTTCATAGTATTTAATTTGATTTTTTTCAAGTTTAATTATTTACTACATAAGTGTATGTCTGAATTTTAAGAATTTTTTATTGTAGTAAAATATAAGGACGATTTCGAAGTAAGTAACATTGTTACGTATAATATTAGTAATTAGCTCCCTCCATATGCGCAGTTAAAAGTTTTTATCATTTGACTTTTTATTTTATTGTAGAGATAACTGAAGATGACAGCTTAGAGCTGTCGAAAGCGCTATTACATTAAAGAAGAGGTTATCAGTTATGGAAAGACAATAAATCGGTTTTATAACAATCAAGCAATATTTACTTTACAACTTGAATCTTTTATTAGATTTCTAATTGTAAATTGTACAGAGGATATCATAATTTTAAAAGAAAGGAAACAACTCGCATTGGAGACATTAATTGATGTATAAAAAAGTCAAAGGTATTTCCTGTTTAATTAGTCTGCTATTTGCAGTTTCTCTCACTATAAATAATTACGAAGAAGAAGTACGAAGACGAAGAACAATCGATACTAACTGAATTCTTAATCGATTGGGGAAAAAACTCACCCAGGGTTCGCTAAAAGAGATTTTTCGGTAGCGGGTGCTTCGCAATTTTACATTATTATTTTCCACTCCATTGCAGTACAAGACATAAAATTTCATTCGAGTACAAAGGTATTAAACCGCACGTTGCCGACTCGTGGGAATTCAAAAGGGAAATTAGCATAAATCCTTGAGAGTTTTAGTGACTGGTGTCCTGAGTAGATAAATCATAATTCCTTTCCCCCAGGAAACTGGGCTGGGTGGAAGTAAAGCCACAAGATGAATTGAAAATACCATTTTTACCACCTAACGTAATAATAATTGTTTATTGTTTAACGTGTCTGTGGCATTAACAAAGCATTTTTTTTTTTAGCAACGTGTGTTTAATGTGGCATGAATTTAGCAACTCAAGAAATAAATTAGTTTTCTCAGAACATTTTTAATATCAGTTATTTTTCATGGTAAATTCATTTTTCATGAAGTACTGCAATAAATGCCATATAATGTTCAATAAAAATGAATTGAAACTGTTGAGAAACCATGGCCTTACCAACAAAATATTAATGCTATAATTTAAATTAAGCGAATGAGTTATTACGTAAGAGAGAAAGTACTAGTTTTTCGTCGTCAGATCTACCGTTCATATCACATGCCCAGCAAATAAATCAACGGCGAAGAATCCATTAGGCATATTAATAGTATAAGACGTAATCTTATTATCGTTTTTTAATTTCAATCCCACTCAACAATAATTAAATGTAATTGTTGAACACTTGAAACTGCCAAGATGATAGGAGAAATTAATGTCACCTTCCCAATTTGGCGAAAATAAGATAATGAGTACTCCTCTTGGAGAATGAACTATAAAATCTGAGCAGTAGTGAGAATCGGCAGTAGAAGTAGAGATGTGCCTGCTACTACTCGCCTTGGCTTCTTCTGCCCTTGGGGCTTCATCTGTCAGCTTCCTCGACGTGTCCGATCGGTTCAACCTGTCGTTGGAGAGGATGGCGAAGGAGTTGAGGGACGGAAGGCAAGAGACGGTTCCCGTTGGCACATTTCCCCTCGGAGAGTTCTCCATCAGCGATGCGCAGATTGGCAACATGTCAACTATCCGGAGGACCTCTGGAGCATCTCTTCTGTGGTTCAGGGAGAGGCGGTTCATCGAAGGAGGGCTATCTCTAGGGGATATGGTGATCCAATCGGAGGGCATCGGCGTTAACGACCTGGCGCCTAAGATTAAAGTCAGGTACCTTGAACTGCTTTTTCTTTTTTAATTCATGTTGAACTACTTGAGCTTTTCCTTTCCAGAAGAAGCTAGATGTGTTCAAAGCATTTCTTGATGTAGAACAGACTTTTGACGGAGTTAAGCATGAGCGTATTTTCTTCAAACAACGGCCGCTACTAACACATACTTCTTGACAGTCTGCTTCTCATAAAGACTTGCCAAAACAGGGATCCCTCAGTGCTCAATACTAGCTCCATCGCTTTACATTATCTTTACCTTCTAATTATTTATAACTGACTAACTTGGAATCCACTGACGAAAATGAAATAACCAGCACTGGACCAACGTTCAAGATTTTCCATGTCCCAGCAACTTTTGACATATTAACTCCTATTGACACCAATTCCGGCATATTTATAATCTGGATTTACGATTACGCTGACAGGACTAACATCAAGCCAGATTTATGAGATCGGGAACTAACACTTATTAAAGGTGCACAATTTTACGAACGAAATCACGCCCTGACCTTCCGTTCACAACATTAGAACATTAGAAACTTTAACGACAAACTGCACGGAAACATAAATCCCGCTGATACGGCTGTCAACACCTGACTTACCTTTTCGCGTTCAACGATGACGAGGAGACGTTAGAATAATGACCATCTAAATTAATAACAATAAGATATGTTCAGACAGACATTCAGCAGTATAGGGGAGTATCATATAGAAGGATGATAACAGACAGTGATAGTCTTTTTTCTTCTTCAATGTCTATTTTCTGATAGTAAATAGGAGACATAAAAAAATCTTTTGCCTTAAACTATATGCTAACATTTCAGTTTTATTATGAAGATCTTCCTTCTTGACTGCCCACCGCTATCGCAGACTCACTCATAAAAACCTCCTGCGCAAGAAATACTATTACTGAATCACGGCCTCAAATTATCAGCACGCTTACTGAACAGTCAAAACTTCGCTTGACCAAAACGTTTTACTCATATGTGTGCTCTGTGATTTCTACAATAGAAACTAGTAAATGAAGTCTGTGTGAACTTAAGTAGCAACGAGGTTAGTTAAAATGATTTTATCATCCTGAAATTTGCTGGATAATACTTATTTTAAAATTTAGCTGCCGAACCGATTAAAACAACGATTTCATTTTGATTCCATGCTCAGTTTAGTTTGAGGTAAAACCAAACAAAAATATATATTTTTTAATCGAAAATCTACATTTTTATTTAAAATGCTTCCGCTCGTCTAATTCAATCTTAAAACTAATAAAAACAATTTCATACCTTCATTAAAAAACAATTCAAACATTACAAAGCAATTTCCGGTTTCCTTTTTAAAAGCGAAAACAACGAAACCAAATTACAACCTTCTTTTTCTCTGGAAACCTCACGCGTAATTTACACTTTCTTTGTATCCGGAAGAGTCATCAAGATAAGCCATCGGCATCGGCTATAATTACTAGCTTCTCTGACGGATACGATCCTTTTAAACTTCTAATAGGCATTAAGAGAGCATTATCGCCACGAATACTTGACTAGAGGTCAGAAGTCAAACTTTCATCTGCTCTTGATATGACTTGAAGAAACTTAACGAGGCGTTTCACCGTATTCTTCCGTGGCTGTACGAGTATTATTAGGAGTCTTTTATCGCACTGGGAGAAAGTAATGTTTTTTAAAGCGGTGTATGCATTGTAAACGCTACCAATTGTAAAATCTGGGTGGTTTTAACAGATTTTATTTTTTAATTGTGCACTATGTGTAGCTGATACATGTTTGCCCACAATATACTGTGTGTAACTGGCCAATGTTCGCCTACAATAAATAAGGTTGGCACATATGAAATCTTAGTTTCTTGAGTATAAGGCAAATAAATGAAAAACAAACTTTAACGATATTCTTTTTATTCAAAATAACTTCCTTTAGCTTCAATACATTTCTCCAAACAACTAACAAGGTATTTTTGTTCAAAGAAACATTTTGGCTTTGAATCAATAGATTTTGAAATGAAAATTTTACTTCGTTTTGATTTTGGAATATTTTGTTTTTAAAACCGCTTCGAACTCTTTAAAATAATTATAGTCAGTTGGCGACATGTCAAGTGAATATGGTGGATGCGGTAAAACTTCTATTTTCAGATTACGTATTTTTTTAAAATAGAGAGAGACTGCTGGCAAACATGTGGTCGGGCTTTGTCATGACGAAGTCTTCTCCTGTTGACAAGGGCTGGAACGTTTTCCTTAATTTTTTTATAAAATTTGTCTATTTCTGAACAGTAAGAGGCCCATTTCATAGTCTAGGCAGTTTTTTAAAAAAATTAAAATATATAAATAAATCTGACATTTAATCCGTTCCAATCCAATACGATCTGTAACTGATGGTTGCCCACAATATACCATGTCCAACTGATATAATTCTGCTCACAATATACTATGCGCAACTGATACATGTTTGACCACAATATACTAAGTGCAACTGATACATGTTATACATACAATATATTATGTGTGACTTACACATGTTTGACCACAATATACTAAGTGCAACTGATGCATGTTTGCCCACAAAATACTATGTTTAAGTATAAAATGTCGCTGATATGCCTCCACTAGACAGACTGCAAAATCAGAGAAAATCCCAATCTTTATTTTATTTCTTAAGTGAAGAAATTATGTAAAAAATACAAATAATAAAATTTTTAAAAATAAATACAAAAAGGACAATCATCTAGGATGTTAGTTCTGTGTATGGAAGTTCTTTGGATTAGTTTTTAAAAAATTATTTCCCGTCGATTTTCCATAGATAACAATTCATATATTTTTGTTTTATATATTTATGTGCTATGTGATGAGATCGAGTATGTCCCTCTTTAATAATTCTCTTCAAACTCTACAGAAATTCTTCATATATTTCAGAGCGTACCCTCATGGTCACAGGCCCTTAAAGACCTCTTAAAGAATATTTACTAAAAGTATTGTTGCATATATTTCATTGCTATTTAAACTTATTCGTGTTATTCTTTTTTCCAGAGAGAACTTCTGGAGTTACAATTTCTTGATTGACGAAAATGCTGAAAACTGTATCACAAGTGTTATTGTTCTCTCGACCGACCTAGGTGAGATCAGCCTGATTACACAACCGAACTCCAAAGAACAGGACATCACTTACTGGGTGAAGCATCATATGACGGATGACCTAAGGCTCAAGATCACCAATAGCATTGCTGGCGTTTTCATGAAACATTTTGACTTTTGTAATCTCATTAAAATATGATTAATTTTCACTTAACGCTTGTAAAATTTTTAATAAAATCGTTAAAGAACAACTTATCTTCATTATTAATGTGCCCATCACTTATTTAATAATAATTATAAGAAATGTGAACTTTCTACAACAGTAAGTATAGTTAATCCCTTCAAGGCATTTGATCGATTATCAACATGTAATAATTTCAGATTCTTCAGATCATTTAAGAAATAAAAAAAAAAATTGATTCCGATTTTTAGTTATTTCAATTCAAAATGATATCAAATGTGTTCAAAACTGTGAATATTCTACTCTTTTTATTGGCATTCCAAATACATGATACAAAAGTACATGAAAGTTAGACATGTATCAGAGGAAAAGTTGAATTCAGTTGAATAAAATATACTTAGGTTAGGGCCAATTTTTATTTTCTATTTTCGGAATGTGGCAGAATTCCGTGTTGAATCCTAAGTTATTAAAAGTGAGATTTTTTTTTTCTCTTCCTTTTCTTGGACCTTTCACGATAGGATATTCTTCTGGAGGTACTCTCTCTATAAGGAATGCTTGGCTTGTTTCAAATAAGGGCATAATTAACCGTAAGAGAAAAAAATTCTTAGATTTATCACTTTTGTGTTCATTTTTTTATACTTTTTCAAATTTACAATTAGGATCAACCACGATACCAGAAGGGATAGACATTCGGGTGAAAACATGAAGGGTTCCTGAAAACCAAAAATTGTTCACAACTGATCCTCAGAGAAACTATTTTATTATTTAAGATTACTCTTCAACCGCTTTAAAAGGAAGGGAACCAACGTTTTCCAGAACTAGACATTTCTCTGTAATACCTGTTCCAGAAATGAAATTGATTCATTGAGTATATTTTATAACTGAACACTTCATCATTAAAAAATATTTCAAATTTACACAGAACATTTTAACGGATAGTTTACATTTATTATATGTTCAAGAATAAAGCCTCATCATTGGAGTTCGAGAATAACCATGTGTGAAATGGATCTGTCACCAATACGTCCTTTGAACCGAATGTAGGATTTTATTTAAAATGATTTACAGTAAAGGCAAAGTAAGAGAATTCGCAATTTACCAGTGAGACACATTTTCTTACAGATATCTACAGAGCAGATTGTTTCATATTGTTTTATGGCAAAGATTTATTTTTTTTTTTCACGAAAATCAATGCCCAAAAAATTAAAGTAAGTATTTCTTGAAATATTAATTATATTACTACAATAAATGAACCAATGACGCCAATAATAACTCACCGAGAAGATAGTGTGGTATAGTGTCGAATTTATTGAAGAGTAGGGATTTTTACAAAGACTTATATAGCTAGGTTTTTATGTTGTTATTTATTTATTATGATTATAATCGGTTATGTACATCCCAAGGCAGGAAAGACAATCGGGTGACCCTCTCTTTCATTTAGGTCAATTCCCTAAATGAATTGACCTAGGATTCGAACACATAACCTTCATTTCATGAAACAGTTTTGATAACCACAACATCGAAGAGCACGATCTTGCTTTCTTTTGTTACTTCTTTTCTGAGTTGATAAACTAAAAAAGGATACCACTTCAATTTACAAATTTTATAGAAAGCCGTGAACTTCATAAATACGTACCTTAATATTTTAATGTTAATATATTATTTAATATGATGATTTGACAATAATATAATTGTACAAAAGCCCTAAGTTGATAAAATATGCATATCTTATCAAAGAATATTCATAAATTATTCAAATAAAATATTACTTGAATATAATTATTCATCAGTAAAAGACCTAATTTTGCTATTTGATAATCAAGAATATTCCTATAAATTGGGACACATTTAAATTTAATTTGATCAAATAGGAGTTTTTTGTTATATGATGATGTCTTCTTTATTTTTGTGAATCTTTATAATTGTCTGGCCCTTACATTCAAAAGATCAATTCCTTGACACAATCTAGGTGATGATTGGTATTGGCAAGCAATGTCGGCCTTTGAAATAGGCTACACTTGAAATTAAATAAGGTTTTTTCAGTCTACAAGCAAGAAATTAGGAACCGTCTGCGTTTGTTATATGATTTGGTACAAATATATGTACAGCTGTATATAGGGTAGCATTTTTGTTCTCCTCCTCAATTCCTCAGTTAATTGCCCCAGTGAAATTCTTCTTTTTTTTCGTTTGTAGTTAAGTTAACTCCTTTAGCGGTTTACCACAACTAATTGGTAGTACGACCTTTACTGCAAATACTCGCTGGTACCACAGGCTAATGCACTAGTCAAGGGCGGTGACACACTGGAGAGCGTACCTCCCAAGAGTACATAATATCATTGTGTGAATTAATAAGAGGTATATGCATGCGTGAGAAAGTATAAATCTACAACACCAATAACAGCAGATACTGTCATTTCGCGGTATGTCATTCTGTCATGGCCTAACATATTCCCTGGTAACTTGGTTTGTATTGGGTAACATTAGTGATTGGTGACGTGAATATTACATACAAAAAAGTGTTGACGAATATAAAATATCAGTCCTTTAGATGGCAAGGTTAAGCAAGATCGGGCTCGTCAAGTAGTTACGATGACCTAAAAATAGGTGACCGGTAGATTGGTTAGAATAGAGGGTGTTTAGATAAAGAATGAATACAAAATGCGACGTTGTGGGGGAGATATCGAGACCATCAGTTACTGATACATAGATTATAAATGGATTGCTAAAGGTGGAAGGAAGAAAATATGCACCCGACCGTGGTTTGAAAGAAGAAATTTTTATATTTTCTGAAAAATTGGTGGTTTACCTCTTCTAAATGAACAATAGACGGACTCGCCATTATAATCAGGACTTTGCGGGGGAAATAGAAGTATCTTTAATAGCACTCACGCTTTGTGAAATTCAGCTCGAATGATGCAAGTTTGGTTCAAATGAAAAAAGAATGAGCCCACACAGGGTATTAAAGCGGAATTGCCCAATACCCTTTCGTAGAATCGGCCAAAGACTACAAGAAATTAGAAATAAAAAATAAGACTTCAGCCGGTTTTGGTGCTAAGTACCTCCAGTTCGTTTATTGCACAGGTAGCATAGCAATTGCACAGCCCACTACATTAATTAAAAGTTCAATTAAATATAAACGAACTAGTTACCTAATTATATTTTTTTTATTTCCATTCCTCGTCGTTTAATTAACGCAGTACTGCGAAATAAATAAATTCACTGTGCTACATCTCCGAAAGGATCTGTCCAATCAAGGTTGCCACAATAGCAGGTTCTAGTGGCTCTAAACAACTACGCCTCAATATTCATTTCGGTCTGCTAAACACAGTTGAATATTTTTCTTTTCAATTGCTACTCATTTATTCTCATAAGGCAGAATAAAATCCGACAAAGAAACCCTTTCCTTCAAGGACAGGAGAAACGAAACCAGGTTTCATTAGATATTGCTCACATCCCACGTGGTAACCACTAGTTTATGCAAATGAGATGAAAATATAAATTAACAAGATATTCAATTAATTTTGGCATAAATTACTCTCATATCTATTTTTCCGCTAATCAATGAGGTTTTGATGGACATCAATATAACATGACCTGACAAATGAAGCAAACAGGTAGCTCTAACAAATTACCACCGATGGGAGACAATAGGCTCCCACGAAAGAGATCACTTGTCATCTCAGAGCAGTTGCCTCACATAACTGCTAAGATGTGACTGACCGCTAAGTGATGCATAATGATATTCAGAGATTCCCTAATGAACAAGACTCTTTATATAACAGGGACTTCTGAAAATAATAAACGCCCTGAGAAGTGCGCCTATTGTTGAGCCTCAGTTGTTGATGTGAGAGGACAACAAAGTCCGCAAGTGCCTTTGTTGCATCAGTCGCCGTGGGAACGAAGGGTTTTCTGCTCCATATCATTAGAACGGGCGACAATTAGGCCACATACGGGGGGGGGGGGGATTTACATGTTGCCACACTGGTCCGGCTGCTACCTCTTGCTTCTTGCACTATTTCTGCCCACTCCATCTTGAGCACCGGCCAAGGTCGTCCGAGCTTCACAGGATCACTGGTAGGTAACTGCTTTAAAAATTCAATCAATTCTCAAATAGGGCTTAATGAAACCCAAAATCTTGACTATTGGTTTCAATATTCTAGATTTAAATCTCCAGAGGGACAGCACATTTCCTAACACTTCAGAAAGTTACACGAAACGATAAACTCGTTGGTTTTCAGACTACATTACCAAAGTAACCACACCAGCAAACCCTCTAAAAGGCTCGATACTGCGCGGAATCACCTCAGAAAACAGATTCATGGTCCTTGTGGTTGTCCAGAAATACTCACTAAACAATCAGAATCTAAGGAATAATAAAATTGTCACTTGGAACACAAAACAAGCCAACGGACGTGTCTACAGGTGATATTAGAAATAGGTAATTTCTAGTCCAAAAAAGGTAATTATATATAAAATTATAATGCAAAATGTGTGCTTATTGATCCAGAGGCCGAAACTTTTAAACAGATAGGAGGAGATCAAACGAATTTGTGTTACACACAGCTACCGGCCGTAAATATGATCCAACGATGTAAAATATTACAATGCACAGTAATAGGCATCTGATATTTGTAAGTATGATAATTGTTGTACTTTCACCTTATTTGACATGATACATACAACAGATTGGAGTACATACTACACATGGGACTACGTAACACACATGGTACTACATACTACACATGGGACTGTATACTACTCATGGTACTACATAACACAATTGGTACTACATACTACACATGGGACATGGTGGGGGGGGGGGTTATGTCCTCAGCAGTTCTTGCTACTAGATGCGTTTTTTTTGGCAAGAGGATTGTGTATAACAATGGTTAGTGTTTGACATAGCGTTATCTGATAGTGATTTTTTTTGGTCGATGACATTTTCTTTACATTGGCCTTAATTTACTCTTTCTTGCATTGACTGGGGACAGTGTTTGACTTCCTGTGTCCGAATGAATGCGGACAGCAAAGTTTACTACAAGTCATAAGATATGATAAATACATATTCGTTTATAAAATTACAATTCTGTCAGTAGTACTATTAATAATTGGGTATCCAGGGAATAAATTATGATTATTTATTACACTCATTAGCGTATATGAATAATAGGTTCTTATCTAAATCAATTGGCTATGTAATCTTGATTTTCAAGTGAAAACCGGTTAGTTTGACATATCTAAGACTTTGCAGGTTTACCATTTATGTTTAATGTATGCCAGGTTGAAAAAAAAAATAAAAATTATAATCGTACAACACAGTCTACATTCGATATAAAAAAAATTTTATCTATCCGCCAAGGAAATGGCAAGTATAATTTAAATTTCGAAATCAGTACAACTCTGACTTTCGTGGCATTGAAGTCTGAATGTTACTCGTATTTAATTTTTTTTTTAATCTACAAATACCTTGCTAGAATAGTTCAGGTATGGTAGATGTTAATACTGTAAGTTGTTTGGTGTTGAATAATTCACTTGCGTTGTGAAAATTATTTGCAAAACCAATTCGTTCTTTCTTCATTTTGAAATTCTTGCTTGGAATTATTATTATTATAACAATTACTAAAGGAGGAATCCTGCCTGTAAGTGAGGATCCCTGAGAGTAATTCATGGTTTTACATCTGAGCACGTGGCCTCGTCTTTTGAAACTTGCGATGCAATTTTGTCCCCTACAAGTCCTACAAGCTACAAGCTAGATCGGCTCGTCGATGTGGACTCATCCACAGCGTGACGAGCAGACGAGATGGTCTAGATAGAAAGGGTTAGGGTACCCTTTAACGTCAATGCGGGATTCTATCAAACGGATAAGTTAATTATGTGGTTAATATATGTTGTGTGTAAGTCTTTATACAACGTTTTCTTCAAAACGCACTTTGTTGCGTATCGAGTTATAAACCATTGTGACAATTTCTACGTGACGACTATGAAAGTTCAACATTAGATCTGATGGTTAAAAACCAATTTACATACAGGTAAATGTTATCTAGAACATCATAATAAACAAGCAAAACATAATTTTATAGAAGAGCTACACGTCCCAAGTTTCCACCCAAATAACGTTCCGTTTGTTATGATGTCAACTTCACTACAATATGGTCTGCGGAGCGAGGGGATGTTTCCTTAATGAATGGAATCCATAATTGTTTTTTATTACTTCGTATCACACTTATAGCAAAAGACATATGTATTATAAATATATATTTAATAATAAACCATTTTTACTATTGAACACATCACTATACCTATTGAATCCAATGCTGAAAATTACAGTTAGATCTGATACATTTATTAATTAA